>CM077305.1:102665000-103915000 GCA_039655065.1 Glossophaga mutica
CAAAAACAAAACTTGTTAGAAAAAAGTACATTTGGTTATCGCAAGCTCAGAACAATCAACTAAGGTATCAGAACTAACAACAAATCCAGTGGTCGGCCAGCAAACCCTCACCAGCTCAACAGTGGGGAAATGGTACCATGAAGTGAGCCCTGTGCCCACGTGGGAGCACAAGGCACAGGAGGAGGGCTCTCCTGGATACCAGAAGCCCACCTCTTACCTGGACGAAGAAGTAGATGAGGCCCAGGGGCGGGATGGTGACAGCGGCAATGGGGGTAGCCAGCAGGATAATGATGCAGGCGCCAATGACATTGAACATGGAGCCCATGAACATCTTGATGACCTGCGGGATCATGGAGTCCACGGTGTCCATCTCCTTGGAGAAGCGGTTCACCAGGTTCCCGCTAGGCGTCCGCTCAAAGAAGCTCATAGGTGACCGCAGGACATTGTGCAGCAGGTCCACGTGCAGGCGGCGGGAGGCTAAAATGCCCCCAATGGACAAGGCCATGGAGTAGCCAAACACCCCGATACCTACAAACACACTGGTGTCAAACTCCACACTGGAAGAGGGGCTGAGCTGGGGGCTGGGATGAGTGGCCCTGCCACCGTATGGACAAAGCAGGGCTGGGCCCCCAGCTCATATTAATAGTAATAGTAGTGGCTATTATTTATTGAGCACTTACTATACACTAAGCACTGTACTGGAGTTTTACATATATCTAAGCCTTATGACAACTCGGTAGAAATTAGATTACTACACACTTCACAGATGAGGACACTGAAGCTCAGGTGAATACTGTCACCCTCAAAATTCTCAGCCAATCAGCAGCAGAGATGGGGTTCCATTCCAGGCAGCCTGCTCCAGGTTCCCGCTCTCCACTGGTGGGTCTGCTAGTCTAGAGCAGCCCAGTGCGACAGAGCCTTCCGTGACAGTGGACACAGTGTCTGTCTGCACTGTCCAACGCAGGAGCCATGAACCACATGTGGCTGCTGAGCACATGAAATGTGGCTACCACAACAGAACTGAATTTTTACTTTTTTTTTTTTTTAATTTTATTTTTTTTTAAAGATTTTTTTTTAAGTACTTTTTTTTTCCTTTTTTAGATTTTATTTATTTATCTTTAGAGAGGAAGGGAAGGAGAGAGGGAGAGAAACATCAATGTGTGGTTGCCTCTTGTATGTCCCCTGCCGGGAACTGGCCTGGCAACCCAGGCATGTGCCCTGACTGGGAATTGAACCGCGATCCTTCGGTTCGCAGGCCCGCGCTCAATCCACTGAGCTACACCAGCCAGGGCTGAATTTTTACTTTAATTTAAATGAAGGGAAACTCAAAAGCCACCTGTGGCCAGTGACCGCCATTACAAGACAGCACAGCCCTAGAACACACACTGATGCTGTGTAAGCCCAGGTAAACATCACACCCTCTCTGTGCCCCACCTCCCATCAGTTATAATTTGGAGTCCACAGCCATTTGCCCTATGAGGGCGTTACAAGGACTGAGAAATTTAAGATATCCATGTCTGCTCTTCTGGGTTTTTTCCAAAGCCAGCTCCTAGAGTTCAGGAGCTGAACTCCTGACACTCCTGAGGTTGTGTGGCTCCTCCAAACAACCCACAGAATGGTACCCATTCTTTGCAGAGAGGTGATCTCACAGGGATAGAGAGGCCTGTGTCCTCACCTCCTGAATCAGGAAGAAACCCAGGAGGCGGGACTAAAGTGACAAGCTCTAGAGCCAACACTGTCAACTCTCGTCTCTGTCACCTACCAGGTGTGGGACCCTCCACAAATCACTTAACCTCTCTCTGTGCCTCAGTGTCCCCATCTGTAACATGGGAATGATACTTATATGTTGAATGTAAGGGGTCTACCCAGCAGTGTGCCTGGTGCACAGAACATGCTCAAAAGTGTCAAATACACACACCTTTACTTCATACACCATGCACCACTGACACTGAATGCACATGCGCACACACCGGCACACGGCACACGGCTTTAACGGGCACATGGACACACAGCTGCCGTACCGGGTGGCACGGTGCTTACAAGCGTGGGCTGCGAGTCAGACCGTCACGCTCACAGCCAGCTCTGCCACATACCAGCGTGTGACTAGGGGCAGCTTACTTAACCTCTCTGGGCAACAGTTTCTACATCTCTAAAGTGGGGGAAATACTAGCTCCTACCTCATGGGGTTGCTGCAAGGGTCAGTAAAACAAGTTAAAACACATGAGAGTGTTTAGGACAGAACCAGGCACCGAGTAAATGCTCAGTAACCACCAGCCATTGATATTAATGCTGTTGTGCCTGGAGACTCTCGTGGGACCACAAGAAGGGGAAACGGCAGCGTTTCTCCACCTCTCACTGTTGACATTTGGGGCTGAGGAGTCCTCTGTCGTGGGGTCTGCACAGTGCGCTGCAGAGTGCTTAGCGACACTCTGCTCTCTAGATGCCAGGAGCACCCCCCCACACTCAGAAGTTGTGACAACCATAAGCATCTGCAGACATTGCCAAATGTCACCTGCGGAGCAACACTACACACACGTTAGGAATTCTCCTTCCCAGACAGCGGGGAAAAGCCCATGAATGAGACTGTGCAGAAGCACCAATGCTCCAGGTGGCCTCTCTTCCTCAACTTCCTCATCTGTAAAATGGGCACACTGGAGCTCCCCTCTACCTCCTAGGGCCACATGAAACAAAGCATTTAAAAAACATTCATTCCACAATATTTGAGTGTCTACTATGTGTCAGGTACCATTTGCCTGGGTTTGGCTTGGTTGGGGATCTATAAAACCCTGACAAGTGGGGGGACCAATTCTCTAACAAGACACAGAAGTGGTTCCAAGTGCCAAAATCAGATGAGGCAGGGAGGGGTACCAAGGGGCAGCTCCCACCTTGTGAGATGCCCAGGGCTCCATAGACGCTCAGCCGGATGTTAGTGTGCTCCTGGGTCCCGTTGACGATGGGGTCATCAGTCCACAGACTGAGCCAATAGTTGGAGGCCAGGGAGGCAACGTGGTTACACAAGAAAAGGAAGATGCTGAGAAAGGAGATGAAAAGTCCAATGGCCTTCATGTACTCCCAGTACACGGAGAGCTTGACCTGGAGGCCATGGGAAAGAAAGCCTTTTACACAGTGCACCACTCCCACCGGAGGCCAGCACCTGTTCAGTCCCTCCACCTTCGCTCACATCTATGACACCCGCCCCTTCATTGTTTGACAAAGAGAGTCAGCAGCAGACAAAGCCAAGGTCTCTGCCCCTGCTGGGCTTGGTTTCCACAAACTCCAGGTATCTTTCCTCATGTGTGTGCTCACCATCATGTCAAACTTTGCAGACTGAATTCTGTGTCATAAAAGTCATGTCTGGATTGCCGTCTGGATGAAAGGTAACAGTGAAAGATCAGAGGTCTCTCATGTATAACCGAGTGCTTCCTGTTTTTTCTTTTTCAAGTCTCTGTTCTTCAAACTCAAATTGTGGGAAGGGAATGCCAGAATAAAGAACATTTTGGGGGGGACCACTTGGCTCCTCATGCAGCTGAACTGCCTGCCGTGCCTGAATGACTCTGAGGGACGCGGGGACCCCTTCCTCATGAGCAGTGGGACATGGCAGTGTGGCAGGCAGAGATGGCCAGGTGGGCTGGACCCTGCCCCACTCTTGGTCCGACTGGCAATTTACACTCCCCAGCCCATCTCCATTTTCCTTGTATAAAAAATGCAGGTAATTCTGGGACACATCTCCCCTGGGGAGAGGGATGCCACAGGCCGGGCATCTCTGACCCTTTCTTCTCAGGTCCTTGGTTCAGGGTCATTTCTCTGGCTCCCTGGAGGGTCAGTGAGAGCAAAGGGGAAGGACACACTACAGCCACCTGTGCCCCCGGCCCCAGGTGTGATGGCAAGATGAGGGGACAAGCTGGGGACAGAGGGTCTCGGAAGACTCTGGATTCATCCGGGCGGGTCCGAGAAGAGTGTCCCGCCCTCACACGCTGCCATGCCACCTTTCATGAGTTGCTTGTCTTTCTTTATGTACTATTTTTATTTATTTTAAAAACACTGTTCCCTGTTCTTACGCAAACAAACAAACAAAAAACACATTTATTTTTAAAAATAAACTTTGGATCATTGCAACAAGTGGAAAACTGCTGACACTTGGCCAATATAGATAATGGTAAAAACCAAACACAAGACAACAAGATATTTAACCCCACTCAACTTGTTACAAAGGAAGGTTAGCAATTGTCAGTGGCAGAGACTTGAACGTCTGTGTCCCCCTAAAATTCATGGGTTGGAATCCTGGCCCCCAATGTGATGGCATTAGGAGTTGGGGCCTTTGGGAGGTGACTGGTTTCATGAAGGTGAGTAGGGTTAGCGCTCTTATAAAAGGAGGCTGCCAAAAGCCCCCCGCCCCTTCTGCCCCGTGAGGATACAGGAAGAAGACGGCTGTCTCTGAATGAGGAAGGAGGTTCTCGCCAGCCTCCAAAAGTGCGAACAATAAATGTATATTGTTTGTAAGCCCCCCAGTCTATGATATTGTTGCTATAGCAGCCCAAATGGACTAAGCCAGTTAATTAAATTAAAGACAAGCTAGCAACCAACTTCCTCAGCGATGTAATTATAAGGGCTAAAAGAGAAATGAAGAACATTTTTCTTCTGACTACGTAATTTCATATTTTTCAGCTCTGTGTCTATAACAATCTGAAATTACCTCACACAAAATGAAACCCCGCATGTTAAGGAACCCTGACTTAAAGCAACCAGGTCACCTACTGCTAATGAGAGGTCCCCAGATGCTCAAAGGAGGTGGCAGTGAGTACTGCAGAGACGACAGATGACCGCCCTGGAGTCGGACTGCTAGGGTTCAAATCCCGGCTTTGCCACTTATCAGCTGCGACCATGGGTAAGTCACCTAGGCTCTCAGGCCTCAGTTCCCAGCACTTAAAACAGTACTTCTATAGGCTCCTCGTGAGGAAGACATGAGCTAGTAGAAACAAAGCCCTCTGTGCCGGGCCCCGCACACAATGACACACCACAAACGCCAGCCATCACCCTCGTTTAGGGATCTGGCCCTCACCTGCCCCGTTTGAGCCTTATCCGCCTCCATCATCTTCCAGGTGTCCTCCACGTTGGCCCCTGCTTTCTGCAGCTCGGCAGTGCGGCTGACATCCCCACTGTAGGAGGAGGAGTTGCTGAGCTGTCTGGGGAAAGTGAGGCACAAGGGTGTCAACCAGTGGGAGCCTTGGGCAGGGACAGCAGTCCCAGCGAAGTACCAAACCAGTTCAATCTTCTGATTTTACAGATGTAACCCAAAGAGGGGCAGGGCCACGTGTGCCCCAGGGCCCCATGAAAGAAGTGTTTCTTTGTGCAGGCATTATTCAAAAAAGCATTTCTTGCCCCCTAGTGGTCATCAGCTTTATGCAGACCATTGCAGATTATCACAGATCATGTGACCCAGAACTCTCTCCTGCCTGAGGCAGTCCTATTCCCTGGGGACTTATAATCTTGGGGAATGACATACATTGCATGTGTGTATGTGTGTGTGAGTGAGAGCACAGACCCACACGAGCGAGGGTGAGGAAGTGTGACCCATCTCGGTCACTGACTCCCCTGCCTCCTTGGTTTGCCTGCCTCGGTGAAGTAAGCACCCAGACTGAGGAGACGCTGGGAGCTGGGAGCTGGGGGCAGCCTCCAGGCTGCGGACAGGTAGGAAATCAGGACCGCCGAGTCTGAGTACTTCGAAGTGAATCCATCCCCAGCAGAGCCTTCAGTAAGACCCCAGCCTGGCCTTGGCTACAGCCTGTGAGAGACGCTGAGCAGAGGAGCCAGCTAAGTCACGCTGGACCCTCCAAGACACAGAAACCAGGAGATGACAAACCATTAAGGTGTGGTAACCTGTTACATAGCAACAGAAAACGAACACCCCAGGGTTCTGCATGTTTCTTCAGCCTGCCCACGGACCTCTCCAGCGTGCGCTCCATCATCACCTGCCCCAGTATCCCAGGACCACCCACACGTACAGCCTCATCTCAGTTGCTTCAGCACATTTTTAGATGGCAGCAACTGTAGCTGATCACGCTGACTGCCCACCTAAATCCGGCAGTGCCCCCGTGACCCTGGCATGACTCTGGGCGACACTCCAAGTGCTTCACACACATACGCCTCGCTCAACAGGAACACCGACAGAGAAGGAAATGTTTTCACCTGTCCCAGATGACAAAAATCTGAGTCTGGGAGGGTGCTGTGGCCAGGTCTGTAAGGGCAGAGCCGCTCGTACCAATCTCCATCCCAGCCCCATTTTTGTGAAATACCCCCACCCCCAGAAGTAGGTTCAGGCAGCCCCAGCTCCCCCAATATAACCACGTGCTGTTTGCTGGGTGCTGGTGGCACAAAGCACTGTTCTAATTGCTTCATGTGCACCATACCATGTAAGCTCCACTATGACCCTGTGTGGCAGGTACGCCACAGTCCCTATTTGACAGCTGACAAAAAAAAAAACCTGAGGCACAGAGAGGTTAAGCAACAAAGTCCACAGAATGCAGGTGCCCCAAATACCCAATGATCTCACCAAACGCAACCTCCTTCAAAGCCACAAAGTGTAGAACTGAGGAGCAGTGGCTCAGAGGCCGGACTTGGGTTCAAATCCCAGCTCAGATTCTCTCTAGCTTATAAGCTGTGGGGTGCTCCGATTTGCTCATCTGAGAAATGGGAAGATGACAGCAACTACCTCCAGGTTCAGGGGCCAGCACGGGGCTTGGCACTGTGCCAGGTCCTAATGGTGCATAAAATGTAGTGGTCACTATTACTGTGACAATTTTCAATTGAATGCTGGTTCTTAAAGCCTCAATCTTCCAGCCCCTCAGCGTGACTTGAGCATAAATCCACACCACGTAGGGAACTCGAGCGTCAGAAGTCTAGCCCGATGGTTAAATCACAAGGCCCGCGTGGATGGTGCCACCTGGTGGGAATGGTGCCAGTCTCCCCCTTCAGTCTCCAGCTCCGTGTTCTGGAAAGTGAGGTTCCCAGAAGATTTGGGGAGGAGGAGGAGGCAGAAAGCCTGCACTTTCCTTGACCCTGAAGAGCTGAAGGCCTTTTTTGGTAGGTTGAGCCAAGCCACTGGCACCCTGTCCCTCTTCTCTCCCCACAGGGGGAGCAGAAATCGGGGTGGGAGGGCAGAAATGTGGCGCCTGCCTCCCTCCCCATCCTTACCTCTGCACTTGCTTCCCGACAGCGTCTGTCACCACCATGCCATTCTCCATTTGCCTCGTCTCTTTCCCTGGACCGCTCATGCCTGCTAATCCTGGCAGAAGACAGAGAGAGTGGGGATTGTGGTTTCAAAGGCCAATATCAAAACGAAAGACAAGGAAAACCTGTCACTTTGTGGGGAGGTGGCAGACAACCTGGCCTCCAGGAAAAGCTCAAAAAGCAAGACCTGCTTTGCTGAGGCCACAAGCAGGCTCCCAGCTGGGTGCAGGAGCTAACTTAAAGGCTAGTTAGCTAGTTTCTTGGGGCAGGGATGATGCTTTGCAACCATCTCGAGGGTCGGTTAGCTGAGGGCTGTGGCCTGAACAGAGGCTCTGGGCCAGCAGCAACAGGTACAATCCAGTTTGTGGACAGTCTCCCTGCTGCATGAAGCTTAGCCAATGAGGCCAGGGTGCAAGGAACCAGGCAGTGGGAATGGGCACAGCCCTCTGGTCCCCAAGGATCCCAAGTAGGGTTGATACTCAAAATAAATAACAACCAGTTTTGACAGGGGCATCCTGTCATTCCAGGAGTTAACCCTTTGGTTGCATAATCACGGGGTGGTCCAGAAAGTCTGGAGCAGGGGGTACCTGGGGCAGTGGCTGCTTTCCTAACAGGAAGGGATTTTAATAACTGATACGGCCACCATGGACACCAGCAGGGTATCTACCCAATCCCAGGAAGCACCCAGCCATCAACACCAATCACGGTCACCTCCACGGTGATTGCTAACATTTATCAAGTGAGTGATGGCCGCTGTGCTGAAATCAATTATCTCCTTTAATGTTTCCAACCACTCAGTGAGACACTGATTACCCCCACTCTGCTCTGATCTCCTGACTCGGGTGCTGGGAGGAGGAGAGCGTAAGGGAGAAGCACGATGCAGGGCTCTGAAGGGACAGCCCCGGACGAGGAGGGGAGGGATGCAGGAGAGAAGTTACAAAGGGGGATAAACACACAGCCAGGGCGACCCTGGGAACATGCTGATGTGACATGCATAACAGCAGAATCCAAAACAGCAGGCTGTCTGGGGTGACAGCCACAGGAAGACAATGAAGGCAGAAAGCTGGGGCTCATTCCTGGGGCGAGGGCAGGAGTTCCGTGCTGTGATTTTCAACCTTGGCTGTGAAGACCTTGGGGACCCCATGCTGAGTTAGAGCACAGTTAGGTGTGAGGTATTCTCTCACCTCCTAGCTGCGTGTACTGGGGGAGTAACATACCTCTCGGCCTCAACTACCACCTCTGCAAAATGGGAGTAAGAACGCCACCTACCCTTGTATGCAGGGAGATGACAGAGCTGTGCCTGGTGCTTGGTAAGTCCAAGGCAGCATCAGGGTGCGTACCCTTTGTTACCTGCATTGTAAGTGTGCTACAGAGAGTTCTGGCACACAGCCAGGATTCAGAGTCACTGCTTTAAACACTTCCTTTAATGTCAACATCTCCATTTTTAATTACAAAAACAAAACAAAACACTAAACCGAACAAAAAGAAAAGCAAGGACAGGCAGGAGCTCCCTGCAGCAGCATGCCGCCCACGCTCATGCACACGCACAGCCTCCGGGGCCAGCCTGGCCTTGGCCGGCTCTCTTGCTGCAGGGGACGCCCGAAAACACTCCCAGAGACACCTGTCCTGCGGACGGGTGCTTCAGAGAGCCCAGTTGCCCCACCTGGCTGCCTGGGCCACCCTCTGTAAGCCTCAACCTTCTCTCCTCCTGCTCCGTCCTCAGCACCAGCCCCCAGGACTAGACAGCAGCCCCCACAGGGGCCTCCTGTGGTCGCCTCCCCTTCTCAGTCCACTGAGCTCACAGGCTGATGTGCCAACGGGAGCAGCAGGAAAACTCTCCTCTGCGAGGGGAGGGACTGAGAGTCCAAGAGCAACACGAAGGTGTGTCGCCCACCACCACATCTGCCTTCTTTTCAGGGGCTCAGCCCTCCTCCATCCTAGGATCTGGGCAGGCCCATCTGTCAGGGTGCCCCAGGTTCCCCCAGCCAAGGGTGGGGCCCTTCCCCAGGTCAGCTCACTGGCCTCACAAGGATCAAAGATAGCTTGTACTGATGTGTCCTAAAGGAGTCTCACTCCCAGAGTTCCCGTTTCCCGAGTCCTTTTGTCCAGTTTTGCCTTTGGTTTCTGAGCTTCTGGCAAACTCCCTCGTTGTTAAGTGGCTGGAGTCAGCCTCTGTGGCTTGCAAAGGGGCTCTCTGTCAGGACCTTCGGCCATGCAATGCTGGTTCCAGAAGGCAGAAGGAATGGGTCTGCACCAGCGGCCACTTCCGGCCTTTACATCACCAGAGGGAGAGAGGGCAGACTGAAATTCCGGCTGAAATTCGGCTAGAAGACATCCCTCCTCTGGGCGCCCACGGCCACCTGCAGTTACTCCATCAGGTGCTCATCGCCTGCACTGTTGTGGTCTGCCACGGTCCTGACCACGCCCAGGAGGTACGAGCAGCATAACAGTCAGTCAGTAATAATCAAACGGTTGCCATGCATTGTCCATCCACTGCGTGCCAGGCATTCCACAACCAGGACCTCCTTCAAGGAGTGCTAGTCGTGGTCATTTGACCTATGAGACAGCAAAGCTTAGCCAAGGTCACCCAGCTGGTGAACAGGAGAGCTAGAGATTCAAACTGTAACCCTAAGTGCCCACCAGGAAGCCTGGAACACAGTAGGTGCCCAATAAATGTTTATTGGCTGCACAATGGAGGAGATGCAAGGGTGGACGTTCAAGGGCCCCCTCCCAGGCATGCAGCAACAGGACAAGTCTAACCCACATGTCGCTGACCTTCCTCCTCCTCGTCCACCGCTCTGCTGCCTGGGAATTCACAAGATCCAAGAAAGTGTTAAGAACTGAGGCAAAACTCCCTCCCTAAGCCCCCGTTTTAAACCCCCTGCAGGGACAGATGGAGGTATTCCCTTAAGGGTGACAGGCAAGGACGGCTGAGGGACCTGCTGCATTTGTGCCTCAGTTTCCCTATCCCACATGTTTCGGTGAATCCCTGATAAGCACATTACATGAGACCAGGCCCTTCCTCTGAAAGCTAAAATTGGAGGAGTGTAAACAAAAAAAAGAGCAGACCAACCTTTACACTTGTTTTCTCAGCAGCAGAGGGAAAGAAATGAAGTACCACAGCGTGGCAGGGCAGGCAGGACCGCTGGGAAGCGGCACAGGCCTCAGCTGCAGCTCACAGCGTTTGGCTCTCAGAGCACGTGAGACCATGACTCTGAGCCAGCTACTCATGGAGCCGAGAAGAGGGGAAGAGAAGGTAATTTGCCTCAGGTGTCACCCTGGACACTCCCAGGCTAGAATTGGGACCACGTCTCGGGGTTCTCACAGTCTGTCACACCTGCCTCCACCACTCGATGTCCTTGATTAGTTAGTGCTTGTGTCCCCCATCCAACTGGGTGGACTGGGTCCCCTCCACTGCGCTGTTCCCAGCACCAGGTACATCAGATGGCCGTGTGAGTTCACACAGGATGTGCACTGCACAATTCAAGGGGCACCACCCCCACAGAGTGGCGCAAGTACCAGGCAAACACAGGCACCCTGTGCACACCTGATGGGCAGAAGACAGATTAACAAATGAATGGCCAAGTGAACAAGCAGAGCTGACCTCCCGATGCCACATCGGCTGCAGTGGTGCCATCTCAGTCCCTTGCCACAAAGCTGCTTTCTACACCAGCCCTGAGAGCAATGGGTAAAATCGGCTCATCTTGTTTCCTAATCTGGGATAAGTATGCAGCTGTGTTAATGTCCAAAGCCCACAGACCCCTATAGACCACTTACACAGGGAATGACTCCAGCAATCAAAGGGTAATTCACTTGCTCAGCACATTTACTGAGTATCTACTGTGTGGCAGTCATTGTTCTCAGTCCAGAGGTGACCAAAAAGCCCTCATGGAGCTTAAATTCCAAGGGGGGTGGCAGGGGAGACACAATAAACAAACTAGCAGATCCAGAGTTTACTATCAGGTAGTGATAAGCACTACAAAGAAAAATAAGGCAGGGTAGTGGGGAAAACCAATGATGAAAATTTTTTTCCTTATCCTCACCCAAGGACATTTCTCCATTGCTTTTTTAGAGAGAGAGGAAGAGAGAGAGAAAGAGTGATTGGTTGCCTCTCATAGGCTCCCTGACAGGGATTGAACCCACAACCTTTCAGTTACGGGACGACCCTCCAACCAACTGGCCAGAGCTGAAATAATAATTCTTGCTTTTTATAAGAAACCTGCAATTCAATGAACGTTCCTTGAGGCTTCTAGCACCAGGTATGGGGCTGTGATGTCAACGTGCTAGGCACCGTTCCTGCCCTTGAACTTAAGTGCTGCCTGGGCTGTGTACTCAGCCGGCTGCTGGCCCTCACAGTGGGTGCCTCACGGGCTCACTGTTTATTCCAGCAATACTGCCTTTACTTAAGAAGGTTCTGGAACTCCGCTTGGGCAAGGGCCAGTGGGCAAGCCTCCCTTAAGGGAAAGATCCAAGTCACTGCTTTACAGTCAACGCCTCATTTTTGACCAAAAACGGAAGTGACTGGCTGTATCACCCAACCCTCCCCCCTGCACCCCTTCGTGCATTGGGTCCTGAAGGTTCTTCATACTCAAAAGAGGAAGAAATACGGCTACTGAAGACAACCAAAAGGAATGCGCAGTCTGCAGACAGACTCTCCAGCAGCTGTGTGGTGTTTACGACAGACTTTTGTAATACAGGGAGGGGTTTATGGCCCGACGTTGGTGGGGGGAGGAAAGGCAGGAGACCTGATGAAGGCAGAGATGTGGGGGGGGGGGGGCAGATGCCCGAGCAGTGCCGCCCTCTCTGTGTGCAGGGAGAGTGGAAGAGGTTCTTTTTCCTGGTCCGCTGTGTTTTTTGCAGTTTGCTACCGTCTGCAATGAGCATATGTTGATTTTATAATCAGTAAAAAGAAAATGAGCAAAAATTTGAAGAAGGGAAAAATTAGTCACAGGATTGAAAGAAACTGCCAACAAGGTTGGGAAAAGTGGACATGTTGCTGGAATCATGGTCTTTTCCGCAAAGTGCCCAGGGAAGGACCTGAAGTTGGAGCAGAGTGGATTCCTCACCATCCTGCAGGCCGAATGATGCCCTGCTGTTGGTGGGTGGACGCGTGCCGGGTGTTGTAGGGTGTTTACCAGCATCGCCGGTCTCCCCCTACTAGTTCCCATGCCTCAATCCCAGTTGTGACAACCAATCCAGTCTACAGACATTGCCAAGCTCCCCTGAAAGGCACAGATGTTCCCCAGTGAAAACCACTGCTCTGGGCTTTCGGCTCCTAACAAAGAAACCAGAGTGAATAAAAAGTTTTCTTCACTTTCCAGTTCCAAAGGTTTTAAACCAATATGTACATCTTTTTTTGACACATACAAAAAAACAAAACAAAACAAAAAAAAACCCTTTTCTAGAAATCAGTATAATGAATGTCCATGGCGAGGGACATCTCCCCACTCCAAGCCTGGTTCCTGTTACATCTCCCCCTTCCCTGCCCCAGCGAGAAAGAACCCCCCCAAACCGAACACTCCCCCATCAGCCTGGGTGTTCTAAAAAAGACCTGATTAAGTCAACAAGGAAAATAAAGTTTCCCTTTAGGAAGTGCCAAGAATGTGGTTCAGACAAATCCAAGGTCTTTGGCACTTGGTGCTGGCTAAGCGAGACTAGCCCCTGCCGCTGAGCCTTATCGCCGGGGAGGTAGGAAGGCAGGGGCCGCCCAGTCTGGTTTCAGACACGAGGGCTGGGGACTGCTGTGTCCCGTTGGGCAGGGGGCTGGGGAGCTGAATCGGGGAAATGACTCCACAGTGCTGCTAGGGTGGTGAACGGTATTTTCATCACCAAATTAAGTGCTGACATGCACCAAAAAAAGGGAAAGAGAAAAAAGAAATGGGCAGTGCTCCATGTTCTGCATAAACTGCTTTGGACACGCCTGCAGCTGGGGAGGAAGGGAAGGGAGGGGAGAAAAGCCATCTGTGGCCAGCTGAGTCTAAGGACGTTTCCCTGCTCACCTGGACAGGACGCGGACAGGGACCTCATTCTGGGGGGGAAAGACTCAGTAAAACCCACACGTGTCGATTTGGAAAGCATTTAGAGTTATTTTTGCCTCACTGTAGCTCACCAAGCAGGTCGGCGAAATACAGTGATCTCAGAGTAGCCACCACCCATTATGTGACCTCAGCTTGACTTGGGTTCAGAGGAAGGAGACTTCGCAGCAAGAGGAAATGGGCTAGACCCGAGGCAGAACTTTCTAACCATGAGTGCATGAACATGTAGAAACTTATATCAACCAGAGAGTTTAAAAGCTGAAGGGAGGGTCAGCTATCTCATGCTGGCAAAAGAAAACATTTTTAAAACTAGGGTGCACAGCGGCACTATTCATAATAGCCAAAAAGTGAAACCAACTCAAAAATGTCCATCAGCTGATAAAGATATATAAAATGAGGTATGCTCACACAATGGCATATTATAGGGAACCTACCTGCGTGGAATGGCAAATATAGCTCAGCCCTATGGGAAAGCCCATAGGCACGTGTCGGCATGCAGGACACCAAACCCACAGATTGGTTCTCCCGTGGGAAACCAGGCCTGCATTGTACCTAGGCTGCTTTGTGACTTGCTCTTGCTAAAACTCTCTCACCCTGAGTTCAGGCAGCAAATGCTTGCTGCGTATCTTTAAAGTAACTTCCTGAAGTCTGTGCTAATTCTCCCAAGGGTTGAAGTGTAACCAGACCTATTACTCTTATCGTTCCCTTGCATTGGCAACATTTTTTCCTTGTTAATCTGTAAGAAATAATCAGTAACATCCTTTCCGTTGCTATCTGTAAAAAGTAATCACCTAAAGCAAACCTAAGTATAATGAATGAAAACCTTCTTTGATGTATGCTATTAGAAAGCCAATAAAAGCCTGTCAGGGTTAAGGGTTGGGGTGCTCTCCTCTTGAGACCCTCCTCTTGAGATCTTGAGAGAGTGGCTGTGCTGTCCCTTTTCCTCCACGGGACTTGGTAGTCCGTGTGAATTTGCCTTATCTCATCCATAATGTCATGGACACTGTGGGCCAGTGTTCACATCAGCATATTACTAAACAATGAAAAGAAATGAGGTACTGATACATGTTACTGCACAGATAAACCTTGAAAACATCATGCTAAGTAAAGAAAGCCAGAAAGAAGATACCACGTGACAGAATCCCACTTATATGTTCAGAACGGACAAATCTATAGAGACAGCAAGTGGACTGGCGGTTGCCTAGGATTTAGGGGGCTGGGGGAAAATGGAGAATGACTGCTAATGGATTTGAGGTTTCCTTGAAGGCTGATGAAAATATTCTGAAAGTGACTGTGGGTAATGGTTACATAACTCTGAATATACTAAAAATTACTGGATTGTACACTTTCACTGGGTGAATTGTATGGTATTTGACTTATATTACAATAAGACACATACTAAAAACCACTAGAACCTCCGCAGAACACTCAAAGTCAGAGGAATTCGCTCCCACCCCAGGCAGGCCTGGAAGCCACTCGAGGAGCAGAGGACTAGGAACCTGGAGACCGGGCCTGACAGCCAGCCCCACCTGCAGCCATCAGGTGTCCTCAGACAAGTTGCTTCCTCTTTCTAACATTCAGTGGCTTTCCACTGCATTCAGACCAAAACCTAAACTCCTCACCCTGAAGGCTTGGGCGGGCAGCCCCACAGCCAGCCTCATCCCAACCCTCATCCCTTGCCTACCATGGTCTGGACACAGCGACCTTCTTTATGCTCCTTAAACAAACTGAGCTCACGCCTGAGGCCTTGGCCCTTGCTGTTCCCTAAGTCAGAACACTGCTCCTTACATTTTCTCCTTGCTGGCTCCTTTCCATGCCAAGGCCACATCCTCAGAGGGCTTCTCTGAGCACTCTGTCATGCCCCAGCACATCATCCTGCATTTTTAAAATTCATAGCGTTTAGTGCTGTATGAAACCACCTATACTTGTGGATTTGTTTGTTGCCTTCTTCTCCCCACTAGATACTAAGCTCCATGAGGATAGAGATTTGTCTATAGTGTTCACCTCTGTCTCTCCAAAACCTAGAACAGTGCTGTTATGGGCTGAATTATATCCCCACCCACACCCAGATCCATATGTTGAAGTCCTAACCCTTAGGACCTCAGAATACGACCATATTTGGAGAAAAGGCCTTTGCAGATGTCACTAGTTAAGATGAGGTCATTATACCTGGCTGGTGTGGCTCAGTGGATTGAGAGCCGGCCTGCAAACCAAAGGGTCGCCGGTTAGATTCCCAGTCAGGGCACTTGCCTGGGTTGCAGGCCAGGTCCCGGGTAAGGGGTGCATGAAAGGCAACCACACATTGATGTTTCTTTCCCTCTCCTTCTCCCTCCCTTTCCCTTTCTCTAAAAATAAATAAATAAAATCTTAAAAAAAAAAAAAAAGGATGAGGTCATTAGGGTGGGCCCTAATCCTATATAAATGGTGTCCTGATAAGTCAGGTGCATTTAGAGACAGACACACAGGGAGAACACCATGTGAAGATGAAGGAAAATTGGGGAGATGCTCTGACAAGCCAAGGAATGCTAGAGATTTCAGGCAAACCACCAGAAGCTGGAAAGAAACATGGAACACATATTCCCTCACAGCCTTGGAAGGAACCAACCCCACAGACACCTTGACCTCAGACTTCCGGCCTCCAGAACTGTGAGACAACACATTTCTGTTGTTTAAGCCACTCAGTTTGTGGTACTTTGTGACAGCAGGCCTAGGAAAATAATAGAAGTACTTAACGCAGAGTAGGTGCTCAATAAACATCTGTTACATGACTAAATCAATGAATAGCAAGTAGCTTTCTTAGTGATCAGCCCCTTTCACATAGATAGGGCATCTCCCGGCATAGAAGGGACTAGTTTCTTTAAGCCTCAGTCCCCTCACAGTGACCTGGGAGTGATGACTCCACCTCCCTCATGAGTTGTTAGGAGGGTTCGGCAAGATGACTTCTGCAGAGAACGGGAGCTCCAGCAGGCACTCTGTCTCAGTTGTGTGCCTTCAGATCACAGACACGCCGGTGACAACCTTGCCCAGGGGAGCTGGGCGATGTGGCAGCCCTGTGGCCCTGCCCTTGAAGACTGCCTGAGACCTGTTTGGGGACCAAGTATATCACAAACATGCCACAGAGGCTCAAGAAGTCTGTAATTAGCTCCTGGAGGAGGGAGATCAGGGTAGGACAGTTGACCTCTATGTAGTTCCACTCTTTTTTAGCAACAGCTGAAACCAAAGCCGAAAAGGCATCAGATGACCTCTCCGTGTTAACACGGGCCGCGGCTCAGAGAAAAGAGGTGTGCAGAGGACCGTCTGAGATGCCAGTCTGACCGACGAAACGCAGGGCAGCCTGGAAAGGCTGCAAACCAGTCCCTTGACTTCTAACCAACTGATAAGAGAGAACAGGATTCTTAGAAGTCTTTCCCTATCTGCTCCAAATAAAGATGGGGTGAGGGCCCAGCCTAGAATTCAAAAGGCACCTCTGAGAGGTCCCTGGTCTCAGAGTCCTGGCCTGAAAGGGGAGACAGGGTGCAGCGGCTAGAGAGTGGGCAGGCTCACCCTGACCTGGCAGGGGCCAAGGGCATGAGGGTAAAAGAGAAGCAACTCTTCCCAGGGGAGCAGTGACATGAGCTGTCATTTACTGAACCCTGTGTGCTAGGCACCAGGCCAGAGGCTTCACATAATACAGCGCATTAAATCTACACCAAATGCTAGAAGGCTGGTTTTCTTGTTCTGCTGCTTTGTCAGTGAGGAAACTGAGGCTAAGAAGGGGTTTGAGGTCACACAGCTGGTAAGAGCTGAGGCTGGGATTTGAACCCAGGTCCTGCCAACTCCGAGCCTGCACGCTCAAAAACCTTGCCTTATGACCTTCACATCTGGGTTAAGACACATGTCACTGGCTTCTCACAGCCTCTTGGGAGCCAAGAGGACTATAATTATCACTGTCCCTATTTTTGTCACAAGGACCCTGAAGCTCAGGAAGCCCAAAGCCACACCACGGAAAAGTATTAGGACTTGTGCCCAGGTCTGCTGACCAGGCCATAGAGCACTGAGACCCCTTCCCAATTGAGCCTGAAAAGGTGAAAATGGTCCTTCCAGGTGGTTCCAGAGGGAGCTTGGCCTAGCCCCTGACCCTGATGAGCACTCAGCAGCTGATAGGAACCTCTGGGGGACCGCTGAGGCCCTGCAAGGCACCACGCACACTGGAGGCACAGGCCGCCCTCCCTACCGTCGTCCTGCTCCGTCTGCTCCTGTTCCGCGCTGGAGTACGTGCGCAGGAACTCCGCGAAGGCCCCGTCCTGGGCCAGCAGTTCCTGGTAGGAGCCCATCTCAGAGATCTTGCCACCACTCATGACGATGATGACATCCACCTGAGGCAGGTAGCTGATACTATGGGTGACCAGGAGCCGAGTCTGCGGGAAATGTGGAGACCGGGCAGGTCAGCACACGCATGCGAGGGGGGATCGCCCTGCACCTGGAGGGCGGAGCGCCTGTCCGAAGGTGGACGCACACCTGGCACGGTCTGTGCGTGCTTTCATTCGACACACGTGCCAGGACCTGGGGTGGGGGCAGCAGGAACAGGGAAGCACTCAAAGAGCCCTGCCCCTGACCCCAGGGTGGGGCGGGAAATGAAGGGCACGAGTAACGCACTGCGTGCAGGATGGAGACGCGCAGCACAAAGCGGGCTGGGGCACTGAGGCTGGGGGAGGTGTTGCAATTTTAACAAGGGTGATAGGAAGGGGTATTTTTGAATAAAAATCTGAAGGATAAAAGGAGAAAGAGAACTAGGCATGCGTGGACAAATTAAAAAAATGACTCTGACGCAAAACAATTTACACATAATGGCTTCATTTTTTAAGCAACCTCCCACTCCCATGTCCCCACCCCCCAAAAAACCTTAAAATTTGTCTATCTTTTATCTGATGACCTGAAAGTCTGGGAAGACACTCATCAAACTATTCACATGAGCTGACAAACTTTTTCTTAAAGGGCCAGATGGTAAATACTTTCAGCTTTACGAGCCCTCCCGTCACGGTGGGGGTGGCCAGCTCTGTGGCTGTGGTGTCACGGCAGTCACCCACAGACACAAACGGAGGGGCCGGCGGTGTTCCCACGAAGCGTCATCTATGGACACTGATATTTAAATTGACGCCATTTTCGTATGTCACAAAATTATTATTTTTCTTCAGATGTTTTCTGACCACGTAAAATGTAAAGACCGTTCTTAGCTTGAGGGCTGTACCACGACGGCAGGCCAGACTGCTGGCCCTGGCCCTCGAGGGAGGAGCCGGGCGCAGGAGAGGGGAGGGCCGTTTTGTTTTTACTTCACAGACCCTTGACAGTCTTTGACTCTGTTACCATGGGCATGTGTGGCTTCGATAACAATTTTTTTAATATTAAACAATTATGCCTATATAGAATTGTTTGTGGTGGGTATGAGAATAGATCAAGTGGCATGATGCTCACTATATATATGCATGACATGATAACCCTATCAAAAAATTCTGTACACTCAGCAAAAAAAAAAAAAAAAAAAAAAAAAAAACCAAAAAACAACTTGAAATACAAAAATCTCTAATCAGTGAGAAGATACATAATTACTCTTATTTTTCTTTTTCGTGTTTTTCTGAATCTGCTATATTTTTCCCACGGGCATGTGTTATATTTTAATCAGTGAAAAAGAAAAGAGAGGACCAGTACTCCCACCTGTAATTCCTCTAAAAAATAAAATAAAATAATAAAAGAGGATGGGAAATATTTCCTGTTGGGTCAAGGTATTGTGGCAATTTTCCTGTTCCAAGCCTCTGTCCCTCGGGCCATGGTCACTTCAGGAAGGAAGGGAGAGCTGCTTGCTCAGTCACAGGGGACCTTGGGGTGGAATTCTCTTCTACAAAGCCACCCCCATTTTTAAATCAGGAAGAAGGGCCTTTTTTGGTCAAGTGGAGGCAATGACTTCAAGTTAGTGCCAAGGACTTCCCCCTTTAATGACAAGAGTGTGAAGGCCATCCTGGGAAGGCTTCCAAGGGAAGCATTAGAAAAGTGCGCTGAAATCCAATTAAAAAAAAAAAGAAAGAAAAACAGCCTGGGAAGGGTAGGACCCACCAAGGGGACACATTCCAATTTAACCAAAGCACGAAAGGGCCGGACCTCAAGCCCTGCCCCTTCCCCCAGTACCTTGTTCTTCAGCATCCCCTTGGGGCCAATCACATTTTCAAATATGTGTTTTCCCACATGGGCATCCACCGCCGACAGGGGGTCATCAAAGAGGTAGATGTCGGAGTCACAGTACACGGCCCGGGCCAGGCTCACGCGCTGCTTCTGGCCCCCAGACAGGTTCACGCCCTGGGGAGACACGTGGCAGAAGGTGGGTTTGCTGGGAAACCTCAAGACATGCAGAGAGGGTAACCTTCTTGGGATGCACCAGACCCAGGCTGGAGACCCTGCAGGGAGGCACCCTCCTCCTCCTCCTATGCAACAGCAAAGGCATAAAATTGCACCTGCATGGATGTGGGTTCAAGTCCCACACGGGATTTAGCCTCACCTACAAAACAGGTGGAAGAGAAAACCTGAGGCTCCAGAAAGTGGTTGAGCAAAGACCCAGGACATAGAGGGTGTTTAGCAAAGGGTGGGGTGGCTGGTGGCACTAAATAAGGCTGGCTACAGGAAAGGCTCCTGATCTCGGAGTCTGATGGAAGGCACCAGAGGATGTGGTAATGATGGCATTATTGCTGTTATGGAGCAGAGTTACCCAGTGGAGCCCAGTCTGGGTCAGCCAATCACAGTCCACTCACACACCCACAAATAAGAGAATGAGTGTTATAAGCCACTGAGATTTTTTTTTTGTGATTGTTACACAGCAATAGCTGACTGCCACAAAGGCCACGCTGAAGCCATACTGACCTTCTCACCAATCTCTGTCCGGTCCCCACTGGGCAGGATTTCCAGATCTGGGAGGAGGGCACAGGCTTCTATCACAGCTTTATAATACCGTTCCTGTAGCTGGCGTCCAAAAAGGATGTTTTCCCGGAGAGAATGATTCTGAATCCAGGCCTGCTGGGGGATGTAGGCTACTGAGCCCTAGGTGGCAAGCCGAGAAGAAAGCAAGGGACAGAGACACAGACTCGGTTAATAAGACAGCAGCCAGCTCGCCCATGTGCCAGAAAGGTCCGACTTCACAAGTGACGCTCATCCCACCCACTGTTTCAATGAGAGAGAAGCTGAGTCCCAAAACAACGGGTGCCAGAGACGAGATCAGAGCTCACACTGCCCAGTACCCGGAGTTCAAGAGTCGAAACCCTCACTGGGGAGATTATAGTTATGTCTTTAGTAAATATTCACTCAACACCTACATTACTGAATAAAACTCCTGACTCCCCAAAATGGGAAATTCCTGACATGATTTAAAAAATTAAATGCTAAAAGAAAAAAACATAGGAGACCTTTAAACAGTCCTTTAAGAAGAAAGACTTAGTTAGGAACATCAGGAAAGCATTTCTTGAGAAAATTTCCTTGATGAAATTTAAGCAGGGACATTTATATCAAAATTGTCCATTTCAAAAGCTGTTGTGTCTTTATTTCCACGTAATGTAAGGTGTCAAGAAGCCCACGAGAAACGGGCTGGCACTCCCTTACCAGGGCGAAATAACCAGTCACAAATAAACCCGTAACCTCATCAAACCAAATACTCAGCACACCCTCAAATTCCAGATCCATCACTTCTGTATTTAAAGGCTTTTTTCCTTTAAAACAGTGGTTCTCCATGAGGGGTAACTGTGCCCTCCAGGGGCCATCTGACAATGTCTAGAGACACTTTAAGTTGTCACGACTGGAGGCTGCTGCAGGGATCTAGTGGGTAGAGGCCAGGGATGCTGCTCACCATCCTACAGTGCAAAGGACAGCCCCCAACAGGGAGTTACCCTGCCCAAAACGTCAACAGTGCTGTGGCTGGGGAAACGCAGGGTTAACAGAACGCAATGTGGGTCCTGCCACGATTTGTCATTTTCTTCCATTAACCTAGCTCACGTCGCCCATTCATCTTACTTTATAACATGCACTTGAAAGCAATGACAGAACATTTCCTAAAACGAGTTAGATGTTATTAGTTTGGACCCAACTATGGTAATGTATACATTCTTCTAATGCATATTAGGCGAAAGGTCATCGTATAATCAACAAAGAAAAGAGTCTGCACTGAAATAAAAACAATAGCAAAAACCAGCATCCCCAAAAGCAAAGTCCACGAGACAGTAGTTCTGGGGATGTGAATAGCTGCTGCGGAGACAATGAAGAGGTGCAGGCAAACAGGTCTGGGCCATGCTGGCTTAGCCCAAGTTAAATAGGTTTTTTCCCCTTGCAGGACTTCTCTGAGCCTTTACTTTATTAATGTTTATTCTAAGTCTCCAAGAGACAGGGAATCAGAGTATGCAGTATTTCCCAAGCTTGTTTGGGCTGGGGAATCTTTATTCCCAAAACATCCTGCTGGATGAGTTTGCTGCAGAGGCCACTCCAGGTAATGCTGATGTCAACAAAATTTCGAGGGAAGTATTCCTGCATCAGGAAAAGGCATTTGTGGGGAATGAGCTGAATGCAAAACAAGGCTCTTGATTTCTAAAGGGCTCATTTGCTCACTAAAGCAGCCTCTTAGGCTCTCTCTTGAAGAATATACCAGCATAGTTCAAGGTACTTTATGTATTTAAAAGCAATAAAACCACAGTCTGTTTTAGTCCCATATTAAGAATTCAATGAACACTCAGAATGTAAACAGTTCCCTTAAAAAGAATTCTCTAACATCACATTCCAATGACATGAATCAAAAATTTAAGTTTTGTTACTTTTACAAAAAGAGATACACAGAGAGATCCATAGAGAGAACAAGCCAGAAAGACTCATGGACAGAGAGACCATGAGAAGCACAGAGGGACAGAGATGGGGAGGGAATGGGAGACAGTGAGAGGGCCAGGGAACGTTACTAAGTATTTACTGAGTGCGCACTACATGCCTGGCACTATTCTAGGTGCTGGTATACAGCAGGAGATAAATGGCACTTCTCTAGGACGGCACAGAGAAGAGCAGAAAGAATGAGAGAGAGAAAGGAGGAGAGAGAGAGAGAGGCCCCGCTGCTCTTGTTTCATGCTCAGGGACCACAATAAAACGCAGCGTTGCACTTGACCTTCCTCTCAGACCATCAGCCTACCCAGCCCCCCTGCCTGTCTTCCTACCTTGATAGCCACGTGCCCCTCCAGCTTGTCCATCTCGGCCAAGAGTGCTGAGAGCAGAGACGACTTTCCACAGCCCACCTGGCCCACCACGGCCACCAAGGAACCTTCTGGAATGGAGAAGGTGATGCTGAAAAGACACAACACACCATGTCTCAGTCATGCTCTCACCTGAATGAGGCTGGCGGGGTTGGTGCGCCAGCCCCCGCCGGAGCTGGATTTACCCCGAGTGGAGAGAGAGGCAGAAGGCAGGGCTGTCACGAGCCTCTGAGATTTAAAAATGCCTCCTGCATTTCTGCTGCCGAGCTTAGTTCAGTGAAGTCTCAGAAGCCTTTCTGTACCTGCAAGTACAGATCACACCATACCTGAAAGTGTTCCTTCCCAGTTATGCCAATGCATCTGAGAAATCGGAGCCAGCAGGAGAGTCCTGAGCTATCAGCCGCACGGGGGTTTTAACTTTGTTTCGGGGCACAACACGGGGGCCCTGGGGGACAGAGGGCCCCTCAAAATGAACTCTGAAGGAAGAGCATATGCCAGACACAGAAACTTGGGAACAGCTTAGGAAAAGGCCAACACTGTGAATCTCAGGTGTGATCAGGGGTGGACATGTCACTGACACAAGACAGGGCAGGGACGCCAGGCCAGTCCCGAAGGTGGGTGGGTGGTGGCCAGGCCTGAGAGGATCTGAAGAACCACTGAAGGGTTTGAAGGGACCTAATATGGATGAATGTGGGTTTCAGAAACAGGTCTTCAGTGAAATTGCCCTTTGACAAATACTGGTAAGCAAAGCACGAGACAATAGGCTGATGTTCTGCCCGTAAGATTGGCTGCCACACGACAAGCGTCAGAGTTGTGACTCCACCAGGGAAGGGCAGGCCCTACTGGGACCCTGTTGGGTTTGCTTACATTGGCCGCACTCTTCCACAGCCTCTATTGTGATTTTGAACATATTAGTGGAAATGGTGTTAGATTTTGCTGTCACTCACTGCTTAATTCTTGGGAACCTGTTACATGATCACAGATTATTCTCTTATTCCTGTACAGTGAGGGGTATGGATTACAGGGCCCAGTAAAGCAGCTTTTGCAATCATCCAGGTGAGACTGGAATATTTTCAGAGGCTGAGAAGAAAGTAAGTTTGGATGGAGAAAGATTTGGGGAGTCAAGATGGGTGAGGGAGACTGGAACAGGAAAGCCTTTGATTCTGGAAGAACAGAAGAAAGGATGAAGGCACACATATTATTTAGTTGTAAAGTAGAATGAGAGAGAAAAGTTAAAGTCGAAGCAGGCAGGAGTGGAGTCAGACATAAGGAGGAACTTCCTGAACATGCAACTCCACCATTAATTTTCAAGGGAAATGTTATATAGATCCTTTTCCCTGGGGAGTTTGTCCTCCACCCCCAGCCTCCTCCCCTCAATAAAATACAACAGTAATTTGGCTACCCAAGAAGAGGGAATTTGTTCAGGAGCATGGGGGACAAATTTGGCCTTTAAAAAGGCCCCCTGGTACTATGTTTTGCGAGTCCCTTAAGGAGACCTAGAAGCCACTGAGCAAGACCTCCAGTCAGAAGGAAATAAGAAGCACTTGACAAGTTGCCTGGGGAACAAGGTCAATTCCCTGGACACACAGCACTTTGTGAGAAAGGTATCAGGTTGGAGGTAGGTGTGAAAGACTGAGTGAGGCAGCTGGGGAACCCCAGAAAGGACAGAGAACAAGTTCATCCTGAGAGCAAATCCCAGGGGACGAGAATTCCTGTCACAGACCCAAGCCTGCCTGCCACCACCAGCTACATCACAGCCTGGGACCCAACTTGGCCAATTAGTGTGCTGGGTCTCTCCTAGCACAATAATGGCTCAGAAGGAGCACATGACCCAAACTGGGCCAATCACAGGCAGGAAGGTCTCCCAATGCAGTGGGAGGTACACCTGGGGTTGATGGGGGCCATTTGCCATCGTGAGGGGAGAGGCCATCTGAGAGGGAAGCAGAACAAAGACAAGATGGAGAGAATCTTTATGGCACTGGGTCCCTGGATCACCCTGTACCTGAAAGTGGCCCTTCTCGGTTATGGATACCACAAATCTCCCTTTGTTGCTGAAGGTCATCTATGCGAGGTTTATGTCACCTACAATGCAAGGGAACCCTCTGTGCCAGGCACACTTTCATCTACTTCTCACCAAAGCCCAGGCAGGTGTGATTGCATCTATTTCCCAGATGGGTAACTGAGGCTCAGAAAGGCAAAGTGACTTACTCAAGGTCATGAAGCTGCAGTGTGGCTAGAATTTAAACCCACATTTAACCAGAGCCCTGTGCTTCTCTACATGGCCTGGCTTACCCATTCAGTGTGGGTGGGTCGTTCCTGGCCCACGTGAAGGTGGCATTCTTCACAGTGATGCTGTTCGAGCCCCCGCCTAAAAAGTATCAGATGCAACACATCAGACACAGATAAAGTCACAGGACCAAGAGTGAGCAGGAGGCTTACTTCCCCCCCCTAGTCAAGTAAAGTTCAACCCTAGAGACTAGACACTGCCGGTAGGCGTTATCTGGTTACATCCGTCTCAGTTTCTAAAGAAGAGCACAATTAGCAGTTTTGGAGATGGTCTCTGACCCAGAAAGCAAAAGAAAACCGGAAGAGGGCTCCACCTTGAAAAGCAGGAGATTGCGCCATCAGACACCCATCTCACAAAGGAGGGGGGACCCACAAGGTTACTCCACAGGGCTCCAGGGACCTCCCTCACTCCGTCTTGGGGAGGTTCCGGCAGCTCTGGCTGGGAGGGCCAAGCAGAAGCCAAGGTCAACGGTCCTCCTCACATCCCTAGAGCCCCTTCCTTTATGTTCAAAGCAGGACCCTCCCCAACTCCTGGATTTCAGGGCTGCCTCTTAACTCATCTCCCTGCACCCCCTCTCTCCTTCTCTGCCTTCATCCACCCTGCTTACATCATGGCAGGTCTTTCTAAAGTGCCAGCCACAATCAACCCTGGAAAAGCAGGCTGTGGAGCAGGAAGTGGGGCGTCGTGGCCTGGGGGAGAGGTGTTTGAGACAAAGCCTGCACTGTGTGCAGCGCCCTGTGATCTCGTACCGCGGTCCTCACTGACTTCCCTCCCCTCACTGTCCTTTTACTCCTGTCCCACACTTTAAAAAAAACACAATTTTGACTGTTATGAGCCATCTCAAAACCACCTAGAGATAAGACAGGGATGTTTTTCAGTGATCAAATGAAGAAATAAATTCTCCCACACATCAAAGAAACAAAAACTTGGGGTGAGAGGAAGTTAACCTAACTTCACCTTCTCCCTCACCACTCCCTCCACCCCGCTTCCTGAAAACAGAGAACAAGGAAGAAAGTGGAAAGTGCTATTTAAGGAATTTAAGAAAAGCCACTTGAGTCTGATGAGCTAGCGAACCATAAGACTTGGCCGGGGGCTGCCAAGGCGGCTGGCTCTGGCACCTGGAGACGTGGATAGACATCTCGGAAAGTCAAACTGCCTCGGAGACTGCCACCAGGGCAGGAAGGGGGGAGCTGAGGTCTCCAGGGACCAGGAGGCCCAGGGACTTTCCAAACTGACTCTTACAGTGAGCTGTGGACAACTTTAGTAGCTCAAAACCTCCACTGCCTGCCCCAAGTTTCGGCCCTGTGTTATGCAGGGAAATTGAACCCTGGGTAGAGGGCACTGTTCCCGCTACCAAGGATGTTCCCATCCTTTGGTGGGAAGGGAGACCACGGTCCTCAGGACAGTGGGACTGGATGAACACAGGCCAGGGGAGCCAGGAGGAAGATTTCCAGCATTCAATAAGCAGTGGTTCTCAAGTGGGGTGACTTTGCTCCCCAAGGGACATAATGTCTAGAGACATTTTTGGTTGTCAGAATTGGGGTGTGGGCTACTGGCATCTAATGGGTAGAGGCCAGGGATGCTGCTCAACATCCTATAATCACCCCAGAGCAAAGAATGACCCACCAGAACATCGCTGTGCCAAGACCGAGTTGAAAATGCCGCAGCTCACTTCTCACTCACACTAGAGAAGGAGGGCGCACCACCATTCCTGGTTTAGCAGACACTGTACTAGGTGTTTTACACACCACTGAAGACACCTGACAACCTACTAGGTGCCAGGCACTGCTCACACATTATAACCAACATATACACACATTCATTCCTCTGACTGTGTTTATTTGGCTCTGGAGCCAGACTGCATGGGTTCAAGTCCCTTTACAGCCACTTCCTAGCTGGAGAGCTATGGGAAAATTACTTAACTTCTCTGTGTCTAACTCTTCTCATCTGCAAAACGGGATTGATGATAATGGGGATTAACCTCATAGGGCTGTGATGAGCTGTAAATAAGGCAATACACAGAATCCTTAGAACAGTGCTGGGCACATAGTAGATGCTCAATAAATCTCAGTGGATAAGAGCACAGGTTCTACTGACCAGCTATTCATGTGGATCCCAACTCTAGTTCTTACTAGCTGTGTAATTTTGGGCAAGATATTGAGGCCAGTTTCCTCATCTATAAAACGGGAGTTTCCAAAGCCCCTCTCTGTGTGCCTCAGGGAGCAGTAGGTGGGTGTTACATCCATGTCCTTAGAATGAACACCCGTGGCAGAGTGGCACTGACATGAAAGTGGAAGCGGCTGTTAGTGCTGTTAAAATAGATTAAATGCCTGGAGATCAGATCCTTGGTCAGGGGCGGGAAAGGACAAATTAATAAGCTGCAAAATGAACAAACCTACCAATAAAATCCATATACCCCCTGCCAAAGAAAAGCACCTTCGTTCCCATTCTCCAGATGGGGAAACTCAGGCTTAGAGCAGTGAAGTGACCCACCCCAGCACACACCACTAACAGGTGTTGGAGGCTGGTCAGTTTCCAACATCCTAGTTCTGTCTGTGAGTCTGCCCAGAATGGAATTCAAAGTCCAGGTCCCCTGGGAACTGACCTTCAGGGGGGGACCACACCCAGTGGCTGCCTCTAAGCAAGAAAGTGGAAGTGCAATTTCACCCTCCTGGCAGGTGCAAGATAAGGCCCTAGAGTCCACCCCACTCTGCAGAAACTCTGCTCCCTGAGGCCTTGCAGACAAGCTGCTGGGAAAAGCTAAGCAGAGGACAGCCTTGGTGGCAGGGCAGCCATCCTGGCACAGAGGGACCAAACACACACACCGTCTTTGATGGGCCGTCGCTCGATGCTGTCAGGCTCCAGCTCCTCGTGGGACAGAAAGATCCTGAGACGTTTGAGGGAGACACTTGCCTACACAGGAAGCAATTACAGGGTGCAGTTATTTTTAAAAGCATTTTTGCAAAACAGACCTGAGGCTAATATGCAGCGGTTTCCCCTGGGTGCAGAGGGGCCCACGTCCTCCCCCATTTCTAAGGCTCTGCGTTTCCTACAACCAGCGCATGCCTTAGAATAAAAAGTAAGACAGGTTTTGGTTCTTGTTTCTTTTCCTTTAAAAACCCACAACCAGTATTAAAAAGGACTGTCCTAGATGCAAAGGGACTTAAGAAACATAATAACCAAAAGCAATAATCCCCTTTAAGGCACAAATTTGCTGCTAGGAGATAAGCAAGTCCTGGAGATTGAGTACACAGCATAGTTAGTGCTCCAGGTCAAGAATAATGGATTATAAATTCAAAGTTGCTAAGAGACCAGACCTCAACTGTTCCCATCACAAAAGGGAAGTGGTAATTACATGGCGTGACAGAGGTGCTGGCTGACACTGCAGAGGTCGCCAATGTACTACGATGTATCAGCACACTAAACGTGCATACTGCTACGTGTCAAATACATCCCAATAAAAATAAAAAAAAAAACAGGTTTGGAGTCAAACAGCCCAACAGTAAAGACATTCATGAGACAATCCAGAACATTTTAATAAGGACTGCACATTATTTTAAGAAATTACTCTTTTGTTAGGCATGAAAATGGTCTCATAATTATGTAAGAAGAAATGCACGCTGAAGTATTTGAGTGAAAGGTCAAGAGGTCTTGGCCTTTGCTTAAAAAATTTCAGCAAAGAATAAAGAAATGAAGGGAGGGAAGGACAAACGAGGGAGGAATATAGAAAAAGGGTTGGACACAGCAAGTGCGACAAAATGTTGAATCTGAGGGACAGGTTCACAAAGTTCACTGTAAACTAGAAATACTTCATAATAAAAAGGGGTTTTATATGCTTATTGTTTTTTTTTTTTAAATAAAGCCTACAACCAAATGTTGAGGCTGATTCATCTGTGTGGC
Source organism: Glossophaga mutica (assembly GCA_039655065.1). Lineage (NCBI taxonomy): Eukaryota > Metazoa > Chordata > Mammalia > Chiroptera > Phyllostomidae > Glossophaga > Glossophaga mutica. The sequence goes on from CM077305.1 coordinate 102,693,689, forward strand.
TGAAAATGGGGTTTTCAACATAAATAAGTGCAACAAAAGGGAGAACAGTGTGAAAGATACTACTGGCAGGAAGTGGTAGAAGTGCAAATGGTGCAAAAGTGTGGCGGAGCAGTTTTCTTTCCCTATGGGTTCACTGCATGAACTTTAGGAATTCTAGGGGGTCTTGGTCAAGGCCTATTAATAGTTGGTAAAATCAACTTAGTGGGTTAAGAGACGCAGTTTTGAAAAGATAGAAGAGGGCCCAGCGCAGGGCAGAACAGAGCAGATTGGAGAAGAACAGAATATTTCGGAAAGAATCTTACAGAGCGTGGGAAAGCCTGGTTGTATCAAACTTTTGTTTCATATGCCTACGTGTGAGTTCCCTGTCAAGAAGTAAAATGTATTTCTTTCTTTGGGCCGAGACCAAAAGGCATATAAGCCACTGGTCTGGGCCTCACGGCACCCATGGGCACAGCAGGATGAGTAATGCAGAGGGAGCCACCTCGAGGGGGGTTGTTAAGCCCCCCTTTTGTTTTGCTCCCCAGAAAACCCTCCCTGAAGTCCCCCAGCCTCGCCTGTACCTGCACGATGCTGCTGATGACCATGGGGAGAATATTCAGGGGAAAACGGAGGATGTTGAACAAGGCCAAGGACACAAAGGCTTTCTGGGCATCCAGGATGTTGTGCTCGTCGATGGTCACGTAGACCGCAAACGTACACAGGGCCACCTGTAAGCAGAATGCCCATCACTGACCGTGTCCCTGAGCCAGAGTCAGAATCTAGGAGCGGTTACACTCCCCCAGCCATGGGGTCAGGCCTTCCCCACGGCAGCTGCAATCACGTGGGGCTGGAGGCAGCAGAAAACGCCCAAGGCAATGCCTAGCACACGACAGGCACTCACCAAACACTCAGAGAATGAACAGGATAAATGAATGACTGGGAGCCAAAATCACTGTCCTCTCCCACCCACTTCCTCTGAGGCATGAGGGATTCCTCAAAACTCGAAGTATAATCACACCTCTGGGCCTTTGCGTCTGCAGTGTCCTTTGCCTAAAACAACCTTCCCATCCAGGGGGTGGTGGCTGGGTTACTCTGTCTTTCCCGGCCCTCCACCTGAAACGGCCCTGCCATTGTGGCTCCCCATCCTCCTATCCTGGTTTATTGTTCTTCACAGCACCCACCCCACCTTTTATTGTCCTGTTATACGGATTAGCTGGCTGGCTCCCGCAATGAAATGTAAAACTCCACAAAGGCAGGGACTCCGTCCTGCACACAACTGCATCGTTGGTGCCTAGAACAGACCCTGAGACACAAGAACACTGAAAAAGACCTCGGGCAAGTTATCTCCTCTCCCCGAGCTTCAGGTGTCTCATCTGTGAAACGGGGGGTGAAGGCAGAGAATTAATGCCAGTGTTTAAAGTTCCTTCCAGCTGATAAAGTTTTATGTAATTTTATACCCCCAGGACAGAAAACCTTACTTAAATAAAAAGAAGGAAAAGAAAACAAACAGCCACTCACCACTCCCTTCCCCACAAAGTCAGGCCTGCCTTAAGCCTTGTGATTTTACTGCCTTGCCTAGGTTCCTGGGATTTATTTCCCAGGCAACCAGGTTTGGGTTCAGTTGTAGACACAAGAGCACGTCACTTCCCTCACCGGGAGGAATGAGGGACACTCCGAATAATCCAGGGCCCAGCTGCCTGGCGTGGAGGGGAGGGAAAAGATCAGTGGGTGAATTTCTGTGTCCCGCCCTCACTGCCGGGGACACAGCAGTGCCAGGTGTCACCAGGGGTGGGTAACAATAGGTGTCCCACAAGGTCGTCTGGTACCTGCTACCAGAAGCAGTCTGGAAAATTTCAGACCTGGCCGATGACCAAAAGTTCCCAGTCCCGTGCTAGCCCCAGACTCCCGAGGCCATTGGGGTCGGGGGACATAAACTGGGCCCAGGGCAGAGGGCTGGAAGTCAGGAGATTCAAGTTGAAGCCTCTGGTGTGGCTGTGGTTCGGTATATTTTCAGGGTCTCAGCTACCTCATTTCTTTGTTACCCATTAGAAGGTCGTAAAGCTTAAAAATTAAAACCATAAGTTTGGCCATATATTAGCCGGGTGTGCCACCTCACTTCTCCAAGCGAGCCTCCCTCTAGAAATCGGGGATCCTGATACCCTTTGCGGGGCTGCTGTGGCAGGAAGTCGGCCACTTAGGTGGAGCGCTCAGCACAGTGCCCAGGGCACAGCAAAATGCAGCACACGTATGGCAGCTGTTTTTATTTGTTACCGGACTCAGTCCAAACTCCTTGGATGGTTCTTCCAAAGAGTCCATAAACCAGTCCCAAGAGCCAGGCACCAGGGAGCCAAGCTGGTTCCTGTTCTGGCTCCGATATATAACAAGCTGGGTGACCCTGCGGCAAGGTGGCCAAGAGGGAGGAGAGGCACTCAAAAAGCCGCTGACACCTGCTCCCTGGGATGCCTGCACACCCTGGCTCCCCTCTTCCAGGCAGCGACTTCTTGTCCAAAGGTGCTCTTCACTAGAAATTCCCCAAATACATCACACAAAGGAAGAGCGCTCGGCCATAGAAAGGAAGGAAGCACTAACACGCACAGAGTGAAGGACCCTGAAACAAGGCTTTACGTGAAAGCAGGCAGAGGCACAAGGCCACTCAGCAATGTGACCCCACTTGACTGAACTGTCCAGAATGGGCAAATCTGAGAGGCGGAAAGTAGAGTAGCGGGTGCCGGGGCTGGGGGCGGAGGGGGAATGGGGAGTGACTGCCAATGAGGGTTTCTTTCTGGGGCGATGGAAGTGTTCTGGAATCAGAAAGTGGTGGCAGTTGCGCAACCTTGTGAATATACTAAATGACACCACATTTTACACTTAAAAATGGTGAATTACACTGCAATAAAAATAACAAATTATTTTTTAAAAACCCACCTCGCCAAAGTCAGTCTATTTTGCTTACTGTAGCAGCTAGGCCCCACGGCTCTCGCTGTCTGTAACTGTCCGGCCTCCTCTCCCACAGCTCGCTGCCTCTGTTCCAGCCCCACTGGCCTCCACGGTCATCTCCTCCCTGGGCCAGGCAGAGCCCGGCCTCAGGGCCTCTCCACTCACTCTTTCCTCACCCCGGTAGGGCCCTCCCCTCCATCAGGTAAAGACTCAAGTGTTGCCTTCTCAGTGGGGTCTTCGGTCGTCCTAGGTAAAACTGTAAAACAGATGCCCTCCCCATAGCTCTCTAACCGGAATCTTTTTCCCCCACAGCACCTATGACAGCTTGGCGCACTCTATGATGTATTTATTATGCCTATTGTTTGCCATCTGTCTCTCCCAGTTAGAATGGATGAATACTCCATGAGGGCAGGGAACTCTGTCTGTGGTATTCACCGCTCTATCACTGGTGCCTGGGACAGCACCTGCACCAGGGCAGATACTTAGGTAATGTGTGTGGGTGGGTGCGGAGATGGATAGGTAGATGGGTGGGTGGACAGGTGGATGGACTTGCCTGAAGGCAGGAGGGCACACACTCAGATGTATCTCTTCAGCAGTGGAGAAAACCAGGCCTCAAGCATCGTACCACCAGGACACGCCAGCTCCCTTGGCCCACTGACGGGTGCCTGCCGGCAGCACAGGGCACAAGCAGAGAGGCAGCAACACCACATGGTCCCTGTCAGACCCACAGACCAGGCTTCTCCAGGAAGCAGGGGTCATTCATTCATCCATCAATTACTAACTGGGTACCTACTGTGCGCCAGGCACTGTGTGCTCTGAGGTGAAGCAAAATGGAGATTCTGATGTCATGGGCACCCTGAGTTCTTGTGATTTCTCACCAGAAACCAACGTAGAGCCTGGCGCATTGGCCAGGAGCCAAACCCAGGAGGCAGGCGAGAATCCTACCACTGAACCACCCGGGGTTCTTGGGAACTCCTGAGAGAGAAATCAAGAGAGTTCCTGATAAAGTAGTACTTAGGTGAGAGGTTTATTATGTATAGTTTGTGCGCCAAGGGAGATAGCATCTAAAGGGAAAAAGAAAAATGTTGCTCCCTGAACAAAAGCTAGGGAACAATTTTAAATAAACTGAGGCAGGAAAGATGACATCTAAGTGTGATATCTAAATATGTAGAGGTGGGCTCTCTTTAGTGTTTGCGTGGTGTAACTACCTGCTTCTTCATGAATCACAGGTCTCATTAGCATATTAAATCTCCACCCAGAGGTGTGCTTTTTAGTATTTAAATAAGGAAAGGTCACCGAAAGGACAGTCTATCTTGCTAGCACGCATGTATGAGTGACCACCGAAATAAATCTTGCAGATACCATGTCCGTCAGTCTAGCCGCTAACTGGCTGTAAGGAGAAAGGAAAGCTTTGAGGCAATTAATGGGTCCCTGGCTTCCTGCCAGTTGGACCCAGGGAGTAGCCTGCCTATCTCACTAAGACTCACAGTCTAATAGGAAATAGGTACTAGCCGGGTTCTCTCTATTAAGGGTGTTTAGAAGTATGTGAAGGTGACTGGGTAGCAGGTGGTGGGGAGCTGGGGTTGGCTACCGTGCTGTAATGAGTGAGAGTAAAGAATGGTAGAAATCCTTCACAAACAACAAAGAACACTGTCCCACTCTAAGTGCTAATGTTACCACCACTGAGAATGCAAATGACTGAATAGTTCAGCAAATGACTGAACTATTGACACTGGCCCAACCCCTAAAATAACCTGACATCTCCTTGTGTGAGCATCTGTTCTTTCTGCCTGCCCAGCATCCATTCCCCTGGTGCTGGTAAGAACACCTCAATTTTTCTTTGGGGAACTGAACCTCCCCCAATCTCAGTCTATAAGCTTCAGCAACAGATGAATCACCCATACTCCACCCCAAACTCATGACCAGGCAGGGTTAATCCAAGCTTCCTGTCTCCCTGGCTATAGCGATTAAGGATAAGCATGTAGCCAAGTAGAATCAACAAGACTCAATCCCACAGCTTTGTAGAAACTAACAGAGAAAAGAGGGTTCTTTCCTCATAGAAGTAATACTGAGGTGACAGGATGAACTGTAACTGCACGATGAGCACATATCTGACAAAAGAAAAAAACAAGAAGAAAGCAGAGCTAAGAGACGGATACAGATCATTGGAGCACCTAGATCCAGCCATGCCTGAGACCCTCATCATACTTAAAACCAGCACTTTCCTAGACTTTTCAGTTTTCCTCTTTCTTTTTATTTTACTCTAGTCAATCTGAGTTAGGTTCTGCCTCTTGCAAAGAGTTCCTGACTAATAGTTTCCTCAATATTTCATTCATTCATTTATGCAGTCAATCCTCTACATACACTTATGGAGTGTGCACCATTTGCCAAGTCCCCTGTGTTCTAGGGATACAAGCAAAAAAACACAACGTCCATGAATGATCTGATCAGCAGAGAATTACAACAGATAACTACCAGCTGGAAAGGTAACTATCTAATGAAGGGAGATACAAGGTAAGTAGAAAGCAAGATGCGCACAAATCTTCCAAGGCAGAAAATGCTAAATATTGCTGGCTGCCTGGAGATGCTATTTTAAGGAAAGTGCATTAGGTGGACGTGATAAATGCCAGGCTCCGTACTTCAGAAAAACAGTCCCATCAATCCCACTGTATGGTATCCCCACTCCTGTCTGACCTCCCCAGGCCTCTGTCTTCCATCACACCTACCAGTGGGTAAATACCTCATCATCCTCGAAGCACAGGAATTCACCAGTGAATGTGCAAACACCTTCCAAGGAAACCAAGGGCCACATATTTTATCCTAATGTAGGCAGAGGTTTCGGTGTCTCAGCCATGGCCCAGGTCCCAGCTGACACCCAGGCTCATCTGTTTCGTGCCCAATAGCTCAACAAACTCCAACTCAGGAAGCCCATCACCCTCCCCAAAACTGAGTGGCAGATTCAAGGTCAAGCCAGTCCCACTCTTAAGGATCTCTTGCTGCAGCTTCCGAATGGAGACTAGGGCAGGAGATGATAAATGAAGGGTCAGCCCGTTCAGGTGACAAGCTGGAAACTAAGTCTGATCAGAGGATCTAATGTACAGGGGAAAGGACTATGGGAAAAAGATCCCCTGTCTTAAGAGCATACCAACCACAGACTAAACCCTGATGCTTGTTCCCTTTGACTGATGATCTTTCCCTATTTAAAAAAAAAAAAAAAAAAAGCAATTCAAACACCTTGGATTTCTGAATGATTGTTATCACTTGTATAAAAGTAACTAAAAGAGATATATAAGTTTAATGACATTACTTGCATATAGTCACTGTTATGCTGTATGTGTGGGCTTTCTCTGTACATACACAAAAAAAGCCAGGCTGGGGCGGTGGGGATAGGGGGGTCCCACACTTGCATGGCTGGAGACTATTTTGTCACAACTGAAGAGGTGGAGGGACAGGCACCACTGGGCATCTAGACGGTAGAGGTCAGGAATGTTGCTAAATGCTGTACAATGCAGAAGACAGCCCCCATACCAAAGAAACAAAGAATGATCGGGTCCCAAGTGTCAATAGCACAGAGGTCTCAAAACCCTGTTGCAAGTCCTTCAGGACGGCATGGCTGTTTTTAAAACAAAATGTATCACATATACAAAATACAATAAACAGTTATAAACATGTGGAGACTATTCAACAACTTAAAGAAGAATTGCCCTGGCTGGTGTGGCTCAGTGGACTGAGCACTGGCCTGTGGACCATGGGGTTGCTGGTTTGGTTCCTGGTCAGGGTTGAGGGCATGAGAGTGGCAACTGATCGATGTTTCTCTCTCTCTCTTCCTTCTTTCCCCTCTAAAAATAAAAAATATATATATGTATATATATATATATTTTAATATATTTTATTGATTATGCTATTACGGTTGTCCCATTTCTCCCCCATCATTCCCCTCCACCCTACACACCCTCTCCCACCCACATTCCCCCCTTTAGTTCATGTCCATGTGTCATAAGTTTTTAAGCTTCTACATTTCCCATACTATTCTTGCCCTCCTCCTGTCTATTTTCTTCCCACTATCTATGCTACTCATTCTCTGTACCTTTTCCCCCTCTCTCCTCCTCCCACGCCCCTGTTGCTAACCCTCCATATGATCTCCATTTCTGTGGTTCTGTTCCTGTTCTAGCTGTTTGCTTAGTTTGCTTGTGTTTTAGGTGTGGTTCTTAATAGCTGTGAGTTTGCTGTCTTTTCACTGTCATATTTTTATCTTCTTTTTCTTAGATAAGTCCCTTTAACATTTCATATAATAAAGGCTTGGTGATGATAAACTCCTTCAACTTGACCTTATCTGAGAAGCACTTTATCTTCCCTTCCATTCTAAATGACAGCTTTGCTGGATAGAGCAATTTTGGATGTAGGTCCCTGCTTTTCAAGATTTCAAATATTTCTTTCCAGCCCCTTCTTGCCTGAAGGTCTCTTTTGAGAAATCAGCTGACAGTCTGATGGGAACTCCCTTGTAGGTGACTGTCCCCTTATCCCTTGCTGCTTCTAGAATTCTCTGCTTCATTTGAATCTTGGCTAATGTAATTACGATGTGCCTTGGTGTGTTCCTCCTCGGGTCCAACTTCTTTGGGACTCTCTGAGCTTCCTGGACGTCCTGGTAGTCTATTTCCTTTGCCAGATTGGGGAAGTTCTCCTTTATTATTTGTTCAAATAAGTTTTCCACTTGTTGCTCTTCTTCTTCCCCTTCTGGAACCCCTATAATTCGGATGTTGGGACGTTTAACGATGTCCTGGAGGTTCCTAAGCCTCTCCTCATTTTTTTGAATTCTTGTTTCTTCTTCGTTTTCTGTTTGGTTGTTAGTTTCTTCCTTCTGGTCCACTCCATTGATTTGAGTCCCAGTTTTCCTTCCATCTCTATCAGTTCCCCATGCATCTTCCTTCATTTCATGTATTGTAGCCTGCATTTTTTCATCTAGTTTATGAGCAAAATCAACCAATTCTGTGAGCATTTTGATGACCAGTGCTTTGAACTGTGCATCTGATAGGTTGGCTATCTCTTCACTGCTTAGAGGAATTGGCTCTGGGGCTTTTATTTGTTTTCCGGTTTGAGTCATTTTTTGTGAGATTTTTTTGTTCTTGTTGTTTTGGTTTTAGTCTGGTCGCGGCTATTACGTATGAGGGGTGGAGCCTCTGGCGCTCCCCAGTGCGGGGCAGCCCAGTCGCTGGGTTGTGATGCTGTATGTGGGGGCGGGGTCTGAGAGGGAACAATGGCGCCTGCTCCGCTCTCTCCTGGATTCAGTCCCTTCCACCACTTCCCCTCTTCCTGGACCGTCTGTGCGCTCAAATGTGGGACCACCTGGTCAGCCAGCCGCCCTGTGCGGCCTCACTGGGTCTGCACAGTTGCCTCCCTGTGCCCAGGGTCCGCCAGCTGCCACCTGTGGGCCCGGGGACCGCGAGCCGTCGCCTGTGCACCTGGGAACTGCCAGCCGCTGCTGCTTGCGTTCCAGGGTCCGCACCTCCACTTTCTCCTGCCTCGACTCCGCCCCTCTTACCGGTCTGGATGAATGGTTGTTGGACTTCCGTACAGTTCAATTTTCTATCAGTTCTGGTTGTTTTCTTGTTTCTAAATATTTGTTGTCTCTAATTTTGGTTGTTAAAGGAGGCACAGTGTGTCCGCCTACGCCTCCATCTTAGCCGGAAGTCAAAAATATATATTTTTTTAAAAGAGAAAAATAATAAAATGAATATGCTATACAACTACCATCCAGTGTTATATTGTTTTTACTTTTAAAACTCAAAGAGGGGTGTCAAGTACCTGGGGATGGTCAGGGAGACTGGAGTGTGAACAGAATGAGACAGCAGAACTTTCTAACCAGATGCTGGAGTATCTGAGCTGGAAGGGGGTCTTAGGAACACAGAGGCCCAGAAGAGCTAACAGATGTCAAGTCACTTCTTATGCCAACTCCAGGCAATTGACGCTGGTCACCTGGAGTGCTGCTCGAACGGAACTTGGTGGGAGAGAACACCCCAACTGATTGTGGATGTCTGGTGTGGGCATGGGCGTGGGGCAGCACAGGGCCCTGTATCTGACATCCCTGTGGCCTAACCCCTTCATGTTTCATATGTGAAAACCCAGAGGCAGGGAGGCAGAATGACGGGCTTCAGGTCATGATGCGAGCGGGCAGCAGAATTCAGCAGATGTCCTGACTCTCAGAGGAACATTCCATTCCGGGGTCAGTATCCTATGGCCTGTGGTCCATGTCTGTTGATATCAGGCCCTTGGGCTTAGAATGGCTTTTACATTTTTAAATGATTTTTTAAAATCAAAATAATAATACTTTATGATGCAAAAATATGAATTCAGTGTCTATAAATAAATTTTATAGGAACACAGCCACAACCATTCAGTTATGTATTATCTGTGGCTACACTAAGCAGTTGTGATGGAGACCATATGGCTCAGAACACCTACAACACTTACTAGCTGGTCCTGCACAAAAAGTCTGCTTACTCCTACTTTTTGTCATTGTTTCTCAAACCGCCTGAGGGGAGACTACTAAAATTCAGACTGTTTCACCTGGTCTGGGGTGAGGTCTAAGGGTGTGCATTTCTAATACGCAACCAGGTAATACCACGCCGGCTGTGAGCCACACTGAAGAGTGAGGATTTACTCCAATGGTTCCCAAAGTGTGTACTCCAAACCAACAGCAATGGTAGCACCTGGGAACATGTTAGAACTACTAATACTCAGGCCCTACCCAGACCTACTGGACCTGAAACTGTGGGTGGGGCCCAGGGAGCTGTGCCTTAGCAAGCACCCCTCCCTGCCCGGTGATCCCAGCATTGCTGCCTCTCCCCACACTGCCCAGCAGGAAGGTTCCGACTCTGAAGACATTAAGCTGAGCCTAATAAGATCCAGTGTCAGAACGAATACACTTCGACAAACACTGAAAAGACAGGCGCCCTGGCTGGTGTGGCTCAGTGGATTGAGCGCTGGCTTGCCAACCGAAAGGTCACTGGTTCAACTCCTGGTCAGGGTACATGCCTGGGCTGTGGGCCAGGTCCCCAGTTAGGGGCCTGAGAGAGGCAACTGATCAATGTTTCTCTCCCTCTCATTCTCTCTCCCCTCCTCTCTAAAAAAAATAAATAAAATCTTAAAAAAAAAAAAAAAAGGCAGGAGCTTCCTTCAACATTCCACATGCAATTCAGCTGTGGTGAAGCAAATGTTAATCTAAAAGAAACTTATGAAAATGTGTACTTTTAGTTTATAGAACTTCCCATAAGAATACATATTTGCTGATATAACTAAGTAATAATCATTATTAGCACAACATTTTAAGACATAGTTAGAATACCTAGACAGAAAGAAAAACACAAACATGGGCACCCATGCCACCTGAAATCATCCTTAACCATTCTTAGCTACCAACTGTGCATGGTCCATCTCCATATGGCCTCTTGGTTTGGGACCATCTTTGTAAAAGAGGAGCTTGCACTATCGTCTTTAAACTTTTCAAAGCTAGCCAGCCTGGGACAGACCCATTAAACTGCCCCAAACCATGCACATTGGAACATTCGCTGCAGCGTGGATCATAAGAGCAAAGAATGAGAACCATCCTAAAGAGCCAGGGCTGGGAGACAGGCTAAGTCAGCTATGGCACACCCGTGCACTGCACAAGCATTCGTTGAAACAGACGAAGCGGATCTGAGCAGGAACCGAGAGGTTATATAGTTAAGTCCAAAAAGGTCTAGAACACTAAAGTAGAATCTGACTCCATTTCAAAATATTAAAAATATTCTTTAAATATCCAAATACATCAACTTTTTTCTGAAAAGATACATGAAATTGTCGCTTTGGAGGAGAGAGACAGATGGGAGGGAAGACAACATATTTTTCATTTTATAATTTTCTGTATGGTTTGAATTTTTTTTTTTTTACAATCAGTGAAAAATATTTGTTGGGTACCAACTTGCACTAGTTTAGGCACTGAGGATAGAGCAGTGAACAGAAAAGACAAAATCCCTGCCTTCCTGGAGTTGACACTCCAGTGGAGACACAATAAATGAAACAATAAGTAAATTTTGGAGTGCGTTTGGCACTGCCACTCAAAGTGTGGTGCACAGGTCATAGCCAGTACAGGTGTGTGGCCAGTCAGCAACAGGAAGGACCCGACACCATGATGTAGCTCAGCTACGGCACCGAGCACGCGGTTTGGTTCAGCTGACACTTGGATGCTTAGCAAGACTTTCTCGACGAAGGACACAGAGAGTGCTGGTGGACATTCTGGTGCAAACTCCTCATTTCACAGGGATCCTGTAACAAACAGTCCCTGAACTGGCTGCTTTGAGTACCCTGGCTTGGAAGCTGCTAAGTATGATGAATAAAATAAAGGATGTGAGTGTATGTGGCAATTTTAAAGGGAATGATAGGAGAAGACCTTGTTGGAATAGTGACATTTTAAAAATACTTAGGTATGAAAACAAAACAAAACAAAACATAAAATAATACGGGCCAAGATAGATCTGGCTTCACTCACCAGGAAAGGTGTGCAGACCCAGGTGAAGGTCCCCACGGCTGCCAGGTAGGCAGATTTTTTCAGCACCTTCAGCTCCTCCTGCCTGATGGCCAGCACCTTGTCTTTGAATGCAAGCTCCCAGGCGTAGAGCTTGAGCACTTTGATCCCATTGAGAATTTCATTCATCAGCTTAATCCGACTGTCTTTGCTCTTCATGTGGGCTACCTTCAAAGAGAAGAGCAATCGACTCGCATCTGGGGCTGGCCCGCTCACTTCCGGCCCTGGCAGCGGACCGTCACTCCACACCCCTACCTACTAAGAAGGGGCCCTTCCTAAGGTGCAAAAACTGAGCTGAACCTGCAATTGCATGAACCCTACTGCTGACCCTGAGAGCACTCCAAGAGACTCTTATCAATGAGGAAAAAAATCTGCTTCAAATCACATTAAATTAGACACAAAGAAACCTATTAGATTAAGGAATAGAGGCAAGAAAATCCTTCAGGTATCCAGGGAAGAAAGGGGGACATGGTTCCTACTCTGCAGATCCAAACACAAAAGAAATCATATTGGGTTGTCCCCTCCATGTTGTTATTTTATAAATTTGCAGCCAGGGCGTGTGGTTGTTACAATACCGAATGTTCCTACAACAGCCGGAACTGGTTCCGACCCCTGGGTGCCCACACCATGTATTATTAAATATTTCTAATAGCATCTGGCTCTTTCCATATGCCAGGCACTTTTATGAGCACTTTACATGCATTTAGTCATTTAATGCTCATGAGAACCCGATCATTAAATGCTATGGTCATGCCTAGGCCACAGACGAGGACACTTTAAGAAGCTGTTTCAGAGGCAGGCTGCTCAGGGAAGCCTACATATCAAGAGGATGAAAGTTAACACAGCCACAAGCCCCCTTCCTTGCCTATCCTCTCCTGCCCCCCGCACCCGCCTGAGGAGGCCTCATTCCAACAGGCCTACATCCTCAAGTCATCTCTGCTAAGGCATCATCACTGAGGTCAGGCCCTCTTTCTTTGAAATGCCACAGGCACTTCGTAAATAGCCGATAGCCGTTGACATGGGAGCAAAGAAAAAACTCTGGCCCCTCTCTGCTATGGACCATTAGGCACCGGTTCAAGAGAATGAAGTCAGGCCATGGCATGCTCAAGATCCCCAAGGCATGGTGTCAAATGACAACATCGGGCTACCAAACAGGCCCCTTTGTATAAAATATATGTGGTAACAATTAAAGAAAAAAAAGCCAATCCCACACACGTACATACACCAAACCTAACTATTTAACCAGATCTCTACATTAATGAATAGAAAGTTCTAGGAGAATTTGCTTCACAGTGTTCACTGCGGTTGGGGATAGGAAAGGGGATGTGCCCTTTTAATCTATAAACCTTTGTATTATTTGGACATTTTTTTAAAATAATAAGAAGGCATTCACTCTGCTACTTGGGTATTTAGAAGCTTAAAAAATACAAAGTGTCTCTGAAGCTAAAGAGTTTACCACTGCACCTAGCACAAGGTAAGGGGGAAAGTTGGGGTAATATTTGCTTACCTCTTAAACACACACACAAATGAATACATTCCTGGGAATAAGGAATTTCTTAGAGGCTCACGAACATGCTTTCAGTCACTGGCTCACTAGGTCTAATGATTTCAGGAGCACACAACCTTGGCTGCCCATTGTAATCACCAGGGAAGCTTTAAAGACTCTGGACGACCAGGCCCTGTCCATATTAGTTGAATCAGAATCCCAGGAGTGGGGCCTGGACATCAGTATTTGTTCAAGCTCCTCAGGGGATCCCAACAGGCAGGCAAGGCTGGGAACCCCACATCCTGAGCAGAAGGAGCTCAGCTAAAACCCACACAGAAAGACTACAGGCCAGAGCCCAGCCTGGAGTCCTGTGGAGACAGAGAGCGTACCTGGTAGGTCTTGGTCTTCATGGCCATGACAGCATTGATGGGAACCATGAGGATCATCACAGCCACACCGGCCAGGACGGAGGGGCCGAGGTTCTAAGGGAGGAAAGAGAACAAAGGCCTTTGCACAGGGCCTCGCCAGGCTGAGCCTCCCCGCTGACTCTGCCAGCAAGTTTGCCATAGTTATGTTACTTTAACCCAATGACAGGTTGTTAAATTTTTTCAGATCTATTCCTGACCATCTCGGGGGATGCCACAACCCCTTTAAGAACATGCAGGTCCATGACCCTTTATCAGAACCCTTGGGACCAAATGAGTTTTGCAAATTCTAACTTTAGAGTTTTAGAAAGGTAATAAGGTCTTGAGCAGAAAACAGCGCAGCCAGCCTGAGGACTTACCTTGTGTGAAGGTCTGCTTACAAACCAGGCCCTTGGCTGCACAGGGGAGCTCGGGTTTGGGGAGGGTTCCCACATTCTCAGAACTGATCCGACTGGCTCCCTGTGCCTAAACTGTTGCTACAAACAACATAGTGTGTGCTGAACCCCCTTTTCCTTCTGGAAGTCTGGGAGCTTGGCAAGTGCCAGGCAGAGGCTCACTATGTGACCAGCCCCCGATAAAAAACCTGGACTCCAGGTCTCTCCCGAGCTTCCCTGGCTGGCAACACTCCCCACAGGCTGTCGCACCTGGCTGCTGGGCAGTCAAGGGCATCCTGTGTGACTCCGCTGAAAGGATGCTTGGATGCTTGTACCTGGTTTCCCCCAAAACTTTGACCCTGCAGGTCTGTCCTCCCCTCGGCCTGCTGTAACAAATTATAGCCCTGAATTCTCCTGAATGATGATGCAGGCCTGGCATGCGTGTGGGGACTCCTGACACACAGGTATATGCCCTTTGACTGCACCCATCCCCAGCAGGCCCTGGCACAGCACTCCATTATCAAATGCATTGATTTTTCAGCAGCAAAATAAGTATATTCACATGGAGAGAAACTATCAAGGTTATAAATAGATCACATCCATTCAGGTCAAGATTTGCCACCAAATGAGTTAAGAAAAACTTTGGATTTTCAGAGCTGTTTGACTGAGATTTACAGAAAAGAGGTTGTAGATTTTTTCTTGTCCCATTTGCAAACAAGGAAACTACAGTCTCTGAAAGGTTAATAGGAGGTGACGATATAGGTCTGTATCTTTCAAATTCCACAAATACAAGGAGACAGCCTGAGAAGTTGGCCCTGTGTGGATTTACTTAGCTGAAACATAGAGATGGAATTATAGGGTCCTGTGGTTCTTTTTTCCCCTTACGCTTCCAGAAAAACAGGGGTGTTAGGCCCTTGTCAGTAGTCACCTGCAAGGGCTCCAGGCCTAGTTCCAAAAAAATACTCCACTGATCCAAATGGCTTTAGTGAAGTGAAAATTAATCTACTTTTGAGAACAAAGGTGATTTCTACCAACAAACTGAAGCATTCAGAATGTTGACAACAAATAGTAGTAAGTAAAAGAAACTGAGAACATCTGTGTACCGTGCACTGTTCCATAAACATTATTTGCATTAATGTACCCAATTGTCTCAACATCCCTCTGATAAGAGGTTCTGTCATCACCACCAATTTACAGAAGAGGACACTGAGACTTAGGGACATTAAGAGTTAAGTCATAGAGCGAGCTATGGAACGAGGCAGGATTTAATAAACCCAGGCAGTTGGAGTCCAGAGTCCACACTGTCACCCACTATCCTATACCATGTTTTTGAGGATCAAAATAGAGAAACCTATTTTTACTCTAAGCCTCTGGTCTCCAACCAAGTAGGAATTTCCCCCAAGGGGACATCTGGCAATGTCTAGAGACCTTCAGGCTGCCATAACTGGGGAGTGAGAGCTTTGTGTTATTGGTGTCTTGTGGGTAGAGGCCAGGGATGCTGCCAAACATCCTACAACACGTACAGCAGCCCCCCAAAACAGACAACTAACCGGCCCCAAATACCAATAATACACTCAGCAACCCTCACTGAAACAAAGCAATTTTCTTAATGGTTCACAAACCAACCCCAAAGGCAATTCTAAAAGAAGTATTCCAAAAAATATTTTGCTCATGGCAGCACTTTCTGGGGAAGTGGGTGCCAAAAAGACATTAATTTTGATATCTAAATTCTAGTATTTATTTTCTAAGTTTCATTAAGAGAAACAATTTATAATCATTTGCCAGCTGCTCTATAAATACACAAAAACCATAAAATACAGCGAAATCAACAGATAATTTGTGGTGTACCTATTGTGCAGTGGGCCATACTGGGACTGCACCCACAGGTTCCAAAAACAAGACCCTGTGAGTCTGTGAGTAGCTACCACACTCCCAAGAGAGGAGGGGGTGTTACACTGAGTGTGCAAAACACTATTTTAAAAGGTAAAATCAGATGAGTTTCTATACTTAAGCTATTGGCATTCAAAAGAGGAATAAGTCCATCTAATTGAGAAGGAAAAAAAAATCAGTGGCACTGGTCACAGTCTTGAGGGGTGGATAGCATTTCATCCTTATGGAGGAAGGAGGGAAGGGTGTTCCTGGTAGAAAGAAAGGCACATGCAAAGGCTCAGAGGAGGGGAAGAATAAGGCATGTGATAGGATATGAGCATCTTTGCTCATCATCTTCTGATTTTGGAAACTGCCCCTCTTCTGGTAGAAGGGCTGTCAATCATACCTCCACCCCTTCCACAATGAGAGGGCTTGTGACCTAGGCTGGCCAATCAAAGAAACCTATTTTTGGCCTACACCAGTGGTCCCCAACCAGACAGGAATTTTCCCTCTGCTTCACAGTGATTGGTTTAGGAATATGAAAAGGAATGTGCCAGGCCAATCAGAATGCTCCCTGGGGCCCTGGCTATGGTAAAGAGCAGTGCTCTTTTCTCTGACACCACTATCTGTAAAAGTAATACAAGCCCAAAGCTATAAAAGCCACTTAGGGAAATCCCATTGGAAATAAGGTCAACTGGCAGGAAAACATGACTAAAAAAATTATTAAAGAGCAAAGCTAAGTCTCTGCAGCATTCCTTGAACTCCTAGATCCAACCATGTCTAAAGTCCGTGGACTTTTTAGTTACATGCATGCACTCCCAAAATTGCATTTGCTTAGGCTATTTTAAAATTGTGAGATTTTTTGAAATTTTTAGATGTTGTAATCCTATCTGCCTCAAACACAAAATTGCATCAAGAGATCTCCAAGGAGCCCCAGCCAGTGTGACTCAGTTGGTTGGAGGTCATTCTGTAAACCAAAAGGTCGCTGATTCAATTCCCGGTCAGGGCACGTGACTGGGTTTCAGGTTCTGCCCCCAACTACAGTGCATACGGGAAGCAACTGGCTGATGTCTCTCTCCCAGTAATGCTTCCCTCTCTCTCTCTCTCTAGAATCAATTAATATATCCTCAGGTGAGGATTTAAAAAGAGAGAGAGATCTCCAAGGAACCAGAGGGCAGAGAAAGTATTGTTGCCTGAAACGGGAAGCTCTAACCATCTTATTACTCAGCAGACATTGGTAGTGCACTCCAGTGCAAATATTTTGAATGTAGTGCCTTCTTTCTACCCTTGCCACTTTTCCAAACTCAATTTTTTCATCATTTCTTTCTTTTCTTTTATTCCCATCTGTCCACAACCCCCCTTTGGCAACTATCAGCTTGTTCACTGTAACTATGGGTCTGTTTCTTCTATTTTATGGGTCACATTCTGCTATTTTAGATTCCACATCTAAGTGAAATCATACAGTATTTGTCTTTCTCTGTCTGACTTTTTTCCCTTAGCATAATGCCCTCTAGGTCTATCCACTATGTCACAAATTGCAAGAATTCATTCTTTTTTATTGCCAAAGAATATTTCATTGTGTATCCATTCATTTAGGTTGCTTTTATATCTTGGTTATTACTGGTAATGCTACACTGAACACAGGAGTGTATGTATCTTTACAAATTAGTGTTTTTGTTTTCTTTGCATAAATATCCAGAAGTACAATTGCTGGGTTATAAGGCAGTTCTATTTTTAATTTTTTGGAACCTCCACACTGTTTTCCACAGTGGCTGCATCTATTTACATTCCCACCAACAGTGCACAAGGGTTCCCTCTCCACATCCTCACCAACACTTGTTATTTGTTGCCTTATTAGTAACAGACATTCTGACAGGTGAGACAATATCTCACTGTGGTTCTCACTTGCATTTCCCTGATCATTAGTAATGCTGAACATCTTTTAACAGGTCTGTTCACCATTCCTATGTCCTCTTCGGAGTAATGCCTACTCAGGTCCTTCGGTTTTTTTGGTGTTAACCTGTATGAGTTTCCTCATGTATTTTGGATATTAATCCTTTATTGGATTAGTATCATTTGGAAATATCTTCTCCCATTCAGTAGATTGTCTTTGGTTTTGATTTCCTTCACAGTACAAAAGCTCTTTAGTTTGATATAGTTCCATTTGTTTATTTTTTCTTCTGTGGCCCTTGCCCAAGGAGGCATGTCCACAAATATATCGCTTTCTTTCTGTTTCTGTTTGCATGGAATCTCTTCTTTCCACCCCTTCCTTCTTTCCACCCCTTCCTTCTCAACATGTCTTTCGGTGTGAACCGAGTCTCTTACAGCCAGCACATCGACGGGTCGTGATTTTAAACTATTCGGCCACCCTATGCTTTTCCACCGAAGCATTTAACCCATTTACATTTAAAGTAATTATTAATAAGTATGCACTTATTGACATGTTGTTAATTGTTTTTAGGTTGTTTTACAGCTGTCTTCTGTTCCCTTTCTTCTTCTCTTGATCTCTTCCCTTGTGGTTCACTGCTGCTCTTTAGTGTTCCTTTCTCTTTGTTCTTTGTGTATCTTTTGTAGATTTTTGGTTTGTGGTTACCATGAGGTTTTTGTACAGATGGGGCAAAAGCAGGTGTACAGTTGTATGCAAAACAGAGTGTATTCTTGTATCGTTATTTATTAATTATTGTATCCTTTTCCATATGAACTGTAAGCCTACTTTCCCCCCACCTTATCTATCATTCTTTATCTATAGCAATCTATTTGAAGACAGTTAAGTCTGAATATATTTTGTAAGGACCATGTTTTACTTCCCCTTCCACACTTTATGTTACCGAAGTCACATTTTAGATCTTTCTGTATGTGTATCTCCTAACTGTGTATTTTAGTTTGAGTTGTTTCATACTTTTTTCTTTAGACCTTCATAGTAACCTTTTAAATGTCTAATTTGCTGTATTTATTAAATATTTGGCATTACCTGTGAGATTTTTTCCTTTCCCATATATTCTTATTTTTGGTTATAGCCTTTCCTTTTCTGCTTAAAGAAGACCCTTTAACAGTTCTTGTAAAGCTGATTTAATGGTGCTGAACTCCTTTAGTTCTTGCTTGTCTGGGACACTGCTTTTCCTTCAACGGTGAATGATTGATAACCTTGCTGGGGCAATTATTCCAGGTGTTAGGTTCCTTTCTTTCAGCACTTTCAAGATGTCCCACCACTCCCTCCTGACCTGTAAATTTGCTGATAGTCTTACAGGGTTTCCTTCATATGGAACTTGTTTTCCCCTTGCTGCCTTCAACATGGTCTCTTTATCTTTAATTGTTGCCAGTTTAATTACAGCATGTCCTGGTGTGGGCCTCTTTGGGTTCATCTTATTTGGAACTCTCAGTTCTTTCTGGCCCTGGATGTCTGTGCCCTTTCTCAGGTTAGGAAAGTTTCTAGCCATTATTTCTTCAAATAGGCTTTCTATCCCTTCCTTTCTTCTCCTTTTGGGAACCCCTATGATGCAGATGTTAGTATCTTGATGTTATCCCAGAGGTCCCTTAGACTATGCTCATTTATTAAAATTCTTTATCTTTTTTCTTTTCTGACTGGTTGATTTCCACTAGGGTTTCAGGTCTCTGATACATTCTTCTGTGTAGCTAATTTGCTGTTTATTCCTTCTAATGTATTTTTCATTTTGGTTATTGTATTCTTTGGGTCTGCTTTCTTCTTTCCTATTCTTTCTCTTCGTTGTTCTCCCTAAGTTCCTCTATTCCACTCTCAAGTTTATGAGCATCCTTATGATTGTTTCCTTGAATTCTTTATTAGGCAAATTACTTATCTCCATTTCCTTAGGGTTTTTATTCTGGGGATTTTTCTTAATTCTTTCGTTTGAGAGAGATTCTTCTGCCTTTTCATTTTGTTTGACTTTCTATGTTTGTTTATACAAATTAGACAAAATAGCTCTCTCTCCCAGTCTTGGGGAAGCAGCCTAATGTAGAAGCAGTCTCTGTAGGCTGTGTATGTCAGGTGGTTCTGGCAGCCAGTAGGAGCCCAGCAGGTGCCTAATGCATACAGGGCACTGGCCTAACTAGCTTGAGAGGCTATGGGTGGAGAGGCCACATGTGTGGAGTAATGCCCTGTTGGTCCTTCTTGCTCCCTTTGTTGGGGGCCAAAATGGGTTTGGGTGGTGTGTCCAGAAGCATACTGCAGTAACCTTGCAGGCAGGCCAGAGACCTGGATAGAGCCCCCACCCACCCTATGGAAACGAAGGGGGATATACAAATGGCTCTCTGGCCCTGGCCCTGGCCAGGTGGGTCGGTTGGTTGGAGCATCATCCCACACACCAAAAAAAGTTGCCAGTTCAATTTCCAGTCAGGGAACATAGCTAGGTTGCAGGTTCGATCCCCAGCTGGGGCACATGCAGAGGCAACCAACTGATGCTTCTCTTTCTCCTTCTCTCTCCCCCGCTCCTTCCTCTCTCTCTAAAACCAATAAGCATATCCTCAGATGAGAATAAATAAAAAAATTTTTAATGGCTTTCTCTGGCCCCTCAGTTCCTGGAGAATCCCTGAGGTCCCCGGAGAGCTCCTGCAGCTTTCCAGTTCGCTCTCTAAGTCTTTCTCGTTTGTTACGCAGAAAATGGTCTTGTGTAGAAGTGACCTCTGTGAGGGCTCATGTGCTGGGCAGTTTGGGGAATCCAGCTAGGTCCAGGCAGGCGCTGAGGGCTCCTGGGGCACTGGCTGGTGTCTGACCAGAGTGGTCCCAGCAGGAAGGCCAGGTGTGGGTGGTGATACCTGCTGCTCCTGCTTGCTCCTTTTGCTCAGGCACAATTGGCTCTGGGCATCGTTAACTGCTGTGGTGACCTTGCAGACAGGCCAAAGCCCAGATCAGAACTCCCATCAGCCCTATGGAAATGGAGAGGACCCTGGGCAAGGGCACCACCTGCTCCCTCAGCTTCTCTCCCCCAGGGAGAGTTCCCGCAGGGCTTCTCTAGCTTCTCGGCCATCTCTATTTAGTCTCTTCATGTTGTTTGTTGTTCAGAAGCTGTTTGTTGTCAGCATACCTTTGCTGATTCATCTGATATATTTCCACCCTTTGCAGCCAAGAGATATTATCTTGACCAACATAATTTAGGACTAGTGAATAAATGGGTAGATTAGTACGTGGGAGAATACAGTGGCAGAAATATGGAGTGTATGTTGTAGGGTTGTTAATTACATACACTTTCAAGAAAAGATAAATGCAAATACCATTCCCCCAAAGGGAACATAAACCTAACAACTGAGGAAAGGAATAAAATATCCAGAAATTGGCTGATGGGTCAGAAAATAAAAAGCAAATGACAGCATAAATACCAGTGAGTTACATGACTTCTTACTGTGGACACCAGCTCCCTCACCCCCACTGCCCACCCATGAAGATCCCTCCCCGCATGACTGGGAACCATATCAAACACACACCAGCCACAGAAGGTAGAGGGCAAGGATGACTTGCAGAGGGGCTGACCAGATCATGTTAATGTACGTGGTCAGGTCCATGAACCTCTGGGCGTCCACAGACATGAGGTTGACGATCTCCCCAACCGTGGAGGATTTTCTGGCAGCATTGGTGATCACCAAGGCCTGTGGGACAAAGGAGAGGGAAAGAGGGTGAGTGTCACAGGTAAAGAGCCCAGGAATACCTCCAGGCATGTGTGAAGGAAGGAGAATGCTCACGTGTGGAAAGGCCACTACTCTTTCCTCCCCACCGCCGACTTACCTGCCTTCCCAGCTTGTCCAACTCATCACAAAGCCCTCACTCTTTTTGATGGCACTCACTGCCTCCCCATCTTGAGCTCTTCAGTGTGGAAGGGACCAGAGAGGTCGCCTAAACTCGGGCTTTGCACACTGGTACATGTGCACTCACCTCACCTGGGACATTTGTTACCACACAGGCTCTGATTCAGCAGAATCAGCAGGTCTGGGGCAGGTCCTGAGACTCTGTATTTCTAACGGGTTCCCAGGTGATGCCGATGCTGCTGGTCCCCAAACATACTGAAGAACCAAGGTGTAGACCAAAGTTTCTCAATGTTGGCATTCCTGGCATTTGAGCCTGGGTCTTTCTTGGTGGGGTGGTCCTATACATTATAGGACATTTAGCAGCATCCCTGGCCTTTCTCCACTAGATCCCCCAGTTATGACAACCAAAAATATCTCCAGAACTGGCCAAACATCACCTGGAGGGACAAAATCACCCTGGTTCTCAAACATGGTTTCACAATATTACCTGGGGACTTTTAGAAATACTGACGCCTGGCTCCCGCCCTCAGAGATCCTAATTTAGTTGGTTGGGGTGAGGCCTGGGCATCAGAAGTTTTTAAATCTCTCCAGGTAAGTCTAACTTGAAGACAGGGCTGAGAATCAATGATTTAGTCCATTTTTTCCAACTATCCCAACCCATGGGGCCCAAGTGGTATCCTTGCCCTAGACACTAAAGAACACAGGGACTAAGAAGGTAATCCAGTTCCTTTAAGGCGGTGCACAAATGCCTGTTAAGTGCTCTGTCATCCAGGGAATGGGCCATCTTCTCAGTTCAAATAGAGAGTTAGAACAAGCTCAAACACAGACTATGAACAGCAGAGCAAGGATTTGAACTTGGATTTCCCCAAATCAGATACCACACCTAAGAAATCCAACCTCCCGTGGCTGACACAGGGACTCAGGGACATCCTACACCCGTGAAATCAGCCTTGCTGAGGCCTAATGAGTAACTGTCAATCCTTGCCACTGGCAGTCACTTAGCCACCCCGGTGCTACTGCTCCAGAAGCTGGGCTTGCAATCCCCATGGTGGTCCCAGGGTGACCTGGCCAAGTCCCTACAGATTCTGAGGCCGCAGCAGATGTCAAAGTCAGCTCACTTGCTCACGACCCGGCCTCACCCACCTTCCGGTAGACGGCGCCAACGACGGCGGTCTTGATCCTCATTCCGCTGACAAAGCAGATGTGGAAGTACTGGTGCAGCACGAGGGTCTGCAGGCAGGCGCACACGAACAGGAGCACCGTGTAGAAGTAGCCCTGCCAGTCTGGGGCCTTCTTGTCGTTCACGAAGATGATGAGCAATCTGCAAAGGAGCAAGGACAGAGCCCAGAATGACATCACACCGTGCCAGGCACGTGGAGGGAAAAGTCTTTCAGTTTCAGCATTTTTGACTGTCTCCCAAGCTGGGTGAGGTGAACATTAGTACTTCAAGTTTACAGATGGTGACCTGAGTGTGCAGACTGCCCAAACCACTCTTGCATGACAGGGGGCCTTAGGCTTCTCACACTGACTGTTCCATCTCACCACTTGTGAGTCACCCAAAGGTGACCAAATAGAGACCATAGGGAACAGAACAGGAAGGGTTAGAGAACAAATGCGTGGCCCAGAGTCACACAGAGAGAGGAAACAAAGAGACAGTGAGAGAGAAACGGAGGGAGGGAGGGCAACAGAGAAGTGGGGACCTCCTTTCTGACTTTCTGGTTAAGGATGCAGCTTTCGTGTGATCTGGCATGCTCTTCACTTCCTAAGACAATCCTCTATCTTCCTGCTTTTGGCTTCAAGGGAGCATAGTAGGTTTCTGTTACTTGCACTCAAAGTGGCCTTAATTAAGATGCTAATAAAGCAAAGCACTAAGCACAGCAGGCAGAGGAAGAGACTGGGCTGTAAGGCCCCTGGGGCATGCCACATGACCCCACGGGAGAGTTAGGAGCATCACAAGAGAAAGGTCAAGGATGTGAAGAGTTGCCCAGCTGGGAGGGAAGAGGTCTTACTTCAAGAGCTCCGGGCTGGCAAACATCATAAGGTCGTGCAGGGCCTTGAATAGGAAGCTCATGAGAAAGTAGGGCCCAAAGGTCTTGTAGAGCACCTTGAACAGGGACGGCTCCCGCTCCTTCTGGGGGGACTTGACAATCAGAGCCTCAGCCTCCTCATTCACGTCCACCTTGGAGCTCCCTTTGGGCTTGGCGGGATCGTTGGAGGAGTACACAATCTTCACCGGCTGCCTGGAACATAAAGAAGGTGGAGCCCTGTGGGGTGTGCCTGAGACTGAGACCCCCGACTACAGGAGAGGGCCAGAGAACCTGCATTCTGGGGAGGCCTGGCCAAGGTAAACCAGTCATCACAGAGGCAGCTTAACATGGTGGTTATGAACATGGACTCAGGATCCTGGCTCGGCCATTGGCCAGCGGTATGACTTCAGGCAAATTCCGTAACCTCTCTAGGCCTTAGTTTCCTTGTCTATAAAATGGGGATAAGAGTAACGCTAACTTCATAGGGCTGCTGTGGAAATTAAATGAGTTAAAATACGTGAAGGGCACAGAAAGGTGCCCATTCCAAGCAGATTGATTCAGTGCAATCACTATCAGAATCCCAGTGGCTTCTTTGTAGAAATTGACAAGCTAATCTCAATTTTATATGGAAACTCATGGGACCTGGAATAGCCAAAACTATCTTGAAGAAGAAAAACAAAGTCAGAGGATTCACACTTCCCGATTTCAAAACTTACTATTAAACAGCCTTAATTAAGGCAGGCATAAGGAAATAGGCATACATGGATCAATGGAATAGAATTAAGAATCCAGAAATAAACCCAAATGATTTTTGACAAGGGTGTCAAGACCATTCAAAGGGAAAAGAATAGTCTTTTTAATAAACATTGCTAGAAAACTAGATAATACAAAGATGAAGCTGAATGCTTACTTCACATCATATACCAAAGTTACCTTGAAATGGATCAGAGACCTAAATGCAGATCTAACACTATGGAATTCTTGGAAGGCAGCATAGGAGTAAATCTTTATGACCTTGGAATTTGGCAATGGACTCTTAGATACAGCACCAAAAGCATGGGCAAAAAAAGAAAAAAAATAGATAAATTGGACTTCATCAAAATGGAAAACAATGATGCTTCAAAAGGCACTATCAACAAACTGAATTCTCACAGTCTTTGAGAAGTAAGGGGGAAAAAAGAAAGTGAAAGACAGCCCACAGAATGGAAGAAAATATTTGCAAATCAAAAGCCTGGCCCTGGCTGGTGTGGCTCAGTGGACTGAGTGCCAGCCTGTGAACCAAAGGGCTCCGGTCTGATTCCCAGTCAGGGCACATGCCTGGGTTGCAGGCCTGGTCCCCTGTTGAGGGTGTGCAAGAGGGAACCACACACTGATGTTTCTCTTCCTCTCTTTCTCCCTCCTTTCCTCTCTGTCTAAAATAAAATAAATAAAATCTTTTTTAAAAAAGTGTGATAAAGGACTTATAACCAGAGCCCATAACGAATTCTTCCAATTCACTAAGAAAAAGACAACACAATTTGAAAAGGGGTAAAGAGCATATGCAAATTGCCTGTAAATATATGAAATGTTGCTTAACATCGTTAGTCATCAGAGTAATGGAAATCAAAACCACTGTGAGCTATTACTTCACACCCACTAGGTTGGCTATCATCAGAAAATCAGATAACAAGTGTTTGCAAGGAGTAGAGAAATCGAAACTCTGCGGAGTCCCTGTGGAGTCCCCTCTTTCAAAATAGGATATTGCAGAAATGATAGAGCATCTCTTCCAAGATTAGGTTTAGAACACACTGTGGCTTTCACCTTGTCATCTCTCACGGCACTCACTCTGGACACTCAAAGGACCCTCTGGGAACCCCTATGGTGAGACCTTGCCAGTGGCCAGCACTAACTCGCCAACCACGTGTAACCTGGGAGCAGATCCTGTAGCCCTCGTTGAGCTGTCAGAGGCCCGCAGGCCTGGCCACCATACTGACTGCAATCTCTTGAGAAGCCCGGAGCGAGAGCACCCAGCTAGGCCACTCCCGGATCCCTGACCCAGAGAGTAAATGTACACTGTTATTTTACTCTGCCAGGTTTGGGGGTAACTTGCTGTGCAGTAACAGATACATCCCCACTTCCCATCTACTAAAATGCAGTTAAAGCAACATTCTCAAATGGCAAAACGTGGACTCTAAGCTTCATCCTCACCCAGCTCTAATATTTACAACTTACAGAATTCTTCCACAGCATGAGTTCACCGAATA
Organism: Glossophaga mutica; assembly: GCA_039655065.1. Taxonomy (NCBI): domain Eukaryota; kingdom Metazoa; phylum Chordata; class Mammalia; order Chiroptera; family Phyllostomidae; genus Glossophaga; species Glossophaga mutica. The sequence continues at coordinate 102,719,343 of CM077305.1, forward strand.
AGCATTCAACTTCAGGGGGCTCTCCCTTGCCACATCTAGGCCACATCTGCCCATCCAGACCACAGCCTTCCAACCTGCCTTCCAACCTTCCAACCTCCCAACCTTCCAACCTTCCAGGGGAGAATTCCAGTGGAATTCTCCCCTGGAAACCACAGCCTTCCAACCTGCCCTGGCTCCACGCCCCCCTCCCCAAACCGAGGGCACTAGTCTAGGCTCTGTCAACTCCTTATCTTTCTCCTCTGTGCCCCCTGCCCCAGGAAAGGCCCAGAAACATGGGGGTCATCCTCAACCCCCACCTTCAGGGTGCCAGGTCCAATCAGGCATGTGTCCTATCTGTTCCACTCGCAGGATGTGTGTGGTCATCTATTCACCCGTTGCAGCTCCACAGCCTCCAACCCATGCAAGTGACCGCTGCCAGGACCTCCTCACCACTCCCCATTCCCCCCCTTACAGCTATTTCCCTGTACAGCACCCAGAGGGATCATCCTAAAAGCTCATCACTCTCCTCCAACTCCACTGGCCTCCCACCACACCCAGAGTATAATCTGAACTCTGTGTGAAGAAGCTGTACAACGTCCTGTAGCCGCTGTAACAAATGACTACTAAGCAACTTAAAATAACACAAATGTATCATCTTGTTCTTCTGAAGGTCAGAAGTCTAAAATGGGCCTGCAAGACTGCATTCCTTCTCGAAGCTCTCGGGGAGAACTGGTTTCCCTGCCTCTCCAGCTTCTAGAAGTCACCTCCATTCCTAGGGTCAAAGCCCCTTCCTTGACCTTCAAAACCAGCAGCTCTGCATCTTCTCTCCCTCTTTCCCTCTCTCCCTCTCTGACCTCCTCTCTGCCCATCTTATAAGGACATTTACAATTATTTGGCCCATGCAATGCACAACAGTCTCCCCATTTCAAAATCCTTCACTTAATCACACTGCCAGGTCCCTCTGCTGTATAAGGTACCATATGCACAGGTTCTGGGTATCAGGATGGGATGTCTTTGGGGAAGAGGGACATCATTCCACAGACCACAGAGGATTATGTTTTTCATGTTGTCCACGTGACTACGTAAAGTCTCTTCCTGCCCACTTGACTGACTTTTCCTGAAGCTAGGTTTCTGGCTAGGGTTTTGGTGTTTCTTCCAGTACACACGCCTTCTTGGCAAGGAGAAGGCAGCGAGCAGAGAGGAAGGGAGTGGCTCAGCCCTCCGGTGTCTGTTCTCTGCACCACTTCCCAAGCTGGGCCCAGGCCCTGGGCCTGCAAGGCCTGGCTAACCCAGGGCTGGTCAGAGACAGACCGCTGAAGGGCCAGGGAGGTTTCAAGCAGACCGAGAAGAGGACGGCTCAGGCCTGGGTGGAAGAGGTCAAGAACAGTGGAAAGGATCAGCTAAGGCCTAGTGAGGGGAAAAAAACAAAACAGACAGACAGTGGCAGGAGGCCTGTGGGGAAGGTGCTCAGGGAAGGGAGAGGAAGCAAGCAGGACATCTGAATGGTCAGGCTGGGAGGGGAATGGAAAGTTAAAGGGGGAGGGTCTGAGTCGGGACAACTGCCCAGAACAGGGCAAGAGAACCAGATGAGGAAGCTGGAAACTGGGGGAGAAAGGGACTTGTTGACTTGACCGGGTTCTGATGTGGGCAGAGGTGCCGTCGGTCACTCATCCATGAAGGAACTAAACACATGCTTTGGGCCAAACACTGAGAGTCCCACCATCGAGGAGCCTCGTGAGAGATGGATCTTCACAGGCCTGTGTGAGCCAAGAGCTTCAGGGTAGGGGAATGGGTCCAGCTGCAAGGGGGCGGGGGGGGGGGGTGGGGGCGGGCGGGGGCGGCGCATGGTCCAGGCATGGGGAACAGGTTGCGAAGGAGTTTGAGAAGAGGTGACGAGAGCAGGTTGGAAAGGCCTGGGACCAACCCAACAGCAGTGAGGAGCTACTGATGGCTTTGTCTGTCATTTGTTAAATAAGATCTTTCATCTTCTAGCTAAGGTAAAATCTCAAACTTAAAAAGTCTCAACTTCATTAAAATTCCCCATTTCCAGATATGCTCTGAGCATGGTCTTTGACCCATAATACCCACTATGACAGAGAAGGGTGGATTTGGTCCACAATCATGGAGAAAGGATTTTACGAACTTAAAGCACATTTCCACTCTTCTTAGAGCTCACAATGTATAGGACAATGGTTTTGGAAATCACAGATGAGAATGATCCTCCCCGCCAGCCCCACCCCAAAGAGCCCCTCCTTGGAAACCATAGTCCTGGAAGGATTTTAAGTCACTTACAAATGCAAATAACTCAAGATATTCTTCCTTTTTATGTTTTTTGTTTTGGTTTGATTTTTCAGTGCTTTCTCCTTCCTCAAAAACACAGGTTTCCCAAGAGGGCTTGTTTTGTCAATTCACATTCTCTGTTTATCGCAGTGACTGAGGCACAGCACAGCCCCAGAGGAAGACGCCAGCAGGCACCCATGTGGGTGAAAGGCCTGCCTCCATCACCTAAGTCTAGAATTCAATGCCAGTTTCCAACAGAAACCCACACACGGTGTGTATTTTCTGTTTTGCAAGTTTATATATGCCTCAAAAATTTTTTTCAGGAATGCAATTGAGACAGGATAGTGAGAAGCTAGGAAATTTCCTTGGCAAGTGGAATAGGGAAACAGACAGCTGAACACAATGGCAGAGCAATTTACAGCCAGGTGCAGAAGGTCACCTCCCTAGAATTAACAACCAGGACTCAGTTGTATTTAGGCTCCAGGACCAGAAAAGCAGCAAAACCGGGTGGGGAAGCCAGAACAACTGCAATGACTAAAGACCCTCTGTCCTGTCACTGGCCAATCAGGGGAGACACCCTGACCCTGAAAGGGCACACCTGGAGAACTCATGAATATTCTGCTGAAACCCTCCCCTGCAAGCTCCCCTAAGATTCCCACCTAGAAAAAAGAGATAAACACCTCAAGACAAAGGACCCAGCACAGGCTCTCCCTCTGGGGAGCAGCCCACACCATTCCCTCCCCCACCCCCACTTCTTTCCCCCCAAGCACAGTCTTCCAAACTCTAAGGCAGTGGGCAGCTCATCCCAGGCTAATCCTTTACCCCTGTCCCCAAAGCCCTTCTGTCTAACTTCCCAGTGAGCTCAGGCCGCCCAACCTAGGCTTTTCGTCCCCAGCTTTAATAAACAAACAGCACCCTCAAAGTCACCAGGACTCGTGTTGTGAAATCTTTCCGACATGAAGTCAAGAACCCACACACTACAGCTGGCCCTACGCAGACCCGCTCAGGGCCAGGCCCCTGTGCAGTAACACACTGACTGTGCAACTTAAGGAAAGACTATACTTTGTTAGGAACTTTGCCAAGCGTTGGTGTTCACTTAGCAGAAACCTGGTCTGTGAGGGCGATGGTGGGCCTGGTCTCCAGAACCGCACAGACCCAGGCAGTGCAGAGCTGAGCTGTCACAGACAATTCTCCAGCGACTCCTCACTTATATTCTAGAGTGTACCTGAGCATTTACATCCTGAAATATATGTCATTTAGTATACATCCCTCACCCTTTAATTTTCCTTTAAGGTCTAGAGAGAATATTCTGTTGATTTTATAAATTGGATGTGTGGTGGGTTATTTCTGTTTATCTATTTCCTTAAAGTTGAGGGATAGAATGCAGAAATAAAATGCAGTCACTATCATCAAGTGGCTAAATTGCTAAAATTAAGGTGGTTGAGGCTTGAAGAAATGATTCTATTTTTGTTTGAACTGTCCTAGGAACTTAATTGGTTGAACTTGCCAGTCCTTCGTCGTATACCTTGATATATGGCACATCAGACCTGCAGGTAACCCTGATTACCCTCAAAGGACACAGGAAAGAATGTTGATGTACCCAGACCACCTGACATCCAGGAGCCAGACCACCAGTCATCTAGAGGAGTTCCATCTCAGACCAGGCCAGAGGCTGAGAATGTACTGCTTACTGTTAGAACTCTTACCAAGGGTCCTCATGACTTTGTTTAAATTTAGTTTTAAACCCAAGCACTAGAAATCATATCTCTTTCTCTCTATACCCCTCAGTGACCTGGCCTTTCCCTCAGATAATCAGCAACCCCTGAGGTAGCAGAAGACACTAGTCCAGCCCTGACTAAAGGTCACAGGTCTGGACCCCTGGCAGGCTAAAGAGAACATCTTGCTTGGCCTATGTAAGGTCCCCTGGCTACTTTCCCATGAGACCACGGGGCACACCTCAGAACTGTCCTCAAGACCTGAAGAAACGACTTGGTGTCCTTATCTTACCTCTGACCAATCAGCTCCCAGCATGACTTCACACCCCCTAACCCTTGATGCCTTATATTTAATCTGATTTTGCCTTATATATAATCTGTGCCTACACACCATTGGGAGTCAGGTCTCAAGCATTAGCTTCCTGTCTCCAGCCTGGCCAATTCAATATCGAACTATTTTCCTTCCCACACTGCAAACTGCTGCTTGTACATTTCTTTGGACCAGTGTGTGCAGGCCAACAGACTCAAACACCAGGACCCTGGGACCATACTCTGGGTACTGCCTAGCTGTGTTCCTGCTTAGCATGCCCTAAACCCCTTAAATAAACCTTTATCATTTATCTCTAGCCAAAGCTTCCAGCCCTTTTGAGTTTATTCAACAAACTCCAGTAAAGGAGGCATCATTTACAAAATCTTTGTCTTCAAGGGGACAGTGATTCTGAAAGGTTGAAAACCACTGCTTAACATGCATATTTTGAAGACTTTTGTTTCCTTTTGTTTTTGTTATTTGCTGTTCACCTTCCTTTATGAAACAGAGACAACTAAGTAAATGGTGACCCTTTCTTTAAACACTACTGCTTTTTTAATATACAGCTTTATTAGAGGTATAGCTGATATACAAAACTGCACATTTAAAGTGTCTAATGCGATGAATTCTGACATATGTATGCACCTGTGAGTCCACCAAGGAAGTAAAGAAAATGAAGACAACCCTCCCCCCGCAGAGGCAGTCCTATCCCTTTGTCACCTCCCCACCCTCCTCTCCACCTCTCCCCCATTCCAGGCAACCACCGACCCAATTCCCACTCCTACAGAATGGTTTCCACTTTCTAGAGCTGCATATAATGGAATCACCTAGTATGTACTCTTGTCTGGCTTTGTTCACTCCACATAATTATTTCCAGATTTGTCCATGTCGTCAAACATATCAAGAGATAATTCCTTTGCATTGCTTAGTGCAGGGGTGTCAAACTCATTTTCACCAGCAGCCACACCAGCCTCCCAGTTGCCTTCGAAGGGCCGAATGTAATTTTAGGACTGTATAAATGTAACTACTCCTTAACTGTTAGGCAAGAGCTCAGCACTGTTGCCAGGTAGAAACAAGGTGGAGGGCAGGATTTGGCCAGCGGGCCTTGTGTTTGCCACCTGTGGCTTAGATGTATTCCCTCGTATGGCTGCACCACGGTCTATACGCCGCTCACTGACTAATGGTTGGGTTGCTAAGCTACCACCGACAAAGCTGCTACACAAGTTTTTTATGAACATGGCTTCAGGCCTCTGGGGTATCCACCTAGAAGTAGAATAGCAGGTGGTACAATAACTGTTTAAAACTTTTTAAAAAGATTATTTATTTATTTATTTTTAGAGAGAGGGGAGGGGAGGGAGAAAGAGTGAGAAACATTGATCGGTTGCCTCTCGCATGCCCCCAACTGGGGACCTGGCCCACAACGCTGACATGTGCCCTGACCAGGAATTGAACTGGTGACTTTTCGGTTTGCAGGCCAGCGGTCAATCCACTGAGCCACACCAGCCAGGGCCTGTTTAACTTTTTAGAAAACTGCCCAGCTCTTTTCCAGAGCCACTGAAGCTTTTACAGTCATGCCTGCAGGAACCACAGTCCAAAATGTCCTTAACCTACAGGAGGCCAGAAGTTGAAGAGAAATTTCCACTCGATTTTGTTAAACTCAAAACCATTTGATAGAAACCAATGAAATGCTGAATTTTAAAATCCAAAGATGGGGACAAGGGGGTAGGGGATGGATGGGGTAGAAGGCAGCTCAGACCTCACTTTTGAGAGGAGTCACTCAAGGCTGAAGAGAGGAGCTAGAGGGGATGGTTGTCGAGACCCGAGGCCAAGAAATCAAGCCAGACTCCCCTGCTCAGGCCACCACTGCCTGTTCCCCAGGAGGCCCGGGACCCCCAGGAGGCCCAGGACCCTCAGCAGCCCAGAGCTGACATGGGCTACCTTCATTCTCTAGCTAACTAAAGAGGCCACACCAATAAATTCCAGCCTAGAGAACAGGACTCTCCTCTCACCACCCTTACGTCTGCAGGAGTTGCAGGTGCCAGATCTGACTTCCAGATCTGACCTCCAGGAACAAAGTGACCCATATGCCAGTGTCCCAAGGCAGTGAACCCCCAAGCTGAGACCCTGTAAAGGCCAAGGTGTTCTAATGGAACCAGCACCCCTTGGATGGCCCACGCTCAAGCCCAGCGAGCCAGCTCACCTTGTTCTCCCAGGCAAGATGGAAGTTCACAGATGAATAAACACAACCTGTACAACATCACCTGCCCAGGTTTTCACAGGACTTGTCAGAGGTTAGATAGCTTACGAGATGACATTTATCTCGCTGAATTCTCAAAAGGCCCTCTGAGTGGAAAACAAAGGCCCCAGGGCATAAAGGAATGCAGGCAGCCTCTGAGGCCCTCCCCGGTCTCCCCCACGATCCGCCTCCCCTGGGGCAGCCCCCCAGGGTGGTACTAAACAGAACTCACCAAATGCCACCTCTGCCTTCTCACTGAACTTGGGATCAGACCCTAACTCAGTCCCATGGCCTGGGAGACCCCAGAAAATACTTCTACTGTATCTCCTCCCGGTGACGGGAAGGAGGTGACCCAGGGGCCCTAGAGGGTGTCTGGCTTTCCCCTGTGGCAAGAGGACTCACACTTACTTTCTGGATTTGGCACATTCCTTCTTCCAGTTCTTGACCAAAATGGGCACAACTTGTTCTGACATGTCCTCCTTATTCAGGGACCAGAGGTCAGTGCTCTCCAGGGGCTGGCGATAGCCACGGATCATCAACCTGGGGCAGAAACACAGGTGGGAGGCGATGAGAGCCGAGAGGAAGAGGACGACGGCCCTCACCGCACACGCCCGCCGCCGCTGCTGCCCCCACGCCACGGCAGGCCGGCAGCCAGACACGGCCGAGCAGCAGGGGCCATCCGAACATGACGGACACGGGGCACACTGGATAATTACTGCTAAATGATTTAAAATAGATTAGGGTGACCTAACCTATTAGGAAAATGGCTTCACTTCTTAGAGATACATACAGAATATTTAAGAGGGAAATACAAGGATGGCTCCAATGTACTTAAAAAAATTGTTAAGGCCAATACAACAAAACATTAACACCTGTTAACTCCGGGTGGTGTTAGTGAGGTTTACAGGTTTGCACACTCGTAGTTAAAAGTAAAGCTGATATTTAAACTGGCTATTTTGAAATAACTTCAAACTTACAGAAAAGACATGAACTGTACAAAGAATTCCTGCCTACCCTTCACACAGTTCACCACTATTAACGTTTTGCCATATTTGCTGTATCGTTTTCTCTGTCTCTACAAACACACACGAACACATTTTTTTCTGAATCGTTTCAGAGTAGCTTGCAGATGCTATACGCCTTCACCCTAAACATCAGCGTGCATCCCCCTAAGAAAAAAGACATGCTCTTATATAACCAGAGTACAATGATCAAAATCAGAAACACTAGCATGGATGGCATAGCCCACAGTCAATATCTAAATTATGCTAACTGTCCCAATGGTGTTCTTCAACAGCAATTTAAAAAATAATTACTTATGAAAAATACTCAATTTAAAAAAATGCTTGTAAAAACTTTATAAAGACAAGGCACAACGCTTAACAGAGGGAGAGGGGAAGATTCAAATAAGCCCCTCTGACAACATGCGAGTGGTGGGGGTAGGAGGGATGCACAAAAAGAGAAGGACCAGAAGGGAGCTCATCGAAGTGTTGCCTGAGTTGCCTCTGGTGCTTCAGTCGTTGATTTATGCATGCTTCTCTCACCCACGTTTCCTACGGTGCACGTGTAGTACGTTTCTAATGGTGAGGAGTTTGAAACAATGCCAATAATAATAATTATTCCTAATGCAAAAAAATACCCAGCTCCCAAGTGAAGCCAAGTGTATTGTCATGAGCGTCTGTTCATGACTCTCCACGAGCATGAACCTTTTAACTGCCCCCGGCCAAGCTGTCCACGGAGGTTTAAGTGCTTTATACTTCATGCAATTTGAAAGTTTATGAATGTGGCAACAGGGTCAGTGTCTCTGAGACCCCTGTCCAGGGCAGGCACACTCAGGACACAACACCGCCACACACTCCCCCTATCCCTCGACCCCGAAGTCCCCCCTCCCCAACCCTGCACCCGAGGCAGGAGGGCCAGACCTTACCCTGTGATCCACCAGAAGGTGATCCTGGAAAGGAAGGATGCGCCGGATTCTGGGCAAGGGTTCTAGAGGAGAGAAAACACGGGGTGGGGACGAAAAGGGCAATGAGTGATGCACCTTCTCATCTACAACAGCTCTTGCCAGGGAGCTGTCGGCGGACCAGTCTTCCTCCCAAAGGGCTAGCAGCTACTCTCATGCCGCTGATTTGCACCCTGAAAGGATGTCTCTCCTGAGACCCAGTGGCCTTAAATAAACACATGGCAGCTCCTCCACCTTCACCCAGCAAATATTTCTGAATGTCTGCTGTGTGCAAAAATGGTGCAGTGCCTTATCTTACATCCCCGCAGCAGCCCAATGAGCATGGTGCTACCGCCGTCCCCACTTCATTCCATGAGTTCTTTCATTCGCTCATTCGTTCAGCAAATATGTTCTGAGCATCTATGTGCCTAGCACCATGTATACAAATCTCAACAAACGGACACAACCCCTCTCTTTAGGAAGCCCACGACATACCAGGGTGGTGGTAGTAACAACACCACCACCACCTGCTAACATCTTCTACTAACCAGCTCTGTTCTGAGAGCTTTACCCAAATTATCTCATTTAATCTCCAGAACTATCCAACAAAGCAGGTAAAAAAGTGTCAGCCTCACTTCATAATAAAAGAAACTGAGCAGCACGGGGTGAAACGCCTGGTCCATGGTCACCAGCGAGAAGTGGCAGAAACGGTGTGAGCTCCAGGCAGGGCCCAGAGAGAGACATTAAGAAATGACCTCGTGAACAAACACAAAACCACACCTGCGATGGGGATCACACCCTGAAGGGCTGTCAGTGGGGTCACTGGTATCTTCCTGGGCCTGCAGTAAGACAGCCGATAGGGGATGGGGACTGATCTAGTTGATGGAGGCCAGGGAAGGTGTTCCTGAGTGAGATGTTCCCGCTGAGGTCTGAAGAGTGAGTAGAGGACAAGGAAAGGGGAGAGGCAAGGTGGTCTCAGCAGTGAGAGCAGTTTGTGCAAAGGCCCAGTGGTATACGGGAGCATAACCTCCTCCAGGGACCAAGAAGGGGTCTGGGTAGTCTCCACCGGAGGCCACGTAAGGAATTCTGGTCTTCACCCTAAGGGCAGTGGGAATCACGGACAGATTCTCAGCAAGCTTCCAATGAACCTCTTTCCTAAGGCACAAAGATGAGCTCCAGCTGGACAACACACGGACGAGAAAAGGGAAAGCAGCATGGAGCCTCGGGGCTGCACGCAGGGCGGGCAGGCTCTCAGTGCAGACACGTTCAGGCCTAATTTCTGAAACACCCGATTCAGTGAAGGGGGTCACCATGCAGTGATGAGCCCGTCCGCTGAAAGCAGTGCTCAAGGTTCCAGCAGTTTTCAGAGACAAGGCATTGAGAGATCCCTCAACCCAAGCCGCTTCCCATCTGGGCTGGGAGCACTTTTAGAAAACACCATATCTGCCCCCCACCAAAGATTCTGATTAAGCTGGTTTCGGGTGGGACCGGGATATCTGAGTCTTGTTTTTAATCCCCAGAGTCTCCTTGGCAAAGTGACTGGGCAGGAAATGTACGAGATAAGCCTAGAACACCTTGTAATACCCAACACCACGGAAACTAAAGCTGAGCAGGATTGCTAAAAGTTCTTGGAAGCCACCAGGAGTGGCTCCCACTAGCCCAAAAAGGGATAATCTGAGCTTCAATAAGGACAGTAAATAGACTGGACTGAAACACATCACATACACTCACACACACAACTTCATACTGACACTGGCACTGAAAAAAGAGCCACCTCTTGGTGTCAGCGATGAAAAGATGCTAGTGAACCAAGTCGTTGTTTTGAAAACAGAAAGCAGGCAGGAAACAAGTATTTTTCCCATCTTTCCTAAACGACCTACACCAGCGGGGGACCAAAGAGATGAGAGGAAGTGTCTCTGCCCGCAAACAGCCCAGCTAACAAGTGAAGGAATGATGTGACGTAAAAGAGTGCACCCCGTTGTGACCAATGGAGTAATATTTGATGATATTAAACAATTATTATTAATGTTTTTAGGCCAGATAATAGTTGTACTGTTTAAAATACTTATCTTTCAGGCACTATCATGGGGGCAGATGGAGTGAATGTACGCAGGAACTCTACTATTTTTGCAAGTTTGTGAGTCAAGTTATTTCAAAATATAAAGTTATTAAAAATTTAAAATTCCTTATCTTTCAGAGATACATACTGAAATCTCTGCACATGCAATGCAGGGGGAAGAGTCCGTGGCAGTCCCTCACACTATGCTGTCCACTTCTGTACACCCGTGAAAGTTTCCATCATGAGAAGTCTCCCCAGTGACTCAAACACACATCCTGGACTGAGAACCAGCAGGCTCCCCTCTGGGGCCACAAGGCCTGGCTGCCCTAGAATCACACTGGTGCCCAGGGTCCCGAACCAGACCAATGAGATCAGTACCACTGCGGTGGGGCCCTGCATCAGTATATTTTTTAATAAAGTAAGTCAGATACCGCTGGCATAGACCTACACTCCAGAGCAACCTAAAGCAGAGTAAGTTCAGACTGTGGAGCTCAAATCCCAGGCCTGCCATTTTCTAGCGGAACGACACTGGACAAGTTTCTTCACCTCACAGACTGTTTTCCCATCTGGGAAATGGGAGCAGCTGGTCCTACTGCTCAGTCTACTTTACAGGACTGCAAGCAGGAACAAGTCAAATGAGGTCCATGGGACTGTGTTATAAGCTGGAACTCTTCCAGCAAAAGGCAGCAATACTATTCATGGAGGAGGTGGTGGTATCTGCCATGTAGGCTGTTTGTTTTTCTTCCGGAAGTGGGTGGGTTATTGGGGAATCACAAAGGCACTTGACTGTAGCCCAATCCCTACCCTTTGTGAAAGGCTAAGCAGTGCTGGAAGAGAAGAGCGATGGGGCGGGGCAGAGCTGGCAATGACTCATTTATACCTTGAGCAAATATTTAGGGAGGACCTGCCTATATGCTGGGAGGCAACTGCGGGGTGGGGACAGAGCCAGGAATAAGAGAGCAAGGTGCCTGCCCCATATACAATGTCCCAACTGAGGCGGAGATGGACAGGAAGCAAACCAATATGCAAATAAATAGATAACTATAAATGACAAGAGCTGCAACAAAGGGAAAAAAAAAACAGGATGCCAGAGAGAGAAGGGCTCTGGGGAACAGGGGTGGCTTACGTGTGAAGCAACACATAGCTAGATAGAAGTTTCAGTCCCAGCTCTGCCACTTACTAGCCATGGGATCCAAGGTGATGGATTACCTGGTGATGAGGTTAAATGAGATAAAGCACAGTGCCTGGCTCAGAGTAAAAATGCTCAAGAAATGGTATCAGTAGTATTAGTAGAGACAGGAATAGTAAATGGAATGACAAGGTCTTCCACTGCTGGCAGGCCCACGACACATCAAACACTGGACCGGATGCTCTGCCACTGAGCAACAAACTTTAATTGGGACACAGTGATGCTTACTCATTTACGAATGTCCGTGGCTGCTCCGAGCGCAGAGTTCACTAGTTCTGACAGAGACCATATGGTCTGCAAATATTTACTATCCGGCTCTCTACAGAAAATGTTGGCTGACCTCTGCTCACACCAGACCTCATATACACCCACGGACACAATAGTTATTACAGGTGAAACTAGAACCCAGTCTTTCTTCAGTCTTGGCATCAGTGTACTGTTGTACAAGTTAAACCTTGCACACAAAGGTACCCGGCTGAGGGACGTGGGGGTTGAAATGCACCATGTGCCCAGCTCAGTAAGCCCGCCAGGTCCTATGCCAGGGAGGGGCTCCATCGGCTTAAAAGAAGCAGGGTCTATCTCAAATTCATCCACCCAGGGGTGGGGGGAAGGTAAGTCATCTTTTTCTAATTTGCACAGAGGCATGGCACAAATAGCAGGGGTGTCAGGCATAACCCGCGGGGGCCTCACGAATCCTGGCCTTCTTTCACAATCAGGCAAGTCCAGCTGTGGGTCAAGAACGAAGCAGCCTGTGGACTGGACAACTGAGGTTGAACTTGTTCCCTTCGTACCCAACTGCACGCAGATAAGACCGTAAGAAATGATGGCCCAGAGGGAAAAACATAATCCTCCCTCCAGCTGGTAAGAATCCCAACCCCTGTGAGAACACTGCCCCGCAAATTCAGTAAGGCCGGGTTATTACCGTGAACGTTCCAGTTTCCAATTTGTACACTCCAAGAGCTTTGCCAAATTTGTCTCCCCAGCCCTCCTCCCTCCAAGTGATCCAAACACAGGTTTTCAGATTACTGGAAGTCTGGTCAGCTGACACAGCGTCCCCATCACCAACACAGAGAAGGAAATACCGTATCGATTTGGGAGCCACTTTCGGGAAGTCCCTGCCTGACATGAAAGGCCTCATTCCCTAACAGACAACTGCAGTGCTTACGAAGCCAAGAACTGATAAAAGAAGAAAGGGCTAATGGATGAGGATCCAGAGAGCAGACCAGTCGAACGAAATCAAGCGGATGTTTTGGTGTAATGCATTAAGCACAGAGGCAGGGCTCCCAGCTTGGGGTTTCTGGCCTCTGAGACTGAAATGGACTAACTCCTGACCCAGGGCGGAGGCTCATTAACTGGTCCTCCATTCATTTAGAAATAAGAATAATTCACACAAGCCCTGGCTTAAGGCAGAAGGAGAGAAAGCCTGATTTATGCAAACAGGGCTGCGTTCTTTGGCATCTTTATGCAGCTCCCAGTGATCTGGCCAGAAACCATGCATATTAAAGCAATTGGATATCAAAGCCCCAGGCACTGGTTCTTTAACTAGTCACTCATTTACCTCTCACAGGTGCTCTCTGAGGACCTCTTCCAGGCCCCAACATCTTTCCTGGTTTTGATTCTGCCTTTAGTTTGATTGCCTGCCAGTGACTCCTGCTCTGCACTTCCTAAATGCCCAGGAACAAGGGGCGAATAAACAGTAGTATAGCTTTAAGCAGGGGTTTTCAAATGTGGCCCCCATCACCACCATCCACGGTGCCTGGGAATGCAAATACTGGGGCCTCGTCCAGATCTGCTGACTCAGGGGTGTGGGGGCTGGGACCCAGGGAGCTGTGTTTTAACAAGCCCTCCAGGTGATGCCATGCCCGCTCAGGCATTCGAACCCAGAGAAAGGGCTCCCAGATCCAGTGTCATGACTTAAGTAAGACACTTCACCACTCTGACCCTCGGGAAGATTCATAATCCCATCTCATTGGGTTGCTTCCAGGATTAAATAAATCAATAAATAAAGACAGCACACCAGGCTGCTATCATTGTTACTGGTTGGAATAATTTACATGTCTAACAATAAAAGAGATTTGTTGCTACAACGTATAACACTGCTGGTTTTTGCTGGCTCTGTTGCTTGGAGCTGTGCAAATCACCTCCGTGCTCAGGACCACAGTTTCTTCTACTGTAACACACACCGTGTGCACACCACCCACGACCTCATCCGTTTTCTCCTGGATACTGATGCTCTCGTGCACACAGGGTCCCTGTCCAGCTCAGTTCTCCACTCTACCTGCCTGGGTTGCTGCAATGGCTTCCTAAGTGCCACCAGCCACTCCACGTCCCAGGAGTCCTCTTCCAGTCTTTAGCTGGAGGGATCCCAACCAGAGTGTGCCACTCCCCCACTGAAAAATCCATCAGGTCAAAATTCCCAGTCCTTATAGATGGCTCCCTGGCCCATCCTGCCCAAGCAGAATCCATGCCGTCCCCACTCACATGTCCCCGCCCATCCCCTGACCTCTGCACCTGCTGGCTCCTCTGCCAGGAGCACGTTCCCACCCGCCCTCTAGCCTTCACCATCATTAGCCTGGCCAGGCCTCTCCTTTCTTGGACTCAGGCCTCTGCTGTGCTGGATGCTGGCCCTGGAGCCCTCAGCACTTCCCTGCCTCAGAGCCCCACTGTCCGACCTGTAGCTGCTGGCTCATGGGCCTGCTGCCCCTCCCCGGCCTCTCAGAGCAGCTGTCAACATCTGCTCATTTCTAGGTCCTCAGAGCCCAGCTCAGCCGCTGGCACAATGCTGAATTGTTATTACTACGTGGCCAAAAGTATACAGGAGAAAGGACTTTTAAAAATGGTGTTTACAATGCTTTCGTAAACAGTCTGAACCCAGCCACTGTCTCAAGGAGGGGGTCGATAGACGAGCCATGAAGGGGAGCGGGGGGCGCGTGAAACTGCCCAGCGTCCTGCTAATGCTCTGTGTCTTGAGACAGGCTTAAGTTACTCATTTATCAAAACCTCAATGAGTGGTACTAAGATTCAGGAATGTCACTGTATGTAAATTTTACTTAAAAAAAAAAAAGCAGATAGTGAATTCTACCTAATGATTTGCATGATAAAATGTCTGAGTGAAGGATACTTATGTATTTCAAAGGAAGTTCCAGGTATCAAAAAAACCTAGTGGGCAGGCTGGCTGGCTGGCTATGTGATAAAACAGTTTAGCGAAATGTAAACTGTACAGTCTAGTTGGAAGGTGGATGGGTTCTCCCTGCACAAGTCTTTCAACTTCTCTGTAGCTGTGAAATGTTCATAGCAACATGCTGGGGAAGAAATGTTTCCTATTTATGGATCAGGCTAAAAACACCTCTTACTCCAAATGAGCTGAGAGGTTTTAGTTAATGTGCACCAGTGCCTGTCAATGGGGAACCGCCCCCAGCCCATCCCCCACCCCAAGATCTTGTTAAAATGAGAGGAGACATTACGGCTCAGGAGGCCAAAGACACTGCATTTCCAATGAGCACCTGGGGACGCCAGTGCTGCTGGTCCGAGGACCCCACTTGGAGAAGTGCGGGTCTGCTGCACGGGCCATGTTTGACCATGATGCTCCCAAATGCAAATGAAAACCTCCTCCTCCAACCCTAAGCAGTAGCCTCAGGGCCAGCAAGATAAAGGACCAGAGGCTGGGGACCGGCAGGAGCCTCGGTCAGCCATGCTCAGCTGCACCCAGGCTGGAGCCTGAGGGACTGAGGGGAGCAGCCCTGCCAAGAAACCAGGGCCGGAACAGATGTCCACGTCCCGGAAGGGCAGGCTGGCTGGGTGACTCAGCAGAAGGGAGCCTGGAGAAGCCAAGTGCAGCCAGCTCCCACCCAGGCCTCACCTCACCCGGGCCACCTCAGGGTTTGGCTGCCTGCTCTCTCCGAGGACAGGTGGCTGTGGTCGCTGCTATTAGGACAGGAGGGAAGCAGGGGCTGGACTCTCCCATCTTTCAGGGTCCAGTGTGATACCAGCTCTGAGGGTGACAGGGAGACAGGCATAGAAGGCACTAACAGTGTCTCCCCTCCTTGGATCTAGGGCAGGGAGCAGGGTGAGGGGAGCATCAAGTGGAGCCTCAACTCATTTTCCAGACACTGACGTCCTGGAAGGAGGGGCGACTGGCCCAAAGTCCCCAATCCGAAAATCACATGACCTGCTTCCCTGCCTTCATCTCAGTTGTGGTTCCACAGTTTCGGTGTTTGCTGACCTGTGTAACAGCTGTCTCCCCTGAGACCAGAAGCTTCCCGAGGGCACATGGCAGACAGTATTTTCCAAAGGTGGCCGGACGTGATCCGCCATCCCACGAGCTGGTCGCACAATGAGATCTGCCCCCCCTTCCCCCCCCACCGTTGAGAGGTGGGTCTGTGCCCGCTCACTGCTCCCAAGCAGACTTTTGTGGTTGCCTCGATCAAGAGAGTAGGGCGGGGTGACACCACGTGATGCTGGGACTGGATCAAAAATGGTGACAGAGCTTCTTACCTGGCTCTCTCTCGAACACTCACAGTTGCCCTCCTGTGAGGGAGCCAGGCCACGTGGGGAGACCACAGGGTGCTGCCACGCCCGGCTGAGGCCCAGCCAGTGGCTGAGCCCACCACCCACACGTGAGAGTGAGGAAGCCAAACTCGAGCCCCTACAACCATTGGGCTGCAACTGTAGGACAGTCCCCAAGAGAGACCCACCAAGCTAAGCCCAGCCGCACCCACGAATGGGAGACGTAATGAACTACTGCTGTCGCCCGCGACTGAAGTCAGGGTGGTTTGTGAGGGAGCAACAGGCAACTGCAGCAGGGCATGAACCACCTCTGTTTCCCACACTGCTGTGCCCCCAGAACTAAGCACGGGCTACAACAGACGCTCAATAAAAGTCTGTTGAAGGGATAAAGGAACCCAGGCGGGATTAAAACGCAGGGTTTGCCCCACTCCAAAATGAAGCTTCTCTTCCATCACGCATGCTGCCTCCACCGTCAGATTTAGGGTATAAGCCAAGGTCTAACAGCCCACTTCTGAGCTTCAAGTCCTGAAACAGAAAAAGGACTGGGGAGAAGAGTTGGGGTGTCCTGGTCCCCCATGGCTCAGCCACCAGCTCCTGGAGCTGCACATGGCAGGCCACCCCAGGGTGGCAGGTCAGGCCCCAGGCCCAGGCTGCTGGGAACACAGAAAACACAACGGAAGGAGGAAGTCCACTCTACGAGCCACCTCCCTGCACACACGCCCAGAAAAGAAGTGAAAGGAACTTGATCCCAATTCCCGAGAGGACCAAAAATCTCAAATTCCCTAACAAAGCACCCAAGATGGTCCACTGTGAGAGGGCTGCTTCTCGGGCCCCAGAGGCAGCCTGAGAGGTCAGATGCCCCCCACGCCGGCCTGTCAGCCCCACCTGGACTCAGAGGAATCCAAGGTCTGCAGCCACTTAGCAGGTGTGACTTGTTTGGTGGGATTCCCGGCTCCACAGAACAGCCTGACAATTAATAAATGTTTCCTGATGGGGACACTCCATGGCGCCACACACACACACACACACACACACACACACACACACACACACTGAGGACCAGCAGATACATCAGCCATAGATATCTGAGCCCCCACTTTGTGCCAGGCGTGGGCTGGGACCCAATGGGTGCTGCAGGCACAGTTGCTCCCTCGGTGAACCTCGTACACATGCAAACACACATGCACAAGGACACACACACTCCAACACATATCTACATACAAAACATGAACATAAAAATACGAATATAGGCACACACACAAACATGCGTGCACACCCCCACATATATAAATGCACACGCATGTGCACATAGTTGCATGAACACGCAATTTGCTCATTTCTCCAACCCAGGTCCTCCTTGAGCAGGGAAATCCAAGATGGGGCCTTTCAAGACACACCAGGACATGGGTGGCAACCTCCTCTTCCGCTGCTGGCCCCTAAGTCCCTTGGTCGATGACAAAGGCAGCCTCAGCCTTTGCTAAGGCTCAGGCCCGACCCAGAAGAACAACAGCAGGTAAAAGCTGCTCCTGCTGCAACTTCGCCCATTAACAGCTGACTAACCAGGGACGAACAAGACACCAAATAAATGCGCCAAAGGCTTCCTGCCCCTCTCAGAATACAACCCACACAGCTCACCTGGCCTACAGACAACAGTCCCCACCTTGCAGATGCCACCCCTCAGCCCTCTCCTGCCTCGCTATTCCAGCCACACTGGCCTCTCCTACTGTTCCCTCAACATGACACAGCAGTTCTACCCCAGGGCCTTTGCACTTGCCAACACTCTGCCTGGAATGCTCTTTCTCTGGGTATTTGCTCAGTTGGCTCCCTCATTTCTTTAGGTCTCTGCTCCAGTGTGGTTTCCTGCGGGAGGCCTTCCACGATTGCTCATCAAAAACTGCACACGATCCCCAACCACCACCTCGAGTTCCTTTACCTGCTTTTTTTCTTCTTAGCATTTACCCCACCTGACAGATACATGGGTCCTGGGCTACTGTTTGTCCCCACACATGACAACCTAAACTTCAAGTGGACAAGAACTCTGCTTTACTCACTGCTACAGCCCTATGCCCAGATCAGTGTACATGGCACTGGCTAGAAAGGGAAGGAGGGAGAGAAAGGGGGAAGGAAAGAATGGAAAGAGGAGAAGGGGAGGGAGAAAATAGAGAGACAGGCGTGACAATGCCTGTGTCCCCTTTTATTCTCCTAGCAGGAAGAGTGACCATCTCCACCTGTCCCCTGATTTCTTTCTGCACGTACAGAATTTCCCTCAAACTGACAGGATGGACCAAAGGACTCAAACTCAAATCCTCCAGGGGCCAGGCACAGACCTAGATGAAAGAAGCAAGACTGTATAAAGCAATAGGGAGTGGTGGGGACTGTGGTAAAATAGGGCAACACTGCCATGTGGGAGAATGGCCCTGACACTGCCTGAACTTCTATTTTTTCTAGAGAACCTGGACAGTTAGAATTTATGTGAAACTTCCTGATTTTTTAAATGTTTGTTCACATTTTCTAAAGTCACTATGCCGACCTAATGAGAAAACCTACAGGCCTGCAAGACACAGCAATTCACAACAATGAATCAGATTCCCTCCTCAGGCTCCCCGACCCCAGCCACGTCTACAGTTTAGTCTTTCCACATCAAGTGTAGCCGTTGATATAACCTATCTCCAGGTGTTTGGGGCAGATGGAATGAGATCCCAGACGGACAACACTGGCTCGGAACATGTGCCCAGTCAACACTAGCCAGCACTGTACAATGCTTCTTTCTTGAACACATTCGTGATCACACTTACAGGATCGTTGACGGTTTCAGAGAACAGGGGCGAGCGGTCTGAGAAACAGGACAGGATGAGCTGAGTCAGCACGAGGCAGAAGTAAATGTAGAAAGTGACATCCCGAAACACGTCGACTTCGGCGTCCTAAACATGAGGGCAGAAGGAAGAAGAGAACATCATTTTCTGGAATTAACTTGCAGAGACCAGGGAGCGGGCTGCAGAAAGTCTGCTGGCTCAGCACGCAGGCCTGGTGACAAGCTTTCCCGCCCCGTCCCACCCACCCTGCAAGTCAGCACAAGAGAGGTGGTTCCATCACAGTGGGGCCCACACCACCCGTGGAGGGCGGCCCCCATGGTGGGAGGAGGCCCAGGCTTGGGAGTGAAGCAGACCCACGTCCAAGCCCTGTCTCTGCTCGTACTGGCTGTGGGACTTCGCCACCTTAGTTAAACCTCTCCGTGTCTCAGTTTTCCCACCTATTTACAGGGGTGATTTTACCTCCCGGGGAACAATAAGCAGTGTGTGGAGACACTTCTGTTTGTCCTAACTGGCACCCAGCGAGGGGAGGTCAGGGATGTCCCTCACATGCAACAAAATACAGGACAGCCCCTGACAACAAAGATGTCTCTGGCCTAAACATCAATTATTGCTGAGGCTGAGAAACCCTGGCGGAGTAATTGTGAGAAGTCAAGGTGATTCATGAAAAGAGCCCAGCCCTCCATCTGGCACTCTGAAAACACAAACTCAGTGAAGGTCAGCTGCCAGCACTGTTAAAGGCAGTGTGCTGTGCACTGCAGGTGCTCAGTAAGTGCTCCGTTTCTTTTCCTCCCTTTGCCTGATGCCAGGTCCTGATCAGCTGGCAGATGCGAGGCAACAACAGGATAGTCTGAAAGCACATGCTCCTCAGAATTCCTGGGAGCAGCATACGGCAGCCAGCATGAACCGCTTCTCAGCCTGACTAGCAACCAATGGCACCTAGGTAACGTGGGGCAACCTGGGGCCCCCTGGGGGAGCAGCCGCTCTGCAAACACTGCTCCCCGTTTGGCTCTGTTCCAGACTGAAGACATCTGGAGCTGACTTCCCTTGCTGTTTATTGCTGACAGAGGCCCACAGGGGGGTGTGCCTCAGCCTGCAGATCCTGCCCGGGGAGGACCCACATGGGCTCCTTGGAGCTACACAGACAAGCAGGGCAGTGAGGAAAGAAGGCTACATACAGAACAGAGGCTGGTGAGGTAGGGAATTCCTCAGGGAAGGAGCCAGGCCCATGAGGTGCCCATCTCCTGGTCTCCCTGGCAGAGTGTGATTTCCCAAAGGAGCAGGCATCTCTCCCAAGGAAGCAGCAGAGTGAGGCCGCCACTTACCTCTTTTAAGGCAGTCATGATTTTGGATCTCAAGATAGCAAGGGCACATAGTAGGGCTACAAGCCAGAACGTGAGCATGATCCCTGAGGACTGGACTCCCTTCCTTCTCTCGAGCTGAATTAAAAAGGTAGCAAGCAGCTAGAAGGGAGAAACACACAATAGGAGTCGTCAGGAGAAGGCCAGGACCCCCAAAGTCCCCATGGTCCCCAAGGCCCCCACAGTCCAGAGGCCTGGAAGACACTGGGCCTGGAGTAGGGCTGCCCTTCGCCCAGTGCTACAAGAACAGCCTGGGGGAGGACTTGGCTCCAGTCCCAGCTCTGCTCGTGCCCTACTGGGTGACCATGAGCAAGTCACCAAACCCCTCTGAGCCTCCACTGCCTCACCTGCAAAACAGAGTTGATAACAGCACCTAGCTGGATGGCTGTGAGAATTTAATGAGATCATGTATAGATTGGGGATAGGAGGGGGCAGGTCAGTGTAGAACAGAATGGACACACTTTTTCTTAAAAGACCAGATATCAAATATTTTAGGCTTTATGGGCCATAAAGTTTCTGTCACAACTACTCAATATTGCTACTGTAGTGTGAAAGCAGCCCTAGATGATAACTGAATGAACAGATATGGCTGTGTGCCAATAAAACTTTATTTATAAAATGAGTTGGTGTGCCCGCCCTTGATTTAAAACTGGAAAAACTTGTTCAAATTCCCCTTTGGTCAACAGTGGTAACTGCTTTCTGGAGCATCTGCTACCTTTGCCTCATAGGAAGCATTCTCATACACTAACTCGGTGCACTCTCTGCAGCCCCGAGAGCGGGAACCACAGTTTGCACTCAAGGAAAAAGGTTACAGCACGGGGGGGGGGGGGGTGGACTGGGGTTTTTATTTCATTCCTGATACCTGGGGCTACTACTTCCAGTTCACATGTGACTTCATGATCAGAGAGAAAATGAACGATAAAATTGTTCTTCCTTGAAAAAAGGAAACTTCACAGCCCTCCTCCAGAATGACAGAGTCACCCTCTTGAGACAGATCCCCAATGCCAGTCATGGTCACAAGCCAACTCCTAAGGAGCTATAGGTCACCCATGCCACCACCCCTCATAACCCAGGTGCTGAACCAAAAACACATCTGCCCACCTGTCCTCCTCAGCTCCCCCGTCTCCTTCACTCCCCACACCTAATCCATCAAAAACACACATTGGCTGTGTCACCAACGCCAGCCCTCAGTGCACCCACTCAGTGCACCCTCACCTCAGCCTCCAGCCCCTCTTGCCAAAAGACCCTATGCCCACCCCACCCTCCACTGACCTCCCAGCTTCCACTCCTGCCCAACTATCTGTTCTCCACTCAGAGGCCACAGTTAGCTTTTAAATATGCAAAGCCAGGCATATCACATCCTTGCTGAAATTTAGGACTGAGGGTTTAACCTGGGTTCCAAGGACAGGTTGTGGAGAAAGAACCTGGGAGTCCATGACCTTGGATTCCCATGAAACTGAAGCTGAACAATTACAGCTTCCGTTTCCCACATCAGCATCACCCGTTACAAGTGCAGGCAATCGACCACAATGGCATTAGCAGTACCCAGGACTCTGTCACCACAGAAACTGTATGTGAAAATACAAAGCTGAAGATGTCCCAACTATCTCAGATGGTCATTGCTATTTGGAAGTTAAGGAGGCATCACACCTGTTGCTAGATCTTGATTTGTAATACATTAATAGAGAAGCATGTATATTCTTTACTTTGTTTTTCATCTTTCAATAACTGTATTTAAATACAATTGGTTTCCCAGTCCAAATGTCCTGCAATGAAAGAATGGAAAAAATGGGTGGTGAAACCACACAATCTAAAATACTCAGCAATTCAAAAAAAAAAAGATCTTTGGATACACTCAACATGGTTGAGCCACAGGTGCTATGAAGCCAGACTCAAACTGGCCCCAGCTTGCGTGGCTCTACCCACGTGATGTTCTGGAAGAGGCGAAGTGACGGGTCGGATAACACGTCGGTGCCCAGGGAAGGGGCAGAGGTGGAGCCCGACAACACGAGAGAAGCTGTGGGGGCGACGGAACCGCTCTGCATTGTGGAAGCGGTAGTTGCAAGGCAGGATGTGTTTATCAATTAAACCTCAAATATAAATGCACAGCACAAAATCTTCCTGTACTTACGTGCATGCGATTGGCTTCCTTTGTAATCCTACATATTTTAAGAACACCATTCTGAGAAGGTGATCAGACTAGCAACAGAGAAAAGGGTCCATGGCGCAAGGGTTTAGAATCCAGCGTTGGGGGTGAAAAACAACACTTTTATCCTGAAGCTCAAGGTCCCTCAGAGCCAGGCCTCTGCCGTCACAGCTCCCCGCCCTTCCTCAGCCTGTCCACCCCAGCCACACGGGCCCGCTCCCGCTGCCTCCCTCCAACCCCAGCACTTTGCATGTGCTATTCTCACCAACGGCTGGCCCTCTGCTCATGGTCCCTTCAACTTTTTAACATCCTGCTCATCCTTCAGGCCTCAGCTCTGTCACCCCTTCCTCCCTATCCTCCAGGGGTGTCCCACCTTTCGGTGTCTCTGGGCCACACTGGAAGAAGAAGAGTCATTTTGGGCCACACATGAAGTACATTGTGACACATAATCACAAAAAATACCTCATAATGTTTTCAGTAAATTCACGATTTTGTGTTGGGCCACATTCACAGCCATCCTGGGCTGCGCAAGGCCCGCAGGCCACACGGTGGCCGCCCCTGCATCTAGACCAAACCAAGTTCACCTAACTTCACTCTCACAGCAATTTGCACACAATAGTTTGTGCCTTTTTGGGGAATCATTCATTGAATGTCTGTTTGCTCAGCTGGACGACACACTTCCTGAGGATAGGCACTGTGTCGGTTTTACCTTCAACTTCTGGCATATTTTAGGAATAAGAAATATTTGCTGACTGCTTCACATCTCATATTCCTAGTGTCTGCATATTCCAGTCCCCGGGGGAGTCGGGAGAATGTTCCTGCAACAGGAACAGCAGGGCTGGTCCTTCATCCTGTCATGGAGCCCTGAGGAGACTGAGGACCTCACGGGCCACTTCACCTCTTGGCCAGCCCAGCTCAGAGCCCCAGGGGTTATAAAGCCCAGTGACCCTCAGCCCATCACACCTGCGTCTCCAGCATCACAGACAAAGGCATGAATGAAGAGTCAAAAAACTACGAACGGGGACGGTTAAGGGAATGAGCTATTCCAGCCCAAAGTAGTCCATCCTAAAACCCCCTCACCAAAATGTAGAGCCCAAGACCTCCAGGCCAGCAAAACCAAGCCCTTTATTTCCCCATTTCCTCAATACATTGATGGAGTGCTTTACTGCATGTCAGTCATGGTGCCAGGCTCCAGGGACACAAAAAACAATTAACAGAGAACACTGTGTTTGGGGGGCTCTTTGCAAAGACAGATGCTAGAGCCAGGTAGCCTGCATGTGAAGCTGGCTCTGGGGCTTAGTGGCTGTGTGACCTTGGGCCAGTCCCATCACTTCTCTGTGCCTCAGCCTGCTTATCTACAAAATGGGGGTAAGGAGCAAACAAACTTAAACGGATGACTATACAGAGGGATTAGGGCAGTGTGTGGCACAGAGCACACACTGCTAATGGGGGCTGTGAAGATTCAGGGTCCTTCACAGTCTGGGTCCAACTCACCATTCTTGACCCATCTTGTCGCTTCCACTGTCTACCCCCTAACTCCCACTCCATCCCACCTTCTTCCTCCAAGGAAGGCTCACCATCCTCCCCCAGATACTCCCTTTTGGCCTCCGACCTTTCCTCGGACACACTGGTTTCCCTGCTCCAAACATCCTGTCCCAAATGTGCACCCTCCTCATTCTTCAACACTCAAGGGCTATGATCACCAAGGACCTTCTAGGCTTCTCAGAGGACCTAAGTAAGGTACATGGTACTTCACAGGACTGGCTCTTAACTCAAGAGCACGTCACTGTGGAGAGCAAGGGCTAAAAGCATGGCCTCTGAGTGACCACCCCTCACTTGACCATGTATTAGCTGTGTGACCTTTAGCAGGGAGTATAGCCTCTCTGTGCCTTAATCTCCTCACCTTAAAATGGAGACAAAGCAGTACCTATCTCACCAGTTCTGAAAATCACACATAATAAGTACCCAAGACAGGCCAGCGGTAATAAAGCAGTCTCCCATTTATATCTCCCACTAAATAAGGGACCCCCATGGTGCAGGGAGGTTTCTCATTTAATTCTGTACCCCACTCCTTTCGCCAGAGCCTAAAAGCTCAACAGGCCATTGGGTTCCAGGTAATGACTACAAATTACTGAGCTGGCCAGTGCAAGAACAGAGTATACAGCAAGTGCAACACAGGGTGGCACCTTCACTCAGCCTCAGTGGCAGGGAGGGCGATAGGGCACAGGGGGGATGGTGACACACTCACTATGCGCGCCCCATGTAGAGGCTGCAGTCACCTCTCAGTCCCAGCTGGTTACTGCCCTGGAATACTACAAGTCTAGTCATTACCAGACCTCTGGGTTTTTGAAAAGAAGCCGGATATTTCTGGATTTTCACTGTGAGATCGTCTCATTTCTAAATACCGGTCACTGCTTTTGGTCTCCACAAGTGCCTGCCAGCCAGCCAGCTCCTACTTACCATGGTGATGCCCAACAGGGTTGGGCTGACCAGAAACACCGGGGCCAGGAACTTGACCCAACTTCTTTCCCAGAAAGAGTAGAAGAGGTCTGCCCAGCAGACAATCCACAGCAAAAACCCCAAGGCCTGGAAGAGAAGTACATACATGTCTTAGAACGGACAGCGCTGGAGCTTCGCCCAGCTCCGAGCTCAGCCTCAGGGGACCAGCCAACCCCCACCCTGTCAGCTACGGCCCCTGAACACAGCACACGCCCTCTGGGACACAGAAGTGCTGACAAGGGTGAGCCGCCACCTAAGCCATCTCGTGCTGGTCTGTAACCAGTATGCCGTCCCCTCCCACCCGCCAGGCATGACAGTTTGTCTGGTCACTATTCACCCCAGCACCTGAAAACTCAAGAGCTCAGGCTAGAACTTATCTATCAGCAACCCCAGCAGAATAACCATTCCTTCAACAATAATCATCCATCCACAGTTAACTTGGGGCCTGCTATGGGCCGCGTCCTTCTCAAGGTGCCAAGGAGCTAACAGTGGTAAAAACAGACACACGTGGTGCCTGCCTTCATGGAGCTGAAATTCTAGTGGAATGGACACAGGCAAGAGAGTAAGTGATACGAGGAAAAATAAAGGAGGTCAGATGGGGCAGTCAGGGAAAGGCCTCTCTGATCAGGTGACATCTGATCTGAGTAAAGAGCCAAAAGTGAGTATTTGAGGGAAAGAACGAGTCAGGCGGAGAGAACAGCAAGCGCGAAGGCAAGACGCGGGGGGGGGGGGGGGGGCAGAAACACGGGAGCCCTGGGTGCGGTGGGAGACGGTGGAGGAGGGGCCTGGAGCCAGATCCCGCTGGCGTGTAAGGACCTCTGGATTCTATTCCCTGTGGTGAGCGGTTCCCAGAAGGTTTTTGAACAAGGCAAGGGCAAGATCCTATTTACATGTTAAAGGCAGATGTTTTTCCCCAGGAAAAGTACAAAGTGCTCCCAGAGGTCTAAAAGGAAGACCTCAGATTCAGCTTAGGTCAGAGAGACAGACAGCATTTTGAGATAGGCTTGAACTATAGTACAAGCAAGACAGGTTTGAACGGCAATATAAGCGAAGGGACCGTGTCAGTAAAATCATTCAAGTTTCCCTGTTTGCCGATGGTTCATAGAAATAAGTCTTGGGAAATGTACCTTTAAAATATTGCTGAGAGCGACAGTTAC
Organism: Glossophaga mutica; assembly: GCA_039655065.1. Lineage (NCBI taxonomy): Eukaryota > Metazoa > Chordata > Mammalia > Chiroptera > Phyllostomidae > Glossophaga > Glossophaga mutica. Next base: position 102,745,529 of record CM077305.1, read on the forward strand.
AGAGTTTAAATGATCCCTAGAGAGTTTTACTGCACACCTGATGATGCGCAGGCAATGGCAAAGCCACGCCAAGTTACAGGCACCAGCCTTTCTGGCTCCTAGGCAGTTTGCCCTGCATACCAGCCCTGCCACTTCTGAGGTTCCGATCAGCACCTCGAAAACTGTTTGTCACGTTTCATTTTTCAGCATACACTGAGAACACTTGAAAACTCTTACATCCTCAGAGGCCAGGGGTCTTCTCCAGCATCAGTGTGTAGCAGAGACTAACTCCACGATAAATGGAATTCATTCCACACATGCTTTGTTCAAGGACAATTCATAGGTAGCCTATTTTACAAGGGTCTTTTTTAAATGTCAATATTACGATGAAGTTTTCATTTGCTACATCAACCATGGTTTCAGAATTTACCTTTTGAACAAACTGATGTCAGAATCTGAAAAATGAACTAAGAACCTTGTGTAACAAATTAAGATGTGTGAAAATAACGTGTTCATAAAGCATGGGTCTTGCTAAAAAACACACACAGAAAACAAAAACAAAACAATTGCTGAGATACCTGCCAAGTCGACAGGAAAAAGTGGAATGAGGAGCATGATATATACATGTTCTTTACACGTCTTCCCCTCAGATGGCTTATACTCGTAAGGGGAAAGCCAGTAACTGTACCCTGCAGACACCAAATGCCACTTTGACCAAATGGTCAAAATCAACCCCATCCATGAGCTGGTTACCCTGCAACCCTAGATGTAACAGTGTGAGGACACGACGTCCCTCTGGTGGTTTTCCAGCCAGACAGGAGTCACCCGAATGCAATCATGAGGAAACATTACATAAGCCTGAGCTGAGAACTCACTCTAAAACAACTGGCCCTCATTAGCTATGTCAATGTCAGAAAATGCAGAGAAAGGAGATCTTCTAGATCAAAGAAAACTCAACAGGCAACGTGATTCACTGCAATATATGACTTTGGACTGGATTCTGAGCTGCGGAGAAAAATGCTCCAAGGAAGTATTGGGAGGATTGGCACAATTGAAGTATGGATGGATTTTTTTTTTTTTTTAAGTGTCCATGTTAAACTCCCTGAATTTAGTAACTGTACTATGGTTACATTAGGAGACTACCTGTGCTTTGAGAAAAGATGCACTAAAGAATTAAGGGGTAAAGTGGCATGGTGGCTGTGACCTATTCTCTCAAATGATTCAGTAAAATTAATAATGTGTGTATATGGAGAGAGCAAAAACGAATAATAAGACAAATATAACAAAATGTGAAAAATCAGTGACTATGAGTAATGTGTGTACAGGGCTGGAGTGAGTTCTTGGTATCATTCTTGCAACCTCTCTGTAGTTTGAAATTATTTCAAGATAAAAGCTTTTTGCCTTCTTATTTTTTAAATTGTAGTTGACATACAATATCACATTAGTATCGGGTATACAACATTATGATTCCACATTTATACACCTTACAATGCAATCACCGGGATGTGTCCAGCGATGATCTGTCACCGCACAAAGTCACTACAACGTTATTGACTGTATTCTTTGTACATTATTTTCCATGACTTATATATTTTGTAACTGGAAATTTGTACTTCTTATTCCCCTTCACTTTTTTTGAAATAATTTTTTATTTTTCAATTACAGTTGATGTATAATACTATATTAGTTTCAGGTGTGCACCCCAGTGATTAGACATTTATATCACTTAATGAAGTGATCACCTTGCTAAATCTGGTAACCATCTGACAACACACATGCATAGTTCTTACAATATTACTGACTGTATTCTCGGAGCTGTACTTGACACCCCCTTGACTACTCTGTAACCACCAATTTGTACTTCTAGATCCCTTCACCTTTTTCAGCCAACCCCCAACACCCTTCCTACCTGGCAAAGGTCCAAGCGTTCTCTGTATCTACGAGTCTGTTTCTATTCTGCTTTCATTTATTTTTTAGATTCTATATACAAGTGAAATCATACGGCATATGTCTTTCTCTGTCTGACTTACTTCACTTAGCATTATATCCTCTAGGTCCAACATGTTGTTGCAAATGGCAAGATTTCATTCTTTTTTTATGGCTGAGTCATATTCCAGTGTACATAGGTACCACTTCTTTACCTAGTCATCTACTGAGGGACACTTAGGTTGCTTCCATATCCTGGCTAGTGTAAATAATACTGCAGTGAACATACGGATGTACACGTCTTTTAGACTTAGTGTTTTGGACTTCTCGGATAAACACCCACAAGTGGAATTGCTGGGTCCTTCTTTGTCTCTTATTATAGCCTTTGTTTTAATGTCTCTTTTGTATGGCACAAGTATCACTACCCTAGCTTTTTTTCCTCGTTTCCATTTTCACGAACTATCTTTTTCCATCCCTTTACTTTCAGTCTGCAGGTGTCTTTTGATCTGAAGTGGGTCTCTTGTAGGCAGCATATGTAAGGGTCTTGTTCTACTATCCACTCGACTACCATATGTCTTTTGATTGAAGAATTTAATCCATTTGCATTTAAAGTGATTACTGAAAGACATGTGTTTAATGCCATTTTATTATTCATATTTCTCCTCCTCCTCCTTCTTCTTCTTTTTAAAGAGGACCCTTTAACATTTCTTGTAATACTGTGTTAATGGTGATGAACTCCTTTAGCTTTTTCTTCTCTGGGAAATTCTTTATCTCTCCTTCAATTCTAAACGATAGATTTGCTGGGTAGAGTAATCTTGGTTGTAGATCCTTGCTTTTCACCACTTTGAATATTTCTTGCCACTCCCTTCTGGCCTGAAATGTTTCTGTTGAGAAATCAGCTGTTGGTCTGATGGGAGCTCCCTTATAGGTAACTAACTGTTCTTCTCTCTTTTTTTAACTGCTTTTCTCTTGCTGCTTTTGAGATTCTCTGTCTTTAACCTTTGCCATTTTAATTATGATGCATCTTGGTGTGGGCCTCTTTGGGTTCATCTTGTTTGGGACTCCCTGCACTTCCTGGAGTTATCTTTTCCTTCACCAGGTTAGGGAAGAGTTTTCAGTCATTACTTCTTCAAAGCCATTGCTCTCTCTCTATCTTCAACATTTGATATTGTCCTAGAGGTTCCTTAAACTACCCTCATTTTGTAAAATTTTTTTTCCTTTTTACTGTTCTGATTGGATGTTTTCTGATACCTTGTGTTCTAAATGACTGACCTGATCCTTTGCTTCATCTAATGTGCTGTTGATTCCTTCTAGTGTATTCTTCATTTCTGACTGGTTATTTTGTATGGTTTCTATGTCCTTTCTAATGCTGCTGAGGTTCTCACTAAGTTCCTTCAGCATCCTTATAACCACTGTTTTGAACTCTGCATCTGGTAGATTGCCTATCTCCACTTTGTTCAGTTCTTTTTCTGAGGATTTCTCCTGTTCCTTCAGTTGGAACATGTGTCTTTGTCTCCCCATTTTGGCTGCCTCCCTGTGTTTGTTCTATATATTAGGGAGATATGCTACGTCTCCTGGGTTTGGTAGAGTGGACTAGGTAGGAGGGGTCCTGTGGCATCACCTCCCTGGTCACCCAAGCCAGGCACTCCAGGTGTGCCCCTCTGTGAGCTGTGTGCACCTTCCTGTTGTAGTTAGGCCTTGATTGTTGTGGCACATCAATGGGAGGGATTGACTCTCTGGGCCAATCAGCTACAGGGAGCAGACACAACTATAGCAGAGGAGCTGCTGTGCAGGGGCTGACCCCGTGGAGCAGAACTTGCCTCAGCAGGGCTCTGGTGCCTGCTGAGCCTGCCCCTTGAGTGTGTCACTCATGGAGGTGGTTGGATAGTAATCTGGCGTGGTCTAAAGTTGGGCCTCCCAAGAGGGCCTCACAGGTCAGTCACCACCTGTATCCTGCCTATAGCCGCCAGCATAAGTTACAAAGCAATCTGTAGATGACTGCTGATTGTGCTGGACTTGGAGGTGCCAGGGAAAGGACAGGCTGCAAACTGAGTCCAGCTACCACTAATACCAGGCCTGGGGACACTTAGCAAGAGGTATGGGGCACATGGAGGCCAGATGCTGCTTGTTTGGGGTTTGTGAACCTTTGGGAGGATTTAGAAAAGTTTGCAGCATGAGCCAAGAGGAGGTTTTTTGTCTTGAAAAAGGTATTGGAAACACCTTGGGTGGGTCTGCATGCCGAGTAGGGCAGGCTATCAGGGAATCACCAGGGTGGGGCAAACAGTGTGAGCCAGGTGGAAGGAGTCTCAGAGATGGTGCCCATCTGTTGGCTCTGTGCGGGGAGGGCTCATCAAAGGAACAACAGCCTCTACCAGCACTTCTGTCTGGGAGAAAGCCCCTCGAGCTCTTGCCCTGATGACAGACACTTCAGTTTCTCCCTGTATGTTCCCGGCGTCTCTTAAGCAGCTACCCTAGTGCTAAGCTCATATGAGTAAATCCAAGCAAGTTCATACATGGGCCCTTTAAGGGGAATACCTGGGACTCCAGGAGTCTCACCAGCCACAATGCCTGCTGGTTTTCACAGCCCGAAGTTATGGGGAATCTCTCTTCCTGGCACCAGAGCCCTGGGCTAGGGGACCTGGAATGCGGCTGGGCCCCTCATTCCTCAGGGAGGACCTCTGTTGCCAAGATATTTCTCCTGATTAACTGCCACACAGTGTGTGAGGCCAGATTGTTCCATGTTTCCGCCTCTCCCGCCAGTCTCAACATGGCTTCTTCTGTATACCCTTAGTTATAGGACTTCTATTCAGCAAGACTTCAGGCAGTTCTGAATGATGGTTGTTCTGTAGTTTAGCTGTAATTCTGATGTGGTCGTGGGAGGTTACTAGCACCACATTTACATACTCTGCCATCTTGACCAGAAGCCAAAAATTTTTCTTAAGTAAAAAGATATCCCTGGCCCTGGCTGGTGTAGCTCAGTGGATTGAGCGCGGGCCTGTGAACCAGAGGATCGCGGTTCGATTCCCAGTCAGGGCACATGCCTGGGTTGCAGGCCAGTTCCCAGCAGGGGACACACAAGAGGCAACCGTACATTGATATTTCTCTCCCTCTCCCTCTCCCCTACCCCTCTAAAGACAAATAAAAAAAAAATCTTTAAAAAGATATCCCTGGTCCAACAGGAACACTTTCTGATTATCTGCTGACCATCTGTTGAGGTAGAGCCTATCATCCCTATTGTAAGGACAGGAAACTATGCTCAAAGTCCCACAGCTAGTAAGGGACAGAGACAGGGTGTGAACCCAGGTCTGAATCCAAGGCCTCCAGCCTTGTCTACCACATCATTGTTCTGTCTTCTAGCAAAATGAACTCGCGGACAAAGAAGTAGAAGAAACACATTAGTTTTCACCAACCATCACTCCCCACCCAGGAACAGCCCCCCTTCCTGTGATGACTTACAGTTTTGGCTTTGTTGAGATGTGTCATCTGAATGTAGCCCCGGTCATGGTGGGAGAGGTAAAGGAAGTAGAAGGGGAAGCAGACCCAGAGGTAAAAACAAGGCACCCACACGAGGACAGTGTTCTGAAAGCACTTGGTGAAGTCGGGATTGCTGGTGTACCACGTGACGTTCCACTCCTGCAGACACAAACACAGGCATGGCGTCAATGGGACGTGCCAAAGAGGGCCGGGGCCCATATGGGGATCAAAACTAGCTGTGCTGGGGTTCAACAAAACAGACAAGACCCCTGCACCTGAAGCCCTTTCAGGCAGCACATGCAAACTGGGGAGTTCGGTACTAGAAAGACCACGAAACAAGGAATCAGGAATAAAAGATACGCCTCCTCGCACGTAACAGGTTCCTGTGAACTGTGGAAAATTCCATTGTTGTACAAAAGATGGAGATGGCCATTTAAAGGAATCTCAGGGGGGTATTTTTCTGTAAACTGAAGAGTCCTTTAGTCATACGAATCATTCCTACTTTACTATCTTGTGAACTGAGGACTATCTAATCTTCTTCATCACCATTATCATCTTCATCACCACCATTATTACCACCACTACTATCACAATCACTCTCATCAGCACCATCACCACCCTTAACACCATCTTCATCACCACCATTAGCAGCAGCAGCTGCAGCAGCAGCATGGCTAACAGCCAAATTGTAGTTCCATAATTGTAGTTCTATGTGCTAGACCCTATTCTAAGAACTTTACATGTATTATTATTTCCTTCAGATCTATAAGCACTTTATCCCTTCTTTTTCAGATAGGAAAACTGAGGCACAGGGATGTTCAACGATTTGTCCAAAATCACACAGCTGGTTAAGATCTGAAACAGAATTCAAACTCAGACAATTTGGTTTTGGAGTGAGTCCCTGCATTTAATGACTAAGCTATCCATCCTTGGCAACAAATGTGTTTTAAATACTGTTTTATTTTTTAAGAAACCACCTGCATTTTATTAAAGAAACAAGTCAGATAGATAGATAGATAGATAGATCGAGTATACCTGCCTAAGAATAACTTCAACCCACTTACACAACTTTGGGAAAAGTTATTACCCTGTCTTGGAGTCTCAATTTCCTATCTCTACTTTAACTACATCAGATGAATTTAAAGGTCTGGCCCTCGCTGGTGTGGTTCAGTGGATTGAGCACCGGCCTGCGAACCAAATGGTCACAGGTTTGAATTCCGGTCCAGGCACATGCCTGGGTTGAGGGCCAGGTCCCCAGTAGGGGGCGTGTGAGAGGTGACCACACATTGATGTTTCTCTCCCTCTCTTTCTCCCTCCTTTCCCCTCTCTCTAAATAATCTTTAAAAAATTGTTTAAATAAAAAAAAAATAATGAAGGTCTGAATCCGGTGGCCCTCAGGCAAATTTGGCCTACAGATGGTTTACTGTTGTTGTTTGATGCATGTTTTTAAAAAAATTTTAGATGGCTGCCAACATTTAAAATCCAGAAATTTCATATAAAAATTTGGATTTCTGGCTTCTCTTTAAAAAAAAAAAAATCAGAAAATCTAGCAGCCGTGGTCCCATATTCCCGCTTCACAACCACCAGCAAGGACTGGGGAGTAGGTGGTGTCTGGATAAGGTCCACGTAGGTATCCAGTGGGCCAGTCTCCACGCAGCCCACCTGTCTCCCAGCCTTCGCTGCCCGCCACTGGACGATGCACTCTCCAGATATCTTATTCCCAGCCTTCCCACAACCAGGTAAGTGAGACCACCAAGGAACTCCAAAGAATCTAGAATCTCATCACTCCATACAAGTTTTAAAGCCACATCAACAAATGTAAAAGAAGGGAAAGTGATAGGAACAAGCAAATCATTTCACTTAAAGAACACATTTGATAATATCATCAAAACATTATGTTCCGGGCATTTCAAAAGAGAGACCCCTAGTCATGCACGGCAATATAAGGATGCTTAATGCAACTGACTGTTGGCTTAAAGATGGTACAGATGATTGAAAAATAAAGAATTTGACTTTATAAAAAGAGAGAACTAGGTATTAAACAAGTACCTAAACTGGTTCTTTACAGGTACAGCTGAAAAACAATTCTATGATATAAACGTTTATTTTTCTGGAACCAAGAGCAAGTAATCAATGACATGTAAACTTTGAAATGATTAACATGCACGAAGGTATTCAGCAAGGAAACTTTTAAACACAAAGAAACTCTTAGGAGCAAGGTCATGCTTCTATGAACTTGGGCATTTGAATTTTGATCATAGGAGTGATTTAAATCAGAGACTGATTATTTTAACTGGTTTCACTCCACTTGTAATTCTTAAGGTGATGGTGAAAAAAGGGATCCAACTGTTGGTGGTTATTTTATACAGAACAGTTTCTGAGCAGTTGCCAGAAAAAGCTCAGTCCAAAGGAAACTGCCCTTCTACCCAGAAAACAATGCTGGGGCTTAATACCTGCAGTTATGAGTACAAGAAGCTCAGTTCATGGGTGAGACATTTCAGTAGCCCAATCCTTGCCCCAATCATTCCTCGCCTCAATCATTCCTTGCCTGAACTATTGCAATTAGCTTCCTAACCATTATCTTAACTTCCTAACTCTTTCCTGTTTCCAGCCCTTCCTGGCCCCACTAAGTCTTCCCAACTACAACAAAGGTTATTTTACCTATCCATACATCCATACAGGCATTTATTTATAGGTGTATCGACCCACCCATTCATAAACCCATCCACCCATGCATTCATCCATCCACCCACACACGCATCCATGTCTCTCTACTTATTTTTAATGGGTGATACATTTATGTGCCAAACATTTTCCAAACTACACAAAATGTTATTCTGTGAAAAATAAGTTTTCTTCCCTGAACTCACAGCTCCCCCATCCCACCCATAGGCAAAATTGCCCCTGCGAACCTCTTATGTGTTCTTCTCAATTGTCTTCCAAACACAATGTATTTAATTTTCTTTTTCCAAAAGGCACCAAAATGCATACCTGTTCTTCACCTTACTTTTTCACTCAACCAATATTAGAAATTGATCTTTACCAGTATTACAGATCTGCTTTATTCTTGATAGCTTAATTTTATTTCTTTTGAACAAAGGACAGAAGTGACAAGCCATCTTCCTAATCTGTCCCTAATCCCTCAGTCACTCTCTCGAGAGGCAAACATTATTGGTTTCTCATGTATCCTTCCAGAAAATACCTTATACATATCACGAAAATATATATATTTTTCTCTTATGAAATGGAAGGAAGCATACTCCATATGTCATTTCGTACCTTGCTTTTTTTCCCTCTTAATAACAGGTTTTAAAGATCACCCCTCACTGCACATCAACAGTTTCCTCCTCTTCTGTGCTGTTGCTTTACACCCCACTGCATGATGGGCTTGGCTTTACTTACTTAGTCTTCTGCTGACCGGGCTTTAGGTTGCTCTTACAAACAATGCAGCAGTGAATAAACACTGGTAAGTGCTCACATTACACATGAAAGGGCATAGTTGTAAGATCACTTTTTAGAAGGAAACCTGCTGGTCATAAGGTGTGCACATTCAAAATGTAGACAGATACTGCCTCCCAAATGGATCATCAATTTATACTCCACCTAATAAAGTACAAAGGCAACTACATCCCTAACCACAGTGTATTAAAAGCTTTTGATCTCTGCCAATCTGATAGCAGAAAATGACTCACGGTAGTTTAACTCCCTTTTCTCTTTATGACGAGTGAAACAGAAGATCTTTCCATACATGTTTAAAAGCAGTTCCCGCTCAGAGGAAAATTCACAGACTTAATCAAATACATGTGTTAAGTATATGGTTCAGATCTGATGGTCCTCTCTGCTCTGGGTAACAACTGCCAATGGCTCCTTATTACTCTGAGAGCCGATCCTTGCTATGGTTCACGAAGCCTTCCACATTCAAGCTCCATCTGTTTCTTCTCAATTTCTCCCGCCCTGTTCCCCAGTGTGTCACCTGAGGCATTCACTCAAATAAGCATTTGCCAAGAGTGTGCTGGCACTGTTCAAGGTACCGGTGACTCAGGAAGGCCATGGTCCCTGACTTCAAAGCATTCCCCCGCTGCTAGTCACAGGAATGGTTCTTCAGCAAACCTCTTGCTCGATACTTTGCCTACATGTCTTTCCATCGTAACAAACTCCTATTCATCCTTCAAAACCCAACTCAGGTATCTCCCTTAAGAAGCCTTCCTCCTTGCTCCCCAAACCATCAGACCCTCCTCGTTACCCCTCCCCTCTGCAGTGGTTTTCTTATGTGTCTGCAGTGCCTCTGTCCTTCAAGGACTACGCAAGGACCCCAGTGCCAGGACCCTGCTGCATTTATTTATCTTTGACTACCATCCTCCCAGGCAGCAGGTTCCCAGAAGTTATTAAGTAAGCAGGTGGGCCAAGCCATGCCTTCCCTCCCGGCACGATTTCCTACTTTACATTTTAAAAAATAACGATTCATTCAAGTACTACCTAGTACTGACCCCTGACCTCCTGTGAACCTGGACAGGTCACTTCACTATACATAGCAGACACTAATAATAATAACCGCCACTGCTACCACCAGCACTGCCCAGAGTCAGGAAGCTGGAAGGACAAAGAAAAGCTCAAGTTAAGAAGTGAGCGAGAGGAAATCAGGAAGCATCTAAGGACATGGGACTCCAGGACAGGTCGGAGAACTTAGAAAGGAAGGCACTTACTCTTCAGAGGGCAACTTCCCGCTCAAAGCCAGATGGCCGACCCTGACCAGGAGGGCAGAGAGGGGGAGGAGGAAGGAAGGGGACGCATGGAAAGGGGAAATACGATTGTGAACATGAGCTGCACTGCTGCGGAACGCAGCCAACACAGGCCATCCCACCCCCAGCCCCCACACGGCCTGTCACTGCTCCCACCACAGCCAACGGTGGCCCTGACCACAACTGGCACAGTAGTGAAGATAAGAATGTTGGGGGCCCCTTGCATGTCCCTCGCTGGCTGGGACTTTGGTGTCTCCACCATCCAAACTCCCGGAGATGAGCAGTGGGGCCCCCCTCTATCTGGGGTTTCTGGGGGAAATAGCAAATGCCAAAGACCACTAACGAAGGATGGGTCTCCGAGTCTGCGGTTCGCTCACTGCACTGACCTCAGGGAGAACACTGCTCTGGCTCTCCTCTCAGGAGCTCTGCCTCCTACTCTGAGGAGCTTCAGAAATCAAGCTGATGGAACCTTGTTTCTGATCCATCAACCCAGCTTCCAGGACATGAAATTCAGCCCCAGGAAATGTGAATCCAAGAAGCAGTCCCCAGCACTGACCCAGGCACCACACTCCAGGGAAACTGGCCCAAGGGCATCTCAACAAAAAAGGCGCACCCCCAGATTCCCCGGACCAAGACTTCCCATCACAGGACTCCTCCACAGCTTAGTCATCTTCTATGTCCCTTTGCCCTCAGCCCTGACAGTCAGGATCTGGGCAACAAGTTCAAATCTGCTTGGCCCATGAGCTTTGGGAGTCCATGAAATTTCTTTGTGTGGTGGCCTCTCTTACCCTGCTCTCTCTGGGCAGAAAAATGATGCTCCACACATTCCGAGCACTGATCTAAGTCTCCCACACATAGGACTCCACTCAGTTCTCACAAAAAGAGACACTGCTGTTATCTCCATTTCACAAATAAGGAAACTGAGGCACCAGGAAATAAGTCATCTTCCCAAAGGCCATGCTGCAGTATGTCTACAGTCCCCATCCCAATCCCCATGCATATTTTCCCTTCTCTGGCAATATCCCCTGACGCTTCTTCATAAACAAACCCTCCATTCTCAGCCACACACCAAGGGCAAAGCTCCAGGGGTGGGCCCTCCTTAGCCTCAGCCAATAAGCAGAGTCCTTTACCTACATGCTGGTGATCAGTTCAAGAATAGGCACTCGATCCAAGTCGAGCCAATCACAGTAAGAACACATCCTCTCTCATCCCCAAAGATGCAGGGTGAGAGTATGAGGTTTTCAGGCATCTCAGCCACTTACAAGGGAAGTGCCAAGGACTGGGAGGGGAAAGGAAGGGAGGTACCACCATGGCAAGTGTGAGAATGAAGCTGACACCATAAAAAATGGAGATGAAAGAAACTGGTGCTTAGTCATTGTGAAACTGGAAACTGTCATTGTGAGCTGCTGAATCACGCTGTACCTGCAGCCCACATTCCCACTGGACTTCCCCAATAAATTTGCTTTACTGTTTATACAAGTTGAAAATGAATTTGCTTTCACAATACAAAGCATCCTAGTAGTACAAGTTCTGATCCACTGTGTCTGTCCCCTTGTCCTTTTCTTTACAGGTTCAGCATTCTTCCCTTTTCATTCACTGTGTGACCTTAGACAAGTTACTCAATCTCTCTGAGCCTCATCTATGACTAGGGCTAAGAATACATATTTCCTAAAGCTATTCTAAAGAATAAATAAAATTATATACACACAGGGCCCAGCTGAGTATAACAACATCCAGTAAAGAGCTACTAACCGTAACCATAATTCTGTGTCAGTAATAAAAATAAATGAAGTTTATAGCATTATGACCTTACTGTGATAATCTTATATTATCAATAATAATACCACCTCACTTTAACTAAGCATGATCACTAAAAGGGAAGTTGTTTTTAACCTCATTTGGTAGATGAGGAAACTGTGACACGCAGAAGTCAAATAACTTTCCTAAGACCACACAGCTTATCAGTGACGAGGTTAGGACTCAAACCTAGGAAGACCGATTACTGAGTCACCCTGACCCCCGCACTGGCTCCTAGTGATGGGTAATATATGAATTTTAACAGGGCCTTCTGGAGCACGTGCTTTGCCCATGACAAATCTGGGCCAAGAGGAAGATTTGAGTCCTTAAACCACCACCAAATTCAGAACCAGTTACCTGCATTTGTTATAAATTACCATAAACTCAGCATCTTAGAACAACACGATTTTTTATCATACCGATCTAGAGGTCAGAAATCTGAAATGGGTCTCACTGGGCCAAAATCAAGGCGTGAGCAGGGCTGTGTTCCTTCTGAAGACTCTAAGGGAGACTCCATTTCTTTGCCTTTTCCAGCTTCTAGAGGCCACTCACACCCCTGGGCTTGTGGCCCCTTCTTCCACCTTCAAAGCCAGCAGTGGCAGCCAATCCTTCTCACACTGCCATCTCTCTGGTTCTCTCTCTCCTGCCTCCTTCCTCCTTCCTCCACTTACAAGGACCCCCGTGATGACCCTGGGTGCACCCAGATCATCCAGAATAATCTCCTATCTCAAGGTGAGCAAATTCAATTCCATCTGCAGTCTTCACTCCCTCTGCTGTGTAACCTAACATATTCACAGATTCCAGGGATTAGGTCTTGGACATCACACCCCCTCAGTTTGACACCGGTCCACCCTAACCATTCTGTGACATTCCAGGGGCACCACTGCTCCTCTCAGCGGGATCAGATTCAGAAGCCACCTGAATCCTGCCAGGCATAGGCAAGAAGTAGCTGTGGGTAGGCCCAAGATGTGGTCTCCTGCCAACTGACCCTGATGCTGACCCGCCCTCTCACCCCAACCATGCTTCAACCAGGCCCTCTGTGGTGCTCCCTCCACTCCTGCTGCTCCGGCCTGGCTAATACAGCCTCCACAGGGACGTGTGCCTGGGGCCTGCACGAAGACAAGGGAAAGGGCCCTGCCCAGCACCCAGCCAGGACAGGAGAGGAGGCTGCAGAGAGGAGGACAGGGGGACTACAGTCAGGGGACGTGATTGTGAATATGAACTGCTGCTCAGTGTTGCCAATGTCTAGGAACCGGAGTTGCTCTGACATTATTTAGAAACAAGGACGTATTATTCACCTGGCATTCCTCTGGGGTCTGAATATCTGTTGTCCAATTCAGTCATCTCAATAACTTGCAATAGTCGGGTTTCTACCCCTCAGTGGACAATTATTTATCAGGACACTACTACGTGCCAATATTATTTTTTTAAGATTTTATTTATTTATTTTTAGACAAAGGGGAAGGGAGAGAGAAAGAAAGGGAGAGAAACATCAATGTGTGAGAGATACATCGATCAGTTGCCTCTTGCCCACCCCCAACTGAGGACCTAGCCCGCGATCCAGGCATGTGCCCTAACTGGGAATTGAAGCGGCGACATTTCGGTTCATAGGCCAGCACTCGGTCCACTGAGCCGCACCAGCCAGTGTGCCCACACTATTTGAAGGTTAATAAAGTTTCCACTCTTACAGAGTTTGTCTATCATAAGGCAGATACTACACAGATAAACAACTATATGTGTGTCTCATGGCCACAAGTGCCCTGGAAAGGAATAAGAGAGGCAGAGAATAATGGCGGGAGGTGGGTGCTATTTTTATATCAGGTGAACAGAAAAGGCCTGGGCCATGATGACATCTGAGCAAAGACCTGAAGGAAGTGAAGAAGTATATGCCACCTTTCTCCATTGATGGGAAGAAAAAGCGTGAGGGTGAATTAAGGTTCTTAGTAGCATGTGCCAGGACTGAGCTCAGGGCTTTATCTCACATTCAGTCATCGTGAACAACTCTGGGAGGCTGGCACTATAATTACACCCATTTTACAAATATAAAAACTGAGGCCCAGCCAACTAACCTGAAAGCAGCATACACAGCCAGGAAACTGAATCCAAGTGCAGATGCCTCGCTATACATAGAAAAGGCCCTGGTTCCATTTTTCGTTTATCACATTACATGTACTGCCAGTCCCATTTAAAATCAGCATTAAAGGCTCTACAGATGCTGGTCTAGGTGGGGAAATTTTCTTAGAAGGAGACAAGAAAAACAAAAGCTAACAGTGATTATCTCCAGGGGGTAGGGTTGAAGCCAGTTAAGAGGAAGCAACTATTAGTTTTCGTTTTATTATCTTTTGTACTGTTTGAATTTTTTACTCTGCATGTATTCCCCCTAAAATAACAATAACAATAGCAAAATGAGTTCACACTTTAAATAAATAAATAGCAGCCGCAGGAACCTAAGAGTAGAAATTTCTTAATGCTGAGCTGGGAACAAAGAGAAAACACACACCAACTGGGCGCCCATTAGCAGCCATGTTTGCCGGGCCAGCTAGGGTGCTGTTTTCCAAGCATGAGTCCATTTAAACCTCACAACATCCCTACTAAGTCGAGACTAAAACAACTCCCCCTTTTCAGGGGAGGACTCTGAGGCCTAGACGCTGAGGCACAGAGAGGTTATGAACTTGCTAAGCCTCACAGAGCCAGGAAGAGGCAGAGCCAGGATTTGAATCCACTGAGTCTGACACAGCTCTTAACTCCTGGGCTCCAGCACCTCTCAGCCACGTGGCTTGAACTCTAAGGGCTTTGCAAAGTTAGTGGCCTCACCATTCAGCCTGGGACAGGCTTGGAAGCCCACATTCTCTGGGGCAGAACATCAACTAAATGTCCTCAGGCCTAAGGGATTCCAAACTCCTCTGTGCAAAATGAAGAACCAACTTTCACACTCAGACACAGAAGTAGGCTACAGCCCCTCCTACCCATCTACCCAATGTGAGGGATACAAAGTGATGCTTAAGCACACGACGTGCAAGGTCTGGGTTTGGAGCCAGAAAGTTTTTTGTCTTCAGGGGCCGCCCCATGCCTTGTAGGATGTTGAGAGTGTCCTTGACCTCTACCCAATAGATGCCAGGACCACACATCAAGTTTAACCCTTCCAAACAACTCAGAGAGGCAGGTTGTGTAATTAAACCCATTTTACAGATACAGAAACTGAGGTCACGTAACCTGCAAGCAGCATATACAGCCAGTTCTGACAACCAAAAATGTCTCCAGACACTGCCAAATGTGCCCTGGAGGATGAACTGCCCCCACTACCCCAACACCATGGCCTCGCCAGGCCTTGATTTCTTCCTCTGTGAAATAAGGCTAATTCTAAGACCCACCTATTACAGAATAATCAGGAGGGTTTCCAGTTTGAATTCTGGGCCAAGACAATAATTAATGAACATAAGCACAGTTTTTTTTCATTCAGTCAGTCATACAATGAGTATTTATTGAGCACCTACCGTGTGCCAAGGTCTGGGCTCATCATAGGGATATGGAGATAAGTCAGACACAGTTTCTGCCCTTGAAAGACACTCAGTCCACTAAAGATAAAAGGTCTCAAATCAAAACAAAACTACAAAGGGCAAATACTTGCTAAGAAGAAAAAGGGAAGGGTGTTGGAACAACAAATATCAGCGGTGACAACCTGGGAAGGTGACATTTTAGCAGAGACTGAAAGGGTCAGGAGAAGCCAGCCATGCACAGACATGTGTGGGTATCATCTTTTCAAAAATGCAGTAAGTGCCCCGGCCACTGTGGCTCAGCTGGTTGGAGCATCATCCCGTGCTCCAAAAGGTCACAGGTTTGAGCCCCAGTCAGGGCACATGCCTTGGTTATGGGTAGTCCCTGGTTGGGGCACTTGCGAGAGGCAACTAATCAATGTTTCTCTCCCTCTCT
The DNA here is from genome assembly GCA_039655065.1 of Glossophaga mutica. NCBI lineage: Eukaryota > Metazoa > Chordata > Mammalia > Chiroptera > Phyllostomidae > Glossophaga > Glossophaga mutica. The sequence continues at coordinate 102,761,374 of CM077305.1, forward strand.
CTCAAAAATCAATAAGCATGTCCTCGGGTGAGAATTTTTTTTTTTAAAGAAGGAAGTGAGGGAGGAAGGGAGAACAAGGAGGAAGGGAATGAATAAAATAAACACAAACGAGTGAGGACCCTGGTGCTGGAGTGCCTGGGCCTGCATCACTGCTAGTTGCCCCTTGACCTTCAGAAAATTAGCTACCGTGTTTTTCAGACTATAAGATGCACTTCCCCCCCAAATTTAGGAGGAAAATGGGGGTGCATCTTATAGCCCGAGGAGGTAATGCAGCTTACCTGGCTCGCTGTGGTAGGGGGCGGCGGTGGAGCGAGGTCATAGGTTATTAAATATTTTATATTTTTTGCTTCAAAAATTTTTTTCCTATTTTCCTCCTTTAAAACCTAGGTGCATCCTATGGTCTGGTGCGTCTTATAGTCCTAAAAAATACGGTAATCTCTTCCACCCCGGTCTCTCTCATGTGCAAATAGAGTTAATAATGGAACCTACTACTCACCTGGACTGCAGGGTTAAGTGCTTAGCTTGCCCAGAGCTGTATAACAAGGGCTGAGGCAGGCAGGATGCAGAGCCAACTGCTGGCCCAGCATCACCAGCCACTTGCAGAGTGCAAACCCATGGCTCAGGATAATAACAGGAAGAATAAGATGGCAACTCTTCCGAAGCACTGCCTGTATGCTGGGACTAGGTTCCAGTGTAATGTGCATCGTCTCACTTCATCATCAGAGCCACCCTATGAGGTGGGTATGATCTTATTCCCATTTAAGAGAGGGACACAGAGGCAAACAGGGGTAAGACGACTTGCTGGAAGGTCAGGGGCAGGACCTGGTGGAGCCTGAGTCCAAACCAGAGAGGCTGGCTCCAGAGTCCCAGCAAATTCTCCTGCAAAGCAGGGCAGGGAGAGCTGCAGGGCAGAGCCAATGGCTGGGCCGCCGAAAAGGGATGCAGGGCGAGGCAACAGGCCATGTAGAAAGCCACAGTCAAAACCAACCCGGGTGCCAGGTCCCCTGCAAGCAGGGCTCCTAAATAAAGGAAAGCTGTGAAAAGGAAGCTGGAAGGCTGCAATGGTCAGGGACCCGTGGGCTTCTGGACACTAATCCTGTTTATAGCACCAGCAAGGGTCCTTCATTTGCCTACTAGAGTCCTGAAAGGGATCCAGCGAAAGGTCAAGCAGCGCGCGGCACAGTGGGAGAAGGGCAGCCAGCGCCAGCATCCCGCTGGCAGCCACGCTCCCTGCCTGCTGCTGGGCTGAGCAGCAAAACTTCCCTCACTCTCTGACTCACCAGAATAAAGCCCAGAAATGGGGGGTGGGAGAGGGCAGTCTCCACACCTTACTCCCAGCACCCAGAAAGGCAGGGCATGGCACCCAGAAAGGCAGGGCATGGCCCTGCCTAGGCAAAAACCCCAAGTCCCTACTGGATCCTCACACCCAGAATTAAGAATTGAACATTTTTGTGAGAAAAGGGGCAATAGTTTTCATGCAAAACCAAGACACCCTTCTTAACAGGACTTCCAGTGCCAAGAGGAAGATGGCCACAGTTGCCTATCACAAGTATCCAGGTGCCAGCAGACTGCAGCTTGATCTGACCTGCCCTGGACTCTCACCTGGGCCCTTCCCTGCAAAACATACGCCGTCTTTGCGTTCTCCAGCCAGCCCCAACCATTGGCTGAGTTCATCTCTGGCCACTTCCTCTCCTTTTATCAGCCTCTGGAGCTTCACCAAATCCTCCATCAGGGGCCATGTTCCAGGGACTTGGGAGGGCTCAGGCATGTGCCCAACACAGGAATACATCTGGGGACACAGCAGTAGGTAGAACTGGCAGCATTCATCCATTTACTGAGCACCAACGCTAAGTGCTGAGGACCCAGCAGTGAACAAAGGGTCTGCCCTCCTGGACACAGCAGCCTGACAAGACCGAGAGTAAACAAGGTAAAGATAGATAGATAGATAGATAGATAGATAGATAGATAGATAGATAGACAGACAGACAGACGTAGCATATAGTGTGTGAGTGTGTGTGTGTGAGAGAAAGAGGCTGAGAGAGAAAGTGAGTTATGATTTTAAAAGGCTCAGAGAAGTGAGGAGACCTTCCTGAAAAGGTGTACTGGTTGAAGGAAATAAGGAAGTAAGCCACCCAGGGGAAGAATCTTGGGGAAGAGCAGAGGAAACAGCAAATGTAAAGGTCCTGAGGTAGGAACATGTCTGGCATTTTGGAGCAATAAAACAGAGGTCAACATGAGTCAACAGTAATGGGAAATGAAGTCAGGGAGGAAGGTGGGAGACAGGAAGGGATAGGCAGGCCATTGTAGGGATTTTGATTTTCACTCAGTGACTCGGTGACCATGGATTTGATGTGTCACCATCTTATTTATGTTTTCACATAGTGGTTCTCAACCTAAGGCAGATTCCCCACCATCGCCACAACCACCAGGGGACATCTGGCAACATTTGGAGACATTTTTGATAACACTACTGGAGTGAGAGTGAGGGCAGAGGCATTTCACCAGTAAAGGCCAGGGATGCTCTAACCATCCACAGTGCCCATCAGCCCAACATGTCAGCATTGCCAAGGCTGGGAAACTCTGTTTTCATAGAATCCCTGCCCTTACCAAGTTTAGGTCCATATCCCCCACAACTAGCCCTGTTTGGGCAGATGGGAGTGTCAGCTCCTCACCACGTGACACTAGGCAAGCAACTAAGCCTTAGTTTCCATATCTGTAAAGTGGGAACACTACTGAGATGATGCAAACACACACTTAAGTAAGCATGAGCCAGAGCACACAGTAGGTGTTTAATAAATGTCACTGCTATTATTGTGATTACTTCTACATCCATCTCTTGCTATGTCCCTTCCACATTTCCAGCCTCACCAAATGACTTTTTCTTTCATCCAACAAAGATGTTTTGAGCCTGTAATAATGTGCCAGGAACTATGTTGACCAGGTGTCATAGGCAGAAGAGTCTCAAAGGTGTCCACATCCCCACCCCCAGAATGGGTATGTTACCTTACGCAGCCAAGTGGATGATGCAGATGCGATTTAGCTAAGGCTCCGGAGACGAGAGGTCATCCTGGATTATCCAGGTGGGACCCCTGGACTCAGGGGAGAAAGGGAGGCAGAGGAGGGTCAGAGTCAGAGAAAGACATGTGCTCACAAAAGCAGAGGTAGACCCAAGGCAGGGCCCCCAGTCCAGAAATGCAGGCTGGAAAAGGCAAGGAAATGAGCGCTCTCCGAGAGCCTCCAGAAGCAACGCCAGCACTGCATTTTGGACTTCTGGCCTCCAGTCTTTAAGAGAATAAAACTGTTTAGCTTGAGGCCCTAAGGTTGTGATGCTCTGGTGTAGCAGCCACAGGAAGTCCACACAGCAGGCAACACAGACAGAGCCAGCAGGAAAGGAGGCCTGGCTGCGGCCTCATGGCACCGACACTCGTCCATGCCTCCACGCCCCGCGCAGACCCTCCTCACCCTGCCCTGGCCCTGCCAGGGGCAAGCTCTGCCACGCACAGCCCCTGCTCTGCACCGGCCCTCCCAGGACGGCTCACACCCCTGCCTCCCTTGCAGTGGAGCTGCTAAGAAAAAGCTTTCGAAGGATGGGAGCCAGAAAATTCACATTTACTTTCAAAGTCCAGAGTGCTAACCATCACACCATGGGACCTGCTAAATTTTACTTTTATAGGCAATACAATACACGACTCAAACTGAAATATATTTGTGTGGGTACACGTGTATATATGTGTCACTCTGCCACCCTCTTGGCCCTAAGCCCAGTCCCCTCCACCCGGTCCCACGGACCCCTCCCTACACACAACGCAACCACATGTGTGAGTTTCTCATGTGTTTTTCCAGAATTTGTTATGCAAATAACAACTGTGCATTCTTAGTTGTCCCTTTCTTCACACAAGAGGTATTATGCCGACTATACCTTAATGTTTTCACCTAAAAACTGGATCTCAGAGGCTGGCCTTGTTCTCACTTCCTACTTCCATCTGAAAACATCCCCACTTCTCCACTAAATGAGGAAAATGTACACTATTTACGCAGGTCCCCACTGCCCAGCACTGGGTTGCTAGGAATCTTTGCTATTCCCAACAATAACCCATGAATGACCTTAGAAATTACTCAAGGCAGAAAAAAAAAACCTACAGGAAAGTCTAGCCTGAGGCGAACAGGGCTTCTCTTAATGGCTCATAGGCGTCACACGCGGAAAACAATGCAGCCCAAGTTAAGTTTGATAACCTGGAGAGACACAGTGAGAAGCAAAAATAATAATGACACTGACCCAGTTACCCCTGTGAGAATTTAGTCCTTAAGACATGGCTAAATATCTCCAAAAGAAATGGTGTTTTCTCAAAGGGAACCCCTGCGCTCACTGCAGCACTAGGCACAAGAGCCAAGATCCGGAGACAAACTAAGTGCCGGCTGGCGGATGAATGGATAGAGAAAATGGGGTACATGTGATGATGGAGTATTATTCAGCCACAAAAAAGAAGGGAATCCTGTCTTTCGCAACAACATGGATGAACTCTGAGGGCAGTATACTCGGTGACATAAGTCAAAGAAAAACAGAGACTGTATGTTCTCACTGGCATATGTAATCTAAAAAGGCTGAGTGCATGGAGACCGAGTAGAGTGGCGGTGGCTGGGGAAATGAGGGATTCGGGAAGATGCTGGTCAAAGGGCACAAACTTCCAGTTATAAGATGAGTAATTTCTGGGGATCTGAAGTACAGATGGTAACTACAGTTAACAACACTACTATATATCTGAAAGCTTCTTGGAAAGTAGATCTTAAATGTTCACACCACAAACAAACAAAAAAAATGGTAACCATGTGAGGTGATGGACGTGTTAACCAACCTTATTGTGGTAATTATTTCACAAAACACACCTGCATCGCCTCAGCCAAGTAGCTCGGTTGGTTAGAGCATTGACCCACTATACCAAGGTTGCAGATTCAACCCGTGCTCAGGGCACATACGAGAGCGAACCAATAAACACATAAATAAGTGGAACAAATCGATGTCTCTCTCTCAAATCAATAAATTAAAAAAATATACTTTTAAAGATACACCTGTGTCAAATCATCACATGGTACACCTTCAACTACACACTGAACACGTGGCAGGCCCAGTGTTGCCAATTACCTTTCACTAAAGCTGGAAGAAACAAAACATAATATAAATTCAGGTTCCTGGACCCCACCATTGTTCATTCACCCTTTTTTAAATGTGGTTCTTAGAGAATTAAAATTCCATGTGTGGCTGGTGCTGCGTTTCTATTGGGCAATGCTCATCTCACCACTGAGAGGCAGAAAAATCATCAGGGAACGACAGTAGCAGGATTTGCTGCAGCACTACCCGGCCACAGTTCCTGCTAAACGTGAAATCCTTTCACTGATATGAAGCAAGAAAAAAGTGACACACCCCTAGAAGGTAGGTGATTCACTCTATTTGTTCTACACCTGACAAATATTTATTCATGTTGCCTGGGCAACTACCTCAGTCTCCTAACAGGCTGCAGGACTCCCCTCTAGCCCACCCCACACCCAGCAGCCGAGAGGATGGCTTCAGACTGTAACCCCAACCCCAGCACACACTGGCCCACACTCCTCTCTGTGGCCTCCAGGTCCAGCCCAGGCTCACTCCCAGCTACTCTTGGCCTCGGGGCCTTTGCACAGTCAGTTCCCTCTGGCAGGAGACCTCCTCGTCCTCACTAACCTGACTTCGACTCAGAAGCATCCTCAGAGAGGCCTGCCACCTCCCACACCCTTTTCAACATGTCAAATCCCTCAGTTAACCACCTCACGACGGGGCTCCATATGTCTCCTGCAGAACACTCACCATACTGTCATATGTCCTTCAGATATTTGTTGGTGTCTTATATATCAGCTTATTTAGTACTTTAGGTATGCTGTGGAATATGGAACATAGCGTACAATGCATTGTGTATAATATATGTGCCCACGACAAACTACGTGAATTGCCATTTGTGCAGGTCAGGGGTCAGCCAACTCCGGTCCCTGTGCCACACCTGGCCCACTGCCTGTGTTTGTACAGACTCCAAACTAGGGATGTAAAATGTAAAAAAGATGATTTGCCTTTTGCCAAGGGCAGCCATTCCATGTTGCCTCCTGGCCTGCAAAAGTTAAAATATTTACCACCTGGCCCTTTATATAAAAGGTCTGCCAATCCCAGACATAGGTCCACTGGGGTGCCGACAATCACACACTGTGCCAACCTGATGGCATTTATCTTCTACACCATTTCTGCCATTTCCCCACCCTCTCCCCAGACTGTCAGCTCCACAGGGGCGGTGATGCCCAGGCTTGGCCCCTCTGTGTGTCACTCCGCCCTCGCTGCAGCTCCTGGCATGTGGCAGGCCCCCGGGAAGCACCTGTGGAATCTATGAGCCGCCAGAATGAGTCTCAGCAAACTGTAAACCAGATGCGGCCAACGTCCACGATCACCACGCCAGCACACACCCTGCCAGGTCTTAAAAACACGAAGATGAGTGAATGGGGTGATGAAAATGTCCCAAAATCAGCTGTGGTAATGGATGTATTGTGCAACTCTAACTAGTACAATGCTGCTGAATGGTACACTCTAAATAGGTGAATTACATGGAATGCGAATTCTATCCCCATAAAACTGTTTTAAAACAAAGAGAAGTAAGACCCAAGGCCATCTCAACTACATGCAGTTCTCACCTTGCATATACTATCTTTAGCACCTAGCACTCCTCTTCCAAAAAAATTAATAGATACACAAAGACTTCATCGCCTCAGTAAGAGATACATCATCTAGAAGGGACGCATGTGCATTTGTTAAAAAGATGTTTAAATGCGATGTCTTCCCATTGCTAGGCTGCTGTAATGAGGTACATGTTCCCTTCACCCAAGGTCTCTTGCCCTTGGCACTACTGACATTTGGGGCCAATAATTCTCTGTCGTGGGGCTGTCCTGTGCATAGTAGGACATCTGGCAGCATCCCTGGCCTCCACACCCTAGATGCCAGTCACATCCTCCCCTCCAGTCACAACAGCAAAAATGTCTCTGGATATTGTCAATGTCCCCTGGGGGCACAATCACCCTGGTGGAGACCCACTGCCTTAACATTTATTCATCTGCCCCACTCCTGCCCCCAGAACCGGGGACCCTAAAGACCCACCTACCTGCCTTCCACTCATTCGAAACATTTACTGAGGCCTGTTCTGTGACAAGAGGTGAACTGAAAACCACATTAAACCCACATTAGTGTCCCGCCCTCAAGAAGTTTGGAACCTTGGAGAGGGGATAGAGCAGGTACATAACTGGCTATAACAAAAGATTTTAAAAGCATAAGTACACATGTACATGACAAGAGAAGAGAGAGGTGTTAATTCGCAAAGCCAAGGAGAAGAAAACACAGTTTCCTCACCCACATGGCAAGGACAATAATCCCTGCTTTTCAGAGTCATCATGAAGACTACATCCACACACTGAATTATTTCATCATCACCTCAACCCTTTGACGTGGCACTATTGTCCCCGTTTGCAGAGGAAGCAACTAAGGCACAGGGAGATAAAGCAACTTGCCCAAGGTGGCACAGCCAGGAAGTGACAGAACAAGATAACAACGCAGGCTGCCTGGCCGGCTCACCACTGCAGGTCCTGCCTCCCTGGGAAAGCATGTGTAAAATCACACATGTGAAGACAGATCGGTGGAAGTTAGTGTTGCTGTTGTTTCCACTGGGGAGCTCAGAGCAGGCTTCTTGAGGCAGGTAAAATCTAAGGAAAGCCGAGAGGTCACGATTTTCCAATGTGGAGACAGGAGGGAACGGTGTCCTAAGAGGAGCACACAGCGGGATCCAAGACAGTCACTGGACAAGGGGAGGGTGCATAATAGGTACATCCAGAAGCGGGACAAAGTGCCAATAGAAAACTGGGCAACAATCAGGGCTGGAAGGTCAGGCCAGGGTCCAAACGAGGTAAGGGAAGGAAAATGATGCCTCACTCAGGATTCCCACCAGGAAAGTGCTGCATCACCCACATGCTGAAAAAGCTCCAAGGAACCGTGAAACCCAGAGGGAGGTCCTGGCTTACTCATCTCACTGCCATCTCTTGAACAGGACCAAGCACAGACAATCGGGAAGGCTGCCAGCATGCTCACACGCTCCCCACAGACACCCTTGTCCCTGCCCAGGAGCATCCCAGCCCACCATCTCCCTACCCCAGGGGGTCTCTACTCCGAAGTGAAACCTGAGCAATGCACTCCCCTCCTTGCCAGGCGGCATCGCAATGGAGATGGACCAGGAGCAGGAGGTGTTGAAGAAGCCATGACTCAGCATTCAAGAGTACCGGCTTTCACCCTGAGGAAGTCACTCCACCTCTTTGACTTTCAGCCACTCATCTCTCATTGGGCTGTTGACAGTCACTGACAGAGGGAGAAAGAACGCAGCCATTGGTTACTGCTACTTCTCCCATATGGCTGCTACTATTGATGTTGTCACCATTCTTTGAAAACAACAGCAGCACATAAAGCCACATGACAGAATGCTGAAGCCCCTCCTAGGAGGTTTTCCTTCTGCCTTTCTTCATGAATTAACCAGTCCTTCAGCACAGCCTGTCGGAGGACTCCACTCTGGCCCATCCCACAGCCCTCCTTCCCATCACACCACTAATCTGGGAAGCACTCACAATAGCTATTTTAAGAATAATAGGTCACTGCAGTGGCAACTAGGGACAATCCTAGCACGGTAGCAGGACGGTGCCATGCCTGAGAGCCAAGACTGGGCGTCAAACAGCTGGGAAGCCGTCCCGGTTCTGCCACATCAGCTGTGTGACCTAGGGCAAGTTATACAACCTCTCTAGGCCTCAGTTTCCCAATGTGTAAAATCAGGATCATAAAATCTACCAACTTCACAGAGCTGTTTTGAGGATTAAATGGAAAGTGTTTTTATACAGAGCCTGGGACCACATGAGTTTACTTTTATTATATTACAGTTATTAAATCATCCCATGACCCTCTCCCCTAGCCTCTGATGCTCTAGATGCAACGTCCTCCTCACTGTTCCTCAAAAACCCAGTTTTCCCCACCTTGGGGCCTCCGACCAGCTGTTCTGGCCCTAGACTGCCCTTGGGCTGGCTACCTCCTTCGCAGCCTTCCTGTGTTGCCTGGAATACCAGCTGGGGGAGAGTCCTCACCTGTCACAAGTTCCCCTCTCCCCATTATTCACAGGGTCCAAAGCCTGTGTATTTCCTTCAGCACCCAGATGTCCATGGGGCAGCACAGGGCAGGGGGTTATCAGCCAGACTCTGGAGCCAGAGAGCCTGGGTTTGAATCTGGCTCTGCCACTTACTAACTGGGTGCCTTTACCATTCTTTGCCTCAGTTTCCCACCTATAAACTGAGAGTAATCACAGTCCCTATACCATAGGCTACTGCCAGGCAAAGCCATTAGCACTTACAAAGCCCTTAGAACAGTCCAAGGCACTAAGGAAGTGCACTGGAAGTCTACGCTATCAACTATTTCCTTGTTGAGGTCTAAGTGTCTTGTCTCTGTTTCCCTCCTGCGTGCAATCTCCCCAAAGCAGGACCACATCCTTTTAATTCACCTGCATATAGTAGGTGCTCTTTAAATACTTCTCAACCAGTGAAAGAAGCGGTGAGTGTATCTATCTGAAGAACAACCCAGAACCAGGCAGAGAAAAGCCAGGACTCCCTCCTCTCATCTTTGACCCAGTAACCCTAGCGATGGGCAAAGGTCCGAAGGAAGTAAGGAGCAGGAAAAGGAGCACTGTGCATGGGCTGGGCCATTCATGGGAAAACTGGGAAGCTCCCAGCACACAAGAGCTAAGCAAATGGTTATAGGAGATCCTGTTGAGAATGACCAAATTGTCACAAACCACAGTGGGGGCCACTTCCATTCCTAGAGAGGCCATCAGTAAAGAGGGTGGGCACTGGCCGCTTAGGGCTCATGCTCTCTGTCGAGGATTTTTAACCCTCATACGAAAGCAGACTAAGAACTAAAGCAAAGACACCACCTCTGAGCAGGACTGCCGAAGAGGAGCTATAATTAAGGGTTGGGGGGATTCCAAATCAAGAGAACAGATGCTGCTTCAGGTTGAAGGGGAAGGGTACGTCTTTATTTCTCTGGAGAGGTTTAGATACCATCATAGCAAATCCTTAAACAGCACCAGGCAGATCTCAACTTGTCTAATCCCCAAAGCAAACCTACAAGGAGACAGGTACTATGAGTATCCTCCATTTTACAGATGTGAAAATTGCGGCACAGAATAAAAAGGCTCCCTGACCTGGGCCAAGGAGACTGTTACCCAGAGAGCCAGGAGTTAACCATGGCCAGCTCAAAGGCCAACCTAGAGCTACACTGCGGTCCAGTGCTTTTTCTCTCTCAGCCTCTTCCTAGATCCTCGGATTTCATGTTGGACTGCTGTGTAACAATAATGATTATGTCAATTATAATAATCATAGCATGGCAATAGTAATAATGACAGCACATAAAAGACCTAGCACACTAATCATATATTAACTCATTTCATTTTATAAGTCTCTGGGGCACTCCCATTATCCCCATTCTTCACATGAGAAAATGAAGGAACAGAGAGGTATAGTCACTTGTCCAAGGTTACACAGCTAGCGAGCGGCAGAACCATGATCTGAACAGAGGCTACACTGGTTCCCTCTGCTGCTGTGTTCCTCTAAACATCTTCACAACTGTGGCCTCCATGAGACAGGAAGACCGTGTGTTTCACTTGCCATGTACTGCCCCTAGCAATTAGCATCAAACCTGTGACAATCAAAGAACATATGGAAAGGAGAAGAGGGAGACGGAGAAACTGGAAGCTATTATATTGCATCGATTCTCAGACCTGTGTTTCTTTCCATTTCACTACCTTTGATATCAGTACTTAATGCATCCTACAGTCTTTACTGGCCAGTTTCATAGCATAACATCTCTGAAACTGAGCTGCATGTCGCAACTGCCAGCCTCTTACATTCCATGAAATGCGGTATGCCGTGTCAAGAGTCTGGCCTCTTTTCTGATCTAAGTGCCACATTAAGGGATGGCAACAGGCTTTTTCCTAAGCTTCCAGACACACGAAGGAAAAATGAAAGTGCCCTTGCCTCTCAGCCAAGCTAACCCTAGGAAAGAGACAATAAGCTCTCTGGCTCCAGCTCCATAACAACTCAATTAACTTTAATGGAGGGACAAGTGTAATTGCCAAGTTACCAGACCAGGCCAGCCTCAGGCAAAACTGCCAGGGGCCTGAATCGATCATCTCCACCTGCCAGTGGCCTTCTTATCCCCACAATCCCTTCCCCAGGCCAGGTTGTTTTTGCCAGGCAGAAAGGAGGCAATAAAATCTCTTCCTCTGAAAGGGACAGCCCTTTCAAAGTATATCATCACCAAGAGGCCAAGGTTTCTGCCTGGCCCCAGAGAGAGATCCTCTCAGTAGCACAGTAATCTTTTCCAAAACACAGACTTGGAGAGGATTTGTCTGGTAAAAGCATTATTATTTAAACCACTTCAGCTTCAGGGTCCATAAATCCTTTCTCCCCAATTTCAAAACAGAGAGAGTATGACTAGCACATGTGAGTATTTCAACCTCAGCACTGCTGACATTTGGGCCCCAAAAGTTCTTTGTTATTGGGTGGGGAGGGCCTGCCCTGTGCATTGCAGATAAGCAGCAGCCCTGGCGTCTCTCCCACTAGACGCCAGGAGCACCTGCCCGCCAGTTGTGACAACCAAACATTTTTCTAGATGTGGACCAACGGGGGCAAAACCACCTGGAGGCGAGAACCATTGTTCTAGGCAGTTTGCAGAACATCCTATTTTTTTTTTTTATTTCAGTAGTGACATATTTAACAAATATGAGGTAAATACACAAACATGACCAACCTTTGACTTCGTAGGAATTCTAAAGTGATATGAAACTTCCTTTGGGAAATTTTAATGTGCATTTTTTTAAGAGAACTGATTGAAAGTATTATGTAAATAAATACAGACACTTCAGTGGGCTTACTCAGTCACCTGTTTCCCACTCCCTCTCCTCTTGCTGCCCCCCACTAAAGAAGCATAAAACAAATGCTAACTTTCCCTGCCTTCCTTCCGGCTAGAGGAGGTCAAGCCCAGGGCAAGGATATTCAGACACTGTGGACCAAGTGGGGCCAGTCCAACGGGTGAGGGCTCTGTCTGTAAGCATAGCGCATGACACCTCCTTACCAGGGGCATCAAAGAGGTTGGGGATGTGCCCTCTGCCACCACCCACCACCCCACAAGCCTCATTTTCCTCTGGTTCTCCCTTTGCACGTAAGTTTAAAAAAAAAAAAAAAAAAAAAACAAGATTAGGACCAACTGCCTCCAGAGGGAACAATTATTAGCAAATTAGCTCATTAGGTTCATGTTGACATTTCAAGTAAATACCTGTTCATTACAGATGGGCCATTTCCAACATGCTCTAGTAAAGAAAAACAAAAAATAAATGTTTTTGTAGGATCCCACTTTCATTTTTAAAAAATACTATAATTTAGGATGTGTGGAGAAAAGAGATTGAAAGTTAAAACACCACTGTGCCAAGAGACTGTCTCTAGAAGAGTGAAATTACAGAGAATTTTCATGTTTTACTCCATGTTTTCCTTCTGTTTCATTTTATACTATAACTTTTATAACATCAAAGAGAAGAACCAGTAAAAGAAGAAAGTCCCTTTAAGTAATTCAATCACTACCATGTTTATAGCAACAGAAAACCTGAGCTGCCCAAGGATGTAAATGTCAGCAGCCCTCACAGCCGTCATAACCCACCTGCATTCACATGCCATTGCTTTAGGTACTTAACAAAGTCTCCTTAACCCTAATCTACAAAGAAAATCTGCACAATGAATTTCACACACATCAGCCCAATTTCAGAGCTGACAGCCAACACCGGGCATGCCTCACCCAGACCCAGCACCTCCACTGACACCCTGTAACAACTGGGTAATCAACCCGAATTGTCTCAGGTGGCAGGGACAGGTGTCTGAACCCCTGGGCTCCATTCCGTTCTTGCCTAGGGCTGCAGGGGCCAGGAGGTCACAGGGAGATGATAAACCGGAAGAGAACTGCCACACCAGAGATCCCCACTCAGTTGTCCTCCACTGCCCACCATGGTACCTTGCTGTCTTCCTCGGTAACCACAGTGAGTAACTGCTGAGCTTGGCTAAGCAACCTCCAAATCTTGCCTCTTTCTTCCTCACAACTCTAAGATGTGCAGCTTGATCATGACCCCCACCTGACAGATGAGGAAACTGGGGCGCTAAGAGGTTAAGTAAGTGGCCCAAGGTCGCACGCTGGGAAGTGGCTGGACCAATTTTCAAACCCAAGCTCCTGACTCTGGCCTCTTCACCCCAGCCACACGTACCTCTGGCTTTCTTTGGAGCTGTACCTTCTTCCCAGCCAAACATCCCCACACCTTGAGCCCCCAGTGCTCATCCCTCCCTACTATTTCATCTTCGAGAATAAAGAGGGTCTGACCCGGGGCGGGGGGGGGGTGGGGGGGAGCCCTTTCTCCAGCCCCTCCCCCACCAAGTATGCAAGTGAACTGGAGGTGGGCGGGCCCTGACTCTAGAACCAGGGGTGACCCCACAGAGACTGTAATCTATAATACCTTGAGTCTTTTTCCCTCAGTCCCGGGTCGGTGAATTAATAATCTTGAGGAAGAAGCCGTATCAAAGGCCCCTAGATAATCGAACCAAATTGTAACTACCAGGTCACCTTTCCCAGCACCCAACAGCTCCAACTTTCCCCTGAGCCACTGGTCTCCAGCCTGGTCTCCAGGCTGCTGGGAGGGACCAGAGAAGACATGGTCACTCAGTTGAATCTATCACCTGTTCTTAGTAACGTTAAAAACAGCAACAATAACAACATGTACCCTTAGTCCCTGCTAGAATGGCAAAGTGAGCCAACCCCAAACAAGGCTATCGCTAGAGCAAAACCTTTTCAAATGTGCTGAGATACTCTGCTCGTGAGAATATGTTCTAAGGAAACAAATCGATGGGCACTATCCATATGATGATATTCATTACAATGTTTTCTTTAAAAATTCTTAAAACGTTTGTAACATTAAAAAACATTTAATGTTTCTTTAAAAAAGGAGGGAGGAGGCTAGAATCTACATGTCAAACCAAAGGTAGTAATTATGGAAATTATAGTCCACCAATACCAGGAACTATCACTTGGACATTTAAAGGTATAATTTTAAAAGTTCTGTAGGAACATGGGAAAATTCTTACAACTGTAAACAAAAAAATGTAGGATAGAAAATGGCAGGCAAGCCCTGGCCAGGTAGCTCAGTTGATGAGAGGGCCATCTCAAGACGCCAAGGTTACAGGTTGGCGCTCCCATCAGGGCTCATACAAGAAGCAACCAGTGAATGCATAAATAAGTGGAACAGCAAACCGATGTTTCTCTTTCTCTTTTCTCTCTCTCTCTCCAACCCCTCCCTTTAAAATCAATAAGTAAAAAATAAAAATAAATAAGCAGGCAAGCTATTAGTGCAACCTTGCAAAAGTGCATACAAATCTGGACAAGAATTGGACGCTAACAGGCCGCTAGACCAACAATGGCTTATGAAAAAAAATACCTGCAACACACATGATAGATACAAGGGCACCATTCCCAATATATCAAGAGCTCCTGCAAATCAACAGGGAAAAGGCACGCCGTTGTGAAGGTGTACAAAAAGGACTCAGAAAAACATGCACAGAAAGAACACCCAAGTCACCAGGGAATATATATGTTCCAGGATCTCAGCTTCCAACTTTTAGGGGAAATGCAGATGAAAATAATTTCTATTCATCAAATTAACATAATTTGGCCATATCCACAGTTGGGAAGGATACCGAGAAAATGAAAATTCCCATTCACTGTCACTGGACATGAACTTGCTACAACCTTTCTGGAAAATAATCACCCACTACCTATTAAATATAAAAAAATTATGTAAGTTTGGCCAATGTAAACAATGTTTATTGGAACACTGTTTAGAGGAACAAAAAAATGGGAAATGAATGCAAGCAATAGTTATTGATAGAGAAATGGCTGAAATAATTGTAGCAAATCTATAACCTGAAAGGTTAAAGATACTATAAAGAACTAGTGAGATTCTATGCACTGACATGTATGGTATATTAAGTAAAAATAAAATGCAGAGTAATGATTATAACAGAACCCATTTTAAACACTTGTGTTTGAAAATGTTTTTATGATTATAAAAACTAGAATACCTTGGTTATCAGACAACTCAAGACCGTAACTTGTTAATGACTTCAATGCTGTTTGTTTTGGAACTAAAAAACTGATTAAACTGGAAAGTTGGTATAAAAATTAAATCAGAGCTGAATTAGCATGGTGGGGTTATGAGTAAAATTTTTACATGTTGTTAAACTGTCTCATTGGTTTCAGAACATGTCTTTAAAATTTGAACCAAACCAAGCACTCTCTGGACAGAACCCCCTGGAATTTAAGGTTGAACCCTTCTCATTCTACAGGGAAGCAAGGCAAGGCTGGTCAATTCCCAGACTGCTCGATGCTCTCCAATGCCAGGAAAACAACAGGTGCTTCCTAAATGCTGGTGGGGACATTAATGGGAGCATAAACTGTGGCAGCCACCTGGCAGTCAGCATCATCACATCTCAGTAGGCATCTATTCCTGAACGCAGCAATTTCCCGTGGGGGAATGCATTCTGCTGAGTCATTTTCATCTGCTTGCATACATGTACAAGGTGAGTGCCCAGAGATGGTCCAGGCAGCACTGTCAACCATGCCAAATGTCTGCAACTGACCTCAACAATGGCCAAGAGGGGGCTGGGTGAACACATGGCCCAGTCATGTAACAGGAGAATGTTTGGTCTGTAAAAAAGTGTTAAGTCTTTCCTTTCGATTTGCTTGGACTTCACGTGGAAAAAAATTATCATTGATTTTTAAGTTAAGGAAGTAAAATACAGAACATTAGTTAGAATATGAACTCATTTGAGGAGGAAAAAGAGATATGCACACTCTCTGTCCCTCCTTCATACAGATTTGCATATGCTCAAAATTTTTCTAGAAGGACACCCAAGAACTAGCATCAATGGCTGCTTCTGGGAACAGAGCAGAGGGAGGGGAAGTACCGAAGCTTTTACTTTCCATTTATATTCTTCTAGACTCTTCACCTCTTTAAAAGTAATGGCACAATCAAAACTGTGACTGTGTAAGATCTTCCTCACGCAATCAGCTGGATCAATGCCATAGCTAGTTTTAAAAGAAGAGTTTTCCAGTAATCATCTTAAGATGATTTTAAGAGAAAATCATCTTAATCACCAAGAAATCACCTCATCATCTTAACAGGTCATGAAAAGCCTTTGGCCTTGGTCTGACCCTGAAGAGTTTCTGCGAAGGTTCTAAAACTGATGAGACTAATAAAATTAACACACACACACACACACACACACACACACACACACAAGCTTAATTTTAAAAATCTGAGGTTCATTCAAGCATAAATGAATTAGAAGCCCACACTCTTGTGGGGGCCTAAATCCTCACCAAGCTGGGGTAAGCTTCTTTCTCAGAATTACCAAGCCTGTTTTATTATAAGCCATTTTATTAGTGCTTTATGCATTTTTTTGCAGAATGCTCTAGGTAAGATTTTTATGAGACAGGCTCTGCAGTTCCTCTGAATTAAGCTCCGTGATATTCTGGCAATGCCAAGCACCCCAAGGCCTTTATACTTGCTGTTGCCTCTATCTGGGACAACTTTCCCCAGGCTTCGCCCAGCCAGATTCAGACCACAGGTCAAAGGTTACCTTGTCTGAAAGGCCTTCCCTGGACATCCTTCTCTCATAGCTTGCACCAGACCCTGGTCCTTCCCAGTGTGTGTCTTGGCAGCACTTAGCACCATCCAAAATCATTGTGGTCTTTCCCAGTGTAAGCTCCATGAGAACATGGACCTCGTCAGTCTTGTTCATGGCTGTATTCCCAGTGTCTAGAACAGTGCTGGCACGTAATAGGTGCTCAGTTAGCAATACAAGATTGAATAAATGAGTGAAAGAGAAACAGCTGTAGGAGGAACAAGGAAATAAATCCATTGCTTTAAAAGACTACATTCAAGTTCTCCATGCTGGGAAAACTTAGGCACTTGATAAATGACCTCCAAAGAGGGGGGCATCCCCAAGCAAGTAGCTACCTGAGAAGCCAATAAAAGGTAAACTGAGGTTCTCAGAAAGACAACTCACTGAGAGGGAAGGAGAAAGCCCTATCAAACTTCAATTACTATTTGAGGGTAATGGCCACCCTCCCAGGTCATCTAGACCCACTTCCCAGAACTTGGCAACCTCCTCCAGGAGATGAACCCCACAATTAAATCAAGGAGACACTTAAGAAAAATTTTGACTTCATAATTGTCCACCTACCCTGGGGCCATTTATAATGAAGGTGCAGAGCTTAAAAGCCGGCCCCTAAAGACAGGCGTTTTCACCCGGAGACTGAACCACCATACCCCTCAGCCAGCACGGGTTCGAGGAGATGGACACAGCCCTCAGCTGTGAAAAGAGGCAAACAGCATGAAAGCAGCAGCATGCTCCCTCTCCAGCTAAGCGGAGTTTAACCTCCTTACCTTCTCATTAAGCTTCTCCAAGGCAAGCCCAATAACCCAATTACACAAGAAGTCTAACAGCTTAAAATCTCTCAGGGAAGTGGAAGGATAAGGACTGAAGTCTGGCCCAAAATTTCTTCTCTGGATTCCTCTACACCAATGGCTGTGTGACCTTGGCATCCAGGGGTCATCTGACAATGTCTGGAGACACTTTTTTTGTTACAACAAGGGGATGTGCTACTGGCATCTAGTCCGTCAAGGCCAGGGATGCTTCTCAACATCCTACAATGCTCAGTACAGCCTCCCACAACAGAGAGTTATCTGGCCCCAAAGGTCAAGAATGCCAAGGCTGAGAAACTGTGCTCCACCCCACCCCAAACTGGCATCCTCAAAGGTCCCCCTCAACCCTCAGCCTTCAAGAAATAAGTACCAGTCCCAACCTCCACCAGAAGAGACACTGCCCTGGTTTCCGTGCCGGGCTGGAGGATGCACTCGCCTCCGGATATTCAAGCCTTTGTCATTATCCACCTCCACATTATTAGCACTTTTTTTTTTTCCCCAAAATGTTCAGGCAAGTATTTATGGGCTAGAGTTTTACTGACCATTAAGATCTGATAATAAAAGCTAGACCTTATCCCGCCTCAAAAATCTGGCACTAACATACAAATTAGAACTAGAAGCTTGTTTCAAACTCCTCCAACAACATGACTGTGCCAAGGCCAGGATGCCTATGTCACCAGGCTAGCGACTCAGGTAGGCCCCGGTCACTTCACCGAAAGGCTGGGTTTTGAAGCAGAGGATGCCAACTCAAATACCTGCAGGTGCCAGATGGATTCCAGCAGTAGGAGAAGCAGACCAGGTGGGAAGGCACAATGAAGAAAGGCAACAGATACTGGACCTCAGAACTGAAGCTGCAATCAGGAGGTGTAGGGATTGTGGCAAAACGAGACAGCCCAGCTGACCACTACACATACTGAAGCAGGCCCCATGCTATCCAATCTTTTGATTTTTCAAGAGAAGTCAGAAATCCAGATTTTTCTGTGCAATTTTACAATCAATAAATACTAGCAATTACAGTAATTCACAATTAAAATAAAGCCAAACCAGCACACTTGGCTACATCTAATCCCCAGCCTGGAACTTGTACCTCAGACACTAAAATTCAAATGTTAATTAAGTCCACTGTGCGCAAGGCACTGGGTCCTGGGAAAAGGCAGATGGACAAGGCTCAATCTGACCGTTGCATGATAAAATATAAGCCGTCAAATGCGGAAGATGGAGGGCTTGGGCTACCTGAGTAGCCATTCGAGACAGGTGAGTAACTGTCATCCTTAGGGATGTCTGGAGAAAGGCTTCAACCTAGCTCAAAAGCCAATCCAGTCCTTCATGTCGTTCATTCATTCAACAAATGTTTACTGAGCACCTTCTGTGTTCCAGATGTTCTTCTAGATGCTGGGATTATGGTCATATAAACAAACAGGCAAAAACTCCTGCCCCTGTGAAGTTGAGCTTTTGGTGGGAGTTTGTAGAGTAAAAACTTAAAAGTAAAGAAAGTAAAAAATTTGGTGTATTAGATGGTAGTAAGTAAGTACTATGGGTGGGCGGTGGGAGAGCAGGGACTACTGGGGCAAGTTGACCTGTGAACAAAGAATTGAAGGGGAGAGAGCATTCTGGGCTGGGCACACAGCTAGTGCAGGTGCTGAAGCAGCCTTGGAGCCCATGTGGCTGGACTGAGATAGCAAGTAGCAGACAATATGGTTAGAGATGGTGGCTCCAGACACTGCCAGGCCTAGTAAGACTTTTGAACCCTTAGCTTTTATGCTGAAGGAGATGGGAACCACTGAAGCGAGTTAAGCAGGAGAACAGGATCCCTCTGGCTGCTGATTTGGAACTAGACTGTGGGGGTCAAGGAGGGAAGCAGGGAGAGCAGTGAGGAGGTAATGTTCAAATCCAGAAGTGAGCCCATGGCTCCAGCCAGAGGTAGTGGGGAAGGCTGCAAGAGAGTCTGCTGGGATCAGATGTGGAATGAGAGAGAAAGAGGGGTTCAAGGATGATGCAGACATGATCTTCTGAAGATAGGCCTGCTGCCACTCACTGAGATTGGGAGAACTGGAAGCAGAGTGTCGCAAGTTCCATCTGGGACTGGGTAAGTTGAAGATACCCAGGTGGAGATATCAGTTCCTAAAAGCTGAGTCCATAAGTGGAAAGATTTTTCATCCACCAACATGGTCCAAGGCCAGGGAACCCTAAGACTCTCTCACAAATGAAGCTGGTCCAAGCCCTTCGTTAGTTTCTAACAAACCGGCCAGCCATGGCTTCCTTCTGCAAGGCCCAAGGGCAACCTAGGGACCCCATATTAGGCCTTGCCCTGCCCTGTTCTCTCAAAGGTTCCCCTTTACTCCTTTCAAAGCCATTTACCTTATTACCTTGTCACGCTGCCATACTGGGCCTCCGAGTCAACCTGTGTGAAGTGAGGTGAGTGGAGGGGAGGCCCCATTAGAGTTCAAGGGTCCCTTTGAGCTCTAACAATCCACAGGGAAGGGAGGGAGGAAAATAATTAGGAGTGGTGGACAAAAAGGGGAAGAAGGGAGGAAGGCAAACTGAGGAGCCTGAAAACCAATGGTGTACTTGGAAGGTGGAAAAAAAATTTGGCTCTTCATATAGTGCTGTGAGGCCATGGGGAGCTATTAAGGCAGGAATTAGACTGACTCCAAGGCCAAACCTTACCCTAACAGGGATTTCTAACAACTTCTAAGATATTCCCCCTTATGACGCCCATTGACAGCTAATTCAAATATTCAAGGGTTTCCTGAGTTGGAGGGTATCTCCAAAGCAAAGAGCACCA
Source organism: Glossophaga mutica (assembly GCA_039655065.1). Lineage (NCBI taxonomy): Eukaryota > Metazoa > Chordata > Mammalia > Chiroptera > Phyllostomidae > Glossophaga > Glossophaga mutica. Next base: position 102,781,822 of record CM077305.1, read on the forward strand.
AGATCATATATTAACTAGAGAATTCTAGTTGTTGTCAACTGCTCACAATTAGTGAGTGCTAACTGCATAACAAGCAGCAACATTCTCAGTTCATGTCAAGAATTGGCTTGTCTGTTCCTCACATTACCACTATTCACTGGGTACTATTGGGTTGGCCAAAAAGTTCAGCTGTTTGTTTTTTTTTCCCATAAGATGCCTCTAAGTAGCGCTTAGTTGTCTTTACCTTCATTTGAAACAATTTCGTTAGATTGTATTGGGACAGCTGTCACATCAGCATGCATTTTAAAAAAACATCAAAATTGGTGACTTTTTGTGTAGTCATTTTAATAATGAAGGTGGAAGAAAATATGCAACATTTTCAACATACTATGTTTTATTATTTCAAGAAAAGTAAAAAATGCAACTGAAATGCAAAAAAAAGATTTGTGCCAGTGTATGGAGATGGTGCTGTGACTGATCGAACGTGTCAGAAGTGGTTTGCGAAGTTTCATGCTCGAGATTTCTCCCTGGACGATGCTCCACAATCAGGCAGACCCATTGAAGTTGACAGCAATGAAATTGAGACATTGAGAACAATCAACATTATACCACATGGGAGAGACCTGACATACTCAAAATATCCAAACCAATGAAGTTATTGGCGAAAATGAAAAATGTGTCTTTATTTTACGGAAAAGACTAAATGAACTTTTTGACCAACCCAGTATGTTATCACTCCCATTTTCTAGGGGGGAAACTGAGGCATGGAGGGGGAAAGCAACTCACCTAAGCTGCAGAGCCAGGTGAGCTGAACCCCAGGAACGGGAGCACTCACTCTGAGCCACCACACCACACTGCTTACTGATCTGTTTTATCTACTTTTCTACACTTTTCAATTTTTCTACACTGGCCACGCAACCTATTACTTAAAAAAAAATGTTTTTAATTCATTCACAAGGAGAAGCCCAGGCCTATTTTCTCAGCCATCATTCAAATATCGACCAAAGAATAGACCGTCCCAGCCCACACCCCACTCCAGACACCCCCAATGATAAAAGCCAGCCAAATAATGGTGTGCTCAGCCCCTACTTTCCCTTTAGATAACGAAGTTCCCCTTCTTTCGCCCCGAGAATTTGCCTGAGTGAAGGCAGTCTGTCAGTGGAATTCTCACCATGGGCCATTTCCACACTCTGGTTTTTCTGGAAATTTACTGGGGCTCAGAGGCAGGCACAGGCCCAGGAACAAAGCTCTAATAAGAGTATCACCTGGACTAGTCACCTTGATTTCTAAACACTTGTCCTTGATCAGGGAAGGAACTAGGCATGAGTGAATGGGTGACTCAATCCCATCACCACCCCTTGAATGAAAAGTGGGTCCAAAGGAAAGACAAGCAACTCAAAACACACAACTTCATCTTCAGAAAGAATAATAATAACCATTGTTTAACTCTGTGCAGGGCACAGGCTAAGCCACTTACATAAATGAACTCGTGAACTTTTCCCAACCCTAGGAGGTTGGGAATTTTTTGGCTCCTGCCCCCATTTTACAGATGAGAAAACTGAGGCATAGAGAAGCAAAGGGTTCAACAGTGCACAGTTATCTAACAGCTGGGTGGCCAATCTCTCCTGGCCTTGAGCATGCTATCCTAGAAAACATAAGCTACCTGCTTTCCGTTACATTTGGTTTCTCCTGCTATCTGGAAATTCTTATGTCTCAGCTGCCGGTTCTCAAACGCTGGTTCCAGGGCACCCTCAGAAACTGGGGTATCCAGTGAGTCCAGGTATCCAGAGGGAGGAGAGGCAGAGGGAAGTCTGCAAGGCCAAAGACTGAGGGAAGATGAAGGTGCTTGCAGAAGTGAAGGCCAGGCACTTGGCAATTTCTGTAGCAAAAAGTCCCTGCAAGGAGGAAAAAACCCAACTGGTTTCCCAGATGAGCTTTTAAACTAAATAAATGAAGGACCCCCAAACACACTCGACTTTAGAAGACTTCATTAGCCATCAATCAAATGTACATCCTAATGCAGAATCTAATTACTGTATGGTTGCCTATTTTTCTGCCTATGTCATGTAGAAAAAAAGAAACGAGGAAATACTCCAGAATCTGCAGTAACACTAGACTAGATCTCCATCTGCATCCTTGCAGAAATCATCTTACTGCTGTACTAACTGGCACAGGGAACAAGGACTCCACAGGTTTTCCTCTCTGCTAGAGTCTCACTTGGCAACGGCCTGCTTTCTAATCACTGCTAGACCCTGAATGCAAAGCTGTCTCCAGCCCTGATTCCATTGGCCTGAAAATGGGAGATTCCCAAGGTGTGCTTGGTTGTGCTACAAAATGATACCCCTCCAAAATAAAGCCTTACCATGGTACCCTCAATGATAACTTCTTCAACACTCCAAATGCAACTTGCAAGAAAAGGACCACAAAACAAGACAAGAAGGTATTTTTGGATGCTAATCACCAGTTCCTAAGAGCCAAGGGTGTTTCTCTCTACTGACTCCTAAACAAAAGTGGAAAAACTACGATGTCCAGATCTGTATTGTGTTCACAAATAATCAAGATGGCCTGACACAGAAATGCCCTCCTGAAACAAAGGAGGAAATCGCATTAGAGGGAAGCTAAAGCCACAGACTCTGGGATTAAACCACAGAAAGCGGACTCCCAGGAGCCAGCCAGGCAGGCTCAGCACCAAACATTCAGAAGAAAACTTGCTGGGGTAAAAACAGGCAGAGGTCCCACAGACAGAAGCCTCAAATTACAGGCGTGGAAGGGCACACCCAAGGGTACCAGAGTCCTGGGCATTGTCAGTAGCACCCCAAACCTAGTGGAGAGTCAGGCCAGACATGGAAGGGGTGAGCAGCCCTATCTTCTTTCCTAGCTGTTCCTCAAACTTCCCCCAGTTCTTCCTTTGTTCTCCCAAACATCTCCCCGAGTAATTAAGCTGAAAGTAAAAGATGACAAAAAGGTGTGATCACCTGAGAGTTATGTGGATGAAAAACAACTGGAGCAAACCTCAACCAATCACTGGGAACCCCTTTCTACAGCCAGAACCCCTCCTCAGCTCAGCCCTGACAACCAGGCCTTCTTTATGAAAGGGGGAAGCCAACCCACGAAAGGCGATGGGAGAACTTCAAAGCAGGGAGACAACCCCTTTTACCACCCTCCATCTCTGGCGTTCACATCATTTTTGATCGGAGAAGGAAACCCAAAGCATGAAAAACCCCTCTTTTTGACCCCGTCCAGCAGGCTCAGCCCCTCAACTTTACCCCCAAACCCCGAACCTGGGCACATGCAAACCTCCTCCCCTCTTTACTCTACCCCCGCAAGCCTGCTTCCCAGGAACTGAGTCACCCAAGTTTTCCTCATCAGCTGCAATCCCAAAGGGGCCGGCCGCGGGCGAGCCGGGAACGCGGCGCTTGGGTAGGTAGCCGGTGCCCAGGGGCTGCGGGCCCGCTCGCCCGCCCGCCCGCCCAGGCTGGCGCTTCCCCCGGCGCCGGCCTCCCAGCCTGCCTGCCGGCCTCCCTCCCAGCCCCACGCGGCCCAGGCGGCCACCAAGCACGTACCCAGAAGGGGTCGGAGCCATCGGCACTGCAGAAGCCCCGGAGCGCCATACGGCGGGCTCAGGCACCGGCGAGCACCGGCAGGCTTGGGGCGGCGGGGCGGCGGGTGGACAGGCCCGGCTGCTGGCGGCAGCGGCGGCGGCGGCAGTGGCAGAGAGGGCGGGAGGCAGCGAAGAGGGGGCCCGGGGCCGCAACGCCATCTGATTGGCCGTCAAGTCACGGGGATGCAGAGGAACCGCCCTGCCCAGGCGCCCGGCTCCCCTAGCAGATTCTCGGCTTGCTCCCCGCGTGGAGGTAAGACCCGCGCCTGCCAGTAGGTGCCACTGGCCTGGAGACCGCGTTGGCCGTCCGCCTTATCCCTGATCCCCAGCGCCCAATGCCACCCCCTTGGGTCCCAGGAGGGTGTTCTAACCCTCCAGAAGCTGCCGGGATCTTTGCGTCCAGACCAGTCGAACAATTTTCAAATCCTGCTGTAACAACGACGATGACCCAAACGGGAGAATATAACGCGTCCAAGGCCCTCTATGAGCCTGGAGCGTGCCAAACACCAGCTGCATCCTTATTGGATCCTCTGACTTAGCTTTCATGAAGGAAGAAAGCAAGGGGCAGTCAGGTTGGGTCGCGTTTCCGGGGTCCCAGGCTAACCTAGCAGCTGACTCCAGAGCTGACACAGAAACATAGGAGGTGATACCCTTACGAATCTGTTAGAGAAACAAGCTCAGAGAGGGGAAGTGATTTGCCCAAGGTCACACAGCTGCCAAGTGTGGAAGAGGGATTCAAATCCATGACCAGTCTGATTCCAGAGCACTCAGGGCGGAAGGGTTCCAATCGCCACCCCAATCAGCTATTGTTCCCCACATGTGTTCAAAGGACCTTGGTATTTTCTTGACCCTCTTTGAACACCACTCAGGAAATAACCAGGTTATTGATCCTCACTTTAAAGGTAAAGAAACTGAGGCCTACACACATAGTAATAGTTAACAAGCATTCACGGTTATGATGGGGCTTCCTAAGGCTATGTTCTTACCAATGAACATGAGTTAACCTGAGTAATGGTCACAACAACTCCATGAGGTAAATAATTTTATTATCCCTATTTTGAAGATGAGGAGACAAGCTCAACAAGGAAAAGTAATTTGTTAGGATATATAGACAGGATGTGGCTAAAGAGACTTTGGACCCAAGCAGGCTGATTAGGAAGGAAGGAATCTATAATGCTAACCACTCTACCATATTGCCTCCGAACTGTTTAATGCACAGGCAGCCAGTGGCAGAGGAGCTAGGGCTGGGGCCAGGGAGTCTAGGTTTTCACTGTGACACCAGCAATGCCTTTCTTCCCTCCTCTCCTCCTTAATCCCTTGACTAATGAGTAGTTTCCATTACATACACACACATGCACACACGCACACACACCAGCTGCATCAACTAAAACAGGAATAGTGATTGAATTTGAGACCCCCCCCCCCACCAAAGGACCTAGTGAGAGAGGGAGGAGGGAGTAGGGGCGATTGTTTTCTAGGATTTTTTTACTGGCCCAGGTTCCCCTCAGGGTGAGTTTTTAAGGGTTAATTAACTTCAGGTGATAGTGTTCTGTGTGCTGTTGCTTTAACATTTTTACATTCAACAAACTCTTGTTAAGTATCTACTCTATGCCAGGTCTTACTAGGAACGACATTAAGTTGCTGCTCTTATGGAGCTTAAAATGTTGGGGTTTCTTGTGAGGGGTTTTAATGCCTTTTTATGGTAGGGAAACAGGTTAATCAAATAATCACATAAAGAAAGGGGTATTTGCAGCTCTGATAAAAGCTAGGTGGAACAAGTTGGAGTAAGAGGGCCTAAAAGGGTCCCAGACAGCTGGTGCTAAAAGTCAGGGAAGGTTTCCTAGAGAACAGAGTTTTTGAGCTGAGATACGGTGATGAGTCTGATTTCATGAGGCCTGGGTTATATTCCAGGCTGAAGAAAAGAGCTTATGGAAAAATAATGAACCAGGTCCTCAAAGGAATCTGAAGACAGTCTGGGTGACAGGAATCCAGAGAATCAGAAAGGATCAGAAAGGGCCAAAGCACACAGGATCTTATTAGCCAAGGGTGGGATTTCGGCTTGGCTCCAAGGGCAATGAGAAGGCCACCCGGAGGTGGGTTCTAAGCAAGGCATGAGAGAGAATTACGAAATCCAAACGTAATTCATTCACTCTTTTAACAGATATTTATTGAGCAAGCATATAAAAAGGTGCTCAACATCATTAGTCATAAGGAAAATGCAAATAAAACCCCCATGAAATACCATCACACACCCATCAGAATGACTGAAAGAAGTCTTGGCCAAGATGAGGAATGACTGAAACTTGCACATTCCATCGGTGGAAGTATAGATTGGTTCAAGCACTTTGGAACACAGTCTGGCAATCTCTACTAGAGAATAAACATCCCACTACACGGTGACACAGCAATTCCACTCCTATCCAAGAGAAAGGCATGCTTATATCCATCAAATGGCATCTACAAAAAATGTTCAGTAGAGCTATACTCAAAATAGCCAAAACTAGAAGCAACCTAAACACCCATCAATAGTCAAAATGATAAATAAAGTGTGGCGTAATGACACGATTGATTACTACACAGCAGTTTTTAAAAGGATCAAATTATTAGCACATGGAACAACAATACAGATGCACCCCATGAAACATTATACAGAACAAAAGAACCAGACACAAGACTACATTTTCCATAAACCCATTTAAATGAAGTTCAAGAACAAGCAATAGTAACAGATGCTGATTGAAGTCAGAATAATGGTGACGTTAGGGGTAGGGGTACGATTAGGAAGAGGTACAAGAGCATGCCACAGACCTGGAAATGTTCTATACCTTGATCCAGTAGTAGTTACATGGTTCTTACACACACACACACACACTTTAAAATTCATTGAGCTGGGTGCTTAAGGTTGCTGTACTTTACAAAAGTTATACCTTATATTAAAATTTAAAATAGAGTCCTGGCTGGTGTGGCTCAGTGGATTGAGCACTGGCCTGTGAACCAAAGGGCTCCCAGTTCATTTCCCAGTCAGGGTCCATGCCTGAGTTGCAGGCCAAGTCCCCAGTAGGGGGCGCATGAGAGGCAAGCACACATTGATGTTTCCCTCCCTTCTCTGTCTAAAACTAAATAAAAAAATCTTTTTTAAATGTACATAGAAAATAAATAAATTAAATAAAAATATCATTGGGGCCGAGCATGTGCCAGACACTCTATTCGGTGCTGTAGACACAGCAGTGCACAAAACAAAGATCACTGTCCCTGTGAGGAGGACACAGAGGACATACCAAACAAATGAGTGTACCTTTTCCCCCACTTTAGTGAGCGTAAAGTCTTGAGAATTTGAAGGAAAAGTTCTAGGGGATTCCCAGGGAAGAGCCTCTACACTGATTCAGAAGAGCAACACAACAAGCCATTATATGGTTGTGAGAAATAAAAGGCAGACATAAAATAGAGTCACTATAGCTGAGCTGTTAAATTCCTAAAGTCAAGGAGGTTGAAGCCTAAGGAAATAATTCTATTCTTGTTTGAACTATTCTAGGAACTTAATCGGTTGAACTTTCCAGTCCTGTGTTAATACCTGGATACATTGGGTTAGCCAAAAAGTCTGTTACATTTCTTTCTGTAAAATAAAGACACATTTTTCTTTTTCACCCATAACTATTGATTTAGATATTTTGAGTATTTTGGCTATCTCCCACTAGTGGATTCTAGTGGGTACAGGTCAGGGGTGCTGCTAAACATCTTCCAATGCATAAGACAGCCCCACAGCAAAGAATTATTTGGCCAAAATGTGAATAGTACCAAGAAACGTTGCAAACCACTTTTGATAAGTTAAATCATCTTCACAGCACCTTCTCCATACACTACACAAATCTTTTTTTGGCATTTCAGTTGCCTTTTTACATTTCTTGAAATAATAAAGCATAATACACTGAAAATGTTGCATATTTTCTTCCATCTTCAATATTAAAATGGCTGCACAAAATTCACCAATTTTGATAAGTTTTTTTTTTAAATGCACACTGAGAAGGACAACTCTGGTCAAGATAGCAGCATAGGTAAACACAGCTCACCTCCTCACACAACCACATCAAAATTACAACTAAAATATAAACCAACCATCACTAAGAACTGTCAGAAAGAGTTTAATGGAAGTCTGACAACTATGGAATTAAAGAAACCACATCCCTCCAGACTGGTAGGAGGGGTGGAGACATGGAATGGGCTGGTCCCACATCCACGTGTGGTGGATAAAAATTCACAAGGGATATCTCATGAGCAAGGAGTCCCTTTCCCACACCAGGCCCCCCAGCCCAGGGTGCCAGTGCCAGGAGGATAAGTCCCCATAATTTCTGGCTGCAAAAACCAGCAGAGATTGAGTCAGTGGAAGAAACTGTGGAGTCCCAAGCAGTTCACCTTAAAGAATCCATATGCAAACTAACTCAGATATACTCCCTCTGAGCTCCAGCACCACTGGGGTAGCAGCTTGAAGGCACCAGTGGCACACAGGGAGGAACTAAAGTGTCTGGCATCAAGGCAAGAGCTGAGGGACAGCTTTCTCCCAAACACAAAAGTGGGTAGAGGCCATTGCCACTTTTCTGAGCCCTCCCCACATGGAGCCATAGAGCCAGCAGGTGGGTGCCATATTTGAGACTCCATCAACTTGGCTAATACTGTTTGCCCCGCCCTGGAAGTCCCCTGAGACTCTGTCTCACCCAACTTGGGGGCCCATCCAAACTATTAACCATGATTTTCCCATATGAACAGCTGATCTTGGCTCATGCTGCACAACTACCTAAATCCTATCAAACAAGCAACAGCTTCAGTGGCCCCAGGCCTAGCACTAGCAGCATCCAGCCTAGGTTCACAGCTTGGCTTCCCCTGGTAACCTCCAAGCCCAGCACAAGTAGCAGTCATCTCAGATTGCTTTATAGCTCAGGCAGGGTGGCCCCAGGCAGAGCACAGGTGACCTTGGCCTGAACCACCCAGGGAAACCCCACAGCCTGCACATCCAGTGGATAGCAACAGACCACGTCGTAGCACCAACACCCTGCCCCTGCACAGTTGATCCTCCATGGAGAGAGAAGGTTGGTGGTCTGTGGTCACAGCCCATCCTCGCAGCTGACTGTCCTAGGTAAATCCCTCCCATTGACCTGCAAATAACAATCAAGGCTCAACCACAAGAGGAGAGTGTACTCAGCCCACATGAAGGGTGTACCAGTTTGGGTATTAGGGGAGGCTATGCCACCAGACCCTACAGGACACCTACTACATTAGGCCACACTACCAAGATATGGAGTCATAGCAGCTCTGCCTAATACATAGAAACAAACACAGGGAGGCTGCCAAAGTGAGGAGACAAAGAAACATGGTGCAAATTAAAGAACAGATCAAACTCCAGAAAAAAAACTAAACAAAATGGAGATAAGCAATCTATCAGATGCAGAGTTCAAAACACTGGTTATAAGGATGCTCAAGGAACTTAGTGAGGTCCTCACTAAGCATAAAAAGATCCAGTCAGAAATGAAGGTAACAGTAATTGAAATAAAGAACAGTTTACAGGGAAACAATAATAGAGTGGATGAAGCTGAGAATCAAATCAATGATTTGGAACATAAGAAAGCAAAAAACAACCAATCAGAACAATAAGAATAAAAAAAATGAGAATAGTGTTAGCAGCCTCTGGGACAACTTCAAGCATTTCAACATTCGTATCACAGGGGTGCCAGAAGGAGAAGAGAAAGAGCAAGAAATTGGAAATCTATTTCAAAAAATAATGAAAGACAACTTCCCTAATTTGGTGAAGGAAATAGAAATAAACATGCAAGTCCAGGAAGGACAGAGAGTCCCACACAACATGGATGCAAAGAGGCCCACTCCAAGACACATCATAATTAGAACACCAAAAGTTAAAGATAAAGAGGGAATCTTAAAAACAGCAAGAGAAAATAAGTTAGTTACCTATAGAGGGGTTCCCATAAGACTGTCAGCTGATTATCAAAAGAAACTTTTCAGGCTAGAAAGGACTGACAAGAAATATTCAAAGTCATGAAAAGCAGGGACCTACAGACAAGATTGCTCTAACCAGCAAAGATATCATTTAAAATCGAAGGGCAGATAAAGAGCTTCCCAGACAAGAAAAAACTAAAGGAGTTTACCATCACCAAACCATTATTATATGAAATGTTAAAGGGACTTATTTAAGAAAAAGAAGAAAATCAAAACTATGAACAATAAAATGGTAATAGATACATACCTGACAACAATTGAATCTCAAAAACAAACTAAGCAAAGAAGAAGAACAGAGACAGAATCATGGATGTAGAGAGCATTTTGATGGTTGCCAGTTGGGAGGGAGGTGTGGGGGAATGGGTGAAGAGGTGAGGGGAGGGGGGTGAAGAAGTACAAATAGGTAGTTACGGAATAGCCATGAGGATATAAGTACAGTACAGGAAGTGGAGTAGCCAAAGAACTTATATACATGACCCATGGACATGAACACTGGTGGCAGGGTTACCTGAGGGAGTAGGTGTATTGTGTGAAGGGGGCAAAGGGGGAAAAACTGGCGCAACTGTAATACTATAATCAAGAAAATATAATTTAAAAAGTAAAATAAAATGCATGCTGATATGACAACTGTCACAATACGATCTAACAAAATTGTTTTGAATGACGTTAAAGACAACTAAGCACTACTGGAGCCATCGTATGGAAAAAAAGAAACAAAATTTTTGGCCAACACAATACATCAGACCTCCAGGTAACCCTCTGATTACCCCCAGAAGGACTAAAGAAAGAGTGTTCATGTATCCAGACCACCTGACATCCAGGAGCCAGACCACCAGTCAGGTAGAGGATTTCCATCTCAGACCAGGCCAGAGGCTAAGAATGCAGCACTGATTCTTCTCCAGAGTGCACTGTTCACTACTAGAACTCCTAGCTCTTCTTTCTTCTTCAGAACACTCTGGGTACTGCTTAGTTGTGTTTCCAGTTTGCAGACTTCCTAATGCCCTTGAAAACACCCTTATCACTTATTTCTAGCCAAAGTCTCAGGCTCTTTTTGAGTCCATTCCGGAGTTTCCAATCCTTTCTTTCAACCACAACAACGAATAAATAATAACTGCCAGTGCTTATTGAGCATGTAGGCTGTGCCAGGCACTGTGCGGCCTCACTGCTTGCCCGCCACAACCCTGTGCGTCAGGGACTATGACTATGTTGATTTTACAGAGAGAGACGGAGACTCGCAGAAGTTACGGGCTCACTCAAAGTCACTCACTAGCTGGTGGGTGGCAACACGGATTTTGAACTCGGGAGCACTACTCTTCTCTGCTGAGTCCATAGGAATGTTAAAGAAGGTCTTTGACAAAGGAGAAACTGCAGGGTCAGGACTGAACTGACAGGACCAGGTTCCCTAAAGACCAGAAAGGTGGCCGTCGTGGGGCCAGCAGCTTTCCAACGGTGCTGCTTGGCCGTAGACTCTCCAGGGGCCATGTGCAAGGATAGGGTTTTTGTTTTTAGTTTTGTTTAGCTTTTTATCATACGTACTTGCAAATGTAAAAACAAGTAGAAAGAGCCGCGCTCTTTCTTTTTAACAAACGTGTGCTCACTGCCCAACTTCAACAGTTGTTACCACTTTGCCATTTTCATCCTTTCCTACACATGTAAACTATATTAATTTCCTTTGTTGTAACCATTTCAAAGTAATTAGACTTCATGACATTTTACCCCTAAATATTTCCATAAGTATCTCTAAGAGATCATGAGTACCCACTACACCAGTGTCACACTTAACAAAGTTCCCTATCAGTCTAGTATCTAATTCATATGCTGATTTACCCAATTTCACCAAAAGGCTTTGGGTTTTTTTTTTAAAGCTGATGTTTTCAAGGTGCCTGATTGTTTTTAGACTAATCAGAAAAGGCCTGCAGGGACAAGCCTGTATTCTGACGAAGCCAAAATCATTATAAAGAGGGAGAGCAAAGGTCAGAGTGATTATGGGATGCCTTACTAAAGGAAGGGGAGAAAGTCAGTTATCAGAGGATTTGGGGAAGGGTCAGGTTTTGGTGAAATTTTTAAAAAGCAGGGTTTCGATGGGCTTAAAGGAAAACAGGGCTGTGAGTAAAGGGTTGCCATCAGCTGGGACTGAAGAGTGGACCCAGGGTCCTGTTTCCCTGAAGCCACAAAGTTGAATAAATGTGGATGGACCGTTATGTTCAGAAGCTGTGTAGTTGGATTGGGAATCCAGGCAGCTTCTTGGTCTCCCAGTGATTTCAATCTTGCAGGCAAGAGAAAGATGCTTCATTTTGTGCCGATATAATCTCAAATTGCACCTTTCCTGGTCATCTATGATTTTAGAGAATAGCTTACCAGCGAAGGAGAAAGCAGCGGTTGCTCCGAGAAGCAGGTCAGTCTGACACATTACAGCTGCAGAGTCCTTTGCGGCCAGCTTTACCCGTGCCTTGTCACCCCAGGGTGAAACACGGCCGGGCTGTTTCACTGTCTCAGTCGGATCCAATTTCTACTTTCTCACCGTTCAGGGGCATGCACTGGAGGTAGTTGTTTTGTCTTTTAAGGGGCTTTTAATCTAGAACAGATCCCCCACCTTTTTTTGAAATTATTGTTTATTCTATTATAGTTGTCCCATTTTTTCCCCTTCCCCCCTTTTTTTTGACATTGTCCTGTTGAAGAGACCAAGCCAGTTAGTTATACAGGAGAATATCCCACATTCTGAATTTCTCCTTTTGTATCTTCGTTCGCATTGTTTAATTTATTCTTCTGTTCCCCGTTTATTTTCTATAAACTTTAGATCTAAAGGTTTGGTTGGATACAGGTTAGTTAACATTCTTTCCAGAATAGGTGCTCTTAGCAAGGACGGTGTTAAGAGGACCTATTTCCATGTAGATTTACCATCCAAGCCACTCCTAGGTGTTTAACCAAGAGAAATGAGAACAGACTCCACGCAAAGACTGGCATTTGGATGAGTACAGCGGCATGATTCATCACAGCCCAAACTGGACACACCTGAATCTCCATCAGCAGGTGAATGAGAAACAGCTTTCTGTATATCCATGCAATGCCTACTACTCAGCAACAAAAAGGAACTACACCTTACAGGGTCTCTGAATCATCACGCTGAGTGAAAGGAACCACACTCAAAGAACCACATATTGTATATAGTGACAGAAAGTGGGCCAGTGCTACCTAGAAGTGAGGGTAAAGGGGGATTTACTGCAATTGGGCATGAAGGAATTTTCCGGAATGATGGAAATTTTCTTTCTATATCTTGGATGTGGTGGAGATTACACGGTCGTATACATTTGTCAGAACTCATCAAAGTGGATACCTTAAATGTGTATGTTGTAGCATACTAAATTGTATCTCAATAGAAAAGGAGAGAATCTGTTTAGATCTCAGTTTGTGTGTGTGTTCTCTCCCCTAAAATGGATTTGCCTGAGAAAGTGGCTGAGGTCGAAGGTGTTCCCTCCTTCACCACTGTCCTTCCTCCACTTCACAAACGTAGGGCAACACTCCCCACTCATGTGGAAACTTACTAAGGTGCCACATGTTACGGTGTTGAAACCTGGATGCCAAGCAAAGTCTTAGTGTGAAATAACAATGTGTAGCTAGGAAAGAGAATTACCCTAAAGACTGGATAACAAATCCTTTTTGCAATTCCCATGGTTTCTATTTTGCTTTCAACCAATTTGAAATCACCTGCACTGCTTGTCAGGTGATTGATCCTTATAGACAATTTCTGACAATGAATCAGAATGTGATGTGTGGTGAATTAGAGGGGAGTTCAAACATGTATGACCTTGAATTACTTGGCTATAACAAAATTTCCACTCTGGTCTCCTGGTTACATGTAAAACATTTCTTACTATTGGCTTCTATAAAAACAAAAAACTGGAACAGTGCTTCTTCCAAATTCTGTCTCATTCCAGCAATAAGTAATATTCATCCACAGATAAATGAACCTGGAAAATTACACAAAAAATAACTGGGCCCAGTCATCTCATTAAAAGACTCACTTAGAATAAGACAGACTTTTTAATGTATAACAATGACTAATCACAATGTTTTGATCAATTAAACAATAATGATTTTTGTAATGATAATTCAGAAAAAATTTAACACAGCCTTATGAATACAGGATGGTTTTTAAAATTAGAGCCTTGGGAAATCAGGACTTATTAAAATATATATATATGACTTTATATAAGCATTTTTGTTACACAGAAGTATGGTCAGGTGATTTATTTTAAAAAGAATTTCAAGTGTACTACAGTAGGACAAAAGTGTGTGGGGAAAGTGAAATGGAAATAAAAGTTCAAGAAGAAAAAGGAATGAGATAAAGTTTCCAACAGTTAAGGAAATTTCTTGTATTTTTTCCCACAAAAATTTCCATATATTTTCATAATGTTGTGTAACTATGGTCATGGGTTTTTAAAAAAATAATGATGGTAGATATATTTAAAAGTGTGAAGTAAAGTTATATTCTAAAATGTCGATATTGTATAATTGGGAAATTAGACTTTGCAATTATTTAAACTTATAAAAAACCAATTTTAGATGTCAACTTAAAATGCGCAAGGAAAGGACACATAGTTCTTAGAAATTCTTTTAGGAGAAACACAAGTGAAATACTTGAAGCTCAGGAAGCAGGACCATTTGTCCGTCTACTGAGCAGTAGCCGTGTGCCAGGCAAAATGCTCCAAAGCAAGACCCACAGGGCCCCTGCTCTCCTGCAGCTGGCGCCTCATAAGTAACAAACAAGTACAAACGAAGGAGAAAGAGCCAATGTCCGGGACTGACGCTGCACCGGAGAACACAATAGATGTAATAGAGAGTTCCTTGGGTGAGACGTAGTGCATGGGCAAGAGTGGCAGATGGGTTGGTCCAGGTAAGTCTCACAGAGGAAGTGACATTTGAGCTGAGCCCTAAATGCCGAAGGTGTCAGCAACCAGTAAATCTGGGAAAGAGAGTGTCGGGCTGAAGAAACAAGTGCGAAGACCCCGCGGCAGGAACAAGCATGGTGTGTTCCAGGAACAGATAGCAGAGGCTTGCAGCAGAAACTTGACAGGTGAGGGGAGTGCAGAGAAAGTAAGCTGGGGTCTTTAGGCTATGCCGTGGAGTCTGAATTTTATTCTAAAGATGATAGGAATCTTTTGGAACAGGGTTTCTCCACCTCCACCCTATTAACATTTGGCCCAGATAATTCTTTTGAAGGGGGTTGTCCAGAGCCCTGTAGCATTCCTGTCCTCTACTCACTAGCTGCCAACAGCATCCCACCTCAGTTGTGACAACCAAAAATGTCTCCAGACACCGCCAACTACCCCCGGGGGCGGGGAGGCAGTCCGTCCCTGTAATGGGATAGTACACAGCCACCGGTAATGGCGATGCCAGTCTACAACTGATGAGCAGGAAGATGCCCACGACCCCAAGGAGGCATGGCATGTTGAACACACTTTATTTCTGTTCCCTCCCATAACCTCTCTGAAACAACCTTCGAGGAATAAGAAAGGTCAAAGTTAATGAGGCAAAGGAAAATGGGAGAGGAGGCATCAGATGAAGGAAACATCAGATGAAGGGTGCCAACAAAATTGTAGAAGATGGGAAGCAGGTGTAAGTGAATTAGCAGAATACAGAGATGGAAACAAGCTAATCCCTACCATGGAAGCCAGAGGCGGCTGGGAGACTGAAAATGTTGTAATTCTTTTAAACTTACCTGTGGTTACCTGTGGAGGCTGTGATGAGCTGTGTGGAAGTCAGTACAAGGACAAGGTTAGGCTCTTCCCACCCCATAGAGCAGGTGACTACCTCTTTCTGAGCTGCATCATAAGACAAAATGTTTTAGAGAGTCTCCATTTGGGAAGGGGCGCACAGAGGGTGGAATGAGTCATGGAACTGAAAACCGGAGGAGTAAGGAGAGTATACCTAGGAACGGTGAGATTCCCAAGCTTTTGAACTATGTGGATTTTTAAAAACCATGTGCACATATTTTTTCACACAAAAAATAATTACGATTTTAGAATCAGTATATCATCATTATTCAAACACTGAAACCATAAGAAGATACACAATGGAAAGTCTCCCTCCCACTTCCGTGTTCATTCACATAATCCCAACCCTCTCCAACAGGTAACTGCTGTTATTGGCTTCTCATCTCTCCTTCCAGAATTCTTTTTTACTCCCCACCCCCTCCCTTCCAGAACTTTTCATACATATGTCTGTAACATATTATTCCCTCCTGGTATGGTCTGAATATTTGCACCCCTCCCCCCACCAAATTCATATGTTGAAACACTAGTGCCTGATATGATGGCATTGGGGGTGGGGTCTTTGGGGTGTTAGGTCATGAGAGCAGATGAATCAGATTAATGCTTTTATGAAAGAAACCTCAGAAGAGAAGAGCTCCCCGGCCCCTTCCCCCATGTGAGGACACGGAGCACACAGCTGTGCTGGTGCCTTGATCTTGGACCAGCCTCCAGAACTCTGAGAAATAAATGTATGTTGTTTATAAGCCACCTGCTCCATGGTATTTTGTTCTAGCAGCCTGAGCAGACTAAGACACCTCTCTTCTCAAAATAAATACCACAGACCCTGCCTCTTTTGGACAAAAATCTCTCCCAAGACTCTCTGCAGGCAAGGTGAGCAAAGATGGGCCCAGTGGCTGTGCTCCTTTCGTTCAGAAGAAGCTGAGTCTGCAATCCTACAAGTGCTGGTTAAGAGACATCTCTGGGGCATCTCTTAACCACCACAGTGTTACACTGCGTTCTCTTGGAGCCCTTTTTTTTTTTTTTAACTTTTGATCATCATTTATCATCATTTAGCTTACAAAGAGCCAGGCTCTGTAATATGCTAAGCACTTTCTACACTTGGCATATTGTCTTTTCTCTCCTCCCAGCAAACAAGAGCCCAGGCAGCCACTGGTTACAGGAGGCACAATGCCTAAGACCCTGATACTTCTAGGATCCCATCCAAATGTTGTAATTCTTTTAAACTCAGAGGAAAAAATAAATATAACCCTGCCTTTATTATATTCATCACTTTAGCAACACTTTAAAATGTAGTTTAAATTTCTTTTTTTTTTTTTTAATGGAGAAATGTGGCCTGGCCAGTGACCCTGCAAAGTGGGTATTATTGTCACACAGTTTATTCAGGGGAGGAAACTGAAGTCTGAGAAGTGACCTGAACAGGCCTAGGGAACCTTAAAGCTCTCGTGCTTGGCCACTGAGTTAAAGGGGCTCTGCATCAACACTTTCCCTCCAGGGGATGTGTGTGGCTGGAGCTGGACATGCGTGGAGATTTACCCTGGGAGAAGATTTCGAGGAGATTTGATACAGCCTTTGAACATTTCAGGGGCTGTCATGTGGAAAAAAGATTAGCTCTGTTTTCTATTGCTCCTGAGAATGGAGCTGGAATGCTAGGTGGAGTGAGGTTGCAGGAAACAACGCACTTGCTGGAAGCAACAAGAGCCCTGTCAGTGGTGATTTATCCTGAAGACCAAAGGGGGGAAGTTTGAGCCCAGATCCCGACAAGTAAGTAACTGGAGAGGATTGCTGCCTTGGGACGGAACTTGGACGAGAACAAAATGAACTTTTATGTCCCTTTTAACTTTAAAATTCTATAGTTGCAAATATTAGTTCAGCAGTTTAGGGAAGTTGGGATCCTCCCCACCCCCACCCTGGTTTTACCAGTCCTAACTGAGCCGTCTCATACACTACTGGTGGCAGTATAAACAGGTGCAGTCTTTTTGGAAGAGCTGTTGGTAGTACCCATTACTAGTTAGACTGTTCATACCTTTTGACTTGGCAATTCTATATGGAAGAATCTGTTCTATAATATAAGTGCACAGATACGCAAAGGTATTTGCCCAAGGATATTGACCCACAGTGAGGTTATAATAGTAAAAGTTTGGCAGCAACCTAAGTATCCCTCAGAAGGAGATTGGTTAAGTGAATGATGATGTGGTAGACATGTCATGCACTGTATTAACAATCCAGGCTCTGCAGTAGGCCCTAAGGATCCAAACATGAGCATGAGTGACAAAGGCCCCGTGCTGTGGACGTCTTCCTTGGTGGGGAGGATGTCACACAATAAGCAAACATACTTCATGAGTAAATCACACTGTATTAGAAGTTGGTAAGGGCTGCATTGAGAACTTGGGAATGTAAGGTAGAGGTAGGTGTGTGTTACAATTTTAAGCTGGGTTAGGCCATACCCAGAAGGCCCTAGAAGAACAATAGCTATTGTTCATTTTAGTCCTGTAATTAATAAAAGCTCACAAAACATTTATCTACAGAAGATGCCTAAAAGCATTTCAGTCTGCAAATGAAGAGTGGGAGAGCTTGGCCTCTGGTGACTCTTTTATCTGCCTCCCCCTAAAGGAGTCAAAATATCTCAGCTAAGGGCAAGGTCCCCTGCCTGAGCGTCCTGTTTGCCTGGGCGTCTTTGTAGCAATCTACTCAAATGTTTCCATCACTTTAACTGTGGGTGGGATGCTCCTCAGCTCCCTTTGTCCTTGAAAAAGGCCTACAGGGCCTCCTCCATTACGAGATGTTGAAGCCTTTGATGTGGTGAGGTCCCTCCCTGGACAAGAGGTTATTAGTCAGCAACTCCTTACACTATGCATTTATTCTGAGTCTTGGAAGAGACTAATGGGAGATACTGAAGGGATGGAGGTGCTTGCTCCCTGACTCCAAGCAAGACTTAACTAGTTCCTTCTAAAAATGGTGCTGGCCTCATGAGGGTAACAGGTATCTACTAACAGGTTTAGATGTCACCCAAAGCAGAGCACGGGGCTCCTACACAGGGACAGGAGAAAAATAAATTTCTACACAAAGCAGAAAATAACCACCCCAAAAGAGATCAATAAAGTCCCAAAGGGATGATGAGGAAAGGCTTCCCTGGCACCCAGGACACTGCTGGTGGGCCTGGAGGAGACCCAGTTGGGGTTTTAACACAGGAACTGGGGGGTGGTGTCCTAGCAGAGGGCACGGCAAAGAAAAACACATGGAGGTTGCTAACAATGGAGCATATTCAAACTGTTCTAAGTAGTTCCTTTGTTTGAAGCATAGACAAAAAGAAGAGAATAAATAACAGTAATAACCAACATTCACTATGCTTTTACTATGTGGCTGCAAAATTCAAAACACTTTCTACTCCATCTAATCTTCACAGCAATCCTGTAAGGATTATCCCAACTTGGTAGGTGAGCAAACGGAGGTAAAGGTAGTTTGATAATTTGCTCATTGGTGGTAAGGAGTTTGTAAAACACCACCACCAACAACAGTGATAAGCACAATAATCAACTGCTATTGATTGAGTGCCAAGCACTCCACTGAGCTCTGGACAGTCCTCCTCCTCTGATCTGACCCTCGCTGTCCAGGTGAGGAAACTTAGGCTTGGGCAGGAGTAAAATTTTTACATACTATTGAAGCTAAATTGTCACTAATCCTAACTAGATTGTTATAAGTTAAGATGTTAATTGTCATTTCCAAGGCAACTACTAAGAAAATAACTGAAAATGTAAAGTAAAATACATGACAAGGGACTCCAAATGGTACACTAGAGAATATCTATCTAACACAAAAGAAGCTATAATGGAAAAATTGAGGAATAAAAAGATATGACATATAGAAAACAAATAGCAGAAGTAAGTCCTTATGAGTAATCATATTACATGTAAATGGATTAAACTCTCCAATTAAACATCAGGTTGCTAGAATGAATAAAATAACATGAACCAACTATATGTTCACTTTAGATCCAGACCCAGAGACACAAATAAATTGAAAGTGAAAGTACGGGAAAAGATATCCATGCAAATAGTAGCCAAAAATAAAGTTGGAATGGTTATATTAATATCATACCAATAAACTTTAAGTCAAAAATGGTTACAATCAAAAAAGAGTCCAAAGAAGGGCATTATATAATTATAAAAGGGTAGATTCATTAAGAAGATATAACAGGGTAGGGGTGGAGGGATTGTGAAAAAAAGAAACAAAAGAGAAAAACTCACGGAGACCGACAACAGTGTGGCGACTGCCAGGTGAGGGGGATGTGGGGGGAAGTGGAGGAAGGTACAGGGGGAATAAATGGCGAAGAACGGAGACTTGACTTGGGGTGGTGAACACACAACACAGTGTGCAGAGGATGTGCTGTGGAACTGTGCACCTGAAACCTGTATTATTTAGTTAACTGGTGTCACTCCAATAAAGTCAATGAAAAGAAAAAATGGAACTATAACAATTATGAACAATATATGTACCTAAAAAGGGCCCTAAAGTATATGAAGCAAAAACTGACAGAATTGAAGGAAAAATAGACAGTTCAACTATAACAGCTGGAGACTTCAACACTTTCAACAACAGATAGAACTACTAGATCAAATATAAGTAAAGAAACAGAAGAATTTAATACCACCATAAAGCAACTAGACCTAACAGACATATTTACAACATTCCACTCAAAACAATCAGAATATACATCTTTTCTCATACACATGAAACATTTTCCAGGACAGACCATATGTTAGGCCACAAAACAAGTCCTAATAAATTTTTAAAAGATTGAAACTATTCAAAGTTTCTTTTCCAATTAAAATGAAATGAACCAGAAGAAAGAATGAAAAATTCACAAATACATGCAAGTTGAACATCATACTTTTAAACAACCAATGGATTTAAAAAGACGTGACATGGGAGATTAGAAGATACTTTCAGATGAATGAAAATAAAACTACAACTTACCAAAATGTATAGCTGTAAAAACAGGAACCTAATCAACAAAACAAACAAACAAGCATAACATAACCAAAGACACTGAAATTGAGAACAGGCTGACAGTCACCAGAGGGGAGAGGGGAGGGAATTTCAGGGGAAAAGGGGAAGGAAGGGTTTACAGGAACAAGTATAAAGGACACATGGACAAAAACTATGGCGGGGCGGAAATGTGAGGGAGGTGGGGAGGGCTGGGAGTAAAAGACAGAAAACTGTACAAGATCAACAATTAAAATAAAAATTAAAAAAACATTAAAAATGAAAGAACTCAAATTAATACCCTAAATTTCCATTGTAAAGAATTAAAAAAGAAAACTCAAACTATACCCAAGCAAGCAGAAGGAAGAAAGTAATGAAGCTTAGAGTGAAAATCCACAAAATAGAGAATAGAAAAGCAATAGAGGGGATCAACGAACACAAAAGTTGGTTCATTATTTGGAAAGAATAAAACTGAGACTTTCAGCTAGACTGACTAAGAAAAAAAGAGAGAAGACTCAAATTGCTAAAGTCAGAAAGTAAAGTGGGACAATTGCTACCAACCTTCCAAAAATACAAAAGAAATACTAATTGTACGCCAGCAATTTAGGTAATCTAGACAAAATGGACAAATTCCTAGAAACACGCAAATTGCCAAAACTAAGCTAATAGTAAATGTGAATAGACCTATGCTAGTAAAAAAGATTGAATTACTAATATAAATTTTATTTTATTTATTTTTTTAATCCTCAATGAGGACTGTTTTTTCACTGCTTCTAGAGAAAGAGAGAAGGGAGGCAGAGAGGGAAATATCAATGTGTGAGAGAAACATCAATCAGTTGCCTCCCATACACGCCCAGACAGGTGATTGATTATACACGCCAGAACAGGGATGGGACCTGCAACCTAGGCAAGTGCCCCAGTCGGGAATGGAACCCAAACCCTTCAGTTACAGGATGATGCTCCCACCAACCGAGCCACACCAGTCAGGGCAGTAATATATAATTTTTTTAATTCCTATAAAGAAAATCCCAGGGCCAGATGGCTTCACTGTTGAATCCTACCAAGCACTTAAGAATTAATACTAATGCTTCTTAAACTTTTCCAAAAATATAAGAGATCAGCATTACCTTGAAATGACATCCAGACAAAGTCACCACAAGAAAAGAAAACTAAAGACCACTATTTCTTTTAAATATAGATGCAAAAATGCTCAGCAAAATACTATTATATCCAATCCACGGATAACACATCGTGATCTAATGAGTTTCATTTCAGGAATGCAAAGGTGACTCAGTATTTTAAAAGTTAATCAGGCACTTCTGGCCAAGATGGAGGCGTAGGTAGACACACTGTGCCTCCTCGCACAACCAAAATAAAGACAACAACAATTTAAAACCAAAAAACAACCTGAACCAACAGAAAATGGAACTGTATGGAAGTCCAACAACCAAGGAGTTAAAGAAGAAACACTCATCCAGACTGGTAGGAGGCGTGGAGACAGGCAGTCAGGTAGAGAGGACTCGCGGCAACGCGGCGGCTGGAGGACTGGGGTGGGCAAGGCTGCAACTGGCAGACCTGGCGAGACTGCCACTCGTGGAGTGGGCAGTCCCACATTTTCATGCAGATAAACCAGGAGGAACAACTGGGGAGCGAGACAGACCACACAACCCAGGCCCCAGTGCGGAGAAATAAAGCCTCAAACCTCTGAAAACACCGGTGGGAGTTGAGGCAGCAACAGGAGAAACTCCCATCTTCACAGGAGACTCTGTTGGAGAGACCCACAGGATTCTAGAATGTACACAAACCCACCCACCTGGGAATCAGCACCAGAAGCGCCCAGTTTGCTTGTGGGGAGCAGGGGAAGTGACTGAAATCTGGCAGAGAGCGGAGCAAGTGCTTTTGTTCCCTCTCGGACCCCTGCCCTACATACAGGGTCACAACACAGTGACATGGGTTACTCCACCTGGGTGAACACCTAAGGCTCCACACCTCACTACGTAACAGGCTGTCAAGGGCGGGGAAGGCCCAAAGAAAGAACAGATCAAAGCTCCAGAAAAAATACAACTAAGGGATAAAGAGATAGCCAACCTATCAGATGCACAGTTCAAAACACTGGTAATCAGGATGCTGACAGAATTGGTTGAATTTGGTTGCAAATTAGATGAAAAAATGAAGGCTATGAAAAGCGACATAAAGGAAAATGTACAGGGAACCAACGGTGATGGGAAAGACACAGGGACTCAGATCAAAGGTTTGGGGCAGAAGGAAGAAAGAAACATTCAACCAGAACAGAATGAAGAAACAACAATTCAACAAAATGAGGAGAAGCTTAGGAACCTCTGGGACAACTTTAAACGTTCCAACATCTGAGTTATAGGGGTACCAGAAGGAGAAGAGGAAGAGCAACAAGTGGAAAAGTTAATTGAACAAATAATCAAGGAGAACTTCCCCAATCTGGCAAAGGAAATAGACTTCCAGGAAGTCCAGGAAGCTCAGAGAGTCCCAAAGAAGTTGGACCCAAGGAGGAACACACCAAGGTACATCATAATTACAGTACCCAAGATTAAATTAAGGAGAGAATCGTTGAAGCAGCAAGAGAAAAGGAGGCAGTTACCTAAAAAGGAGTTCCCATAAGATTGTCAGCTGATTTCTCAAAAGAGACCTTACAGGCAAGAAGGGGCTAGGAAGAAGTGTTCCAAGTCATGAAAGGCAAGGATCTACATCCAAGATTACTCTATCCAGCAAAGCTTTCATTTAGAATGGAAGGACAGATAAAGTGCTTCTCAGATAAGGTCAAGTTAAAGGAGCTCATCATCAGCAAGCCCTTATTATATGAAATGTTAAAGGAACTTATCTAAGAAAAAGAAAATGATCAAAACTATGAACAGTAAAATGACAACAAACTCACAGTTATTAACAACCACATCTAAAACAAAAACAAAAGCAAACTAAGCAAACAGCTAGAACAGGAATGGAACCATGGAAATGGAGATCATATGGAGGGTTATCAACAGGGGAGTGCTAGGGGGAGAGAGAGGGAAAAGGTACAGAGAATAAGTAGCATAGATGGTAGGTAGAAAATAGACAGGGGGAGGGAAAGAATAGTATAGGAAATGTAGAAGCCAAAGAACTCATATGTATGACACATGGACATGAACTAAAGTGGGGGAATGTGGGTGGGAGGGGGTGTGCAGGGTGGAGGGGAGTGAAGGGGGAAAAATGGAAATAGCATAATCAATAAAATATATATTTTTTAAAAAGATGGCCATGTAGCTGGTTTTCAGTCCCACACAACCCGGTATTCCCTCCCCAGAGCTGGACTAAGTGAATGCGAATTTGGTTTCACAGCTGAAGCATTTAGACACTTCAAAAGGTGGCATTACTGGTCTCACTTGGACTGCAGGGTCTGGTTCTAGCTTATAGGGTTCATTGTCCTCACTGTATCCAGATTTCCTCCCAGAGGAGGCCAGTACTTTTGGGTGGCACTTGGATTCTCTCTTGTCTCCAGCTGATTGACTGTTTTTCTGTACCACTTAATTTTTCCAACTACAAATAGAATAAAGGCAGTATCCTAAA
This sequence comes from Glossophaga mutica, assembly GCA_039655065.1. NCBI lineage: Eukaryota > Metazoa > Chordata > Mammalia > Chiroptera > Phyllostomidae > Glossophaga > Glossophaga mutica. The sequence goes on from CM077305.1 coordinate 102,805,735, forward strand.
AAAGTGTTTATTATGCATTATCTAATTGTAACCACAACAACATCGCAGGTAGGTATGACTGCACTCTCCTTTTTACAGATGGGGACATCAAAAGCTAAGAGAAGTATAGCAATTCACCAAAGATTATATAACTAGCCAGTATTCACACCCAGTTCCAAATGATAACAGAGCTTGTGCAGGTAACCAGGACCCTACAACAGTGTCTAAGACGGGAAATTAGCCCTGCAAGGGGATCAGGGATGTGTTTTTGAGAATATTATCAAGAGACTCTCTCTGCTCCTCCTGTTCAACAGACAGCTGTGTCTTCCTGCGCAGTGCCAGCCTCAACCCTGAGTCACGATGGTGAAGACTGGAGTGAATGGATTTGGTTGTGTTGGGTGCCTGGTTATCAGGGCTGCCTTTTACTCTGACAAAGTGGACATTGTCACCATCAACAACCCTTTCATTGACCTTAACTACATGGTCTACATGTTCCAGTATGATTCTGTTCATGGCAAGTTCAAAAGCACAGTCAAGGCTGAGAACGGGAAGCTTGTCATCAATGGAAAGTCCATCTCCATCTTCTAGGAGCGAGATCCCGCCAACATCAAATGGGGTGATGCTGGTGCTGAATATGCTGTGGAGTCCACTGGTGTCTTCACTACCATGGAGAAGGCTGGGGCTCACTTGAAGGGTAGAGCAAAGAGGGTCATCACCTCGGCCCCTTCTGCGGATGCCCCCATGTTTGTGTTGGGTGTGAACCATGACAAGTATGACAACTCCATGAAGATTGTCAGCAATGCCTCCTGCACCACCAACTGCTTGGCCCCCCTGGCCAAGGTCATCCATGACAACTTTGGCATCATGGAGGGACTCATGCCCACAGTCCATGTCATCACTGCCACCCAGAAGACCGTGGATGGGCCCTCTGGCAAGCTGTGGTGTGATGGCTGAGGGGCTGCCTAGAACATCATCCCTGCTTCCACTGGTGCTGCCAAGGCTGTGGGCAATGTCATCCCTGAGCTGAACAGGAAGCTCACTGGTATGGCCTTCCATGTCCCCACCCCCAATGTGTCAGTTGTGGTTCTGACCTGCCACTTGGAGAAAGATGCAAATATAATGACATCAAGAAGGTAGTGAAGCAGGCATCAGAAGGCCCCCTCAAGGGCATCCTGGGATATACCGAGGACCAGGTGGTCTCCTGCGACTTTAAGAGTGACACCCACTCCTCCACCTTTAATGTCGGGGCTGGCATTGCCCTCAATGACCACTTTGTCAAGCTCATTTCCTGGTATGACAATGAATTTGGCTACAGCAACAGGGTGGTGGACCTCGTGGTCCACATGGCCTTCAAGAAATAAGAGGTCCATGGACCACCAGCCCCAGCAACAGGAAGAGACCCTCAGCTGCTGGGTAGCCCTTGCCCCAAATCGATCCCCCAACACACCAAGAATCTCCTGACCTCCAGTTTCTATCCTAGACCCCCTGAAGAGGGAAGGGGCTTAGAGAGCCCTGCCGTGTCATGCACCATCAATAAAGTTCACTGCACCAAAAAAAAAAAAAAAAAAAAAAAAAAAAAAAGAATATTATCAAGAGCCCTGGCTGCTGTGGTTCAGTGGATTGAGCGCTGACCTGCAAATCAAGAGGTTGCCAGTTTGATTCCCAGCCAGGACACATGGCTGGGTAGCAGACCTGGTCCCCAGTTGGGGGCGAGCGAGAGGCAACAGATCCATGTATCTCTTGCACACTGATATTTCTCTCCCTTTCTTTCTCCCTTCCTTCCCCTCTCTCTAAAAGTAAATGAATAAAATCTTAAAAAAAGAGAGAGAATATTATCAAGAGACAATGAAGCAGGGTGACTACCCAGATGTAACCTTACCAGGCTGGGTTGAAAACTGGCTCTACCACTTCTGGTCAAGATAGAGGTGTAGGTGGACACACTTTGCCTCCTTGCACAACCATCAGAAGGTTCACAACTAACCTCAAAACAAAATACAGGCTGCACTGCCAGAAAATAGAACTGTATGGAAGTCCAACAACCAAGGATTTGAAGAAGAAATGTTCATCCAGATGTGTGGGCGGGGCGGAAGGAGACAGGGAGCCACGGCAGAAAGGGTGCCTCAGGGCTGTGGCGAGGCAGCAGGCAGCAGCTAGTGGGATGGATGGTCCCCGTTCAAGTGTGATGTATAAAAACCAGGAGGGACACCTGGAGAGCAAGCCATCCCAGCCCCAGGCTAGACCGCACAGCCCAAGGTTCCAGCACCAGAAATAAAGCCTCATAATTTCTGGCTGTAAAAACCAGTAGGAGTTGGGGCAGTGGAAGAAATGGCCAGTCTCTCAGGAGAATCTGTTTAAAGGACCCACATGGCCCTAGAACATACACAAACCCACCCACTCTGGGATTCAGCACCAGGGCAGCAGCTAGACAGGTACCAGTCATATATGGGAAGTTGGGGAAGTGACTGGAAACAGGGAGAGAGCCAAGCCAGTGGTATTGTTCCCACCCCACCCCTCCCCCACATACAGTGCCACAAAGCTTCGAAATGGGTTGTCCTGCTCTGGTGAATACCGAAGGTTCCACCCCTTACAACGTAACAGGTGCACCACGGTGGAGTCACAGCAGCTCTACCTAATACACAGAAACAAACACAGGGAGGCTGCCAAGCTGAGGAGACAAGGAAATATGGCCCAAATGAAAGAACAGATCAAAAATCCAGAAAAAGAACTAAGCGAAACAGAGATAGCCAACCTATCAGATGCAGAGTTCTAAACACTGGTGATCAAGATGCTTAAAGAACTCATTGAGTATGGCAACAACGTAAAGGAAGAAATGAAGCTCATACTAAGTGAAATAAAGAAGAATCTATAGGGAATCAACAGTGAAGGGAAGGAAGCTGGGGTTCAAATCAATGATTTGGAACATAACTAAGAAATAAGCCGTCAACCAGTACAGAATGAAGAAACAAGAATTCAAAAAAGCAAGGGGAGAATAAGAAGACTCTGGGACATCTCCAAATGTGCCAACATCCAAATCATAGGGATGCCAGAAGGAGAAGAGGAAAAGCAAGAAACTGAAAAATTTTTTGAAAAAATAATGAAAGAAAACTTCTCTAATTTGGCAAAGGAAATAGATGTACAAGTCCAGGAGCCACAGCAAGTCCCAAACAAGTTGGGCCCAAGGAGGGCAACACCAAGACTCATCATAATTAAAATGGCAAAGGTTAAAGATAAAGTATCTTAAAAGCAGCAAGAGGAAAGGAGACAGTCACCTACAAAGGAGTTCCCATAAGACTATCAGTTGATTTCTCAAAAGAAACTTTGCAGGCTGGAAGGGGCTGGAAAGAAGCGTTAAAAGTTATAAAAGGCAAGGGCCTACAACCAAGATTACTCTATCTAGCAAAGCTATCATTTAGAATGGAAGGGAGGATAAGGTGCTTCCCAGACAAAGTAAAGCTAAAGAAGTTCATTATCACCAAGCCCTTATTATATGGAATGTTAAAGGGACTTATTGAAGAAGAAGAAAGTCAAAACTATGAATGGTAAAATGACAACTCACAAGTATCAACTGAATCTCAAAAATCAAAAAACAAAAACTAAGCAAAGAATAGAACAGGAACAGAATCACAGAAATGGAGATCACACAGAGGGTTATCAGTGGGGAAGTGGGAGAGAATGAGGGAAAGGTACAGGGATTAAGAAGCATAATTGGTAGATACAAAAGAGACAGGGGGAGGTTACTAGTAGTATAGGAAATGGAGAAGCCAAAGAACTTATATGCACAACCAATGGGCATGAACTAAAAGGGGGGATTGCTGGAAGGAAGGGGAGTACTGGGCAAAGTGGAGCAAACAGGGGAAATTGGGACAACTGAAATAACATAATCAATAAAATAATACTTAAGAAAAACAAAAATAAAAAGTTGGACCTTCGGTTCCTGCAATCCTAAAGGTGGCTGATTCAATTCCCAGCCAGGACATGTGCCTGGGTTTCAGGACAAGTCTGTGGTTGGGTACATGTGAGAGGCAACTGACTGATGTTTCTCTCACACACAGATGTTTTTATCCCTCTCTTTCTCCCTTCCTTCCCCTCTGTCCAAGAATAATTAAATATTTTTTAAATTTAAATTTTATTTATTTTAACTTCCGGCCAAGATGGAGGCGTAGGCGGACACACTGTGCCTCCTCTCACAACCAAAATTAAGGACAACAAATATTTAGAAACAAGAAAACAACCAGAACTTATAGAAAATTGAACTGTATGGAAGTCCAACAACCATTCATCCAGACCGGTAAGAGGGGCGGAGTCGCGGCAGGAGAAAGTGGAGGTGCGGACCCGGAACGCAAACAGCAGCGGCTGGCAGTTCCCAGGTGCACAGGCGGCGGCTGGCGGTCCCCGGGCCCACAGGCAGCACCTGGCAGATCCCAGGCACAGAGGGCAACTGTGCAGACCCAGCGAGGCCGCACAAGGTGGCTGGCTGACCAGGTGGTCCCACATTTGCACGCACAGACGGTCCAGGCAGAGGGAAGTGGCGGAAGGGACTGAATCCAGGAGAGAGCGGAGCAGGCGCCATTGTTCCCTCTCAGACCCCACCCCCACACACAGCGTCACAACCCAGTGACTGGGCTGCCCCCGCACTGGGGAGCGCCTGAGGCTCCATTACGTAACAGCACCCGCGCGTGCGCAGATAATCCAGGTGAAGGGGAAGCGGCAGAAAGGACTGGAGTCCAGGAGAGAGCAGAACAGGCATCATTGTTCCCTCTCAGACCCCGCTCCCACCTATAGCGTCACAACCCAGCGACTGGGCTGCCCCGCACTGCGGAGCGCCAGAGGCTCCACTCTTCACTACGTAACAGCACGCACGCGTGCGCAGATAATCCAGGTGAAGGGGAAGCAGCGGAAAGGGCCGGAGTCCAGGAGAGAGTGGAGCAGGCACCATTGCTCCTTCTCAGACCCCGCCCCCACCTATAGCCTATAGCGTCACAACCCGGCGACTGGGCTGCCCCACCCTGAGGAACACCTAAGGCTCCACCCCTCACTACGTAATAGCGGAGACCAGACTAAAACCAAAGCAACAACAACAACAAAAAACCCCCACCAAAAATGGCTCAAACCGGAAAACAAATAAAAGCCCCAGAGCCAATTCCTCTAAGCAGTGAAGAGATAGCCAACCTGTCAGATGCACAGTTCAAAGCACTGGTCATCAAAATGCTCACAGAATTGGTTGATTTTGCTCACAAACTAGATGAAAAAATGCAGGCTACAATCCGTGAAATGAAGGAAGATGCATGGGGAACTGATAGAGATGGAAGGAAAACTGGGACTCAAATCAATGGAGTAGACCAGAAGGAAGAAACTAACAACCAAACAGAAAACGAGGAAGAAACAAGAATTCAAAAAAATGAGGAGAGGCTTAGGAACCCCCGGGACATCATTAAACGTCCCAACATCCGAATTATAGGGGTCCCAGAAGGGGAAGAAGAACAGCAACAAGTGGAAAACTTATTTGAACAAATAATAAAGGAGAACTTCCCCAATCTAGCAAAGGAAATAGACTACCAGGAAGTCCAGGAAGCTCAGAGAGTCCCAAAGAAGTTGGACCCAAGGAGGAACACACCAAGGCACATCGTAATTACATTAGCCAAGATTAAAATGAAGCAGAGAATTCTAGAAGCAGCAAGGGATAAGGGGACAGTCACCTACAAGGGAGTTCCCATCAGACTGTCAGTTGATTTCTCCAAAGAGACCTTGCAGGCAAGAAGGGGCTGGAAAGAAATATTTGAAATCTTGAAAAGCAGGGACCTACATCCAAAATTGCTCTATCCAGCAAAGCTGTCATTTAGAATGGAAGGGAAGATAAAGTGCTTCTCAGATAAGGTCAAGTTCAAGGAGTTCATCATCACCAAGCCCTTATTATATGAAATGTTAAAGGGACTTATCTAAGAAAAAGAAGATAAAAATATGACAGTGAAAAGACAGCAAACTCACAGCTATCAAGAACCACACCTAAAACAAAAGCAAACTAAGCAAACAACTAGAACAGGAACAGAACCACAGAAATGGAGATCATATGAAGGGTTAGCAACAGGGGCATGGGAGGAGGAGAGAGGGGGAAAAGGTACAGAGAATGAGTAGCATAGATAATGGGAAAAAAATAGACAGGGGGAGGGCAAGAATAGTATGGGAAATGTAGAAGCTAGAAAACTTATGACACATGGACATGAACTAAAGGGGGGAATGTGGGTGGGAGAGGGTGTGTAGGGTGGAGGGGAATGATGGGGGAGAAATGGGACAACTGTAATAGCATAATCAATAAAATATATTTTAAAAAAATAAATTTTATTTATTTTATTTAAATAAATAAATATTTTAAATAAATGGCTCTACCATAAATCACCTATGTGACCTTGAACAAGGTACTTGACCCTTAGCTCTGTTTTTTTTTCTTTTTTCATTTTTAGTTTTTATGTATTTATTTTTCCTCTCGCCAGAGAGAAGAAGGGAGGGAGTAGAGGGAGAGAAACATAGATGTGGGAGAGAAACATCAATCGGTTGCCTGTTGCACATAACCAACTCAGACATGTACCGTCTCCAGGAATGAACTGGTGACCTTTCAATTCGCAGGACAATGCCCAACCCACTGAGCTACACCAGTCAGAATTCTGCTTTGGTTTTATTTATACTCACAGTGATTGGAGGTCAGCGAAGACAGGGAAGCCCTAACTGGAACAAAGACTAGGAAAATTGGAAGAGATATTAGAGAGGGTGTCATCCTTACCGTGCATTCTATTCTAGCATGAAAAAGCCCTCATTGCCCTGGCTGGGGTGGCTCAGTGGACTGAGCACCAGCGTGCAGATCGAAAGGTCGCAAGTTTGATTCCAGTCAGGGCCCATGCCAGGGTTGCTCGCCAGGTCCCCGGTTGGGTATGTGTGACAGGAAACTGATTGATGTTTCTCTCCCTCTCTTTCTCCTGTTCTTCCCCTCTCTCTAAAAATAAAAAAAATAAATAAAATAAAACCTTTTAAGAAAGAAAAAGTCCTTATTTTACGGATCTGTGAGATCATTATAGCAACCATAAATTATAGGTTTATCTAGTCAGCCAGAATATTGAATAAACTGTCCACTTGCTAGGTGGATGAAACTGAAAGCCTTGGACCTGGTATCAGACTGTTGAATATGGCCAGGTATCTGCCCAGCTGTCTGACCTTGGGTCAGTTACTTTGCCTCCCTAAACCTTGGTTTCCTCATGTCGTCATTAAATCAGGATAACAATAGTATGACCTCTTGGAATGTTGTGAGGACTGCATTAAATGATGCATGCAAAAATGTTTCACACTGTATCTAGCATAAAGATCTGTACTTCTTCACAAATAAGTCACTACTGCTTTTAGGATTGTACCCAGGACAACAATATTGCAAATAAAGAAGGTAGCATTTTCCTCCTTGACAAATCTAAAAGGAATTTGAATTCCCCTGGGATTAGGACCCATCCCTTTGAATCAGCAGTTTAGATTTGGTTGCCATAGTTTCGAGGGCTATGAATGAATGGCATGCCACATTTTCAAAAGTTGCCTTGACTTGTCGGATGAAGAGATACTGTTTTTATAAACGGGCTATCCCCAGTTTGTAAAATCCATCTCTGAATGCTTTCCATCTAGTCTCCATGGCCTGTCGCCGCAGCTCCGAAGAAAAGGCACACTGACCAGGAGGGAAGTGACTAAACCTTGGTGGGGGACGTTTACCCTTTTGACCTCAACCTGCAAACACATTTCAGCAAGAGTTACCTCAAGAATTCCCTAATCCCTCAAGCTCTAGGTAATCAAGGCTTTCAATAAAGTTATGGCTCAGCCCTCTATCAAAAAGAAGTAACCACCCTGGCAGGGCAGCTCATCAGAGCATCACCCTGGTCCAAGGGTCAGGGCACATACAAGAACCCAACAAGCAACGAAAGCAATGAGTGAAACAAGAAACTGATGTGTCTCTCCCTCTTCCTCTCTCTCTCTAAAAATCAATACATAAACTTAAAAAAAAAAAAAAAGTGGCCCAAATGGAGTCACTGTGCAAAGCCACACGAAGACTTAATACCTAACCTAACTGCAAGGCTCACCTCTCCCAGGAGGAAGGGTATGGAATTCTAAACCAATCAATCTGGAATTTCCTGGTTAGCTCTACTGAGGTAACTGCATAATACCAGTCCTCCCTGCCCCTCAGGGAAGGTAAACTTGCCTGAAACAATTCACTCTTTTAACTTTTAATCCCACCCTCTTTCTACCTGTATAAATTTTCTACTTTGTACATGAGAATGTCATTTTTACCTGATGGATCTATTTTACTTTCTCTAAAGATCTGACATCAATATCCACTGCCTCCACGCCCCGCCTCCAAAATCCACTTTAAAGCCTCCCCCAGACAGTGTTCCAATGTGAGAGCCATGCCTACGCCACAGTGCGGAGGTTGGGACCTCTAATCTCCATGGGTTCCCTTTCTCAGTCGCTACAACAGAGAGAAGCGGCAGCTCCACCACTCGCAGTCTTATGGCTTTGGGCCAGTTACTTCTCTGAGTGTCAGTCTCAACTGTGAAATAAGCTGCCTTGCAGGACTTTATTCATTGTCATTCTATAAATATTTGTTATACCAGAGATGAGCATGATAAGCACAGTGTCCATCCTGCAAAGCAGTCTGGTGTGGGCATCAGACAGGAAAAACAGACTCAGAGACAGGCAGCTGCCACAGCAACGGTGCAGGGTGGGGCAATCCTGGGGAGCAAGTCCCGAGGGGGATTGTGTGTTTACTGTGCCTGCTGCTCTCCAGGTGCAATGCAGGGAACCTCTTTGCTCTGGAATTGCTGACTGGTGAATCACCCTTCGGAACCTTGATAAATGTTGCCGTTCCATGACTAATTGATTGAGATTGACGCACAGGACGTTTATTAGAGAGGGTTCTTGGGAGAACACCTAGGGAAATGGTTTGAAAAAAGGGCCGAGAAAGTCTGATGGCTGTGCAGCATTAGCCTACCCCCTCAGGAAGCTCCGAAGTTGAGGGCATCCCAAAGAATTGTCCTAAATTGAGGTGAAAAGACCAGCCTTTATACCACAACTTGAACCAGCTATTGAAGTGGTCAGCCCCCAAGAAGAAGGCCTTGGGCCTGGGTGTGGCGGTGGGGAGGATGGATGTGGTACATCTCTACTGGAAAGTCTTCTCTTATTTCTATATCCCTCCTTTCCCAGTTCCTCTCACCCCCTAAAATAGATCTAAGAAGAGGAACTTAATCTAGCCAGGGAAGGTTTAGGAAGAAATAAGATATAAACTCAGACCTGAAGGAGTAGACATTAGCTAGGAAGGGGGAAGACAGAACATAAGGAAGTTTCTGGGCTGAGGGAAGAGCACATGCAAAGGCCCAGCAGTAAGGGAGGGAGGGGGAGAGGAGAAACAACTCTTATTCAGGATGAAATAGCTGAATATGGTCGGTGGGTCTGGGGTCCAGTCCCAACTCTGCCATTTACTCAGTGTTCTTAACCTCTTTAAAAATATCAGCTTTTCTGTAAATGGGGATAATAATACCTGCCTCCCAGCTGTTTTTAGGATGAGGTAAAATAACACATGCTTCATAAATGTTAGTTGCTGCGTCTATTGCTCAGAAAATAATAATAGTTGATGTGTTAATAATACATCCCTTACCTAGAAAAATTATAGAAGAAAAATTCGGGAGTCAGCAAATTTTTCTTAGTAACGAAATCAAATAATTTAAGCTTGTGGACCATGTGGTCTCTGTTTTAAGTCCTCAACTCTTGTAGCATGCATCAGAAAACGTGTTCCAATAAGACTTGACTTATAGAAACAGAGGCAGTTACATTTGCCAATTCCCCACACTCAGATTATAAAACAACAAAATAAGGCCCTGTGGTTTGAGATTTCAGGCCCCTTCACTATATACTCTTTTTCCCCTTACTTGGAACATTCTCTGTAAACATCAGTTACATAGATCTGCACTGACTTACAAAATTGCATCGCAATAAAACAAAAAGTGAGACGCAACAATAGAATCTCCGTTTTGTCATCTTAAGAGCTTGTGACTTCAGATTCCATGCAGTTCATGAATGGCCGGTTTTCCATTTTGAAATGATCCTGTGTCAAGAAGCTGATGCTCATAACTTCAGAGATAAGGAAATATAATTGTCCTAGTTTGGTCCTGTTATGGGAGAAACTCTTGGAAACTCAGTTCTCGCCAATGCAGTAAAGAATTATAGATCAGCGAGTCTATTAGCATGCAAGCAGGGTTTATTGGTGATCCATTCTCGTTCTCTTGGAAGAGAATGAGTCTAGCTAAGGTGGAGGTGGGGAGGTGAAACTCATAGGTTCAGAGTGAAGCAGGGTGAGTGGTAAGCTCAGGGGTGGCAAGGGCAAGAGTAAGAGCAGGAGAGCAAGTGAGGCAAGGGTGGGGTGGCAAGAGCAAGACAGCAAGAGCCTTTGTTCTGAGGATTTACATAGTTGGTGGGATAGGGGAGGGTGAAGTTACATATTGATTGACAGGTAAAGATTGTGCTAGCTTTCCAGGACTGGGCTTGAATACCCAAAGGTATTAATGGGCTTCCTCCTTTAGGCACTTGGGCTTAGGATGAAAGAATAGTTTCAAAGGCTTTCTCTCCCAGATAATGAAAAAGATACATAGAATTTCAGGGACTGCTGAGTCAGTGGGCGGGACATGTATCCCTCCTCCTCCCTGCCTTGGTTTGCTATATACCCTACCTAACAGTCTAACACAAAAAGCAGGATCTGAGACAAGGATTTACTTGCAAACAGTTAATTCTGAGAATAATTCCAGGAAATTGGAATGAGGAAACTGTGAGAGTGAAATATGAAAGGAGGTGTAACCAAAGCAATGGTGTGTTATTGAGCTGGTTACCACTCCGGGCACTAGAGCTCAATCCCATTGGAGACTGTCAGAATGTACTGAGATGTGGAGGACCTAAGCCATCACTTGTGCTGGAACAAAGAAGGTATGTGTCACTGGCAGAATACCTGACCACCGGTTCCCTACTGAGGCATAGTTCTGGGCATCCTGCCAGAAACCAGTGACATCCTCACTGCCCCTCCCCTCTCCTTCAAGCTTTTCCCAGAAACAAGGCCCATAAATCTCCCGGACTTTCTTTCCCCCAATCATTCATTCCTGACCAGAAGACATTGTCTTGCAAACACCTATACCCTGGACACCTGGGACAGATCAGCAGGGTGACTCACTCTCCCCAGAGGGCGTGCTACACACCCTTAAAAAGCCTCCTACCCTTTCCCTTGCAGCTGCAGTCTGCTCTGGCTCATACTGCCTGATCACAGTGTCCCGCCTTGAATAAAAGCCCTTAATTGGACTTTTCTGGCTCCCGGTCCTTTCTTAGCCACCTTGGCTACCTAACAGAGACCCGCTAAGGAACAATGTAGAATACATGTCAAAAATGTCCACCTGGGGTATGACTTGTTCACTGACTCCCATCGATCAGGGAGGTGTTAACTTTCTCACATTTTAAGAATGAAGCTTGTCAAGATACAAAGGCAGTCAAGAGTACCTGCACATAGCTGGTTGTGCACAGTAAAGCATGCACATAATTAGAAATTTGAATTGAAATTATCCTATGGATTGAAAAAATGTCTTTCTCCAACCACTGACTCTTAGTCATCCAGTCTTCCTCCATAGGGGCAATTTTTGTTTGCACTTTCTTGTATATCTTTTCAGAGGTAGCCCATGTATAAGAAAATAAATACTTAGTATTTCCCATTTCTTTAAACCATTGGTGACATACTACACAATGTTTACTGGACTGTGCTTTTTAAAATTTATATCTATGTGTTGACGGGAGAGACCTGGTTCTTCTTGCTGACGCATGTAAAGAATTACGGATCAGCACATCTATTAGTGTGCAGTCAGTTTATTAGTGATCCATTCCCATGGAAGACAACAGGACTAGCTAGAGTAGGGGGGTGAAAGGCAAAGGTTCAGGGCAAAGCAGGACAGCAAAAGTAAAAGTGGCTGAAAACCAGGGTGGCGAGCCCCCAGGTGACCTGAGGCCGGGTGGCCAGAGGCCCGATGGCCAGAGAGCCAGTAGCACCCCGAGTGCCTCTGAGCCCCCGAGAGAGAGCAAGTCCTTTGTTCTGAGGACTTAGAAAGTTGGTGGGTTAGGAGAAAAAAGTTACATAGTGATTAACAGGTAAATGTGGTGACAGCTTTCCTGGGGCGGGTGGTGACTACCCAAACATGGGTATGTGTGGGGGTCTGTTAGCCCAAATCCTTATTTTGCTCCAGACTCCATTTTTTTAACTTATAAAACAAATATGTGACAGGAGGCAGTTAATGAAAATTGGGTAGTTTGCCAAAGTTTTTTATGGTCTCTTTCTGTAAGCATTGGGGACTCCCTCATAAAACAGATAGCGACCAGAGTTTTTTTTATGAGCTTCTTCTTTGGGCACCGTGGACCCTCTCCCACAGTCTTGAAATGAAAGCACAGTTTCAAGGCTTTCTTTCCCAGATAGTGGAAACGCTACATAGAATTTCAAGGCCTTCCCTCCTTCCTTGCTAATGTAGTATTTCTTGTGATGTTGGAACACCTGGCAATATTATAGGACCAAGCTTAGGAATACTGAGTGAGCATGCAAGACATGTCTCCCTCCTTCTCCCTGCATCAGTTTACTATTCATTCTACCTAAGTGCTAAAAAGTGTTTCCTGGCAACCAGGATGCTAGACGCTGGTCAGTTATAGCGCAGTCTAAGAGTTCTTCCTATGCTGTCTTCTGCCTCATATGCATCTAGCTGATAATTACATATATGTGTTTAGAACTCCTTCTTCTTTGTAATGACTGCATAATATTTCATTTATAGCTCTACTTTAATTTATTTAACCAGTTTCTCTACTGATGATATTTGTATTTCCAATAATTTTTAAAAAATCAACCTGATTGAAGTATACATGCAGTAAAGTTTACCCCCTAAGTGTACAGCTCTATCAATGGTGGGAAACATATACAATTGTGTAGCCACAGCCAAGATACAGAACAGTTCCATCATTCCAAAAATTTCTCTTTCACCCGGCCTGATGGCTCAGTTGGTTGGAACATCGTCCCGTACACCAAAAGGTTGAGGGTTTGATTCATGGTCAGAGCACATACTGAGATTTTGGGTGCGATCACTAGTGGGGGTGTGTATGGGAAGGCAACTGATCGATGTTTCTCTTACATGGATGTTTCTCTCTGTCTCTCCCTCCTTTCCTCTCTCAGCATATCCTTGGGTGAGAATTAAAAAAAATCCTCTCTAGTGAACCTTTGTAGTCAGCTCCCTTCATTCATCCTCAGCCTGGCAATCACTAATCTGTTTTTAGTCCTTATACTTCACCTTTTCCAAAATGTCACATAAATTGAATCATACAGGTTGTAGCCTTTAAGTCTTCTTTTTTCCTTTCTTTTTTTGAGAGGGAGAGAAAAATCGATGTAAGAGAGGAACATCAATTGGTTGCTTTTTCTTTTTTTTTAATTATTGTTTTTTATTTTTTTAATCCTCACCCGAAGACATTTTTCATTGCTTTCTTTTGGGGTGGGGGGAATATCAATTTGAGAGAGAAACATTGACTAGCTGTCTTCTCATACATACCCTATCTGACTGAGGATTGAACCTGTAACCTGGGTATGCGCCCTGACCAGGAATGGAACCAACTGAGCCACACAGGCCAGGGCTGCCTTTTCTTACATGCCCTGACCTGGGACCAAGCCCACAACCCAGGCATGTGCTCCAACCGGGAACCGAACCAGCAACCTTAGCCCCACCCTGCGGGGCAATGCCCAACCAACTGAGTCACACAGGCCAAGGTATGTCTTATTTCTTTCACTAACACAGCACATTTGAGAATCATCCATATTGTTGCATTTGTGGTTGCTTCCCTTTTATTACTGATTAATATTTCTTGGTACATATACAGGGGGACCCCCCAAAAAACGGAATTATCTCCTGGGGGACAGGCTTCCCCCACTAGGTGAGTGTTCTAGAAACCCATCTGTATCAGTGTACCAACTGGTGTTGTTGTGAGAAGCTTCAGTGAATTTTTTATGAAGATTCGTTCAACACATTTTCCCATTTCATGATGGGTGATTTACGAGTGCACCTGCCCACTCCGTGCTGAGTGTTCAGCAGTTTTTGACCAAAAACAGCCTGACCCCATGCCCTACCCTCCCTATTCACCAGATCTCACCATAAGCGACATTTTTTATGTTTGTTTCCCCAGGTGAAAAAAATTCCTCGAGGGGAAATGTTTTGCCAATGTGGAAGATGTGAAACAAAAAATGGTAGAAGCACTAAAAGTATCAAAATCAATGAGTTTCAAAACTGTTTCGAGCAGTGGAAAAAACATGTTTGACAGGTGTAGTGCATCAAATGGAGAGTCACCTACTTTGAAGGTGACTGAAGTTTAAACATGTAAGAATAAATACACAATTTTTTGCCCTGGCCAGATAGCCCAATTGGTTAGAGGGTTGTCTCGATATGCCAAAGTTGTGGGTTCAATTCCCAGTCAGGGCACATACAAGAATCAGCCAATGAATGTGTAAATTAGTGGAACAATAAATCAATGTTTTTTCCCTCTCTCTCTAAAATTAATATACAAAAAATAAATAAATCCACAATTTTTTATAGATTAATTCTGTGTTTTGGGGGTCCTCCCTTGTACACCAGAGCTGGTTTATAACTGCTCACCAAGTGGAGAACAATGGGTCATTTTCAGTTGTGGCAATTATGAATAAATCGATTACTGCATACTGCCTTTTGTATGGGCATCAGTTTTTATTTCTCTTGTGTAAACACCTTGGAGTGGGATTTCTGGGTTGTATGATGAGTACATGTTTGACTTAATAAGCAGTTGCGAAACTGATTTCCAAAGTGACTAATACTACTTTGTTTTCCCACCAGCAAGCTACGAGTGTTCCCCAGCACGCGGTCTTCTTACTGTCAGTCGTTTTTATTTCAGCCATTCTGACATGAAGATAGGCTTTCCTACTGTACATAGTTGCTACAGTGAATAGTCTTATACACATATCTTTCATAATTAGGTGTGAATATATCCATAATATACAGTCTTAAAACCAGAATTGATGGATCAAAGAGTGTGGAAAGTTGAATAGGTATTGCCAAATAGCTTTCTGAGAAGGTGGGGTCAGTTTACCCTCCTACCAGCAGGAATGGTAATAGGTGTTTCCCCACATCCTCACCAACACAGTGTATCACCCAATTTCAGAACATGGTTTTAGATGAAATTTTACTTTACATGATTGCTGTGTGAGTATCTACCTCATAGAGTTGTTGGGGAGGACTTAAAGTAAAGCTTTTAGAGCCGTGCCTGCCACACACACAGAGTGGTAATGACTGCTAATTATTGGATGATTACCACTACTGATCAATCAATCCCATTTTTGTTTTCGTGTGTGTGTGTGTGTGTGTGTGTGTGTGTGTGTGTACGTCTCTCTCTCTGTATACTGAGTTCTACATCAGTATATTCAGGAATGCTTTTCTCTGAAGAGCTCATTTTGCCCGTGGAATGCAATTAATCCTTTTAAATCTCTCCAGAGGCTGGCCAGGAAGTTAGGCCTTGTGCGTTTTAAAGAACAAGGAAGGTGACAGGACCTTACTAATGTAACAGCAGATCTGTGTCCCAGGTCAAAATCAACCTAGTTTGGAATAGGAATAAATTCCTCTACTTTAAAATAGTTTTCAAACTTTTTGACTGCTACACACTTTAAGAAGTACACCGCAAATCAAAGTACACATATATAACCCAAACAAAAGTTTGAAAAAACAACAGTTTTCTATTAATCCCATTCCATTTCATTGAAAATACGCTCATTGGAATCCACTAATAGATAGATTTCAAAAGCTACTATTGAGTTAAGACCAGCAGTTTAAAGAGCACTGTTCTGGGATCGAAGTCATAGATACTGGCCTTCTTGGCAACACAACTGGAATCACAGACACACTCAGTTTTGGGGGCATTATTCCCATGTTCCTGTGTCTCAACTTCCTCGGGCTGCTAGAGCTTATTCATTTATCAGCGATTTCCACAAATAGGCCTTGGCTGGTAGCTCAGTTAGAGCATTATCCTGGTAACACCAAGGTTGTGGGTTCAATCCTGGTCAGGGCACATGCAAGAATCAACCAATGAATGCATGAATAAGTGGGACAACAAATGGATGTTTCTCTCTCCTTCCTCTCTCAAATCAATTTTTTAAAAAAGTCAGTCTTTTTTTTAAATTACTTTCACAAATAGCTCCTGGACTCATGTATTTCCTAGTAGTACTAAAGTGGTAGAGAACAAGCATGGAAGAGGAAGAGGCCTAAATTCAAATTTCACCGCCACCATTTGCTGGTGATTTTGGTGAAGTCTCGTCAGTCATCAAAGATTCAGTTTTCTCCTGTGTAAAATGGAAGTGATACTAGAAAAATCAATGAACTAACCTGTGTAAAGCATTTAACACAGTGTCAGGCTCAGAATAAGTATTCATTATAGTTGTCCTCAAGGTGTGACCTCCAGACCGGCCGCATTAGCGTCACTTGGACCTCACCCTGGATTTACCGAATCAGAATTTACTCCAGGGTTATCTGTTTTAACAAGTCTTCCTGATGTTTCTGATGCATGCTCAAGCTTGAGAACCTCAGGCTTAGTACGTGGTAACGATTAACAATTAGTACTCGAGGGTGCAGAGCCCAGCAGCGGGCAGATCATGAAAAGCTTACTGAGCTAAAGTGATGCACTAAGGTGCCAGCGGCACCCACAGGTAAAGGCTGCACCCTGCCTCAGTCCCCACTCCCCCTCCCTCCCCAGGTACCGCCTAGCGCGTTCGATGATTGTTGGGAGTCCCCACCCACGCACCCGCGGAGAGCGTAGACTGAGAGGGGCGGGACTGGGCGCGGCGAGAGCTGTGTGTTTATTGGCTACAGGCCACGCCGCAGAGCGGAGAGGGGCTGCGCGTGCGCGGGGTGGAGGCGCGCCCCTGGCCGCCGTTAAAAATGGCGACTGTCAGCGACCTGAAGGCTGGTGAGTGACAGTGGGAGGCTTGCCAGGTGGGATGCATCTGGTCTGTAGCCTGTGAAAAGGATGGGACGAAAGGAGGACGAGCGGAGTAGTAGTCAGCTTTGCCGGGTGGTCGCTCTGCGGCGTCAGGGCCTGCGGAGCCAGCTGATGTAGCGCCCGCGGCGCCAGGGCCCTGCAAGGGAAGGGGTTGCACGGGACAAATTTTTAACCGTTTTGGTGTTGGAGTAGGAGTCGCACAGTCTGCAGGTACTTGAGAGATCTTCAGTCCTGCACCTTGGTCTTCTGACGCATTTTTCTAGACCCTGCATGAAGCCGAGGCCTTGGCCAAGATCTTTCACGCGGGGCTAATGTTTACAGCATCCACAACCATTGTTGGTGTTGGGCATAATCCTGAGCCATTTGGTTGTCTCTCACTACATCCTTACAACCTGGGAGGTAGTTCCCGATTTTCCATCGGGAAAACTAGAGGTAGAAAGTTTCCTGGCTTGGCCTGGCCATTCTGTCTTTTTCGGAAAAGTCCCACAAAATGAGAGCCCTTAAGCTGATATTCGTACACCGTTAGTTTTGACCCAGATGTCCAGACAGGTAGTATTAATAATTATAGTTATCAGTGACTGAGCTTTATAGGTCAGGCACTGCCCAGCCCCTCTGTTATCTAATTGATTGCATGTAACCACCCTATGCCCATTTCATAGATTAGGGAATTGAGGTGCTGAGAGGTGAAATAGCTCTCCCAAAGTGCGTTAACTGTAGAGGCAGAGTGTGCGAACTAGATAACGCTGCACCAGAGCTCAGGTCTTAGTCACTAGGTGATACTGCTGCTCCGTTAAAAACCAGTTCCAGTTTTCAGGGAAGGTGGGGCCTAAGTCAGTCAGTCATAGAGATTTGGCTGGGAGTGTCTTTGAAATGAACCATGGATATAAATGTGTGCTTGTAGCCCTGGGCTAGTGAACAGCCTGAGAAACGGCATGCCTTTATCCACGAGAGCAGACTTCACATGAGCTGAAGATCCCTCTCCTTAGGAAACCGTCACACATGGTATTGAATACAACTTTAGAGGACTTAGATTCTTAGGGATATAAACCAGATTAAGAACCTCTTTCTGAAGAAATTGTTATGTTACAGTGTTTTAAGCACAGTAATAGAGGGGAGGGCAACAAAATATGGAACCCTAGAAGAACTTTGGGAATTAGGGGCATCCTACACAGATGTAGGGGGCCCTTCATGTTTTTTTCTGCATTCCCTTGTTCTGAATGGGCTTTGTGTTCAAGAGAAACCTAACGAAAATGTTTGCCAGTCACTCATGTTTTATGAGCATTTACCTTTTTTAAGCACTTTCACGTTTTCCCACCTCACTTGGTTCTGTCTCAGAGGTAGAAGTCATGTTGGAGAAGACGACTGAGGCACGAGTTGGCGATCTACCTCTGGGGTCGTGATCAGCTGTGCTAGGTTTCTTAAGTCCAGCTTCATTAAATTCACTTCCCTGCTGACTTTGAGGCTGTGCTCTGTAAATACAGAGTAATTGGGACAAGATCGTTGCCAGTGGGAGAACAAATATTTCCACCTAATTTCAAAAGATGGAATTAGAGAACAGGGTTTCAGTTATAATCCCAAGAATATGATAAAGTTGTACCTTTCTTTTATGGGCCTGTTACAAAGTCTGATTTGGTAGCAACTATGGACTTAACATACCTGCAGAAAATTTGAGGTAATGATTTTAAAATACGGGGTAAGAAAGGTTAGAGTCTATCTAGATCTCTTTAATCGTACGACCAGCTTTTTGTTGTTATTTATCAAAACTTAAAAAATATTTATGTTCCTGAGCTCCCTTTATGAATTTTCATTATTGTGTACTTACCTGGTGCCTTTGACAGGGGGATAGCGCAGTATTAAACTATATTACATCCAGTAGTGTGCAGTGCTACATTATAATGCCTCTAGGTAGCATTTATTGAGCTCTTACTATATTCTAGGCACTAAGGGTGAAATGTGTTGATTCTCTGGATTTGTTATTTAGCCATTAGGGACAATTTGAAAAAAGAAGGTTCCATACCCCTGCAAGGGATGGTGCCAATTCAGCCCTATGCCTGTACTCTCCTTACTAGTATTTATTGCTAATCTCATTATCACAACAACTGATATTTGTAATAATGACCCTTGCTTATTAAGTTAGGTTACATTCAGCATACATATCCCCAGTTTCTTAAGATGGCTCTGATATACTCTGTGTTAGATTCCTAACTAGGCTTAAAATTTCAAACTCGTATTGTTTTAGGGAATTAACTCATAATTGTTCTTAAAAAACAAAAACAGCCCTGGCTGATGTGGCTCAGGGGATTGAATATGGGCCTGTGAACCAAAAGGTTGCTGGTTCTGTTCCCACTCAGGGCACATGCCTGGGTTGCAGGCCAGGTCCCCAGTTGGGGACGTGCGAGAGGCAGCCGATCAATGCTTCTCTCATACATTGATGTTTCTCTCCCTCTCCCTCCCTTCCCCTCTCTCTAAAAAACAAATAAATACAATTTTTAAAAAACCCCACCTTTTCATTCAGAATGGGCCATTCCCCAAGAGTTCTAGATATCAAAGGTTTTTATATAAAATACAGGACACATCCTTCCTTTTATGGAATGTACTTGTAGCCTTTAATCATCTTTCTAGACCACAGGGTTTTAGTAATACAGAACCTGTCTGCAGTGATAAACAATCTGGAAAATATATGAGACACTGAGGGTTAAGTTGAGGTCCCAGTATGCTGACTGTAGTTCTGTCCCCGCTTTTTTCTTCACTGAAGAATGTGTATCAGACTGTAGTCTGTGTCAGTGATGATGTTGGAAGGAAACTTGAATTTGCTTAAATATATTAAAATAGTAAATCATTGTAATTTGGGAACTTAATTTTTTTAAAAGCATAGCTTGTGGTAGCTAATGTGATAATTGTTCAGCTCATCATAATGTTTAGATTGAAAGCTGCTGTTAGGACATTTACCTTTTAAACCGTTTTCTTTAAAGTAAATCTAGAAATGACAATTTTTTCTACAATTGAAGCATTAATGTTTTATATTTAACAGTTTTAAAGGATACCTTGGAAAAAAGGGGAGTCTTAGGGCATTTAAAAGCGAGAATTCGAGCCGAAGTTTTCAATGCTCTAGATGATGAAAATGAACCCCGACCAACATTGTCTCATGAAAACCTTCTTATTAATGAATTAATTCGGGAGTATTTGGAATTCAACAAATATAAGTATACAGCGTCTGTCCTCATAGCAGGTAAGAGGTTATTGTTAGTCACCTGAGACAAAATCTGCTTCTTCCCTTCCACCAATTCTAAGAAAATATTTAGCTTGGAAATCTAATTCCATTATGAAACAGTATCACCTGAGTGACTAGAACATAAAAATCACACAGGCTCTTTCCATTCCTTAAACAAGTTCTCATGAGGTTTGTATTGTAGGGGAAAATAAATAACTGAATAAGCACTTACACTAGCTGTATACTTTGAAAAATCATACATAATTTTTGATACTGAGAATTAACTATTGTTTATATTTTATCTTGTTTGCTGCCAGTCTTTTCTCCTATGGATATGCTTTAAAAATACACATTTAATGTGCACATAA
Organism: Glossophaga mutica; assembly: GCA_039655065.1. Taxonomy (NCBI): domain Eukaryota; kingdom Metazoa; phylum Chordata; class Mammalia; order Chiroptera; family Phyllostomidae; genus Glossophaga; species Glossophaga mutica. The sequence continues at coordinate 102,826,381 of CM077305.1, forward strand.
AACATGTGCACATATTCTTTATTTAAAAATATAAAACATTGGAGATAAAAACCTCAAAATATTACTACTATATATTGGCTAGGGATATGTACAAATGTATTTAAATCATGGTATGTAATTTAAAAAGGTTTAGGAAGGTAAACTCCAGATTCATTCTTGTGATGAGAGAGAGAAATGGTATTGGTTGGGGGGAGTTAAAGATAACTTTATCTGTTAAATTTTATTTCTTAAGAAAGAAAGTAAGAAAACCGGAAGGATATCCAGTAGTCAAGGTAGGCATTACTTCTGGGCTGGGGGTAGAAATGAGATTGTGAAGATGATCAAAAGCACCTTGAATATAGAAGCAGGGACCCCAAAAAACCCCAGAATTTATTTATAAAAAATTGTGTATTCTTAAATGTTTAAACATCAGTTACCTTCAAATTACTCTCCATATGATGCATTTTGAACTCATCAATTTTGATGCCTTTTAGTACTTATGCCGTTTTTTGTTTTACCTTCCCCATTAGCAAAACATTTCTCTTCAAGGAATTTTTTCATCCAGGGAAACAAACAAAAAAAACCTCAGGGTGTGATCAGGTGAATAGGGAGGATGGGGCACAGGGATCATGCTGTTTTTGGTCAAAAACTGCTGAATACTCAGCAGTGTGGGTGGGTGGGTGGGCTCATAAATCACCTGTCATGAAATGGGCAAACGCGTTGAGTGTTCAAAAACAATTTCACTGAAGCCAAATGCAGCCTCTCACAACAATGCCAGTTGGTACACTGATATAGATGGGTTCCTATCTAGGGAGGCCTACCTGTCCTCCAGAGTATAATTCTGGTTTTTTGAGGGGTCACCTCTCTTACAGGGTGGGGCAAAAGTAGATTTACAGTTGTGACTATGTGAAAGTTTATTCTTTTTTAATACATTTTTTAAAATCCTCACCCAAGGATATATTTATTAATTAAAACAATTAAAAAAATTTTTTAATCGTAGAGAGTAGGGAAGGGAAAGCGAAAGAGAGGTAAAGAAACATTGATGTGAGAGAGAAACATTAATTAGCTGCCTTCTGTAAAGTACCCTGACTGGGAACTGAACGTGCAACTCAGGCATGTGCCCTGACTAGGAATCAAACTGGCAAACTTTTGGTTTGCTGGACACTGCCCAACCAACTGAATCACACCAGCCAGGGTTACTGATTTTAGAGAGAGAGGAAGGGAGAGAGAAACATCAATTAGTTGCTTCCCATAAACGCCCTGACCAAATAGAACCTGCAAGGTTTTGGTGTACAGGATGATGTTCCAACCAACTGAGCCAGGTGGCCAGGGCAACAGAGTTTATTCTTGTATTATTATTTATTAATTATTATATTATTTTCCATGTGAACAACTGTAAGCCTACTTTTGCCCTATCCTGTACATTCTTTGATTTCCTCATTTAAGTTTTAATTTGTGCTTTAAAACCATTTCATGTCTTGGAGATGTGCCTGATCAAAGAAAAGAGATCACAATGTAGATTTTGAAAGAGAATGAATTCGTTGATGCCAGAACTTTCCATTACAGATCTTTTATTTAACATTAAGTATATATCTTTTTTTTTTTTAAATTTTTATTTTAATTAACATTAAGTATATATCTTAACTGAATAAAGACAGATGATTTTCATTGCTTTAAGAATCTTTAATCTCAATATCTCCACCTTCCTCCATTTGTTATAGATGTCTACATAATACCATTAATACTCAGAAAAGAAGGAAATTATGAAATATCATTAATTAGTTGTCTTGGGCTTGAGCTCCCCTAGAATGAAATACAGTGACAATAGTCAAGTTTCATATTAAATGCCTTGGCTTTTTAAAAAAAATCGGAGGTATAAGTAACATCCAATAAACTTTACTTTTTTAGCATAAAGTTCTACAGGTTTTGCCAAGTGCGTACTGTTTGTGTAACTACCACCACAGTTGCAATATAAAACATTTCCATCGTACACCCCCACACACACTTTTCTGTGCCCATTTGTGGTCAGCTTCTTTGCCTACCCTTCCCCCCTAGCAGCCACTGATCTGTTCTTACCCGTACCTATCATTTGCCTTTTCTAGAATGTCCTATAAATGGAACCATATAGGATGTTAACTTGAGTTGACTTTTTTCCTCTTAGCATAATGCATTTGAGACTCAACCATGTTGATTTTTTTTCCTCTCCTGTATAGCGTTCCTTTGTGTTGGTTGATAGATATTTGGGTTCTTTCCAGTTTTCACAGTGATGAATCAAGTTGTAAACATTCACAAAGGTTTTTGTGTGAAGATACGTTTTAATTTCTCTTCGTGAAGCGCTAAGGCTGGGATTGCAGGGTTGTGTGTTTTAAGTATGTACTTACTTGGATAAGAAACGGCTCTACTGTTTTTCAAAGTGGCTGTACCATTTTTGCTCTACTATCAGCAAAGTATGAGATTTCCCGTTGCCCTATTTCTTTGCCAACATTTAATATTCAGGTTAATTTTATTTTTAGAATTAAATGGATATTTAATCTTAAAATGGATATTGGTGCCGTCATGTGTTTAATTCACAGGCTTCTCAGAAACAGATTTATGAAGCCTAGTATTGTAGTTTAAATACAGAAACAGTATTTTTCTATCCAAGAATTCAATTAAAAATGAATTTATGTTAAATTGTATTAAGTTATATATTTAACAAAATATTTAGAAAGTCATATAATCTTAAGTTGGATCTGCCATCATTATTTTCCAAATCTGAAAAATGTGTATATCTGGTGTATTTCTTACCATCATACTTGCTTTTTATTTTTTAATTTTATTTATTTTCAATTGTATTGATTTTTTTTAAGAGAGAGAAAGGGAGAGGAGCGAGAGAGGAAAAAAACATTAATTTGTTGTTTCACTTATTTATGCATTCATTGACTGATTTTTGAATGTGCCTGACCAGGGATCACACCTGCAACTGTGGTGTATTGGGACGGCATTCTAACCAACTGAGCTGCCCTGTCAGGACCCATATTTGCTTTTGAGATTCATAAAGACTCAGTGTTTTCATGATTATTTTTCCCACAGAATCTGGTCAACCTGTAGTTCCATTGGACAGGCAATTTCTCATCCGTGAACTAAATGCATTTGAAGAATCAAAGGATAATACAATGTAAGAAGTACTTTAAAAATAAACTCTCAGATATTGTTTTGGAGTCACAATCTCATAGTGGTGGTTTTATGTCATTTTAATCCGGCAGGTATGTATTCGGGTCTAGTGTGCGTCTAGCACTGTACCAAATCCAAGGTATGCAGCAGTAACTGAGCCAGATGAAGTCTCTGCCCTCTGGAGCTCAAATTCCTGTGGTTTCAGAGGAGTGAACAGCCCTACCTCTTTCCAACGGGCACTCTTTGCTCGATCCATCCTTTTTTTTTTCTGATGCTTTTGTTCTACCAGCTATTTTTTTCCTCCGATTTAACTCTTCCTCCCTACTACTTCCTTCACTACAACTTAGAAATGTACTCAGATCTCTCTTCTCTTAAAAAAAAAAAAACAACCCTATCAACTTCTAACCCCAGTCTACTGTTCAATCTCCTTTTTACCACTGAACTTACGTACGGAAAATCAGCCCTCTGCTTTTATTCTGTTGCCTGCTCTGTGATCCTCCCTGTATCTTAAATTCTCCCCTCACTGTTTACAAAAAACTATGCCCTTAAAAAGAAGAGTAACCACTTTCTAGTAACTTCTTAGTTCTTTTCCTACTTCAGTGTTTCTTAAACTTTTTCCAGAGGATCCCTGCGTGGCCCCCCGCACCCCAAAAATTTATATATAGGCACCTGGGAATATAGCTCAAAATAATCTTTTCCTACCAAGAAATTTGTTATGTTTTCTCTTTCAAAAAAGTCATCGAATTTTTTTCATTCTACTTCATGGTGTAGTTATTTACCATTAAAATGTTTTAAATGACATACCAGTTAAAAAGCTACTTTACAGTTTATAAATCTTCATACAAAATTGTTCCAGGATCATATGCCACCTTTGTCCTGTAGTTTATACCAAGTCTCTAGCACTGAGAATGGGGATGTATATACAGGCTCCAGCAGAAGAAGGCTTCCTTGAGTGTGATCGGTAGGGTAATAATATGGGTGTATAGTTTTAATTTGAACATTTCACCTAAAATGTCATACGGTGTGCTTGAGTGCGATATTGTTATGTTACAGAATTACCTGCTTATGATTTTGTAATAAAAGATTTTTATGTAATAAAAAAGGGGCATTATTTGTGCCAGACCCCATATATTTCCAATTTGAGAAGCTCAGTTTAATTGCTTTTCTGTAGCATTTTATAATAATGACTTCACTCTTTCTTAAAACATTTTTTGTTACTTTTGTGACCCTTTACTGTCTTGATTTTCTTGACTCCCAAATGGTATTCTGAGCTTGTTTTCTTTTTAAAATTTTATTTACTCATTTATTTTTTAGAGAGAGGGGAAGGGAGGAAGAAAGAGGGAGAGAGAGACATCGATAGGTTGCCTCTCACATGCATCCTGACCAGGGACTGAACCTGCAACCTAGGCATGTTCCCTGACCAGGAGTCAAACTGGTGACCTTAGAGAGAAAACGCCCAACCAACTGAGCTACACTGGTCAGGGTTCGTTTTCTTTATTGGTTCCTTTAGGGTTCCTTTAAATTGTGGGCACACCCAAAATTTTGTCCTTTTCTTCTTGTCCCCCTGCCCATTTTTCTAAGTATTCTTGGGCCTTTAATGATACCTCCATGCTGCTGGTGACTCACATGATGAAGCCACTGTGCTGTAATAGCCTAGTCTCTGAAGTTGCACAGTGCTTTACTTAAACATCTTCGATTCATTACAGGTGAGTGTAGCCCACACTCAAGGGGAGGGCAATTAGGTACCAGCTGATTATCAGAACGAATATAAATTTTGAATGTTGCAATAAACTTAGGAAACATCTAAAATGTGAATTCCCACCTTTTAAAGGGAAAGGAATGCCATAATTTAAACTATAATACCTGCTACTTAGTAAATAGATATCTCAAAAAACATCAATCTATTAAATTGTATTTTCAATTATGACATTGGAAGCGAAGGAAAGCATTTCTGTTGTACTTCTCTTTGTTGTCAGCAGAGCAACTTCTCTTTGTGCAAGGGAACGATATAAACCCCAGGCAGTGTGTTGTAAAGGAAAGAATATGGGACTTGGGGTTCCAGAACACGATTTATTTACTTACTAGCTAAGGGAATCTCGCAGATTCTCTTTGAGCTGTGGTTTTCTCATTTTTAAGTTCAGGATGATGATTATGACATCACAAGGTGAGGATAAATTGAAGGGGCAAAAATGTTTTGTAGCTGTAAAGTAGCTTTTAAAATATTCTTACCCAACTCCTATAGAGCTAATATTTACATACCATTTAATATGTGCTAGGCACAGTTCCAAACACTTGACTTTTATTAACTCATTTGGTCTATAACAACTCTATGAGGGAGGAACTATAATTACCCTCAATTATAGAGGAGGAAACATTTGTGTCATAGGCTGGGGACACTAAGAATCTTGCTGAGGTCAAGTGGCAAAGCCAAGATTTGAACCAGGCAGTGTGTCTTTTGGGATATAAGACCTTCTCTAGGCGAGGATTTATTAACATAGTACGTGCTTATTGAATACCTGTTGGGTATCAGACAATATTAGGTAGTGAGAAATTTTATTTTGGGCTTTGGAGCTTTAAAGCTGAAATCCTGTGTGTTGATTGAAATTATATTACAGTTCAGATGAGGTTTAAGTTGTTAATTTTTTCTCTTGAGTTTTAAAATTGCCTTGAGAGTTAAATAGTGCTCTTAAATATTTTTTTTAAGATTGTATTAATTTATTTTTAGAGAGTGGGAAAAAGAGGGAGAAAAACATGGACTGCTTGCCTCTCACACAGCCCCAACTGGGGACCTGGCCTACAACCCAGGCATGTACCTCTGCTGGGAATCAAACCAGCAACCCTTTAGTTTGCAGGCCAGCACTCAATGCACTGAGCCACACCAGCCAGGACAGTACTCTCACAGTTTAAGTCTAGGGAATTGCTTGGCTATTTTGGTGTCAGAGGCTACCTTTTAAAGCACAGATGTTTTAAGCTTTCCCTATTTATGCAAATTTAATTGCTTTTGTTTTTTTTCCTGCCACAGACCTCTTTTATATGGGATTTTAGCTCACTTCTTGCATGGAATTAAGGATGGCATCCAAAATACGTTTCTGAAAGGATCTTCACTTCAGCCTCGAAATCCAAATCTTGGTAGACAGCCTAGTGGAAGAAAGCAAATGGGTATGTGTTTTCTGAGGTTTATCATTTAGCTATCAGCAAGTATATTTTCTTAAATATTTTTTATCTTTGGAAGGGTTTTTCCTGAGCTTTTGAGCTTAATTCCATTTATATCTAATATAGTTTAACCATTGTTATTTATCCTCCAAAAAACCGAATGCTTTTTGGATAAAGAATCTTGGGGGAGGCAGGTAGATGACTGGACAACATTTTAAGATATAATTTATGTACATAAATATTGAAAAACCTGATTTTCATATAAATTTGTACTTTCTGCAGCAGCTTAGTCCTTAGCATACTGAATAAATAGCTTTTTATTGAGTCATCAGATTATTTTTCTAAGACTAAAAAAATGCAAAATTGTTGAACACAGAGAAATCAGAGGTTTATGTGTCCTCTGCATTATCAGGATACGGTACTTTTTGTGGTTCAGTGGTGGGTATCTACAAATAAAAAAATCTTAGGAGAATAGTCCACATTTCTTTAAGAATGCTTACTCTTTAAATGAGCTGTCAATTGTTTTGATTACATCAGGGATAGGACCTCAATTTGATAATCTGAACTAAATGGTTTAGAGCTCAGTGTGTCCTCCTGTGGGAGAGAGTTGATCTTTCTTTTTAAGAAGGACAGTCAGACAGCTGATTATCAAAATAAAAACAAGTTTTGAATGTTGAAATAAACTTTTAGGAAACATCTAAAATGTGAATTGCCTTTTGTAGTTTTCTGAGGCTTCTGTGGGCAATATTGATTATGTTAAATATTAGCTTAAGATCTGAAAGCTGGTGGCCTTTTTGAGGTTATTTATGACTTCACTAGAAGTTACCCTTCTACATATCTTAGAATTCAGAGCTGGATGGAACATTAGAAAAGAAATCACTCCCAGCTACTTAGTTCACAGATGAGAAAACCAAGACGTGAATGACTCATCTAAAGGCTGTAGCTGATCATTTTTAGCAGCATCAGCACCTCCAATTGCCATTCCTGTAACTTTTCCATTCCTTTTAAAGAATATGGGGTTTTCCTAGTTCCCTTTTCAGGGATTGGGTAAGGAACTATCATTAGTGTCTGAAAAACCAAAACAAAACACAAGTACAGGAATAAATCTCTAAACATTCAAATAATAAAGTGTAAAATACCCTTTAACCTCTTCCCTCTTGCCTCCTCCTAATTCCCCAATTTCTCTGCCTTCTATAGAAGGTACCTCTGTTAGCAACTTGGTGGTTATCCTTCAGGACTCATTTCTGTGTATTTAAATATTATATACAGGATGGGGCAAAAGTAGGTTTACAGTTGTTAGTATGGAAAATAATACAATAATTAATAAATAATAGTATAAAAATAAACTGTTTCATGTTCTTACACCTGTAAAACTACTTGTGCCTCACCCTATAAACTAAAACTGGAACACAATTTAGCATGGCTCCTGCCCAAGGACAACACTCAAATTCATGAGGTGTTCCAGATTTTTGTTCCTTTAGATAGATATGAGGGAGAAATAAAGGCTTTTCCAGACAAACAAAAACTGGGAGAATTTATCACCTCAAGACGGGCATTACAAGAAATGAAAGGAGCTCTTCTACATGAAACAAAAAAACACAAGTACACAAAATTTTGAGTTAAGATGACAAACAGAACCAGGAAATTGCAACTCCTTTTCAGAATAGGGTGTTAAACACTTAATTATACCACAAAGGTAAAAGGGGGAAAAGCATTTTTTTAAAAACCCCTTTGTGCTCCTTAGTCTCCCCAATGGCTCCAGCATTCCAGTGGTGAGCGCTGTTTGTTCCAAAGCTCCCTCCTTCGGTATATGTAAAAACCGTGCTGCTAACAGTTATCATTATGAGAATTTTATATAACTTCTAAACACTAGTCTCAAAGAAGAATAGGCACTGGATAGAAAATGCAAGAACAGGCAATGAATTGATATGTTGGGTCTGGGGAAGGGATATGGGGCGTTAGAGACTACGGAAAGAAACTTCACATTTGTAACCCTTTTCACCTTCCTTTTGAATTTTGAACCATGCATTACTGCATTAGTATTCAAAAAATAATTAGACTTTATAATACGGGGGTGGGCAAAAGTAGATAAGAACTCTATGCCAAAGTGTGATTGAGTATAGCAAGTAGACAACAAGAATGTGTAAATAATAAAGGCTGGCAATTTGAGCACTTACAAGATTGTGTCCAAGTGCACTGTGCCACTGTGACATTCCTTTGAGTTAATAAAGCTATTGTGGTAATCATAACCTGCATGTCTTTTTCCATACGAACAACTGTAAACCCACTTTTGCTTACCCCTTTATGCACTCTTACTGTACAGGTTGTTCTACAGCTTGCTATTTTTTTGCTTGTCAATATATGTAGATCTACTCCCTCATTTTCAACTTTGTGTGGTATTCCACAGTATTGCTAATCACGCTTTACTGATGCACTTTTGTGTTTTTTATTTTTTGCTTTTACAGCATTGCAGTGTAGCGTTACTTCTTTGTTCACACAAGTATTTCTTGTGGGTGCCTAGAAGTAGAATTGCTGGTTCAAAGCATATGTGTACTTAAAATAGTCTAATACTGCCTAATTTTTCTCCCAAAGGCCTTTACCAGTTTATGCTTACCACGAATAAATAATACTGGTTCTCCTACTTCATCGTTACCAGTGGATATTGTACACGTTAACACTTATTAACACAGCAAATCCATCACATTTATATTTTCAGTCCCATGAGGAAATACAGCCTTTAAGAAATAATGTTTGTGACTTGTAAGCTTTTTATAATTAATCTCCTTAATGTTCCTGGCTAATGACTAATAAGAAAGTTATAGGTAATATAATAGAGCATTTCTTAACTAAGTTCTCCTGAGATGAAGGTCATGGATTAATTACTGGTAGTAATTAATATAAGATATAAGATATCACAATGGGCAAGGTGGGATGGGGAGGGGTGGAGAGAATGAGAGAGTGCATTAATTACTTTGGGTCCTTTCTGTATAAAGTGCCAGAGACATCAGAGAGTCAAGTTCCAGTCAATGAAGCTTTGGGTGCCTATTCTGTGGAAAGCTCTGTGGAAGACTCAGAAATGAGGATGGCTGCTGAACCAATAGAAGAACAGTGATTTTGCAAATTCTTTTTCTTGATCATCAAAAATTTTCTTGGCCTCTTTGTGCAATGACTTATGAATTGTTAGCCAAAAAACTGCATTATGTTCTACTAATATGTTTAAGCATTCCATTTCCTTTCTCAATTCTAGCTTACTGTTTGAAGGACACATAAGTTTTATTTCACAACACTGACTATGTTATGAAGATGTTAACATAATTATTCTTCAGGTTACAATACTGTATCTCTTTTAAGCTCATCCAGCTGAAATGTAAAACAGTAAACTTAAATTCTCTTTTATTTGAAAACAAGCGCAAAGCATGCCAACATGAAAGCACTTATTTTTTCAAGTGCTGAAAAAAATGGAGAGAGTGCATATAGACACATTTACCTTTGAAATAGTAGCCAGTTCATCTGTGCTGCTGATATTGGTGTTTGTCATATTGGAGGCAAAGTAGTTTTTGCTATAGATAAAAGACCAGATACTTTATGATATATAAAATCATTATCAGCTCAACTTTATGCACGTATGTGAAGTACATCAATAACATGCTTCATTTTTTAATAATGCTTTTCTAGAAAACCTAAAATGATTGTGTCCTAAAGATACTGTTAATTTTCTTTGTCCAGTAAAGCTGCCTAAAATTGAAGGAGATTGTTTTTCATGTGTGAACCAGACCTGTAGTAGTATTTACATTATTTCTGAGGATGATCAGCTCTGAATTAATAATACTGTGTGTACAATCAAATTCTCTTCAGGATTAGAGAATCCAATATGTGTTTTTGGTGCTAAAATTGCATGTTTCTAACAACTTGTCTAATTTGTATTTTTCTCATGTTATAAAAATTATCATTAAAAAGGGTTATGTTTTCAGTTGTAGTAAGTGGTTCACATTTTCTTAGGAATTAAATTTGTGCATTTCATTGTTGTCACGTTGGGTATTAAGTTTCTTCAGGTTCTTTTAATCTAGAACACTTCTGCCCTTTTCCCCCCACATGAGAGAAGAGATTGAGCAGAAGTGACTAGGGCCCCTTCTTTACTATTGTGGGAGCACAGTGGGTGGTCACAGGGACTGTGGGCTCCTCTGAACTCTCATGGAACTTTATTGTTTTGTTTCTAGCTGAGGAACTTTTTCTACAATTTCTTGGATAGTTTCCTGATTTGGGTAGGAAAATGTACATTGTGCTAGTTTGCTTCTTGCCACAAGAGGGTGCGGCTGGGAGGCATTTCTGTTTGAAGAATGTGGGGTGGGTTTTTTTTTTTTTTTTTTTTTAATTTTAATTGAAGAGTTCTGACATTCCTCAAAATGCTAATTAAACACCCTGTCCTTTTTGTGAATTCCATTTGTTACATATAACATAAGAGAAGTTTGTAGCTGCTTACCTATGGGTTCACTCCAGGGGTACTCTATTAAAAAAAAAAAGTCAAGAAAAATTTTTGAATAATTAGAGTCCCTAGTACTAAACATTTCTGATGTTTTTCAATAGTGTTTAAAAATGTGTTTTTTCATTGTCCTAAACCATCTAAAGAACTCATACAATATTAAATATTAACATCCTGAAATACATGTAGCTATGTATTGACATTCATTTCTGTTAATTTCAGATGGCCACCTAAGAAAAGAGAAGGGGAAAAATACTAATATTGAAAATCTTCATATTTCTCAAACTGTGAAGAGATGATATTTCCATTTGGGGCATCTTTTATCTTAAAATTGTATGTATTAAATAACTTATTTATTTTTTGTTACTAAATTGTATCACTAATATTTGTACTTTGTAGAAATTTGAGTTTCTGCAAAATATTTAGTTTTTCATATTTTACTGCATTTGTGAATAAAAGCTAACTCTGTCATCTAGCTTTTTGGATTTGACTTGAAAGAAAATATATTGTTTTTAAGAAGTATTTTAAAGGTCCTTATATTTGTGAGAAATTAAAGGGTCTTGTAGTACACTATACATTCTTCTAAAAAAAAATCCAGATCCTTATAGCTGTATCATCTGCTCATTAGCGTGATACAGTAATTAAATTTACTTCAGGCTGGAATTAAGTAGGTTTGTAAAAAATTTATGTTTAAAAAAAAAAAAGATGAAAGCCAGAAAAAAAACTAAAATTTCTATAAAGTTTGCTTTTCCTTTAATTATTTTTCAGATAACCATTTATGATTAAATTAAAGTATCTGAATTACTACCTGAAATTGAACTTTGAAACTAGGTAACAATGTACTTTTTCTTAGATCATTTTGGCTTCTACTGGAAGATTTAATTAAAATGTAGAGGGGAACTAATTCTTTTAATTTTGCCATAAGTAAAACAAAGAGTTTATTTTATTACACAAAGAATGTGGAATCAGCATGAAGAGACAGGCTTTAGGAGAATGCTAGAAAGTACCTTTTAAAAGTTGGCATTGTTTAACCTCCATGTGGCCTTCAGTTGTACAATTACAAGAGGAGCTATGAAGGGGCCAACTCCCTAATTCTTTGGGCTCTGAAGGTTACTAAATGTCGATTTTTATTCTTAGGACAGAAAAATAGTAAGAGCCATTGTAGTGTTATCTCTCACATGCTATTTTGATACTTATTAAGGTATTTTTTTAATGTAGAGTCTGTAGGCCGATTTCACTGAAAACTGACTGTTAACGGTGGACAGCACCTGACTGGCAGAAGCCCCACGGTGTATTCAGAGCACAACTGCATGGGCGCCCGCACGCTGACAGCAGTTAGCTTAGACACCTCCCACGGGGATGGCGATGGGCTGGAGTGAAGAGATCCCCTTAACCCATACTTCACAAGTCAGAGGGTTTTGAGAAGCCCTGTTGGTGGGCTAAAATTACAGTACATATATGAGAGGTAGAAATATTCCAAGGGCTTATTTTAATTTTCAGATGAAATCTGTAGTATCTGATTATAATTACTAGCCCTATTGTATATGGGAATATAAATATCTAAATTTTTCTCAGAGGACTTGGTTTACATCCAAAGATGTTGGCAGTGGACACTAAGTTTACCTCAGGAATTGCAATCATGCAGCACTAGATTAAGAAAAAATGCTGGAGTTTAGCATTTTGGATACTGATAAAAATGACCAAAATAGAAACTCAACAGAATTGTCACATGTAGTTCACTGTGGTTTCATAAGCATTATCCTGTAACTCGATTGTACCCAGGCAACTTTTATACTTTTGATATAACATGTAATAAAAAAAAATTAAGCAATTCACCTCTGTGCAGAGGGTGTTTGTATGACTGTTGTCATCAAAGGCGTTTACCAGAACCTGGGGGTGGCTCTCCAGGCCTTCCTCCGGGACCTTCAGCAACCGAGCTGTTGGGGGGTATAGAGCAAGGTTGGGGAAGGGGAGCTTTTCCTGGTGCGTGTGCCATCTCACCTTGGGGGACAGTAGCTCTTTGTAGAGTGGCAGTGGTGGGGGCGGATGGTGTCAGACTCTGGGGGTAAGCAGCATAAAAATCCATGGGGCCATGTGCGGTTTTATTTAGTACTATATTTTTACATTTGGTAAAGAAAAAACACCTACTTTCAAAATACTATGGGATTTTTATGGTTGTCCACAATGGAGGATCTTGGGCTAAGAAAATCTGCTCTGGAAATTGCTGTACTCAGCATTTTTTCAACACTGTCAATTTATAGTCCAGTAATTTAAAAAGATGCATAGGCTGAGACATTTAAAAAAAAAATAAAGGAAAAGAAAGACAAATGTAAATCCAGAGGACCCATCAAGGTATTCTCATAAACTAATGAGTACATCATTGCTGGTGGTTTTCATAGGCTTGTTGAGAGACGTTATCTTCCAAAAATGCAGGGGGAAACTTGGATTTTCACAAAAATAGTATGTGAGTTGGAACTAAAGAGGAACTTGGGAAAAGCGGAAATTTAAAACTTGGGCAATCTAAACACTCATAGCAGGAGCAGAGGTGGCTTTTGAAGATGATAAATTTGAGCTTAGCATATATGTTTGCATAGAATAAACTAATAGCTTTATAATTATGTGCAAGAACACATTTGTATATGACCCACATGCCTGTATGATTATGTAAAATCTGATGTGTTCTTTAAACCTAAATCCAAGTGTACACGAACGATTAACATTTGTGAGAATATGCCTTTAAAGGCATTTAGAACAATGCTTCCCAGCCACTTGGTATTTGACTTTTGTAATAACTTCTGCAAGGACCATGTGGCCTTCATTAATTTTTTAAAAAATGAAAGGTAAAACTACCTTTTAAAAAATATAGATTTTATTTTTAGAGTAGTTTTAGATTCACAGCAAAACAGAGAGGAAGGTACAGAGATTTCCCATATACCCTGGCTCTCCCACACATGCATAGTTTCCCCCATCAACATAGCCTACCAGAATGGTATGCAAGGTCTGTCCAGAAGGTATCCAGTCATATCATATGAAAAACAGACATTGAAGAAGATACAAGGTAAAGAAACTTTGTACATAGGACAATGACACCTCAGTCCCCTTCAAAGTAGGCATCTTGGAACCTCACACAGTTCTCCCAACTGCCCCCATCAACTGCCCCGTTGTATTTTCCTGAATTTCACTGCTGGTCTGAAATCTCTTCCCTTTCAAAGGGGATTTTGGTTTTGGGAAAAGCCAGAAGTGGCAGGGTGCCAAATCTGGGCTGTAGTGGGGGCTGAGTCACCTGCGTGATTTGATGATACATCATTACTACCCAAAGTCTATAACTTACTTTAGGGTTCACATTCGCTGGCATACATTCTGTGGGTTTGAACAAATGTATGATGACTTGTATCCTCCATTATGGTGTCATATAGAATAATTTCACTGCCCTAAAAATCTCTTCTGCCTATTCATCCCTCCCTTCCCTCAACCCCTGGCAACCTCTGATCTTTTTACTGTACCCATAGTTTTGCCTTTTCCAAAATGTCATACAGCTGGAAACATATACAGTATGTAACCTTTTCAGACTGGCTTCTTTCACTTAGTCATATACACTTAAGGTTCCTCCATGTCTTTTCATGGCTTGATAGCTCATTTATTTTAGTGTCGAATGATATTCTAGTACCACAGCTTTTTTATCCATTCACCTACTGAAGGGCATCTTGATTGTTTCCAAGTTGTGTCAATTATGTAGAAAACTGCTGTAAACATCTATCTGCAGGTTTTAGTAGGGACATTAGGTTTCAGCTCATTTGGGTAAGTTCGAAGGAACATAATTTGCTGGGTCATATGGTAAGAATATCTTCAGTTTTGTAAGAAACTGGAAAACTACTTTTTTGAAAATCTTAGGATCCTTCCTGATAGAGGTAGAGAATATGGAGTTACCAAGACACCGGCGTTGGGAATTGGTAATGCGATAGAGAGCATTGCAGGTTACTGCGCAGTGTAACTTGCACCCGGAGAGGTGAAACAGAAGTGCTTTTGTGCAGGAGAGTTGTAGTGGAGCAGATCTCTCGGGGAGGAACCATGTCCCTTTATTCAGAGAAGGCAGAGTGCTTGCGAACCTTGAGCTGGGTGACTTGAGTGCTGATACACTTTTAAATACATTGTGAAGCGCATGCAGGAGTAAACCAGGCTCGGACCCAATCTCTGATAATACGAAAAGCTACAGGGGATTACGCTTTGGAGCTTTTTTAAGCCAGTGACAAATAACAAAGCTACCTGATAAAAGACTCCAAGTGAAAAATTTCTCCTCTGCCATCTTGTTTCATGAGTTCAAGGAAAGTCCCATTACGTGGCACCTCATAGAAAAGACATGCCAGGGAAATGTACTCAAGAGTTCTCAGTTGAAATAACATTTTTTAAAAACTAACTTTTGTTTCCCCAGATATTAAAATAACTGGATTTTTGAGCCTTGAGGTATAAAATGGAGGTATCTGATTTAATTATTATAATTGCATTTTTGAAGATTCAAACATCTGAGCTTCTGCATTGGACAGATATTTATAGAATGTTATATGCACATACCGTCGTCCCTGAGTACTTCTAGAATGTATCAGCAAGGTATGAAATGCTTTATATAAGCCCTTCACATGTCATATTTAACAGCCCAGTAGGTAGGTGAGGCAAAGATACTGACCATCTGTGCTTTTCATTGAGAAAATGAGCTCTTAAAGGTTCATGGACAATCCTAAAGCTGCTGGCTGGTGCTCAGCAGATCGTGAGTTAAAAACCTCAGACTTTGCATCAGACAGGCAGGTGGGGTTTGAATTCCTGCTCCACAGCTAACTAGCTGTGCTACCTTAGCTGGTTATTCAACTCACCAAACCTGGTTTCTTAACAGCAAAATGCAGGGCGGGGGCACTTTTTAAATTTATTTTTTACTGATTTTAGAGAAAGGGAGGGAAAAACATCAACAAGTTGCTTTACCCACCCATGCACTCATTGGTTGTTTCTTGTATGTGCCCTGCCCAGGGATGGAACCAATAACCTTGCCATATCTGGATGATGCTCTAACCAACTGGGGTGGGGGGGGGGATTTTTTAAAGCACCTGCTTGAGTAGGCGAGACAATGCGGTAAAATTCAGTGTTTGCTTACCAAGTTCTTTAAAGAATCAAATGTAACCCCTTGGAAAGTGCCATGGTAATGCCTCTGGTAAAAAATGCCACTTCTGCCCTGGCTGGTGTGGCTTAGTGGATCGAGTGCCGGCCTGCAAACCGAAAGGTTGCTTGATTCCCAGTCAGGGCACATGCCAGGTCCCCAGTTGGGGCCATATGAGAGGCAACTGATTGATGTATCTCTCGCACATTGATGTTTCTTTCCCTCCCTTACTCCCTTCCTCTCTCTCTAAAAATAAATAAATAAAATCTTTAAAAATGTCGCTTTGTACTCTGAGGCCAAAAAGACAGCCTGCCCTGGATTATCTTTCCACTATGGGGCATGGGGTTGGCGTGGGGGGAGGGTGGCAGTAGTGATCAGCTTAGTTTCCCTCCCCTTCCTTCTCTGCTCCAAGGCATTTCTATGCGAATGCAGGGACAATTTCCATTCCTTTTAGAGTCTAACATTAAAAGGCACGTGGTGAAGCAGCCCATTCATCATTTTCTGAAGAACTTTACCCCTGACTTCCCCAGCCAGCTGAATACTGTCTCTTGCCTCCATGATTTCGGCCCATTGGTGGACAGGGGGCTGGGCTTGGGTGGTTTTTTTGTGGGGGGCGTGAGGGTTGAGAAGCAGGTGCTGGAAGGATGAGGAAGGACCTAGAGGGACTGGAAGCCTGTAGGCAAACAGTGAGAGCAGGATAGGCTCTCACTCACCATCATGTCCCTGAGGCCTGGTGCCACTTGGTTTCATGTTTGTTGGGAATAATAGCAGCTAACAGGAAGCAACACAAGATGTTCAGTTTACATGGATCATCTCAAGGATTCTTCACAAATAGCCAGGAATAGCTGATGTTCTTCCCATATTACAGGTAGGGAAACCAACACAGGGTTTAAGTTACTTGTCAACGGTCACAGGTAGAAATTGGCACTGGCAGATTCAAACTCGACTCTCCTGGACATTTTCTTCTGGAATCTCTAGGGAGGTGAATCATGGCAATGGCCAGCTCCAGTCCCAGTGAGAGCTGGGGCCTTCCTCTGGGACTTCGGCTTTCTCATCTGCAAAATGGGGGTATTAATAAAGCCTCCCCCCATCACCTGCCTTGGTTACCTGGGGAGGGTTTGTGGAATAAGATGGGGCATATGCTATGCACTGGGCCTTGCAAGGCTCTTCAACTCCTGAACCCTCTCCCCAAACCGCCTGGCTGAAAGTGGCTGGACCCACGTGGGGCCGGGGCTCAGCGCCAGAGAGATCCCCTTCCCATCCCGCCAGGCAAGCGCTGCCGCTGGCCACGGGTGAATACCAGGTGGGTTTGATGTTGGAAGGATGGGGTAGGGACAAAGGGGGTCTGCAATGCAGAGCTGTCATCTGCAGCCCCTCCCGCACGCAGGGCCCAGCTGGAGGCCTCTCTGCACCATATTTAGTCAGGGGGAGCGGGCAGCCCCGGGCTGGTATGCGGCGCCGGGAATTCCGCAGGCAGGAACCCGCGCCTGCCCTTTTTGGGTTGTCTCCCGCCTAGCGCCCCCAGCCTGCCCGCCCGCCCGCCCGCCTCACCCGGGGAAGGCGGATGAGCTGGGCCGGGAACTTCGGAGTCCGTGCCGAGCGGGGAGCGGGGCGCCCGGGATGCCCGCGGGTCCCCGGCCTGGCGCGGGGCCAGCCCACCGCCTCGGCTTCCTTTTATGGCCTGTGTGCGTGCGTGTGACCGAGGGGAGAGAGACCGGGGAAGATGGAGGGCCAGGCGCAGGGAGAGGGAGAGAGGTTGCAGCCAGAGGCACAGAGAGCGTGAGACGCAGCGGAGGGACTCAGAGGCTAGAGACAGTGAGGCATGTGAGGAACAGTGATGAACAGAGTGACAGAAAGAAACCGTGATGGAGAGACACAGTGTCAGACAATGAATGAGTGGAGAGAGAGATAAGTGGTAGTGGTCCGGAAAGGCAGACAAGCAGTAAAATTTTAGTCAGCTGCTGCTTTTGCAAGAATTTCTTGGGACGGATAGAAGCAGTTGAAGGGAACTTGCAAGGCGGGCAAGGTCCCACCCGGGGTCCCACCGCATTGTCTTTGGATCCTGACGTGCACCTGGCGAATTTCAGCACATAATCATCACACACGTTTCAGCTGCCAGCACGGGTCCCTGAGGAGGGAACCGATTTGCCTGAGGTCACACAGGCAGCGAACAGAGCAGCCGGGGGTCTGAAGTGGCAACAGTGGGATTTTTTTTTCCCTCGTGGGTGGCGGTAGGGAATGGCAAGTTGGGAAAAGTAAAAACTTCCCCTTCCCGCACAGTTCCCAGCAGTCTGAGGCTTCTGCCTTGCACTTCGCAAAGTCCAAAAATTCCCCTTTTCTACCCTTTATGCAGGAACAGCCTGCTCCCTTTCCATGCAGCGCGGGCAACTAAAATAGGGAGTGGGGCAGGGACGAGTCAGCTGGATCCCCAGGGATAGGAAGCGGTTAAAGCCCCTTCGGCTGAAATTGACCCAGGGAAGCAATCCCGGAGCCGGGGTGGGGAGGGGCAGGAGGTGGTAGTGGTGATGAAACACTTGTTCTAACGCTTCTGCAGGGCATGCCCCTGCCCACGGCCTCTTCCTTGCCCCCTGCTCGTCTGCTCCAGGTGCGCCAGAGGGCCTGGACGAAAGTCCCGCTTCTCCAGCCCTGTAGGGGGCGCTGCGGAGGGAGCAGTGCGGGACCCTCCCCCACTCCGCCCTCCTGGGCGGCCTCCCCCTTCCCACCAGCGGGTAGCTCCGGGTCTATAAAGAGAGGCATCTCATGTGAGCCAGGAGATTTGGACGCCCCTGCCTGGGAGGTGTACCAGATCTGAGCTCTCCATCCACCTTCTTCTCCGTTATCCCCACAGTGAGAAATCTGTAAGTAGCATGGCATGGTGGGGGGGGGGGGCGGGGGGGTGGAATTGGGTCTGGGGTTTAAGGGTCTTCCAGGGCATCCAGTAGCTGGGGAGCAGTGAGGTGTATTCCTTGCCCTCCTCTTAGGGACTATGGTGAAAGGGTGTGGGTTCACAATTTTTATTTCTTTCTGCTCACCACCCTAGATTTTCCCCAAACCAGCAGTGATAAGTAGCACTTTGGGGGTACTTTTGAAAGAGGACAGACAGTGCCTGGGCCCAACTCCAGTTATACTAGAATCTCCGGAAAAACTTAAAAAGAGTCTTGCTGTGAGGCAAATCTGGGAGATGCGCTTCCTTGCAAATCTCAGACAGAGGTCCAGCCTCCACAGCCAGGCTTCTAACTTTTATTCTAGGCACAAAAAGAGTGTAGCAGAATGTCACTCAAAAGTCATTTCTATCACAAAGTCATGCCAAGTGTCACTTCATGTCGATTTGGAAGCACTGTTTAGTTCTGCTGATAAAGCATTAACTCAGTTAAAAACATATAGGAACATACTATTCAGAGAGGGCAGTATTCTTCATCAGTTCAGAGGATGTGCTTGTTGATATCCCTGGAGAGACAGGCTGGTTATGGTCCAGTTCATTTATTACATCTCAGTTTTCTTCCAGACCCCCTCCCTCCAAATTTTAAAAAATTTATCCAGGTTGACCCCAGGGGCCTCAAATACCCAGACCAATGCCAAAGTCAGCATTTGCCTCCATGACCTGTGGGTGCATTATGTAAGATTGCACTGGGATTTTCTGCAAAGCAGCCAGTACAAAGTTACTGTCATGCCCCACAAAGTGGGCGAAGTAAGTAAAAGTGTGGCTACTGCCTGTTGTAAGTTTTCCCCCTGCACAGAGAGCTGGTGGGGATTTTGCTGCTTGAGGAAAGGCACCATTCAAAGCCATACATGTCAAGCAGTAAAAGAAAATACTTAGAAACCCAAGACAGGGAGCAATTAGCTAGAGTATTAAGAACTCATAGACTCAATTGCAAACTGGCCAGGGTTTGGCAAAGGGAAAGCAGGACAGCTGTTAGCAAACTGCTTTGCATGGTTTTGTTTGTTGCAGTCTTCCCGGTTTGTTTGGTTTCCTTAAGGCTCCCATTTTAGAGTTTTTGTAGAGAGGTCTCTTAAAGATGCTGAACGAAGGTCATTAGATGGCAGTGTAGAAAATAGGATATTGAACATCTGTGGAAGGAAAAGCGGTCTTTCCTCGATGCTTTCCCACTGAAGTCACTACCACTGATGGAGCACCTGTGTGCCAGGCACTGTAGCAGTGTTCAACTTGCTGTATCTTATTTAATTATTGCAACCACCTTTGAAGGGAAGCACTATGATGCCTGATGAATATACAAGGCAGCTGAGGCTCAGAAAGGCTCCGTAGCTTGCCCAGTGTGGCACAGCTGGCTGGTGGTGGAGCCCATGCCTGGGTCTGTCCAGCGCTAAGTCTCTGCCCTTGACCCCACCATCTTTTTTTCTTTCTCATGAACAGAAACAGTTGGAGTCAGGTTTCTGGTGGGACCAAACATTTCCAAGAAAGCGAGTGTTTATCATCTCTTCGAAGAAAACATAAACTGACCTTTTGGGAATTTAAAATAAAAGGCCCTATTTGTCCCCCGTGGCGTGATAATCAACTGGCCCGATGACCTTTGGTGGGCTCCCATCCCAAGGGTCCAAAATATGAACTAGCTGGGCCTTCCTCAAGAAGCTTCTGGGGCCTGCCTTGTAAACACCATGTTTTTTTTTTTAATTTTCGTATCTGAAATAGACGTGTTATTCCGTACAAGGTAGTTGTTATCATTACTTTTCTGTGCGAGGGCTGAGATTGAGGCATACATGCCCATTTATGGTAGCGTTTTCCACGAGGCCATCCCTAGCGCCCTGGCAAATGAGCCTTGTATTGCAGCTTTGTTGGTTGGGACTCTGGGGATTTCTCTGCCCTCGTCCTTCCCGGTCAGGACTAAGTGGAGGAGCCCGGAGGGGAAGGCACTTGGGAGGAGAGAGGAATTCGTTTTTCCTACTCCTCTCTTATGTGGGAGTTTTACTTGGGGGCAGGAGTAGGGATTGTCTCCTTTCCTCAGTACCATGGATCCAAGCCGGTGGATTTACACTTTTGGCACAGTCATGTAATTCTCAAATCAGATATAAATTAGATTTTTCTGGAAAGCCAAGTCCAATTTTAAATCCATTGGAATCCTAGACTCTCACAAGCAAATTTAGAAATCATCTACACTGGCCTTCCCAAACCTCAGTTTTCTGATCTGTAAAATGGAGCTAATGAGGATAGCTATCAGTCGAGCACTTTTGCCAGACCACATGCTAAATCCTTCACAGGCATCATCATTTATAGTCTTGACAACCACCTTTTGGAGTAGATGCTATTATTATGGGTGCTGTTTTACAAATCTGGAGTCTGAATAACTTGCTCAAGATAACTCAACTAGCCAATGTGGATTCTACGAACTAGCTTGAACTCCAGAGCCTAAGGGATAACCCTGTTGGGAGGATTAGATGAGATAATGCCCATGAAAGGCTGAGCACAGTGCCGCCTGGCCCCTGGTCAACTCAGTGGATGGTTACTTATAACATGTTGCACATGACCAGAGACTTTAAGGTCCTTGCTTGATGTGGCACAGCTGATACCTGGTAGAACCGGGAAGCCTGTTGTGTGGTCTTTCCATAAAGAAGAAATTTATTCCTAATTTCCCTTTTGTGTAATCTCTTTTCATAAACCCAATTCTTACTTGAGCTAAAGATGGTGACTGGAATCTTCTATTTTAATACAGCCACACTTCCTCACCTGTGTAAGGAACAGTACGAACTCCAACATACTGGCCCATTTGTGACTCACTTAGGGTTACAAAGGCATCCATTAAGAGCTTCCACCTGTGAGTGGAAGAAGCCTGTCTGGCTTTCACAGTGGCTCCTTCTGCTCTCTGAGGTCTCCTCCTCTCCCCCTTCAAACACGTTTAACCATGGCCACACCATGGAGGTGAGGACAGGTCGGGAGAAGATGGCCAAGCTGGAATCTGTGCGGGATCAGAGATGCAGGAAGGAGTGAGTGCTGCCTGTTGTATCTTCGGGAGGAAGTTAGGTGTCTCCGACTCACATCAGCGATTCAGGGGCTTGAGAATCAGCCCTCTTTAATGGCTCTAAGACAGGGCCACAGGACACATCACCAGCTCACTTGTGCAGGCGTGCGCCCCCTGCTTCACTGGTGGGGCATGCAGCCGGTGACGCAGGTGCTCGGAAGGGGCCAGCTTCTGAGACCACTAGGGTCGTTATAGCCCTTCCCCACTCTCCAGGTAGAATCCTTTCTCCCTGGCACCCGCTCTCCTCCACCCCCCATCTCTACATGTCATCGTGGTTCATGTATTCTCGTGCTTCCTTCTAAAATGTTTCTCTGTCAGATCTTTCTTTTACACAGATATGGGCATTGTGTAGATTAAGTTTTCCCACATAATTACATATTTTTGACATCTTTCTATAGCAGCACATTTTGAGGTTTTTCGTTTTATCGGCTACACAACACTATTACTTGGATGTATAGCATCTTACTGAAATAACCCCTTATTGAAACATACCAGTTTCACTCCCCATTTCTCATAAACAGGATTCCAGGGAATATCCTCGTTTATCTATTTTTATCTAATTATGTCAGTTTATCTGCAGGAGAAGTTCCCAGCAATACAGTTACTAAGTTAAAGACCAGGTGCATTTAAAATGGATAGATATTGATGAAGGGTCCCCTAAGGACTCTGTGAGTTTCGACTTCTAATGGTCACGCGGGAGACTAGACATTGATGTTTAAGGTGTGCTGTGCCAGAGCAGTGAGGCACAAAATGCAGCGGGGCTTTAGGGCCAGAAACGACCAGCTCTTTCTCTACCCAAAGCATCCTCCATAGGAGTTGTTAACACACCTCTTGCTGACCAAGCTCTCTTCGCAGGGAGGGAAAAAATAATTTAGCTTTACTAATTAAAAGAACTTGCTTCTGGGGTTACTTTAAAAACAGTATTCAAATAAGGTGGGCAGATGTTAAAAGGTAACATTGAAGTAGCAGGTTCACCACTTACCTTTTTCCTGTTAAGGTGAGGTCAGGCTTCCTTGGCAGGATAAGGGCGGTGATTTTGTAAGATGGCAAAGGGGTGTGGTTGGTGAGGAAGTGGCTATGGGGCCAGGCCATGGACCAAAGAAGAGATTTTCTACTAAGAGGGGATTGAGTTTCAGACAGATCTGGATTCAAAACCTAGCTCCACCTTTTGCAAGCAAAGGCCCTTGGTTTACTTTCTGGGCCTTGGTAGCATCGTAGGAATAATAAATAATACCCACCTCGCTGAACACTTATGAGGCATGGCGAGATGATGTATATAATAAATTGCCTTGCCTGATACCCCATGAAGAGAAGAGCCCCAGTAACTATAACAGCTGTTGTCAATAACAGCTGGAGTCCCAGCTGCCTTGTAGGGATAGTTTGGGGCTCGGAGAATGGATGCACCTGGGGAATCCAGTCCCTCTCCTGCTTCCCTCTGCACACCAGGCTCCTCCCACACCTGGGCCAGGCCTTGAACTAATTTCTTCACTTCGTATTTCCGCTGGTGGGTCGTGTTCTAGATCATGCCCAGAGGCTTTCATTTTGCCTGCATGGCATTTACAATGTGCAGTGATTTCACTCTTGGGATGGGTGTTTTGTACCTAAATTTGGACTTCCAGATCTTTTGAAAATCTGGCATACAGGGCCCACATCCAGAGCCCTCAAATTGCCACCTTCTTTGGAGAGGGCGAGAGGGCTCTGCACGGCCACCTCAGGCCTGGGCCACTGTGCGTTGCTCACCTGACCCTGGAGGCATTGCGGTCTGTGTGCAGAATCTTGCACCAGTGGCTCAGCAGTAAAATCCTGAGGGAGGCAGTTGACCAGGCCTCATGATTTACAAATCTATATCCTTTAGGCTCTGGAGTATTTTATTCATTTTTCATTAATGCAGAATCAAAAGAGGCAAGGCCTTTTACCCCTGAGTTCCTCTGGGGAAAGTAAAACCAATGCTAAAACAAACTAAAGCAGCTGAGCATTCTCAGTTGGTCCAATTTCAACCCTTTGGTCCAGAATCACAGATACTATAAAATATTAGAGCTAGGCCAGCCCATTTCTTTCTCCCAAATGAAAACGTAAGGCACAGAGAGGGAGGGTGACTTGCTCAGAGTCACCCAGCAAGTTTGGAGCAGAGCTGGGACTTGTAATCCTGTGGTCTTACAGAGGCTAACAAAGAGCTTGTTTGTGCTCAAAGAAAGAAGCAGTGCGTTGTTGGTGAGGAAGCCAGGACTCTGTACGGGGCCCAATACACACAGCTATGTCAAACATCGTTAATGCCAACCTTTGCTTTCGTGAGAATGTTCAAGAGCAGCCCTTGATCATGAAGTGTACTCAGTATTCCTCGGTCCTATGTCATAATCTAGATGTGGCCTTTCAGCTCTGAGAGCGGTTGCAAGGCGTGGGCAGGGCAGGGGGAGCAGAAAGAGGGCTTGGAGAGGAGGAAGCAAGGTGCTGGGGGTCCTCCTTGAATCTGGCCAACTGGGCAGCTCACTCCTGTCTGATCTGATGTGACCTTCCACAGTTGACATTCCAGGCGGGTGTTGACTAAGTAGCCACTGTCCTCAGCTTTGTCTTTCCCAAGAGAGCCCATCTTTTTACTCTAAAGTGCTGGTTCTCACTGGGGACAGTTTTGCCCCCCGGGGGAGGCAATGTCTGGAGATGTCTGGAGACGTGACCCGGGGGAGAGCATGCTCTGTCATCTGGTGGGTGGAGACCAGAGATGCTGTATTGCACAGGACAGCACCCTGCCCCCACCCTTCAAAGGATTATCCAGCCCCAGTGTGGATAGTCTGGGGATCAGAAAACCCTGCTCTAAATTAAAGACCACAGCAGGGAGCAGCGGGCCAAGGTTTGCTTCCCTTCAGCACGGGGGAAATTGGGTCACGGACTGTGGTCTCTGATATCTGTGGCAATTTTTTTAAAATATACTTTATTGACTATGCTATTCTAGTTGTCCCAATTTCCCTCCACCTTTCCCCCTCCACCTGGTACCTCCATTCCCTTTAGCAATCACTCCCTTAGTTCATCTGCCGCGATTTCACAAGCTAGTTTTCCTTCAGCTCTGGGCCACGCCTAGCGCCTGATTGTCCACTACTCCAAATTTGGAAAACCCAAGGTTCTGGGTGCACGCTGAGGCAAGTCCTTAAATCAATAAACCTGCATTACCCAGAGCCCTTCCACTGTCAAGTCCCATTCAGGAAGTGTCACATGTGTGCCTGTATTTCCTTCAGGCCTCAGAAGGGAGATGAAACAGGAAAGAGCTTTTTGAAAATATATTTTTATGAGATTTCACCATAACTAGCTGTGCCATTATGGGCAACTTACTTAACCTCTCTGTGCCTCTGTTTCCTCATCTGTAATGCAGGGGTAATGGTACCTCTCTGGGGGGTTTTGAGGGGATTAAATGAGTTCAGCAGCTATAATTACTAATATTGTATTATTAATTTACTAGGCTTGCTGAATTTTCTCAAGGGCAAACCTGTGGGATTTCATCTGTGTTTAACAGGAAAAGAGGTCAGTGGCCACAGGTTTTGGGGAGCTCTGGGTTCAAAGGAGTGAAGTAGCTTTTTTTTTTCAGGTCCTGCCAGGACCTTGGATGTCCTGATAGGTGTTCTGCCTCCCCACGATGGAGAGGGAATATGGGTTTGACCACAGAACTAGTTTTTTTTTCTTTAAAGAGTGTCTCACCCTCCCTGAATCCCACCCCACCCCCAAATATTTCAAGGAATTAGGGTTCCAAGGAGCACACTCTGGCAACCGCCTTCCTAGGGTGAAGCCAAGCTCCTCTTTCCTTTTCCTTCTTTCCCGTGACCAAAGCAGATGTCACACATCCTAAAAGCCGCAGGCATCAAAGTCCGGGAGGCAGGCCAGCTTCTCTCTCTCCTTTTTTGGATGGAGACCCACTCTTCGCACTTGATATTGTTTGTATTTCTGGATCCTGAATTAGACAAGGTTCCTGGCCATGGGGATTCCTGTGTTCTTTTATTTTTTGGGTTGTAGTTTTTTTTTTTTTTTTTGCTGTTTTCCTGATTTTCAAGGCAGCTCACCAACATTGCACTTAGAAAGAGCCCATTTAGTTCTTGTGGTGCTGGGAACAAATAAAACACTTCTCCCGACCCTCTTGAGAATAATCAGCTACCATTTAAAAACTTTTTATTGATTGAGTAATAATATAGATGTATACTTAATACTGCTGAACTGTACAAATAAATCATTAGGGTGGTAAATTTTGTGTTCTGTGTATTTTAGCATAATTAAAGATTAAAAGGGAAAAAAGAAGAAAGAAAACCAAAAATTTTCAGGGAAGTGTACTTTATATCCAGAAAAGAGGCCCATACCCGTGGCTGTGCAGCTGCCCTGGTTTTCACAAAGTACACGCACCCATGCAGCTGACACTCAGGTTAAGGGACAGGACATCGGCCAGCAAGCCCCCTCACGTCCCGCCCTTCCAGTCATGACTTCTGACGTGTATCACCATCAGTTAGTTTTACCTGGTCCTGGACCTCTTATAAACAGTCACACAGTATATCCTTCCTGCATCTGCCTTCTCAAGTGCGTTTGTGAGATTTGTTTTTATTGTGGCGTGTAGCTGATTTGGGTCCCATTTTGAATGTTTATCATGTGTTATTGTGTGCTAGGTGTCTTAAAGGATCAATTCATTTATTGAAAATACTCCACTGAGCTTCTGACAAGCCCATCAAGCTTATGTGAGAGGCAGAAGAGTATAGTATGCAATGAGACCCAGGTTCAAATCCCAGCTCCACCACTTTTTTGCTGTGTGACTTGAGGCAGATTCCTTCCCCTTTCTGAGCTTCCACTTTCATATCTGTAAGGTGGAGCTTATCATAAAACCTAACTGCAGAGGCTGTGGTGATGTTACTTGGTGATCCTGCACAGGAAGGCTTTATTTAGCCCAGGGTCCTTGAGTGTTAACCTTCATGGTTGGTGTCCAGAACACTCAGCTCTGGGTTCAACATACAGACCAAATGGGAGATGGCGCAATATTGACAATGCTTACAAGTAGGAGATAGCTTTAAAAAAATTTTATAGCAAACTTTTTCCTTTTAAGTAAAAATGTCAAACATGCAAAAGCGGGCAGAACAGTGCAAGCATTTATCAGCACCTGAGCCAATTTCATTTCCTCTCCAGCCCCTTTCATTTCTTCCCTGCTCTGATTATTTTAAGATAAACCCCAGGTTTATCATTTACTCTATCAGTATTTACAAACCTCTCTGAAAGGAAAGGGTTCTCTAAACAGAAGAAATCACAGTGCCATTTTCCCACCAAAGAATTTCACAAATTCCCTAATATAAAATACAGTGAGTCAATGTTCAGATTTCTCCGATTATCTCATAAATTTGAGAGTGCTTGTTAAATAAATTTTTTTTTGTGACAACTACATTTAATTCCTCAAAGCTTTCCCTTTAAGGGGTAGCTTGTTAAAAACTGCAACACATACCTTTATTTGTGACTTTTCTTCCCTTCCTGTGTATGTGGGTGTTGGGGTAAGGGGAAGTTCTTTCCCTGCCTTTATCAGTGTTTATCTTTTGTTGCACTCATTTGGTTTTTTTATTATGAAACATTTCAAACATATGCAAAAGTAGAGAGAATGGTACCACACCCACCATTCTCCCTGCAGGTACTGACACTCAACTTCAGTCATTTTCACAACTGAACCCATTTTCATTTCATTGCCACCCTCCTCCCATTTCTCTTATGTGTCTTAAGTCCCTTCTAATCTATAGGTTCTCTTTCTTTCTCTTTTCTTTCTCCTTCCTTCCTTCCTTCCTTCCTTCCTTCCTTCCTTCCTTCCTTCCTTCCTTCCTTCTTTTCTTTCTTTTTTTGATACTTTGTCCGTTAAAGGAACTGAGTCATTTGTCCTATGCTTTCCCACCACTTGGACTTTGCTGCATGCCCATGACGTTGTTTAGCATGTTCCCTGTGCCCTGCATTTTCTGTAAATAGGCGTTAGATCAGGGGTTTCGTCAGCTTCTGCGCCCCATCTTCTCTTCCTTTTTGTAAGAACATTTCATTGGTGGTGGTAGTACTTCCTACAGCATCCCGTCTGGGGACACATAATATCTAATCAACTCTTTCTTTGTGGGATATTAAGATTAATTAGTATGCGTAGGTGGTGCCAGCCTGGTTCATCCACTAGAAAGTTCTCCATCTGCTTTTCCCCTAACTCCATGGGTCTGAAAGTGTGGACCCCAGGCCAGCATCCATAGCCTCCCCTGGGAACTTGATCGACAAGTGCAAACCTCTGGGCTCATCCCAGACCTACTGACTCAGAAGCTCAGGGCGTGGGCCCAGCCCTCGGTGATTTCACAACCCTCTGTCATTGCCAGGGCCCATTATTTTATTAGGGTTTACAAAATCACTACATTCTGGTTTTAGTGTTTCATTTATGTTTATTAGCTGGAATTCTTCTAATAACACTGAAAGCAGAGTAAGGGAAGAAAGCTGTTGGGCTTATTAAGTCACAAGAGAAATTAAAAAACAATTTTTAATTAAATTTATTGGGGTGACATTGGTTAACAAAAAATACAGGAAATGTGATTGTTAAACCCAGGACAATGTATGTTCTCTACTATTCTTTATTTCTCTTTTTTGAGTAATGGAAGCAATTATTCAGATTTAGGAAATAATTTGCTCATTTATCTTTTAAAAAAATGAGTTGCTAGATCTGGTCTCCCAGGAGAAATAAGCACCCCTCTGAGCAAATCAGCTTCTTGTTTTTACTAGTGTTATTTTCACTCCCGAACCAGGAAAGTAGGAATTGGAGCATCTGCCCCTCTAATTTTGCCTTGCAAAGTCTCTATTTCAGGGCTAGCTGCCCAGCTCCAGGGCCCATTCATGGGTAATGGAGCATACTTCGTCTCCATGGGATTTGGGGCCCAGGCATGAGGATTATCTTGGAGAATTCAAAGGAACTGTGAATTGTCTTCTGCATCAACCACATAGCATGTCCTGGTGGCCATACATCCTCACTCAGCCTGCACCTTAGTTCTTGGTGCACAGCAGCAGTGGTTGGAGGAGGGGAGATGGGGCCCCGTGGAGGAGCCAGGTGACAACAGGTGTCATCAGGGCAGGGCAGCTTCTGCAGGTGTGATCGCAGGGTCTGAAACGGGCCGCTGGACGGGCCTATAAAGAGTTTGCTGCCTCAGCACCCACGTCGTGGACACACCTAAACAATAAGGTGTGTTAATGACTTTAAATGAACGTTTTAATGACTTTAAAAAAACAAAACAGACTTCTCCTTGTCAGATATTTAGTTACCCTGAGGAAGAATTTGTATAAGAAAGGTGGAATTACTGCTTTGGTCCCCACCACACCCCCACTTTCTTTACCAGTTTTCAAAATAATGGGTTTGTTCCCTAGGATCTTACAAGGATGCCTGTGAATTTTTTTAATCATTATGAGCTCATGGATTTAAACATATTCACCTTTCAACTCTTCTGTGTTCTTCTTACTGATATTCAAACTGTCCTATATTTGACCAGATAGAATCACAGTTTCATATTTTAGTATGCAGTTTTCTAGACTTCTAAAAGTACATATACACACACATAAAATTACAAGAAAAAGTCTATTATAAATATTTTAACCATCTTTATTAATCTACATACAGTAGAGCTCACTAATTTGAAAAAAAATGTACCCAATGAGTTATCTGTCTCCACAGCTGTGTGCAGTCATGTAATCAGCATCATAATCAGGATACAGGACATTTTCAACACCCTGCAAGTCTCTTCGTGACTCTTGGTCAGTGTCCTTCCCATTCCCGGCAACCAGGATCTGCTTTCTGTCACCACAGTTTTGCCTTTTCCAGACTTCCCTTATCAGTGGAGTAACAGAGCATGTAGGCTTTTGGGTCTGGCTTCTTCCACTAAGCATAATGCTTTTGAGTCTCATCTATTTTATGGTGCAGTTTGCTTCTTTGTATTGCTGAGTATTCCATTTATATGTATTTTCAACTTAGAAATATATCCTAAGTATAATTGTACAGCCAACAGTTACCTGCTGTATGATTTCATTTATATGAAATGTCAGAAGAGGTGGATCTTTGGAGACAGGCAGGTTAGTGGTTGCCAGGGGTTGGGGGTGGGACAGGGAGTGGCTGCCTGCAGATGGGCACAAGGGAACCCTTTTAGGGGTGATGAGAACGTTCCAACATTTATCATGATAATAGATGCACAATATTTAATTTTATTAAAATCATTGCATTGTACATTTTATTTTTTAAATATATTTTATTGATTATGCTGTTACAGTTGTCCCAGTTTTTCTCCCTTTGTCCCCCCTCTACCCGGTACACCCCTTACCTCCAGCAATCCCTCCCCTGAGTTCATGTCCATGGGTCATACATGTAAGTTCTTTGGCTTCTCCATTTCCTATACTATTCTTAACCTCCTCTTGTCTATTTTGTATCTACTAATTATGCTTCTTAACTCCTGAACCTTTTCCCCCATTCTCCTCTTCCCCGCTCCCAGCTGTTAACCCTCCAAATGGTCTCCATATCTATGATTCTGTTCCTGTTCTGGTTGTTTGCTTAGTTTGTTTTTTTTTTAGAATCATTTTTTTCCTGGTGTTGAATCCCAGAGTGGGTGGGTTTGCATACATTTTAAAATCATGCAGGCCCTTAAAGGGGAGTTTCCTGAAAATCTGGCAGTTTCTTCTGCCACTCCAAACCCCACAGCCTTTTGCGGCCAGATGTTATGGGGGTTTATCTTTGGGGTGCTGGAACCCTGGGCTATGAGGTCTGGCCTGGGGCTCAGATCACTTGCTCCCCCAAAGGATCCTTCTGGATTTTTATCCACCACATGTGAATATGAGACCATCCCAATCCACTGCTGCCTCTCCCCACCACATGGTCTTTCCTTGTTTCTCTGCCCATCTCAGCAACTCTGCCCCTCCTACCGGTCTGGATGAATGTGGCTTCTTTAAATCCTTGGTTGTGGGACTTCCATACAGCTCGATTTTTCTGATGGTTCTAGGTATCATTTGTTTTGAGATCTAGTTCTAATTCTTTTTATGGTTGTTTGAGGAAGTGAAGCATGTCTACTTACACCTCCATGTTGATCAGAAGTCTGAATTGTATATTTTCAATGAGAATGTTATAACTGGTAAATGACACTTTAATAAATACGACAGCATGGTTGGAACTGGAGAGCATTATGCTAAGCGAAATAAGCCAGGCGGTGAAAAGGCTAATACCATATGATCTCACCTTTAACAGGAACCTAATCAACGAAACAAACAAACAAACAAAATATAACCAAAGACACTGAAATTGAGAACAGGCTGACAGTCACCAGAGGGGAGAGGGGAGGGAATTTCAGGGGAAAAGGGGAAGGGTTTGCAGGAGCAAGTATAAAGGACTCATGGACAATAACGAGGCTGGTGGTGGAAACAGGAGGGAGGTGGAGAGGGGTCGGGGGGGGGAGTGGGTTGGGTTGGGAGTAAAAGGCAGAAAACTACTTGAACAACAATTAAAATTTTAAAAATAAAAATAAAAAATATATTTAAAAATATATTTAGTAAGCAAATATCCATAGCTGGATGTTTCAGTGGAATTAGAGCATTCTATTGACGGGATGCTCTATCCATTATTTAACAAGACACTCACCCACTAAAGGCCTTTTAGATTGCTGTAGGTTTGGCTGTTCTGAAAAGCGCTACAATGTACATTGTTATACATCGGTTAGCACTTAACTGTTTCCTTAGGCTAGATTTCTAGAAATGCAATCACAGGTTAAGGGGTATGCACAGATTTTAAAGCTCTTCCATCCCGAGGGCTGTGTGTGCAGAGGCCCAGCCTCTACACTCGACAACACTGGATATTATCAATAGCTTTACTTCTTGCCTCTTAACCCCTGGATAGTATTTTGCCACATGAAAGTACCGTGGTTTACGTATTTGGTGCCATGTTGATGAACAATAGGCAGTGGTGCAGATCTTTTTCAGAAGGGCCTGGTTGTTTCCATTCTTTGACAATGTAAACAGTACCTCAGGGGACAACCTTGTACTTGGTCAAATGTTTCTTCAGATTGCGATCCCAGATATGGAGAGGTGAGGGCTTCGTCTGTCGTTAGGGCTTAGTTCTGGCCTGATTCTGACCCTATTGCCTTATTCCTCAGGGGACCAACCAGGCACCATGGCACAGAAAGGCCAGCTCAGTGACGATGAGAAGTTCCTCTTTGTGGACAAAAACTTTATCAACAGCCCAGTGGCCCAGGCTGACTGGGCCGCCAAGAAGCTGGTCTGGGTCCCTTCGGAGAAGCAGGGTTTTGAGGCGGCCAGCATCAAGGAGGAGAAGGGAGATGAGGTGATTGTGGAGCTGGTGGAGAATGGCAAGAAGGTGACAGTTGGCAAGGATGACATCCAGAAGATGAACCCGCCCAAGTTCTCCAAGGTGGAGGACATGGCGGAGCTGACATGCCTCAATGAAGCCTCCGTGCTGCACAACCTGAGGGAGAGGTACTTCTCAGGACTCATATACGTGAGTATCTTGGGGAAGCCAGTCCCTTCTTCCTGGCCTCCTGTACTCCTAAGGGAAGAGAGAGGTTTAGAGATACGTTCAGGGCGCCGGTTGGGAAGCAAAAGGCCTCATTGAGGGTGGCCACACAGTGAGATAGAATCATTCAGACCTGGGTTCAAATCTCAGTCCTGCCCTTCCTAGTTCTGTGACATTGAACAGGTTATTTTACCACTTGAAGCCTCAGTTTTTCTATCTGTAGCCTGGGAATAATTGCCCTTCCCATGTGAAGGTGGTGCAAAGATCCCACATGATCGCATATGCCAAGTGCCAAGGTGCATGGTAAGTACTCAACAGATTTCAGTGAAGTAGTTCTCTGCTCTTTCTCCATCTTGGAAATAAGGATCTCATAACCTCCTTGAGAAGGCTGCCCATCCTGGCAGCCAGCTGCGAGGGAGAAATAGGGGTCAGGCTAGGTTCTTTGGAGGCCCTCCTTGTCACAAATGGGAACGCCCAGATTGGACCTGGGCCCAGGTGACTGTGCAGATCAGAGTGGACAGAGCTGCACTTTTCAACAGGGTAGCCACTGGCCACATGCGTTTAATTTAGATGTAAATTAAACACCAATACTTCAAAATTTGTTTCTTCAGTTGTGCTGGCCACATGTCAAGTGCCCGACAGCCACCTGTGGCCAGTGGTGCTGCACTGGATAGCCCTGGTGTAAAACGTTCCCATTGTCACAGAAAGTTCTGTTTAACTAGATGGCGGGGTTGGGCAACTCAGAGGGCACAGATTCCTTGTGGGGTTGGACCAGCTCTCCACGTGGCAGCCCTGTGATGCCAGACTGCTGAGCGGCGGGGCCCCCAGCCCAGCCTTGGTCTGTCTTGCCTCTGAGAAAGGGCATGCTAATCCCTTAGACAAATTACCTAATTTCTATCAGATCTCACCTCCTACTCTGCAGAATGAACACAAGGATAGCAACAGCCTCACAGGGCAAGTGCTCTAAAAAGAAAGCACTTGGCATGCCTCCTGGCACCTTGCAGGGGCTCAAAATGCTAGGTGGTGGTGTTGTCGTTGTTACGGGCTCTGTTGCCGTCATCCTTGTTATCATCAGATTGTTCTCGGCTCCTTTGTAAACTTGTGGGAACGGGCACTGCCATCATCATGCCCTCTGGTCCTGCCCTTTACATTTTGCCATGTGAAAATTACAAAAAGCCTTTTGTCATCTCTAAAAATGTCCTGCTGGGTTTTTTTTCCTAATTAGGAAAATAAGACACATTCACTACAGACGACTTGGAAAATTTGGAAAAGCCCAGCAAACACAAACCACTCCCCCCAGAGATAACAGCTGTTAAGAAGTGGGTGTGTCATTGGTGTCTTTCTTTGTGACAGTGGTTCATGTTTGCATATTTAAAACCCTCTGCACATCAGTGAGTGACCTCTTTTTTCCATGCACAAGTCAGTGCTGAGCATCCCATATCTCAGTCGTGACTCCCCGTCCCAATATACTTTTAAGGACTTTGTAATCTATCTCATGCATGTACCATCTTTGATTATCCATTCTTCTAATGGATAGTTCAGAGGGGGTTTCAGTGGCTTTTTTAAAAAAAGATTTTACTTATTTATTTTTAGACAGGGGAAGGGAGGGAAAAAGAGAGGGAGAGAAACATCAATGTGTGGTTGCCTCTCTCACGCTCCCTACTGGGTACCTGGCCTGCAACCCAAGCATGTGCCCTGACTGGGAATCAAACTGGCAACCCTTTGGTTTTCAGGCTGGCACTCACACCAGCCAGAGTTCAGTGGCTTTTTTAAGAGCCTTGGGAGAACAGGGGAGTAGCTCATAATTACATGAATTCCTCCTCTAATCCAGGTTCTATATCTTGCCACACTTTATCTGAATAAAAATGCTTGTCCCGTGTTACAAGAGAGCAAGCTGAGAGGCTCAGAGTGCTAAAAGCCATCCTCACTTCCCTAACTAAGCAGGGGAAGTCCCTTTTGTCCAAGGTACTCCTATGAAAATATTATCAACCTGGGGCTGTCAGTATGGAACAGTTGCTTCAAAGGACACCAGTCTGCAGGAGCTACAGGGAAAATTGGGCTCCTTCAGGACCAGGTCTCTTGTCTAAGATGTGTCACCTCTATCCAGGAAAGTTGAGGACAGTCCGGTGCATGAATCTCACCTGCTGTCCTTTGACACAGTATTTGAGTCCAAAATAGAAATCAGAAAAAGAAAATGAGGGGTTTATGATGGTCCCAAGACCCAGAATATCTTCTGACAGCAGATTAAAAACTGAATCAAAGCTTCAAATCCCTGCTATGCTTCTCTGGACAGATTAGATGAGAAGTGTTTCAGCCTCATGACCACATGCCTTCTCCTGTCTTGATCCTTTCTGGTCTATTTAATCACTTAAATAGAAACTGTTGTCCATGACGAAGAAAATGAAGAAGGGGAGGGCAAGTCACTCTGCCAGCGCATGATTACGGAAGGTTAACAGGTGGGGAGCAGGGGGATGCTAAGGCAGCTGGGCATGCCCAACTTTGCCCTTGGTGATGAAGGGAACTTTCCTCTCTGTTCTGTAAGGCTCACCTTAAATGTTGTTCTTTTCAGAAGGTCCTGACAGTTGTCTTGTCCTCTGGGGTCTGGAAGAATCCGTAGGAGCCAGAGGGTCCTGGCTCCTTATCTTAGAGCTGCAAGTTTGGGGCTCAACCATGTCCAGTGACTTGCCTGAGCTGCCGTAGACCATCCGTGGCACATGTGGGGCATGAATGTCATTCTGACCCCTGGTCCAGCATTCTGTTGCTCTTCTGGATGAGTCGCTGGCTGGGTTCTCTCTGCCTGGACTATTTCATGACTATGAACAATTGCTCATGACTATGAGCAATCAGCTCTGTCCCTGGTATTGGCTGGGGGATAGGACAAAGGTTTTAGGTGGCAGGAGCTCAATGAAGATGTGGTCTTGCATGTGCTGGTACTGTGCCAAGTCCTCCGCAGCCCATTTCATCCATTATGACCCCTTGTGAGAGCAAAGCTTGTGTCCCACACTGCACATGCAGTGACTGAGGTGGAGAGGTGGTGTGACTCTCCTGGGAAGGGACCTGGGTCAGACTTCGGCCTGCCCCATTGTCAGGTGTGTTTGTTCTTCTGTCTCCTGCCCCCTGTCTGTGCGGTGCTGAGCAGTCACAGGGCCCAGTCCTGGCCCCAAGGCTGCCTTTTTACTAAGGGAAGAAAGATAAGACACACTAGGTGCAAATATATAACATGGATTCTAAAATGATAAATGGGTAAAGAAAGGGTGGCATATCCGTACACTGGAATGTTATTCAGCTTTAAAAAAGAAGGAAATCCTGTCACGGGCCACAATGTGGGTGAACCTGGAGGACGGATGCTGCGTGAAACAAACCAGACACAGAAGGACACATACTGCATGATTCCACTTGTATGAGGAATCTGAAACAGTCGCTCAGAGAATCTACGAGTGGAACTGTGGTTGCCAGGGGCTGGCAGAGGAGGAAATGGAATTACTAATCAATGGGCGTGAAGTTCCATGGTAAACTCAGTGAATAAGCTCTAGAGGTCGCTGTACAAACTGCCCTACAGTCGACTGCATAGTGTTGAGCACTTAGCATGCGATCCACCCTCTTAACCAACGTTTAAGTGTTCTTACCAAAAAAAAAAAAAAAAAAAATTTTTCCCCCTAAAACATGTGACCCTAAACTCAGTGCCTATGAATGGGTGCTGGGCAGTTTGTCAGTCTCCTGACATTTAAGGAAAAGTTTGTGCATATGTACATTGTTTCCTGGGCAGAGAGCGTCTTAGCTTCCATTACACTCTCAAAGGAGCCTTGTTATCCTCAGGACAATGACGGCAACTACTACTCATTTAACTCTTACTATGTTAAGAGTTTATACTAATGTATTATTATTTTCACTGTTATTTTTGTGTAAGAGAGATTTACTATGATTGAGCCCCATTTTTGCACATAAAGAGACTTAGAAAAGTTAAATAACTTGATGAGAAACAGCTGGGTCTTAAACCCAGAAAGGCTGGCCCTAGGACAATTGCTTTTAGCTGCTGTCTCATTTAATTCTTCCAGCAAACCAATAAGACAGTGACTACTACTCCATTTTAGAGGCCAGGCCACTGAAGCTCAGATGTGCTCAGTTCCCTCACTGGAAGTGGGTAGAGCTGGGATTCAAATGAGGTCCATCTGCCTCCAGGGGAGAGTGACTACTTATGATGGCAAAGGGCCCTAGAGTGACAGGAGGCTCGGAGCAGGTGATCTGTGTGGGCTGGGGCAGGTGGGCATGGTGCCACGGGCATCCTTAACTTTGAGTTGGGCAAGCTTTTATTATGATTTTATTATGAAGGAAGGAATCAAACCTTTTATTATGATTTCCTGAGCACCTACTAGGTACTAAACCAGAGATCACAAGCTATTGGCCCAGAGTGAGTGACTGAAAAAACTGAGTTAATTTGAGAAAGAAAGAAAGAAAGAAAGAAAGAAAGAAAGAAAGAAAGAAAGAAAGAAAGAAAGAAAAAGAGAGAGAGGAAGGAAGGAAGGAAGGAAGGAAGGAAGGAAGGAAGGAAGGAAGGATCTCAGTTTTAGGCATTATTTGAAACAGCAGAGGACCTGGCTCCTCTGGACCCCGGCTGCCAGGTAACAGTCCCTTTTCGATGGGCTGTGTGTATTCTATTTTTCTGCAAGCCCACAACTCCCTGTCACCTCCCATAGTTTGGGGCTGAGTGTTGGTGGCCATTGATCACCGTGCCTATCTTTTTTCCCCCCTCATACCTGGCCCATCTCACTCATATCTTACCTGCTTGGTCCCTGTAGACAGTGGGACATTCCATCCTGCACTAAGCCCCTGAGATTTGGAACATGAGTGAGAGAACAAAGGGGATGTACCTTCCTGTTCATTGGGACTCCAAGTCCAAATTCTCCACCCATAAACCCAAAAGGAAGTTTTCCTTGTTCTGATTCCACTGTTCTGGGAAGACCATGGGGTAAAGAGAGGCATTCCTTCCAAACCCCAGCAGCTGATGAGGTTTTCATCTTAGACTTCTGGCCCAGTGATCTTAGCCTTCTCTGGAAAGAGTTTCCACCCAGGGTCTCTGGGAACAAGCTATGAGCAGAGGCTTCCTGGGTGCCAGAGGGTCCTGGAGCGTGGAGAGAAAATACAATTGAAGGCTGCCTTTTGTTGAGCCCATGAACCAACTGTCTAGACCTTTCAAGTTGTTATTGCTTCAAAAAACCTCCCCAGGAACACAAGGCAACTATGCAAAGACCATAGGAGAATATTTAAAATAAGAAGCATGCATCATAAAATGCCAGGGTCCCCCCTCTTTAAAGAGCCCCAACCCTGTTCCCTGGAGTTACATCTGATTATTAGGGTCATGTACGCATATGTACACATATAACCAATATAACATCCCCAAATCATTTCAGGTATGCCTTGCAGCTTACTTTTCTCGCCTAATTACATCTTGTGGCTCTTTCTCTGTCTCTTCATACTGATTTAGTCAGACTTAAAATATGTTTTGACTAGGTACTACATGCAACCATTAAATAAAATGGCATGTAGATCAGCAATATGGAACTTGTGGTGAATATAGTGGCATAGGCAGACATGGCTTGCCTCTTCACACACGCACATCAAAATTACAACTAAAACATAGAACAACTCTCACTCAGGAATGTCAGAAATCGAGTTAAATGGAAATCTGACAACTACGAAATTAAAGAAACCTTATCCATCCAGACTGGTAGGAGGGGCACAGATGTGGAATGGACTGGTCCCTCACTCACATGTGGTGGATAAAAATTTGGGTGAGTTATCTCCAGATCGAGGAGTTCCAGATCCACACCAGGCCCCCTAGCCCAGGGTTTCAGTGCTAGGAAGGTAAATCCCCATAATTTCTGGCTACAAAAACCAGTGGGGATTGAATTAGTGGAAGAAACTCCTGGAGCCTCAAGCAGTTCATCTTAAAGAGCCCACACACAGACTCACCTACTCAAGTTCACTCCCTCTGAGCTTGAGCACAGGGATAGCAGCTTGAAAGGCACCAGTGGCATACAGGGAGAAAGTGAAGTGTCTGGCATCAAGTTGAGCAGAGGCCACTGTCCATTTTCTGAACCTTCCCCGCATAGAGCCAGTGGGCTGGTGCCATGTCTGAGACTCCACCAACCTGGCTAACACTGTTTGCCCTACCCTAGAGATCCTCAGAGATTCCACCACACCCAACTTATGTGTCCACACAAGCTGCTTTTCTATATGAATGGCTGGTCTTGGTTCATGCCTCACAATTTCCTCAATCCTGTCAAACAAGCAACAGCTGGCCTCAGTGAGCCCCAGGTTGGGCAGCAGCCACCCTAGATTCACAGTTTGGCTTTGCCTTGGAATCTCTAGGCCCAGTACAGGGAGCAGCCATTTCAGATTACTCTAGAGCTCATGCAGGGTGGCTCCAGGCAGAACACAGTAGGGGATGACCTTGGCCTGCACCATGCAGGAAACACCAGGGCCAGTGCACCCAGTGGACAGCTACAGACCACATCGGAGCACCACCACCCTGCCCCTGCACAGCTGATCCTCCATGGAGGGCAGAGGTTGGTGGTCAGTGGTCACAGCCAGTCCTTGTACCTGACTGGCTTGGGTAAATCCCTCCCATTGATCTGCCAACAGCAACCAAGGCCCAACTACAAGGGGAGGGTGTACCTTGAGTACCCAGCTTGGGTGATAGGGGAGGCTGTGCCACTGGACCCTACAGGACACCTACTACATTAGGCCACGCTACCAAGAGACGGAGTCACAGCAGCTCTACCTAATACACAGAAACAAACACAGGGAGGCTGCCAAAATGAGGAGACAAAGTAACATGGCCCAAATGAAAGGAAAGATCAGAACTCCAGAAACAGAGCTAACCAAAGTGGAGATAAGCAATCTATCAGACGCAAGTTCAAACACTGGTTATAAGGGTGCTCAAGGAACTTAGTGCAGACCTCAGCAGCATAAAAAAGATTCAGTCAGAAATGAAGGATGCACAAATTGAAATAAAGAACAGTTCATAGGGAAACGACAGTAGAACGGATGAAGCCAAGAATCATATCGATGATTTGGAACATAAGGAAGCAAAAAACAACCAATCAGAACAACAAGAAGAAAAAAGGATCCAAAAAACAAATTAAGATAGTATAAGCAGCCTCTGGAACAACATCAAGAAGTCTAACATTTGCATCATAGGTGTGTCAGAAGGAAAAGAGCAAGAAATTGGAGATCTATTTGAAAAAATAATGAAAGGAAACTTTCTTAATTTGGTGAAGGAAATAGACATGCAAGTCCAGGAAGCACGGAGAGTCCCAAACAAGATGGATGCAGAAAGGCCCACTCCAAGATACATAATTAAAATGCCAAAGGTAAAAGATGAAGAGAGAATCTTCTTTAAAAAGTATATTTTGTTGATTATACTATTACATTTGTCTCATTTTCTTCTCCCCTTTATTCCCCTCTGCCCTGCACAACCCCTCCCACCAGCATCCCCACCTCTTAGTTCATGTCCATGTGTCACACATAGAAGTTCTTTGGCTTCTCCATTTCCTATACTAATCTTAACCTCCTTCTGTCTATTTTCTACTTACCATTTATGCTTATTCCCCATACTTTTTCCCCTATTGATAACCCTCCATATGATCTCCATTTCTGTAGTTCTCTTCCTGTTCTAGTTGTTTGCTTAGTTCATTTTTGTTTTTGTTTTTTTTTGGGGGGGGAGGTTCAGTTGTGGATAGTTGTGAGTTTGTTGTCATTTTACTGTTAATAGTTTTGATCATCTTCTTTTTCTTAGGTAAGTCCCATTAACATTTCATATAATAAGGACTTGGTGATGATGAACTCCTTTAAATCCACCTTATCTGGGAAGCACTTTATCTGCCCTTCCATTCTAAATGATAGCTTTGCTGGATAGAGTAATCTTGGATGTAGGTCCTTGACTTTCATGACTTCAAATACTTCTTTCCAGCCCCTTCTTGCCTGTAAGGTTTCTTTTGAGAAATCAGCTGATAGTCTTATGAGAATTCCTTTGTAGGTAACTGTCTCCTTTTCTTTTTTTTTTTTTAAGATTTTTTAAAAACATTTTTTATTGATTATGCTATTACAGTTGTTCCATTTTCCCCCCTTTATTCCCCTCCACCCTGCAACCCCCTCCCACCCACATTCCCCCCCTTTAGTTCATGTCCATGGGTCATACATATAAGTCCTTTGGCTTCTACATTTTTCATACTATTCTTACCCTCCCCCTGTCTATTTTCTACCTACCATTTATGCTACTTATTCTTTGTACCTTTTCCCCCTCTCTCCTCCTCCCACTCCCCTGTTGAAAACTCTCCATGCAATCTCCATTTTTGTGGTTCTGTTCCTGTTCTAGTTATTTGCTTAGTTTCCTTTTGTTTTAGGTGTGGTTGTTAATAACTGTGAGTTTGCTGTCATTTTACTGTTCATATTTTTTATCTTCTTTTTCTTAGATAAGTCCCTTTAACATTTCATAGAATAAGGGCTTGGTGATGATGAACTCCTTGAACTTGACCTTATCTGAGAAGTGCTTTATCTGCCCTTCCATTCTAAGTGAAAGCTTTGCTGGACAGAGTAATATTGGATGTAGGTCCTTGACTTTCATGACTTGGAATACTTTTTTCCAGCCCCTTCTTGCCTGTAAGGTCTCTTTGGAGAAATGAGCTGACAGTCTTATGGGAACTCCTTTTTAGATAACTGTCTTCTTTTCTCTTGCTGCTTCTAAGATTCTCTCCTTATTTTTAAACTTGGGTAATATAATTATGATGTGCCTTGATATGTGCTTCCTTGGGTCCAACTTCTTTGGGACTCTCTGAGCTTCCTGGACTTCCTGGAAGTCTATTTCCTTTGCCAGATTGGGGAAGTTCTCCTTTATTATTTGTTCAAATAAGTTTTCAATTTGTTGCTCTTCCTCTTTTCCTTCTGGCACCCCTATAACTTGGATGTTGGGATGTTTAAAAGATGTCCTGGAGGTTCCTAAGCCTCTCCTCACTTTTTTGAATTCTTGTTTCTTCATTCTGTTCTGGTTGAATGTTTCTTTCTTCCTTCTGGCCCACACTGTTGATTACAATCCATTTCCTTCCCATCACTATCGGTTCCCTGTACATTTTCCTTTATTTCACTTAGCATAGCCTTCATTTTTTCATCTAATTTGTGACCAAATTCAACAAATCCTGTGAGCATCTTGATTACCAGTGTTTTGAACTGTGTATATGGTAGGTTGGCTATCTCTTCATTGCTTAGTTGTATTTTTTCTGGAGGTTTGAAGTGTTCTTTCATTTGGGCCATTTCTTTTTTTTTTTAATCTTGGTGCTCCTGCTATGTATAAGGGGCAGAGCCTTAAGTGTTCACCTGGGCAGAGTAATCCATGTCACTGTGTTGTGACACTGTATGTGGAGGAGAGGTCTGAGAGGGAACATTGGTGCTTGCTCCGCTCTCTGCCAGATTTCAGTCACTTCTCCCACTACTCAGAAGCAAAGTGGGCCCTTCTGGTGCTGATTCCCAGGTGGGTGGGTTTGTGTACATTCTAGGACCCTGTGGATCTCTCCAGTGAACTCTCCTGTGAGGCTGGGGGTTTTTCCCACTGCCGCCTCAATGCCCACCAGTGTTTTCAATCATTGGTTGAGGCTTTATTTGCCCGAGCTGGGACCCTGGGTTTCGAGGTCTGTCTTGCTCCCCAGTTGTTCCTCCCAGTTTATCCGCATGTGAAAGTGGGACTGCTGGCTCCACCAGCCACCATCTCGCTGGTCTGCCAGCTGCAGCCTTGCCTGCCCCAGTCCTCCATCCTCTGCTTTGCCAGGAATACTCTCTGCCCAGCTGCCCGTCTCCACCCCTCCTACCAGTCTGGATGGATGTTTTTTCTTTAACTCCTTGGTTGTTGGACTTCCATACAGTTCAATTTTCTGTAAGTTCTGGTTATCTTTCATTTTTAAATTGTTGTTGTCCTTATTTTGGTTGTGCAAGGAAGCACAGTGTAT
The DNA here is from genome assembly GCA_039655065.1 of Glossophaga mutica. NCBI lineage: Eukaryota > Metazoa > Chordata > Mammalia > Chiroptera > Phyllostomidae > Glossophaga > Glossophaga mutica. The sequence goes on from CM077305.1 coordinate 102,868,772, forward strand.
CTACCTACACCTCCATCTTGGCCGGAAGTCTGTCTCCTTTTCTTTTGCTGCTTTTATGATTCTCTTTTTATCTTTAATCTTGGCTAATGTAATTATGATGTGCCTTGGTGTGTGCTTCTTTAGGTCAAACTTCTTTGGGACTCTCTGAGCTTCCTGGACTTTCTGGAAGTCTATTTCCTTTGCCAGATTGGGGGAGTTCTCCATTTTTTTAAAAAACAAGTTTTCAATTTCTTCCTCTACCTCTTCTCCTTCTGGCACCCCTATGATTTGGATGTTGGAACGTTTAAAGTTGTCCCAGAAGTTCCTAAGCCTCTCCTGATTTTTTTGAATTCTTGTTTCTTCATTCTTTTCTGGTTGAATGTTTATTTCTTCCTTCTGCTCCAAATCATTGATTTGAGTCCCAATTTTATTCTGTTCACTGTTGTTTCTCTGTGTATTTTTCTTTATTTCACTTTATATAGCCTTCACTTTTTTCTCTATTTTGTGACCATATTCAACCATTTCTGTGGGCATCCTCATTAGCAGTGTTTTGAACTCTGCTTCTGATAGATTGGCTATCTCTTCATCACTTAGTTCTATTTTTTGAGCTCTGATCTGTTCTTTCATTGGGCCACATTTTTTTGTGTTGGTGCACCTGTTACATAGTAAGGGGTGGAGCCTTTGGTATTCACCAGAGTGTTGCAACACACTTGGCTGTATTGCGGCACTGTATATGGGGGAGGCATCAGAGAGGGACCAATGCTGCTTGCTCACCTCTCGGCTGGCTTTCAGTCACCCCCCTGTTACCCACAAGCAAATTGGGCCCTTCTGTGCTGATTCCCAGGTGGGTGGATTTGTGTACATTCTAGGACTGTGTGGGTCTCTCCAACAAACTCTCCTGCGAGGCTAGGAGTTTCTCCCACTGCCACAACCTCCAGAGAATTTTATAGCCGGAGGTTTTGAGGCTTTATTTCCCCACACTTGAACCCTAGGTTGTGTGATCTGTCTTGCTCCCCAGTTGTCCCTCCCAGTTTATCCACATGCAAATGTAGAACCACCTGATCGACCAGCTGCCACCTTGCTAAGTGTCCTCTCTGCCCCAGCTGCTCATTTCTGCCCCTCCTACCAGTCTGAATGAATGTTTCTTCTTTAACTCCTTGGTTGTTGGACTTTTATACAGTTCAATTTTCTGACAGTGCTGGGTGGAGGGGGACAAAGGGTGAAAAATTGGGACAAGTGTAATACCATAATCAATAAAATATAATTTAAAAATAAAAATAGCATATAAAAGTATTTAGAACTTTTTCTTTTATCTTCATTCTTCACCTTTCAGTTTCCCTCCCTAGAAAAACCATAGTTACTAATTTCAGGCCTGGCTGGTGTGACTCAGTGGATTAAGTGATGGCCTGCCAACCAAAGGGTCACTGGTTTGATTCCTAGTCAGGGCACATGCCTGGGTTGCGGGCCGGGTCAGGGTCGCAGTAGAGGGTGCATGAGAGGAAACCACACATTGATGTTTCTCCCCCTTTCTCCCTCCCTTCCTTTCTCTAAAAATAATTAAATAAAATATTTTTTTAAAAAGGAGAAAAACCGTAGTCACAAATTTCAAATGCAGCCTTCCAGCTATACTTTATAAACAGGCAAATATATGTATATTGGTTTATGTAAACATATATATATATGCATGTATATATGTTATTTTTAATGGCAGCTTGCCATAACTGGTGAACATTTAGGTGGCTTCTAGTCCTTTTTGCTATTAAAATGAAGGCTGCAGCAACAGCATGTTTTTGATGGATTATGTCTGTCCCTAGACAGAGATTCAGAAAGTTGTGACATTGCAGTACAACTAGTAAGGAAAGTGTAGTTACCCATCATTTTATAGATGGAGGAGAGTTGTCACCTCAAGTCATACAGGTAATGAGGGCAATGCTGAGACCCCACCCAGGCCTGTGTGACTTCAAGCCTGAATTCTTTCCGCCTTCCACCACTCTTCCTCATTTCTGCTGGAGCTGTGGGAGCAGCCTGTGCTCAGGGCTTCAAGGCTGCCCATATAAAGTGTCAGGGAAAAACTGGAGTCCTTTCCTAATACGGTCACAAGAGGGAAGCCCTGGGCCTGCAGCTGGGACCTGCTGGTGGTGGCACTGAGCCCTGAGATGCAGACTAGGACAGGGGAGGCTGGGATATTGAAACCTCTGAACTTGACCAGCTGGAGAGGAGCTTGTGGGGACCTGTGGCAGACACATAGCCAAGGGCAGATGGGCTGGTTTGGGCAAGGTTAACCACAGTTGAACGCAGGAGGTGAAACCTCCAGATTCCAAAGCCCAACCAATCTTCCTCTCGGATCCTTGTACTTTGAAAAGGTTTGCTGCACTGAACAGAGGTTTGGATCTGCTTGGAAGCCTGGATTAAGTGCTTGCTCGTACATAACTCTAGGTGTCCCAGCAAACAGGAGGAGAGTAACAGTCCTCCTTCAGAAGCTGGTGATAGAGTTGGGAAGGTCATGTATTCCTTCCTTTTCTCTTTTATTCATTTTGTTAAGCAGATATCTACTGAGTGTCTGCCACATGCCTGGCCCTGTGCTGGGTGCTGGAGTAGGATGGGTGCAGCTCACAGTGCAGGAGGTGACAATTAGGCTTAGTCTTGAAAAAGGAGATGGCAGGGGCTCTGGGAAGATGAGGGTAGGGGGAAGACATTCCAGGTAGAGGGAACAGTACATGTGAAGGTTCCAAGGTGGCAAAGTTTACATCATCGTGAAAGAAAGGGAGAATAGTATATGTAGTCAACTAACATTAATTGAGTCCCTGTTATATACCAGGCACTGTGTTAAATGCCTCACGAGTGCTATCTTCATAGATAATAGCAGCCTTATGAAGGAGCTGCTGTTACATCCCTCCCCATTTTGCAGATGAGGATAACTGAGGCTCAGAGAGGTTAAGAGACTTACCCAGTGTTACACATCTAGAAGGAGCAGAATGAGGGTTCAAACCAAGTCCCTAGTACTCAATTCTGTACCACTTACTGTCTCCAGGTCAAAGACTTAGGGTGGTGTGGTTTGGGCTGTAAATAACACCTACATTCTAAAAAAGGGCATGGCAGCTGGCAGTGGGTGTGGCCCTGGGTGGGGCACATGTAGAACCAAGACCTGGAGGAGACATCAAAGGGCTTGGTTGACCTTCATTCAAATGATCAGGCCTTTGTTGGCACTTGTTCTGTGGGAGGCTGCATGCTGGGGCCCAGGACACGGATGACTAGGGCACATAGCTCCCGCCCTGAAACAATTTCCCCACTCACTTAAGAAACATGTACTGAGCACCTGCTGTGTGCTGGCCCAGCGCAAAGCCCCAGGTCGCAGAGACGTAGGCAGCACTGCACCTGCTCCAGGGAAGGCTTGTAATTTACTTACCTGTCAGCATTCATTTAGCAAGCATTTAGTGAGCACCTACTATAAGCCAAGGACTATGCAGGAACTGAAGAGGAAGAAGAGGAGGCTCCCTGCCATCAGGGCACTTGTGGCTGTTGTCTGTGGGCGGGTCGGAGGGTCTGGAGACCCTGGCAGACTCATCTGGCTGGGCGTGGGTCCTGCACCCCCTTCACTTACCTCTCACCATCACTTTTCTGCTCCTTTAGGTACCAGCAACACCAAATTGCTTGCACCAAACAGCAGACTGTACCCCTGCCCCATTTTTTACCTCTCCATCTTTGGCCTGATGCTTCTGTGCCTTTGCTGCCCCTGAGCTGAACACCTTCTTGTCTATTGAGACACCACAGGAAGCACCTCCCCCCTGAAGTTTTCCTGAGCACCCCCAATGTGAGTTAGGGCCCTTTTTTCTTTGCTCCCCTAATCTTTCAGGCTCCATTGTTGCTCTTATGATGTTATTTTTTTAAAAATATAATTTATTGATTATGCTATTACAGTTGTCCCATTTCTCCCCCATCATCCCCCTCCACCCTGCACACCCTCTCCCACCCACATTCCCCCATTTAGTTCATGTCCATGTGTCATAAGTTCTTTAGCTTCTACATTTCCCACACTATTCTTGCCCTCCCCATGTCTATTTTCTACCCACCATCTATGCTACTTATTCTCTGTACCTTTTCCCCTTCTCTCCTCCTCCCACTTCTCTGTTGCTAACCTTCCATATGATCTCCATTTCTGTGGTTCTGTTCCTGTTCTAGTTGTTTGCTTTTGTTTTAGGTGTGGTTGTTAATAGCTGTGAGTTTGTTGTCTTTTCACTGTCCTATTTTTTATCTTCTTTTTCTTAGATAAGTCTCTTTAACATTTCATATAATAAAGGTTTGGTGATGATGAACTCCTTGAACTTGACCTTATCTGAGAAGCACTTTATCTGCCCTTCCATTCTAAATGACAGCTTTGCAGGATAGAGCAATTTTGGATGTAGGTCCCTGCCTTTCAAGACTTCAAATACTTCTTTCCAGCCCCTTCTTGCCTGGAAGGTCTTTTTTGAGAAATCAGCTGACAGTCTGATGGGAACTCCTTTATAGATGACTGTCCCTTTAGCCTTTGCTGCTTCTAGAATTCTCTCCTTCATTTGAATCTTGGCTAATGTAATTACGATGTGCCTTGGCGTGTTCCTCCTTGGGTCCAACTTCTTTGGGACTCTCTGGGCTTCCTGGACTTTCTGGTAGTCTATTTCCTTTGCCAGATTGGGGAAGTTCTCCTTTATTATTTGTTCCAATAAGTTTTCCACTTGTTGCTCTTCTTCTCCCCCTTCTGGTACCCCTATAATTCAGATGTTGGGACGTTTAAAGATGTCCTGGAGGTTCCTAAGCCTCTCCTCATTTTTTTGAATTCTTGTTTCTTCATTCTTTTCTGTTTGGTTGTTAGTTTCTTCCTCCTGGTCCACTCCATTGATTTGAGTCCCAGTTTTCCTCCCATCTCTATTGGTTCCCCACGTGTCTTCCTTCATTTCACATATTGTAGCCTGCATTTTTTCATCTAATTTGTGAGCAAAATTAAACAATTCTGTGAGCATTCTGATAACCAGGGCTTTGAACTGTGCATCTGATAGGTTGGCTATCTCTTCATGGCTTAGAGGAATTGGCCCTGGGGATTTCATTTGTTCTCCAGTTTGAGCCGTTTTTGGTGGTTTTGTTGTTGTTGCTGTTTTTGGTCTGGTCGCATCTGTTATGTAGTGAGGGGTGGAGCCTTAGGTGTTCCTGAGGGTGGGGCAGCCCAGTCGCTGAGTTGTGACGCTGTACGTGGGAGCGGGGTCCGAGAGGGAACAATGGTGCCTGTTCCACTCTCTCCTGGATTCCAGTCCCCTCTGCCGCTTCCCCTCCGCCTGGACTATCTGCGCGCACGAATGTGGGACCACCTGGTCAGCCAACCGCCTTATACGGCCTCACTGGATCTGCACAGTTGCCACCCTGTGCCCGGGGCCTGCCAGCCACCGCCTATGGGCCTGGGGTCTGCCAACCGCCGCCTGCACACCTGGGAACCGCCAGCGGCTGCTGCCTGCATTCCTGGTCCACACCTCCACTTTTTCCTGCCGCAACTCCACCCCTCTTACTGGTCTGGATGAATAGGGTTGCTGGACTTCTTTACAGTTCAATTTTTCTATCAGTTCTGGTTGTTTTCTTGTTTCTAAGTACTTGTCCTTAATTTTGGTTGTGAGAGGAGGCACAGTGTGTCCACCTACACCTCCATCTTGGCCGGAAGTTATGATGTTATTTTTAAATGTCCTCATCCCCCTTCTGATCTGTGGGCTCTTTGAGGGCAGGAGGTATTGCTGATTTATTTATCTCCAGCATCTAGCTTAGATTTGGTATACTGGAGGTGCTCGATAAACAGTTGGTGGATGTTTAGACATTCTTATCCTTTTCAGGGGAATGGTGAGAATCTGCGAGATTATTCCCTCCTTTGCCACCTATCCTGTATCTTTAGAAGAATCCATCTACCACCTACTTCCTGGCCTGTCACACAGGGTTGTCTCAGCAGATTGAGCCCCAGGGATCCTCCCACTGTCCACTCAGTGTAGCTGTGACTGAAAGCTCCTTGAGGGCAAGAGGAATTTTTTGTCTTCTACTGTAACCCCAGAACCTTGCACAGTATCTGGGACAGACACATTGAATGAATGAATGAATGAATGAATGAATGAATGTTTGATTGTTTCTGTAGGACAAACATAAGTCAGACAGCCAAGTGGACAGTGCTCATACCTGGGAGTGAACTGTGCTGGGCTTGGTGCTGCTAAGGTCTCGTTTAGTGACTTTGGTCAAGTTGCTTACTCTCTCTGGTGTTTGTTCTGAATGTAACCCCAAGACAGAATACCTGCTTCTCTTCCTTTAGTCACTTCTCGAGGAGCTGAAGGGAGGACGTGCTTTGTGACCATCAGAGCCCTGGGCAGCACTAACACTATCACTTGGGGAAAGCAGTTCCCGTGGGCAGGTTGGAGCTTGTCTCCTGAGCTGCGACTTCAGCCCATGGGAAGGTGGGATGTGCAATAGGAAACAATAATAATGATGATGGTCCCTCACACGTGCACAGCGCGGGGGGTTGCTGAGCACCTTCCCACCCCTTTCCCTGTTCTGATTATTTTCAGATGCTCCTATGAACTTGGCAGGGCAGGACAACTATTGTTTTAATTATGGTAAAATCCATATAACATAAAATTCACCATTTTAACCAGTTTTAAAGGGTAGCATTCAGTGGCATTTAGCACACTGTAGGTGGCCTAGAAATCCAGGCCTGCCCGTTGCCTCTCCTCACACTCAGCTTATCAATGATGCCATGGAGCTCCCATTAGGACTCTGAGCCTCAGTTCCCCCATTTCTAAGACGAATATGAGTGCATCTGCCTGGTAGTGCTACTGTGAGGATGGGGCAAGAACATGCACACAGTGGGGCTCAGTGAATGCAGGTTGTGATGGGTGTTGTCCTGCCCAGATCCCGCGGGCCGCATGTACAAGCTCTGCTCCCTGCCATGTTCCACAAGTAAGCTTGGGTTCTTTGTTTGGCAGACATACTCTGGCCTCTTCTGTGTGGTGATCAATCCCTACAAGCAACTGCCCATCTACTCAGAGAAGATCGTTGAAATGTACAAGGGAAAGAAGAGGCATGAGATGCCACCCCACATCTATGCCATCGCTGACACGGCCTACCGGAGCATGCTGCAAGGTGAGCTGGCCTTGGGGGTGCAGGGGAGGCCTGGTCAAGGTTTCTCCTTCTGGGGAGCCCACCGAGGGGCTTAGGGCCACCTCCAGAGACTGCTGCTCTGCCCAGGCCCCTCCTGTCCTGCCCACCTAGTGTTCTCGCCAAGAATGTGGAGTTTGGCAGGCAGCACTGGGCAATAGGAGGGCTGTGACTGAAAAAGGGAAAAAAGCAAGCTGAACATCTGTGTTTGCAGCCGGGAGGGTGAGAACGGAGAGCTTGGGCAAATACGGGCATGCGCGCTCTCTGGCTCCAGCTCCAGCTCTCAGTCCCACTGGCTGCCTGAGGCCCTGGCCAGGTCATTTGTCTGGAAATGGTATAATGTTCTCACCTTGGAAGGGAAGAGGGTGGTGGTACCAGTTCTGGGGCTGAGCCAACCAGCTCCAAATTTGCAACAAGGTGTCACTCAGTGCCCATGAGATTGTTGGCAAATGTCTTCCCCTCTCCAGCCTCAGTTTCTTCATCTGTTAAAAGGGGGCAATAGTATCCATCTTGCAGCGGATCGTGAAGACTGTAAATGCAGACTTTTCCAAACTAAAGACCTTTGTACATTCTCTCCACGTTTACGTGTCGTAAATATTAAATTTCATTGAGGTAAAACATATGTATGGCAGAATACGTAAGTACACAAATTTAAAGTATCCAGCCTAAAATTAATTTTCACGTGTCTACACTTGTGTCATTACGACCCAGCCCAAGATGTGAAATATTTCCAGAAAGTTCACTCATGCCGCTTCCCAGTAATACCTCCTCAGCACCCCTAGAGTAACTGCTGTTCTGACTTCCACCATCATCAGTTTTGCCTGTTCTGAAACTTCATATAAATTGTATCCTTATATAACTAACTAAATATTTTCCTTATAAGCTCCCTCACCCCAGAACCTATCTCAGACTAAGCAACAAGCAGCAGTAGCCCTGGCCAAGGGGCTCAGTGGCTTGGACACAAAAGGTTGCTTGTTTGACCCCTAGTTGGGGCACGTATGGGAGGCAACTGATAGATGTTTCTCTCTCTCCCTCTCCTTCCCTTCCTCACTCTCTAAATATCAATAAGCATATTTTCGGGTGAGGATTAAAAAAACCCCAGCAGTATACAACATAATAAGAGCAGGAATACTAGAACAGGTCTGGCTGTGTTCAAATTCCAGTCTGCCACTCACTAGCTGTGTGACCTTGAGCAAGCTACTTTCCTGCTCTGTGCCCCTGTTTCCTGTTTATCAAAGAGGATTACAATAACCGTGACCTACCTGTTAGGGCTGATGGGAAGATTAAATGAACTATTGTGTACAAAGTGATTAGAATAAGGCCTGGTACTTGGAAAAAACTCACTAAGTGTAAGCTATCATCATCATCATCATGCACAAAACCTAATGTTGGACATAACCAGCCATATAATACATTTTTTTCCAAATACACATTGAAAATAATATATAATTATTAAAATAAAAAGTATTAACCTGAGTGGCACCTAGAATTACCTTGCCATCTGTGCTTCATGCAGTGCCTGATGTGGCAAAAGCTTGAAAAGTAGAAGTTTGCTATTGTAGGGCTTCTTCACAGCCCCTATTTGAATAGGACTTTGGGTTCAGGCACACATCCCTTCGACACAAACACACACATTCGCTCTTATTTAATCTTCAGCACAATTCTGTGAGGTAGGGTTGGTGTTTCCTCCTGCAGTTTATAGCAGGGGCAACTGAGTCTCGGAACATGTCTAGAAACCCAGGTGATAACCAAGTGGGGCGAGTCTGGTTCAACAGTAAAAAATCAACCAATATAACAGTGTAAAGAAGAAAAAACACATGATGTTATCAACTGATGTGGGGAAAGCATTTGACAAAATTCAATATCCATCCATGAGCAAAACTGCCAGAAAACTAGGAATAGGAAGGAATTTCATCAACTTGGTAAAAGGCATCTGCTGAAAAACCTACATCTAACATCATACTTAATAGTGAAAGTCAATGCTTTTCCCTTTACCTTGAGTAGCAAGGTAAAGATGTCCACTTTCACTCCCCCTATTCAATATTGTACTAGTAGTCCTAGCCAATGCAATAAGGTAAGAAGAAGAAACGGAGGCATTTCTAAACTGTGACCTTTTCCTCTTCAATTCCTTTTGTCTTGTCTCAGCAAATCCCTTAGAGTTGAGCTCTTGCTTTTCTCTTTAAAATGTTTTGGTCACACAGTAAAAATAGCAGCACCCAGCCCACTGTCCATCAGTAGGTTAGTGGATAAAACAACTATGGGATATTTACACAATGGAATACTACTTGGCCATAAAAAAAAAGAAGAAGAAAATTTTACCCTTTGCAACAGTATAGATGGACCTGGAGAACATTATGCTAAGTGAAATAAGCCAGTGAGAGAAAGACAAATACCACATGATTTCACTCATATGTGGAATCTAATGAACAAACTGAACTAAAAAGGAAAATGGGGACTGACTCATAGATGGAGAGCAGGAGGACAGCTAGTAGGGGTGGGGAGGTTAAGAGGTGGAGGGGTTAAGCAAAAAGGAAAAAGAACTCATGGACATGGACAGCAGTGTGGTGATTGCTAGGGGAAGGGGGGTGTAAGGGGACTAAATGATAATGGAAAAATATAATAAAGATTAAATAAAATAAAAAATTAAAAAGAACAAAAAATAAATAAAAACAGTAGCATTAATCTTTGGAGTGGGGTGACAGGATTTTCATTTTTATAAATGGTTCTAGGTTGAGATATAGGAGTTCTCCTGTCCTTGCACTTGGGAAAAGGCAACAGAAAAGGTCTATGGTAGTTTTAAAGCTGTGCACAATTGTTATGTGATTGTTCAGTGTGACTGGTCCAGAGGTGGCAAACTGGCTCCTGGTGGGTGGATCCAACCCTCAGGTAAGTTTGGCTTGGTCCATATGGAGTTTTAAGGATATTTGAATTAGTCACTAACTTTTAAAAGTTGGGAGACTGTCCCTAAAAATCCAGGCTTAAAATATTGGAATATCCGGCAACACTGGGCCTGTTTCCCCAAGTCAGCCTTCCCTTTGAAGGCATGTGAGTTCTACAGTTCCCAGCTCTCAACTGGCCTGGTGAACTTGTTTGTGTTAACTGCCCAGCCCCTGCATTTGACTTTGCAACCCTGGGGACCCAGTTCTGGAAACTCCTAAGGGCAGGGATCCCAGCTGTGCCTAGGAGATACTCTCCCAGGTAGAGGGGCTTAGGTAGAAGTGCCCCCAGTTCCTGACAGAGTCAGCCAGACCCCACGAGTATGGCCTGAGTTGGACCACTCCAGGTACAAGACTGCCATTACTTCCAAAGACCAGCCAATGGTGCCTCGCAAGGAGAGTTGAGGAGACATAGTCTCAGGTTGTAAAGTGTTAGGTATGTGTCTTTGTTTAAAAAATCCTTTGTGGTCTCCCTTTTATGTAAAGGTATAAAATGGTGGTTCACACACCTCTTTGGGAAACTGAACATCACAAAATTACAGTGTATCATTTGGGATGCTTTGGGTTTCAGGAAACAGTGATAGGAATTTATTATCTCACATAACAAGAAGTCTGAAGATTGATGATGTCAGAGTTTGTTAATTCAGCAGCTCAAAAACTAACTTCTTTGGAATTTTCTTGGCTTCTTCCTCATGGTTACAAGATGGCAGCCATAGCTCCAGATATCCTCATGTGATAATATCCAAAAACATGGAGGAAGTGGAGGATTAAATTTTTTTCCTGTGTCTCTTATTTATCTAGGAGGAAAGCCTTTTCTAGAAACTCCTCAGCAGGCCCCCTCTTACGTTAATTAGGTAAAACTTGGTCACATGTCAGCCTTTAAACCACTCATTGACAAAGGAGACTAGGATGTTCATGACCGATTTGGACTATCCCTGGTTCTTTCCTGGAGCTGTGGGAGTTCCCACTAAGCACACTTTACCTGAAAACCAGAATGAAATAAAATTCCATTAGCGATGGGGAAGGGTGGGAGGCAGTGACTGGTAGGCACTGCCACAGTGCTCTTAAAAATATATGTGTAACTTTAAGAAAGAAAGCTTTAATATTACATTTTCATTCTAGAAAAATTAAAACATATTAAAGCAAAAGGGAACACACCAGCACCCATAATTCTATCACCCAGAGATCACCACCATTGACATTTTGGTATACAACCTTTTATACGCTGAGCTGAATGGCGTGAAATGAAGGAGGTTTTGACTATCTGAAATAACTGGTTCCAGAAAACATATCACTTAAATCAGGGACCAAAGTTTTACTGTCAGTACTAAGGGGGAAGAAGGTTTTGACGGGGCTTAAAAAATGACATTGCAAATTATAAACACAGTTTTATTTTATCTTACATGCAATGGGAATTTGGTGGTAATTGCTCCTGGATGCTAATTCTTAGATTGAGTATAAAATTGATTAAGCGTTGAGTTTTTGTTTGTTTGTTTTTTATCTTTTTCTTGGACAAAATCACATGAAAGCATAACACAGCATTCTTCAAACCATGCTTGATTTCTGTAAGAGGGCGATTTTTACAGGCTGACTTGAGGATCACCAGTTTCCTGAGGCTTTTCACGTCTGCGGTGTCCTGTGGTCTCTCAGAGCCCCCGCTGTGTTATGGGTCCCGATGACTCTTTTATACCTTTTTCGTGGCCTTTCCAATCTTGCTAACTTTGTGACACCCTTCACCTTCAGGAAAATGGGCAGTTTTGCAGAGTTGTCACTTTATTTTGTGTCTGTGTCATGGTGGAGGCTGACACTCAGCGATCAGCAAGGTGAAGCCGTTGTGTCAGAGGAGGTGGCAGTGCCTTCGTGGGGTCTGATTCCTAAGTGGTTGGCTCACGGAAATGTATTTTTGTGCTGTGATGACTTTTGCTTCATAGACGACCTCCCAACTGCGGAACAGTGATGACAGGCCCTCTGTTTTTATGCATTTCATTCCTTTTTGGGTCTATGTTTTAGCACAAAATGATCTAGTGAAACATAAAATTACTTAGAAATCTTGACATGCTTTGAACTCCCAAAGAAAATGACGACCATAGGCACACAGGTCCATAAAAAAGATAAGCTCTTTATTTTATTTTTTTAAGATTTTATTTATTTTTAGAAAGAAGTATTTGAAGTCTTGAAAGGCAGGGACCTACATCCAAAATTGCTCTATCCAGCAAAGCTGTCATTTAGAATGGAAAGGAAGATAAAGTGCTTCTCAGATAAGGTCAAGTTCAAGGAATTCATCATCACCAAGCCTTTATTATATGAAATGTTAAAGGGACTTATCTAAGAAAAAGAAGATAAAAATATGGCAGTGAAAAGACAGCAAACTCACAGCTATTAACAACCACACCTAAAACAAAAGCAAACAACTAGAACAGGAACAGAACCACAGAAATGGAGATCATATGGAGGGTTAGCAACAGGGGAGTGGGAGGAGGGGGGGGAAGGTACAGAGAATAAGTAGCATAGACAGTAGGTAGAAAGTAGACAGGGGGAGGGCAAGAATACTGTGGGAAATGTAGAAGCTAAAGAACTTATGACACATGGACATGAACTAAAGGGGGGAATGTGGGTGGGAGGGGTGTGCAGGGTGGAGGGGAATGATGGGGGAGAAATGGGACAACTGTAATAGCATAATCAATAAAATATATTTTTAAAATATTTTATTTATTTTTAGAGAGGGGAAAGGGAGAAAGAAAGAGAGGGAGAGAAATATCAATGTGTGGTTGCTTCTCAAATGGCCTCCATTGGGGACCTGGCCTGCAACCCACGCATATGCCCTAACTGGGAATCAAACAGGCAACCCTTTGGTTCTTAGCCCACGCTCAATCCACTGAGCTACACCAACCAGGGCATTTATTTAGTTTAAATGGTAATTAACAGCTGCTGTGTATGCATTCATTTTGGTGTTCCCTAATGCTTTCTGGCAAACTTGTGATAATAGACTTTAATGAAGAAAAAATCCAAAGAATCATGGAGACAAATATAAGTGTGGAAAAAATTTTTTCTTTTTCTTTTTTTTGTTGACACTGATACAGATGCCCCCCCCCCAGCCCCCACTTTGCCTGCCTGCACCAAACCCCCGCCCTCCCTTCCCTCTGGCCCCCAGTTTTTTTCTATGAAGTGGGAATCTGGTTTTGGCCGAGGAACATGTAGGCCCACTTTGTGGCTCCTTTGAGCAATGTTGCTGTCCCAGGCTGCAAAGTCACTTGGCTGAGATCCACACTGAGCTTTCTGTCTGGTTGGAGAGGTACCGCTAGCAGCTGTGGCTCCCTCCTCCAGTCCTGTGTGGAATAAGGAAGGGAGTGAAGAGGTGAAGTTGGGAGGGGTGGATGACACAGTTACTGAATATAGAAATGAATTACATGGACTTGAACTTTCTGAGGCCCCATAAACTCCATCAGACCCAGAAACATCATCCTTGTCTGTTCATCATTGTCCAGCACATTTACTGGTACCTGGCATATAGTAGCTGCTCAGTGAATATTTGTTAATGAATGAATGAAGAACCATTAGAGTTTTTTAAAGAAAAAAAATGGACCAGGGTCAGGGTGGGTGGGGAAGGTTGTCTGAGAGGGGTTGGGCTTTACAAGCCTTGAAGGGTGGTTTACAAGGATGGGAGGGGGAGCTGGGGTGGTGCGGAGGTGAGAATGGGTGCGGCGAAGGTGACAGAGGCCAGTCTGAAGATGCTGACCTGTAGACTGCAGTGGGGAGCTCAGTGCTCCAGGCTTAGGCCTTTGCTGCCTTGGGGGAGTTGGAAAAATTTCCCCTCAACCCTTGTGCACCAGACCACGAGTTCCCCTTCCCAGAGACAGCCGTGATTTCCAGTTTATTAGGTATTCTAGACAGTGTTTTACACGTGTGAGCAGATACAGGTCTGACCCCCCTCCAAAGGCGGCATTCCACACACACTGCTCCCCACTCGGCTGGTCCGTGTCAGTGCCTGAAGAGGTTCCCCGTTCCCTTTTCAGTTTTTATTTTTTTTAAAGGTGCACGTGAAAATGGTTTAGAGTCAAATAATTCCTCAAAGCTTTTAAGAAAAACAGCCCTCTTTTGCTGCTTCTCTAATTTCCACTTCTCCAGGGATAACCCGTATCAACTCTTTTTGCTGATATCTTATTTTTTTCCCCAAGTTTTAGGCATTACTTATTGACTTCTCATCATGGAAGATTAGGATTTAGCTCACTCACCTCCTTGCTTTGTCCTTACTGCCTCTTCCTATCGTGCGCGCGCGCACGTGCACACACACACACACACACACACACATGCCCCATCTCAGAAACTTCCAATATAGTTTTATATTAACTCTGACAGACTCTATATTGTGACCATGGAGATGCCATTCACAGCTGAAATCTGCACTTTCTCAGGATTACTTTTCCCATACAATTTCTTCTTTTCACTGGAGTTAGTAATTGTCTTTCTTGGTCCAACTTGATTTTCTATGTACTTAATCACTAATTCTACCCCCAATTCTCCTTCTAAATGCGTTACTCTCCTTTTAATATGTCCGGGTATGTGTTGGGGATCCTACTGATATTCTCTCCTTAAAGGTGATTGCCCCTGGGGCCTTCCACCTGCCCTGGGTACCCTCTATGAATGTAGCTGACATCTGGGATCTTCCTTATCATCCTTGGAATTCCCTTCAGTGCTGTCATGGGGGATCCTTGTTTCCCAGTTTCTGTGTCTTCCTCTTGCTTGATTCATCCTCTTGTTTAAACAGAGCACCTTCTCTAGCAGCTTCTCAAGAAAAGATGTATGTGAGGCAAATTGAGATCTTATCTGAAAGATTTGATGCTTCCTTTATATTTAAGGGATAGTTCAGCTGGGTTTAAAATTTTAAGCATGAAAATAGTTTTCTTTCAGAACTTTAAAGGCATTGCTTCATTCTTTCTAGCTTTGGTTTCATTTTTGAGACGATAAAAACCAATCTGTGTCTTACTCCTTTGTGTGTGATGAGTTTTATGCCTTCCTCCCTTTTTGGAAGCTTTCAAACTCTTATTTCTCCTCTTAGGATAATGAGATTTGTCATGGTCTGTTCTAACCCATTGTGAGGGACACTTAGGGGACCCTGTTAATCTGTAAACTCGTATCTTTAAATTCTGGGAAATTTTTGTGAGTTATTTCCTTGATGACTTATTTCTCTCTGTATCCTCTGTTCTATTTTTCTAGAAGTCTTCTTATTTCTCTAGTGGAACTCCTGGACTGTTCCTATCATTTTCATTTCTTTCTCTTGTCTCTTTCATCTTCTTTTATCTTTTTCATTCTATTTTCTGGGCAATTACTTCAACTTTATCTTACAACCCTTTCATTGAGTTTTTATTTCCTGCTATGATTTTTTTTTTAATTTCTAAGAATTCTGTTTTGTTTTCTGAATATTTCTTTCAAAAAAGCATTCCTTTTCCATATGAGGTGATGTCCTTTTTCTTGGAGGATGCTTCTCCAGGCATAGTTTCTCTTTCCTCCAAGATGCCTTTTCTTACCTGTTTTAAAGTCTGTCTGTCCTATTAGTGGCTTCTTCAGGTGTCTGGGGAGCCTTGGCTGTCCACCCATCCGGAACTCGTTAGTCCTGGGCCCCCGCAGGTGAAGGAAGCTCTGCGCTGGCAGGAGGAGCTCGCTGCCGGTGAGCTAGGCCGTAGTGTGGTGGGGCTGGGCATTCCGCTGGGGCACTTCCGGTATGTCTTTCAGTCTTTTTTCTTGGGCTAACGTATGCTTCAGAGAAGACTCGTGCAATCTTCTGTCTGTAGGATAAAGAAAGATCTGCCTACCGCTATTTTGCGGGTCCATTTGAGAAGAGGATAAGGGTTTTAAACTATGGAATCTGCACACTATCCTTTCTTTCGGGATGGTCTCCGATGCCCAGGACAGAGATGCTTTATTTAACGTTCTCCAGAGACTAAATCTGCCTCCTCTGTGGACTGTGGCAGGCTAGTCATTTGGCTCCAGGGAGTGCAGAAGATACCTGGAGTGTCTAGCAGCTTCTCCAACAGACTTGCCACCAATCCTTGGGTTTTTATGTCCTCCTTCACCTCTCTTCCAGAGGCCCCGGAAACTGCTAATTACTGAGGTTGGGGCCTGAGCAGAAGATTCCGTGGTGACAGTGGGCTGCGTTTCAGCTGTCCCCACTGCCAGCTTAGACTTCTTTCTTGGGACAGCCATTACCTGTCCTGCTTTCTGGCTTCCAAGGTTGTGTTGCTGGCCCTTCCTCTCCAGTTCATCTGAACTGGTTCATGTGTTTTTGAAAAAATTCCTTTACTGCCATTTTAGTAAGATTTGGGGAGGGAGGAGCATTGAATGCCTGTGTTAACCCCACTGTCCTTCAGTGGGAATTCTCTCAGACCTTCTTTTCCGAAAAAGTGAGTATGAGGATAGTTGGTTTCATTGTGTGTTTCCTGTATGCTCAAGGCTTTACAGGACTATCCTCAATTTGTCCTGATACAAACCTACAAGGCAGACAGGATCAGATTAGGATCTTTAAGATGAAGTCCTGGAATAATTGTGGTGCCTGCTTATGTAATCCAGAATAAAAACAGTACTAAATTATAAAGTCAGGAAGGCCAATGAAGTTCTAATTTTTCCCCGTTACATTTACGATGATGGTTTTTAGGAAGGAGCAAATGTGGTTGATTTTCCCTGCATTTGTTTATGTGCATGTGGGCCTATGTTTACATGACTTGTCAGGTAATCCAATGCTGGAGGCAGGTGCTGTTATTAGCCCCCATTTAATAACTGGGGAAACTGAAGCTCAGAGAGGCGAAGAATTTGCTGAACCTCATTGTCACATCAGTGTGAGAGCCAGATTTGAGCTCCATTTATCTGACTCCCAAGCCTGAAGTTTGCCCAGTCAGTCATGTTGAGCTGGTACGCAGCGCCCCCTATTGTCTCATGGAAGGCTGTTTGCTCCTGCAGGTCTGCCTTCCCACATCTCAGGGTCAGCACTGATCCACGGAAGGATCAGCACTCAAGAAGCCGGAGTTATTTAACTTCGATAAATTAGCATGGTGAATGTGGGCAAAGCACATTTTCCTGACAAGAGCCACCCACATGTCCTTGGGGTGGGGGGAGGGAGGATGTGAAAGGCAGATAAGATTTCATTCTGATGTGTTGAGTGGAGCTGACAGGATTTGTCACTCTGTGCAAGATAGGGACAGGAGTGTTTTGTCCTCACCTAATTAGCACCAAATGGCCACTCTCAGGGGGATTTAAAAAAGAAACCACAGCTCCAGGCCTTTATCAGCTCAAGCTCTTGGCTGAACCCTCTCCAAGCTGGAGAGAAGTCTGATAGGTGGGAGGATCCAAGCTAATCTTTGCAAGTTCCCACACTCAGCGGATCCCTCTGGTCCACAGTCCGCTTGCTCATGCTTACTGAACTCCCCAGGGGCTGCTCGTAAAACAGGCAGAGAGAGGAAGGGCACTGATGCCCCACTGGGCTCACTGCTCTGTAAGTGCCACGTGACTCTGCCCTTGCTGGCACCCTGCAGGACAGCCTCCTTGTTTGACTGATGGAAGACACTGAGGCTCAGAGCACCAAGTGACTTGGCCCCAGAGCTGAGTGTCATACCTGGAGGTATCACCTTTGGCCATCCTCAAAACGTTTTATCTTCTCTCTAAGGCCATGTGCTGTCACCCCCATTTAACAACTGAGGAAACTGAGGCCCCAAAAGGCTAAGGAACTGGCTCAGCCCTTATCATTAGAAAGGGATAAGCTTGGCCTAATACTCTGTCCAACTGGGACAGAGGTGCTGTCTTCTCTAACCACTTTGCAGGCTCACTGTTTTAGATGGCAGTAACAACAGCAACGGTGATGATAATAACAATTATGGATCTCTTGTACGTGCCATGGGCAAATTTTAAGCTCTTGGTGTAGCCAGTCTCATTTCATCATTTCCATAACCTTGAAGAGTATGGATTTTTAACTCTGTTTTCCTTGCAAGGAAATGATGCTCTGAGGGGCAAAGTGTCTTGTCCAAAAGGTGGAACCAGCAAGTAATTCCAAGTCGTTTGTCTCCAGAGTCTGTTTCCACAATGCAGCCCCAGGCAGGAGACCAGTTGCATGCTTTCTCTGCCTCTCAGAGATTTTGCAGTAGCTGTCAGCTCTGCTCCAACCTGGTAGAGGTGAGGGGTAGTGTGGGCCCATCTCTCTGGCTCCGTCTTGGGTGAGGCACAGGGAGGAGTTGGTTGGTGCTCTGAGTGATCACAAGAAGCTCATGTTCTTTGGCAGGAAATGAGGAAGAGTAAGGGTTCATCTGATTCTGATGAGCCTTGTATGGATTGCCCATGGTGTCTTACACAGATGGACGGCAGAGAACTAAGGAGAATTCATTTTTTACAATAAGCAGTACATATTGAGTTGAAGAGGCCGGCATGTTTAGGGGACTGGGTTCAGGAAGCTCTGGCTGACACTTGGTGAGGACGTGTTTCTCATGGAATGCACGTATCCTGGCCTCCCTCTGTCTCCTCCCCACCTCAGGGGGCATCTGGCTCCACAGTCCCTTTTTATTTGACTCTGTTGATTGAGGACCCACTGTGGGGGGTCTAGTTGGGGGTGCAGTGTGGGGTGGTAGATATTAATCAAATCATCACACAAATGCATGTGCGATGGAGGAGAGGCCCAGGGAGCTGGGAAGTGGACCCTTGGGGGCCTGTTCTAGGCTGTGAGGACAGGGGAAGCCTCCTGGGGAGGTGACATGTGGGCTCAATAAGGGAACTGATATGGGATCCATGCGGTTGTGGGCCTGGGTCAGGGAGAAGGGAGAGTGTGACAGGTGGGAGCTGAGTCCCAAGAGGCCAGCAGGACAATACTGGTCCTCCTGTACTGTACGCCATCTCGACTGGCTGGTCCTGCTGTTAAAGGATTCCCGGGCCCTGTGTGGGTCTGGAAAGTTCTTACTGGGGTCCAGCGCAAGCCCTCAGAGCATCTCTGCTTACTCAGATACTCAACTCTTCTGGGGAGGGGAAGATTAGAAAAAGAGAAGGGCCCTGACCTACAGAGCAGTGGTTAGGGCATGGGCTCCTGAGCAGGGTTTGAATCCCAGCTCTGCCTCAGTTTCCTCATTTGCCCTGTGAGAATTATAACTGTGCCTTCCCCAGTTGTGAGGGTTGATTTGGACAGTGCACCGGGAACATAGAGCCTGGTCAGGGCAAGTGCAGCAGGCATTAGCTGTCATCTGTCAAGGGTCCGAGACTGAGGCCCAGCCCTGACATCCACTTTGGGTCTGGAACTGTCTGGCATCTGCCCTTGGGTGCGTTATAGGTAGGGAGCCACATTCTGCACTCAGAGGAGGCTGTGTTCTTCATTCCTCACTGGCCAGGGGGCAGGTAGCAGTGACCCACAGGGACATGGGATTGGCCACCTCCCTTTCACTGGGTCCCACAGCAGCCTGGCACAGGAAGGAAGAGAAGCAGTGAGCCTGGGTCTGTTCAGTTTTCTCCTTTTATGGTCAGCCTGCAGGCCTCTGGCTCCCCAGCCATAAACCATGAGCTGGTGTTTGGGATTGGGCCGAAATAGCTGGTCTGTGGGGAGCTGGCGTCTCCCGAGAGTCTTCAGGGCTGCTGTGGGGGAGGGCCCGCCAGAGTCCTTCATTTCCTCAAAGCTCGCATTCAGACGTGCACATCCAAAGCCAGACACCCGGTCCTGGAGAAGAAGGGAGGAAGGCACATTTAGGGGTGGGTGTGACACAAAGCCAGGGCTCTGCGCCCAGAAACTCAACCAGACAGAGGCCATGTGGAGGATGTCCCTGGCTCCGGCCCCACACAGCTCTGTCAGTTTCTTCCCTGCTCTGACCTGCTGCGTCCCAGACCCTGTGCTTGGGATGCTGAGCCTCCTCCGTGTCTCCTGGGGATGCCTATGCACCGTCCTGGAGGCAGCTCAGTTGTAACTTCAGCTGTGAAGACTTTGTCTCTCAGGGAGCATCCAAATAAATACTACCCTCTGTAGCACTTCAAGCATGTCTCCCATATAGAGTCAGAACCTCTCAGAAGCAGAGACTAAGTAGGTCTCGGTGAACTTTGTGTTTCCTGGCGTGTGATAGGGCCCCGTAATGTGTTTGCTGAGTGACTCTGTGGATAGAGGAACAAGGGTTTACCATGGCTGCTATCTCAGATGCCTTTGACAGAGACTGATTGATTCAAATCTACAAGCACTACTCTTACCAAGTACCTGCTTACTGTGCCTCACGTCTTATTCTTGGCACCTGGGATGAGGCACAGCCCTTGACCTTCAGGGGTTCATTGGTGAGTTAGGGGAAGCATTAAAAGCAGTTTTGTAACCGTTGGAAAATGAATAGATCTGTATAAATTTTTCAGGAATCAGATTTCTTGATTCAGAGATAGTATAAAATTAACTTGGTTTTTTTTTTAAAGCTTTATTGTGCTATAATTTATGTACAAGAAATAAATCCATTTTAGCCCTGGCTGGTGTGACTCAGTGGACTGAGTGCTGGCCTGTAAACCAAAGGGTGGCTGGTTCGATTCCCAGTCAGGGAACATGCCTGGGTTGTGGGCCAGGTCCCTGGTAGGGGGCATAAGAGAGGTAACCACGCATTGATGTTTCTCTCCCTCTCTTTCTCCCTCCCTTCCCCTCTCTCTAAAAATAGATAAATAAAATCTTTTTAAAAAGAAATCCATTTTAAGTATACAGTTCATGGTTATTTGTGAATTTACAGGGTAATGCAGCCATCACCACAATCTGTTTTATCTTTTTTTTTTTTATTTTTTTTAAAGATTTTTTATTTATTTATCTTTAGAGAGGAAGGGTAGGAGAGAGGGAGAGGGAGAGAAATATCAGTGTGTGGTTGCCTCTCGTGTGTCCCTTGCTGGGAACTGGCCTGCAACCCAGGCATGTGCCCTGACTGGGAATCGAACCGCGATTGTTTGGTTCACAGGCCCGCGCTCAATCCACTGAGCCACACCAGCCAGGGCCTGTTTTATCTTTTATCATCTCAAAAAGAAATCTTGTGCCCATTTGTGGTCACTTGCCACTCCCACCCACAAGTCCAAGCAATCAGTAATGCCCTCTCTGTCTCTATGGATTTGCCTATTCTGGACATTTGATATAAATGGAGAGTGAAGGATACAATATATGGTTCTTCGTGAGTGTCTTCTTTCACTTAGTATAATGTCTTCGAAGTTCGTCTGTGTTGCAGTGTCTATCAGAGCTGCATTCCTTTTCATGGCCGAGTAATACTTCATTGTATGGACAAACCACATTTGTTTATCCTTTTACCAGTTGATGGACATTTTATTGTTTTGACTTTTTGGCTATTATAAATAATATTAAGTAGTGTAATTTTTCCTAAGATGGAGAAGAAAAACCCTGTCGTATGATGGATAAATTATTATGATTCCAAATAATAAGTACCCTTGTCACCTAAAAAGTATTGAGGTGAAACAATGATCACAGTGAGGCTAAGTCCCACAGTAGGGGGAACATTTGGACTATGGGATCCAGGGCCACCATTAGGCCAAGAGGCACCTTTATAAAATTAGAAAAAGACACCCCTTTCTCAAGGCACTTTTCCCCCATCTGCTGGAAGATTGTCATAATAAACCTTCACATCCACAGTGACCAATACGAATGGTCCCCCCATGGAGTTACGCAGTGTGCAACTTATACCACTGTGCCTGGCCGCCCAGAGGGGACATGCAGTAGAAGGGCCCCCAACTTAGCTCCAGGGCGCTATGGTGTCAGAGAAGGTATCACAGAGGAAGTGACTCTCAAGATGCCATTTCCAGAATGGGTCAGGGTATGTGCCCCAAAGAACTGAAAACAGGCCTTCGAGCAAGAACTTGTACTAGAATACTCATAGCTCCACTTATCACTGCAGCCAAAAGAGAGAAACAGCCCAAGTGTCTATTGATGGAATATTATTGGGCCATAAAAAAGAATGAAGTTCTGAAACGTGTTAAAACAGGGAGGAACCTCAAAGGAAACATGCTCAGTGAAAGAAGCCAGACACAAAAGGCCATATATTACATTGTTGTATTTATGTGAAATGTCTAGAATAGGTAAATCCAGAGAGACAGAAGGCAGGTTGGTGGTTGCCAGGCATTACGTGGAGTCAGAATGGAGAGTGACTGCTTGATGGGTGTGGGGTTATGTGTTGGGCTGATGTGAATATTTTGGTGCTGCATAGAGGGATTAGCTGCACAAACTGTGTATGTACCACATGCCACTGACGTGTTCACTTTGTGTGGTTCCTTTTATGTTATGGGAATTTCACCTCACTGGAAAAAAGAAAAAGAAAAAAGGGAATGGAGTAAGTAGGGGAAGTGGTAGAGAGGATGCTTTGGGAGGAAAAATACAGTGTGTGTAAAAATTGGGAGGGGGTGGCGGCAAACTGCTTTGCACATTCAGAGAACTTTGCTGCCTTGTGTCAGACAAACTCAGGCTCAGGAAGGATCAGAGATCTCCAGGAAATCAATTTCCAGGGCTCCACATGGGTCAGCAAGCAGTACCCACACTGAGCCTTTCCTCTGCCCACAGCCAGAGCTTTGTTAGCTTCCCACGCTGGGAGGCCGTGTGTTTCCGATGGGAATGTCCAGGCCAGAGGTCCCCCGGTCACTCCCAGCACAGAGCCACCCTGGCAGCTTCCAAGCCTTCCCCTGGAGCCTGTTCCCCCTCCTGGGGACCTGTGAGGAAAGGCCTCAGGACAAGCCTCTGACCCTATAAATCTTGTGTGCTGTGGGCCCAGCCTTCCCAAGGCTGCTGGGAAAGCCTGCCTCGCTCCCCAAAGCAGGTGGATCAAGATAGCTTGTCCATCTGTCAGTCTCAAAATCACTCCTTAAAATAGTGGAAGTTGCCTGGGCCAGCCCCAGGCATCTCTGTCTGCCTGGGTTCTGATCACAGGGTCTTGGTCCCTCCATCCTCTTGCCCTTCTGGCCCTTCCTGAGTCAGTTTTTAACTGGTTGTCTATTTTGCTCTGTCCCCATGTGGATTTCTCCCTCTGGGTGGAAGGTGGAGGCACAGGTATGCACATTCCCTCAATTCTAGCACAAGGAGCTGGTGGCGGTGCCAACGCACAGGTGCCTCCCATCTACAAGAAGGGCAACACTGACTTCTGTCTCTCTCCATTGTACTGAGGAGATGAAAGGTTTAATGTTTTCTTGTTTTTATGCTGAAGGAAGTGCCACCAGTGCAACAGCCTCAGTGGCTTATCTGAGGAAGGCAAAACAACGCTGTGACAAAAAGCAAGAGCTTTGATGTCATGCAGACTCTGGGCTTCAGTCCCAGCCTTCAGTCCCAGCCACTTCCTGGCTGTGTGGCCGTGGTCATTTTCTGGAGCCGCTGCACAAATTGCTGCAAACTTGGTGCCTTCGAGCAACAGGAATTTGTTCTCTTCCAGTTCCAGGGGCCAGGGGTCCAAAATCAAGGTGTTAGCAGGGTTGCTTCTTTCTGGGCACTCTGAGGGAGAGCCCAGCCCACGCCTGTCTCCTGGCTCCTGGCGTTGCCTGCGGACACTGGTGCTCCTCGGCTTGTAGACGCATCACTCCCATCTCTGCCTCCGTCGTCACGTGGCCTTCTCCCTGTGTCATTCCCTCTTCTTTCTCTTATAAACGCCAGCCATCGACTTAGGTCCTACCCTAAATCCAGGATGATCTTATCTGGAGATCTTTAATTATGTCTATAAGATCTTTATTCTAACTAAGGTCACCTTCTAAGTTTCCGAGTGGACACATCTTTCGGGGCCACAGTTCAACCCACTGCCGTGACCTTGGGAAAGTGGCCTCACTTCTGTGCTCTCTTTTCCTCATCTGTTAAATGGGGCTGTTGCCAGTGCCCACGTCAGGGGCTGCTGTGGAACTTCAGTGGGTCACCGTGTACGAGAGGGGCCTAGCCCAGGCCTGTGGCACAGTGAGCAGCAACTGTTTCTTATCTCTCTTTCCTAAGCCTTATGGTTATAAAGGTGTCCTCAAGAGCAATGAAGGCTATTTTTATGTTGACCGTTTTTGGTGGGTTGAGGGAACGTTTATACAGACTTGTCGCACAAACATCAGCAGGATAAAAGATGGAGAGAAAGTGAGTGTCCTCCCTTCCTGCCTGTCCCTCAGGCTCTGTCCTCTCTATTGCCAGTAACAAGAATCTGACATAATAATATATCTGACACATAGGTAAGTTTTTGAGGGGGTGTGTGTGTCCTTTTTAAAGCATAAAAGGTATAATGCAATATTCCCTAGGCTTTGCTTTTTTAGCTTAATGTATCTTGGAGAATGTTCTGCATCAGTCCATGAAGAGTCTTTTTAATGGCTGTCTTATGTGCCTTTTTTTGGCTGTACCAGAATGTATTTCACTGGCCTGCAGGTGGTAGACTGGTTGAATGGCTTATTTCTGGTCTTTTGCTATCACTGATGTTATTGCAGGGACCAGCTTGTGTGTCTCTCTTTGGGCATACATGGGGGTGTCCCTGCTGTGGGTGTTTCTGAGGGGTTGTGGGCAGCCCAGGCATCACAGCAGGGGCAGGGGCTGTGCGGCTAATGGCAGTCAGTGCAGCTGGACTGGAAGACAGGACTGTGTGGTGAAGGGGAGTTCCCTCCTCTGTCCTGTATGTCCCCATGGCCCTTCTCCCTGCAAGGGCCTCCCCTTGGCCGTCAGCTCAGAGATCAGTCTTACCTGAGGGGCACCTCTCTACACCCCTGAACATGAGCCTCATAGGCAGATGTCACCCAAGGAGGAAAAAGTAAGAGTGAGAAAGAGAAATTAAATAGCCTTTTGGCTCGTCTGCCTTTTGTTCTGAGGATGTAGCCCAACCAAGTCACCAAGTCACCAGAATGTCCATCTGTAATCTGAGGGAAGAGAGGGAATTGGTTGGAGGTGGGTATAGGATCCGTGGCTTCCCCAGTCATCTCCTTCATCTTGCCCCGGGGTGGCCTGATCTTCCTTATGTGAAGGACATTCCCTGATCTAGACATGGTCATCACTGTCCTCTCTGGTCCCCAGTGAACACAGGGGTTGCCTTCTCCAGTCCCATTTATCCATCCATCCATCATTCCATCTAATGAATATAGTTGAGCACCTACTATGTACCAAGTACTAAAGCTACAACGTTAAACAAAACGGATAAGCCAGCTCTTCCCTGATGAAACTCGCTTTCTAAAGTAGAGAGGGCCAAATATGAGGTCATTCCGGATTGTTCTACGTGGTGTGAAAGAAAGAAACAGGTTAATTTGGGGTTATGGCATGCACCCCAGTGAATGGAATTAGAAAAGGCCTCTCTGGGGGTAGAAGCCCTTGAGATGATGGGAAGTATCAGCTATGGCAAGAGCTGGGGGGAGAGTATTCTCTGTGAAGATCAGGTGGCTGTTTAGGGGCTGAGTGTGTGTGTGAGTGCATGTGTGTGTGCATGCGTGTGTGCATGGGGTGTGTGTTGGTGATGAGAGAGTGGTGCCAATGAGGCAGGCAGGTGGGGGGCATCATGCCAGACCTCACAGGCCATGGTCGGGAGATTGAGGGCCACCAGGACTCACCAGCTGGTTTTTTGACTTTGGGTGGTGGGCGCCCACTGCAATACAGAGACCATGTATCATAGATATGTATACTTGAAACCTATATGATCTTACTAACCTATGTCATCCCAGTAAATTTAATAAGAAAGAAGATTCCTCTACTGCAATGCAATACCACCTCACAGCCATTGGAAGGGCAGCTATCAAAAACCAGAAAGCAATGTGCTGATGAGGATGTGGAGGAACTGGACCCCGGGGGCACTGCTGGAGGGAGTGTTAAGATAGTGCAGCCACTATGGAAAACAGTATGGCAGCTTCTCAAAAAGTTAAACAGAAAAACCGTATGATCCCGTGTTCTTAGCAGCACCATTCACAACGGCCACAAGGTGGAAGCAACCCAAGTGTCCATCAACAGCTGAACAGATAAGCAAAATGCGGTAGACCTGTACACTGGACTATTATTCGGCCTTAAAAAGAAAGGACATTCTGACACGTGGATGAACCTTGGGGATAGTATGCTAAATAAAATAAGGCAGTCACAAAAGGACACATACTGTATGATTCTACTTAGATGAGGTTTCTACAGTCAAGTTCATAGAGGCTGAAAGTGGAATGGTGGTTGCCAGGGGCTGGGGAAAGGGAGAATGGGGAGTTAGTGTTTCACGGGTGTGGCGTTTCACTTTGGTAGGGGGGAAAACGTTCTGGAGATGGATGGTGGTGATGGTTGCACGACAGTGTGAATAGGCTCAATGCCACTGAGGTGTACACTTAAAAATGGTCACAATGGTAAATTTTATGTTATGTATATCTACCACAGTGTTTTAACTTTACATGAGGAAAGGTTGCCCTGCGAGAATGGCGCGGGGCACAGGCAGAGCAGGGAGATGGGGGAGGAGGATCTGGGCCAAGAGGGATGGTTCTTAGACCAGGTGTGGCAGCAGTGAAGGAACAAGGCTGCGGTTTTGAGATCCAGTTCTCGGGAAGCAGATCCTTCCATCCTGGAGGCCACTTCCTGCCCTGGTTTCCTGCCCTGGTTTCCTTCTTCCCACCTTAGAGGTCAGCACAGCTACTTCCCTAGCCTGGGCAGCAGTCCTCACTCCTTCCTTTGCCTGGCCCCTGCTGGCCTCCCCACGCTGCCTTGTCCCCAGTGCCTTCCTTCATCCCCCTGGAGCCTGGGCCCCTCTGGGCCCACATTCCATTTCCTGTGCACTGTCTTGGAAAAGCAGAAAGAGCCCAGGCTCTGACTCACAATGCTTCAAAACTCGGGTCAGTCATTGAAGTGGCTGTGAGACTTTGGGCTACCGAACCTCAGCTTCCTCAACCCTGAAATAGTCTGGATCAAAGGCCACACATGGGACGTGCCAGACAGTGTGTCTGGGCCGCAGTAGGTGTTCAATAAATAGTATGTGTTGGATTCAGATCCTGCCTCATCCATGTATCAGCTCTGTAATTGTGGGCGAGTTTTAAAATTTCTTTTTGCCTCAGTATCTTCATCTGTAATATGGGAATAAAAAGTGTATTTCATAGAATGTGTGAGGATTGAATGAGTTAATACAAGTAAATGCTTAAAACAATGTGAGGCACAGAAGAGGTGCTAAGTGTTAGATACTATTATGTGGTAGTTTTGGGACCTAGCATAGTGTTGGATACATGGTAGGTGCTATAAAATATTTGTTGAATGAATGAATGAGTCAATTTCTTCTGTGTGCATTGAGCTTCTGCATCAAGGAGCTCATGTCTTCTAGGTTTGGGGTTGGCATTTTTCAAAGCTCACCAAGCTAAACTTTCTTTGTGTCAGGGTCCAGGGCTTGGAGGCTAGGGTTCCAGGAGCAGGGGGATGTGGGGGACAGGGCAGGATGCTTCTGTCTGTGATGGATTTGTGGTTTTGTGGGGCAGAGACACAAGCAAAGAGAGAAGGGCACAGGGGCTGTGGAACTCTGGAGGTGGAGCATTGCCTCTGCCTTGGGAATGGGCAGGAAGCAGTGACAGCTCCAGAGTTTCTGGGAGGGGCTTGGAGGCAGCAGTGGATTATTTGAGGAGGCTGGTGGGGGTGCTTATTTCTTTGAGCAGTGTTGACTGTCTGCAATAGTTCGGGAGTGCTGACAGAGACTTACAGTCAAGACAGCCCCTGGCTCCCTCACGGTGGGGGAGCTTCCTGAAAGGTGTGTCATCTTTGAGACTGGGAGACTCGGAAGTAGCCAGGGAAAGAAGAGAAAGGCCTTTTATGCAGAGGGGAGAGCCTGAACAGAGAGGCATGGGATGCGCTCAGGGGTCGTCTTGGTGGGGTTGCTGGGGTATGAAGAGTGAGGGAGATAGAGGTGCCAAGGCCGGGGAGGTAGGCAGCAGCCAGTCATGAGAGGCCTTAGATAACAGGCTCAGGAGTTTGGGCCTTATCTAAGGTCAGTGGGGAGCCAAGCACAGATTTAAAAACAGTTCTTTAGCCTTTTGGTGCTCTCTGAGCAGCACCATGGCGGTGGATGAGAACGAACGCCTTATGAAAGGCTGCAAAAAAGGAGCCAAGAAGAAAGTGGTCAATCCATTTTATAAGGAAGATTGGTATGATGCGAAAGCAACAGCTACGTTCAATGTAAGAAATATTAGAGAAACGCTAGTCACGAGAACTCAAGTAACCAAAGTCACATCCAATGGTCTCAAGGGTTTTGTTTGTTTGTTTGTTTTTTGAAGTGAACCTGGCTGATTCGCAGAATCAGTGGATAAAGTTGCATTAGAAAATTCAGGCTGTTTACGGAGGATGTTCAGGGCAAGCCTGCCTGACGTCCGGGGCGTGGAGCTTCCCTGTGACAAAATGTGCTCCATGGTCAAAAACGGGCAGACCATGGCTGAAGCTCACAGTGAGGTCAAGACCACCCATGGTTATTTGCTTTGTTTATTCTGTGTTGGTTTTATGAAAATAAAACAATCAGAAGATCGTTTTGTCGGAAAGTGAAGCAATCAGATTCAGAAGACCTCTTATGCTCAGCATCAACAGGTCTGCCAAATTCGGAAGGTGATAGAAATCATGACCTGAGAGGTGCAGACAAATGACTAGAAAGAAGTCGTCAATATATTGATTCCACTCAATTTATTGGAAAATACAGAGAAAAGTCTGGTCACTCTATTTACTCCATGATGTCTTTGTTAGAAAAGTCAAAACGCTGAAAATGCCCAACTTTAAACAGGGAAAACTCATGGAGCTGCATGGTAGAGTTCGCAGTTCTGGAAAAGCTACTGGGGTTGAGACAGGTGCCAAGGTTAAATGAGCTGATGGATCTGAGCTCCCAGACCAAGGATCTGTTTAAAATTCAGACATTTAATAGTGACAATTAAAAAATTCTATTTATGATTTTATTTTTTTTTAAGATTTTATTTATTTGAGGGAAGGGAGGGAGAAAGAGAGGGAGAGAAACATCAATGTGTGGTTGCCTCTGGAGCGCCACCCTACTGGGGACCTGGCATGTGCTCTGACTGGGAATCGAACCAGTAACACTTGGGTTTGCAGTCCAGTGCTCAATCCACTGAATCATACCAGCCAGGGCTCTGTTTATGATTTTGTAAAAAGCTACTTAAAATTTGCATACCAAAAATTCACCCATTTTAAGTATAAAATTCAGTGGTGTTCAGTAAATGGACAGAGTTCTGTGAGCATCACCACAAACTGAGAACTCCAAAATGATCCTTCATGCTCATGTGCAGTAACACCGCCCACCACCCCCCCCCCCCCGCCCCCCGCACCGGCAAACACTAATCTGCTGTTTCAATGGGTTTGCCTGCTCTGGACATTTCATGTAAATGGAATCATACGATATGTGGTCTTTTGTGTCTGACATCTTTTACTTAGCATAACACTTTTGAGGGTCATCCAGGTTGTAGCAGGAATCAGTACTTCATTGCTTTCCTGGCTGAATAATATTCTGTGGTATGGCTCTTCTACATTTTGTTTATCTGATCATCAGTTGATCAACATCTGGGTGGTTTCCATTTTTAGCCTTTATGAAGATGTTGCTGTAAACATTCACTTGTAAATCTTGTAGGATATGTTTTCAGGGCTCTTGGGTAGATTCCTAGAAGTGGAATTACTGGGTCATATGGTAAATTTATGTTTACATCTTTAAGAAACATCCAAAGCGGCAGAGGCTTGGAGAAGGGTTTTACAAGATCAAAGGTGACCTTCAATCCTGAGGGGCTGAGCTCTGTTACGGTGGGGATGGAGCAGAGGAATGCACTGGAAAAATGCTTGCTGCTTTGCTGTTGCCCACCAGTGGATATGATGCTCTGATTTCTCAATTATGATTGATTGGTTCATGATTAAAGGTGTTGGTAACTCTCCCCGCGTCCATCATAGAGAAGGAAACAGGCTCCAGACCCTGGCTTTACCCTCTGAGGCCACTTTGAGAGAAGATGATTGGTAATGCCTGTTTAATCACTTTGAATCTCACGATGCCCACTATATCTGCCAGGATTCTCTGGTAGCGAGCAACAGAGCCTGACTTGGCACCTAATCTAGGGAAGCAATTTGTGGAGAAGTGTCTGAGAGCTCACAGATGGGATGGGAAGACTGGGGAGCCAGCCTCAGGAAATGACGAAACTTCTCGGGCTCAGAGAACAGGCCGTGAGACCCCCTCAGGGCTGTGTCCATCACTGATTCCCTGTCCTAGATCCAGCTCGGAGGACCCAATTAACACAGCCCGGGACCCATTCTCACGTCGCGAGCTGGTGGGGCAGCCCCACCGAGACTGTACATGGTAGCAGGGGACACGTCTCCTAAAGAACACAGGATGGTCTTCCTGGAAGAAGAGGGAATACTAGATGCTGGATTTTCAAACCAAAGAGTGTCCACTACCCCATATTCCAGATGAAGGAACTGAGGCATGGAGAGGTTAAAAATACTTGCCCAGGGCCACAGAGCTGGGAAGTGATGAAATGGATCCAAAGTCTGTGTTCTGTCTGGGACCGAATCTGGACAGAGTGGCTCTCCCAGGACCCCCAGAACTGGGGGGACTGGGAAGGTCACTGCCTCCTGAACAAGCCAGACTCTAGAATCTTTCTGGGGCTGCCCCCAGGACTTCGGGGTCAGGGGGAGTATCTAAAAGCTACTGCTCTCTCTTGGCTTTGGTCTTGTCTGCTATGCCCCAGGCAATGAGCCCAGCCGGCCCCTTGTCACCTGTAGTGGGGCCAGCGTGCAAGAGCTTAGAATGGGAGTTCCAGGGGGTCCAGACGCTCCGCCCGGAGCTACTGCTAACTCATGGCTCTCTTTCCTTTCTGTTCTCAGATCGAGAGGACCAGTCCATTCTGTGCACGTAAGTGGAGCTGCCTTTTCTTCTGTTTTTCTGGAGTTGAAATTCAACCTATTAAATAAAGAAGAAGGTCCATGAGGGCAAGGCTCTTTGCTTTGCTCACCATCCCAAGCGCCTTGCCTCATATCTCATTAGGGAGTGATGCTCCCTAGACATTTTGTTGAACAAATGCTCTCGTTCCCAGTCAGGCATACCTACGTTGTCAACGATACCTGGTGCCATCTTGTTTTGCATGGCCTCCTGCTTTTAAACTAGCATTTATTGAGCACTGACTGTGTGCCAGGCCCTGAACTAAACACTTCACATGCAGAATTGCATCTAATTGCAGATGCCATCTCTGTGGGTGAGGAAGTCTTAGCTTGTATTAAAAAGTACCACTTTATAATTTCACAATTAACAACCATATCTGTACCATATTTGCTATTTCATGTCATTGTTTCTTTGAGGACTTGGGTACATGGTCAGATGATATTAACTCAATTTAGAATCATTCAGAGAATCTTTGCCATTCAGGAAAATCCCTCCTGTGGTGGGCAGAATAATGCCCCTGCACCACCCCAGAGATTATCACATCATAATCCCTGGGACCTGTGATTATGTCAGGTTACATGGTGTGGGGGGTGGGAATGAAGGTGGCAGTTGGTAGTAAGGTTGCCAATCAGGTGACCTTAAAATAGGGAGATGATCCTGGATTATTCAGGTGGGCCCAGTATTGTCACAAAGTCATTAACACTAGAAAAAGGAGGCAGAGGAAGAGAGTCACAGAGTGATGAATGTGAGAAACACTTGACCTAAGATTGCTGGCTTTGAAGATGGAGGGCACCTAAGATGACAGGCAAGGTGGAGAATAGCTCTGGAAGCTGGAAAAGGCAAGAAAACGGGCTCCCCCGCTCGTGCTCCCAGAGAGAAACACGGCCCTGTCAACAGCTTGGTTTTAGCTCAGTAAGATCCACGTCAGACATCTGACCCCCAGAACTTGTGTGTGTGTGTGTGTGTGTGTGTGTGTGTGTGTGTGTTGTTTTAAGCCACTAAGCGTGTGGTGATTTGTTGCAGCAGCAAAGGGAAACTAATATACTACCAGCCCCTACACTCACTCCTGCCACGACTCGTTGTGTATTCAACAGATTTAATGGGCCAGGCCCCCGATGAGTAGTGGGCATGAACCATAAATACACATGATCCCTCAAGAGGGAAGATAGCCTCTAGGACAATTATCACACACTTCCCTTGTGTGCTATTTATTTGAATTTACTGTTTGACCCTGTGAAGGCACCACCACCTTTTCAGAAACTTTTATAAAATACATACACATTTTAAAAAAATCACCCAAGTAACTCTGTAATTACAAACTATGAAAATATGAAGAATGGAACATGTACAGAACTAGGAAGATGCATAAATAGGAGGAGTTATAATCAAGGAGAATAGAAAGTCTTATCCAGAGAAGTGACGTTTCAGCAGAGTTGACAAAGAAAAGAGGGGAAGAGTTTCCATCATATGCAAACGGCCGGGATTCAGATGGACCATGTTCTCTCTGAGAAGCAGGTCCGCTTGTGAGAGTATGTCCCCCGCAAAAGTCCTCTGTGGGAGAAGAGCCATTACAGGACACCTAGGGTGTAAACCCAAGGGCCAATTGAAACCAAGCAAACACTGTTAATATGTGAAAAGGACCAGGTGTAACACAGTAGGGAATGGTGGGAAGTGTGGTGAAGTGGCCCATTTGAGGGGGCAGCAGCTATTTCTCTCCAGCCCACTATTGCCATGGGGGAGTGCAGGTCCAGTGTCTCCAGACACCCCTACATTTCAGTAAAAGCTGGCAATCTAGTTGTTTTTTTTTAATGTGAAATCTCCAATTTTTGAACATTGATACTTAATTTGCATGAATATACACAGAGCAATATTCAGATAAATTCTATTCGGGGACTTGCTTTGGCCAGTGGGCCACCGTGTTTACAACCACTGCCCCAGAACTTTGGGCCTGGAGGGATCCTCAGAGATGACCACGCCCACTGTTCCTGCCACACACACAGCAGTATGTGTTCCTAACGCATACAGCAGTTAGTTGCAGGAGTTGCAAGAAATTTTTCATGGAGCATCTAAATCTGGAATGATTCACTTTATTTGAAATGAACGCAGATTCAAGTAGGTCTCAGTAACAATACCCCCTTTCATTCATTTGTATTCCAAATATTGCTTTGAGTGGGAGTGTAAGGAGCAGGGTGATGGATGCGGTAAGGGGCTGGATCACACGCAGCCAGGCTGGTTATGGCCAGTGTGAGTTATGTGTCAGAGTGGCCGTGGCGATGACAAGTGGGGTTCAGCACTGGGGTCTCATAGTTGCACACATTGCGGAGGAGAAACCAGCATGTTCTTCAGGAAGAAAACAAACACCTGCCTACCTAGTGCCGGTGAGGTCACTGCTGATGGACAGTGTATGCCAGAGTGAGGGTGAGAACGGGACAGGGGACCCTGCCAGTCCCCTCATGGGGCTCGTTCCATGCACCCCTCACAGTGTGGGTGTCTGGCCATGCCAAGCACGCTCTCTCTCCTGCATTGTCTGTGTTGCACACTCGGGATCCCTGTGTCCAGTTGACATTTATACACAGGTGGTGCAGTCTAGGGATCTTGTGTACAAAGCCATGGATGCGTTACTTTAAGGCTGTCTTAAGGGATTTTTCAATGTTAACTTTCTATGGTTTTGATGACTTGTATGCTGTTGGTACCCAACCTCCTTGTCAAAGGAGATTCCACTTCTCTGCTCATGTCTTTAGGGACAACCTCTCTAGAATCTAGGTTCATTCATGGCAGGGGCCCTGGGGTGTCAGCGCGTCATGTCACTGAGAGATTCTGTAGAGTGGGGGTTAAAGCCACACCATCCAGGGAGCAGTCGTGGCTCTCTCCTCACTAGCTGGGATCTTCAGCCGCAAAATGTAACCTCTTCATGGCTCCCCATTCTCACCTATAAAGTGGGGAAGTGTAGGGATGACGATGGTATTTGATTCATAGGGCTGTTGTGAGGATTATGTGAACGGTAATATGTATATATAAGTGAGTGTATATATGTATGTATAAATGAGTGTATGTATATTTACATAAATGTGTGTGTGTATCTGACCAAGTATCAAGCTCTGTAAGACATCATGCATGACTTATAGGGCTTGGCTTGGTTCTCAGAAGAATAAACTCTGTTTTGTGTGCTCACAACTGTAAACTTCCTGTTGCCCCACCCGGCACATTTTCTGACCAGGTGCTGCCTGAAATATTTCAGGTACCCCTGGTACAGGACCTGCTAGACCTCTGTCCCCTAATGTGGCAGCACATCAGTCCCTGGGCACCTGGTTGAAGAGACTAATGGCCCCGCATAAGCCCCAGAGACTCTTGATGCAGTGGCTTGTGTTGGAACTGGAAAAATCTGTGTTTTTATTTAGGGTCTTGGCGTTTGTGAGGCAGCTGGGCCAGCCAGTGAGCTGGTGGGGGTGGAAACACTCATTATGGGTCATCCACACAGAGGATGCTGAAGGGCCTGTGAAGTCTGATCTGTGCATACCCCTCTGTATCAGGGTGGAAAGAGGGCTTGGCGAGTGGGGCTCTGGAGGGGGGTTTCAGGGAGTAGTCTCGTCCAGCAGAGGAAGGGGCCTGGAGCGTCCCATTTGGGAGTTCAAAAGGGGTGAGAACCATGAGCTAGAGGAACAATGGAGGACCCTGTAGATTCCGGTTAGTATTTTGCTATGAGAGTGTCTGGCTCTCCCCGTAAATGTCCGACCCATCAGTGCAGCCTGCAGTAGAAAGATTTCTGGGTTAGCTGGTGTCTATGGGAGTGGACGAGAGGTTTCTGGTCTTGGTTTCTGGGGATCCTGGGTGGGGAGTGAGCCCACCCTGGGCCAGGGTCCCCTGCATGTTAGCTGACTCTCGATTGTGGAAGTGAAGTGATGGGGGGCATTTGGGTCCCTTTCACTCCTAAGGGATGCTGTGACAATACTTGGAGGCCCTGAGCAAGGCAATGTGAGGCTCCAGGACAAGCCAGACTTTCATTCTGGAGGCAGCCAGTGCCCTAGACAGACCAGCACAGAGTCCCGGGCTCAGCTCTGCCACGTCCTCACGGTGTGACCTGCAGAAAGTACTTAGCACAGCGCCTGATGACGCACACACATGTTCTTTTAACCTCTGACTGATACTTAGCATTTCAGAAAAGGCAACATATCATGTTATAAACAGAGTTATTACCAGGTGCTAACTGTAACCGGCTTTATTTCGAGAGCTTTGCTGCTCCAGCTTTCGCTACGTGTTTGTGGTTTGTGAATGACAAGTTCTGAGTTAAGGTGCTAAGGCGTTCTCATTGCCTTGCATGGAACTGGAGCCTGCTCTCTGCTTTTCAAAAGTCCTTTTCCAGCCTTTTCCCTCAATGCTCCTTACAACAAGCGCTCAAGGTCAAAAGGACAGACTCAGGCGATAAATATTTATTTTGCACCTACTGGTCCCAGGAGGTGCTAGGCCCCGGGGTCCTGGGGGTGAACTAGCTAAATAAGAATTTTGGATGGTGAGAGTTGCTATGAAGACAGTGAAATACACTGATGGAAGATTTGGCCGGTTTGTAGTTAGTTTGGGATTGATGTATAGAGAAAACTGGAAAAGAATAAAACAAGGTAATTATTAATTCTGGAGAAAATGAAAGCCAGGCAAGACAGAGGCAAAATTACAGTGGACGAAGGGTCCCACTGCGTGTAGTGTTTCTGTCGTCTTTATAATGCACACCCCAAGGGATGATCTAACTGGAAATAGTGTTTGTGACCAAATCGCCTCTGTGGGGAAGAGGAGAAGGTTGAATAGGAGCTGAATTCCCCTTCTCTATGGTGAGAAATCGACATTTGATGCTTAACAGTGAATGATCAGAATGAATGATGTAATGCCACTTAGGTGTGTGGATGTAAATGCTAAGACAATCTGCTGACCTGTTGTTTCCTGCCTTTCCAGCATTTAGAGGCCACCTACAGCCCTTGACTCATGGCCCCTCCCTCCACCTTTAAAGCCAGTTTGTAGCAGTGTCGAATCTCTTCCTCTGGCTCTCCAGCCAGCCTTTTATAAGGACCCTTCTGTAATCACATTGGGTAACTAGGATAATACAAGATAATCACCCAATCTTCAGACCCTAAATTTAATCATAGCTGCAAAGTCTATTTTGCCATGGAAGATGACATAGTTTCATGTTCTGGGATTAGGATTTGGACATCTTGCGGGGGGCGGGGGGGAGGTGCGCATTATTCAGGCAACCTAAGAGCCCTTTGAGCATCTATGAGCCAGGCCCATGTGTCAGACATGTGTCATCTGCCAAGGTACCTGGGTAGAAAAATGACGATGTCCATCTGTGTCTGTAGAAAAATACCATTGCTCAACCATCATCTGTTGAGTGAATGAATTCAGCATGGTAGCAGAAAGGAGTAGGGTGGAATATGCCTCACAGACAGCTTCATAGCTGTGTGACCCTGCACCAGTGGCTTAACCTCTCTGAGCGGAGTTTACGGAGAGGCCTCAAGGATGAAGATGAACCCACCCTTCCCTCAGTCCCAACACCCACATCAACACCAGGTTCTGCTTCCTCTAAAACAGCATGATCTAATAGGACTTTTCTGTGACAATGGCTCCTGAGCACTGGAAGCATGACTAATGTAACCAAGGAATTGGAATTTTATTATTTAATTTTAGTTCATTTAAATAGCCACCTATGGCTAGTGGCTCCTGCACTGACAGTGTGGTCTGAACTATTTCTCACCTCTGTCCACTCCTCAGATTCCATTGCCTCTCCCCGGTTCATTTAATGTCTCTG
This sequence comes from Glossophaga mutica, assembly GCA_039655065.1. Classification (NCBI taxonomy): domain Eukaryota; kingdom Metazoa; phylum Chordata; class Mammalia; order Chiroptera; family Phyllostomidae; genus Glossophaga; species Glossophaga mutica. Next base: position 102,905,440 of record CM077305.1, read on the forward strand.
AGCCTTGGTTTCCCTGTTTGTAAAATGGGTTCAGTAGGTGCTCCACCGGGCGGCTGCTGCAAGGATGAAAGGAGTGAGTTCATGGAAGAGACCGAGAAGAATGCCGCTGCCCATGACCAGCCCCCAGTAAGGGTCAGCTGCTGTAACCGTGAGGACTGTTTACTGACTGTATTATCCTCCCTGTAATCCGGTCTCCGCCCTGCAGCCTGATTTCTTCCCCGCTGGTTCTCCATGCCCATCCCCTACTAAGTGGTTTCCTCTACTTGTTAGAGTGACGTCAACACTTTTTACTCGGGCCTAGAAGGGTGTTTGTGATCCAGCCCAACCTTTTTTCCCTCATCACTCACTGCTGTCCTCCTCCCTTCGACCCTCCAGCTGCCCCGGCCCCTTTTTGTTCCCATGTGTGCCCTGCATTTCCTGACCCTGGGCCTTTGTCCCTGCCGTTCCCGCTGCCTGGTGCTCTCTTACCTTGGTTCTTCCCATGGCACTGCCTTGCATCTTCCAGCTCCTCCTCAGTTGCACCATCAAGAGCCAGCCCCTCACCTCGGTCCTCTCAATCCTGTTACCCTGATAAAGTGATAATAGCCACCTCAAAAGATCTTGATTATTTATTCATTTCCTTGTCTATTGCCTGCCTCCCTCCTGGAATGTATGCTCATGGGGAATGGGGACACCCCTCATCTGCTGTCCACCCGCACACTGCCCTGCTCGTAGCCAGTCCTCAATAATAAGGAGGCATTCGGCCAGTGTGAAAAGGCAAATCCCCAAATCATTCAACTGTTATTTGAAAGTACCATTTGGTCACCTCTGAACCACCGACAGCTTAGATGTCCTTATTAAATTGTATCTTGGCCATTGCTAAGATCAGCTGAAGTGATTTGAGGATCTACAAGTTGATAGCACAGTATAAGCTTTTGGAAATAATCGGTGATCAAGGTAAGCCAGGTTGGGACTAACAGTTCGCTGTAGGTGATTAGTAGTTGAGATACTGACAGTGGAATGAATGTAGTTGTTAGACACCAGTTCTGTCTGGTCCAGCATGCAGTTCGTCCAGTGTGAACAAGTCACAGGCCCTGGCTGCAGGACTAGTACATCGAAGGGCCCCAGGCCGAGAGAAAGCTGTGTGTTCACAGAGTAACTGTGTGTGTTGCACAGGAGGGGTTAAGGGAGAAGGAGGGTGGTGGGCACATGAGATTAGAGAAAAGTGTGTGGAGTCTTCTAGGTCCTGGGAATGAGTTTGACCTTTAATCTAAAATGGACAGGAAAGAGCTGGAAGGCCCAGCCAGCGCTCAGCAAACTCGGACCAGTGAACCACATTTGGTGCCCGTCTATATTTTTGTAAATAAAGTTTTATTGGAACTTTATAACATGCCCATTGTTTATATATTTCCTTTCATGCTACAAAGGCAGAGCTGAGTAGTTGGGACAGAATGTGTGACATGCAAAGCCTAAAATATTTACTGTCTAGCCCTTCATAGAAATGGTTTGCTGGCACCTGTCTTAAACAGTGGGGAAAATGATATAATTTACATTTTAATGATAGTATGAATTGAATGTTGAAGTTAATGATCTAAACAGAACATATAAGCATTAGGGGAAAACTGTTATTAAGTAATAATATCTAACACCTTTGTATACCTGGCTTTGTTCTAAATATTTTACATATATATTCACCCATTTAATTCTTAAAATAATCATACAAGCTTTTATTATACCCATTTTATAGATAGGAAACTGACACCTGGGAACAGTTCAATGACTTGCTCAAGGTCACACAGGTCACACAAATCCCTGGCAGAGCAGGGATTTGAACTCAGGTTGTCAGGTCATGGAGCTCATTGTGCTATTTTGCTTATTGATGCTGCAGAGGAAGGAGGTGCGGGAGAGCTGGAGGCAGTATTCAGAACGGCAGTGCTTAACTGGGCTTTGCAGGGTATGTAGGAGTTGGATAGCACAGATGCCAGAGGACTTCACCATCTGCAGGGGTGGGAATCACATGAGGACCAGGGACTGAACAGCTCTGAGATTCAGAGCCAACTTGGCTTTACTACCAAGGACAGATGACCAGCTGAAATGAACTTGGGAATGGTGTTCAACCCTGGGAGCCAGCACCAGCTACCTGATTCATTAAGTTATGCAATAGAAAAATGCACTGCCCCTTGTTTAAAACTCATTACAAATTTCTAGATGGCTATAAGAGCATTAAATCAAGCACAGGACCCTCCTTGGGGAGATCCCTGTGGGACTGCCCAGGTCACACACCCGTGAAGCCTGCTCTGCATGGGGCTGAGGGCTGAGCAGCCACTGGGTAGCTTCTTCCAGCCTCTGGCACTGGGCTGACTCAAAAGACTTGGTGGTAGCGTTCTTATGAGGCCATACAGCTGTTACTGTTATGAATCCAGGTCTTCCTCCAGGAGGAGGGACCTGGGCTCTAAATCCCCTAAGAAACAGGACAGAGGACTAGAGTGCTCAGACCAGGAAGGTATTTTCACCCCCAGAGTCAGAGGTAAGAAAAGCAAAGATGAATGTTTCTGAAGCAGCCCTGAGTACATCAATCTTCAGACACCCTAAGCCTGGAGCTTGGGGTGTTTTCTTTGGCAGAACCTCCCAGGACAATTTATTTTTATCAATAGAACTTGGAAACTGTGGAGCCAAGCAGCCCACATGGGGAGAAGCAGATTCCCAGAGCCTGTGTCCCACTTCCCCTCCCCTACAAGGTGGAAGACCAGGCCATGGTCACGGTTGTGCCAATGTCTTTGCTGTAGAAGCGAGGAGGTGGGAGACGCTGAGGGCAAAGGTGGGGAACGACAAACTGGGGGAAGGGAAGGCGGGCAGTACTGACCCCGGGCACTGTGTGCTCTGCTGTCTCCCTGACTCTTGTCTTGGATCTGGATGGGCTCGGACCGCCTGTGGGCGGTTGGCCACGCTGAAGTTGTCTCCTTCCCGCTGCTCTGATCAGAGGCCAGCCCCTCCAGTTTGGGTGGGCGTCTGTCAAGTGTTCTGACATCAGCCTGATTGAAGTAGTTCATGTTTAGGTGTGAGTGACTAGGCGGCTTGGTTTTTTGGTCCCTGGTTACATTTTTCAAGAGCCTATTGAGGCAAGTGAAGGCACCCAGAATGTACGAATAACTCTTTGGTGAAGTGGTGTCAGGGCTTTGCTCTGTCTTTCCTGCGTTCCACCCCCTTTTCTCACTTACCAAAATAAAACGTGGCTTGAGCATCAAGGAGGCCCACATTCAAATCTCACTCCTTCTCCTTTTCCTGTCTGTGTGATAGCAGGAGCAGTTGGGACCTAACACTTTGCTTCAGCCCTCAGAGCCTCAGTTTCCCCAGATGGGGGATGGGGATAGTCAATAACTTCTTCCTTAGGTTGTCAGGAGGACTACATGAACAGATTTGTGAGGCCAATGCCTCGTGTAGAGTAACCCTTCGAGAAATACCAATTCGTTTTCCCTCCCTTCCTCTGGTCTTAGAAAGCAAGTTCCTAGGGGGTTGGGCCTGTGTCATGAAATCACTCGTTAAAATGTAGTAAAAGAGTCCTGATTGCATTGGAATCAGAGACCTGACTTTCCGACTCTACCCTGACCTTACTGTGTGGCCTAGGGGAAGTTGTTTACCCTCTCTGGGCTAGCATTCCTCTTCTGTAACATGGATATATGCGTCCTACCTTCAGGACTGGGGGTAAAAGAGAGAATGCATGTGAAACTCACAGGGCCTCTGCTCCCCCTTCGAAGTCCATTCTCTCCTTAAAATTTAAAAATGGTTTATTATTTTTGGACTTGGTTTTACCTCCCATTCCCATTTCACAAGGTGCCTCTGAGGCCATGTGGAATGATGTGGCCTTTGGGAATAATAAAGACCACTGGGGAGGGACAGGACAGTGCGTGCAACTTTTCTTTGTTCCTGGCGATCAGACCCTTGATTTCTGGACTGAGGGGCCTGTCGGATTCGATCCATAGATTAAAGGCACATGCTTCTTTTTCTTTTTCTTTTTAACTATGAGCAAAGTTATTAATGGGCCCTTGGCAAAGCCAATTAATTTTTTTTACTTCCTAATTAGGAAGAAGAGCAGGGACCACACTAGCACTGGTGGCACTGGTTCAGCAGGGAGAACCTTGAGCTGACCTCAGGGTGGACAAATTCTCTTCCAGACTTAAAAAAAAAGTGATTTCTTTTCAGAATATGCCTTTCAGAATATTCAGTGAGCTCAGAAAATGAGAGAGTCTGGACAAAGAAAGGAAACACACACACACACACACACACGCACACAGAAAATGGGAGGAGAGGACACAAAGGAAGGCTTGGGTTGAGACCGTGTCTGTCCCTCTCACTGGGAATGGGAGGAGTCAGAGGCAGGGTCTGAACTTTTGTGTGACCCTTCAGATACCACCACGATGGTCTCTAGTGGCCAAGAGAGGCAGTTGGCTCAAAAAGGCCAGCTGGGTTAAAAACAATCTACCTTCATATTTTAGGAATACTCTTTTGATAAGACAGTGCCTTGCTAATCGAGACTTATCAGTCTTTTACACCTTAGCACGAATTACTTCCATGAGGTTCACCCTTTGACACTGAGCTAACCACCTGACCGTTGGAGTGGGATTCTCCGGGGGATGAAGGGGCTTCATCTGTCCAGGGGCCAATGAGATACCCAGTCTTTTTCTTCTGGAAGGGGAGTTTCTAAAGTTTTTACCTTAGGTCCCAACACTGTGAGAGCTACTTATGTCCTTTCTGGAAAGCTGCCTCTTGCCTAATTTTTTCCACCTCTAACAAAGCTACTGATATCTTGTAAGTAGAGAAGTTGCAGTAAAACTATTCTGTACGAACCCTGAAGTAAAAACTATGGGCTCGGGTGATAATGATGTGTCAGTGCAAGTTCGTCGCTTTGATAAACATATCTCGCTGGTGGAGATGTTGAGCACTGGGGGGTGGGCTGCGCATGTGGGGGGCACAGAGGGATGTGGGAACTCTGTGTACTTCTCACTCCATTCTGCTTTGAACCTAAAACTGCTCTAAAATATACAATCTGTTTTTTTAATTCCAAATAAACCTAAGTTTGGACCTTGGTAGGAAAACTCTGATTTTCTCTTTTACCCTCTTCACCTGAATCCTTTCTTGCATCCTCCCTCTCAGGAGGAGTAGATTGAGATACTGGTCTGGGGTTTGAGGCCTAGCCTGCTGTCTGCCATCAGTGTGAATTTGGGCAGTCACTTCCCTGCAGACAGCCTCAGTTTCCCCATTTGGCAAATGGCATGGAGCTGCAGGAAGGCACCCACAGAACACCCACGTAGGACTATCTCCAGTGGGACACTGTCCCTATGTCTTTCAGAGGTGAGTCCGGAGCTGGGAAAACAGAGAACACCAAGAAAGTCATCCAGTACCTGGCCGTGGTGGCTTCCTCCCACAAGGGCAAGAAGGACACAAGCATCACGGTGAGTGGCAGTCACTGGCTGGCGGCTGTGCCTTAGCAGAGGGGTGTCCGGGCTCGTGGCCTGACTGAGCTTTGGACAAACACTGTTAAGAGGGCCAGGACTGTCAGCATTGTAAGCACTCAGGTCCCTGTTTAACTGTCTCCTCCCCTGACGGCTCACAGGAGGGGTCTTTTTCTGCCTGGAGGGTGGCGTTTGGGTCTGGGCCAGCCCTTGCGTCAGCCAGGATCATCATCTGAGGGCTCCTGTTTTGTGAAATGGGAGGAGCCCTCTCCAAACCACAGTGAGAAGTCCTGCTTTCCATCAGGGTTTCTCCGTAGTGGCACCAATGTCACTTCGGACCAGATAACTCTGTGCTGTGGGGCATCTTATGCACTGTAGGGTGTCTAGCAGCATCCCTGGCCTCTTCCCACTAGATGCTGGTAGCGACTCCTCCCTCAGGGTGACAACCAAACGTGTCTCCTGACACTGCCTGGTGTCCTCTAGGAGGCACAGTCACCCTGACTGGAGACCATTGCTTTGTGGGAATCTGTGTCCCCCTGGTGTGTGGCACCTGACGTGTTCCTCTGACAGGGCCCCAGGGGGTATATCGGTGTCACTCAGCATGCGGGCTTCGGTCCAGTGCCCGTGACTGAGCTTCTGCTCTGTGCCAGGCTCTGCCAGATGTGCTCCAGCGATGAGTCCGAGAGATGCTGTCATTCTAGGCACTGAGCTCCCAGACACATGGGAAAGAGGGGGAGTCATCAAGTAACCACACAGATAACGCCATGATGATGCAGTTTGATTAAGGGCTTCAAAGAAAAGGAAAAGCAGATTTCTAGAATGATCCCTTCTTGGGTCCATCCTTCTCTTCCTTCTCCTCCACCTCAGCCCTGCCTCATCTGTCCCAGAGGAGGGGACAAGCAATGGGGCTATTGAAGGACCTTTCCAGTGCCTCTGCTGAAGGTTTGGGGCAGGAGAGATGTAAGAATGGAGGCCTGACGATGGGTTGGGTGTCATTGGTTCCTGCCATTCCCGATCTTCCTTCTGGCGCTCAGAGGCAGCTCTGGAGAAGCCATGGAGATCAGCTTGTCTAGAGGCACTCAGAGATCTGGGGAGGGTACTGGTTTTAGCTTCAGGAATCTTCCTCCCTCAAACAAATGCAGAAAACCCAAGGTCTGGCTTTTCTGACCTGCCCCTGGCATGCTGTAGAGTGAGAGACAGCCCCAAGGTTTGCGTGCCCGTTTACCCACTGCTTCCCACAGCCTTTCCTTTCCCTAGAACAGTGAGAATAAGGAGTAATACTACTTAATGATAATGACTGATCTTTATCGAGTGCAGACTGTGGTGCTGAGCCCTTCTTTCTCTGTGCACGTAAACACGGCTCAGACAGATGTCATCTGATACGGACTTAAAGATCCCACCATGGCCCCTAAGTTACAAAAACCTTTGAAACATCTGGGTCTTTAAGAAATTAGAAATGGGAGTGAGCAAAACAGAGAAAGAAAGAGAATCAAAGAGAAGTTGCTGCTGTCCTGGTTACCTTGGGGAATGCAGGCTGCCTTGTGGGGGAGACTGAAATCATCTATTCTCCAGCTCCTGGTGTACATGTGATTGAAATAACACTGACATTTGTTTTATACTGTATTGTTCAACCACAGCAAGGCCCATCTCTTGCCTACGTGAGTAACTGGGAGTGTTTTCCTGGTGTGTACGGGAGGCACGGAGTGTATTTAGATCTGCATGGTCCTGTTGCACCCACTGAGCCCCCTAGCTGATGGAAGAATGGGCTAGGCCCCCAAGTTTCACAACCCAAACCAACAAATGCACCGAAATACTACTGTCCTGCGGGTGTCCGATGCCAGTGCAGGGCATGGGGACATACTCGTCACCCGCAGGACTCCCGTGGGAATCCCAGGATCTCCTCCAGCCTGTAATGGATTTTCCCAGTTCAGAATGAGTCTCCCACCCTCCCCACCAACGTGTCCGCCACCTGGAATGCCCTAGAATTATCTATTCCATCTGGTCGAATGTTTTAGGACTATGTGGCCCTAAAGCTTCCCTGGCTTGACTGACAGCCAATGGCACTGCTATGGTATGCCTCCTTCCCTCCGCCCTGCCATCATCCCTGTATTTCTCCCCCAAGCCATGTCCCTTGTGCACTGGTGTGTCCTCATGCATGCGTGTGCAGTGTGTGTCTCTCTTTGCATGCTGATTGCTTGACCTGAGGCCCCAGAGACAGAAGTCTTGGGGTTTGCGATGCACTAGCTTTGGTGGCACGGTAAGGCCCCAGCTATGCGACACACAACCAGGTCTTACTTCGATCTCTGCATCTGTAAACTCATGTCTAACCCAGAGCTTGAGGGGCTGGCACATGGGTCTCAGCCTGGATGAGAGCCTCAGGGGCCCCAGTGCACTAGGATCACACTCAGTGCATCTTAGTTAGACCCTGGGCAGCAGTGCCACGAATAGGTCAGGAGAATCAGGATTCTGGTTGAGATCTGCTGCTGTGTGACCTCAGCCAAGACACTTAACTTCTCTGGGCCACAGTCTCATCCATAAAGTGAGCAGTTTGGACCAGATCCCCATGTTTAAAGCTCTTCTGAGAAGGACATTTCGACCCCACCAGCTGGAATTTCCATTCTAGAAAGGGAACTTTTTTGTGGGGTATTGGGACCCCAAGTTTGTACTGACAAAAGGATCCATTTTTAGACTTCTTCTCACTAGCCAAGGAAAACCCATGGCTCTCATCATAAATTCCCACAAGCCCCAGTTCCAGGGGATTCCACCTGTGGCTGGATTTTCACAGAGATGACACTTCAGTTTCATCTTCTTTGGGAGCTGCAAAGCAGGAAGACATGTGGATAGACACATAAGGAAATAGTAGCTTCCTGTTTTGTCCGTTTAGGGACAGCTACACAATGCCCTCCTGGTACTGGAGGAATAGGAGGAAAACTGTGCTTGCCCTTTCCCCCTTAGAGCCTTCCCTGGCTTCTTTTTAGCCCAGTGCTGCTGCCCTGAAAACAGGGGGCAGGGGCATCAGCAAACAGAACCAGGAGGAAACCCTCAGAGCTCACCACTTCCCAGCGAGACCTGGAGGAGGTTGGACAGGGAGGCCTCTGGGCTAGTCCGCAGCCACCATTTTTTAGGGCTAGGCAACGAGCAGCTCCTCGCTTCCCAGCATGACTTACCTTGTTGGCCCTTTTCTGCCACGTTTAACCACATGACTGCATTTGTGCACAGGAGCCCCTAAGAGAGGGCCAGTGGGCTGTGTATAGTCTCAGCTGCATATAACCTGATGAATGGAGCTCAGGCAACCTGCTTTGTAGCTTTGGTCTGCCGTCCGTGAAAAGTATTCCTGGTGGGTTTTGCACATTCCTTACTCGTCTTGCACAGGAGCCCTTGGAAAACTAGTCCATAAAAGGAAAAATGGCAACTTAAGAAAAAAAATGTCACTAAAGCCATCAGGAGTAGTTTAGCTTGAAGACAGTTGCTTCTTAAACACAAACAGCAACAGGACTGCCGCCCATCAGCAGCAGCGCAGGTCGGGCGCTGCACAACTCCGGGAGCGCCACTCACTGTGATGTAAACAACGTCCCGGTGTTGGGCGGTGCAGCTGTCCTGAGTGACAGTGATATTGTGTGGATGAGCGGGCCCCATCTAGGGGAAAGTGGCCTTCCTAGGGAAGAGAGGCCCTAGCTACCACAGAGCTCGGCCAGTTGCTTCTCTTCCAAAACCCTGGGGTAAGTCTGGACATTAGCACTGTGGTCTCACAGTGGGTAGGTGATAGGGCAGAGTTTTGGGGCAACATCCATCTAGGGCAGAACTATCAGTGCCTGGGTCTCTTTCTCCAATAACTAGATATGAATGAATTTTAGGGTGAGCTGGAAAAGCAGCTTCTACAAGCAAACCCGATTCTGGAGGCCTTTGGCAATGCCAAAACAGTCAAGAACGACAACTCCTCACGATTTGTAAGTAGTCAAGCCACGTGGGTTTTCTGGGAAAGGCTCAGGTCCTACGGTGACATCTCTTGCCTGAGAAAGCAGAGTCTGTGTTTGCAAGGGGAGTCTGGGATGGAAGGGACAGAGGCATACGTCACACATTCTTTTCTGTGTTTTCAGTCCTGTCTTGACCTTACAACTCTGCAGGGGCTCACTTCTTCCTTCCTTCTGTCGTTCACCAAATATTCATTGAGAATCTATTGTGTACTAGGCACCCTGTTAGGCATTTGTCATTCATAATTGATTCAATAAATATTTATGAGCACCTAATATGTGCTGGACACTTATATCCAATATTTATTTGGCAAAACATGAATTGAGCACCTATTTGGCACCAGGCACATACATCCTTCATGAACATTTATTAAGCACTTACTGTGTACAGTCATTCTGGTAGGTATTTTTATATACACCATTGTCGTGGTTTTTGTTAATTTGCTCAGTTAATTTTTAGTAAGCACCCACCGTGTATCAGATACTGAACTAGGCTCACAGGATCATGACGAACAGTTCAGCTGTGATTACAGCCTTCACTAAGCTTGCAGTCTAGCTGGGGAGCCAATGGTCAACAAGGCAGGAGGTGCCACCTTCCCACACACGCTTCCCCAGGCTTCTAAGGCCTCTCCTTTCTCACTAGGGCCTAATGGGGACAGGAGAAGCCTGAACATGGGCAGTGGGTGACACCTAGACAAAAATTATTTTGTTCTACAAACTAAATGGTGACTTTCATCAGAGAGTCAGAAAGATATGTTGAAGAGGGGAATCTGAGGAAAGACTGAGGATTTTGGCAATACGAGGGATGCTGATTGGGATGTCACATGATTGGGGGCCTCTGCTAATTTGTGGGTGCCCCTCTTAACTGTCACTCACTGGGATGGAACACTGTGAAAAACTCTTTGGGGAGACCTTTGCTCAGCATTCCTGTGTCCTCTATACTCACACGGGGGTCCCCAGCCCTGCCCCCAGCAAGATGCACTTTTTATAACAAATAACTATGCAATGTCCCCTTCCCTTTCCCAAAATTAGAGTTATAGGTAACATCACTTACTATACATATCAGCTGAAAACAAGTCAGCATAATGACTTAACTGCAATGTGAAGGAGAAATAAAGCAGAACCGTTCATAATTAAGATGTGAATTTCAGCATATCAGTGCTCAGGCCTCATGACCTAAGAAGACACAGTGAAGGAGTTGTACACCCGCATTCAATCCAGAATCACCAGGCCCGTGACTGCCACAAGGGCAGACGGAGACAGTGTGCAGGTGTCTGGGGGCGCGTGCCTGGGAGGGGGGTTTCCAAAATGGTGACGTGCTCTTGGGGAAGCTCTCAACCAAAGAACAACTTGCTCTTAGAGTTACATGGGTGTGACATTCTTATATTAAAACCACATTTAAAATTTTTGCATGTTTTTATCTAAAACAGGGTTAGGTTCTAGGTCAGCTAATTTCAAACAGGTTTTTCACTCCCATGAATGTCAGACGGAAGATTTGAAAGTCATAGGGGATGTGGGCAAGGCTTGGTGTCCGGGGTTCTCCTGGTCAGTGTAGGGTGTTTAGCATCCTTGGCCCCTGTCCTCTACAAAAGAGCAGCGCCCACCATCATGTGACATCCCAGTCAGCCGCTCCCCCAGATTTCCAAAATCCTTATGGGAATGTGCTGCCATCTCTGAGAAGCACTGCATTTGTGTGCCGCAACCCAGTACCACATTTCTAGACGTCGCAAATGAGAGCACAGACTTAACCCATGAAAAGGTCCTCTGCTCGTGGGTGCCCATGCTTTCTTGGGAGGAAGGAAGAAGGATGCACACGGGACTAGTAGGTTCTCTGTTACCATTGCGATGGCTTTGGTCATCCCAGTCACTCTCCTGTTTCACTTCCTGATGGGGAAAGTGTAGGGCTTTTGTCGAGGCCTAAGCAAGCCTAGGGGACGTGTCCGTACAGGGGAACATTTCCCACCATGTACATCATGGCAGGCGGAAAGGGTATGATCCTTTGTCAGCCACTGAAAAAGCAGGTAAAGGGTGGGGATGCAGGATGGTTTTGTGATTCAGCTGAGACAGAGGCAGGTGCACTGGGCGTCTTCTTCCAGGAAGGAGATCTGATGAGTCCCAGGGCCAGGCGCATGGCCCAGACCCACCCACAGAACCTCCCATGTGGGGCCTGCTTGAAAAGTGTGGCTCCTGGAGTCACCATTCATGCTCACTGGTTCCAAAGAGGGGGGTTAATTTGCAACTGGATGAACTTGGGCCTGACTCATCGTGGAGGACCCAGTATGCTTCTGGACAGATGGCAGGTGGGGAGCCCTCCAGCCACTGGAAGTAACAAAACGTGCCTTCTCCTCATGGTTCCTCCTCCTAGGAGTGCTATTAGATCGGGCAGCTCTCTCAGCCTCAGTTTTTCCACCTTTCAAATGGGAATAGCTGTGATGGGCTGAGGGTCATTTCAACAGCCAAGTGGAATTGACTTGTGCAGTGTTTTGTAAGTTCCTGTGTTGCAGCGAGTCCTTGGATCATCCCAGCTCGGAGACGGTTCCCTCTGACAAGTCGCCCTGGGAGACTCTGAGCCTGTGGGGTTTCCCCGCCCCACATGCTCCCTGCCATCTCCGTGCCCACCTGCCTTCAGGAATGGGTGAGGGGCTGAGGCCCAGGAACTGATCGTAAACTGTTTTCTTGTTGGCAGGGCAAATTCATCCGCATCAACTTCGATGTCACTGGTTACATCGTGGGAGCCAACATTGAGACCTGTATCCTTTGCTGAGCCTGGGCCACATGGGAGCCCCACCCAGCTAACTTCCTTCCCAGAGCCTGAGGGGGCCTGAAAAAGGCATAAGAGTTGCCTCTCTGTCCCCAGACTCTTGGGTTCCTCCCAGGACAAATTTTCCTATGGGTCTTTCTCCCTTAATAGCAGGCATTGTGGTGCGATGGTCCCTGGGTTTGAACCCCAAACAGCCTACATTTCACTCTGTGTGGACCTCTCCTTAGTGAGTGACCTTGGGCCAGTTACTCAACCTTTCTGTGCTTCATCAGTGAAATTGGGATAATATACCTATCTCGTAGAGGTGTTGGAAGAATAAAGTGACCTAATTCACGTAAAGCTCTCTCTAAGGGCCATGCCAGGTGTAGAGTAAGTGTTGGCCACTGTGTGATCTTCACTTCATCCTTTTCAAGCCATGATCCAAGGCCAAACCCAGGACCCCTTGTTCTCCTTAGAGAACTGATTTGTGACTGGCTGCAGCCCACAGATAGGAAATTGGCAGAAACAGAGCTTTCCCAGAGGAATGGTCATGCTGCAAAGGATGCAAAGAGCATCTCGTGAGACTCTGGCAGGTGAAGCAGAGCCAAGTTAGAAATTTCTGGACTTGGGGACCACATCTAGGGCTTAGTAACTGATCGGTGCATAAGCATTACAGGTGCTGCTCAGGCTCAAGGGCAGTATATTTTCATGGCTTGTGGAGCATTTATTTGGCAATGACAGGACCCAGGGGAGGGTTCTGGTTGCATTCTGGCGCTCTGGATAAGAGGATAGACTGGAATGGCATGGGTCTGAGTCCAGGTCTCAGCTCTGCCAGATTAGCTGTGGGGCTTTGGGCAAGTCACTTCATTTCTTTGAGGCTCAGTTTTGCCACCTATAAAATGGGAATGATAACAGCACCTACTTATGGAGCTGTATGTAAATTGCAGTTAAATGAAATGATATGCGTGGCCCTTGGCATGGTGCTTGGCCCGAAGTGTGCCTCTCATACATGATGGCTGTGCTATTGTTGTTAGTTAACCTTTTCTGAAGAGCCCACAACAGGTTATGTATAGCCCCTTTATTCCATCCGGTACAACAGCCCAGTGACGAATATGCCCTCCCCCACCATCCTCAATGGTCTCCATGCCCACCTCCCATGGCAGAACAGCTCATCTTAGATTAATTAGCAGGGTGCATTTACAGTCTCCCTTCCAAGGCTGGGTCAAGATCACTCTGCCAGGGCTGGCACCCACTCTGTGAAACCCAGCCCCTTGGCTGGGGTAATTTGGCCACCACAGACACCTAGCTTTGCCACTTCCTAGCTGTGTGTTCTTGGGAGATGGTGTCCCTCCCAGAGTTTTGTCCTTCCCATAGTTTCCCTGAATGGAAAATGCAAATATTATTCACACTTATTTCCTAAGATAGTTTGTGAAACTTAAATGAGACGATGCATACAAAACATTTTATTTTTTAAATTTAAATTATTTTATTGTTGTCAGTTACAGTTGTCCATATTTTCTCCCCACCCCTCCCACCCACTGTCTCCAAACCTCCCTCCCTCCCTTGCTTCCACCCTCCCCCTTGGTTTTGTCCATGTGTCCTTTATAGTAGTTCCTGAAAACCCTTCTCCCCACTGTCCCCACCCCCCTTACCCTCTAGCTAAGTCATAGAGGGGTAATTATTTTTACTCCGTAACATCTCAAGACAGCTCACTCTGTAGCAGAGTTGGTGATGGTTGTTGGATCTTTTGGCTCCCGTCTTTCTATGCTTTTTCTTTTCCCTCCATTCCCCTCACTTTCCTCTGGGCTGGGGGACTGCCAGTTGCACCCAGTGGTCTCATTAAGGAATCTGAGCCAGAACTAGAGGGTCAACCTGTGTAAGTCAGGCATTGGATGGCTTGACTTGGCCACCTCTTGAAGGCTCCTCAGAACTCTCCAGGGAGTCTCTCCTGGTCCTGGAGATTTCCCCTCCAGCAGCTAATGCGACAGGGATTGGGAAGGAACGTTGGGTTCCTGCAAAGGAAACAGTCATGGTATCCCCAGAATTCTTAACTTCTCCCGAACCAGATCTGCTGGAAAAGTCAAGGGCGATTCGCCAAGCCAGGGATGAGAGGACATTCCACATCTTTTATTATATGATTGCTGGAGCCAAGGACAAGATGAAAGGTAAGTAATTAGCAAGGGCGAGAGGTGGGAGATTTCAGCTCTCCCTTTCACCGTAATCTGGGGTCAATTCATCGGCTATTAAAACAGAGCCTGGCATCCTGCCAGGGAAAGAACTGTGTCTTCGGGTGGTAGATGCAGCCTTCCTCATCTCTTTTCAGCAAGGAGAGTGCCTTTTATTCAGTCATTCTCATATACTGAGCACCTACTATGTGATAGAGTAGACATTCAGTCCAGTTAGGCATTAAATAACTAATCAAGTCCAATTAGACTTGAAGACATCAGGTTCAATTAGACACAATCTGTGCCTTCCAGGAAGGAAGAAAGACAATTGCTGTATTTGCCAGTTTATAAAACTTGCAAGTATATAAGATACAATTTTTTAAGAAATTTGGAGGGGAAGTGGAACTAAGCACTTTTTATTATGTGAGGTCTGTCCAGAAAGTATCCAGCCACGCAATGTGAAAAATAGAGGCATTTATTGAAAAACATACAAGAAACATTGTACCTAGGACAATGATGCCTCAGTCCCCTTCAAAGTAGGCACTTTGGGACCTCACATAGTTCTCCCAATTGCCATCAGCTGCCCTGTCGTATTTTCCTGAATCTCATCAACAGTCTGAAATCTGTTCCCTTTCAAAGGTGATATTCATTTTGGGAAAAGGCAGAAGTCACAGGGTGCTAAATCTGGGCTGTAGGGGAGCTGAGTCACCTGGATGATTTGATGTTTCACCGAAAAACTCTGCACGAGATGTGATGCATGAGTGGGCACGTAGTTGCAATAACGGTACCAATCACCAGTTGCCCATAGCTGTGGCCTTCTGAGGAACATTCAGGCTTAATGCGAAATGTGGTGCAGATTTGTTGCTCTACTTAACTCAGTCATTTTGAATGTGACAGCCACACAGTACACATGCTCACTCAGCGGCATCTACTACCCCCACTGACTAGTACAGTGAAGTCATCATTGTTCACACACACACATTCCAGTCCACTCTCCTTGGCTGCTAGGTTACATGGATGTCACACAAACCATTCTCTTTATATTAACAGTGGTGGACTTTTTCCAGACAGACCTCAGCTATGTTTCGAAAGAGACTTTGACGTGGCCTTCATAAGGCAGAGTTCAACAAACTTTCTGTAATGGATTAAATAATAAATCTTTTAGGTTTTTCAAAGACCACATGGTTTCTGTCGCAACTACTTGGTTCTGGCATTGAACATAATGCAAAACCAGCCGTAGACAATACATAAATCAATGGGCGTAGCTGCATTACAATAAAACTTTATTTATAAAAATAGGAGGTATACTGATTTTTGTTATAAGAAATATATTTTTTGCATATAAACAACATACTCTATGCCACATTCCATTAGGAAATGATATATTCTAGACATGTAGTAATCTACTAATTCTTAAAAGAATATGTAAACCACCTAGCTGAAAAAAGGAATATACCAATGAATATAGGTACAGGATATGGTCTACATTCTAGTACTAAGTCTAAGTCTGAAACTTTAGGAGAAAAATACAAACTTAGCTTCCCACCAGTTTTGTGGCCAAGGGTTAGCTATTTTGGTTAAAAATTAGGTGTGTTGCAGGATGCCAGCACTAGGGGAGGCAGCGTTGGTTATTGCTTCTGAATGCTTGGTCTGGAGCAATTTCGGATAAAAGGCAGGATGCTGAATGGATGCTATACACCTGCAAATAGGTAAATTAGTAGTTACAGTGCAGACACTGTGAGGTGGGCTGGGAAGAAATGTTCGTGTCCCTCCTCCTATTTAGCATCAAAGTCACCAGCTTGGTGGTTTGGTAACCTGGGTCCCAGTTTTGTGTTCTGCCACTCGTCTTCCAGAAACTGAGCAAGGACACGGCCAATCACTACGATTCCAAGGAACCATTTGTATTCTTGACGATAGATCTGGGAAGAGCTTAGGTTTTTAGAGAAAATAAAATATTTAAAAATGTATTTGTAGTCTGGATAATGAGGTCTTGGCAACGATGTAAATTTCTTGTGACTTTAATCAAGCATTTCAGTTAATCCAAGGGCTCGAGTTAACTGGCATCTTGGGTCAATTAACCTTGAGTTTATTAAGTAGCTTCCAAGTGACTTGCCCATAAAAGACCTTGAAAACAAAAGTGTCTCACTGACTTCCCTCCAAAAGTATAATAAAATCCAGCCTAATGAAAGATTGATCCGAAAGAGGACACTTGATGTATTTGAGGGTGTACAGTAAGAAAAACAGAAGCAATTATGAAATTGAGGGAAAAGGGGTGGTGGCTAAACACCAACAAAGGCATGTAACCATGATCTTACAGAAACTTATGTTAAATAGATGTAATAATATACATAGGGAGTTGGCAAATGTTTCTGCTAAAGGGCCAGTTAGTAAATATTTTAGTTTGGGGACCACATGGTCACTGTTGCAACTATTCAACTCTGCCTTTGTAGCATGAAAGCAGCCATAGATAGTAGACAAGGAAATAAGAGTAGCTGCGTTCCAACAAAACTTTATTTACAAAAACAACCAGCAGGCCAGATTTGCCAACCCCCAATATAAACTTTGTCTGGAAATAGTTGGAAATACTCAACCAGAAATAGCTGGAGGAGAGGGAGGATGGTGTGAGAGCTCGATCTTTATCCACCACAGTAGGAACTCAATAGAGAATGTCTAAATCTGACATATTCAGAAATATCCTATAATACACATGCAAACATAATAATATACATTCTCAGCTTCTCATATGTAGAGGTCATGGTAACTACCAGAAGAAACAGCTAAAAGAGATAAAAGCAGTTATCATGGGGTAAGGTGGGAGTTGGAGAAGGGGTGGGACAGGGAATGTGTTTTTATTATAAACCTTTTGCTAGTAATTGATTTTAAAAATTCATGTGCATGTATGATTTTATTTTATGAAATACAATAAATGGATAAGTGAAGATTGATCTAACTTTTCAGACATCTCTGTTTCTGAAGGCAGGGTGCCTTTGGGCAACTGAGATAAAGGTGTCCCTTCTTCCAGGCAGCCCTGTGTCAGGGGTCATGGCTTAGCCAGTGGGGTCAAGGCTGAATTCCAGCTGCCAGGTACCCTGGGTCAGCGTACAACCTGCATTGCTATATGAGGCCAGTGATGGCCGGTGAAGCCACCTATGAGATGATGCAGAAGGAAGGTTTGAAACGATCCAAGTCTTAGGAAAGGGGAGGAAATTATGATGGCCTAGACCCTTTGCCAGGTTCCTGTCTCATGTTCAAAGTAGTGGTGCACCTTCCTGACCACACCCCATCTTTTTCTCCGTCTAGATGACTTGCTACTGGAGGGCTTCAACAACTACACGTTCCTCTCCAATGGCTACGTGCCCATCCCAGCTGCTCAGGACGATGAGATGTTCCAGGAGACCCTGGAGGCCATGGGGATCATGGGCTTCAACGAAGAAGAGCAGCTGTGTAAGTCTTCACACCTTGAGTCTGGGGGCTGGCGGGAAGACCTGGATTCAAGCTCTTGGTTCCACTGGAACCAGGTAGGGATTCTTCTCTGGTCAGGACACATTTCTGCTCCCTGAATTCCCCAAATGCTCAAAAAAAGAAGAGAAGGAAAATGAGTATTACTTTAGGTGATTTATTGGTGTTTTTTAAAAGTAGCTGTACAAATTAGGGTTCTTTCAGTTACAGGTGACCCAAATTATCTTTAACAAAAAGGAAAATGATTCAGAGCTAAAAAAAAAAGTTCAGGGATACTGGATTCAGGTACAGGGAGTTCTAGAGGCTCAAAGGATATCTCTAGAACCTGGTCTCTCGACAACATTAATTTTATGTAGGCTGTAGGTTCTTGGCAGCAACATGGCTGCCATAGCTCCAGCCCTTACATTCTTGGGTTTAGGTCCAACAGAAAAGAGCAGAGTGGATTTTCTACTTGAGTTCCTAAATGAAATCTCATTGATCTTATTGGTTGCCCTAGGTTGATGTTCATATACCTGAGCTATTCACTGTAGCCAGGTTGTAGAAAGTTCTGGGCAGCTTAGGTCTCTGTTTCATTCTTGGACCTGGAGGTAGAAAGGTAGTTGACTTCATCAAGAATATGTGGGCAGCCCTGACCTGTGTGGCTTAGTTGGATGGGAGTCATCCCACAAAGCAAAATGTCACCAGTTTGATTCCTGGTCAGGGAACATGCTTGGGTTGTGGGCCCGGTCCTCAGTTCAGGTGCATTCGAGAGGCAACTGATCAATGTGTCTCTCACACATCAGTGTTTCTCTTCCTCTTTTTCCCTCCCTGCCCCTCTGTCTAAAAATGCATAAATAAAATCTTTAAAAAAATAACATGTAGGCAGAGGATATGGGAGAGAGAGTAATTGAGGTGGTGGGTTTACTTTGGCTCTTCCTGGAAAGACAGTTCTGATAATAGATCAATATTGATTAGTATCATCAACCAGTGACCAAGAAGCACCTGAAAATAGGACAGCTCAATGAGATACTCTTGGTCTCGACGTTGTGCTTCAAGAAACACTTTCCTTCTGGGTTAGATGTGCCCCATTGTTCAAGGTTATTCTACTTTGGGAACACCATGGTAAGATCGTGGAAAATTTTCCTTCCTTCCCATGCCCCTTTGAGGCCCCAGAACAGCGCTAGGTTGCTGAAACGCAGCTACAGGAAAGGGCAGTTCCTCCTGAGATAAACTGGAGCCCAGGAAAAGAAGGTTTCATGGGTCATTTGACAAATGGACAGTGTTTGTGGATTTTGGCCAGGGCTCCACATCAGAATCCAATATTAACAGCACCCCTTGCTGAATGACATGGTTCTCTAAGAATAATTCATTTTATTTGGGATATGAGTCAGTTTTGCTTCTAATCTTTTGCTTTAAAAAACATACAACTAACGATTAAGTACTTGCTATGTGCCAGGCATTTGCTAAATTCCCCCTCCTCTTTTGTAATGTACCATGATGTCCAGTTTTATTTAAATAATAAAGAACTGGAACAAACTGAACTATTGATCTGTAGAGGATTTATTAAATTGCTTGACCTTATTAAGGAGAATGATGGGGCCATTTAAATTGTTTTGGAAAAACATTGGCTCATGTGGAAATGGCTGTATTTAAAGTGAAGACATCAGGTGACAAAGCAATATGCTAGGTGCTATCTGTGCCTCATTTAATCACAATGCACTAGGCTGCCGTTGTCCCTGGTTTGCAGATGAGAAGTGAAGGGGCTCGCTCAAGGACACACAGTGGGTTACTGGTGGAGGACTCACTCTCAGGTCTTGTGGACTCCCAAGCCCTATTTTATGACTCACTGTGTTCTGGGTTTGTCTGTGGGAAGGTGATTTTTGTCCTTTAAACTCTTTTAAAAATCTGTGTCAGAGTCAAGGTATGGGAACCAAGGTTACAGGGAGCCCAGCATGTTATAAAATGCAGAGTCACATCCTTATCAATGACGCAGAATCCCACCTTCAAACATAGTTTCCTTCTCTGCTTCCTTCAGTTTTTCTAATGACTTTCAAAGAGAAAGTAGCAGTTGGCACCTACCAGGTCTCCAGCCGCTCTCTGGTACTTGCTAATTTCCCTCTAATCCCAGGGAGTAGAGCCCAGGCCCAGCACCTGGGCAGGCCCCAGCATCTTGCTAGAATTTGATAATATTTTTTATTTTCCCTGTATTTATTTTTATGGTTGCCATGTACTTATGGCAAGGGAAGCTGATTTTTCACTTAAGATAGAGCTGGTTTCCTAGCGAAGTAAATCTATCTTTTTTATTTTAATTGTTGTTCAAGTACAGTTTTCTGTCCCATCGCAGCCCACCCCCCCAGCCCTCCCCACCTCCCCTCCCATTTCCACCTCCCCCTCAGTTTTTGTCCATGTGTCCTTTATACTTGTTCCTGTGAACCTTTCCCTGTTTCCCCTGAAATTCCCTCAAGTAAATCTATTTTTTATTCTTGTTTATTCTATTACAGTTGTCCCAATTTTTCCCTTTGCTCTCCTCCGTCCAGCCACCCCTCCCTACTGCCCCCACAGTCCATCCCCGCCCCATTGTCCATGTCCATGGGTCATTTATACATGTTCTTTGACTAACCCCTTCCCCTTTTCTCCGCCATCCCCCGCCCCCTTTCTTCTGGCAGCTGTCTGTTCCGTTTCCATATTCCTGATTCTGTTTTGCTTGTTAGTTTATTTTGTTCATCAGATTCCTATTATAAGTGAGTTATATGGTATCTGTCTTTCAATGACTGGATTATTTTACTTAGCATAATGGTCTCTAGTTCCATCCATGCTGTCACAAAGGTTAGGAATTCCTTCTTTCTTGGTGCTGCATAGAATTCCATTGTGTAAATGTACCACAGTTTTTTAATGCAATCCTCCACTGACGGGCACTTAGGTTCCAGCTTCTAGCACTTGGCTATTGTAAACAGTGCTTCTATGAACATAGGGGTGCATAGGTTCTTTTGGATTGGTGTTTCAAGATTGTTAGGATATATTCCCAGCAGTGGAATCACTGGGTCTAAAGGCAGTTCCATTTTTAATTTTTTGAGGACCTTCCATACTGTTTTCCACAGTGGCTGCACCAGTCTGCATTCCCACCAACAGTGCACTAGGGTTCCCTTTTCTGAGAAGTGGATGGAAAGAAAAATGTTAAGTAAATAATGGAGCAGATGGTAGATAGAGCAAGCATTGAGATGAGGGTGTGGAAGTGATTGATGTCCACAGGACGTAAACTTAGACCATATGTACACCAACCCCGGTTCAGAGCTACTCCCACCCCTTTACAGACAGGCAAAAGGAGAATGGGGGTGGGCTAGGGGGTCAGGCTCAAGCCTCAGAGCTTCATAAGGCTATAGGTGACCATGTCCTTCTGTTTTCTGGAGCTCAGCAAGGGGAATATACTCACCCCAGGTCACAGAGAGCTAGCAACAGTGTAGGACTCGAATAGTAATAACATAATAGCAATAATGTTTATGGAGCATTGACCATGTTTAGGTACTATACATTTAATCCTCATGACAATCCTATGAGGTAGGTGTTTTCATAGGCCTTCAAATGGCAAAATTCCAGGTCATACAGCACTAAGAACAGAGTCAGGATGTAAGCCCCCTGGCCGCCTGCTCCAGCACCTGTGCACTCAGACACTGCCACGCCGAGACTAGATACGTGTCCCAGTCTTCAGTCATTTGCAATTGATGCTACTTTCAGGTTCCATCTGCATTATTGTTGGCAGAATACTCTTATGCATAGGGTGGATTTCCGCAGTTCGCCTGCTCTGGGCTTTGTGTTAAACAAGAGTTTCTATAAAGTCACTAATTGCATGCCCCAGGTATACTATTTCTTCTTTTTTTAAGATAGAGAGAAAGGAAGAGAGGGAGAAAGCGAAGGAGAGAAACATCAATGTGTGGTTGCCTCTTGCGCACCCTGTACTGGGGACCTGGCCTGCAACCTAGGCATGTACTCTTACCAGGAATCGAACCAGTGACCCTTTAGTTCATAGGCCTGCACTCAATCCACTGAGCTACACCAGCCAAGGCCCCTATTTCTAATAAATTAGATTAAATACCTAACTATTAAACATTTTTAAAAACTTCACAAGCAACCTAAGGTCATCTATCCTGGGTACCCCTGGTAGTACACATGCCCCTTGGTGGGAACCCATTTTTTGTCCCTCGGTAATAAAGGGCGGTGTATTAGTTTCCTGTGGCTGCTGTAACAGGTCCCCACAGACTGGGTGATTTAAAACAATGGGAATTTATTCTCTCACAATTCTGGAGGCTGGAAGTCCAAAACCAAGGTGTTGGCTGGGTGGGTTTCTTCCGGAGGCTGTGAGGGAGAGTCCAGCCCATGCCTCTCTCTCCTGGCTTCTGGCGTTGCCCACACTCCTTGGCGTTCTTCGGTTGATAGACGCATCATTGTCACTCAGCCTCTGTTGTCACATCACCTTCCACTGTGTCTTTTCCTCTCATGCTTTCAGGACACTTGTCATTGGATTTAGTGCCCACCAGGCTGATCCAAGGTGATGTCATTTGAGGCCCTTAACTTAATTAAGTCTGCGAAGATCTTTTTTTCCAAATAAGTTCACATTCACAGGTTCCAGATGGACATATCTTTTGGGGGGCCACCATTAAGGCCGGTACAGGTGATTACCACTATTCAGCACCCACTGGGCCAGGCCCCTTGCTTGCATCACCTCTTCTTGAAGCAGGTACTACTGTTACCTGCTTTCCATCTCTGTTTTGCAGACAGGGAAACTGAGGCTCAGTGAGGTAAAGCTGGGGTTTGAATTCAGGACTTTATAACTCCTGAGTGCCTGCTTTCAACCACTGCCCCAGACTGCCTCCCTTTATCACTCTTGCCACTTACGTAGCCCTCTCCAGTCGGCCACTTTTCTGTCCACCCACTGCCTTAGTTGGTTCATCTCTTGTGGTCAGGGAGGGGCAACTGTTCTGTCATAAACAGGTTATTTATACTAGAAAGTACAAACTGCTGGCTCCTGAGGCCATAGGAGAGATTGGCCTCCACAGCCTTTAAAATTTTTTAATTGGCTTGCACATTTAAACATGGATAGATTTCACTTAAAAATCTGGGTTTCTATTACCTTTGGAAAAATCACAAGTCTGGCAGTGCTGGGCTTGCCTCCCCCATGGCCATGCTTGGAGTAGCAGCTGCTCCCTTACAGGTGGGGTGATGGCCCCCAAGAGTCCCCACAGTCCCCTTTGTTCATTTAAACCAGTAGTTCTCAACTATGGGGGAGTTGGCTCCCCAGGGAACATCTGGAAATATCTGGAGACATTTTTGGTTGTCATAACTCTGGAAGGGGAAACACTACTGACATCTGGTGTTTATCTAGTCAGGGATGCTGCTAAACATCCTGCAGCGAGGCCCGGACAGCCCCACAACGAAGAAGCTCCTCAGTGTCCATGTGCCACGGCTGAGAAACCCTGAGCTAGACGGCTTCCCTGGGCCCTGCAGGCATTTCAGCAATCCCTAGCTTAGACTTGCAGCTTCAAAACCATGAGTACGGTCCTAGACAGTTTACAAAGCCCCTTTCATAAGTGTCATTGTTATGAGGAACTGCCTTAGCAGTGTCCTGTGAACAGCAGCTCTGTTCATTTTGGGGTAATTTCTGCCTTGGTGAGTGGGAGAATATGGGTGAGTGGTCAGCCAATAGGTGAGGCCTTCCTTTTGCTGAGCTGGGCCAAGATCCCTAAGGTATGAGGGCCACTCTTGTGGAGGGTTGTCACCCCCTTCTTTGGCCTGACGAACCAGAGAAAGCTGGCATCTCTAGCATTTATTTCGAGGACATAATGATTTCTTTTTGGAATTTCTAGGTGATTTTCACCTGAGTTAATCTAAAGCCAATCATTTACATTAATCTTCCATCCATCCAATCATCCATTCATCGTTCATCACTTATCCTCCGTCGTCCATTGTTCCATACATTCATCCATCCATCCATACATCAGTCTGTCGATGTATCTGTCCATCATTATGCATCCATCAACCCGTCCATTGATGCACCACTCATCTTCCACCTGCCATCCATCCTCCACCCATCTCCCCTCACTCCCATGTGTGTCTGGACCCTGGACTAGGCTTTGGAAACAAAGATGATAGGACAGTCCCCACTCTCCAGTAACACGTGGTCTTACCGGATTTCAAACACAGAATCCATTTTAACAGTAACATGACCCAAGTATGGAGTCAGAAGGAGTCCAAGGGTCTGGGAACATCATGTTTTGTCTGGAGACACGTGGTCAGCAAGTGGGAAAACATATCCCCCTTCATCCTATTGTGAGCATCTTGTACACCCAATCAGTATGTGTTGGAAAGTACAGGGTTTGCTTTTACTTTTTAAATAATAGCCCTGGCTGGTGCAGCTCAGTGGATTGAGTGCCAGCCTGCACACCAAAAGGTCACCGGTTCAGTTCCCAGTCAGGGCACATGCCTGGGTTGCAGGCCAGGTGCCCAGTTGGGGGCATGCAAGAGGCAACTGATTGATACATCTTTGGCACATGGATGTTTCTCTCCCTCTCTTTCTCCCTCCATTCCCCTCACTCTAAAAATAAATTAAAAAATTTAAAAGCACATATAAATACCTTTTATTGATGTATAATTTACATATAGCAAATTGTGTGTGTCATAAGTGTACATTTGATTAACTTTTATACACTGGACACACCAGTGCGAGTAGCACCTCTTTTAAGTAAGAGAACACCACCAGCTTCCCTGAGGCTCCCTCACATTCCTTCTTGTAGCTTCCGCAACAAGAATAAACGTTGTTCTGACTTCCAGTGGCATAGTTTTGCCTGTTCTTGACATTTTCATGAATGGCCTTCCATAGCATGTTCTTGTTGCATTTGGTACATGGTACCTTTCTTTAGCATTTGTGTTCGTGAGGTACAGCAATTGTGTTGTTTCTAGCAGTACATCTTCCATCGGCCTTACATATAGCAGAGGTTGGGAAACATGCTCCTTAAAGGCTAGAAAGTAAATATTTTAGCTCACACGGGTCGTACAGTCTCTGTTGTGACATTTCAACTCTGCCACTAAAACATACAAACGGCTGTAGACAATATGTAAGTGAACAAGTGTAGCTGTGTTCCAATAAAACTTTATTTAGCCCTGGCTGGGTAGTGCTTAGTTGTTGGAGTGTCGTCCCAATACGCCAAGGTTGCAGGTTCAGTCCCCAGTCAGGGCACACACACAAGCGTCAACCAGTGAATGTACCAATGAGTGGAACAACAAATCAGTGTTTCTCTTTCTCTCCCTCTTCCTCTCTCTCTCTCACTAAAATCAGTAAGTTAAAAAAAAAATTTAACTTAAAATGGCAGGCAACGGGCTGGATTTGGTCCACAGGCTGCAGTTTGCCAACACTTGCCATACAGTATGGTATTCCATTTTAGCACAAGGCTTTTAGCAGTCATCTGAAAACATTCTCCACCCGCCAGGGTTTCTCCCCCATTAGCAGGGAGTTGGGGTGTTGGGATTTCTCCTAAAAGCTGAGACTTGACTCTCTTTGGGAGAAAGATGTGGGCTGTCCGATGACTTTTAGACTCCAAACTCCCAGAGCACCTTGGTGTTGATGGCCGTGTCTTCTCTGCTCTTCTCTCCTCGCTGCAGCTGTGTTGAAGGTGGTGTCATCCGTCCTGCAACTCGGCAACATCGTCTTCAAGAAGGAAAGAAACACAGACCAGGCGTCCATGCCGGATAACACAGGTGCCGCCGCCTCTGCCCAGCGACTTGGGCGATGGGAGGGGGGGGCATACCCAGTCTTTGGTTGTTTTCCTGGGTGAGATGATTTGGGGCATTAACCAGAGCTGAACTCGGTTATTTTCACTGACTTCTCTCACTCTCTCTCTCTCTCTTTTAACTGTTCACTGCTAAAGATCTATGGTGGGAAGTTCTTGAATCAGAGTGTGGGAGAAAAGAACTGATAGTTTTAGATCAGGAAGGGTCTTCAGGGAGCATCCATTCTAAAAGCTCCGGCTCATATGTCTTGTTTGACAAACATTTTCCCCCATGGACGGTATGCCAGGCCCTGAGCTACAGAGGCAAACAAGACAGGAACAGCCCCATTTCTTACGGCACGTGCAGTCTTGCCGGGGAGACGGTGCTCAAGCTTCCCTGCAAACAGAAATGCCCGATAAAACATAAGATGCCCAGTTACGCTTGAAAGTCAGATAAACAACGAACACTTTTTTTTAGTATTGGAATTAGATTATAGAATTATAATGTATTATAGAATATAGAATTACAGTCCCAAATATTGCCTAGGACATACTTACAATCAGAAGTGCTGGTTGTTTGTCTGACATTCAAGTTTAACTCGGCATCCTGTGTTTTTTTAATCTGAATCTGACAGCCCTACCAGTAGATAAGTGGCATTTCGTGTTCTGAAAAGGTCGCCTGGTCACCGCTGTGCCTGTTGGTGGCTGAGCCAGGAGGACGACTAGGTCCCCAGCTCGCTGGCCCCTGTGGCCTCCACACCGGTTGCAGGCTGTGGGTTGTGTTGCTTTCGCAGCCCCCTGGGCACCACCCCCCCGAGACCTGCCTGGCAGGTTACTCCCTCTGAGGAGAGACCTGCAGGGAAAGAGAAGCCCCCAAAGCCCCCGTGCACAGAGAGGGGCGGAAGTCCTAAGACCACTCCATTTTAGCGTCCACCTTGCACGCACAAACTGTTCATAAGAACGCAGGCGTCCAGCGTCCGGAACAGATGTTTGTGAATGTTTTCTGATGCTTCTTTGTCTTCAAAGCAAAGCAGGATGGTGCAGATAACGCTGCCAGCCCCTGTTCTCCCCCCGCTGGGGCCCGCTCTCCTCCCTGCCCCTCCGGGTAGCCCCAGTGGCTCTTCACTGCGAACCCGTCAGCCTTACTTTTGTGCTGTCACTCACTTATATGGGAACAATGTACAGTGTTGCTCCATGAGTGTGTTTTGAATTTAGATAAATGATGTCACACTAAAGACATCATTCTTCAACTTGATTTTTTTTCTATTCTGTACTCACCATTGTCTAAATCAGGGTTTCTCAACAGTAGCAACACCTACAGACACAACAAAAAAATGTCTCCAGACTCTGCCAAAGGTCCGTCCCGTGGGGGCAAAGTCCTCCCCCACTGAGAACCAGTGATTGAGAAAGAAGGAGAAAAAGGGAAGTCATTCCTTCAAGTGCTGTTTGGTATTCCATCTTACGGAAATCCCATATTAATAGACATTTAAGTTGTTTCCAGTATTTTATTTCTACAAACAATGCTGCAACACATACTTTGGAATAGTGGAATGAATATTCATAGGATAGTTAACTATGTGTCAGGCACCTTCAATACCTTACCTCATTGAACCCTGTTACAGCCCCACAGGGCACTGTGTAGGTGACGCTGTTTACAAGCCAAGAAAAACGAGACTCCAGGAAGTCAAATGGCTTTTCCAAAATCATGTGGCTGGGAAGTGGGGAGAGGGCAAGGGCTTGACCCTAGAACCATCTGACCTTACACCCCAGTAGGAGCATACCTCCACCCCACCCCTGTCATTGCCTCTTAGCAAAACACTGGGATGAGGTCGCTAATGACAGCAGTTTTTAGGACTTTTTACACTATGTTCACTCCGATCATGCTCCATCTCTCAAAAAAAAAAAAAAAAAAAAACCAACCCCACAACCAACAATGTGTGTACAAACCACAAATATCCCACATGATGTGCCTTTCTTTCCAAGGCTTTTCTTTGTGATGCACTTAATATGCTTCTTTTCTCCACCCAGCTGCTCAGAAAGTTTGTCACCTCATGGGAATTAACGTGACAGATTTCACCAGATGCATCCTTACCCCGCGCATCAAAGTTGGGCGGGATGTGGTACAGAAAGCTCAGACAAAAGAACAGGTAATGATGCACTTGCCATTTATTCCTGCAGAATGTTCCATCCATCTATTCATCCACCTACTATCCACTCATCCATCCATTTGTTTATCTGTTCATCCCTGCATCCATCCACCCAACTTAGCCCATTCACCCACCTTAGCCCACTCTCCATTCCTCTATTCATCTATCCACCTATGCACTTATCCATCAGTTCATTTATCTTTCCATACAGGTATTCACACACCCATCCATCCATGCATTTATACATCATCAATCCATTTATCCATCTTTTTTTCTCATCTGTCTGTATCTTTATTCCTCACCTGTCCAACACTAGAATATTCAAATTCCATGTCAGGTTTTAAGACTACAATACAGACCAAGAACAGCAGAGTCCTTTACTCATGACCTCATCCTGATCTCTTAGTTGTAGGGACAAGGTCTGACCTAAGAGATTTGTCTTTGGAAATGACCGTGTACCCTTTCCAGAGGCAGGACCGACCACCTTCAGCTGGCCTCTGGGATGGCACAGGCTCCTCTCGGTTCCAGGTCTCTCTGCCAGGAGTGTTTACTCACCCACACAGCCCTTCCGTAGATCTGACCACGCTGTTCCTTACTGCTACTTTCTACTGGTTGCGGAGATGGTGTAGTTTCCTTGTTTGTTTGCTTGTTTGTTTTTTAAGGACTTACTATAAGTAGGAGAAGAATGAGAAACCTGAGTCATCAGCTGGGTTCTTGTGAAAACGCAGCCCATGGGGAATAACTGTGCTCCCGTGCTCCCCCGCAGGCAGACTTTGCCATAGAGGCTCTGGCCAAGGCCACTTTCGAGCGCCTTTTCCGCTGGATACTCAGCCGTGTGAACAAAGCTCTGGACAAGACACACCGGCAAGGAGCTTCATTCCTGGGAATCCTGGACATTGCTGGATTTGAGATCTTTGAGGTACAGTTTGGTGGAATGACAACAGACATGGACTTGGCTCTCTGGGATGAAGAAACTTCCCCTTGGAGAATTCATTATTTTGGAGAAAGGCAGGCAGATGGCTACTGTAGGGTGGGAGGCCTGTCTCATTAAGGTTAGATCATTGAGGGTGGATGAGACAAATTCAACAGGGAATGCATTGGTTTGTGAAACGGAGAAGGCCGGAGGTACAGCTGAATCCAACAAGCGGGACTTGGTCTCCTGCCGTCTCCCGCTACCGTCCTCCACTCTGGCTCCATTCTCAAGCAGGCTCCCCTCATGGTGGCAAGATAGCTGCCACAGCTCTCAAGGGCCGCTCAGCTACCTTGGTGGTTCCAGCCAGTCCCAACCACTTCCAACAGTTCCAGTCAAAATCTTGGTATTGAGTCTCATCAACTCCTACTGGAGTAGGGCTGCATGGTCGCCTCAGAGCCAGGCACCATGTTGAGGGTCTTGCCTTCCTTCGTGTCATGTCACGGCTACCGGATCTCACTCCCATGGGTTGTGGGGAAGTTCTCAACGAAACGGAAAGTCTTGAGATTGACAGATAACCCAAAATCTATCTATATGGAATTACTCCTTCTCCAAGTCTCAGTTTCTACATCTGCAAAATGGGGGGTGATAGAGTATCCTGCCTTATTATTCTTTCCACAAATCATCATGCAGATGCAGGAGATGAGCATCCTTAAAACGATGTGTATGCAGACCCGGTGGCATGGAAACTGGTAAATTCTGCCAGCCCCTGTGAACTCTAGGCAGCCTTTGCTGGGGCCTAAGCCCTCTCTGGGTGCTGAAATGGCAGAACAGGTTCTTGTAGAAAGGGTATCAAGCCTATGCGGGGGGACCCCGAGCCCTCTGACCTCATCCATGATGCTCATGGGGCCTCCCTCGCTGTCCTGTGCTCAGGTGAACTCCTTCGAGCAGCTGTGCATCAACTACACCAACGAGAAGCTGCAGCAGCTCTTCAACCACACCATGTTCATCCTGGAGCAGGAGGAGTACCAGCGCGAGGGCATCGAGTGGAACTTCATTGACTTCGGGCTGGACCTGCAGCCCTGCATCGAGCTCATCGAGCGGCCGGTGAGGGCCCACGTCACACTCGCATGCGTGTGGCCTCTTGCAGTCGGCATGTGGACCCTGCTCCCTCTCCGTCTGTGCACGCTTCCCCCAGCACTGAGTCCTTGTGAGCTCAGTCATACTCTCTCTTAACCCACATTACAAATCAAAGGTATTTTCTTTTTAAAAAGTTCTTCTCCCCTTCCTCCCTCACTTCCCTTCCCTTCCCCTCTTTCCCATTCATTTATTTCCAAAGTCAGTAGCCTTTGTTTTGTTCACTGATGTATCCCAAACTGCTAGAACTGTGCACATAGTAGTTGCCCAATAAACAATTGTTGAATGACTATTTGTTGAGCAGCTACTATGTGCTGGCCCCTCTTGAGGGTCTAGAGATGTAACTGTAAATGAGATGAACTTGGTCCCTGCCCTCCTGGTGGAGCAGAAAGCAAAACCAGACAAATGAAGCAAATGAACTGGTAAAGCCAGCGTGGAGAATGATTTAGGGAGGCCTGTTTTGCGCAGAGAAGTCAAAAAACACTTCCCATCTCTGAGTTCAAAAAGTGAAGACTATTCCAGCAGAGGGAATAGCATGTACAAAATAGGCTGTGCTCTTGACACCTTAGTTTAGACTGTCTCCCACAGGGAAGCACCTTACTAAAAGGAACCCTGAGGTGCATTTATGTATAAAGCCAGAAGTGTAAAATCTTTGTGATGGTGTAGTGCTGCCCACCAGGGGGCAGCAGCAAATATGTTCTGTTGTTGGTGCTTACCCTTGTATCAGTGCTGGTCCATTGGACACACAATTTGGGGATGTGTTTTGGGGGAGGGGACCAAAACGACAAGAGCGTAAATCCATCTTTATATGTAGGCAGATATGGTAATAGAGCTCGGGGACTGACTACGCGTGGGTTTGGGGGGCCAGCTTTTCCTGCCAATACTGAGGCCTGGGTGCCCGGGCTGTGATCCCACCCTTCTTGTCCTCCCCAGAACAACCCTCCGGGCGTGCTGGCCCTGCTGGATGAGGAGTGCTGGTTCCCCAAGGCCACAGACACGTCCTTCGTGGAGAAGTTGTGCACAGAGCAGGGCAACCACCCCAAGTTTCAGAAGCCCAAGCAGCTCAAGGACAAAACCGAGTTCTCCATCATCCACTATGCCGGGAAGGTACCAACGGAATGTCCGAGGGCCCTCTCTGTCCCAGGGAACTCAGGAGGGATGCTCAGAGTAGGGACGCCTTAGGAAGGGCAGAACGCAAAGGCGTCTGGTGTAAACCAAATCCCAAGCCAGGCCTGTTTATGCTTTGTCTAAGCATCTGTAAGGGAGAAGATACATATACTCCACCCATGGTGGCCAGGCAGTTCTTCTTGTATATGCTCTAAATCCTTCCTGCTGCAAGCTAAACCCAATAGGAAGAGCCAGCCAGAATAGACTGACCAATAAACCTAACTCTGGCCTCAACAGGAATCTCCCTTATCGTGGCCTTAGGTTTGCGATTGCCAGCCTGCACTGTGATGGTTGCCACCATTGTCATTGTTAAATTCTCCTCCTCATCATCATCATCATGTCGTGGCCGTTAATGTGCAGGGCCTCCCCCTGTGGCTTCTGAGGGCCCTGGAAAATGTGGGAAGCCTTGGCTTGGTCCAGCTTACAGAATCTTCCAGTGTTCTATTGACTCTCCAGTGTCCCCACTGCATCATGGGAGCAGGCAGTGCCCTAAGCCAGGGGTTGGCGAGATACCGCCCATGCCCCACCTCTGACCCACAGCCCGTTTTTGTGAATCAAGTTTTACTGGCACACGGCCACACCCATTTGAGTACACGACGTCATGGCAGCCTTTATGCTATGATGACAGAGCTGAGTAGTTGTGAGACTGTACGGCCTACCAAATGAAAATATTTACTGCCTTGGCCTTTACCAAAAAAAGTTTGCCCACTGCTACCCTACACTCAAGGGAGCACCCGTTCCTTTAGGTATATAGAGATAATGCTTTCTTTACCCCACGTCACGAGTGGTTTCTTTCTTGTCCCCTTTCAGATCAGGCCTGGCTGTCACCAGAACAGCCCGCATCTTGTAATAACCCACCAGAGATATTTTACTGGTTCCTTCCATTTCATAGTCACAATCATGAAATGAAGGCTTTGGCCATGGTTATCAGTCAGGTCAGGTATTTATATCCGTATATCAAAATCTCCAAGTTACAAAACTTAGGTTCATCCTAGAGGGGAGAAGAGGTCTCCAAACTTAACTTCAAAACAGGAATTGTTGTCAAGCCTTCTCTAGATGCGGGGGGAGCTTTGGGTGTGATGGAGGGTGTTTGCCGTCAGCAAAGCTCTTCCCCTTTCGGATGGCACAGGCATCATTCCAGACCCCGGAGAAAGGGGGCTGCCAGAGAAGCATTGCCAGGACAGTGCAAGGGACAGAGAGGAGGCCTCTGTGCGCAGGGCCCTTTAAATCCTGATCTGCTGGTCTCTTCTTTGGAGTTTCTGGATTTCCATCATGGCAGCTGCTAACATCATTTCCTCTTTGACCTTGGGAGATCTGGAAGGGAAACAGGACTTGGGCCCTGCCCTTGCATCATGACTGAAGCAGGAGTACCTGACCCTTGTGTGTGGTTCTTGGCAGGTGGACTATAATGCCACTGCCTGGCTGACCAAGAACATGGACCCGCTGAATGACAATGTGACTGCCCTCCTCAACGCCTCCTCAGACAAGTTTGTGGCTGACCTGTGGAAGGACGGTAAGACCCTGCCTCCCCCTCCTTCCGCTGCCCTGATGCCCACACCTGCTTCCCGGAGGGCCTGGCCTGTGTCAGGCTGCAGGAGAGGGCAGGGTTGGCAGGTGCTAGTGATGCCTTGTTGACACATTCAACCACTTCCTGAGTGGTGACCTCTGAGTCCCTCAACCCCACACCTGGAACCCAGGGAGAAGGTCCTGAGGTCAGGGTAATGATGGAGGAAATAGCATCTGAGGCATGGTGAGTTAGAGCACCCCCATCTGGAGTCGGAAAGACTGCACCTGTCTCATCTCTGCCACGCACTTTCTGTCACTCAGGAGCTCTCGGGATTTCCCAAATAGATGATAGTTGAACAGCAATCCCACCATGCGTCCCTTCCCTATAGCTAGAGGAAGGGCATTGGCGGCAGAGGAAAGAATGGGAGGCCCAGGGTCTCTACCCTCCAGGCCTGGTTGTCTGGCCTGTTGCAGGGGTGGAGGGCCCCTGGGTAGGCCAGAGGCTGATGCTGCCCTTCATGTGCCCCACAGTGGATCGTATCGTGGGGCTGGACCAGATGGCCAAGATGACGGAGAGCTCGCTGCCCAGCGCCTCCAAGACCAAGAAAGGCATGTTCCGCACGGTGGGGCAGCTGTACAAGGAGCAGCTGGGGAAGCTGATGACCACGCTGCGCAACACCACACCTAACTTCGTGCGCTGCATCATCCCCAACCATGAGAAAAGGGTGAGGCGCCCACCGGTTCCTCTGGCTGTCACAACGTGCTCTTGGGGCATCATCAGGCTATGTGGGGGAGGGGAGGGCAGATGGGGATAGGCAAGAAGGAAGCCTGACCTTGCACCCTAAGGTCTCCATCCCACATGGGTGGAACGTTGTCTGAATTTGGTGCCTGTTCCCCGTCCTGAAGGCAAAACAAGACAGGGAGGAAGGGCAACTGTCCAGAGACTTGCAGCCCTGGAATTACTGCACAGGGTATCAAGTCACTCATTAATTCATTATTCCAGTTGATATTTACTATGTTCCTACCTATGCCAGGTGCTGGAATACAATGCTGGATAAATCGTCATCCTTGCCTACAGGCTCCTTATAGTTTAGGGCAGGGATGCTCAGCTGACGGCAGTTGTGCCCCCTATCCAGGGGGTCTTGTCTGGGCACATCTGTGGTTGTCATAACTGGGAGGGGGCTACTACAGGCATTGGTGCATAGAGGCCAGGGATGCTGCTAAACATTCTGCCGTGCATGGGACAGCCCCACAGCAAGAGAATTATCCCGCCCAATATGTCAGCAGTGCTGACACTGTGGGAGATCCATGGGAGAGGCAGATGCACAAGCTGGTATCCTCGATGCACTGTGGCAAATTATGGGAACTCCGAACACCTGGGGCTCCCACTCCATCTCAGGGCTGAAGGAAAGCTGCTGAGAGAATGTGAACTTGGAGTGGCATCATCTTGTTGAAGTGGAGGGCAGGGTGGAGAGGGTATCCTAGGCAGAGGGGCCAGTAAAACAAAAGTGTGGAGGTAATAAATAAAGGATCATGGTAAGAAAACACGAGGTAGGTCGTTTCACATTGCTGCGTGATGGTGTGAGGCAGGGGTTCGGGAAGAGATGGAGCTGAATCGGTAGTCAGGGGCTGGATCACGGCGTTGCTTGTGGGGTGACCAGAGCTTGGCCTTCCTTCTGTGATACCACTGGGGCTTTTGAAAGCAGGGGCATGTCATGATCAGGTTTGCATTTTAGAAACCAAATGAGGGGACAAGTGGACAGGACTAGGGATGCGAAGACCAGGTAGGAGGCTATGGTGGTTGTCCGGGCAAGAGAAGACCATGGCAAGTGGACAGCAGTGACAATAGCGAGTGGAGAAAAGCGGTTGGACTGGGAAATATTTGGGAGGTAGGAGCTACAGAACTGGTGATGGACAGAAAATAAGGAAGCGGGAGGGGACAAGGGAGCCCTCAGTTTCTACCTAGGTGATGCTAACACCACCAAATACAAAAGAGTTGTTACCTGAACCCTCAGCTGAGACCTCACCTAGTGCCTCTGTTTATTCCTGGTGGCCTGGTGAGAAGGGTCACCCAGGCCTGAGACTCGGGGGCCTGCTGCTCCCTGAGTCCCACACCTGGTGGTCCATTGCCCTTTCTGCCTTTGCAGTCTGGCAAGCTGGATGCGTTTCTAGTGCTGGAGCAGCTGCGGTGCAACGGGGTGTTAGAAGGCATCCGTATCTGCCGCCAGGGCTTCCCCAACAGGATTGTCTTCCAGGAGTTCCGCCAACGGTGAGCCTGCTGGGCGGGCACAGGTGGGGTGGTGGGTGAGTGGGGCCAGCAGAGGGAGGAACAAAGGAGAGGCTCTTGGTTGGTGACTTCTGCCCTGTGTCTCAAGGTACGAGATCCTGGCTGCGAATGCCATTCCAAAAGGCTTCATGGATGGGAAGCAGGCCTGCATTCTCATGGTGAGCCTACCCCCAGTCCTGCCCCAGAAATCCAGCTGCAAACCTCCCAGGCTCTGGTGGCACTACCAGGAGTTGCTTTGGAGGTGACCTTCCTTAAACAGGCTTAACCCCTGGCCCCAAGGTACAGATGAGAACAGGAATTCTTGTCCTTCTTCCTTCTGCAGATCAAAGCCCTAGAACTCGACCCCAACTTGTACAGGATTGGACAGAGCAAAATCTTCTTCAGAACCGGGGTCCTGGCCCACCTGGAAGAGGAGCGAGACTTGAAGATCACCGATGTCATCATGGCTTTCCAGGCCATGTGTCGCGGCTACCTGGCTAGAAAGTAAGGACCCGCCTACTATCACCTCCCCACAAACAGATGGGAAACACAATTTTCAGGAGGCTTTTTGGCTTCATGTTCTGATTCCCTGAGCTAAGAGGCCATCTGCTGTAAGATACTCCCACAGATTGAGTGACAGCTTTATCCAGAGAGGGAAGAAATGCTATGTTTTAATATGTGCACTAGTTACAAGAGCAGGTGGGAAGGAGTTAGGACCTTGGCTCTGGAGTTTTAGACCTGAGTTCTCATCCTCACTCCCCCTCGTATTTGCTGACAGACCGTGGGCAAGTTACTCTACCTCTCTGAGCCTCAGGTCTCTCCCATGGAAAAGAGCATATTCATTCCTGCCTGGAATTGGTTCTGAGGAGTCAACAAAATACTGCCTGGAAAAGGCTGAGGACAGTGCCTGCTTATCATTTCAGAAGTGTGAGAATATAATTAAGTGTCTGAGGAAAGAGTATTTAGCTGTACCCGTAGCCTTATGTCCAAATGACAGGGTCTTGAAAGATCTGATGCCCCTTCTATTTTGGGAGGCCCGGGGGCTATGTGAGGGTTAGGGTCCTTGAGAGTCACACCCCTAAAATGAGAGCAAAAACTGGTGGAGTAGCTCTGTCCGGGGCACATGTTATCATGAGGTATGGATTGCATTCATCTGCAGAGCCCTGATCGTGTCAAGATGATTCAGTGCTAAGGGGACCCAAGATGGTCAAGGCCATACTGGGATGCTCTTGGTCCAGGGACAGACTTAAGTTTCATAACTAATTTATCCGTTGCCACCCTTCCCACCTCCAGACTAACTAGGCCAATTTTATTCTCCAAGTTCACCCACATACAAGATGGCAGAGAGGAGCATCGTACCCACTGCTACGTGGTTTCTCAACCATGATAGCCCTTAAACAGTAAGAGTGCTAGTTCTATGTCAGGTTTGGGACTTCTAAAATATACCCAAGGAAGGAATAGGTTTGTCAGCGTTGGGGAAGACCTGGCCCAGCTGGGTGTGTGCAGTGGCCCCTAGGAATGGTGTAGCACGGACTGATTCCCTTGACATTGTTTGGATCACAGCTCTGATTCCAGGGCATTTTGCGAGCCTTGGGTCTTCCACACCCTGTTGCCTCCATATTATTTGAGTGGTCTGTGCCCAGACGATATACCTGTGCTGACACTCAGAGCTTCTGGGAGAAACTGAGCTGGAGCAAAGCGGGGAGTGTTCCTGCACAAGTCACAAAATCACAAGTACAAGAGACATGTTTTGCTTTAGGATGGTGCGGGGCAGGATGCTATGACAGCATGGTGAGACATGTGTGGCACCAACCAGGGCCTCTCTCAGCTCCCTGTCCCTCTCCCCAGGGCCTTTGCCAAGAGGCAGCAGCAGCTGACAGCCATGAAGGTGATTCAGAGGAACTGCGCCGCCTACCTCAAGCTGCGGAATTGGCAGTGGTGGAGGCTCTTCACCAAGGTGGGTGCTCCGGGCCCCAACCACCTTCTCAGCACCCCCGGACCTGTTCTTCACTCCAGATGCTCTGGGTGTGGGACTGGCGATGGGTGACAGCCAGTGTGGTCCTGAGGACTTGAGATCAAACTATGCCTGTTGACGATTCTCCAGGCCAGTGAGGTGCATCTGGTGAAGGCCCACCTTCTTTGGCACATGGGTTACAGCCATGACCTTAACACAGGGCCAGAGAATTTCCATCACCACAAGGATTTCTCACAGTGTGCTTTTATAGCCACGCCCACTTCCTCCCATGGCCACCTTCATTTCATAGTCCCTGGTAAGCACTCCTTGTTTCGTTTCTAAAATTTTGTCATTTCAAGAATGGTATGTAAATGAGGTCATGCAGTGTGTCACCTTTCAAGACTGGCTTTTTTTTTTTTTTCACTTAGCACCATTCTCAGGAGATCCATCCAGGCAGTTACATGTATCAATTGTTTGATTCTCTGGGTATAACTTGTTCTTGCAGCATCACTGATGAAACCAATTGTGCTAAGACATGCTCTGTTGCAACAGACACGGTTTCCTCTTATGTGCCATTAAATGTGTAAATTGGCACAAATCTTTCTCCTTGAGCAAATATTTATGGAGCATCTGTTGTGCACCAGGCATGCACAGGTGCTGTGGGGATACAGCCGTGAACAGATAGCATGGGCTCTGGCCCCATGAATATTCTGGTAGAGTGGGGGAGCAGACAATGAGCAGACACTCACAGGAACAAATAGGTAATGGCAAACTAGGGTGGGTGCGTGAAGAAGTCACAGTGTGTGTGACAGGGGTTTCCCTAGTGCCAGGCCGGGGCTTGAGCACAGGAGTCAAGAGTCAGTCTGGACTTCCGGCCAAGATGGAGGCATAGGTGGACACACTGTGCCTCCTCTCACAACCAAAATTAAGGACAACAAAAATTTAGAACAAAAAAAAAAAAAAACACAACCAGAACAGATAGAAAATAGAATTGTATGGAAGTCCGACAATGATTCACCCAGACCGGTAAGAGGGGCAGAGTCGGCGGCCGGCGGAGAGGGATCGTGGCAGGAAAAAGCGGTGGCTAGTGGTCCCAGATGCGCAGGTGGTGGTTGGCACACCCAGGTGCACAGGTGGCTGTTACCGGGCGTGGTGAGGCAACGAGCAGACCCAGTGAGGCGCACAAGGTGGCTGACCATGGTCACACATTCGCCTGCAGATAAACCAGGTGAAAAAGGGCAGCAAGACAGACTGTGCAACCCAGGGTCCCAGCGCCAGGAAATAAAGCCTAAAAGCACTGATTGAAAACACTTGTGGGTATTGAAGTGCCAGGAGAGACTCCCAGCCTCACAGAGGGGACTGAAATCCAAGAGAGAGCGGAGCAAGCGCCATTGTTCCCTCTCTGAGCCCACCCCCACATACAGCATTACAACTCTGTGACTGGGTTGCCCCGCCATGGTGAACACCTAAGGTTCTACCCTTCATACATAACAGATGCAACAAGACCAAAAAAAGGAAGGAAGGAAGGAAGGTCAAATGAAAGAACAAATCAAACCACCAGAGCCAATACTTTTAAGCAACCAAGAGACAGCCAACTTATCAGATGCACAGTTCAAAGCACGGGTGATCGGGATGCTCACAGAATTGGTTGATTTTGGTAGCAAATTAGATGAACAAATGAAGGCTACAATAAGTGAAATGAAGGAAAATGCACAGGGAACTAATAGTGATGGGAAGAAAACTGAGACTCAAATCAACGGTGCGGACCAGAAGGAAGAAATAAACAACCAAACAGAAAAGAATGAAGAAACAAGAATTCAAAAAAATGAGGAGAGGCTTAGGAACCTCCGGGACATCTTTAAACGTCCCAACATCCGAATTATAGGGGTACCAGAAGGGGAAGAGGAAGAGCAACAAGTGGAAAACTTATTTGAACAAATAATAAAGGAGGACTTCCCCAGTCTGGCAAAGGAAATAGACTTCCAGGAAGTCCAAGAAGCTCAGAGAGTCCCAAAGAAGTTGTACCCAAGGAGGAACACACCAAGGTACATCATAATTACATTAGCCAAGACTAAAATGAAAGAGAGAATTCTAGAAGCAACAAGGGATAAAGGGACAGACAAGGGATAAGGGATAAAAGAGACCTTACGGGCAAGAAGGGGCTGGAAAGAAGTATTTGAAGTTTTGAAAGGCAAGGACCTATATCCAGGATTGCTCTACCCAGCAAAGCTGTCATTTAGAATGGAAGGGCAGATAAAGTGCTTCTCAGATAAGGTCAAGTTCAAGGAGTTCATCATCACCAAGCCCTTATTATATGAAATGTTAAAGGGACTTATCTAAGAAAAAGAAGATGATCAAAACTATGAACAGTAAAATGACAACAAACTCACAGCTATTAACAACTACACCTAAAACAAAAGCAAACTAAGCCGACAACTAGAACAGGAACAGAACCACAGAAATGGAGATCACATGGAGGGTCAGCAACAGGGGTGTGGGAGGAGGAGAGGGGGGAAAAGGTACAGAGAATAAGTAGCATAGACGGTGGGTAGAAAATAGACAGGGGAATAGTATGGGAAATGCAGAAGCTAAAGAACTTATGACACATGGACATGAACTAAAGGGGGGGAATGTGGGTGGGAGGGAATGTGCAGGGTGGAGAGGATTGAAGTGGGGGAATAGGACAACTCTAATAACATAATCAATAAAATGTATTTTTTAAAAAAGAGTCAGTCTGGTAAAGAACAATAAGGGGAAGCTGCTTTTTGAAATGTTCATCCCCATAGACTCAACTTCTTGAAAACTGACTTAAGAAAGCCACCCGTGATCAAGAAAATCAGGAATTAGAGGTGTTTATTGTGGCCTGGTTTGCAACAGCAAATTTCCAATGTCCAGTTCTGATAGGCTGATTAATTCAATATGGCTCTTCCATTCATGTGGGTTATCTTGTTTTAAGTAATAAAAGTACATAAAATTGGCAGCATGATCTCAGGTATATTTTTTTAACGTATAGGAAAAAAGACTTGAAGGAAATGCTACCAATGATAACAATGATCTTGATAGGGAGGTGGAGATTTTTTTTCCTTTTCTCCTTGGAAGGAACATAACAATTTGCAGCAGATGGGACTAAAC
Organism: Glossophaga mutica; assembly: GCA_039655065.1. NCBI lineage: Eukaryota > Metazoa > Chordata > Mammalia > Chiroptera > Phyllostomidae > Glossophaga > Glossophaga mutica. Next base: position 102,945,159 of record CM077305.1, read on the forward strand.
GGGAGGAGGGGAAGTTCTCTCCTTTCACTGTACACATTTTTCTGTTGCCCTAATTTAGGGTATCTCAACCTCAGCACTGTTGATATTTCAGGGTGCATGATTCTGTGTCGTACATTCTAGAATGTTCAGTGACATCTCTGGAATCTACCCACTAGATGACGGTAGCATCCCCTACCCCAGTTGTGACAGCTGAAACTGTCTCCAGACATTGTCAAACGTCCCCGTGGGGTGGAGTAAAACTGGCCCTGGCTAAGAAGCCCTGATATGATTTACTACAAGATGGTATCCCTCATGCCATGAAAATAAATGGGCTGACTGTGTGTGTGCAGGTGAAGCCCCTGCTGCAGGTGACACGGCAGGAGGAGGAGATGCAGGCCAAGGAGGAAGAGCTGCAGAAGATCAAGGACCGGCAGCAGAAGGCAGAGAGTGAGCTCAAGGAGCTAGAGCAGAAGCACTCGCAGGTACCGGGCAGGGAGCATGACGGGCTGCAGAGGGAGGGCTGAATGCCTGCTCCTGGGCTACTCACCAGCTGCCTCCCCACCCTCCGGCATGCAGCTGGCTGAGGAGAAGACCCTGCTTCAGGAGCAGCTGCAGGCAGAGACGGAGCTGTACGCTGAGGCTGAGGAGATGCGGGTCCGGCTGGCAGCCAAGAAGCAGGAGCTGGAGGAGATCCTGCATGAGATGGAGGCCCGCCTGGAGGAGGAGGAAGACCGGGGCCAGCAGCTGCAGGCAGAAAAGAAGAAGATGGCCCAGCAGATGCTGGTAAGGCACTGCAGTGGCCACCCCTGGTGGATACCAAGTCACTTGACCCTCACCACAGGCCTGTGAGGTGTATTGGCTAGGTAGAGGCCACGGCTTGGAGAAGAATAGCCATCTGCCCACACAGGTCCCCTCTAAATCCCACTCTGCTCTGCCCTGCCTTTTGTGTGCTTTTATTTTTTGTCCTAATAGCAATGCTGTGTGAGGGGTAATTATATTGTTGCAGAACAAAACACCCAAAATAAACATTTATTTCACAAAGTCAGGAATCTGACCGTGGCTTAGCTAAATGGGTCTGGCTCAGCATCTCTCATGAAGTTACAGTCCAGAGGTCAGCTGGGACTGCAGTTGTCTGAAGGCTTGACCGGGGCTGGAGGACCCACTTCCACGGGGCTCACTGCGTGGCTGTGAGCAGGAGGCCTCAGATCCTCACCACATGGGCTTCTCCACGTGGCTGCCTGAATATCTTTACAACATGGTGGCTGGCTTCCCCCAGAAGGGGCGAATCAAGAGAGAAAATGGGGGAAGAAGCCACAGTGCCTGTTTTTTTTTAATTAATTTTTTTCTTTTATTAATTCTAAAGAGACAGGAAGGGAGGGAGGAAGAGAGGGAGAGAAACGTGATGTGAGAGAGGATCACTGATCGGTTGCCTCTTGCCTGTGCTTGTACCGGGGACTGAACCCACAACCCAGCATGTGCCCTAACTGGGGATCGAACCCACGACCTTTCAGTGTGTAGGATGACACCCAACCAACTGAGCCACACTGGTCAGGGCACCACAGTGCCTTTTATAGCACTGATGTTACACTCCATGGTTTCTTCTAGATTTGGTCAGAAGCAAGTCAGCAAGTCCTGCCCACACTCAAAGGGAGAGCAGTTAGGCTCCACCTTTGAAAGGAAGAGTGTAATTCGGGGTTGCATTTCAAAACCACCATGGTGCCTACTGTCCCCATTTTACAGATGAGGAGACTGAGGCTCCATGAAACAAAGTGGCCTGCTCAAACCTTTGTTTCCAATGAAAGAAGACTGCAGAGCACTGGGGGTCAATGGGCCCATCCTCTGTATCAGTTAATTGCCGGGGCCACATGAGAATGAGTTTTAAGCAAGGCTGTAATTCTTTCTTTTCCCACGAAGGACCTGGAGGAGCAGCTGGAGGAGGAGGAAGCTGCAAGGCAGAAGCTACAACTTGAGAAGGTCACAGCTGAGGCCAAGATCAAGAAACTGGAGGATGACATCCTGGTCATGGATGATCAGAACAATAAACTGTCAAAAGTGAGTTGAGCATCTGCATTCTAATGACAAGCTCACCGGGGACACAGATTCCAGATTATTTTCCCTTTTTAGCCAAATAAAAGGTATTGAAGGCCAAGCAAAGTGACAAGATGGCTTCATAACGGCCATCTGGATGCAGGGCTGCCACAGAGCAAGTCTCGGCAACGCTGTGACCAGTGGAACCCCCAAGTTGGACAAAGGAGGCAAACATGCCTGAGACTCTGGGCTCTCTCCCACCTTCTCATGGACCATATCCAGTTAGGAATAGGGTGACCAGCTGTCCTGGTTTGCCTGGGATTTGGATGTGGAATATTCAGCACCAAAACCAGAAAAGTCCCAGCGCAAAAGAGGATGAGCAGGTCACTCTAGTCAGTCACCTCTAACCAGCCCCACCGAGGACAGGCTCCTTTCAGTTCTTTCAGCTAGATGTCAGCAGGGCATCTGCCACGAGCCAGGCCCTGTTAGGAGCCAGGGAATGTATGGTAAGGAAGACCATGCCCTGTGGGGCTTACACTCTATTGGTACGGCAAATAAAACATCATACACATAACCATTAATTACCTTTGTGATCAGGATTCTGAAGGAGGTGTTCCCCATATTATGAGAAGAGCACTAGGAATGGAGGTAGGTTATTCAGGGAAGGCTCCCTGGAGGAAGTGACCTTTAAGTGGAAACCTAAAGACTGAAGAGCAGTTACAGGGAGAGGAGGCAGAGGCGCATTCCAGGCAGATGGGTCCATCTGTGCAAAGGCCCTGAGGTAGGCAGGAAGAGCGGGCATATGATAGGAGGGGGAAGAGGCCCCCACTGACTGGAACCATTGAAGTATGAGGGGAGGTGTGGCATGAGATGAGAAGTGGCCAACTTTTGGAAATTAAGGAACTTCTCTTCACCATTTCAAAGTCTAGGCTGTATTTGGTTATAGTGGGGGCTTTCCTTTCAACTGTTCATCTGAAAATTACTAAAAGTGAGACATAGATCCTGGAGAAAAAACAAAAACTAACAGTATTTCTTTTACTTCCCCCGAAAGGAACGAAAACTCCTTGAAGAGAGGATTAGTGATTTAACGACGAATCTTGCAGAAGAGGAAGAAAAGGCCAAGAATCTTACCAAGCTGAAAAATAAACACGAGTCTATGATTTCAGAACTGGAAGGTAAACCAGCTACCCAAAGAGGCTTTGAACCAGTATTTGAAAACTAGGAGAATCAGAGAGGAGATTTCAGGATGGCAGATTATTTCGAGAATGATAAACCCTCTCCAGGCTCCCCAGTCACCCTTAGTCAATATACACGAATAATCAAAGGTGCTTTGCATCAGGACTGACTAGCCTTCCTTGGGATGGTGGCACAGGCGAGACTGTCACCAGCGAGCGAGGTGTGTGAGTGTGCATGTGCGTGAATTTCCTCCATGTGAGTGCCTGAGCAGAAAGGCTCATCCTCCAGGAGTCTTTCTGGTGGCTTCCACCTCCTGAAGGGCCCCTGGCTTTGTCTAGTGCGGCTGAAGAAAGAGGAGAAGAACCGGCAGGAGCTGGAGAAGCTGAAACGGAAGCTGGAGGGAGAGGCCAGCGACTTCCACGAGCAGATCGCTGACCTGCAGGCGCAGATCGCTGAGCTCAAGATGCAGCTGGCCAAGAAGGAGGAGGAGCTGCAGGCGGCCCTGGCCAGGTAGTGAGGCCATGGCCTGTGTGTTCCTGGGCCCCTGCCAATCTGTGGTGGCCCCAGTCTTCCTCTTCTTCCAGGCAGGCCTCCATCTCATGCAAGGCATCCCCAGGCCAGGCCTTCTAGAACACCAGAAAGTCTACTTTCTGAGCCATGTCCAGAGCCATGCCTTTGACTTTCCTCTCTTCCCTCCAAACTCATCCTCTTTGCATCTCCCATGGTGTCTGTCTTTGGATGCCCAGGCCTTTCTCATCCACACCCCACTCCTGCCTTTCCAGCTGGGCACAGGGGCCCTTCCATGGCATCTCGCACACCACCTGTCTGAGGCCGGAATGACCCTCCTTTCCCTCACGTCCTCTGAAGGTCCCCCTTTTGTGAATGCCAGTCTCCTCCCTGGCCTTTGCCCACCCTGCTCCTCCCACAGACAGCAGGCAGTAGCCCTGAGAGTCTGCCAGCCCTGTGACATGCAGTCCTCCTCCCAGCTCTGAGCTGGCTTCACCCCAGCGGCCTCACACTGGGAATATTGCTTATCTGCTCACTGAGTGCTAAGCTCTTTTTTAAACAGTATCCTCACAGATACTGGGCCAGGTATATTGGCATTCTCTCTCTTTCACTGAGGAGGAAGAGGAGGTGGAGGCTGGGCTGGGGGAGGCGAAGGAACATGTGACTGTCACCCAGCTTTGGAGAGGCAGAGCTGGGATTCGAGCCCCGGAGCTGGCTGTCTGAGTCCCCTGGCCAGCTCTGTCCATGACAGAATTAGAGTGGTCGACTAGAAACATCACGCTGGGTCATGAACCTGCTCCAAAAACTCTGCTGGCCTGTGCAGGAAAAGCCAGGTCTTCGCCTGGCACTTGCAGCCCCCACCCTCTGCAGTCGGACCCCAGCCCAGCCATTTCACTTCCTCCCTGCTGCTGCCCCTTCACAGGGACAGCACAGTTGCCGTGCTCACATCGCCCAGCCCGTAGAATCTTGCCTCTGTGCCTCCCTCACACTGCTCCCTCCCACCGGTCATGGGCACAACCAGAGCCCAGCTCCCCCATGTGCCAGGAGGGAGCTCCCCTCCATGAAACGCCCAGCGCCGTGGCATCTGGACAACGCTGCTCACGTCCCACCCAACCTGTGCTCACTGCACCTTCCAGACCGGGAGTGCTGGCTTCGACCTGGCCGCACGGAGGGCCTGGCCCAGGGCCTCGCATGCAGCAGGCACTCACTCACTCACTGTTTGAGCCCAGGGAAAAAAAGAACAAACAAGTAGTTACCAAGGAGGAATAATTGTCCAATGTTCAGAAAGCAACTCTTAAGCCCCTTCTGTGAATTAGGCACCATGCTAGCCTGGGACCTATGCTTCACATTCACACACACACAGACAACTGTGACCGATTTTTTATGTCAGTCCTTGAAACGCATCACGTCTTATGTAAATCTCCAAGCAGCCCAGTGTCACAAGAAGGGATCCACTGTGTCTTGGGGCTGTGGATGGAGCATGGTTTGGTATCTGGAGTACGCGTGGTTGGTGTCAGAAAACAATTCTGGGCATGTGTGACACAGCAGGGGCCTGGGGCCCCTTATTCTGGTGACCTGTCCCTGGCAGGCTTGATGATGAGATTGCTCAGAAGAACAATGCCTTGAAGAAGATCCGGGAGCTGGAGGGTCACATCTCAGACCTGCAGGAGGACCTGGACTCGGAACGGGCTGCAAGAAATAAGGCTGAGAAGCAGAAGCGAGACCTGGGGGAGGAGCTGGAGGCGCTGAAGACGGAGCTGGAGGACACCCTGGACAGCACGGCCACCCAGCAGGAGCTCCGGTGAGGGGGCCCTGCTGTCCCGCCGCAATGATGGGAGGGCTGGTGTGGAAGGGGCGAGCCCCAGCAAATCCGAAGCCACCGGGTTCCACAGGCCCTACATTCACTGTCCTGATTGCATTTTTCTGTAACTGACATAAGTGCACTTATTTTTAATCTTACTGTTTCACATCACCATAGTGGGACGTAGAGAACAATTTGAAAACTATAGAAAAGCAGACACCAAAAACATTGCCCTTAGTCCCCCCACTGTTAATATTTTGGGGTGTTTCCTTCCTGTCCTTTCACGTGTGTATACCTGTGTAAGTAGATTGCCCCTGGCTCTGGCCACCAAGTGTGTGTATCTAAGTTTTATGTTAAAGGTTTAAGATAACATCAGACTGGTTATATTTTTTTTAAGACTCTCTCTTTTTTTTTAAGATTTTTATTATCTTTAGAGGGAAAGGGTAGGAGAGAGGGAGAGGAAGAGAAATATCACTGTATGGTTGCCTCCTATGTGTCCCATGCTGGGAACTGGCCTGCAACCCGGGCATGTGCCCTGACTGGGAATCGAACCGCAGTCCTTTGGTTCGTAGGCCCGCGCTCAATCCACTGAGCTACACCAGCCAGGGCGGACTGGTTTTTTTATTTAAGCTTCACAGCAGGTAATCACACAGACAGCAAACAGCTACAGGTCACCTGCTAGAAAATGAACGCTGTCTTTAGCAGAACAAGGTCGTTTATTCAGTCAATAAACATACAAATGTACTTTGAGAGCGTCTGTGTCAGGTGCTGTGCTAACACTGAGACTTACCTCCCACACTTTGGGTTTTGTGCTGCAGCACTTACCTGTGCCCAGAAGCCAGCACATTGTTCTGTTCCCTTCCTACCTGGCCAACAATATAGAAAAGCCTGGTGCAGTATTTAAAGGCATGGGCTCAGAGTCAGACTATTTTCCATCCTACATACAGGGGTTGTAACAACACCTGGAAGCTGCTTACCGTCTCTTAGCCTAGTTTCCTCATCTGTAAAATGGGAATCATAACATACATGCCTCTTAGGGTCATTCTGAATATTATGAGATGATATATTGAAGAACTTAGGTCAGGCCCTGGCTGGTGTAGCTCAGTGGATTGAGTGCAGGCCTGCAAACCAAAGGGTTGCTGGTTCAATTCCCAGTCAGGGCACATGCCTGGGTTGCAGACCTGGTCTCCAGATGGGGACACGTGAGAGGCAACCACCATTGATGTTTCTCTCCCTCTCTTTCTCCATCCCTTCCCCTCTACCTAAAAGAAATAAAATCTTTAAAAAAAAAAAAAAAAAAAAGAACTTAGCTCAGGACCTGGCATACAGTAAGTGCTCAATAAATACAAGCAAATATTAGTATTTCGAGAAAATTTTGCAATTATTTCACCAATATTTTGTGTATTTGCTGGCCATGAGAAACTCTAGGCAGGTAAGATACTCCTTATTTTGCAGCTGAGGAAATTCCAGGTCCAGAGAAGTTAGGTGACTCACCTGAGGTCACACAGCTAGGAATAGGTCGTGATGGGAACATCAGCCCTGGGTCCTTTGCCCAACACTGTGAGGTGAGCCCCATCCCGTCCCAGGTGACATGACTGTATTCTTCCCATCCAGGGCCAAGAGGGAGCAGGAGGTGACGGTGCTGAAGAAGGCCCTGGATGAGGAGACAAGATCCCACGAGGCCCAGGTCCAGGAGATGAGGCAGAAGCACACCCAGGCAGTGGAGGAGCTCACCGAGCAGCTCGAGCAGTTCAAGAGGGTGAGTGATCCTTCAGCAGCTTCAAATGACTCCATTAGTACCAGGGTCTGTACTAAGACGAGTAACAGGCTACACAAGATTCTAATGATAACGACAGCAGCCAGCATTTATGGCAAGTAATTTCACACCACTCTGAGACAGGTCCTGCTAGGCCCATTTTACACATGAAGAAAGACAATGTCCTTGTATTTCATTTCTGGGGGAGAGTTTTTTAACTTGAGACATCCTGCTACCCTAACATCTGAATTAATTATATCACCCTCAGTGCTATGGCTCCCCCACATCCCTGTACTTTCTAAGTGCCCCAGAAACTAGACTGAATGGGTGCAGCTTTACCTAGACGTGGTAGGAGTTTGCATCTGTTTAAGTATTTGTGAGCTGGGTCACTTCCTCTTCTATCAGACTCTCAACATTTCCTGTAATTCCAATAATGTTAGCTGTCCAAATATGCAGCACTGGTTATAGGCCAGACACTGTTCCAAGGTTTTACAAATACTCAGTTAATTTTACCTGTGATCTCTGCAGAGCTCCAGGCCCCACACTCTGAAAAGCGCTGTGCAAGACTGAGCTCCCCTCACTTTCCAGATCAGTAAGGACACTCGTCCACATCCCCTTGTCACTTGTCACATGGGATCTGAATACCAGTCCTCAATGTTTCATCAGGTCCTTATACATTTTACACAAATGAGCTTTTGCTAATTACAACAACATATTTCCCCTTTTGATTGGCTTCCCTTTTTAGTGTTCCCAAGTTATTTTTAATAGAATTTGAACCTAGATGGGCTATTCCCAACTTCTGAAATATGCTCCAGGCAGCAGTGAGGTGTGTGTGTCCCCTTTGACTTCATGGATGGAAGAGAGGGGCCCCAGGAAGGGTAGCTGACCGTCCTCACACCAGAGGGTCATCACAGTAGGGCTGGAGCTGGAAGTCAGGCCCCCAGTTCACGGCCAGGCCTCCTTGGAATGACTCAGCTGCTAACGTCAGCAGCAGACATCATCTGTTCCTGACTCCTGCCCATGTCTCAGATGCACTGAAAAAGGGCACCACCTGTGTTTTACCTCTAATGACTCTGGTACAGACTTGGAGCCCTGGTCCCATGAGGTGGTTGGGAAATTTTTTATTATCATTCCTACCTGGTCTCCCCTTACACATGTGTGGTTCTGCCACAGTTTTGGAGTCTTTGGCTAGGCTAAGGCTTTAGGGGAACCCAAATCCCCTGGGGTCCTTATCAACCTGCACTGTTTCCCCTAGAGGCACCTTGTCCCTGAGGTGCTGACAGCTCAGCTGTGCCTGGGACAGAGGAAAGGCTTCTCTGAGGCTGACTGGATGCTGCATGGCGCCTTCCTAGGGACTGCAGGAAAGCCAAGTGTTGTTCCCCCTGTCTTTGGGACCCACTGATGCGGACTCTGGCCCGCGGGGTCCATGTGTTGTGGATGCGATGAACAAAATTCACACGGACTGCAGAAGTCCTGTGGATAAAAAGGGATGGCATGGCCACTCTCTGAGTGAGAGAGAGGGCCCTGACCCCTGCCTGGACAGGCTTTTATTGCTTTTCTGGGCACATTACATTGAGGATGGTCCTCATTTACTATGCACAGGTTCACTTTAGATGGTTACCTTTTACAGATAACAAAGGAGAGGAAGTTGATAATTCCTGCAAAGAAAAAGGATATTTGCAAATGCAAAGGGAAAAGTGGTTGACTGGTTACACTCATCCTTGGAAGGTTTAGCACAGACTTTAGGAAGTTACTTTAAAGATATGCAGTAAACATTTGCTGCCTCAATTCAGGGTGAGGGAGTTTTAGCAAAAAGCAAGTCTCATAGCAGCCTAGGTACAATGCAGGCCTAATTTCCCACAGGAAAGCCGATCCATGGGTTTCACTTCCTGTGTGCTGACTTGCACCTGTCTGTTTTCCAATAGGGCTGGGCTTCATTCGCCACACCATGCAGAACTGTTCCGTATAACCCACACACTTTTCTCTTCCTTCTTTCCCCACCCTGCCCTCCAGCCCAGGAAAAAGCCCCCTCCATTCCCCTGCTTTTGCCCCAAACACTATTTTTTTCTTAGGGAAATTGACGTGCCTACAGGTGCTGGTTAGATAAAATGACTTTCTCTTAACTATCACCAAAAAAGCAGTGTGCATTTGATGATAAATGTGATAGATAATAGGGAGTGGCGGGGACTAGGGCCAAGTGGAGTGTGGCTGCCCCATCTATAGGAACAGTTACTACTTAAAACCAGCAGATAACTGCCTTGGAGGAAGGCAAGACTCTCGCTTCCAGATATTCTGTTTGCTTTTTTGAAATTCAGAATTAGTGAGGTGTATGCGGTAAAATTCACCAATTTCAAGTGTATAGCTCAATGAACTTTGACAAATGTATGCAAATTGGGTAATCACCACCGGTCATGATATAGAACATTAGATTATTTGATAGAGAAGCTGGGAGTCCACACTTTTATGACATTTCTTTATTAAAAGGTTGGCAACCCATTTTTCAAAAAGTAATGAAGGGTCCCACGGGACATGACAGCAGGCTGGCTGCAGGCCATGTGTGATGCCGGTTTGTCGAATGCCCTTTAGGAAAATAGAATCCGCCAAGTCTCCCTGTGATTCTGTGTTCCCAAGCCTGCCGTGTCCCTCCCCTGAGGACTTGCACAGGTCCCTGGACCTACCTGAGGAAGGGGAAAGGACAGAGGCAGACTCCTCAACTACAGAGGTTCCCATCTTACAACATTCTCTCAGCCACTGCTGTAACGCCTTCCCTCCCCTCTGCTCCTCGGGCCAGGCCAAGGCCAACCTGGACAAGAACAAGCAGACGCTGGAGAAGGAGAACGCAGACCTGGCGGGTGAGTTGCGGGTCCTGAACCAGGCCAAGCAGGAAGTGGAGCACAAGAAGAAGAAGCTGGAGGTGCAACTGCAGGAACTGCAGTCCAAGTGCAGCGACGGGGAGCGGGCCCGCGCCGAGCTCAACGACAAGGTCCACAAACTGCAGGTGAGGTGGCAGCGCAGGGACATCTGTGTTACCCGCTCAGCAAGGGATGCATTGCTTCTGGCTAACTGAAGCCTCTCTTGCTGCAAAGCAACTCAGTTTCCTCTAATTACATTCCCAAGGAGATGAGATGGTCACCCTATCCAATTTAATCATTAAGAACCTTCATTCATTCATTCAACAAGTGTTTACTGAATACCTGCTCTAGGTCAGGCACTGTGTTTAATTCTGAGATATTGACACAACAGTAGGGAAGATGACAGACGCTGTTCCTGCCCCAGGAGAACACTAGCGTAGTGGAGGGAAAGGCATTAATAATCACAAAAATGAGTGCGAAAACATGCCGGAAAGGGGTGGCACTTAATGTAGTAAGTACACATAACAAAGGGGCCTGGCCTGTGGGAGGAGTCAAAAAGGCTTCCCTAAGGATGTATGGCCTGATAAGGTAGAAAGAACAGCATGTGCAAAGGCCCCATTGTAAGTGGGAAATTAGATCATATAAGGCCAGTACGTGATCTAACGGGACTAGTTAGAAGAGGAAATGTGGTACAAAATGGGACAACCTGGGCTCAGGTTGTGACCAGATGACACAGTGCCTGCATTCAAGGCCCTGTAATAGGTATATTGGTCTTTACTCTGGGATGGGAAGTCACTGATGGGTTTTGAGCCAGGGAATGACATGGTTTGTTTATCTTTGGTCTTATTTAGCTTTGAATAGACATTTGGCCCTCTTTTCCCTTCCTGGGATGTGGCCCAACTTTTGATAAATATTTAATGTGCTAATAGCCAGGGATGAGAGAGCAGGGGAAGCATTAATATTTTTTCCACATGTAGTTGCGATCAGGGGTTTTGCTATCCTAGTACAAGCAATGTCCTGGAGTGGAGTCGAGATATTTGTCCTCATTGTCCATGTGAAGAGGACAGATGGTAGGCTGATGATCGCCAAAAGGACCTGCTCAGAGATACCAGGGGTGGGGGTAAAAGCAGAGAAAGAAAAGGTAGAGGACTTTTTACCTCTAGTGTCTGCACCTTTCCTTTGGCCACAAGGGTCAGCAAAAGGGCAAAGAGTAGGTGTGAGGGAGAGAGGTGGTGGGGACAGGGCCCCTTGGAAGCGAAGGTACCATCTGCTGCCCCTTTTCCAACTCTAGGGAGGGGGTGAGTCGAGAGCATCTCGCAGCATCTGGAGTGTTAGACCCACTGCTCCATCTTTGTCAACCTTGGCAAGGATCCAGGACAATTTCATGGCACCAGTACCCAGTCAATAAAGTCTGGAGCTTTAACACATTCTTAGAACTGGGATTCCCAACATGTAGGCAATGCTCTTCCCTTGGGGGCCACCATGATCAGGCCCCATGGCTCATGGGTATTTCTCAACCAATGGATGCCACAAGCTGGTGGTATCACGTGAGTGAAAAGTGCTCCTCTTACTGAAAGAGGATCCTGTTCTAGAGGTCCCAACTAACCACACTCTCTTGGCACCCTCAGAGTGAAGTAGAAAGTGTCACCGGAATGCTCAACGAGGCGGAAGGGAAGGCAATCAAACTGGCCAAGGATGTGGCATCCCTGGGGTCCCAGCTCCAGGACACGCAGGTGGGTATCCAATCATGTCATCTGAAGGGACCTGGAGTACCACCTTCCTGGGGGTGGGACCCTTGGGACTTCCATGTGTCCTTTCTGTAGGAGCTGCTTCAAGAAGAAACCCGGCAGAAGCTCAACGTGTCCACCAAACTGCGCCAGCTGGAGGATGAGAGGAACAGCCTGCAGGACCAGCTGGATGAGGAGATAGAGGCCAAGCAGAACCTTGAGCGCCACATCTCAACTCTGAACATTCAGGTGCTGGCTGTGTGTCCTTGCTTTTCTGGGCCCAAGGCCTCCAGGGTAGATGAGGGGATCTGATTCATACTGTAGCAGATTGGTGCCATGTTGTTTGGCTCACTGGCTCCCCCTGCTGTTGAATTTCTTCAGTGAGCAGAAGGTGGTCTTTGCTTCTCAGGGTCTGGGGGAACAGGGATGGGAATCACTCACTACCCTCCTCTCACCCTACCTCTGACCCTGCCATCTCAGCTCTCTGACTCAAAGAAGAAGCTGCAGGACTTTGCCAGCACCGTGGAGTCCCTGGAAGAGGGCAAGAAGAGGTTCCAGAAGGAAATTGAAGGCCTCACCCAGCAGTATGAAGAGAAGACAGCTGCTTATGACAAACTGGAAAAGACCAAGAACAGGCTTCAGCAGGAGCTGGATGACCTGCTTGTCGATTTGGACAACCAGCGGCAACTGGTATCCAACCTGGAAAAGAAGCAGAAGAAGTTTGACCAGGTAGGGGCGGCAGGGCCCTGCTCACTGATGCTAGGCTAGGAGAGTCAGGTCTGTGAGGCGTCTGGTGTGGCTGCTGTGTCAGTGACCCTTCGGAGCTAGCATGCTTCAGTGGTGGTGAGACAGCAGGACTCCTAGGTCAGAGTGAGGAGAGTGGCAGTCTGGAAGGCTGTGACGATTCCAGGTGCCACCACCACAAGGGCCATCTGCACACCCAGTCGCATGCCTGTTTTTAGCCCCAATAAGGAATGAGGTTTATTTATTTATTTTATTCACTCAGCAAGTAGTTATTGAGTGCCCACTGAGTATTCCAAATAATTTAAAGTTTCTACCCATTAAATACTTTCCCCTAACATTTCATTACAAAGAATTGCAAGCACACGGCGAAGTTGAAAACACTGTACAATGAACACCTCTATCCCCACCACCTGGATTTGATACTTCACCATTTACCCTGCTTGCTTTATCACATATTTATTTCTCTGGATGAACTCTGGATGATATCTCTGGATAAGACATGAACCTGTCACTCATATCTTAATTTCTGGATGCATTTCAAAGCAAATTATAGATACCTATATATACTTCCTCCTCGATACCTCAGCATCATAGAGTAGGTTTTCTTTATAACATAATTTTGCTTCTTTTGAGGTAAAACTTACAATAAAAAGTACAAATCTTAAGGGTACACTCACTGAGTTCTGGTAAATGCATTTATACCTGTATGACCTAATCCCGAAATACCAACTTTAATATATGTTACTTAGACTTACTAAATATGATTTGGTTTGCAAGTGACTCAGGGTTATCCTAAAAATCAGTTGGAAGACTGCACTGGGAAGTGTGGGTGTTCCGAGTCCCCAGCTGGACTCAGGGTACAGGGCTTCTGATTGGCATGCTGACTCCCCTTTTCCACGAGACCAGCCATCCCTTCCCTGTGCCTGCAGCTGGTCCTCACTGCAAGGGCCTGAGGTCCCTTTTATCATAGACCCATCACACAGTGTAGGTTTGTGTGTTGACTGTGCTGTTGGGGGTCCCCTGTTACTCACCTGTCTTTGCTGAAAGGTGGAAGTCTGATTTCTGTATGTTACGTATGTAATATGCTGCTCTCAGAAGGTGAGATGAACATCAGTTTGGAGTATTCTTTGAATTGCTTCTCCAAGCAAAGGGATAAGTGTGCACAGATCCACTGACACCCTCCCCACTCCCCTGCTATCACTCACAGGGCACTTTTGAGAGCTAGCTACTTGTGACCATGAAAAAGAACAGAATAATTGGCCTGTGGCAGGACTGTGTCACTTTGACTTCAGTAGCAGTATGTTCTAACCAATGCGGGCAGCATTAGCACTTTCAAAACACCAGGCTCAACAGACGCTGGCTCTGCATTAGGTGACCTAGAAGTCAGAAAGTGAGCTCATTATAAATGATTTCCACAGATTTCTAAATTACACCTGCACCTGGAAGAATATGGCAGGACTCAAGGCTTTGCAGTGATCTGCAGCTGAACCTCAGACATGCCTAGAGGTCAGTCACCTCTTCTGTTGTGTTGTAGTTGCTGGCTGAGGAGAAAAACATCTCTTCCAAGTACGCGGATGAAAGGGATAGAGCCGAGGCAGAAGCCAGGGAAAAGGAAACCAAGGCCTTGTCCCTGGCACGGGCCCTTGAGGAGGCCTTGGAAGCCAAAGAGGAACTTGAGAGGACCAACAAAATGCTCAAAGCTGAGATGGAGGACCTGGTTAGCTCCAAGGATGATGTAGGCAAGAACGTAAGTCACTCTTTATCATCCTCACTTATCTACATTTCACCGGCCCACCCATTCTGTTTATCGGTCCACATGGGGCTTGGCTCCATGCATCTTTCCTGTGAAGTGGTAAATGGGGACAGCAGGCAGTCCCTTGGGCTGGGGCAATGATGGGGCCCGGCTGGGAACAGTAGCTGGGGCTGGGGTCGGAGTCAAGGGATCTGAGAGGAAGGCTCTGGTCATGACTCCTGGTCGTGCATCCTGTGGGGGCAAAACCCATCTCCCTGACCCGAATGAGCTGCCTGTCCCTGTGGTTGCTGGGCATTTTCATGAAGTCAGTCCTCACATAAAAGGTCCATGAGCTGGAGAAGTCCAAGCGGGCCCTGGAAACCCAGATGGAGGAGATGAAGACCCAGCTGGAAGAGCTGGAAGACGAGCTGCAGGCGACGGAAGACGCCAAGCTGCGGCTCGAGGTCAACATGCAGGCCCTCAAGGGCCAGTTTGAGCGCGATCTCCAGGCCCGGGATGAGCAGAATGAAGAGAAGAGGAGGCAGCTACAGAGGCAGGTAATCCATGTCAGGGGAAGTGAGAGAATGGGGAATTGGGAACTGGGGTGGCCTGTTTCCTTCCTTCCATCACCACTTCCTGGCCTTAGGGAGACTCTTTTCTCCCCTGCAACCTGGAGATGAGGAAAAACCCACCTTGCAGGTGGCTGTGCATGGTGAATGCTGGCTGGGCAGGGAGAGGACCTCCAGGAGGCGGCCCAGCCCAGCAGTGCACATTCTCTCTTCTTCACTCAGCTCCACGAGTACGAGACGGAACTGGAAGACGAGCGAAAGCAACGTGCCCTGGCCGCTGCAGCCAAGAAGAAGCTGGAAGGGGACCTGAAAGACCTGGAGCTGCAGGCCGACTCAGCCATCAAGGGGAGGGAGGAAGCCATCAAACAGCTGCGCAAACTGCAGGTGGGTGGTGGTCTGAGTGCAGGGTGCTGGTGTAGGGAGGGGACGCTCCCCGCCGAGGCTGGGAAAGTCAAGTCAGCAGCAGCGGGAGGACTCGGGCCTCTCTCCTTGCCACTGGTGCCTGTTCAGGTGGTGTTGTCTACCACCTTCGCTTTAGGTAGCTTTTCCTGCCCCGGGTCGGGCACTTTCATCAGGCATTTGGCCAAGGCCCTCAGTTCGCAGCATCGTTTCTTAGGCCTGCTGAGCCCCTCCAGAATGGCAGCCCCTTATGACTACCTGGCCACCTGGGGCT
This sequence comes from Glossophaga mutica, assembly GCA_039655065.1. NCBI lineage: Eukaryota > Metazoa > Chordata > Mammalia > Chiroptera > Phyllostomidae > Glossophaga > Glossophaga mutica. The sequence continues at coordinate 102,960,703 of CM077305.1, forward strand.
GAAGGCACTGCCCATGCAACAGGGACTCTCTGTGGTTAATCACAGAAAATCCTAGGGGTTGGCATGGAAATATAATTTGGACAGCAGAACTTGGGTAAGGGACAGCTTGTCCTTCCTGTTGACTCATGCAGGCTCAGATGAAGGACTTCCAGAGAGAACTGGAAGATGCCCGTGCCTCCAGAGACGAAATCTTTGCCACGGCCAAGGAGAATGAAAAGAAAGCCAAGAGCTTAGAAGCAGACCTCATGCAGCTACAGGAGGTAAAGCCTTCTTCTCACTCCGAGCACCTCAGATGGGGATGTGGTGGCAGCAACCCCTCACATCCAGGTTGTACATCCACAGCTTTCCTTCCTTCATCCAACCTTCCACACGGGGGGACCCTGTAGTTAGGGCCTGGAACGGCACAGGGTTTTCTCCGTTGACATGTCTGCAGGGCCTCCTGAGCTCAGAGGCGGAGTAGCCATTTCCAGGGGTGGCCACAGAGACTGCTGGGGGCCTGGTGAGGAGCGGGGCGGACTCAAGGGTGAGGGTCAGCCCTTCCCTGGCAGACAACAGGTTTCCTTCCTCCCTGTCCCCCACCATCCAGGATCTAGCAGCGGCTGAGAGGGCTCGAAAACAGGCAGACCTAGAGAAGGAGGAACTGGCCGAGGAGCTGGCCAGCAGTGTGTCGGGAAGGTATGAAACAGCATGGGGGCGAAGGGGGATCCGAGACTCACATGAGGGACAGGCAAGTCACAGCAGAGCCTCCTAACCCCTCATTTTAGTGCTGAAAACGCAGAAGGTTCAACTGAGCTTTAACAGAGGTCTCAGGGTTTTCACATGGTGGGAACAGGGGGCATCAGGGGACGCCAGGGAGGAGAGAGCTGGTCCTCACCCCACGCCTGGCTTTGCTGACTCCAACTGGCTATGACTCCTGGTTCCCCACTTCCGGCTGTGATTTCAGACAAGTCTCTAAGCCTCTCTGAGCCTCAGTTTCCTCAGTTATAAATGAGGTCAACCCTGAGGCATTGCTCCTCCAAGGAGAGGGAGTTTTCTAAGCCAGGGGAAGGCTGGAGGCCTCAGACATGGCTGTATTTCCTTAGGAACACGCTCCAGGACGAGAAGCGCCGCCTGGAGGCCCGGATCGCACAGCTGGAGGAGGAGCTGGAGGAAGAGCAAGGCAACATGGAGGCCATGAGTGACCGCGTCCGCAAGGCCACACAGCAGGTGGGGGCTGGAGCAGGGCAGGGCTGCTGGGGTGGTGGGCCTGGGCACCAGAACAGCACATGCCTCAGATCCACCCTGTAACAGGCTGCAGTTTAAAGCGCCCCCCACTGGCTCAGGACAGGCATCGCAGGCTCTGTGTGCCAGCTCAGGAGACCAGGGACCCTGAGTGGCACTGGGACGCTGCCTGGATGAGCTAAGCGTTTAAGGATGAGCAGGAAAGAGCTGGTGGATGGAGGAGAAGGAGGGGGGCTCCTGGGTGCAGTGGCTGACAAAGGCTGAAGACAGCAGAAGTTAGTCAGTGCAGGGCACACCCCAGGCTTCTGTGCCCTCCACTCACAACCTCCACCTTCCTCCCCAGGCTGAGCAGCTCAACAATGAGCTGGCCACAGAGCGCAGCGCAGCCCAGAAGAACGAGAGTGCACGGCAGCAGCTGGAGCGGCAGAACAAGGAGCTCCGGAGCAAGCTGCAGGAGATGGAGGGGGCAGTCAAATCCAAGTTCAAGTCCACCATTGCATCACTAGAGGCCAAAATCGCACAGCTGGAGGAGCAGGTGGAGCAGGAGGCAAGGTATGGTGGGACCCGCGCTCCGGTGACAGCCTGCTTGCCCGTGAGTGCTGGGAGATGCCGGGGTCAGTTAGCCTCTCCAGACAGTGGTTGTGGTTATGAAATAACCTCAGTGGTACCCGCGCTGCAGCTGTATTAGGAGAACTGAGTGAGAACGCAGGAAAGGGCTCTGCCTGTACCTGGCTCAGAGGCAGCCCTGGAAATGTCAGCTGCTCCTAGTAAGTAGCATTCCCTGGAGCACACGGGGCTTTTCCTAACCTAAATTTGCAGGATGTCATGTTAACGATACACAAAAAGTCCAAATCAACAACCCATTTAGCACACAGATAGGGGAACGCTTCTCATTTTAGTGCTGGGTCCCTGAGCTGTAAGTTCACAGCACATGGTGACCATCCGGTTGTAAGGATCCTGACCCATTCTCCTTTTCTGTCTGGTAGTGGCTTCACTGACGACTAATTCATACAGTCCTCCCACTCAATGTGTGCAGCTGCACGGCTTTCAGCGTATTCCTAAATAGGTCCACCCTCACACAGTCAGCTGTAGCACATTCTCATCCCCTCGGTGAGAAACCCTGTGCCTCTCGGCCATCACCCTCTATTTCCAACTCTGCCCCCAGCCCTAAGCACCCACTGACCTACGTTCTGTGCCCTTGTCTCTTCTGGACAGTTCATGTACACAGAAGCACACGAGGCCTCTATGACTGGCTTCTCTCACTGAGAACATGTTCTCAAGTTCACCCATGTTATAGCAGGTGTCAGTGCCTCACTGCTTTTTATGGACAAATCCTAGTCTTCTAGCTGACGGATTTGTGGGATAAGCCCTGACTAGAGCTCAGGAAAAGTGCCCAAGTGGGCAAGATGCTGGTCTGGTTTACACATCGACTGCAAAGCTATCCTCCCCTCTCCTTGTGCGCAGAGAGAAACAGGCGGTTGCCAAGTCCCTGAAGCAGAAGGACAAGAAGCTGAAGGAGGTCCTACTGCAAGTGGAGGATGAGCGCAAGGCAGCTGAGCAGTACAAGGAGCAGGTACAGTGCTGCCTTGGGCCTCTCCTGCCACCACAGAGCCACCTGATCCTCAGGGCTCTCCTAGGATGCCTCCCACAAGCACCCCCTAGACCTCCAAGGGGCCCCCTGATCCTCGGGCCTCTCCTTGACAGGCAGAGAAAGGAAATGCGAAGGTCAAACAACTCAAGAGGCAGCTGGAGGAGGCGGAGGAGGAGTCCCAGCGCATCAACGCCAACCGCAGGAAGCTGCAGCGGGAGCTGGATGAGGCCACGGAGAGCAATGAGGCCATGGGCCGGGAGGTGAACGCGCTCAAGAGCAAGCTCAGGTGAGGCGGCCCAGCCCCAGGAGGAGCTGTTCTCACAGGCTGGGTGCTCAAGTTGCCACTGTGACTCAGCGTGTCCATGAAAAAGGCTCCCTTTCCCCAAAGCCCTTGCTTCTTTCCAAGGCCCTTTCTGTTCCTCACCTTTCATGAGGTGCCTCTAGGGAGCTTACTGTCTGTGTTCTTTAGTGACCTTTGCCCATCCTCCTGGTGAGGAGGAGGGAGGGGAGAGGCAGTTTCCCTGAACCTTCTCTTTTGGCCTTTTTCTTCACTACCTTTCTCTAGCTCAGGGTTCCTTGGCACTCCTGATGTTTGGGGCTGGATTATTCTTTGTTTTTATCACATGGACTGGCCTACTTATGGCAGGATGTTAAGCAGCATCCCTGGCCTCTACCCACCAGCTATAGTGGCACTCCCAGCAGCTGTGACAACTCAGAATGTATCCAGACACTGCCAGATGTCCCCTGGGGTACAGTCACCCAAGGTTGAGAACCTTGCTCTAACTGCACTGAGGGCTGTTCTCTCCCTCACACCCCTGTACCCTCTGGGTCTGAAGGTGGGTAGGTGACCATCCTGCTACCCAGGACTCCTTTCCACCCCACTGCCCACCTGGTTCCTTAAAGGATTAGCTCTGCGTTCCTGTCACATTCTCTCACACCCCTCCAGCCTCTCAAGTCCTTGACCTTCAAGCATCTCATCACCTGCCCGCTGCCACCTTCCTGTCTCCTGGGACCTTTATTCCATCTTCTAGCAGCCCCTACTGACTCCTTACCAGCATCAGGCCAACTGCCTTTCACACATCCTCAATACCCTGGTCCCCTCCTGCTTTGTTGTCCTCACTTGGTTAAAACATAACCCACATTAAACCCAACCTCCCACCTTCAGCTCAAAGTGGAGTGAGAAAAGCTAACACTGTGCTGCCACTTCCCACTGGGAACTCCCGATGGCCACCACCGCGTGGCCTCCCTCAGTGCTGCCCGCACCTCAGCCTCCCACTCTCTTAGATACCTGCTTCTCGTCTTCCCTCCAAAATTACTATCTCCACCCAACCTCAGCTGATGACCTTACTTCCTACTTAACTGAAAAATAGAAACTATCAAGAAACATAAACAAGCTCTAACTGCCCCATCAATCTTCCTCCCTACATCTGTGCAAATTTCTTTTCCTCCTATTTCTGTGCTGAACTACCCAGCACCTAAGGCCTGTTAGACCTTCCTTCCTGTTTACCCGAGGACGTTACTCCAGAAATTCCCACCTTTCCCTTGTGCAACATTTTCCTCTCACGGAGTCACTGCATCAGCTGAACGATGATGCTCTTAGCCTCCCTCCCCTCCTCGTCTTGACCACACACTCTAACCCGTGGGCAGCCCGTGGTCCTCACCTGACTCCGCAACACCATGCGCTCCAGTCCGTCACTCTCCTCAATGTACTTTCTTCACTGTGCTTCCCGGACACCAGCCTCACCTGCTTTCCTTCCTTCTCACTGGCTTCTTTCATGTCCTCCACTGGTACCCCAGCTCCAGGCCGGCTTGCCGAGGGCCTGCGCCAGGGTGCCGTCTTGGTTCTCTCTTCCTGTCCATCTCCACTCACTCCTCCCTCGGTGATCTCAGCCAGCCCTGTGGCCTTGCAATTCCATCTACAGCTATGGACTCCCTAGTTTTTTCCTGGAACTCCAGGCCCTGCTTGGCATTCCCACTCAGTACCTAATGGGCAGCTCACACCTTACAGGCCCCAACCCGAGCCTTGATTTGAACCTCTTCACCCCCAAACCAGCTTCTCTCCCAGTCCTCCCCAGCTCAACAAATGGAATGATAAAGTTGCCACTAACCCAGGCCACAAACCTTGTGGTCATTCTTCGTATTTCTCTCTCCCTCATACCCTACATCCAACCTATCAGAAAACCTGGTCAACTCCCTTAAAAACACCATATATCAAGAAGCCAACCTCTTCTTGCCACCCTGGTCCATGCCACTGTCTCTTCCCATCTAGATAACTTCTGCAGCTTCCTCACGGGCCTCCCTGCTTACATGCCATGCCCCTTATAGTCTGTTCTCAACACAGCCACCAGAGGAATCCTGTTTAAATAAAGTCGGGTCACATCCCTCCTTTGCTCGGAACCCTCCAGTGGCTTCCACCTCCCTCAGAGCTGAAGCAATGTCTTTGCAACCGCTTGGTTGGTTCCACTAGGTCCTTCACGATCTCTGTCCACTGCCTCCTAAACTACTCCTTGACGTCTCCACACACTGTTTCGAGGCCTTGGCTGTACCTCTGGCTGCAATGCTCTTCCCCAGATCTCCCCTCTTCCTTTCCTTCAGATGTTCACCCATCTGTTACCCTCTCTACAATTTCTGACCCCACGCCCTACAGTTGTCCTCTCCTACCCACCTGTCACCACGCAACTTGCTATTTATTGTACTTATTCATGATCTGTCTTCACTCTCACCTGCAAGCCCATGAGCGGAGAAGTTTAGTCTGGTGATTCATCCCCAGTGTCTGGGGTCGTGCTGGGCACAGAGCAAAACTTCAATCATTGAGTCAGAGATGTTCCTCTAACCTTAGTCATTCTCAGTCACCTTTGTCTCTTACTACCTGCACTATTGTTGACTTGATATTTTCTTCGAAATGAACTGTGCTAATCATACATTACCACCCCTCATATTGTTACACCAGCATCACCTGCATCAATAGGTCCCATGCAATTACATACAGTGAAAACAATAGAGTTCTGGCCATTATGGCCACAAATTGATGACCTTACGGCCTACTTCTCAGTTAAAAAGTGAGTGGCAAAACACATGAGCACCAAATAGACTTTCTCTAACAAAATCAGACATTGAAAAGGGAGTACCTTTCTGACTATGCATTCAATTATCCAATGGCATGCCCAGGAGCCCTCTGAAATCACCTGGCCTACAGACTCCAGACTTTGAGAACCACTGCATGGGACAAGAAGAAAGCAAGCCCAAACCCCTTTCAGAAGGGGGAGAGAACAGTTGGTTCTGGGTACTGGGATTCAGGAAGGAGCCCCCAGCCCAGCATACTGAGGGGCTTATGGGTCCCTGATGGAAGGGAAACCAGGCCTAATCCCTCAGGCCCAGCAGGGGCTTGGGAGCACGCCCCAGGCTGGCTATCAGTGGAGGCGAGCTGCTCTCACCACACGGGCCCCAGAGCACGCTCTGCTGGTGGTGACACTCCTCGGTGCTGCGCTGAGTGGTAGGAAGTGTCAGGCACTCCCGCGCTCTCGCCCCTTGGCTGTCACTGCTCCCTTTTCTCGGGACACGCTGCACACCCTATATTGGTTCTCCCCTAGACAACTGACCCTTCTTAGGCCATACACGCCTGTACTAGACCACCGTTAACGTAAACACGTACAGAATTGAAGAGGAGTCACGTTTTCCGCCTTCTCGGAGTCTTCTAGATGTACAAAAAACTACAACCAAGCACAGCTTTTCTCCAAATGGAGCTTTTCATGAGGTCGGCAAGTCTAGCCATCTCCTCAGAGGAACTGCAAACAAGTTTCATAGTTGTATCAGCCAGATACCTCTCGACACAAGCCCTCCTAGAACCTGACCAGTGCCCCCTCGTGTGCCAGGTCTCCAACATGGGCTGCCCAAGGTGTCCACCTCTATCTTCTTGCTACAGGCAGAAAAGGCAACAAAGGCCAAGTAATAACGAAGTGAGATTTTGCAGCAGGTTCTTTGTCCGAGACTCTGTTCCCACGTGGATCTTTCAACTAGCTTACGCACATGCCTTTGCCTTCCTGAACAGGTCTACATAATGGGAGGAAGCTACCTGTGCTCTTAAAAGCAGCTTGGAAGGACAGAAATTTGCTTTTTGATAAAAAAAAGTAGCTTGTCCTTTTGTGCAACAGCCTGGGCTTTAGGTGCTTCATTGGAAGGCTGACTGAAAAGTGTGATTATTTAATTGAAGCACATGCCTCCATGATTGAAAAGGCACTTACATGGGCCTCCTCCCGTCTGTCCGATGATAACCACCAAGGACTCTCTCCTCTCTCTCTGTTTCAGAGGCCCCCTCCCCCAGGAAACTCTGCAGTGACTCACCAGGTATCATGCCTTCAGCTTCACTGTGGCTCCTACGTGTTACACTCAGTCTCCATTTCCTTTCTGCCCATCGCGCCCTCCCTGCCCCCTTTCTGGCCCTTGCAAATGTCTGTGAGATTCCTGCAAAATCTGAAGGCTTAGGCACCTTAGTTGAAAACTGTCTTCCATCACAACGAAGATCAACACAAGACCTCATGTCTTGAGCCATTCCCCTCCTCTACTTCCGCTTTGGCATGACGTGGCACCACATGTGTCCTTTTCACTGTGTGCTGACGAGAGTTTAGAGGCTGTGTCACTTAGATTATTCTTACCTGCATTAAGAGGGCCTCTCTTACACTGACTGTCAGGGCCTTTCGGCTGTGCTGTCCTCCCTCGTCTGGCTAAGACACTGCACTGAACAGGCACGACAGCTCCACAATGTGGACACGTTCCTGGAGGATGGCTTCAGTCGGGCGGGTCTAGTTCACGAATCAGAATTAACAAAGCACAGGTTCATGGTACCACAGCCCAGCAATCTGTCCCCCCCTTGGCTGGGCATCCACAAACTTATCTGCAAAGCAAGTAAGAGCTCCACATGATGCCTTACACGTGCTGGGGCTGTGTCAGGCTCCAGCGCGGCCTAGTGCCTAACTATTGTCAGCATTCAAGGGTGGGTGTGGGCCACCACACAGAGCTGTGCAGTCCTGGCAGGGCCCCTTCCAGAAGTCTCACAGGCACGTACTCCGACTGGGGAAGGGATGCACAAGACTCTGGGAAGCACATGGGGCCCTTCACAAGACGGAGTTGAGAGGCCTTGACTTCTCTGGGGTTCTAACAACTTTTTCACACGTAAAGTTAGGCAACTGGGGCCTGGTTTTCCTCTCATTCTCCTTGAGAGGCCAAGCAAGCCCTGGCTTGTGTCTGTCTTCTCTTTCAAAGAATCTCAGTTTTGCTGTTACGTCCCAAATACTTAAAGCCAGATGAGGTCTTTCTTGGCAGGAGCTTTTAGCCTTTCAGACACACAGCTTTCCAGACACTGCTGCCAGCTCACTGGGATCAGAGGATTAGCTGAATTCTAGGGCTGCCCGGAGCAGCAGGTGCTTATACCTCAGTGCTGGTTCCTGGTATGCCAACAGCACTCTGAACAAGTTCTCCGAGTCCACAAACAGAATCCAAATTCTCCAGGACCAGACCCTTTAAGAAAATCTTTAGAGGGTCCCTTACTTCCCGTGACAGACATAGCCAGTGTTAACCTTTGCCTAGGATTTGAAACCATTTCCTTCAAGAAAGACACCTGAATCAGAACAAACAGGCTCTCGGGACTGGAGCCCAAGCAGGGGACTTACAGTGAGTGACTCAGGGCAGTTTTGTCCTTAGATCAAGAGACCCCATTTGTCAATTAAATTCTTCTAGCCAACAAATCCAGACCCTTCCAGGAAGCAGAGTGCCCAGCGCCTACAAGCATAGGGAGGCACTGTTCCCTGGCCCCAGGCCACCCCACTAATTGAGGTACAAGTAGGAGAGAGAGCTGCCTGGGCTGCTGCTCCTCCCCCAGGGCTCCGAGACCCTGCTGTCACCCCAATTCTTAGAAGTCTTTTAAGGTCGCTGCTAGAGAGAGTGATGGAAATTTAGTTGTGACAAAGCAGGAGGCCTAGAAGGTCCCCTGACGTGAATGAGGCTGGCCTGAGTCTAGCTGGGAGCGGCTATACCTTCGAGCATTTACTCCTGACCTGTGCACCTTGAGAATACCATCCGGTGGGTTCTCCCAGCCCAGGTTTCTCCCACCCTCGGACCCCGATCTGTCGGGATGCCCCTTCTCAGCAGATCAGGACTCTGAGCCTTACTTACGCATCTAATCTTACTTGTCCAGGATGTCCCTGACTACAATATCAATAACGGATGAGCCCACCTTCGTGGCTTTTCTGTCCAGCCTTTGTGTGGTCAAGCAGGTTGTTTTTCTTACAAAAAAGTCCGCTTTCTTCTTAGACATCCTAAAATGATTTAAGACCTGACCTCTGAATCGGGTCAGAACAAGGCCAGGTGGCCATAGCCCAACACAATTATTTGTTGGGGGTCACTGAAAAAGAGGCAAACATTTCTCCCAACGGTAAAGGTTAAGTGCAGGTAGAGAAACTTCTCCTCCTGCCTGCGTGCCCAGCCTCCTATGCGAAGCTTCACTTCAGATGGCCAGGGTCACCTGAGGGTAACTCAGGGCATCAGGTAAGACGGAGGAGACCGAAGGGTAAGGGCAGAAAGGTATCCTACCAACTAGAGCTAAATACACTTTGGATTAACACGTTCAACTTATTTTTCTAACAAAGTCATGGAGCACCTATTATAAGCCCAGAATGGTGGCTGCCATGGTGAGCAAAACACAGACGAGATCACCCTGGAGTAACTCAGTGCAAGAATTCTATCCAAGAGCTGGGGTGCTGTGCTGCCTTTAACCAGAGAGCAGCCTTCTTCCAGCATCTGTGCAGTGACCTCTTTCCCTCTTGGGGCTGACCTTAATGTCTATTTTCACCTTCTTCCAATTGAAAACCTAATCCCCCCCCTTTTTTTTTACCTCTGAAGGCAAGGTGTAGAATGAGAAGGACATTTCTCCTTCATACCTATGCTACGGTGTATGAATAAACCCATCAAGACAGGCCACCATAGCAGACCAGAATCCTGGGGGTTGTCAAATGACCAGGCCAGGCATTTTTTCTAAACCCAACAGTCCTGCTCTGAAGAATCCCTACCCACCGCCCCCTGCCCCTTCTAGCTGATCAAATGTAACCATACCTTAAAACTGGTCAGGATTGTTGACTTCAACCTCAGTATTTGTCTCAGAATTTGAGTTTGATTTTTGCCCCATCTAAAAAACCTTTTATAGTCTCAAGGGAGATTTCTGTTCTAAAGAAATGTGTGTTTTCTTAAAACCCACAGGCGAGGAAACGAGACCTCTTTTGTTCCCTCTAGAAGGTCTGGAGGACGTAGGGTTATTGAAAATGCAGACGGTTCGGAGGAGGAAATGGATGCTCGTGATGCAGACTTCAACGGAACCAAAGCCAGTGAATAGACAACATGCTGAAAACAAAACAAGACATTCCCCAGTGGACTCTGCTTAGCACCGTCTAAAGCCATTTTCAAATTCCAAACATCACAGACACTCCTCACGATGAACGTAAAAAAACACCACCCTGTGTTCAGGGTATCAATTTAGGTTTTGAATCGTGTACCAAATGAGAGAAGCCAACAGGAAACACAGACACACACACACCCGCCCCCGCCCCCAGTCAACGAGTTGTGCAGAGGTTTTGAGTTTTTAGAAAAATATATCCATGGTAATTTAATCACCAGCAACTTAATTTACATAAATGGGGAGAAAGTCACCAAAATGGGTGCCACTGCCCGCACCCTACCCCCCCACTCCCAGGCCATTCCCTAACCCGTGAGTAGGACCTTGTTTGAGAATTCTTTCCCCATCCTGGTTACCACACCTCAGATGCACACAGTTCACCCAGACCAAGTGCCTTCCATAGCCACCTGAATTAAAAGGAGACGCTGCTCGAATGGATAAGAGCAGGAATGTTACACTGTTTTATATGCACCCAGACTGTATTTAAGGACACCCTCACAATAAATAAAAGGTTATAAATCACTAGAATGTAGTCAGTTTTTGTTTTCTACAAAGTGAAAGAACATTCTCATTTAATCCTCACAGCAACCCTATGAAGTCAAGGTTATTTCATAAAAGGAGAAACTGAGGCCCAGGGAGGTGAAATAAATTGTCCAAGCTCCCACCTGGCAAAACGAACAGATATGCTAAGTGAGTCTGTGTGAGGGACTTCTGCAACCAGGAGGTGGGCAGCCCGAGGCTCAGGGAGAAGGAACATGACCAGGAAGAACATCTTTATCCATCAAAACTAGTATGTATATAAAGTAAAGAATACAACATTTCCTTGAATTTTTAAGTTAAAACACAAGACTTCACCCAAGAGCTGACAAACTTTGTAAAGGCCAGAGTAAATATTTTAGTTTATATACGGTCTCTGTCATGGATTCATTTTCTTTGAAACAACCCTTTAAAAACACAAAAAAAATTCTTCGTGTGAGGGCCGTTAAGAAACCAGGCTGTGGGCCCTTTCCTTCCTCCGCTTGAGGGTTCCAGACAGATTCCTCACAACAGTTCAACTCAAACAGTGCCCTGACCCCATGGGCTCAAGCAGGTTTGAGACGAGCATGAACAGGGAAACCTCGAAGGCTCAGCTGGAAGACCAAATGCTCACACACCCTGAACTGCACGCAGACGTATCCCAAACAGTTCTAGGGAGCTGATTTGAAGGGTAACATTTAAAAAGTAGGTTTTTAAATATTTAGTTGGTTAAAAAACGAAAGTCTTTTACCACCATATGGGCAGACACAGAAGAACACAGCAGCATTTACTGACCATCACCGCACACTGGTTGAAAATTAGTTTCTCTTGATTTTATTGTTCTTTTAAAAAAATAAAAGTACATCTTTTTACCAATACAGGTTAGCATGTTTCTAGGATAATGAACCAGGCACTGAAGTTTAATTCTCTGTAGAATTTCAGTAGCACTTGAAAAGTTCTAGTTTCAAATCAGGGATACTTTTGCTGTTCTTTTGGAAAAATAATTTAGTAACAAAAGGAAGCTCGTTAAGCTACACACATGCTCCTGAATTCATGTCTTCTTTTTACTTGAGACTGAAAGCGTGAGACAGCCGTTCACAACAAGCAGTGATGAGTATATACACTGTCCAGGCTGATAATCCTGTGTTTGTTTCTTCTTTGACAAGCAGGCTTTCAACAACAATCCTGGGGGTTTAATCTTATGTGAAGGTCACCCTGATTATTTCATTATGGCCTTGAATGAAATCCTATTCTTAAAGGGTGCATTTCCAAGGCCACTCCATCCCAATGACCTTGAGGATCCTGAAGTGGAGGTCACCCCCATGCCAGGGATGTGGCTCAGGACAACTAACAGAACAGATCTAAAAAGGACAGATTTTCCACTAACCCGGTCCCCATAAAATGTGCTCTGAAACTCAAGCACTCCTCTAAAAGCTTCAACGAGAGGCAGGTGAAAAAGTGTGGGCAGTGCACTACATCCACTTCAGTAAGCACGTGCCTAGTCTACTCTCCACTCCTAGACATGATTTCGGTGCACAGATCCTTGCTGTGCCACACAACGTTGGGAGACTTTGTTCTAGAAGCAAGCTCCAGCTGAATGGGACGGGGCTGAGCCTGAGGTGGGCTCAGGTCCCTCTTGAAAGGCATCTTCAGACATTAAAAACACCTCTCAAGGCCAATCAGGACTTGGGTCAGCTCACAACGATGGGGTAGCCTCAGCACCCACACCTCAGAACCCTTTCCAGAGGGTCCAGTTTGTCTCTGTCCTTCTGCAACACACCACCAGGGAGACTGGGGATTAAGAAACAACATTTCACAGGGTCCACAGGCGATTGCCTCAGTCATTGGCTAGTGGGACTGCTCGCCCATATTTCTCAAACTAACTTAAAAGAAAACCCAAAAACCTAGTGTGAAGAGGGGAAGAAAAGTAACAGCTTCTGCACAGACACCAGTCTGTGGCTTCGCTTCTGTGGATTTCCTAAAGCAACATCTTGACTACACCCTGGGCTGATGGCAGCGATGGTGAGGACAGATTTGAAGCTGGCTTCCCAAACTCCAGGCGTTTTCCCGACCTTCAGACAGAGCAAACCAAATTAAGCGGACATTACAGCTGCTACAGATTGACTATCATCAGGCCCACAGTTATAAGAGTGAATATCAAGAGTCAGGAGCTGTGTCACTGCGTCTCAATTTTCTCTCCTGTGAAATGAAGAAAAGGACACTGGCTGTCTAGCTCTCACATTCCCAAGGCCACACAAAAAGCCCAGGTGCAGAAGACCCTCTAAAAAACCCACTTTAAAGGTCCAGAAGTTATGTGCATGCCACGGAAAACGATTCTTCACGTCCTGTCATCTTTCTGCCACGGACCCACCAAATTTATGTGGCTTGGGGTCCAGTAAGATGCTGGCACATCTGAGAAGTTACTGAAGCTGGAAGCTGCCCTGAGTTTCTTCAGGGAAGAAAAGAAATGAAGCCATTAGAGGTCAGATCTGTTCTCCAATCCAGTAACTGGCTTTAGGATTCTAGTCTGGCTGGAATTTAGTGCCAGTTTCCAGAAGATTCTAAAGGTTTTTTAAAAAAAGAAAGAAAGGAAAAAAATCCTCTTCTGGAGGAAGCTGTGTTTGAAGCTCAAGTCCCAAACAAGTGATTTATACAGGACATCCTCACAGTGTGACCAGGAGCTGGGGCTGCAGGATCTGAATAAACACAAGCCTCTCCTTGGCCGTTTGCCCAAACAGAAGACACCACCTAACTCTGTCTCAAGAGATGGGGGTAGAGCATTAGGTTCACTGACATAATCCTACAACTTTTAAAAAATGGCTTTTGTTCGGAAGTTAGAGGCTCCCATTGGAAGTGACAGCAAAAGGTACTGACCCCTTGTCACCCAGAGGCACGCCGGTGCTGCTTGGCCGTCTGTCACTGCCATCTCTGCTCTTGCTCCCCCGCCCTGAGGGGGGGCCACCTGTTCGGTTTGGGGACTGCTCGTACACGAAGTTCCGGCAGGACGCAAGTTTGGACTCCAGTGCCTGGAGAGAAATAGGCTTTCACCTCTCAAGTTAAAGACAAGAACCCTGCTCTCTCCCTGGAACCTGCATGCAGACAGTAACCTAAAACAGCGTGTGGTGCACTGGAATTCCAAAGCGGGGCCCCAAGGAATCCAATGCCCATCCAACTCTTAGACCTGCTGGTCTAAGATATTTTGCTGCTTCCTGGAAAATCACTAGCCCTACTAATTATCCAACTCTGCCTATGGGAAATATGAAATCAATTTGGGGGATCATTCCCTTTTGTTTACCTTGTTAAACATGCAGAGAGAAGCATGGTTTAAACAAGGACTCTGCCTTACTGTAAACAGACCCCACAAAAACCAAAAGGGCACTGAAAGCACCCCAGGCTTCTCTGTACTCTAGCTGTGCAATGTATTAAAACAGAGACCTGTTTATGTATCAGAAAACCAGACAACCAAAAGCCCAAAGTAAAAACATAAGAAAGAAGTTTCAAGCTCCTATTAAATTGCAGCTCTGGATACATACATTCTGGTTGATGACAAACTTAAATTATGTGGCCTTCCAAGCATCACCTTTATAAATAAAAAGAGTAAGTACAAAGAATACCTATGTGTGTCTTAAGCACAAAATCAGAATCCTTCCCTGCAATTAATATAAAACCTATCAAGTTACCTGCCCTAGCCTTTCAAGATTTTCTCTTTAACTCCCTGAGAAATAAAAAGAGAGAAGGCAATTTTCAAATGTTTCTCAGTTTTTTCAAGTTAAGAAAATAAAGTCACAGAGACCATCCGAACTTCCCAAATTCCAAGGGAAAATGGTACAGGAAAGACAGATCTCCCCAGGGGTCAAAGGGATGACAGGGTCTGGGCTCTGGGGGTTTGTCAATGACAAGGGCCACAGAAGCTCCTGTGATTCTGAGGGACACGACTAACCTGGAGCTACACCTGGAACTCAGGAACTACTGGTTAGAGGGCAAAGGAACTGGTAAGGTCGCCCCTCGCAACTACCCTGAAGGACAGGCCAGAAGCCACACCCAACCCCAGGGAGGCACCAGCGGTCTTACCCCCACTTTCCGCAGCAGGTCTCCCACGATGTTGAGGGCTGATATCCTGGCCGCAGGGGTGAGGGGGGTCCCACCCACGGAGTCATCGAGACCTGGGTGTGCAAAAGGAAGCACATGTAACGCCAACCCTCAGTCATAAGTCTGTGCAAAACCCTGGGGGTGGGCAAAGGAAGCTACTCTTGCCTTGGATTCTGAACGCTGCCCTGTTTCATTCAGTAATTAACGGTCTCGCAGCCTGAGTCGATTTGATGACCGAACTTTAGCAGCCTTACAATACCTGTATCAAACATGTGTCTTTCTTTACCTGTTACTCTCTTACAACAAAATCAACACAAGCCCTCCTGAAATCCCAGGAATTCCATCTAGCTAATCAACATGAAGAGCTTCTACGCCAACCACATTTGTGCGGGTTCTATGCGACAGAGCCTCTCTACTGACAGCAGGACCCAGGGACCAGCCGCACAGCACCACTTGGGCACAGGTTAGAAATGCATCTCAGACCCTGCCCGTAGCTGCTGAATGCAAGGTGCATTTGACAGGATGCCCAGCTGACTCCTGTGCCTGCTAAAGTGTGGACAACACTGCCCTAGACTGGGATTCTGGAAATCTTACCTGTCTCTTCACCCCAGGGGACAAGCTAAGGGATAAGGCAATACACAGTAGTGTGAGCCCTGAAGCCAGCCTGCCTGGGCTTGAATCCCAAGTCTGCCATTCCCCAGCTGGGTGACAAGCCCTCAACTCAGGGCCTCAGTCTCCTCATCCATCAAATGGGGGTATCACCTTCATTACTTGCACCCTGGGCCTGTGGTGAGAATACAGTGAAGTTTTATATGTATGTATACACACACATACATATATGTACATACCCATACACATATATGTGCAAAGCATTTTAAGGACAGTGACTGAGCACTCAATAACTGTCTATAATTATTATTCGCTATTGAGTGACCCTGAAAAATCTCAGAGTTATTCAGTCGGGAGAGAAGGGCTGGGGTGAAATTCAAATTCTTCATTGTTTACAACATAACACAGGTTACACTGGCTCCATTTCTAGTAGAATACATTACTGGACCCACACAACACTTTTTATTGGTTACTGCAATTTTAAATTTAGCAGGGTTCATATTCAACAAGAGGATTTCTGGCTTCTGGTAAAGAATAGAACTGTCTGCTGCTGCTGGGCCCACATTTCTTGTGGGAGGAGCACGGCCCCCTCTAGACAGGGCTTCTGTTTTCCAGTTCACCACAGACGCCACTGTTCTCTACTGCCTCACAGCCAAGAGGCTCTTCTCACTTACCTCAATGCTCTGACCGAACAGCTTCCCCATTTTCTCCCTGCTGCCCAGCCGGATCTGATTTCTCTCTTACTCAGTTCCCACCCTGGGTTCTGACCCAGCAAAGCTTTGTAAAGCAAAGAAAGTCCTCCCAGCTCCCGTTCCCCTTACCACGTCTGAACGTCCCTGGTGTGGT
This sequence comes from Glossophaga mutica, assembly GCA_039655065.1. Lineage (NCBI taxonomy): Eukaryota > Metazoa > Chordata > Mammalia > Chiroptera > Phyllostomidae > Glossophaga > Glossophaga mutica. The sequence continues at coordinate 102,977,016 of CM077305.1, forward strand.
GAAGCTAGAGCTGGGTCCCCGATGAGTCATGGGGGTAGATGGCAAGGAGCCAGTGGCCTGCACCGCCGTGTCCGTCCTTTCAGCTTCCACTGAGCTGGGCATGGGGGTTCTGGGTTTCTCCTGCTTTTGCTGCACAGCCAATTCCTGACGCAAATCTGGGCCAGGAAAAGGATTCAGGTTAAGTCCTTGCTTTGGATGATGGGGGAGGGGAAAAAGGAGAGGATGAGTCAGCAGCAGACACTGGTCCAGGAAAAGAAGCATCAGATGAGGAACCCCAGGTGGAAACCCTGAACAACATGAAACCCACAGGATATTGCCTAGCAGGCTTATAAAACTACATGGTTCTTTCGAGTAACAGCAAAGAGGTTTTCAAAAATGTAATTATGGCAGCCCTGACTGGTGTGGCTCAGTGGATTGAGCATTGTCCTGCAAACTGAAAGGTCACCAGTTCGATTCCTGGTCAGGGCACAGGCCTCAGTTGCAGACCAGGTCCCCTGTGGGGAGAAGCCGATCGATGCTCCTCTCCCTCTCTATCTCCCTCTTTCTCTCTAAAAATAACACGTAAAATCTTAAAAAATAATTAAACTATAGCAGTGATACATTAATGCTTTTATTGTTTAAAAAAATAATTTTAATGTGGCAGGGTATGTAGAATACTAAGTGAAAAAATATGCTTCCCCAACCCATCCCCAAACGCTCTTCACTCATAATCACTGTAACATGGCGATCTTACCAATCTTTTTCTCTGCATTTTCATACATGCACTTTATACAGGGGGGGCAAAAATGGGTTTATAGTTGTACATATTGAAAATAATATAAGAATCAATAAATAATAATACAAGAATAAACTCTATGGTTTGCATACTCACAACTGTAAACCTACTTTTCTCCCACCCTGTATGTATGTGGTTATTTATTAAACATCTAATACAAATAATTTTTTATTTAGCATAAACAGAAACATACATCTGTCTATGACTTATCTTTCTCCCTGTGGTGGTATGTCCTAACAAATGTTCTGTGACCACATTTGTATCTATACCTTGCTAGTTTTAACAAATGCTTAACATTCCTCGAAATAAGTCTATGCAATTTATTTAACCACTTCCTTACTGATGGGCCTTTAGGAACAACTACCTTTTAAACTTGAGTTTTTCTTTCTAATCTCCCTTCTGTTGGCCACACATTAGAAACTAAGTTAATGTTACAAACACATAATTAAGACTCTTAAAAAAAAATCTCTTATGACATTCAAGCATCCAACTTGGATGATGCACTAATGTCATACTAGTTTGAAAGCACTACCTCTGGAATCGTCAGCTTCCAAAGAGCAAACACTGATGAAGTTCTAAGCCACATGTATCAGCTGCCATCAAACCACAAAAATAATGGACTAGCTGGCAATTCCATCAACAGGAATTTTCCCCCAGAAAACTCTTGGGGTCCTGCTGAACATTAGGCTGGTGGTGGGTTTAAATACCCACAAGTTGTCTTACGAGGCTGAACATCTGACAATTCTCAGCTAGGGGTGGGAACCAAGGCTCGAGCTTGCTCAGTGTGGTCCCACGCCCTCCGACCTGAGAGCCTGTCTGCCAAGCAGGGTGCAGATTTCCAGCAAGGGGAACACCAGACAATGCTCTCAGGCGGGGAGAGGGGACAACGCTGGTGAGGGCATGCAGAACAACGCCCAGGCCTCCTGACCTCTGGCTTCATCCTTCAGTCTCTGAACAGATTCTAGGAGATTCTCCTTCTCATCAAGCTCACTCTCCAAGAAGGCATTTCTTTCAATGGCTTGATTCAAGCGCTGCTCAAAGTCTTCCAGAGACATAATTGTGGCCCTGGGGAAGAGAAAAGCAAAGTTGTCCAAGAGAGTGATCAGTGACATCCATCCAGTGCCTACACATTTGGGAAACCAGAAGGGTCCGACAGATGAGGGCGTGAGCCCCAGCACTGGCACTTCCTAGATACCACAGACCTGAGCACTCCCTTAATTCACTGCAGAACGGGTGCTGTCTTAGCTCACAAAGTACACAAGGCTGTGCTGAGGATTAAATGAGATAACGTGCACATAAAACTTAGCAGTCAGCCTTATTAGGACCTTATTAGGACCACATACAGGGCCCAATCAATGCCAAAGGGTCCACCTTCTCTTGAAGACGTACATGATAAACAGTATTCAGACTATCCTACTAAAATGCACACACAATGTAATAACATGCATTTTAAAAAACAGAAGAGACCAACTTTAATTCTGAACATAAGAAGTTCAAAATGCCCCGCCCCAGCCCAGCTGCTCCATTAACAACCACTTCTTGTGAACAGGGTAGACATTTCACTGGAACACTGTGTTACAGACACTGAGAAGTGCTGTAATAAAGAAATCTGTTAACTCTGAGGCACAGAAAAGGTAGCTGGCAGTTTCCTCATATGCAAAGTGGGGGCAGTACTGGTGCCTCCACAGAGGGTTGGGGGTGGGGTGGGAACAACCAGTCATACAGGAAGCATGCAACAGATGTTTCACACCTAAGTGCTCAATAAATGTCAGCAATTTTTATTACTGACCCCACATGTTTGTCTTCAGAAGACCTGTAACATTCTGTTCATTGTAGCTCATGGTGATTAGAAGCATAGATGGGAGTAGAATCCAGGAGTTAACACCTGGTTCTTCCATGTAAGACTAGCTAAGTGTCCTTGGGTAACTTAATATCTCTAGGCCTTCAACAGCAAGGGGGATAGATTCATTGATTTATTCAACATATCCTACTATGTCCAGGTTATGTCCTATTAGTACCTACCCTCAAAGGGTCTCAGAGGTAAATAAAAGTTACCAGGAGTGCCTGAAGAAAAACAACAAAGAAAAAGCTACAACACTGGAATCAGTTAAAATGGCCCTAAGGCTGACATGTCAAACAACAACAAAAAAGATCAAATACATGTGAGAATTTCATTTGTGATAAAGGTGGTATCATAGTAATTGATGAAATATGGCTAGTTCAATTCTAAGTTCGAGGACTACTGGGCAGCCACCTGAAAATGAAGTTAATATTGGATCCCTACCTGGTACTGTACCCTCCAGAAAAATTTCACCTGTATCAGAAATTTAAACTCAGTATTTGGTCAAAATCCACTGCTGGCTTCTGGCATGCCAGAGAACCCTGAAAACCAACTTCAGGGATATTTCTGACATTGCAGAACCTGTGTGGATCAATGGTCACGTAACAGCTAAATGCATAAAGAAAATGTGATAAATACATGCAATGGAATATTATGCAGCCATGAAAAGGAGGAAGTCCTGTTTTACACACACTATAATATAGATGGACCTCAAAGACATTATTCTAAGAGACCAGGATAGTTACAAAACAACAAATACTGTATGGTTCCATTTATATGGAGTATGCAAGGTGGTCAAAATCATAGAAACAGAAAGTAAAAAGGTAATTATTACCAAGGGCTGGAGTGAAAAGAGGGAATTAGTGTTTGGTGGATTCAGAGTTCCAATGTTGCAAGATGAAAAATTCTGGAGATCTGTTGCATAATAGTATGAATACAGGTAACACTCCTTAACGTTATACTTAAAAATGGTTAAGATAGTAAATCTGACATTACCACAAAATATAAAAAATAAAGTCTATGCAATAATAACATATAGAAGAACACAATTACATTAAATCTATTTTAATCTTTGTAGAACTTTTAGGTATATTAAATAATATAACCTTTAAGGAATGTATTTAATTTTTAATTACTTCCAATTGGGCCCTAAGTAATCCAGAGTTATCCCTCTCCTCAGTTTACTGTGAGCCATTCGGTTTTACAGGATACAGCATAGGGTCCACGACAAGCAAATTGCTGATGATGCCGAAAAATTATTATTGTGCAGCAGATTGTTTAATTTTCCAAACATAACTTTCAAAATTTTATAATACATTTGTAATGTTTTAAAGATTTTTTTTTAAGTGAAAGTTTAGGTTTCCAGAACCTTATTCACTGTGTTGGGTTGGCCAAAAAGTTTGGTTGGCTTTTTCTTTAAGATGGTTGTAGTAGCACTTAGCTGTCTTTAACTTCTTTCAAATAATTTTGTTAGCTTGTACTGGGACAGATGTCATATGAGCATGCATTTAAAAAAAAATCAAAATTGGTGAATTTTTGTATAGCCATTTTAATATTGAAGATGGAAGAAAATATGCAACATTTCTGGCATATTATGTTTTATTATTTCAAGAAAGGTAAAAACACAACTGAAATGCAAAATAAAGATTTGTGCTATGTATGGAGAAGGTGCTGTGACTGATCGAATGTGTCAAAAGTGGTTTGCAAGGCTTCATGCTGGAGGTTTCTCACTGGAAGATGCTCCACAGTCGGGTACACCAGTGGAAGTTGATGGTGATCAAATGGAGACATTAATCGAGAACAATCAATGTTCTACCAGGTGCGAGATAACCGACATACTTGAAATAATCCAATCAATAAAGTTATGGTGAAAATGAAAAATGTGTCCTTTATTTTACTGAAAAAACTAAACGGACTTTTTCGTCAATCCAATATAATGATGATTTGGATCTCTACCCCATCTGATTTTAACATTCAACTACTCAACAACTGGCCAAAATGAGAACCAATGCAACTTAGTAAAAGAAAAAAAAAAAAAAGAAAAGAAAGAACATCAAAATTACAACTAAACCACAGAACAACCATCATTCAGAACTGCCTCATATCTAGCTGAATGGAAGTCCTACAACTAAGGCTATTTAGAAGAAGCCACCTTGACAGTGGTAGGAGGGACAGAGATGCAGAATGGGCTGGTCCAACACCCACATGTGGCAGGTAAAAATCAGGAGGGAGCCCTGGCCCAGTGACTAAGTTGGTTGGAGCATCATCCCGTACACCAAAGGTTGCAGAGGTTCAATTCTCGGTCAGGGCACATACCTGGGTTGTGGACTCAATCCCCAGTCCAGGCATGTTTGGGAGGCAACCAATTGATGTTTCATGTTTCTCTCTTGCATCAATGTTTCTCCTTCTCTCTCTTTCTCTCTTCCCCTCCCTCCTCTCTCTAAAATTGGTGGACATATCCTCCAGTGAGGATTCAAAAATAATAATAAAATTGAGAGGGATATCTTGGTTGTGGAAACACCCTTGAGGAGCAAGGGGTCCCAGCCTCACACCAACCTCCCAGCCCAGGGTTCCAGTGCCAGGAAGAGAAGTCTCATAACTTCTAGCTGTAAAAACCAGCAGGGACTGTGGCTGAGTGAGACAGAAGGCTTCTGGCGTCCCAGATGTTCCTCTTAAAAATAACTGAGTTAAAGATCACTCAAACTCACTCTCTCTAAGATTCAGCATTGGGGCAGCAGCTCAAAGGGCACCAGGGATATATGGGGAGGAACTGAATTGTCCAGCATCAGGGAGAGAACTGGAGGGGCAGCTTTCTACCAGATGAAGTCCTGGCAGAGGCTGCTGTTCCTTTGCTGGACCCTCCCCAACAGAGATGGCAGGCAGTGCTATATCCGAGTCTCCAACAACCTGGCTAACACCATTCGCCCCACCCTGGTGATTCCCTGAGGCCCTGCCTCACCCAACTTGTGAGTCCACCCAAGCTGTTTCCAGTGCCTTTTCCATACAAATGGTCTGTCTAGACTCATGCTTCATATCTTCCTAAACTCTTTCAAACGAGTAGCATCTAACCTTAGTGTGCCCTATACCTCTTGTTAAGTGGCCCCAGGCCTGGCACTAGCAGCAGCCCGCCTAGGTTTTAAACCTGGCCTCTCCTGCACACCTCTAAGCCCAGTACAAGTAGCAGCCATGTGCAGAAAGCTTTGTAGCTCATGCCAGGAGGCCCCAGGCAGAACCCTGCCAGTCGCTGACCTTGGCCTACACATCCCAGAAGGCCTCAGAACCACTGCACCCAGTGTACAGCTTCAAATCACATCGAAGCACCACCCAACCACCACCACAAATGACACACTCAAGAGGCAGACTCAGAAGGCACCAGAGCCATTCTGAAGTAAGTCCTGCTCCATGGTGTCAGCCCCTACACAGCTGATCCTCCAAAGTGGTCACAGCCAGTCCTTATAGCTGACTGATCCGGGGGTAAATCCCTCCCATTGATGTGCCAACAGCAATGAAGGATCACCTACAACAGGAGAGTGTACACACCCTACATGGGGTGGGGGTGAGGGGGACAGGCACCAGGACTGTCCAGCTTGGGCGAACAGAGAGGCTGTGCCACTGGGCCCTGCAGGACACCTAGTGTACTAGGCCACTCTACCAAGCCTGGGAGTCATAGCAACTCTACTCAGTACATAGAAACAAACACAGGGAGGCTGCCAAAATGAGACACAGAAACATGTCCCAAAAGAAAGAACAGAACAAAACTCCAGAAAAAAACTAAACAAAATGGAGACAAGCAACCCACTAGATGCAGAGTTCAAAACACTGGTGATAAGGATGCTCAATGAACTTAGTGAGAACTTCAATAGTATAAAACAAAACATGAAAACCATAAAAAAAGAACCAGTTGGAAATGATGGATACACTAACAGAAATGAAGAATAATTTACAGGGAATTGAGCAGATGAAGCTAACAATCCAATCAGTAATTTGGAATATAAAGAAGTGAAAAACACCCAATCAGGACAACTAAAAGAAAAAAGAATAAAAAAAAAATGAAGACAATGTAAGAAGCCTTTGGGACAACTTCAAGAGTACCAATATTCACATCATGAGGGTGTCAGAAGGAGAAGACAGAGAGCAAGAAATTGAACCTATTTGAAAAAAACGACAGAAAACTTCCATAACCTGGTAAAGGAAATAGACACACAAATCCACAAAGCACAGAAAGTCCCACTCAAATGAACCCAAAGAGGCCCACACTAAGACACCTCATAATTAACATGCCAAAGGTTAAAGACAAAGAGAAAAATCTTAAAAGCAGTTAAGTTACCTACACAGGAGCCCCCATAGGGCTGTCAGCTGACTTCTCAACAGAAACATTTCAGAACAGAAGGCCCTAGCAAGAAATATTCAAAGTGATAAAAAGCAAGGACCTACAAACAAGATTACTCCACCCAGCAAAGCTATCATTTAGAATTGACAGAAGAGACAGGTAAAGAACTTCCCAGATAAGAAAAAGCTAAAGGAGTATTAACCAAACCAGTATTATCACATGAAATGTTAAAGTGTCTTCTTTAAGAAGAAAAAAGATCAAAAATAATAAAATAGCAATAAATACCTATCTAGCAACCACTGAATCTAAAAAAACAAAATGAACAAGCAGAACAGAAACATACTCATAGATAGAATATTTTCATGGTTGTCAGATGGGAGTAGGGCTGAGGTAATAACATGTGAAAAGGTGAAGGAATTAAGTAGTACAAATTCATAGTTATAGAATAGTCATAGGGTTGTAAAGTACATCATAGGGAATATAGTCAATAATATTCTAATAACTATGTTTGGTGTCAGATGGGTACAAGATATATTGAGATGATCACTTAGTAAGTTATATAATGTCTCATTACGAGGGTTCCTCTGAAACTAATATAATATTTATACTAATTGTAATTAAAACTGGAAAGTGATTTAAAAACTAGAAATAAGCTGAAAAGAAAAACAGAAAAAAGAAGAAAATACAAAAATACTACTGGAAGGAAACATAGGCTAACTGCTTTATAATTTGAGAGTGTAGAAAGACCTTCTAACTATGACTAATAAAAATTTTACTATATAGATATCAAGTAACTTAAAAAAAAAGAAATAGACAAATCTGGAAGACAAATATTTTTATTTGATAAACTCCAAATATTTTAAATTCGTATCACAGACAAATATAAAAATATCTCCTAGATACTGATGAAAGAACAACCCAATGTAAAAGCAGGCAAGATGAATAAAGTTCATAGAAAAACAAATCAGAGTCCTTAAATATAAGAAAAGGAGCTCAAGTTCACTCACTTGAGAAATGCACCTATCTGTCACCTATCAGACTGGCAGAAACCCGAAGTCTGAAAACCACACTGTCGGTGAAGCCATTTGGAAAACAGTGGCCTACCCCACATATAGCTATTGGAAATGTAAATTGGTACAACCAAGTAGAGAACAGGGCAGTAACTACCAAAATCACATATGCACAGGTGTTTCACCCAGCAATTTCACTTCTGGAAACTTACTCTACAGACACATACATCTGTCCAAACAATGCTTACCACTCATTACAGCAATTCTTATCTCTGCAAAAGAATGGAAATGAAGCAGATATCCATCCACAGGGGACTGGATAAATTATCATGTATTATCCAACACAATGCCAACCATACAATGTAATATTATGCACCTGGGTGGGGGGGGGGCGGATAAAAAGACAGGAAGACCTGCAAGATCTATTGATATGTGAAAAAGCAAGGTGTACAACAATGTGTTTAAAATGCTCATTTGTTTAAAAAAAAAAAAGAAGACAGGAATAATATGAATTTCTATTTTCAATTGCTTGAATTTGTATGAAAAACTGTACCCCTCTGTATATTATTTTTGAACCACAAGAATGTACAATCTCTTCATGGTAGACTGCATTATTAGCCCAATTCTTTACCCTCCCTGCATCCACACCCTTGCCATGGCCTCATTGTGGATGAAATGTACCTTCTCACCCCTTGACATGGCTTGGCCTGCTTGACATGACCTGCTTTGATCAATGATTTATGAGTGGGACCAATGGTATGCCAATGGCTTGCCAGAATTCAGTATATACTATAAAGTCACAGTAATCAAGTCATTATTATAGGGAACCTATCTGTGTGGAATGGCAAATGTAGCCCAGCCCCATGGGAAAGCCCACAGGCGCATGTCGGCACGCAGGACGCCAAACCCACGGATTTCCCATGGGAAATCAGGCCTGCATTATACCTTGGCTGCTTTGAGACTTGCTCTTGCTTAAACTCCCTCACCCTGAGTTGAAGCAGCAAATGCTTACTGCATATCTTTAAAGTAACTTCCTGAAGTCTATGCTAATTCTCCCAAGGATGGAGTGTATCCAGACCAATCACTCTTATGGTTTCCTTGCATTTGCAACATTTTTCTTTGTTAATCTGTAAGAAGTAATCAGTAACACCCTTTTCTTTGTTATCTGTAAAAGTAATCTCCTTAACAAACTTGAGCATAATGAATGAGAGAACGTTCTTTGATGTATGCTATTAGAAAGCCAATAAAAGTCTGTCAAGGCAAGGGTCGAGGCACTCTCCCCTTGAGAGAGGGGCCGTGCGGTTCCTTTTTCTCCCCAGGACTTCGGTAGTCCATGTGAATTTGTTCGTCTCATCCACAATGCCATAGATACTGCTGGCCAGAGCCCACATCAATTATGGTGTTGGTACAGTAATTCACAAATTATACACTGGACCAAAATATAGAATCCAGAATTAGATCCCAGGATATATGAGAGGTTCTTACAAAACAGAGTTGAGTTCAATTCAGTGGAAAAAAGATCAGAATTTAGCCTACTTCAAGAAAAAAGAAAAAGTTCAAATAAACAACTTAACTTTACACCTAAAGGAACCAGAAAAAGAAAAAGTGAAGCCCGAAGTTACAAGGAAGGAAATAATAAATATCTGATCAAAAATAAATGAAATAGACACTAAAAAGATAATAGAAAATCAATGAAACTGAGAGCTGGTTCTTTGAAAAGATAAATTGACAAATCTTTAGCTAGACTAACCAGGAAATAAAGACTGTTATCAAATAAACAAAGTTAAAATGAAAGAAGTTACAACTGGTAGAAATACAAAAAATTATAAGCAACTACCACAAACAATTATATATCAACGAATTGGACAAGTTAAGAGAAAAAGATAAATTCCTAGAAATATACAATCTTCCAAGACTGAATCAGAAGAAAAAGGAAATCTAAACAGACTTATTCCTAATAAAAAGATTGAGTCAGCAATCAAAAGCCTCACAATAAGCAAAAGTCCTGGACCAGAGAGCTTCTCAGGTGATTTCTACCAAACATTCAAAGAAGATTTAATAATTGTCCTTCTCAAACACTTCCAAAACATTAAAGAGGAGGGAGATTTTCCAAACTTATTTTATGAGGCCAGTATTACCCAAATACTAAAAGGAGACAAGGCCAATACCAAGAAAGAAATTACATACCAATATCCTTAATACACATACATGCATCCTGGCTGCTGTGGTTCAGTGGATTGAGCGCAGGCCTGTGAACTGAAAAGTCACCAGTTCAATAACCAGCCAGGGCACATGCCTGGATTGTGTGGGCCAGCTTCCCAGTCCGGGGCGTGCAAGAGGCAGCCAATTGATGTCTCTCACACATCGATATTTCTCTCCCTCTCTTTCTCCCTCCCTTCCCCTCTCTCTAAAACTAAGTAAAATCTTTAAAACAAACAAAAAAGATCATACATCATGATCAAGTGGGAGTTGTTCCTGGGAATGCAAGGATGCTTCAACACCTCCACATTAATCAACATGATATATCACCTTAACAAAATGAAAGATAAATATCATATGATCATCTCAATAGATGCAGAAAAAGTACTTGACAAAAATCCTATTTATGATGAAACACTCTCAAAAAGTGGGTAGACAGGGAACATACCTCAACATAATAATGGCCATATATGACAAGCCCACAGCTCATACTCAATGGTGAAAAGCTGAAAGCTTTTTTAAAGATGAGGAACAAAACAAGAATGCCCACTCTCATCACTTTTTTCCAACACAGTACTGAAAGTCCTATCCACAGCAATTAGGTAAGAAAAATTAAAAGCATCCAAATTAGAAAAAAAGAAATAAAATTTTCAGTATTTGCAGAAGACATGACACTATATACATGTATAGAGAACCCAAAATCATCCACCAAAAACCTATTAGAACTAGTAAATGAATTCAATAAAGTTGCAGGATATAAAATCAATATAATTTCTGTACACTAATAACAAACTATAAGAGAAATTAAGAAAACAATCTGATTTACGACTGCATCAGAAAAACATAAAATACCTAACGATAAATTTAACCAAGGAGGTAAAAACCTGTTCACTGAAAACTATAACATCCTGATGAAAGAAAGTGAGTAAGACACAAATAAATGGAAAGCTATTCCTTGGTCATGGATTGCAAGAATTAATCTTAAAATATTAAGAATCTAGAGATCCAAAGCAATCTAGAGATTCAACACAACCTCTATCAAAATTCCAATTGTATTTTTCACAAAACTAAAATAAATAATTCTAGAATTTGTTGGAACCATGTAAGACACTGAATAGCCAAAGCAATCTTGAGAAAGAAGAACAAAGCTGGAAGTAGCACCCTATCTGATATCAAACTATACTACAAGGCTATAGTAATCAAAACAGCATGATACTATCACAAAAACACACACAGATTAATGGAACAGAAATAAACCCACACCTATATGGTCAATTAATCTACGACAAAGGAGGCAAGAATATACATTAGGGTAAAGACAGTCTCTTCAATAAATGGTGCTGGGGAAATTGGATAGATACATGCAAGAGAGAGAAACTAGATCATTTTCTTACACCTTGTGCAAAAATAAACTTAAAATGGATTAAAGACTTAAATGTAAGACCTAAAACCATAAATCTAGAAGAAAACATAAGTAATAAACTCCTGACATCACTTATTTTGGATATGTCTCCTAGGACAGGGAAACAAAAGAAAAAATAAACAAATGGGACTATACCAAACTAAAAAGTTTTTTCCATGACAAGGGAAACTATCAATAAAACGATAAGACAACCTACTGAATGGGAGAAGCTATTTTCCAATAACACATTAAATAAGGGGTTAGTATCCAAATATATAAGGAACTCATGCAACATCCAAAAAACAAACAATCTGATTAAAAAATGGGTGGAGGACCTGAATAGACATCTCTCTAAAAAGGACATACAGGTGGGATGACTGACACATGAAAGGGCGCTCAGCATCATTTATCATCAGGAAAATGCAAATTAAAACCACACTGAGGTATCGCCTCACACCTATCAGTATGGCCATCATCAGTAAATCAACAGACAGTAAGTGTCGGCGAGGATGTGGAGAAATGGGAACCCTTGTGCCCTGTTGGTGGGATTGTAAAATGGGAGAACCAACATGGAAAACAGAATGGAAATTCTGCAAAAAATTAAATATAAAACTACTATGTAACCCAGCAACTCTACTTGTATTTATCCAAAGAAATCCAAAACACTAACTCAAAAGATACATGCACCCCCATGTTCACTGCAGCATTACTCACAATAACCAAGATATGGAAGCAATCCATGGATAGAGGAGTGGATAAGGAAGATACAGAGAACAAACCGATGGTTGCCACATGGGAAGGAGGTTGGGGGTTGGATGAAAAAGGGTAAGGGGTTAAAAAGTACTAACTACCAGTTATAAAACAGTCACAGGGATGTAAAGCGCAGCATAAGGAACACAGTCAATATTTTAATAATTATGTATGGTGTCAGATGGGCACTAGAATTATCAGGGGGATCACTTCACTAGTTACATATGTCTAATCACTATGCTGTAAACCTGTAACTAATAATAATATTTTATGCTGACTGTAATTGAAAAATTAAAAAAAATAAATGTGTATTAAAACGCCAAAACATCTGATATAAACTTAAAACTAAGAAATGTACTACTACTTTGCTATATTTATGCTGGTATTTATAAATTTTTTTTCCTGAATAAACATAATGTAATCAGTGATCCAAAGCAAAAGAAAATGTGGAAGGACATCACTCACTAAAAACTATTTTAAGGCTTGAATTAACTAATCTGTTCACCTTTGGTCATTAAAGTGATTTGATATCTGCCAGACATAAGTTTCCTTTGATGCCCAATAAATCAAAAACAATCTTGATTAACATGATTAATTAGTGCAGGAGTACTTTGTCTTTGCGTCTATTTCAAGGCATTTTTCTTTTTATGAGTAGAATTGGCAGATAATTGAGGAAAAACTAGGGCTTTACAGCCATGGCCTACATTTTAGGGTCCGTACCTTGGAGTGCAATAAAGTTCTTTCACAAAATGTCTTGTGGAACTACTATCAAAGATGGAATTTTTGTTGGATGAATCCTTATCCAAGCAAGTATATATTTATATTTGTGAGCTCATAAAATGGGCAAAGAGTTTCTAGAGACCTGGCAAAGCCACACAGGACTAGCCACAAAGAGTTACAGGAATGATGTGTACTTGAGCTAATGAGGTGCTCCTGTACTTCCTCTAGTTACTTAGAACCTCACTCCTCTGCTTAATTTACATTTAGAATCAGAAAATCTATGAGTGAATAAAAACACTGCAGTGCCTCCAGACAATGGAATATTATTCAGTGCTAAAAAGAAATGAGCTATGAATAGGCATGGAAGAACCTGAAATGTATGTTACTAAACAGAAGAAGCCAATACAAAAACGCTACATACTCTTTAAGTTCAATGATATCACATTCTGGAAAAGGCAAAACCATGGAGATAGTAAGAAGATGAGTGGCTAAGAGGAGTTAGGGGAGCAAGGGGTGAATAAGCAGAGCACAGAGGACTTTTAGGGCAGCGAAACAAACTAGTCTGTATGGTACCACAGTAACAGAAACACCTCATCATATATTCGTTCAAACCCACAGAATGTCCACCACCAAACGTGAACCCTAATGTAAAGTGTGGACTCTGGCTGACAATGATGTGTCAGTGTAGGTTCACTGACTGTGCTGTTCTGGTGGGGATGTCCATAGTGGGAAGTTTGTACCTGTGTGGGAACAGGGTATATATGTATACGAAACTCTCTGTACTTTTCTCTCAATATTGTTATGAACCTAAAACTGCTTTAAAGGAAAAAAAGGCTATTTAAAAGAATTTTAGCCCTGGCCAAGTAGCTCAGGTGGTTAGAGTATTGTCCCAATACACCAAGGTTGCAGATTCAATCCCCAGTCAGGGCACATACAAGAAGCAACCAACGAATGCATAAATAAGTGGAACAGCAAATCAATGTTTCTCTCTCTTTCTCCTTTCCACTCTAAAATCAATAAATGAAAATATTTTAATTTTTTTTTAAATGAAGGCAAATGAAAACATTTTCAAATAAACTCAAACCAGGAGAACTCACTGTCAGCAGAAGACAGAATGCACTACAAGAATCCTAAGGGAAGTTCTCCAAGCTGAAGGGAAATGATACCAGAGGGAAACCCAGATCCTCAGAAAGGAGTAAACCAGAAAAGGTAAACATGGAGATGAATATAAAAGGCTATCTTTTTACACTCTTAATTTCTTTAAAAATGCACTTGGCTTTTTAAAGCAAAATTACAACATGTGGAATTCACAGCATTTGTAAATGTAACAGCTATTACAACTACAGCATAAAGGTTGAAAGAGGTAAATGAAACTATAAGGTTGCAAGGTTGTTGTATTTTACCTGAGTGATATGATTATTAACTAACTAGACTGAAAAGTTCAGCATGTATATTGTGAGTCCTAAAAAAACCACCCGAAAATGCAAGAAACTGCGGGGGCAATGCAAAGGTTCCATGTCTTACTAGGTGTGTAAGTTACATGAATATACACACTTGTCCAAACTGCTGGAAGTGTGCACTTAACATTTGTATGTGCTGCTGTAATTTTTATAAAAAATTTTTAAAATGTTTTAAGAAAAAAAAAAACACCTGACTCTGCATATTTACTCAATAAACATTAGTTACTACTGTTAGTATTCTGCTAAATAACAGAATATCAATTTAAGAAGTACTGTTTTTGAACATGCTTCTTTTCTTCTTACCTTAGGGCCTTATTTATGTAGCACATGCTTGTCCTTCTTCCTGGAACACTCTCACCTCCCACTCTTCCCCTGAATAACGCCTATGTACCCCTCGTTCTTCGTCTCCATGGCATTTCCTTTGGGAAGCCTTGCCAGACACTCTCTCACCAATGGCCAAATTAAGATATCCTGTCACTTGCCCCTGTGACATCCTGGACTTACTGCTGTAATAAAGTTGCGCTTATTGGCCTATGAGACTGTACGATCCATAAGGGCACTGGCTTGGTTTCACTCACTGCTGGATTCTTTATGCTCAACACAGCGCCTGGGTCCCAGGGTGCTGGAGGCAAAAGGCAGCAACAAAAGGCTTCAAGACCTGTTTTCTCCATCCTGACGTACCGTTTTGCTCTCTCCAAGTCATCATTTGCTTGCTCCAGCTCTCGGATGTATTTCTGCAGCTGATCTTTAATTGCCTTTGTTTGGGCTAGGTCATCCTCTAAGGCAGAGATCTGCCGGTAGCCTTCAGAATGCTGCGCCTCAAACTTCTCCTGAATGACAAAATCAACAGTGAGTGAATGATTTAAGACTTCCGATAAGCTCTGGTTATCTCCCACTTCCCTTTCATCTCTTTAAAACACTGAAGGCACTCCTGTTGTAGCAGACACATGTTGTTTTTTAGACACTGAGCTTCCATTCCCCCGACTCCCCACAGTCTGCCAGCACCCTGCCTTCTTTAGGGGAGTTATCTCCGTTATCACAGGGTCTTCGTGGGACCAGTCCTCCCATCACACTCACTGAAGAAGCTTCAGCCTTCCTCTCCCACCTGCCACAGCCAGGGAAATGCCTAACTGCAGTCCACAGAACCTTTTCTCCACAGATGTGGACTCTTAAGCATGTGACGGAAGAGGGAAAACGGGGCGTTCACGTCGAGAGTTCTTCCTGCTTCCCAGCCTCTGAGCATCTTGTACCTTCCCTCCTCCCAAACCTGGTCCTTGTAGCCTCTGGTGTCAAGAAGCACCCAACTATCTTCAAAGGAATCACTTTGCTCAAGGTGTCCACAGTCATAAAAGCCACATAAACCTCTCCAAGCCTCATCCATGAGGGCAATATGACTCCATGTCACATGACATCCCTGGATCACAAAGAGAACACCAGGGATCACAATGACTTTGGCTGCATGTGCCACACAGTAAGGGCAGGACATCATGTACTTAGTCTGACAATTATTCTGACTTTGTGATCCAGAACACTCCCCCTGCAGCATGGGGAAGTTAGAAGAACTTCTGGACCTCTGGGAGAGGGGAGAAAGATAGGAAGGGAGGGAAGAAAAGAACAAAGAGGGAAAAAAAAAACCTGTTAAAAATTATGAAAGGAAGCTTAGTACTTTCCAAGATCTAGCAGCTAACATTTATCATTTACTGTGTGGCAGCCTCTGTGTTCAGTAGGCTAATTACACTGCCTCATTTAATGCCATGCTCAGAGACGTGGGGACTGAGGCTCAGTTATTTAATTAGCCCAAAGTCAACTGGTAGCAAATAACTGAGCCAAGATCCAACCTGGGCCATGTGGGCTTGCTCTCTTGAAAGAAGAAAAACAACTATGATAAACTGCCCTCACCACTTCAGTCCAGGTGATACAGGTGTCAAGCTCTCTCCCTTTTCCCTTCCTTCTCTCCCTCTCTCCGTCTTCACCAAACACCCTTACTACATTTCACACACGCATTCATACACACGCATGAAAGGAAACACCCACTTCCCACAGGAAAGGCCCAAAGTCTAATCAGAAAGTTAAGAAAAACAGGCAAACTCCTTCCCTTTCTTTACCCTGTTGAGTAAACAAAGCTGTTGCTAGAATGACGTAATGGTGTCTAGGTCAGAGAGGCGTGGACAGTCAGTGTGAAGGGCAACACCCACAGAACGATCAGATTTACAGGGTGAGGACACGGAGGGCATTCCACATGCTCAGCCTGCTGTGTCCCCTCTGATACTCCACTTCCTGGCTGTGAACAGAAGCGTCCCCACTGAGGCAAGCTGGGCCCATGCAGAGCCAATTCCCAGGCATGGCTCCGATGGCCTCACACCCTTTAGGTGGGTGCATCTCCAGATTAAAAAAAAAAGAGGGTGTAGAATCCTAGGTTATTAACCTAAATTCAAACTCAGGTTCTCAGAAGATGTAGTTAACGGGCTTCTCCACCACCATAATGATTCAAAGGATGTCCTCTGAACTTGTGAACATGAAAAGCTGTTACTGACATGTTGTGCTTTCATTTGGGGCTAATTATAATGAGCTGTCAGCTGATGGAGGCATCAATAGATGCTCTGTCTGATCCTTTACAGGCTTTTTTATTCAACTTGTGATGAATAACCCAGTTGTCAAGAGGCTTATTCAGTTGAATACATTTCTCTTAGGTGACAAATATGGACTGGTGGCACTTTGGGTATTTCTATTTCTTTCCTTGTTCTATGCTCTGAGTCTCATGGAGCTGTCACATGATTGGAATGAAGGCCGTCTACAGGTTCAAAGGCTCAGTTTTGAAGCCGTTACTTACTTAGTAATAGCTTGATATTTATTCAGCATCCATGAAGGGCCCCCTTGCCTTTCTAAATCAGTGGCCATACCACTGATCTTCCTTCCATAGCTTTCCATCCCCGAGTCCTCTTAAATTTAAGAACTACAAGTTCTTGATGTCTGTGGTAGGGATCAAATACTACTGCCTGCAGGGGTCAGGCTGTTAACAAAATGAGTGAAGTGGGCCACGTGTAAGAATAGAGAAGGTGACACTTATCCTTCAGTGCCGGAGGTAGAGGAGGGGGTGCAGTAGTAGGGACTGGGATGAACTGGAGAATGCTTGCTCTGTCTAAACAACCGCTACTCGGCTTTTTGCTGCTATGGAAGAATGAAGGCATTGTGTGGCCAGATCTGCCAATGCTCAAAGGAAATCAGAATTCCAGATTTTCACAGCCTTACAACTTCGAATGTTGATATTAAAGATATAAATTTTACTACCAAAAGAATAAACTGTAAACAAACCCCCAACTCTAGTTACTAATAGCATGTTGAAGTATTTATCAGGCAGCATCTAGATGCATGCAATTCACTTTGAAATCCATCAAATCATAAGACAGACTGATGGATGCACAGATACGTAATAAAAAGTTTGGCAAAGGCTACTGGTAGAGCTTGGGTGGCGGATGTACAGGTGTTTACTGGAAAATTCTTTCAACCTTGCTGTGTGCTTGAAAACCTTCATGATAAATGTTGAATAAAAACCACCGAAGGCAAAGCAAACAGCATCTATGGACCAGACTGATCCGCAGATAGCTACTTTGGACTCTGTGGTCTACAACATAAAGGCTTGATCTCTACTTCTCAGCTTCCAAGGTCTTTGGGGTCTTTCCTTAGTCCCTCCTCCTCTCTCAATTTCCCTCCAATCCATTTTTTGGTCTCACTTCTTCCCATGTGTCAGTAAAGCAGGACTCTCAAGTCCTGCACTTGACACTCATCCTTGTCCATGTCCATGGCAGGTCCAGATGAACTCTTTATCAATCCTGGGCACCAAGCCGCTAGCTCTACACACCCCCCGCCCACCACCCCATCTTCAAACACCAACTCAAGTCCCTCCCCAGTGGTTCCATGAAGCTGTTTCCAACCCATGTAGACCTTTCTCTCTCAGGAGGATCTCATGGTCAGTAATATGTAACTGAGCATCTTTTCCCTAAGTGCTTCCTGGGGTTAGGTCTGTCTTCCCCAAGACGCTTCCAGAGTAGCACATCTCTTTCCATCACACCCTGCCCTGGCCCACACTGCAGGGCCTGGGCGCTATCCCAAGGCAGCTCATCAAAATTTACATGGGAGCTTTATTAAAAAGAGAGATAAATGAAAAGATATGCAGACATGCTGGAGCCCCACCCAGACTTAATGAGAACGGGAGTCTCAGGCAGGGGTGGGTTCCAGCCTGTCTGGTGTTTACAAAGCTGGTGAGGCGATCTGCCTGGCAGTGAGGGCGGGCAGCCACAGTCTCTAGGGAACAGGGTTATACTCAGTGATCACGTGCTAAGCCCTACAGAAGATCCAAAAAGGCAGTCTTTACCCTTTTAGAGCAGTGCTTCTCCAGGTACTTAGCCATGTCTGGAGGTATTTTTGGCTGTCACACCCGGGGGAGAAGGGCTGCTACTGGCATCTAGTGGGTGGAGACCAGGGATCCTGCTAAATATCCTACAATGCAAAACTCGGCCCTCACAATGAAGAATTAACTGGCCTCAAATGTCAATCGGGCCCAGGTTGAGGAACCTGCTGGCACTGTCCAACAGAACTTTCTGTTATGACGGAAACATTCTCCAGCCTCTCTGTCCAATAATGAGACCCACTACAGACATGTAGCTACAGAGCACTTGAAATGTAGCCAGTATAATTGTAGAATTGAATTTTTACTTATTTTACTTTAATTAATTTAAATGTCAATAGCTACTTGTGCCTAGAGGCTACCATACTGGACAGCATAACCCTGGACCTTTAATATAATGACCAACAATTCTAGGAACACTCCATACTCTAAAACTGTTCACTTTGTACACACCTTATTAGGTTATTATAGACAATCCAAGAATGGCTCTGGGGACATGTGTATCACCTGCTCCTCACGGAGCTCCTGACTCATAAAGAGTTCAACTACTACATCCACCCAGCAAGCCCAGAGGCGGGCGAGCCCAGGGCACGGCCCTCCACTCTGCAGGGCCCCCTTTCCCAGTCACACATGCCACACTAGAAGCCTGTCTCTACCTGAGTGCATTTCCTCTTGCCCCCTCACCTTGATGGTTTCTAGTTCCATGCGAAGGCGATTATTTTCTGACAGGAGGTCCCTGTTCCTGGTTTCAATTTGTTGCAGCTGTGTCTCCAATTCAGCTTCATATTCTCGGCTCCCCTCCTGGAACTCTCGGAGCTCTTCTTGTGTATTCTCTGCCCTACAGCAGAATTCCCAGATGTCAAATAAGAATATACCAAGCACTTACATGATTCTAAGTCTTATACATAGATCAGCGCTTTATTCGACTACCTTTTAAGGCAGAAACTACCATTATCCTCATAT
Organism: Glossophaga mutica; assembly: GCA_039655065.1. Lineage (NCBI taxonomy): Eukaryota > Metazoa > Chordata > Mammalia > Chiroptera > Phyllostomidae > Glossophaga > Glossophaga mutica. Next base: position 102,996,870 of record CM077305.1, read on the forward strand.
TACAAATGAAAAGATGAGTGACTTGTCTCAAGGTCACGCAGGAAGTCAGAAACAGAGCTTGGACCTGAACCCAGGAATGCCTGGAGCCAGAGACGTTTCTTAATCAATTCACTCTTCATTCATTCATTCAACATGTATTTTTGAGCCCAACATGTAGTAATATACTTTGGATTATGTATCCTCTTCACATTTATTTATAAGTAGAAGTTGGATTATTTATAATATAAATGTCACTTATCACACCACTATAATGTGTCCATAAAGAAGATAAAAATCATGCCTTTAGAACAAAATATACAACTTTAACATGGACAATGAAGATATCAAATTTGTTAAAGATTTTGCTTACCTTGGTTTAGTCATTAATTCTACATCCAAGATACTGCAGCCAAGAAATCGAGAAGGCTGAGACTCAAAAGAATTAGGAAAGGTCATCAAGAGCAAAGATGTATCATTAGATACTAAGGCTAAGATCATCCACGCCTTTGTATTCCCAATTACTGATAATATGTACAGATGTGGAAGTTGGACAGTGAAGGAGGTCGATAGTAAAAAAATTGATTCATGTAAACTGTGGTGTTGGAGGAGAGCTATGCAGATCCTCTGGACCACCAGAAAGACTATCAGGTGGGTCCTAGAGCAGATTACATCCTGAAACATCGCTGGAGGCAAAAATGACAAAACTGAAGCTACTTTAGACACATCACAAGAAACAGGATTCTTTGGAAAAGACAATAACCCTGGGAAAGATAGAAGGCAGCAGGAAAAGAGGAAGGCCAAACATGAGATGGACTGACTCCATAAAAGAAGCCAAAGGCTTGAATCTATAGAAGCTGAGTAGGTTTGCTGAGGACAGGATATTGTGGACATCACTCACTAACAGAGTTGCCAGGAGTTGGAACCAACTCAATGGCATGTAAGACACCCATGAAGTGTCCCTACCCCATCCCAAATACCCAGTTCTAGCTTCTGAATCCTTAAAATGCAAGGGACATTTTTTTTAACACTAGCCTGAGTTTAACCTTAAGTCAAACTAAGAACAAAGAAATCTGATGAACTGGAATAAGACTTCTACGAGGAGATTATGAGTCCATTAGAAATAAAAGAAACCGTGCTGAACACATATACACACACACAACTCCCAGATATGGGCACTGAAATGCTGGTTTCAGATTTTACAATCTGCAACAACCCATTTTGCTAGGCACAGGGAGTTCCTTCCTCACACACAAAGCACTGACTGGATATGGCATCCCAGAACTGATAAAACCCTGCCAGAAAATAAGATGGGAAGTAGTAGTTTGCTTAGGACCACAGGCTTTTGGAGTTCAAATTCTAGCTCTGCAACTTACTCGCTGTGTGACCTGGCAAGTTACTTGTCGTCACTGAGGCTCAGTTTCCTCATTTGTAAAATGCGTTGATAATGGTTGTTTCACGGGGCAGTTTTGAGATTTAACTGCGATAATATATGCTAAGCCTTCACAGTGCTTCTCAGGTAATATGCCCCACCCCACCCTGCAAAATGACTGCTGCTATCATTATGGGAAGAAAAGGCAGGGTGAACTTTGGTGAACTGACCTTTGCTTGTAGGTCATTGCCAGATCTTTCCAATAGTTGGCATCTTCTTCCTCAGAGCCAAAAGTCTTCCCAGAGTCCTCCATTGTGAAAACGGGAGAAGAGGTCACTCTTCTTGTGGCATAGTGTCTAGGAAAGAAAGTTTTAAAAGTATTATTCTGGTTAAATAGCTGAGCATTATTGGGGGTAAAATTCCTGAACTTTACATTGAATTAAATGATAAAACATTGCCAAACCACTAAAACTAAACCAAGACAAGATACAGCTCACCTGCATGTTTCATTCCATGGAGAGATAAAACTGTCAGGATTTGCTGACTTACCACATTAGGAATAGGGGAAATAAGGAAAAGATGGAGGTGAGGACATCTTCTGGGGTTCTAGCTTAGGTAACAGGGTGCCAACACCATCCCCATCACCAGAGATGCAGAAATGCAGAACATCAGAAGGAAAATCTTCAGGACAAGGGGATAATGACCCAAGTCTGAGATGCCTGTGACACATCTAGATACAACACTGAATCTGAAACTTGGGTAAAGTCTGGGCTAACAATACAAATTTAAGAGTCATGAGTTTGTAGCTTGTGCTTCCCTTTCTCTTGTGACGGAACCACTGGAGGATCTAATGAGGACTATTTATGGAACTCTGAGGAATGCCAGCATTTGAAAGGGGGGCAAGGAAAGAAATGGTAATCAGAGGAGAGAGGAGAAACAGAGAGAAATAAGAATCAGGAAGAGTCAGCTGTCCTGGAGTAGATGGTTTCAAGGGGGAAAGGGGAACATTCTACAGTATCCATGAAACAGAGAAGGTGGTAAGATAAGGATTGGAAAATATCCACCAGACTTAGCAAAATGTTGGTCACTGGTAATGTGAGCAAGAATAGTTTCAACACAGTGGAGAAAGGAGGAGGAATAAACTGGGTGGAGGAGTATGTAGGAGGTGAGGAAGAGAAAGTCCACAGGATTTTGGAGAACTGGGTGTGAGAAGAAAAGGAGACAAATTTGACAGTAGCTAGAAGGGAGTGGAAGATAGGGCCTTGGCTTTGAGGCCTTTGAGATATCCAAAGCAGAGGTTAGGAAACATATTCTATCCTATACTACATATTCTATAAACAGTTGTCAGTTTATAGACTTCCCGCTGATAGAGACTCTGGATGTAACAGCTTATTTTCTGAATTTATTTAAGGCTCTGAGCCTGTCAAAAGCTCATCAGGAATCCAAATTAGATGCCTCCAAGGTTCCTTCCTTCCTTCAAGGGAGCTTATAGTCTGCAGTATGTGTCCTTGGGAATGAAAGAATGAACACTCCCCTCACTTTGCGAGACATAACCAACAAGCTGTATTTTGGGCTAAATGTTTTAAAAACCATTCAGTTAAATATGTTAGTGATGGCACAGACAGACATAATCACCACCTTCTGGATCCTGGGCAGAAGCTGAATTATACCTATGCTCAAGCACAGCACTTATTGCTAACTCTGCATTTGCTACTACCTGTATGTGCATCTTCTTTCTCTCCTAATTTCTCTCCCTTTCCTAATATGGAGAAAGTATGCCCTGTGCCCTCCTACCTTCCCCCTTCTGGAGAACAGTTTCTGTGAAAACTTGACCTACGCAGAGAAGCCAAATGGTATAGAAAGCTGCCAATTACTAATTTTTTTCCAGGTCAGAATTCCTTCTTCCGTCTTTCTGTAATAGCACCCCAATATTCCCTTAGGGGAACTGACCTTACACTCACCCCATGAAGTTCAGAGGAACTTGACATCACCTTTCGTATCTGGGAGAAGGCACATGACTACTCATGCCTCCAGTAACTGGCTCTGGGGTGGGCCTGACCAATGCTGAGCCAATGACAGGGATGGGCCTCACACAAGCTGAACAAATAAATCATTGGCTCAGGTGTGGACTTAACTCAAGTTGAGCCAACAATAAGTGGGCCTAACTCAGGCTAAGCCAGTAAGTGTCCAGAACCAGACCTTTTGCAGAGCTATCAAGAAACAAACTCTTTAGAAGTGTTAACTAACCTTACTGTAATAATCATTTTGCAATATACATTGATACATACATAAAATCATCATGTGGTACACCTTAAACTTACACAATGTCATATGTCAATTATATCCACAACGCTGAGGGAAAAAGAAAGACACCTTTTCCCACTAGGATTGTTAAATAGCAGGAGGTAAGCCTAGAGTGCCAGTCCTCATTCTATTATGAGAGGAGACAGCCTGAGAAAGAGGCCAAAATGTTGGAAAGTGGGACCAAGAGGTGGAGAGACTGGGTCCTGATGCTATTGTTTGAGCACCCAGATCCAGCTATCCCTAATTTATGATTATGAGAGATAATTTACTCCCTATCTTGACTGTACCAGTTAGGGTTGGATTTCTGTCACAAGAGAGTTCTAATTAATATATGGAGTGACAGATCTTGTCTGCTGAAAATAAATAGAATGGAGTACCTACAGTAAATAACAGTAATTAAGATGGTGGCGGGTAAGAAGAAGACTGGGTATGGTGCTCCCTGCTCAAGCCATAAGCTCTAGCGAGTCCAGATCACAGCTAACATGCAGTCACCAAACCAACACCTATAGTGTCCAGAGCACAGAGCCCATGCAATTCTATGTAACTGAGCACTGTGTGGCCACTAACGGCCTTATTAAGGACAAATGCATGGCACGAGAGGAAGTCTGCGGACAGTAGAGTAAGAAAGTGAGAACTAGGAACAATGAATGTACACTGACTTTTCCTGCTGTTTGGAAAAAGATCATGTTCAAGGTTTAACATAATTAGTCCCTGTCGCTTCTTTTAAACATTTCCCACCCTCCTATCCCTCCACTTTCTTAGGCTCCAGCTACACCACCTTCTTTCTGTTCCTTGAACACACCAAGCTCACCCTACCTCAGGGCCTTTGCACTTGCTGTTCTCTCTGCCTGGCATGCTCTTCCTTCAGATCTCTTCTCAGCAGGTTTCCATCTTGCCATTCAGATCTCAGCTAAAACGTCTTCCCCAGAGAGACCTTATTTGAATACCAGCAGATACCTGCTTCAGCCCTTCACTATCATATTAACCCCCCCTTCACTTTATCACTTTATATCTTTTGTTTTTGTTTTATCTTCCCTCACTGGAATGTCAGTTGTTGAACACAGGGACCTTCCCTGTCTTTTATATCCCCCGTACCTAGAATAGTGCCTGGCATCTAACAGGCACTGAATAAATGCTGTGGAATGAATGCACATGGGGAAGACAGAGATTGGCCACTAGCTAGAAGGGAATATGACATTAAGGAAGGCAAGAAGCAAGAGGCCCTCTGAAGGTCAGTTTATAATTTACATCTATAAATCCTACGATGCTTATCAGGATGAGGAAAACCTCTCCCTCAGCACCTGAGTGCCATCTGTGTAATGGGAAGGAACTGGAGAAGAGGACACCATGTTTGAAACTACCTCTTCTCCCCATTTTTACATGACAAAGAGTATCTGATGTAGTTACTGGAGTTTAGTAACCTTCATCTTGCACTCTTATGACAGATGAATTTTTTAAAAGGGCTTCTTAAAAGTTACCATGGCCAGTGAGCCTTAAAATTGAACCCTCAGGAAAGAAATGAATTTGTAATGTTTTAGGAGGCCCTTCCATTGTGGGAAGGGCTCTAATTATAACCATGCTGATAGGAGAGATCTGGTTTTTGGACTTCAGGTTCTGCGGAGAAACTACGCAGAAACCTGAGCTTATGTCACAGCTTGTACAATCTCTGACTCCTCCAACTAAAGGGCAAAAACCACAAGCCTGGCATTTCAACCAAATGCTCTGCATTTTAAAAACAATCTTTAGGGAAGAAAAAAATATATACTACAGGCCGAGAAGAAATAATAGCTGAACTTCACTATATTTTAAAAAAGCAATCTTAAAAATATAAGCTTCCTTTGCCATATGAAAATGTCTCAGAAAGTTCTAATGTGAATTATTCTTCACAGAAAGCAGGTAAGATGACTTGCAGAGTTTCCCTTCTCCCAGTATTATCTACTGAATTTCATCATCCCCGTCTATTTGCTGTGTGCTGGGCATTTAACAAGACATCTTCAAAGAACTTTATCCCTTTTCAGCCATTCAACTGTAAGAATAAGCAAGACAATCACTTGGATTCTTAGAAGAAGCTGGAGCAAAAACGCTGTATCTTGGGCACCTCCTTTGGTGCAAGTGAACAGCAGAGGCAAACCAGACCCAGTACAAGAGTGGGTGTGCAGGGGGTTGTCTTTTAATTCAATCTCAAGGTCTCCTTGGGGTTGTAAATGGACTGATTAGAAGTCAAATTCATTTATTCATTTGGCCCACAGTCTTTTAAAAGGCACCATGACAGGCAGATGTTAACTCTTGTTAACTGTATATACAACTTTGTACCCACTATCTTAAAAACGGATACTGCACGCATTTATTTCACCTGTGCTACAGGCATTCGATCCCTTAACTTGTGTGCTCAATACACCATTACATCATCTTGCCCTAGCATCATGGACAAATCCAATGGGTACCTCAACTGTATGTGATACAACATGCAAGAAAGAACAAACTAGGACAAGCAGTTTGAAAAGTATCTATTTTCTGTAACTTAGATCTACTATTCCTACAAAAATGTGTTTCACTGTATGTTTTTAGAATGTTTTCCATGATTAAACTTAACAGAAAAGTCTGAAAACACACTTGAAACAAATGCCTTTGATTTCAAAACTAGAAAAAACAAAGCAATCTCTCTTGGCTCCCCTGTGGGTGAAGAAAGCTGGGGCATGCTGGTCAGGATGCAATACACACCTACAAACCATCATGATTTAACTCACCATCCTCTCCGCCCCACCCTTGGGCCAATCCCTTCCCAATCAAAACAAATGGAAGAGCTGAAGGGAAAGGAAGGGAGAGAAAGGTGCCAAATGCCAGCACGTGCTCCAACAGCTTCTATGTTATGAAGCAGGCTTTGCACTTTGCAGAAGTGACATCACTGGGGCAAGATCAGTCAGGAATCAGCAAGTCTAACTTCTGTCTTTGTGCTTTCAAAGCCTATAATGATCGGCTTTAAAAACAGGCCATGCAAGGACAAATATGCAAGGCTGTACACCATCATTCACAGATGTGGAAACGGGAGAAACTGTCAACAGAGGGCTGACTGGAAAGCCATGCAGTTGTTAAAAAGAACTATATGTACTAAACTGGAAGAAAGTTTATGTTAAGGAAGGACACTATTTTTATTTCCAAATCTATCTCCCTCTTTGCATACAAAGGGTCTGGGAAGATGTACCAGAATGCAGGTAAAGCTGGCACTACTAAGACAAGAACTTGCACTTGACACACTACGATATACATTGATTTTTACAGTAAGCATATATTGCTTTTGACATTTGAACCCAGACAAAAATACAGAATAGCTATTGTTCTGGCATAATTTTATTCTACAGAACCAAACTGCCAGGGAAAGTTTCCCCCTCCTCCATCCCTTCTCCAACACATCTGAACACCTATTAAATGCCAGGCACAGCTAGGAGAGGCAGATACAAAGCACCTAACATCAGCACTGGGTGCAAACACAGCACTAGTGGCTGACACCAACTTTCCATATACCGGTGTGTTCATGTTAGGAAATTATCTTGTGAGGAAAGGGAGTGTAAATTCTCTGGCTCACATGTTCTAAGGCAAAAGAACACACTTATCCAAAATGGTATAAAATATACCAACCAGAGGCCCCTGAGACACTAAGGGCATAGAATCAGATCATCTGGATCTAAGCCTACACAAAAGACACACTTAGAGGAAAGATTTAAGTTTCAAAACTGATTATCAGTGTGTGCATATTTGGGTGTTATCAGCTAACAAGTGTCTCTGGGAGTCACTGGGATTCAATACCTCTTCAAAGCATCCTACCCATGTCCTAAAATGCCATCGTATTCTAGAATACACAAACAAAAATAGCACAGAAAACACAAATATCTTCCCAGCACATGCTACAAAGGTCATTTCTTGTTAAAAGGGTCCTGGGGCTACAAGTACAATAGAAAAGGCACAAGCTGGTACAAACCCTTGGACAAAGAAGTGAGGGAAGTTCAGACCCCCAGGAGGCAGAGAACCTGAGATGACTGAAGAAGATAATGCAGCTTCCCCAAAAGCGGTGTCAAGGGGCTGGTGGAGTTTCCCAGGACCTCAGAGAGATACGTAAGCCCAGCCACTGCATTCAAGCTGTAGAATAAGCGTTTTCATCCTGTATCCAATCCGTCCCCAAAGTGCTGTCAGGGGAAATCTGAACCGCCCTGCAGCAGAGACCTGAGAAACACGGAGGGAAGGAGACGGTTCCAAACAAGTTCCCAAAGGGAGGGAGGTGGAGGAAGAAGGAACGAGGTTTTTGGAAAGAGGCCTGCAATGAGGGTGAAAGCAGGGTGGGGAAGTGGGCAAGAAAGAGTGCTAAGAGGAATGACGGGAAGATTGGGGCAACAGAAGGAAAGGGGGTGGCGGGGTTTGAGGAGGGGCAGAAAACGGAGTGGGAAGAGAGACTAGGGTGGTCACGGAAGGGAGTTTCGGGTAGGAGGAAACAGTACGGCAGAGTATCAGGGCTGCGAGGGCTGGAGACGAAGGGGGCAGAAGGACCAAGGAAGTCAAGAAGGGAGAGGAGGGCAGCAAGAAAAAGAAAGTTGGCAAAGGCAAGCAACCGGGCGCTAGGACACAAAAGTGGCAAGGCACGAAGTTAGGAAAGGAGGCTCCAGAAAAGCGGGATTTTCGAGGCCAGCATCCGAGACCGGCAGAGTCCGGGCAGCGGGGAAGCGACGCGCAAGCTAGGGGAGCCGCAGGGTCTCTGCAAGGCGGCTGCCGGGGGTCCCGAGAGTGCATCTGCCGGCAGGGCGGAGCAGAAGAGTTTCCTCCAGCGGCGACGGTTCCCCAGCGGCCCTCACCCGCGGCGGCTGCAGTTCCGCACTTACCCGGACTCGGGAGACGAAGACTAGCGGCTACCGCAACAGCGGCGGCGGCTGAGGGCGGTGCGGCCCAGACCTCTGGCCCTCGCCCCCGCCCTTGCGCTCGCTGCCTGCGTTGCTCATTGGCTGCTGCGCCACGGGACCGCGTCCGCCTAGGCCAATCAGAGCCGAGCAGCGCGATTTGGAAACTTTTTTGCGAGGGCCCGGGCGCAGCATGGCCACGCGGCGTCCCTGAGACCGGGGAGGGCTTGGAAGACTCGGGCTGCTGGGCGGGGACCTGGCCTGCCTTTGAGGATGCTGGTTGCTCCCTGGACACCCGCGTAATGGGTTTGGACTTGTGTGGCCAATGCACTTAGAGAAAATACGACTCCCTTCCCTTGATAGTGATTGCGTTTTCTCGTTCTTGCATTTTGCCCAAAGCAGAGAAAAGTACAAAGATTCAGGTCCGGTTTGGCTAAGCAATGGCCCATATTCTTCCCACTCCTTTACACCCTAAATAAGATTTTCAACATTACTACCTTCTTCGAAAGTAGCAAAATGTAGTGCCTAAGACTTTGGTTTCAAGCCTATCTTTGAATCCTAACTCTGCCCCTTACTAGCTTCATGATCTTTGGCAAGGTACTCAATGTGACTTAATTTTCTTATCTATAAAATGGAGTTCCTGATAGGGTTTGTAAAACAGTCTAACACATAAAGTATAATCTATGTATTTGTTAAGTGATCATGATTTTTTTAATTGATTATGTGTGTTAGGCACAATGCTGACTTCTTGACTTGGGTTTTCTCATTTAATTCTCACAGCAATCCTAATTGTTCACCAACAATTGCTTATTGAGGACTCACACTTAAAGCACAGTAAATGTTAGCCAAGATGCCCATCGTCAAAGAACTTACAGTATCAAAAATGAAACACACTAAACCAACAAACAGAAAAAGTAAAATAATTTTCAGACTTTAATAAGCGCTATGAATAATGCGATGCCATGTGATAGAAAAGGACCGGGAAGGAGTCATTTCAGGTAAAATGGTCAGGGAAGCCACCCCAGGAGATGACAATGGAGCTGAGACCAGAATAATGAGAACCACAGGAAACACTTTTCTTGTCCTCATTTTAAAGATGAGAAACAAAGGTGTAGGAAGTTAATGTGTTGCTCCAGGTCTCACAATTAATAAATAAGAAATCAGATTAAAGCTGGGTCTGTTTGATGCCTACACTTGTGTTTTTTCAGCACTACACTAGAGGCAAAAAGATCTTAGGTATTTTGAAGATTCCAACCACATTCATAAAATCCTGCCTATCTCCCTGCAATCGTTAAGAATGACCTTTCTCTGATTCTCTCTTGTTTTGACTCCTCACTAGTTCCTGAAGAAGCTCAGAGACATAAAAGGGAACCACCACCTACATTAACAAGGTTAAGGAAAGTACCAAAATGTCTTTTGGGAAAACTTCCGTGCTGGTCACAAATGCTAATAAATCATTGCTTTCTCTTGACACATTTGCTCTTAGGCTTTTGTTCATTGCAGAATTTTATTGACCCTCACCATTGTGTGATGTTTCTGGACAGGGAACAACCGCCCAGTTTACAGATAAACTGAAGCACTAATTGATGAGATATCAATCTGAAATGGCCCTGATCAAGTCATGTCAACTAAGCTGGCTTTCCTCCCCCCGCCCCCAAAGAATTTATTTATTTATTTATTGAGGGGAAGGTAGGGAGAAAGAAAGGGAAAGAAACACCGGTGCTAGAGAGAAACATCAATCAGCTGTACCTTGCCCATGCCCCAAGTAGGGTCCCAGCCTATGACCCAGGCATGTGCCCTGACCAGGAATTTAACCACTGACCTTTTGCTTTGCAGGATGATGTCTGACCAGCTGAGCCACACCAGCCAGGGCAACTAGTTTGCTTTCAATTTCGTTCATTTTCCATTTAAAAAAAGGGAGAAGACATTGAAATGATTGTCATTATTTTTTTAAGGTTTTATTTATTTATTTTTTAGAAAGAGGGGAAGGGAGTGAGAAAGAGAGGGAGAGAAACATCAGTGTGTGGTTGCCTCTCATGTGTCCCCAGCTGGGGACCTGGCCTGCAACCCAGGCATGTGCCCTGACTGGGAATCGAACTGGCAACCTTTCGGATTGTAGGCCAGTGCTCAGTTCACCGAGCTACACCAGCCAGGGCTGATTGTCATTATTAAACTCATCTTTAGGAACTGGAGTTTAGGTAAGTATCATTAGATAAAACCTTGAAAATGAATTTTTGGTGTACTTTAAAACTTTATGCTCTCTTTACTCAATTTTTTCCCTCTAGTGTTCAGACATGAATGAGCAGAGAACTCAGATTCTCTTAAGTCCTTCCATCATACTTTATCATTTCAAAACTCTACATTTAAGCTAACACAAAAGAGAAATTGCTGCAGGAGAAATTCCTTTAGTAGCAGCCAGGTTAATCTAAGAGCTGAATTGAATGTAAAGCATTGTAGCTGCTTAAACAGCAGAAAAAAAACAACCTTCATCCTCATTTCATAAACATGAAGATTATAATTTAGACAAGGAGAGAAACTGAAAGTTACTCTTTGATAAAAGAGTTTGCCCAGCAAAGGAATAGATTAACAGAGGCTATATTTAAGAAAATATATCTTAAGGAAAATGGTAAAGTACTCTTTCACAAATAACAAATTGTTTTTAGGTTCATAATTATCTGCTTCCAATAATAGCTGGTATACTCTACATAGGCTAGCGTTCTACAGAAAACAGTAAAATTGCATTTCTTTAAAAATTATTTGTAATTCAGACTTTTCATTAGTGTTATATTTTGTATGATTTACTTATTTTTATTTACTGCATTTAACTTGTTGAGACCAGGCACAACTCTAGTTTTGAAAGAATGCCGAAGTCAAACAAAATGTGTCTGCTCTTTATTATCTTCTGTGGCTAACAAGTTTTTTTTTTAAATTCAATTAGTTTCCTTTTTTATACTTTCAGTTAATATGGTCTGTTTTCAGAGATACTCAACTAGAATAAGAAAAAAGAAAAACACCCCTAAAGAGAAGCATATTTGGTACTTGAAAAAAATAAAACCAAGCTAGAAACAGAGTTGCTTTACCATCTGTTCTAATTCCCACTTGGAAAATACCACACAAATACAATGAAGATTTACTCAGCAGTAATAAATACCTAAGTGGGCAGATGATGTGTATGTACTTGTCATCTGCCTACTGGGAAATGAAGTTCAAGCACAAAGGATTCTTCAGCTACGTGTTTGATCTTGTCCTCCGTAATACATGTCTACAAGGATGTATTAGCTTCCCCCGAAATTCACCCCACCGACTGGGAATTGCCTGATGAAATTGCCTCACACTGAAGGCTCATGCAGTGTGGGCGCCTATACGCCTCTTTTGACAATTTCTAGTTATTGATTCTTCTGCAAAGTGAATCTGTCTCTTGGCAATAAACTTTCCCAGAGTATGCAGCTAGCACATCCTAAATTACATCTAGATTTAAATACGATACGTGCTTTGTTTTTCTAATTTGCAACAGGAAGAGCCGCTGGCAGGTTTGCAAATGACCATTCTGCTTATTGAGTTAAAAAAATTTTTTTAAATCTCAGGTAAAAGTAGATTTTGAGGTGAAGGGGAGGCGGAGGAACCAAACAGGAGATACCTATTCCCCTAAAATACAAGCTGTTATTTGCTCCACAAGGCTTTTTCAAGTACAAGATCTACTCTTTGCTCGCCCAGCCTGTCACTGGAAAAGTTGTGTTGACTTAACAAGCTCCGGCCACGGCTTTTAAAAATCACGTTTTCCCCCTTAAGTCACGAGGACCTCTTAATTGTTGGTGACAACATCCAGCCTAGTCCTAGAACACTTTATTTTTGCCAGCTTGGTCATAAGCCTGCGAGAAACCCTGCCAGCAGACAGGACTTGGCGGTTAGCTCGGTTGGCATTCTTTTCCCCACTCGCCACTAGGCTGCACTAGATTAAGTATGCTGTGAAAAATATGCGTCATTTAAATTTTTTTTTTAAGTAGAATCATCACGTGACAAGACGAGACCGAGAGAGGATGGAGAGGCAGAGAAAGAGGAGTGAGAGAGAAAACCACAACGTTCGAGTTTTTCATCGAAGTCCGATCTAAATCGCCTTTCCTCAAAAGACCGAAAGAACTGCATTGTATTAAATCCTGGTTGGCAGGTTTTTTTCCTCGGTTCCACTTCAAAACTCCCTAATTCTCTGCTCTTAGATTCCTTCCACTCCACAACGATAAGCCAAAGTAAAGGCCTCCTTAAATTGGGGGTTTTCGCCAAAAAAGCCGGGGCCGCCCCCGGGGAAGGTCTCTATTTAAAGGTTTATCGGGAGGGGACTGAGCCTGACGAGGCTGCAGGGCCGCGAGGCCCCGCCCCCCCCGGTTCCCAGCACTCCCTGCGCGGAGAGGGCATGGCGCCGGGGGAGGGGTGGAGGAAGGGGCGGAGCGAGGGAAAGAAAAGGGCGTCGATTTTACGACTGGGGCGGTGCGGTACGGAAGCGGAAGTGGAGGGTGCGCTTGGCGGCGGCGGCGGGGGCTGCGGAGTCGGGAATCAAAACAAAGGGCCTGGAGGGGCGGGGGGAAGGCGGCGGGGTCGGAATGTGAGCGAAGGTGGAGCTGGCCGCTGAGGTGAGTGTGCTGGCACCGCTGGGAACTAGTCCATGATGGGCCCATTGCTCTGGGGCCACCAGGCTGGAGGAAAGACAGTGTCTCCGCCTTCCCCCTGCCTTTTGCTGGCCAGGATGCAGAAGGTTGGCTAGCCTGAGGGGAAGGATTGAGACCCACCAGTCATGCCCTTACTAAAAGTTCGGGTTGTCTCCCTTTTGTGTCCGTTCACAACTGTCACTGCTGCGCCGCTGCTGTACTTTGGGGTTGTTTGGCTCCCCGCCCGCACCTTTCTCCGTGCCCCCGATGGGGCCCTCCAGGTATGGAGAGCAACCTTTCCAAAGGAGTTTGCACAGTTAGAAGGTTAAGAGAGGAACACGAGGCGGGTGTATTTGCAACCCTTCTCCCCTCCCCCGCCCCGCCCGCCGAGCACTATGCATGCTCCTCAGTTTTTCGACACTGGGGTGTGCAGCCTCTGGTTTTAAGCATAGTGTTGAGTTTTCTTAGGGCTTGAGCCACTCCCGCTATTAATTGTAACGCCACACCTTTGATACACGTTTTAGAGTTTCCCAAACATCTTTCTGATATTACCAAGAGCTCTCTAGTTACAGTTATACCTTTTCAACTTCCTAACATCTCTGAGCAGAAAATACTCTTTTGCATAGAAGGAGATTGAAACCTTAACGGTCTTCCTAGACATTCATGGAACTCCTCATTCGCTGAGCTATTATCGATATGTGGTAGATGCAGGAGATACAAAAATGAGTAAGAAAGCGTGATCCCTACTGTCGCGGAGTTTATTCAGGTGGCGGAGACAGAAAGTAAAGCAAATAAACAAGGCAATTTTAAATAGAAGAGCTATGAAAAAAAGAAGTTAATGGGATGGAGTGGTGTAGGGGTTGAGGACTAGATGGGGTGTTAAGAGAAGAAGCCACAGCTAAATTTTCTACTTCGGTTGTCTTATTTAATCCAAACAACAGCCCTATGAGGGTGCTACTGTTATTATAAGGCGCATTTTACAGATGGGATCTGAGGTTTGATAGCTTGTGAGTTATCGAAAGCTGCACAGAGAGGAAGCTGCAGAATTGGGGAGTAATATGCAGACAGTCTGACTTCCAAATCTGTGCTTTCAAACACTATCTGAATTGCTAAGAGAGAATGGCAGAAGTGAGACTTAAAGAGAACTTGCTTTAGCTCTCTAAGTTACTTAGTGGCATTCCCAGGAGTATTTGGGAAAATTTCCAGGTGCAGGCCACTAACAAGCTAATACGTGTGTACTCTCTATTGCTGTGTTGAGCAATACAGAAGGTACTTTGGTGTAGTAGAAAGAAATGGGCAAGCCTAGTTTGCTCCCTTTCTAATTGTGTGATCTTCGTCAAGTTACAAAACTTCAGAAACTTCTGTTTTCTCCTGTGTGAGATGTGGCCAATTTCTCCCGAGTCTATATCGCAGATTTACTGTGGAAAAAAATTTACATAAGTGGATCTGGTTGTTCTCATCATTGTGTTCCTGTGCCAAGCATAGGCCTGCTACATAGCAAATAGCAAATAGTAAATATTTGCTGAATGCAGAAATAATGTTAGGTAAAAATGCCTATTAAACTATATCGTACTCTACTTGTCAGCTCATTTTCAGGACTGGCCTTGAAGAAGTTTTCAGGAACATGTTAAAGTTGTGTATATCACGAATGTCCAAATTGTTACCTAGAGGAGGTAGTAGGGAAATACAAAAGTTGTATTTAAGAGGAAAAATAAGTAGCATAATTCACTAACATTATGGCAGTTAACTTCATCTCAGTCTCCAAATTAACTCCTAATTGTAAACACCTAGGTAAAATACAAATATTTACTTAGTATATACTGAGCAGCCAGGCCCTGTGCTTGGCAAGGGTGATACATTGGTGAAAACAAACAGATGGTAGGCTCTTTAATTTTTTTCACCTTCAGTAATGCTGTGAGGCGAACGGGAGAAATTAGCTACACTTTTCAGAGGTAGAACCAAAAATTCATTGATGTTTTCTAGCTTCGACGTAAGTGCCAAATAGTAAATACCTTAGGCTTTGTAGGCCATATAGTTTCTGTTGCAAATACTTAAGTCCGCAATTGTGTAAAAATCAGCCATACACAGGACTTAAAACAAATGAGTGTGGACATTTGAATTTCATACAGTTTTGTCATAAAACTATTATTTTTTTCTAAGAATTTAAAAATATCAAATAGTTCAAAGGCTATTTAAATTCAAGCAGTGGGCTGGTTTTGGCTGGTGGGCCATAGTTTGCCTATCCCTGCTTTATGCGATCAGCTGTCTTACACCATAAATATGGTACTTGTACAGTCATCTCTCCCCTCACCCTCCTTTGTAAATGTTAAAACTGCTTGAAATGAAGATCTTATGAGAGAGATAGCTAAAAGGAATTCTTTTCTGTATGCCCAGGTTAAATTTCTGAGAAATAAATTAATAACCTTAAAATGGCTGCTGGAGTTAAGAGTAGGGGATTGTTGGGGTATGATGGTGAGGACTTGGAAACGAGATTCAGTTGTCCTTGGCATTGGCAGGCTGCCTTCCTGCCCCATAGCTATTATTGATTTGATCTACTTTTATTGTACCGTTTAAGTGTTGTTACATTGGAGTGGGTATAGCATATATGTGACTTGAGATTCCTGTGTAAAATTTTTTTGTTGGTACCAGATTGCACTTTCATAATAAGTAAACTAGAAATTGGTTTGATTCATTCTGTGTCGAAATCAAAATCGAAGTCTGCAGAGGTCACATGATCTGGAACTTTCATACTCATCAAAGACACAGTGGGATAAGTTGCTCTTAAATCAGTTTGAAAATCTTGCATAATTGGTTATGAGGACATGTAGTAATTCTTTTATGAAAATTACATGCTTTCTGCTGTTAGCTTTTTGACTCTCACAAGTAGAGTCTTTAGGGCAAGATGGTTGAGAAGAATTAGGAGTAACTATAGAAAAAGTCTCCTCAGAGCTGGAGGAGTAAAGAAAAAGTCTCTAGCTAAGTGATGAGAAGAAGTTTCACTCAGGAATAGGTAGGTGTCTAAGATTTGTCTAGTACTTTACTCAAGTATGGCTGTTTACAGAAGAGAAATAGGGCTCATCCAGAGTTCATTTTTATTGGGAGAACTATGGAACACGAGGAGTGGAATATAAGACAATATTTAAAAATTAGGTTGATATAGTCAGAATTTAAGCATAAACAGTCAACCAAGTATACCAAATTTTAGTGACATATATTCTTTGAAAGCTATTATACTTTTGTTCCTTATGATTTGTCTTGTTAGGAGCCGTTGCACCATAAATATAGTGGCAGTCTCACATTTTAATAGTAATATTTGTACTTATGCATATAAATAACATTAAAATCTCATTCTTAACAGGGTGGAAGAATGAAAGAAAAGAATGATGAAAGAATGTTGAACAATTTTGTGTGGCTGTATGATGGAAGAAAACGGAACTGAGAACTCGTGCAGTAGAACGCTTGGATGGCTTCAACAAGATAATGATGCTAAGCCATGGCTTTGGAAATTCTCTAATTGCTTTTCTCGTCCTGAGCAGACATTGCCACTTAGTCCCCAAACGGTAACTATATGCAAGACTAAAGACGTAGAAATTCCCAGTGTAAATAGATGAGTGCTCCATCTGGGGCAGTCTCTCTCCCTGGAGCCTGTGCTAAGTTTTCCTTGTATCCTGCTTATATTAGTTCTTATAGCACATTATTAATAATTCCTGACTCAATGAGAACATAAGTTTTTAACAACTGTACTTCACTCTAAGTAACAGTAGATGCTTTATTTTTATTTTTTATTTTTTTAAGATTTTATTTATTTTTAGAGTGAGGGGAAGAGAGGGAGAGAAATATCAATGTGCAAGAGAAGTATCAACCAGTAGCCTCTCGCATACCCCTAACTGGGGACCTGGCCCACAACCCAGGCACATACCCTGTCTGGGAACTGAACTGGCGACTCTTCGGTTTGCAGGACAGTGCCTAACCCACCGAGCCATACCAGTCAGGGCAACAGTAGATGCTTTAAATATTTGATGTTAACATTTTTGGAAGAAGTGTTTCTCATTAAAGTCACAGATTCCAAAGATAAAATCCACCTTGTAGAATAAAATTGGAGGAGAGTATAAAATAGATTTTATGTTATAGTAGCCTGAGTTTTGAGTCTTATAATCAAGGAAAGATTGATAGGACCTTATTGACAGTCTTTTTCTGTTCAAGATTCTCTTGGATATTTAAATATGTCTCTAACGTCTTCTTGCACCTTTTCATAGTAATTTTGACTTTTTCTGATTTCATTTCATGTATAACATTACCACCTTTCTATTTCTTGTTTTGCTATTATACTTGGGATTTAAATGAAATGTTATGATGATTTATGTAAAGGTATTAATACTAACAATTTTAAAAAGTCAAATACCCTGTCTTCTTCAGGTTGTCATTATATAGTTATCTTTATTGTATGGCATCAGTATTTTGGGTCATTTCAGAAATGTTTTACTTTAGGGACAGCAAGGGTTGGCAGCTCACACAAGCTTTCCTGGGATGGCAGATCTGGCCCCCATGAAATCATATGATACAGAAACTTGATTATTGTCAATGGCATCCAGAATTGAGTATGTTCAAAGGGACCAACTCACAATAACCCTGCTCATAAGAGCCAAATCTATATAAATCAGAATGCCAGTGTGTTCATTTCCAGCCTGAACTGTAATTACCAAAAGGGCAGAATACATTGCTTGTTGGATTGTCAGCCCATTGCTATTACCTCTCTTTTAGAAAGAGTCTAAGTGAAAGTCAGATTTCTCCTGGATGAGTGTAGACTCACAGCATAAGGAATGAAATCATAGCAGTCAGATGGACCCTACTATGCTCCAAAGGATGAGTATGTCTCAAACACTACATAAGGGCATCGTCTTCATCTTGATAGTGCCTACAGTCAATCCATAAAAGCTCTCGATCAGTTAGATCTCCTTTCAGGGGTCAGGGACTCTGCTGAGAGCTTTATGTATATGCTGTTATTTTATTGTTCTAACAACTGTAGGAGGTGTATCCTGTTGTTTCCAACTGAAGGATGAGGTAACAGAAGTTAGAGAGGTTAAGTAGCTACTCAAGGTCATCAGACTGTTGAGTATCCCCTGTAAACCCAGGCTTCGGATACCACTGCCCTGCGGCAGCCTTGATAAATATGTTGGCCTCCTGTGTCTGTTGGAGGAATATGGCAAACTGTTTCTCTTGTACCTTTTCCCAGACAGTTTTCTAATTACTCTTAACTTTTTTCCACTGGCTGCAGAATAATTGTTGGCATTATGACTTTAGGTCATGATATCCTCGGGTTTTCTAAATGCCATCAGCAGTGCATTTATAGACTTTTCCACAGATGGGTCAGTTAGGGAGATGGCTGAGCGTGTCGTCTATATTGTTTGGAATCTTCTCTGGAGGACCTTGCTAAAACCCTCTATGATTTGACTGCCGGAACTGTTAAGTATTTTACTCAAAGCACTTTGCTTGTAAGCCATCTTTATTGAATGCTGTTTGTGACTCTGTTGTTTCATACCACTTGTTTTGTCTTCAGAAGACACTGTGAAGCAAGGGAAAGTTATCAGAGGGAGGTAACTGAGACAGTTGATTAACATGGCTTGCTGAACACCTTTCCTGTAGTCTCTTAAAATTTAGGAAGAACACAGTCCTAATTTCAGTTGTCTTTCCATGTTCACCTCCTACAAACCTCTCTGAAGAATGCCCCTGGTGTTTGAGCTGCTATTTCATTTTGTTTGGTCATGATCAAGTGGTATAAACAGGATTGAACAGTTTCCATTGTTGAATGCAGTAGGATGTAACCAGATGTATCACTGGCCTCATAAAATTGACTGGTGTTCTGATTTTTTTTTCCCTGTCAGAAAGATTACATGGAGAACAAGAAAGCTGCGGTGGAATTAAAGGATGTACCATCTCCCCTTCATGCTGGCTCTAAACTTTTTCCAGCAGTTCCACTTCCAGATACTCACTCTCTTCAACAAACTAAAATACAGCTTCCAACTGTCCCCAAAGTAAGCTGCTGTGCTCGTTGCACTAATGAACCCTCCACTTCACCAATGCATTTTGGCGGTGGTGGTGGCGGCGGTGGCGGTGGCGGAGGTACTGGTAGCTTGATTCACACGGGCACACTCTTAGATTCGCAAAGCACCAGGACAATCACATGTCAGGTAGGGTCAGGATTTGCTTTCCAGTCTGCGTCTTCACTCCAGAATGCCTTAGCTAGGAAAAATATGGCCAACATTGCGAGTGACTTTCCCAGCATGTGTCTAGAAAGTAACCTCTCTTCCTGCCAACACCTGCCCTGTTGTGGAAAGCTCCATTTCCAGTCATGCCATGGTAACGTGCACAAGCTGCATCAGTTCCCGGCTGTCCAGGGCTGTACCTCTGCAGGCTATCTCCCTTGTTCTGATTTCTCAAGTGGGGCTCCAGGGCACATGGAAGAGCACATTTCCCAGTCGGAGCTAACGCCTCACTTGTGCACCAACTCTTTGCACCTAAATGTGGTCCCTCCGGTGTGTCTGAAGGGCTCCCTTTACTGCGAAGACTGTCTAAACAAGGTTTGTATCTCTTTATTTGATATATTGGGGGCAGCTGAGGTTTAAAGAATGACATTTTTAAAGTGGGTATGTCTTGAAAACTTTTATTGTGCATGGGATTGAAGAACCTTCCATGATGTAGCTCTCTCCCCATGAGCACAACTTCTGCTGGTCCTGAAGAAGCAAAGTGGAGGGAGCATTCAGATAGGTAGAGGGTAATTATATTTATCTAGCTTATGCTTTTTGGGTCTCTTACAGTCTGTTTTCTACATGTGAACCTAGTTCAACAAAGCCTCAGGTTCTGTTTTGTCCCTCAGGATATGAAATCATGATTGTGATTTCATATAACCTATATTCACACTGCACACGGACGTATTCATGTAATGTAGGTAACTGCATGTTGTCCTTTTGTAGTAATTTGGGGAACTTGGAACTTGGTCCAGTAGGCCTATGTTTAAGTGAAGACTTTAATTCCCTTAAAGTGTATCTGAGGTCTACATGGCAGCAGACACATACCCCAGAATATAAAGGTCTGATCTTGTGACTGTCTCCCCTGACCATTTCAAGCTACTTCTTGAAGTGAGTTTGTGAATTAAACACTAATAGTTCTAGGAAAGATGATTTGAGAAGACATTTTTGTAGAGGCTAGCAGTTGGAAAGGAGAAACAGGATGCATTTTCAGTTGTACATAACTGTAGGTTCTGAAATGATGTACCTGAAACCTTTTTTTCTAAAAATTTTAAAACAGCCGGCAAGAAATAGTATAATTGCTGCTGCTAAAGTCTGGCCAAATATACCACCTCCAAATACACAAACTGCACCTGTTACTATTCCTCTGTGTAATGGCTGTGGAACCAAAGGGAAGGAGACCACATTGTTATTGGCAACGGGTCTAGACAAAGCTGCTTCGAAATTTGGTAAATGACAATGTGGTATAAAATATTCATATTTAAATAGTTTTCAATATCTGATACTAACTCTGCATTTAATTGCCTTTAAAAGAGTCCTAGTGGTTCTAAAGCTGCTATATATGTGAGTCTCTATTTTTCTCTCTTGGTAAATTTTTTAAAATAATTTTTATAGATGAGTAAGTAATTTGCTCTTTATATTGGACTGAGGCTAGTTGAGATCAGAAGCTGTGTATAGAGAAATGGGGAGTATGTTAATTGTTTACTCTTTAGAAGGACTTAGTATTTAGAAAGATTTAGTAATGGCTGGTGAAAAATGATATTTGAAAACCTAAGAGCATTTCTCATAATTAATAATTATGATATTATTATCATAATTCTCCAAACATAATTTATTGAAAATATTTTTAAAATATTAAATCAGATGTTAATAACATACTAAAAGTCATTTAAAATCAAGGACAGTAAAAACTTCACCTTTCGTCACCTTTTCATTATTCTTCCGTACCGAGTAGGTGGATAAGCATGAGTGGAGCATGAAAATCAGGTCCCAGAGCTGCAGTGTCCATTCACCTATATGTTAGTTAGTATTCAGAGACGCATAGGTGGTCAGCATGAGAATGGCTTGTGTTTTGCAATGGATTACTGTGGGCTTAAAGTAACTTGACCTTTAGATTTGTCCTCTCCTGAAAAATAGGCATAATTACTGGAGATACTATGGCAGCTTAGGGGTGGTTTGTTTTATTAGATCGAACAGTGAGGTATAGTTAAAGTTAATATCCACAGTAATTTTGTTTTTCTACCACTAAGAATGATAGGTAGCTAGCTGTTTAATTTTGCCATTTCTCTTTCATTACGTGTAATTCAAAGTGTTAACATTTTTTAAGGGTCACCAGAAATTGCACTAGCCGGACAGGTGCTGGAAAACTTACCCCCCATTGGAGTTTTTTGGGATATTGAAAACTGCTCAGTTCCCTCTGGCCGCTCAGCCTCTGCTGTTGTACATAGAATCCGTGAGAAGTTTTTTAAAGGCCACAGAGAAGCAGAATTCATCTGTGTGTGTGACATCAGTAAAGAAAACAAAGAAGTGATTCAAGAGCTTAATAATTGCCAGGTAAAAACAAAACAAAACAAAACAAAAAAACTAATCTATTATGGTAGAATAGGTACATGTGATTTTTTAAAAAAAATTGTGTTTCAAAATTTGTTCAGTAATGTGCATTTGTGCTAAGTTTGCAAATAAAGGAAATTAGCAAAAGATTATTCCTGAAGTACAGTAAATCCTCACTTAATGTTGTCAATAGGTTCTGCAGCTGCAAGTGAAATGACATTTAATGAAAAACCATTACCATAGGCCAATTGGCATAAACAAAATTAAGTTTCTACAGCATCTCATCAGTGTTATAACAAAATATCATTAAACAAAATGACTTTGTTATTTGAGGGTCTGCTGTAGTAGGAATCATTTAATCAAGTCTGATCTATCAGTAATGCTGCTTATATAAGACTAGTGCTACCAGTTTAATGGTTACATATGTATCATTTCCTTTGAATTTTTATAAATGCTCTGTGAACAAGGATTTATTATTTAAAATTTGCAAGTGAAACTGAGGGCCCCCAAGTAGTTAAGCAACTGTCTTAAGATCACATGGCTGGTGAATGGATGAACTAGGATTTAAATCCAGATTGACCCCAAAGCGTGATCTCTTGAACTGGAACAAGAAGCCAGTTCTTTTGACTCTTAGGTAATTCTGTTGATATGCCATATTGATGCCTAAAATTGTATATTTATGTTCTTCATAAAAACTAATGATTCTATTGTGTATTGCATGTAGTTGCAGCACCTTTCAAAACAAACCGTTCTTGCTTTGCAGACTGTTATACGTGAGCCTGATAACTTTAATAGGAGTAAACATATTTCAGCTCCCTGGGGGCTAGATGTCTCTCCTCTCCAGCCACCTAACCTCAGATCCTGAAAGCCATGGATTATGTATACACAGCATTGACAAGTGACTTCAAGTACAGCCTGAAATCTAATTATGTATCAAATCTCTGCCAAATTTTGCCAAATTGTTGGCAAAAGCAATTGTGAGAGCTCATATAATAACTCCTTCAAATTTCACTTCATTTCTTCTGCCTGTTTTCTGAAAGGGAGATAGATGAAGTGCAAAAGCAAAAGATGAGAGATGAGAGCAGGAGTAACAATGGAACCAGCTAATTCTTACGGAGAGCTAAATTTGAAATTATTGAGATCTGATTGTAATTTTTTTCCATTTCAAGTGCAATAATGATAATGAAAGAGTTCCTTTCTTCAAAGACAGTCCATTAAGTGTGGGCAGAAGGTATAGTGATTTTCTCACCTCAGTCTTTGGTCATTTGTGCTTGTTATAAATTAATGCAGGTAACTGTTGCCCACATCAATGCTACTGCGAAGAATGCTGCTGATGATAAACTCCGCCAGAGTCTCCGAAGGTTTGCAAATACGCACACTGCCCCAGCCACTGTGGTTCTTGTGTCGAGTAAGTGTGGAAACATTTGCTCATTTCGGCTAAACACACTGTTTGGGAATTATCATAGAAGACAGACACATTAAAGTAAAATGTACTTCTAGGAGGCTGAAATACATAAGGCATATTTATGCTTATCTCTGAGAAGTGTTCGGGGGGCGGGGAAAATGAGTCTACATGGATTACTGTATTTTCTCCTTGGAACTTGAATAAGGATTCTTGTGGGGCCAAGTTTGTTAAAGAAAATGTAATTTTGTTAAAAAAGAAAAAAATGTAGTTTTATTTTATTGTATCTTTTTCTGTTACCATTTGTCCCCCTTATACCGTCTTTCACCTCCTCCCACTTCTCTCCCCCCTTAATCACCACACTGTTATCCAGGTCCATGAGTCCTTTTTCTTTTTTGCTCAATCCCTCCACACCCAACACCACCCACCCCCACCCCGGAGCTGTCATCCTGTTCTCCATCTACAAGTCTGTGTTTTGCTTGTTAGTTCAATTTGTACATTAGATTCTACGTATGAGTGAGAACATATGGTATTTATCTTTCTCTGACTGGCTTATTTCACTTAGCATAGTGTTCTCCAGGTCCACCCATACTGTCACAAAGGGTAAAATTTTCTTTCTTTTTATAGCTGAGTAGTAGTCTACGTGTAAATGTACCATAGCTGTTTTATCAACTGGTCTACTGATAGACACTTGGGCTATTTCCAGATCTTGGCAATTGTAAATAACACTGCAGTGAGCATAGTAGAGCTTACATTCTTTCGAATTAGCATTTTAGGTTTCTTCAGAGAAATTCCCAAAAGTAGAATCACTGTGTCATAGGTAGTTCCACTTTTAATTTTTTGAGGTAACACCATACTGCTTTCCACAGTGGCTGCACCAGTCTGCATTCCCACCAACAGTGCACAAGGCTTCCCCTTTTTCCACATCCTCACCAGCACATTTTCTTTGTTTGTTGATATATTAGTGATAGACATTCTGACGTGTAAGGTGATAACTCACTGTGGTTTTAATTCTCTGATGCTTAGTGCCATTGAGCATCTTTTCATATGTCTGTTGGCCATCTCTGTGTCCTCTTTGGAGAAGTGTCTATTCAGGCTCCTTGGTCCATTTTTTAATTGGATTGTTTATTTTTGTGTGTGTTAAGTTTTATAAGTTCTTTATAAATTTTGTATATTAACCACTTATCAGATGTATTGGTGAATATGTTCTCCTTGTCAGTGGGTTGTCTTTTTATTTTGTTGATGGTTTCCTTTGTTGTGTAAAAACTTTTTAGTTCGATGTAGTCCCATTATTTGTTTCCCTTGCCTGAGGAGATATATCAGGGAAAATATTGCTACAAGCAATGTCTAAGATTTTATTGCCTGTGTTTTCATTTAGGATTTTTGTGCATTTAAGTCTAACATTTAAGTCTTTAATCCATTTTCTAAAATATATTTTATTAATTATGCTGTTACAGTTGTACCACTTTTTCCCTCTTGCCCTGCTCCACCTGGTACCCCTATTCCCTCCAGCAATACCCCCTCCCTTAGTTCATGTCCATGGGTCCTGCATGTAACTTCTTTGGCTTCTCCATTTCCTATACTGTTCTTAACATCCCCTTGTCTATTTTGTACCTACCATTTATGCTTATTATTCCCTGTACCTTTTCCCCCATTCTCCTCCCTCCCCCTACCCACTGATAACCCTCCATGCGATCTCCATTTCTGTAATTCTGTTTCTATTCCGGTTGTTTCCTTAGTTTTTCTAGATTCGGTTGTTGATAGTTAGGCATTTGTTGCCATTTTCATGTTCAAAGTTTTGATCTTCTTTTTCTTAAGTAAGTCCCTTTAACATTTCATGTAATACTGGCTTGGTGATGATGAACTCCCTTAGCTTTACCTTGTCCGGGAAGCACTTTATCTGCCCTTCCATTCTAAATGATAGCTTAGCTGGACAGAGTAATCTAGGCTGTATGTAGGTCCTTGCTTTTTATCACTTTGAATGCTTCTTGCCTGCAAAGTTTCTTTTGAGAAATCAGCTGACAGTCTTATGGGAACTCCTTTGTAGATAACTTTCTGTTTTTCTCTTGCTGCTTTTAAGATTCTCTATCTTTAACCTTTGGCATTTTAATTATGATTTGTCTTGGTGTGGGCCTCTTTGACTCCAACTTGCTAGGGACTCTCTGTGCTTCCTGGACTTACATGTCTATTTCCCTCATCAAATTAGGGATCTTTTCTATCATTATTTTTTCAAATAAGTTTTCAGTTTCTTTGTCTTCATCTTCTCCTTCTGGCATCCCTATGATTCAGATGTTAGTACATTTGGAAATGTCCCAGAGGCACCTTATACTGTTCTTGTTTTTTTTTAATTCTTTCTTTTTCTTGCTGTTCTGGTTGAATGCTTATTTCTTCCTTATGTTCCAAATTGTTGATTTGAATCCCAGCTTCATCCCCTCCCCTGTTGATTCCCTGTAGATTTTTTGTTATTTCACTTAGTGTAACCTTCATTTTTGCCTACGTCTTTTTTATATTGTTGCCATACTCAGTGAGTTCTTTGAGCATCCTGATCACCAGTGTTTTGAACTCTGCATCTGATAGGTTGGCTATCTCTGTTTCATTTTGTTCTTTTTCTGGGGTTTTGTTCTCTTCTTTCATTTGGGCCATATTTCTTTATCTTCTCAATTTGGCAGCCTCCTTGTGTTTGGTTCTTTGTATTAGCTAGAGCTGCTCTGACTTCCTGTCTTAGTAGCATGGACTATTGTAGAAAAGGCACCTATAATTGTATAGGGCAAAGCCTTAGTACCTGTCAGGATGGGGCATCCTGCTTCACTGCTTTGTGGCTCTCTGTTGGGGGAGGGCTTGGAGAGGGGACAGTACTGCTATCTGGCTTCTGAAGATTTGCCCAGCACTCACCCTATTACTGGTACCCTTCCAGCTGTTGCCTTGGTGCTGAATTCCAGAGGGGCTGGGTCTGCATATGTTTTAATTCCATGTGGGCCCTTTAAGGAAAGTCTCCTAAAAATCTGGTGTTTCTTCCAGCCCCCCAACCCCCACTGGTTTTTACAGCCAGAAGTTATCAGGATTTATCTTCCTAGTGATGGAACCCTGGGCTGTGCTGTATGGCTTGGGGTTGGGGTCGCTTGCTCCCATACCCCTCCTGATTTTTATCTACCTCACGTGAATGTGGGACCACTCCTTCCACACCACCACATCTCTGCCCCTCTCCACCCATTTCTGCATCTCTACCCCTTCTTCCCATCTGGTTGAATGTGGCTTCTTTAAATCCTTGGTTGTCGGACTTCCATACAGCCCGATTTCCTGACAGTTCTGGCTGTTATTTGTTTTGAGGTCTAGTTGTAATTCTTTCTGTGGTTGCGTGAGGAGGCAAAGCATGTCTGCCTATGCCTCCATCTTGGCCAGAAATTAGGCAAGTCTTTCCAATAAAATCTTTCCAGGGTGTCCCATAGCCACATCACTCCCACCTTCACGAACCATTCCCCTAGGTCTTTAATTCATTTTGAATTTATTCTTGTGTGTGCTGTAAGAAAGTGGTCTGGTTTCATTTTTCTGTACATATCTGTGCAATTTTCCCAACCCCATTTATTGAATAAACTATCTTTAGCCCATTATGTGTGTTTGCTTCCTCTGTCAAATATTAATTGACTGTAAAGGCATGTATTTATTTCAGGTCTCTCTGTTCTGTTCCATTGATCTGTGTGTCTGTTTTTATGCCAATACCATGCTGTTTTGATTACAGTGGCCTTATAGTATAGTTTGATACTAGTGTGATTCCTCCAACTTTGTTCTTCTTTCTCAAGATTGCTATTGCTATTTGGAATCATTTTGGTTCCATATAAGTTTTTGAAGTATTTGTTCTAGTACTGTGAAATGTGTCTTTGGAATCTTGATAGGAATTGCATTGAATCTATATATTGCTTTGTGTAGTACAGACGTTTTAATGATGTTAATGCTTCCTATCCATGAACATGGTATATGTTCCCACTTATTTGTTTCTTCTTTAATTTCTTTCTTCAGCATCTTATAATTTTCCAAAGTACAGGTCTTTTATATCCTTGGTTAAGTTTATTCCTAGGTATCTAACTCTTTTTGAAGCAATTGTGGGTAGGATTATTTTCTTAATTTCCCTTTCTGTTCATTATTGGCATATAAAAATGTTACTTTGTATTCTGCTAGTTTACTGAACTCATTTATCAGTTCTAGTAGTTTCTTGGTAGAATCTTTAGGGCTCTCTGTGTACAATATTATGTCATCTGTAATTTTATTTTTCACCCTGGGTCCAATGTTGCTAATCTTAAAAATCTAAGATGAGTAATTTCCAGAGTTGCCACTCCCCAAAATATTAGTATTTGTTCCCTGTTAGTAATATAAGCAATGTGTGTCTTTGGGTTTGGTATAAGTATATGGTAAAATTGTCTTCCTGTGTGAATTTGTCTGATACGAAATGTGTTCCTGTTCTAGAAAGGGAGAGGGGAGCAGCTTTGAATATAGTCCAGCCATTCCTTTCTTCCTCATACATATCAGCAGGGTTGTCTGTGTCTGTCAAGTGTTTCTAATGTTTGGGGATGGGTTTGGGTTGTATCTTTTCTTTCAGCTGATGTCAATTTTGCCTTGGAACTTAGTGACCTGAGACACAGACATGGTTTCCACATAATTTTGATCCATAAAAACCAGGCCTCAGAAGCACTGCTACATCATGCTAACGAACTGATCAGATTTGAAGAGTTCATTTCTGACCTGCCCCCCAGGTCACCACTAAAAATGCCAGTAAGTAAGTTTGCATTCTTTTTGCTGTATTACAGCATTAGGTTGAGGAGGCTGAAGACAGCCCTTAACAAAGGGGTCTGCAAGCCTAGGGAAGGCTTTTCTTTATGGGAGACTGGCCAGATTTTGACATAAGGCTTAAAAACCTTTAGTTCTTCTCTTACAAATTTACAGAGACTTCATATGTATGAATGTTGTTTTTATTTTTTTTTTTAAATGTCAAAGGGAATTGACTTAGATTCACCTTACCAGTAGCCACTTGCCAACGTCTCCAAAGTGAGCAATGCTTTGTGTCAGATGGACAGAAGTAATGGAATAAGTTCCATTGGATGGAACTTAAGGATAGGAATAATGGAGTAAGAGTCATCACTCCTGTGCTTCCAAGTGTTGCGGGTAAAGAATAGGGTGATGGTTTATACCTACTGGTGTGTTTGGAGTCAGATAAACAAAATTATTGGACAGTTTTTAGGCATTTAAAAAGTAAGCTCCCAGCAGGCCTCTAAGCGTTTTTGTAGCTGTACTCTCTATCATGCACATGCACAGTTAGGCAACGTTATTGCTGCACCTATAGCTTGTTAAGCCGCATGATAGGAGAATGTGAGCATATTGCCAGCGGGATGAACATTTCTGATAGTCTTGATTTCGGATAGGAATGTTTACTGCAATGCTGAGCTGTGTTTAAGTTGCTTAGAGAATATTTTTGTAATTGTTAAATAATAATAATAGAGAGGAGCTATAGTGTAGATGAAGCAGCAGAGTAGGCAATCCCATAATTAAGTGCAATTTTAATATAATTAAATAACTTTAGAGTTACAGAAGTGCCTCAGAAATTATCTCACTCAAAGTCTTCATTTAAGGAAAGAGAAACAGCACTTAGAAAAAGTAAGCAATTCATTGGAGGTCACACGGTGTGATCATAGCAGAGCAAAGACTGGACCCTGGGCCCCTGATCAAGCACTTGAGCTACTAGTCCCTCTGCGTTCCCTGATACCCAGGGCAAGCCAAGATTAAACACATGTTAAGGACTGTCCACAGTTGGGGATACCAGAGTCTGGCCCTACTTCAGTCTTTGGTGCCACCCTCTCAGTTCATTTTTGTTGTTATTCAGTAGTTTTTAGTCTTTTGGTGATGGCTACATTCTTCTCCCTTCTGTTTCAATTTGCAGGAAAAAAGACATTATTCAGAACATTAGATCTTGCCAATCTCATTCACTAGAGTGATAACTTCAGATACATTTCTCTTTTTCTATGTTTTTTAGTCTAAGTAAGTTCACCTTCTCCCATGTAAATCATTACCTCTCCTCCAAGGCCACTAGCTTGTTGGAGCTCACTCATTGTTGTACTTACTTTGTAACTGAACGTGTGCCCTTGAGTTAACCTGTTGTAACACTTCTCCTCTGTGTCAGCAGTGCCACACTCTGCTCTATGTTTATAACCTACCAGCAAATAAAGATGGCAAGAGCATCAGCAACAGGCTCAGACGCCTGTCCGATAATTGTGGTGGGAAAGTGCTGAGCATCACAGGCTGCAGTGCAATCCTCCGCTTCATAAACCAAGATAGTGCAGAACGGGCCCAGAAGCGAATGGAAAACGAAGATGTCTTTGGGAATAGGATCATTGTGTCATTCACTCCAAAAAATAGAGAACTCTGTGAAACAAATAGTACAAATGCAATTACTGATAAAGTGAAGTCTCCCAAAAAACTTAAGATTCCAAAATTGTGCCTCATCAAAGATGCAAGTGAGCAACCTTCCAGTGCCAAAGCCTTGCCTGGAAAAGGGTCGCAGGCAAATTCTGGATCTGCTACAAAAAACACAAATGTGAAAAGTTTACAGGTAATTGTGATACCTCTTGCTTTCTGAAGTTTATGGTAGGTTTGGTTTCTTTGTCTCTTTGATAGGCCTGCTTGCTTTTGGTGTGTCCTTTTTTTATTTCCGTTTTGATGACACTCAAAGCCAGATGATTTCTGTGTGGGTTCTGACACACCTTGGGTACTTAAATTTGCAAATCCTCTGCGCTTGTCTCTTTTAAGGAGTTGTGCCGCATGGAGTCAAAGACTGGCACTAGAAACAGTGAATCCCAGCAGGGTAACCTGAGGCTGGCGGCACCTTCTCACAGAAACTCAAGTGTAGTAGCGCCCACACTGAAAAACTCCGGGATGGCAGAATCCATTTACAAAACTCTTCCGAAGTAGGTTGAATTATTCTCTTGTAGTTGCTTCTCCAGTGTGAAGGAAAACAAATGACCTCTGATTTTTCCCTCCATTAGAAAAGAGAACCTCAGTGCCCGGAGTGTTACCAGTTCTCCTGTAGAGAAAAACAACAAAGAGGAAACTTTGTTCCAAGTGAGTTACCCATCTGCTTTTAGCAAGTTGATCGCATCTAGACAAGTCAGTCCTCTTCTCACATCTCCGTCTTGGTCTTCTCGGTAAGTCCAGCTTCTTGATCCATGTGGTGGTTTACGTGCAATAGAAAGGATGACATGTTTGTTTAAAAGAGTTCAAGTAAGCTCTGGCTGGTGTAGCTCAGTGGATTGAGCGCGGGCCTGCGAACCGAAGGATCGCGGTTCGATTCCCAGTCAGGGCACATGCCTGGGTTGCCAGGCCAGTTCCCGGCAGGGAACATACAAGAGGCAACCGCACATTGATGTTTCTCTCCCTCTCTCCTTCCCTTCCCCTCTAAAGATAAATAAAATAAAAAAATCTAAAGGGAAAAAAAAAAGTATTTAAAAAAAAAAAAAAAAGAGTTCAAGTAATGTAGAAGTACATAAAGTAAAAGAGAAGTCTCTCATTTCTCCTCTCCTAGCCCTGCTTCCTCAGGTAATCTTAGCTAATATTTGGGGACAGTGCTTCTCACTATCTTTCCCTCCTCCCTGCGGACATCAGTAACCAGAGGTCCAAGAAAGAAGCCTGTCCTGGAGTTCCTGGCCAATAATGGGAAACACTTTAAGATGTCCTTGCCATTTCCTTATTTCTTCATCATGTTGAGGAAAAGGCCCCAACTGGACATGCATTGGTTATTCTTATTCATAGGATAAATGCATGAAGTAAAGATCTCTGTAACACTTACCTTACAAGCTTTCTAAACTCACACCGAGTAATTTTGGAGGCTTGGAAGACAGAAGGAGCCATAAGACCATGTTGCATCCCATGAGCTTCTTCTAGCGTTATAGGTATTCTGTCGAGTTGGTGAAGAGTCACAATAGAAGGTGACTTTGGACCTGTAAAATTACATTTAAAAATTCACACAAAGCTTCTTTTTCTTACATGGGGAAGAAATGGAGCATATGAGCAAGAATATCTAGCTTTTTCAAAGCTGAGGAAGATTAAATGACTAACAGTGGTATTACATGCTAGTTTCCTAGGAATAAATGTCCAAAGTGGAAAATTAATTGCTACCTTTAGTTTTAAATTATGTAATAAAAGAATATTTCATATTAAATAATTTATTGGTTGTTAATATGGGTTCAACAGATAGTACTTTTGACAATAAGTCTAAATCAATATATGTTGAAATCAAAACCACATTTGAACCCTGGCTGGTGTGGCTCAGTGGATTGAATGCTGGCCTGCAAACCAAAATGTCACCAGTTCAAATCCCAGGCAGGGCACATGCCTGGGTTGCAGACCAGGTCCCCAACTGGGGGCATGGGAGAGGCAACCAATTAATATTTCTCTCACACTGATGTTTCTCTCCCTCTCTTTTTCCCTCCCTTCCCTCCTCTCTGAAAATAAATAAATAAATAAATAAATAAGCAAGCAAGCAAGCATGCGTGCGCACACATACACACATTTGAAAACCAAATTGCATTGTGGCAAGCTCTATGTATAGTTTCAAACAAAGCCTAAATTATATAAACTAAATAGGATAACATTTAAAAAAGTAATTTCAATATGTTTGTCTTAAGCAGGAATATGTCTCCAAACCTTTTAAACAGGACATCCCCTCTTGCTTTCAGTGTTGCAAATTCAAGCATTGGCGCTGACTGCTCAGACCCATTTGCAAATGGTGCTGACATTCAGGTCAGCAACATAGACTACAGATTGTCCCGGAAGGAGCTGCAGCAGCTCATGCAGGAAGCGTTTTCCAGGCATGGCAAGGTAACCTTTCATTCACTCTTGTTCTTGCATTTGTTTTACCCTTTGCTGACATTTCAAATCGAGAGAACTTAATTGAACACCATAACCACGGTAGAATAGAAATGTTACTGAATGGGCGTGAATGCCTTCCCTTGGTCTGCTCTTGGTGGTACCATACATTCTGTTTTGGGGACACAGCCCCAGAGAGCAAGAAACTAGCAGAGAAGTACTTCTGGTCCCAGGCAGGGATTTATTTAAATGGCACTTTGGGAAATAAAACATTGATGGCTTTTAGCTCTGGCTGCTAAAATCCAGAAATAGGATTCTAAAATAATGTTGGCTGTCTTTGGTAGTATCTTACTGTATCTGATTCAGTTTTTAAGTGCAGTTTGCTAAAAGAAAAATGAGCCTTTTCCAGATTCTTAAAATGGTTATGCCCCAGGTTTTTGCAGGGTCGGAAAAAGACTTCTAAACACCTCTTGCATGTGTAGGCCTCAGCCTGCGTCAGAGAGCTGTGTGTGCCAGAGCACACAGCCAGGCCAGACCAGTGCCACGTCCCTGAAGGTCACCTGTCCTAGGTCACTTAGTGCAGACATGTTCCCTCACTTCACTGAAGTCCACACATGTGTCTCTTAATGATTCACCTTCAGTTTTGAAATTATAAGGTTCCCGGTGGACACAGCATCTGTTTTCTTTCTCACTGTTGTAGGTGAAGAGTATTGAGCTCAGCCCCCACACAGATTATCAGCTCAAGGCTGTTGTTCAGATGGAAAACTTACAAGAAGCAATCGGTGCGGTGAATAGCCTCCACAGATACAAAATTGGCAGCAAGAAGATCGTGGTCTCACTTGCCACAGGAGCTGCTAATAAATCACTCTCTTTACTGAGGTAAAAAACAAAGAAAAGCCACTTATTTTAGGAAATAACATTTTGGCCCTGACCCAATTTTGTAAATTATGAAAATAGATTTTATCAAATGTCAACCCTCTCTGGTGATTACATATGCAATAATGCTTATTCTGAGCTGATGGAGTTAGAAATAAGCTAGGTAGAATAATTTAACTCTTGTCGGTCATTAACCAAAGGTGAAGCACAGCCTAAACTTGGCAGGCACTTAGGAGTGAAAAAATACACTACATATCCAGAACAGCTTCTAAAAATAGTAGACCTCGACAGTAGACGTCTATGAGCCTGCAAGGTCTGAAATATTACTTGCCAATCTTAGTAGAAGGTGGATTAATCTATAAAGGGTGGATCTACAAGCTCTTAACTTGCAGATATATCCATAATGTCAAATAGACACCAAGCCCCATAATTCTCATCACAAATATCAATTTTAGGAATCTGGTGAAGGTTTTATTGGAAATAAGCTTTCTTCACTCTTACTGTTTTGAGTCTAGTAAAATAGGACTCACTCCTGAATATCTGTTCAGATTCTTAAAGATCTTTTCTCTGATAATGTATTTCATTATTATAAATTGTTCCCCCCCTTAGAATAAAAATAATACTCGTGGAAGAAAATTTGGGAAGTACAGAAATAAAAGAAATAAGGGAGGAAAATTATCTATAGTCCTATGGCTCAAAGGCAATCACTCTTTAACAGTTTTGCTTTTTGTTTTTCCTTTAAATGTTTTTAGTGGCTTTTTGTTTTTTTAAACCATAGTTGAGATGATATCGTATTTGATTATGTATCAACTACAGGAATTCTACTCCCATATCGCTGACATAAGAACCACTGTGTAGCCGGAGACATTGAAGCTATTCTGCCTTTTGCTCTGAATTAACAAGGTGTTAGTCTTAGTAGTTAGTAGAAAGCCCTGTGTTTGAGTCAGAGAAGCATCCCAGTGTGTTACTTAATATTCTTTAATTGCCATGTCCCTGAAGTCCCTTCTTCAAATTTTTCTGGAAAATAAATTCTGACACATCAGAAACTGCTAAATTTGTTTTGTTTGTACATTATTATTATTAGTCAGTTTTACATATTTGTTGATTTCCAACAGCATTTATTCTCTAACTGATTAAGGTTTTGTCTTACAGTGCAGAAACCATGTCTGTTCTTCAGGATGCTCCCGCCTGTTGTCTGCCTCTTTTAAAATTTACAGATATCTATGAAAAGAAGTAAGTTAGGTTTATTTTTTCATTGACCCAATCAGTACTGATTCATGACTTCCATAATTCCAGTATTGATTGGTGATTGGCATAAAACTGTGTAGAAGCTCTTAAGGAACTTAAGCAGCCTGATGGAGGAAGTAAAACAAAGACAGCAGTGTTCAGATTTACATTTTGATTTTAACATACATTTTTTAAAACTTCTTTCATTTTTAGCAAATTTAGATCTCAGTCCCCAAAATGGTACTTTCATTTTTTTCTAGCTGACTGATCAATTTTGTTATTTT
This sequence comes from Glossophaga mutica, assembly GCA_039655065.1. Classification (NCBI taxonomy): domain Eukaryota; kingdom Metazoa; phylum Chordata; class Mammalia; order Chiroptera; family Phyllostomidae; genus Glossophaga; species Glossophaga mutica. The sequence continues at coordinate 103,031,257 of CM077305.1, forward strand.
TTTAAAAATTTTATTTTAACTGTTGTTCATGTACAGTTTTCTGTCTTTTAGTCCCATCCCAGCCCACAATTTTGTTATCAAGTGAAAATTTTGAGCACCTTCTGAACTGTAAGCTCTAGGATGACAAGGTCTGGATCTGCCCTAACACTGTATCTTCAGTAGCCAGCACATAATAGATGCTCATCAAGGATCAGTGGAGTGAAAGGCTGAGGCTGTGTGGACAGTGCAGAGCTGGGAAGGACACAGCCTTTGTCCTTGAGGAGCTTATGTCTGGAATGGAAAGAAAAACACAAGTTATTACATAGAGCAAAGAAAACTGTCATTAAAAGGAAAATATTGTAAGGATACAGCAGATGGAAAGAGCAGGAGCTTGCCCATTTATGTGAATGATGGGAACCCTGAGGTTTTGGAGGAATGAGGGGAGGGGAAGGATGTGGTGGCAGGAACCATGCCCCAGGGAGACTCGTCTGGTGGCAGTCATGTCTAAGATGGAGTGCAGAGGGGAGAGAGCTGCCCCAGTCCCAGTTCAGAGCAGATGCTGTTGGAACAGAAGGAACCACATACCACAGAAGTTTCAATTGTTGGTGAGGCAGGTCTTGGGAACTAGTTTTATATAGTACGCAAGGTAAAAAGTAGAGGTCAATTTGATTCTCAGTTTTTTTTTGCACTGGATGACTGGGAAGGTGGTTTATGGTTAAACTGGAAATAGGGAAATAGAAAACATGTTCAAGAGGTACAACAAGTTTTTGATCTTGGTTTTAGACATAGCATGAGTTTTAGGAAGCTGTTGGAATATCTGGGTAGAGAGTTCAGTTTGTCCTCTGCACATTTGGAGGACGTCCCCTCTGGAAAGAGGTTGGCTCCCAAGAGAAGCCAGCTATTTGCCTAAAGGTGATCATGAAAGACATGGGAGCAGATAAGATCAGAGAAGAGGGAGGAGAAACAGAGAAGGGCAGAACTGCGTGGAATGCCACTTGGAACAGGAAGTGCATGAAAACCCAGAGGTGAGAATGTTACCAGGTGTGGGGATGGCTCAGTTCCCATCAAGGGAACTGAGACAGTGGTGTGAGGTTTGGGGAGGAGAAGGAGCCTGCTGATGACTTAAAAGCCATCTCTAAAGCATCTTGTGGATTAAATCCTGGAGGGAACAGTTGACAGACTTGGTGATGAAACAGCAGAAGCAACTCCAGGGAGGCCAGCTGTTTTCATTATTGGGAAGACAGGTGTACAAGACGGTGAGAGCATGCAGGAGAATGTGCCTCTTCAGGAGAGGGACATAGCAGGAGTGAGGGCAAGAAGGTGTGAGACCAGCTTTGGTAGAGGAGTGTAGGGCACTGGGAAGAAACCGTTGGAGCAGCTGTAATTTAATGAACACTTACTATGTGCCAAGCTCTCTCATACGTAATTAGATTTAATCCTCAAATTCATCTCTGAGGTAGGCCACCCTATTTTACAGATGAGAAAACTGAGGCCCAAACTGGTTGTGTAACTTGACTAAGGTCGTACAGATTGAGGTAGGATATAAACTCAAATCTGTCTGCCCTGATTCAAAGCCTGTGCCTTAAAGCTCCAAGTATGAAAGACACACATCAGGAGGAGAAGTGAGGGGCCCAGTCTCAGAGGTGTAAGTATGGGTCATCAGGTTGAAGCATAAGTAAGGCAAGGCAGTAGCTGGAAAGGCACACACCTCTATTGAAGGAGCAGAGCAGAGGTGGTGAGAGGTAATGTAGAGGGGTTTGAAGTGAAGGGAAGCCAGATTGAGAGATGTCATACCAGATAGCTTTCCATTTCAGAAAATTATGTGAGGCATATATGGAAATTCAGTGGGGATTAAGGGATAGCTACCAAATAATGTAATCATAATGGGCAGTGAGCCGAGAGAACTTGAAAGAGTGGTGAATGAATTTATAGTAGAGTTATTCCAGTTTTACCTCTGAAGAGACAGAGACACTATTGGTTGTAGCTCTTACTTAAAACAGGATAGGTGTTTGTGTATAATCAAAGAAAAATGTTCTAAGTCAGCATCTTTTTTTCCTTGGTTTTAGGTTTGGACACAAGTTGAATGTGTCAGATTTATATAAATTAACAGACACAGTCGCAATCCGTGAACATGGAAATGGAAGACTGGTGTGTCTCTTACCCAGCAGTCAAGCTCGACAGAGCCCGTTGGGGTCTTCCCAGTCCCATGATGGCTCCTCAACAAATTGCAGCCCAATTATATTTGAAGAATTAGAATATCATGAGCCTGTCTGCAGACAGCATTGTCCCAATAAGGATTTCAGGTATAACACCTGTTTGCCTTAAGCAATAATCCTTTTGTATAAGGTCATGGAATAGCTTCTTAGAATTACCTTGCTACTGTTTATTCTACTAGGAAATGTCAGCTGACTATTTCATTTTCTTTGCAGTGAACATGAATTTGATCCAGACTATTACAAGATTCCTTTTGTGATTCTCTCTTTGAAGACATTTGGGCCCCAGGTTCATAGTCTCCTGCAGACACACGAGGGCACCGTGCCTTTATTAAGGTGAACATTGTGACTTTATGGCTTAGTTCTCCTCTTTATAGAAAATCTCCCTCCCTGTCCACACTTCTCCCCAAGCAAGTATTGTAGAATGCTTCATCCTGGCCATCCTTCACCTTGTAGTCAGTTAAAGTATATCTAAAATGGGTCCAATCCCTTGGTATTTCAACAAGAAAATTTGTGTTTGTGCTAAATTTTAGAAACAAACACAAGTAAGACAGTTTCCTCTCCACAGAGGAGATTATAAATGCTATAATAGAAGTGGGCACAAGTGCCACAAGAGTACGCACAAGCCAGTTATAGATTTCAGAATTTGAGAGAGAGAAGTTTTCTTCAGAAGTCCATTTAACCACACCATCAGTCATCTATCTGGTAGACAGTTCAGGGGCCAGTGCAGGATTAAGTTGCCTTAAGGCCTATAATACATTAAAGCAAATGAATGACTGACTTGGAATTCAGTTGCCTTATTTTTAAACCCTTCTGCTGGAAAATTGTCCAGGAATTTCTGGTACCATTAGACTGCATCAAAGAGGTAAATTCCACAGTGACTGGCTTCCAGTGACCTTAATTTTAATGCCATACCCAGATTATGGGTATTTAAACAAATTATTAATAGATACATTAAAATAAAGACCTGTTTAGCAGGTGCTTTGCTTCTCCATTATGTTAATTAATCTTTTTCTTTTCTTTTTTTCTTTTTTTTTAACTTCAGCTTTCCAGATTGTTATGCTGCAGAATTTGGTGAACTAGAAATATTGCTGGAAAATCGAAGGGGTGTTCCCTTAGAACACCTCATCACCTGTGTTCCAGGTGTAAACATTGCCACTGCACAGAATGGCGTCAAAGTAGTGAAATGGATTCACAACAAGCCCCCTCCTCCAAACACAGGTAGGGGGTCAGGTGTTTGGTCCTTCTGGGCCTCCATGTAGTGAGAGAAGGCTGTTGGCTTTTACCTTAAATGAATGTGAAGGACCATGGGTATCTCCTTTGATTTTTTTAAAAAAATGGCTCTCTAAAGTACAAAGGTTTGGCAGAACTAGACTTTTTGAAAGTACCAGCATAAATTATGTAAAAAATTAAAAACCCAAATTCCTCAGTTACAAATCTCTAGCTACCTCATTTTATGAAGCTTTTCAACTTGACAGTTTACTGTCCTTTTTAAAATAGTTTCACGTATTTGGAGGAAAATCTCTTGAGTCCAGATTTACCTTCAAAATTCATTTTGCTTCACATTTCTGATTTTGATAAATGTGAAAACAGATTTAACTTTAAATGACCAGGACATTTGGGTTAGTTTCTGAGTTCTGGTCATTCCCTGAGTTGCAGATGTCTGCTCTACTACCTGTGAACAACTCTTTAAGTTGCTGCCTTTATGCTTCCCCTTCCTTCTCTTTAGCTCTCAGTACTTCCTCCTTTTCTCCCCCCACCGCCCGCTGGCTGCCCTGGGGGGAGAAGGGTATGGATAACAGGGAGCTGAATTTGTACCAGAGCTTCTTACCTGCCTCCCGCTGTTCACCTCAGTTCTAGAGCACCCTGGGTCCTCTTATGTCTTTGCTGTTAAAACTTGTTAATTATATGAACAGTCAAGATAAATGTTAAAACCAGTCTCTTAATTTTATATCATGCTAGTTTTACATTATTGCTTTCTGTGGTTTCCTGGGCAATACTCTCAGCTTCTTTATGGATTAGGCTATTCTGGGCTACCTGCTTGATGACCATTTATATGGGTTGGCCAAAAGGTGTAGTAGCACTTAATTGTCTTTAACTTCATTCAAAACAATTTTGTTAGATTGTGTTGTCACAACTATCATATCAGCATGCATTAAAAAATAATCAAAATTGGTGGATTTTTGTATAGCCATTTTAATATTGAAGATGAACGAAAATGTGCAGCATTTTTGGCATATTATGCTTTATTATTTTAAGAAGGGTAAAAATGTAACTGAAATGGAAAAATTTGTTCAGTGTATGGAGAAGGTTCTGTGACTGATCAAACGTGTCCAAAGTGGTTTGTGAAGTTTCGTGCTGGAGAGTTCTCGCTGGACAGTGCTCCACAGTCAGGTAGACCAGTTGAAGTTGATCACGATCAAATTAAAACACTGATATACCATGCAGGAGATAGCTGACATACTCAAAATATCCAAATCAATAAAATTATTGGTGAGATGAAAAATACATCTTTTATTTTATGGAAAAAACTAAATGGACTTTTTGGCCAACCCAATAACTTTTGTTCCTATGGGAAAGTATGTTCCACGTGACCAAAATACAAGTGGTTCTTTGAAATACAACCAGTTTATAAGCTGGAAACTTCCTGTGTATTTTCACTTCTGCTCTAACACTGTGGTGAATTACGCTTTACTTTGGCAACTTGACTTTGAGAAGTAGTGGGAAAGTCTTTGCCAGCCCATAAATAAGTTGGGCTAACCTGTTAATAATATGGAACTTGAGTACAGAAACTGAGAAATAAGGCAGCTAGTTGGTCTTGTTCGCTTGGTTCTGACTGAGCTCAAGCAAGGGAGTGCAAGGCTAGTTACCTTCCTCTCCTTCAGCTGTATGTCATGCTTAATGCCTTATGCAGGTTGTTCTTCTCTCCCTACTGTCTAGACCCTTGGCTTCTGCGTTCTAAAAGTCCTGTAGGTAATCCCCAGCTGATTCAGTTCAGTAGAGAAGTGATCGACTTACTGAAGAGCCAACCATCCTGTGTCATACGGATTAATAATTTCATCCCATCTTATCACCATCATTTTGCAAAGCAATGCCGAGTATCAGACTATGGGTATTCCAAGCTGATTGACTTATTAGAAGCAGTGCCTCATGTGTTACAGGTAAGAAATGCTAAGGGATTATTGTTTAAAGATGGGAATATTTCTGTATGACTCTGACTACCTCAGCCGAAGAACCAGGATAGCTGATAACCTACTTAATTCCTAAGAAGTAAGTTCAGAGCAAAACACCCAATACTGGCTTTCTTTGGAGTGCAGAAAACATACACAGGGTGCCTTTTTAATCTTTTAGAAAGCTATGAGCTTCCAACTTAAAGGAAGTCCTTGGAGCACTGAGGGTTTTCTTTCTAATCTCTCTAGACTGACCTTCTTGCTAGCATATACCCTTCCAGAATTGTTCGCTATTACATGAGAATTGCTGTGAATATGCGCTTACCTTTCTTATAAATGAGTTGATGACTAGTTACTGGGCTGGAGCCTGGCATGGGTTCCTAAGAGGTCCGTGCCTGTTAATTTTTATTATTATAATGGTAAAATGGCCTTAAAAACTTAAGCTTTCCTTTAGAAACAAAATTATTTACCCAGACTGATAGCTTGTTTTTTGTTTCTCTGCTCCTGACAATTTGGGAAGAGTATGCAGGAGGAGAAAGGTACCAGGCCCTTGAGTGATTGTTCATTTTGATGGTTTACAGTTAGTTGACCTACCTGTGTTTCCACATGCAGATCTCATACATAAAGGGAGCTGTTCTCTGGGGCAGTAACAGAGAGAGAAAAGCCAGCAACAAGAAAGTCAGTATCTGCCAAGGTTTTACGAGTATAAATAATCCCTGCGTTTGATTTGCAGATTCTCGGAATGGGCTCCAAACGTTTGTTGACCCTCACACACAGGGCCCAGGTGAAGCGCTTTACTCAGGATTTACTAAAACTTCTCAAATCCCAAGCTAGCAAACAGGTCGTTGTGAGAGAATTCTCACAGGCTTATCATTGGTGAGTTGATGCAAAGAAAAAATATGAAAACAATTATTTTAAAACACTTTTCTTTTCCCAAATTGCAAATAATTATCTAACTTTTCTATGGAACATTCTTTTGGAAAACTTATAAAGTTATTTTGACAAGTGATAGTTCTCATTTTTTATCTATTTCCTTGGTTAAAATCTAGGTGTTTCTCAAAGGACTGGGAAGTCACTGAATATGGGGTTTGTGAGTTGATCGATATCTTATCAGAGATTCCAGACACAACCATCTGCCTGTCCCAACAAGATAACGAAATGGTGATTAGTATGCCCAAAAGAGGTATGTAGACTGGAAGTAAGTGGTCTGTTTCAATGGTTGTTTTAACCTGGAATCATGCAGGGGGTGCACCTTTCTCCACGTTGTGCATGGTTCCTGAAGATTCCAGGGAAAGTGCACTATGAAAATGGCTCTGTTATGCGTTGGGTTCCTAGGCTCTTCAGAGTAGGTGGAACCACTTGTTGAGAAGAAAAGCCAGCTAGTTTTTCAGGGGAAGAGGCATAAACATTCTTACAAGGCCTCTTCAGCCTGTCTGTGGCTGTTCATGCCACAATTATTCAGTTGAGAGTCAGTGACCGTAGCTGTTGCTTATTTCTTTTTAACTCTGAGAAACTTTACTATGCACACTTTTGAAGGAACGAAAACTCCAATCAATGTTCTGTTTTGTTTTTCATATTTTAGTAGTTCCAGGAGTTGACGTCTGGGAGATGGGATAGATAAGCCTACATACTGTCACGTTCTCCCACTGTTGTTGATCAGTGCTTCTCACATTGTGCCCCCGCACAGCACTGACACCCATGAAATCGTAGTATTTCAAAGCTGCAGTGAGTCATGTCAGCCTTTTTCTAATTCTAGTTTAAAAATTAATAGAAACAAAATTGTAAGTTTAAGCTTTTTCTCCTGTCTTTTTGTTAAACTTTGGATGCCTTGTAATCTCTTCTGCTAGCAATTTTGAGTGAGGATCGGATGAATAAACAAAAAGCATGTGAATATTCAGAAGTGTGATTTCATAGAAATAATTTCTAGATTTTTGAGGTATAGGGGCCTGTATATGTGTCATGTTTATATATGGGGTAGGGGGGCAAGTCGGGGTGGGAAGTGGCTAGAGAAATTATTTCTAGCTTATAAAATGACGTTACATAGGTATGTGTGTGTACGTGCATTTCATTGTATGCATAATAGTGTCCTGACTTCCTGGTGTTCTGCCCTCAAATGAGTTTGAAAACCATCTGCAAAGAGAGGAGCATGTTTGTTTTGGTTGTGTATGTTTGGAAGGCAAAGATAATATCTTTTGTAACCCATGCATAAGACTAACTACAGATATAATATTAAACACAAGTGGGTAGAAGATTGTGATTTGTGTGTTTTGCTTTTTGTTGTTTTTTTAAAGAGCGTACCCAGGATGAAATAGAAAGGACAAAGCAGTTCTCCCAGGATGTCGTTGACTTGTTGCGGCACCAGCCCCATTTCCGGATGCCCTTTAATAAGTTCATCCCCTCTTACCATCACCACTTCGGCCGGCAGTGCAAACTCTCGCACTACGGGTTTACCAAACTACTTGAACTTTTTGAAGCCATACCCGATATCCTACAAGTAAGGGAAGAAATTATATTTTTATGAACAATATGTAGGGAAATTTTATTTCATTTTCCTGAGAAGTAGAGAGTTACGAAATAGGATGGAAATTTGAAGTATTTCTAACAGAGAAGCTATGTTGTTGGCTTATTAGTATTTAGGTAAATGTGGTTTTTGTCCTTCAGTATAGAAATAAATCATTCTTCACACTTGTTTTAGGATAATTATTGAAAAAAGATTAGTCCTCGCTGGTATGGTTCAGTGGATTGAGCACCAGCCTGTGAACCAAAGGGTCCCCAATTTGATTCCCAGTCAGGGCACATGCCTGGGTTGTGGGCAGGTTCCCAGGAGGGGGCACACGAGAGGCAACCACGTGTTAACGTTTCTCTCACTGCTTCCCTTCCCCTCTCTAAAAAAAATAAGTAAATAAAAGCTTTTAAAAAAGATTAAATATTTCAAATTTTTAAGTTAAACATTCTTTCATTAGTTTCATACTTTCTAAATCTGTTATGTTGGAGGGGGGAACAAGTACATGAGGTGATACAAATGCTTAGCTTATAAATGATGGGTAACTTAAACTAGATTTGTATTATTGATTTTTATTAATTTTACCATTTTTGACCTTAAAAGGGCTTTTTACATTTTAAAACAATTTTCGTGGTAAGATACACATTACCTACTTAACTGTTTTTAAGTGTACAGTTCAGTCGTGTTAAATATATTTACATTGTTGTTCAACCAAATACCAGAACTTTTTAATCTTTCAAAATTGAAACTGTATTTATTAAACAATACTAAAATGCTTTTTAGTTACTAATTGTATACATTTTCACACCATTTAATTCCATGAACAGTCATAACTTTTTCAGTGTTCCTTTCCTCCTCCCGTGTGTTTTCCAAGGTATTGGAATGTGGAGAAGAAAAAATCCTCACTTTGACAGAGGTAGAACGATTCAAAGCTCTAGCTGCTCAGTTTGTTAAACTCCTTCGGTCCCAAAAAGATAACTGTCTTATGATGTCAGATCTGCTCACAGAATATGCTAAAACGTTTGGTTACACATTTCGTCTCCAAGACTATGATGTCAGTTCAGTTTCAGCTTTAACACAGAAACTCTGCCATGTTGTGAAGGTAAACAGATTTTTTCCCCCCATGAAATAACACTTGTGGCATACTCTCCATTGGGGCGTTCATATGTACTGTAGCATTTCTGTAGTTATACGTCGCACTGCTTACTGCTTCACAACTTGCTTCGTGTGCCATTAATACCTTTTTGGGGCTATATAATATGATTTAGGTTTGGCAGTGTAGATCTTTGGCCTTGCCTTTGTGTGTTTATTAGTGGTCTTGCCAAAATAATGTCTTCTTGAACTAATGATGTCACTGTTTTATCCCAGGATGTTTATCCTCTGTTGTATTGGTCTCAGTACTAGTGACCCAAAGTTGGATCCTTCTAAATAGGTCTTCATCTCTGAAGTTTTGAGGAGACGCAGTTACAGATCTCTTCTCCCTTCCAGATTTTGACTCACTTAAGGAGCAGGTACACCTGCTAGGAGCAAGCTAGGACTGAGAATTGCCTTTGTCCCTGGTAGTGCTGGATTGGGTAGGGTCCCTTCTGTTCTTCCCTGCCCTGGACTGAACTGAGCCTCCCAGTCCCAGGCACAGCAGCTGGAGGGTTTTCAGGCTTCATTCACCACAGAACCAAGAAAACTCACTACAGGGAGGAAGAAATGGAAAGGAAAACAAAGTAGCAGCAGCCCCAGCCACAGTTCTGGAAAGAATCTGTGTACTCGGTCAAAGGAGGAAAAACCTTCACAGGAGACCAGTATATAACTGCTGGAGAGTAGGATGAACATTAGGTGTGGAACACTGGAGACCAAGGAGGAGGAATGGCCAGCAGCATCTCATGCTACTGAGAGGTCAGGTGAGACCAGGGCTAACGTGACCTTTGGACCTAGCTAAGTATGCGTGTCTGAGAGCTGCTGAGAAGGATCTACTTGAGAAAGAAGATAAATATACAAAGGTGAGAAAGGGTGATGGGCACAGGCCCTGACAAGGCAGGAGTTGTGGGAGTCGTCATTCAGGGGAAGGAGGGACAGCTCAGGTACTAATATTTTTATTTTGATAAAACGGAAGGGAAGTCGAGTGGATGCAGATATAGGTAAATTTGATGTTTGTCACCAGGAAAAGGAGGGAGTTACCTTCCAAGAGCTATTTTTCTGTCAAGTAGATGGTGAGAGCAACTCCTTAGAGAGAGGAAGAAAGAGGCAGGATTCAGGATTGAAGAGCATGGAGAAGGTCTGAAATTGTCATGGTGGTAAGTGGAAGAGTGACCAGGAAATCCGGCAGCGATACTGGGAGTCTGGAGACCTCACTGGAAGTCTGTGCTCTTGCATTTGCTCTGGAGAAAATAGTGGCATGGCTGCTTAGGAGCAGCTCCAGGAAGGCAGATTGTTGGGTTCCAGGTGAGACTTTGCCAGGTGGGAACAACGAAAAGGCATGGGGACAAAGGAGTTTAGAGCATCGACATGAATGTTAATGAATTAATGGCCCATCAATGCCAAGATGGATAAAAGAGGGGAGAAATAGGAGTCAGTGCTGGTGAAGTTGCAGAAAGATCATCAAGTCTCTTTCTTTTCTCCCACCCAAAGTCTGCTCTAGGCTTCCATTTGCATGCGGGATACATGGGAGGTTTGAATGAGTTATTTTGGAAGTGGGCAGTGACCGGATCCCAAGCATGACCCTGAGGAAGGGAGTCTGGAGTGGAATCAAGTGGGAAGGGTATCATTGGAGATGAGGCAGCTGAGGCACTGAAAGACCATGGTGTGGGACAGGCCCCCTGGATGCTCAGTCATGCAGGACAATGGCAGTGGTGGGCTTGGTAGAGAGGAAGACTCTAAGCCATGACCCCAGACTTTGATGAGTGAGGGTGAATGATTGGGAAGCTGGGCTCTGAGCAATGGAGGTGGGAAAAGATGGGAGCGGCTGTCCTAGCTGCACACTAGAATCCCCCAAGGAGCTTCCGGGAAGTGCCAATGCTCAGACTTTATTTCTGCCCCCGAGATTCTTACATAACACAAGTGCTCTGAGCATTGGCATTATTTAATAAGCTCCTTGGGTGATTCTAATGTGTAGCCAGGGTTAAGAATTAAGAGATGTACCTAAGTAGCATCAAAGGAGTGGATTTTTGCTTTTTCTCCTTAAAATGTTGGAGTAGTAATAATGGTGGGCATCTAAGACTTGAACTCCCCTGTATATATATCTGTTGACTGATTAAACCTCATGTCTGCAGAGGAAATGTGTAGTGTAAATCTCTACAAATCCATAATCTTGATAAGTGGAATGAGGGTGGGAGGGCCAGCTGTACCTACCAACCTCCTCCTTCCTTGGGTCTAGGTGAACATCAGAACCAAAGACACTGGGGGTATTAGGTTCTCTCCTCAAGTGCCACTCAACTCTCTCTGCTTCTGAGGACCCAAAACCCCAGCTGAAAGCCGGAAAAGGGGGAAAACAACTGTAATAGTAAATATTGGTTTGCCTGCCAAACCTAAGCAGTATGTATACTGAAGCTCTGCCTGTTTTTAATTTCATTGAAGGCTCAATTCAGATTTGTCCACCCCTGTCCAAGGCCTGTGGGTCTCGGTCACCCAGTGCTTGTTCCTTTGCATGTTGTTTGGTAGCCTGAGTCCTTTTTGCAAGGTTTCCCTCCCAATGTACTTACAAATGGAAATCCTTTATCTTCTTGAGAATCTGAAAGAATGGAGAAATAGACATGTACTCAGACCTGAAAATGCCAGCTTTTTGCCAGTGCTAGGCTAGAAGAATGCAGCTTGCCTTGCACTTAGAGTGGGCACTGTAGTCAGAGTGGGCTTGCTGTCACCTGCCCAGTTGAGCTCCTGGGACACACGTGGGCAAAGTCATGTCTGTAGAGCAGCCCTTTGGAGTGTCACCTGCAGTGTAGCCACCCCCAGCCCAGCGCAGCCACCTTTAATTCACACTCTTGGGCCAGTGGATGCCAACTGGCTTGTCTTATTTCCTTCCCTTAGAGGGCAGTGGAAAGAATATCCTAAGAGAGGGGGTGGTATTGATAGAAGTTTCTGGTTATGGGCCAACAGGAAGTGAGAGAATAATTTCTGCCCCAGTCTCACTTGAAATGTCGGAGTAGTATCCCAATGAAAATGAAAACAAACCCACTCAATTTACTTCAGTCTAAGAGTAAGAATTAGAGGTTTTTCCTCTGTGGATCTCATTAGCAAAAATGAAACTAGCTGAGCTGGGTGCGACCCAGGTTGTCTCTCCTGAGTTTGGATACATTTGAATTCTTGTCTTCTCCAGGTTACTGATATGGAATCTGGCAAACAGATCCAGCTGGTCAACCGCAAGTCCCTGCGCTCTCTTACTGCCCAGTTGCTGGTATTGTTGATGTCTTGGGAAGGAGACACCTATCTTTCTGTCGACGAGCTCAAGAGACATTATGAAGCTACCCATAGCACTCCTCTCAACCCCCTTGAATATGGATACATGACCTTCACTGAACTTCTGAAGAGTCTGCCTTACTTAGTTGAGGTATGAGTGCTAATGGTTCTTTAGAGCCGTTGTAATGAAACTGTTGAATTGGGTATTTCTGGATGACCTTGTGGTCTAGGTTGGGTGTACAGCTGGAAGGGACCAGTTGGTCATTTTGTGGTTGAACAAACAGAGGCTTAGGGAGATGCAGGCACCCTGCCCTGGCCTCCTGGTCCTTGATCTGGGACGCTCTTATCCTGCATGAGGCTGATATTACTATGGTTACCTCTCTCTGAATTAGAGGAGTTACATGGTGGCACCATGTGACTTATCGGTCAGATGCAGGTCAGAAAGGAAGACTGATTGACGGTCACCCAGGTAGCTTTTCAAGAATGGCACTTCATGATTAGAAGAATTGCCAGAGAATACACAGAGAAGGTCCTAGAAAAAAAGATCAAAATCGACTTGAAGTTAAAGATTAGACCAATTACCATAAAAGTGTCCTAAGTATCATACTTAACGTCCATTGAAATTTTATTGCTGAAAAAGGTACCAGGATCAGATAAGTTAATAATTGGGTTTTAACTGACCCTCAAAGAACAAATAGCTCCAACTTCTTAAAAAGTATTCTAAGCCACTTGAAAAAGAGAAGAAGATTCAAAGCTTACTACTTCATTTTATGAAGCCAGATAACTGGAATACCAAAAACCTAATATAGTCATCCAAAAGAAAGTGATTCTAAATAGGATACTAACCAATAAAATCCAGCAATGTACAAAAAGAATAATACTCCAATGTTCTTATTGGTTACATATGGTTACATGTGATTGATAATGAAATAACTAAAAAGTATTGACAGAAAAATCTCTCCTTGGCCAAACTTTAGTCAGGCTCCCCTGAGCAGCCTTCTAGACCAGACCTTAACCTTGGGTGTCAGTAATGATGTCTTAGGAATTTTCCACCCACCAACAGCCTCCCTCCTTCCTTGGCTATAAATCCCTACTTTTCTTTGTTATACAGTTGATCCTTGAATAACATGGGGATTAAGGGAGTCACCACCAACCCCCTTCCCCTCCCCCACAGTAAAAAAATCTGCATATCACTTTTGACTCCCCAAAAACTGAAGACTTAAGTTGTCCCTCAGTACCCACAGGGGAGTGGTTCTAGGACACCCACAGATACACAAAATCCACAGACGTCTGTCTGCTGTATAAAAGGGCACACAGATCGATGCATACAGCCGGCTCTCTGCATCTGCGGACTCCCAGCCACAGATCAAAGCCAAAGCAGTATTCAGTGAAAAAAACCCACATATAAGTGGACCCATGCAGTTCAAACCTGTGTTGTTTAAGGGTGAGCTGTATTCCAAATTGAACCCAGTTCTATACAAAGGTTTTTTTCTCTTCCCCTTTTGCATTCGTTCCTAAATAAAAACTATTTTTACCACTTTAACTGTTGTCTAGTTCTGGCTTTCTTTTACAACATCAAATTGCATGTTTTCTGAACTGTTAACCATCTCTAATGTGAGCACTACTGGGCATGTAAATGGGTGTTCAAGACGGAAGGTCTTCTGTGCCAGGTGAGGTGGGCAGATGTGCCTTTTATTGCAGAATCTCTGTGCACAGTAAAGATCCTGAAAAGGTTTATGGTAAGGAAATTTGCTTATTTACTTGAGAACAGAAGAGCTTTGGGCTATTTTCCTATGTTGATTTTGCTGTTGTTTTTTAAAACAATGCTAATGTCCCCCTGCACCACCGTGTTCTTTGGAACACTACTTTGGGTGACGAGGTTTAGTGGCCTGTGTCCCCAGGTCTGATAAAGCTCTCTCTACCTAAGCATTTGCCTCCACGCTTCATGCCAGTCCTGTTTGAGGCAGTTTTCTTCCTTTCTGACGCAGTATTTCTCCAGACCGCTGCCTTTTTAGACTTGCAAAAAGAACTCAAGTTTGCTCAGGGCTTCGTCTTTTTGTAGGGGCAGTGCAGGGAATTCCTTGAATGAATCCCTCCCCCTCCTTGACTTATTGTCCATTTTCAAGTTGACAAGTCACGGTGCCTAGCACCTTGTTGTGCTCAACTGGAGGCCCTCACTTCTGGGGGTTGGGGGCAGTCACTCCAGAAGTGTCTAATGCTGTGTTTTTCTCTTGGACCAGGTTTTCACTAATGATAGGACAGAGGAGTGTGTGAAGCTCACAAGTCTGTATTTGTTTGCCAAGAATGTGCGGTCTTTACTTCATACGTACCACTACCAGCAGCTTTTCCTTCATGAATTTTCTGTGGCCTATACCAAGTATGTCGGAGAAACACTGCAACCCAAGACTTACGGCTACAGTAGTGTCGAGGAGCTCTTGGGAGCAATCCCACAGGTGGGTGTTTCTTGAGCTTCTTGCAGAGTATCTTCCTGGAGAGCCATGGGCTTACTCTCCTGAACAGAGCAAGGAAATGTCAGGCATTTGGAACAGATCCTTTCATAACATACAGTTCGCATAAGGTAAATGATTTTAGTGTTTCTCCTTCATTCTGCAAACCTTTATTGGATTCCCATATGCCAGGTAAGTCCTAGACCCTGCCCTCAGGAAGGTGTTGGGTAATGGAGGTTTAGGACACCCCAGCAGATGATGAGTCAGTGCCAGTGCAGTAAAGAGTGGGTGCACTGAGAAGAGCCGTGGGCAGGTCGAGGTTGTGTGGGAGTTAACCATGTGGCAAAGTGGGGAGAGGGCGGTCCAGGTAGAGGGGATGGCCTGAGCAGATGCCTGACAGTGAGGTAAGAGCTCAGTTACGGGGGCCTTTGCCGCTCCAGGTTAGGAGCTGCACTCGGTGAGGAGCAAGGAGAGGAGCTGCAGGTTTGCATGTGAAAAATAGCACAGTCACTGCTGTGCACAGTAGACTGGAGAGAAACCGGAGGGGAAGTAGGCGCTTGGCCAGGACTCCAGCGATTGCCCAGGTCAGGGTGAGAGTTGCACAGGGGCTGAGCGTGAGTGAAAATTGTAGAGGAAGAAGGGTAGGGCACATGGCAGCTGACATCCGGGGCTTGGTGACAAATGCCTGTGGGAGTGCTCCAGGAGCCCAGGGCTGGGCTGCAGGGTGGAGAGCAGCATCATTTAGGAGAGGACTTGGTTTTAGGGTCAGGATAACGAACTTAGTTTGGGGGGTCCGGGAAATCTCCATTAATTCTTTTGGGTGTGTTTAGTTTCTGGAAAAAATAGTGAGGGCTCTCATGTGAGAATTATCTTCATTTATAGACCAGAACTGGTGTTTGGAAGACGATCTTTTTAAAAGCCATAAAGAATATTTTTAAAGCTGAGTGTCACGATTTTTAGACTACACAGCTATTTATAAGAGACATTTTTCTGCCAGCCTCTGTTGCTTAAAAAAAAAAAAAGGTAAAGAGAGCATAGGAATTTTTTTTTCTTGGCATCAATCCAGTTCTAAATTCTAGTATGTTTAAGGCAGACACAGGTCACCTTATTCCTGAATTTTAGGGCTTTTCCATTGCTTAACCAGTAGCATGTC
Source organism: Glossophaga mutica (assembly GCA_039655065.1). Lineage (NCBI taxonomy): Eukaryota > Metazoa > Chordata > Mammalia > Chiroptera > Phyllostomidae > Glossophaga > Glossophaga mutica. The sequence goes on from CM077305.1 coordinate 103,047,108, forward strand.
TTGTGTGCAGGTGGTCTGGATAAAAGGACATGGTCAGAAGAGGATTGTAGTGTTAAAAAATGACATGAAAAGTAAGTAAGCACACATCCCTGACCCCTTCAGAAATCCTGGTTCTCTCACTGACTTCTCCCTCTGACAGGTGCTCTTTGTCCTCTAGGTCATTTGAGTTCAAACTTGCCCTCAGCTACTGAGCATATTCCAGAGGTGCCTAAATCTTGCACAGCCTCGGAAATCAAACTTGGAGCAGGTGAAGATGGTAAGAGAGAAAAGATAAAGCAAAGCTGATGAAATTCTGGGAGAAGTGGCTTGGAGTGGGGATGGGGTAGGAGAGATGTCAGTGGGTCATTTTCATTTATTAAAGTATTCATTCATACATTTTTTCAAAATATGTGGTTAGTAACAGAAAAAAAAAAAGAACTGGACTACATTTGATAGCATTTTATGGTTCACTGGTCAGGGTCCTTAAGGGATGTTGGCACTCCCAAGACGACATGTCAACCCAGTTCAGATATTAAAGGAAAAAATTACTCTGACACTTGTTAAACAGTAGTTCATGACTATTGCAAGAGGTTGGACTCTGCTGCACTAGGGGAGAGAGATCCAGCTCAACTCTGAATACAACAAGGACAGTTGGGATTTATAATCAAGGAGCAGAGTGCGGGTGTCAGTGGACAGAAAATTATCTGGAGGGACACTTCAGGGGCAGGGGGGTTCTAGCCCAGCTGACCCAAGAGGATTGTTGCTGAAGGCCGGCCGAGGACTTAGACGTCACAGTGGTGGGGTGCTGGTTGAGTGACTTGATCAGATAGTGTGGCTGGAGATTCACAATGAACTGCCCAAGATCTTTGCTAAGACTTGGCAAGGACAGGACAGACATGGGAGGCCAAGGTCAAGGTCTAGTGGAGATGGGGGCTAAGAGGAGCCAGACTAAAGTTGGGTCAAGGAGAATCTTTGTCACAGGACATCCCTCGGAAAGACTTGATGGTAATTCATTAACGTTTCTCCAAACAACATCGAGTCACTTAGATTTTACATGGAACCATCTCTGTAGATAGAATTCAGCTCACTTGCACTCTATAGCAATTTTAACTTTATTGAGATACTTGAATCCATTGCTGTGTGTGACAATTTTATCTTAATTGGACTATGCAAGTCATTAGATAGTGTTACTGTGTTTTGTGTTTATAATTCAATTATGCAACGTTTTACATTTTATAATGCACCTTAAAGTAACTCATCTCAGCTGTCAGAACAACCTTCAGGAGTAGTTATCTACATTCTACAAATGAGGAACAAAAATTCCCAGAGATGCCCAGTGTGTTGGGCATTGTCCCACAAACTGAAAGGTCACCGTTTCGATTCCCAGTCCAGGCACATGCCTGGATTGTGGGCCAGGTCCCCAGTAGGGGGCGTGCGAGAGGCAACCACCCATTGATGTTTCTCTCCCTCTCTGTTTCCCTCCTTTCCCTTCTCTCCAAAAATAAATAAAATCTTTAAAATTCCCAGAGGTTAAATAGCTTACTCAGGATCACTCAGCTAGGAAGCAACAGAATTTGGATCCAAGTCTTATGATGCTGAGCTTTGCTCCTTTAACTACTTTTCACCCTCTCTAAGGGTGTGTTATTTCCCTTCTTAAGAAGCTGACTGTGGAACCCTTTTTCTCCAATGGGGCCCTGGGGAGATCCTGGCCTGTGGCATTTCACTTACCAAAGAGAGAGACCCAGATCTTTCTGTTAATGGCTCTTTTTAAACCTTGAGTTCTGAGTACATTCTGATGTTTTTCATCTTTAAGGCTTCGAAAGAAAGCCTCAGGCACAGACTCGTGGCGGACTGCTGTCCTGAGTTGAGTCACAGCCTGCCTTCTCTGTCCAGGGCCCTGTCCCACGGAGCAGGAGCTTCTCCGCCTGACCAGCGACTCTCCTGTGGACCTCCTCTGTGCGCCTGTCCCTTCCTGCCTGCCATCCCCTCAGCTGAGACCAGATCCTGTTGTCCTTCAGTCTGCTGATCTCATTCAGTTTGAGGAACACCCCCAAGAGCCTTCTGGTAGGATGTTCTATGTTGTGGGCTTTTCTCTGTGGGCTTAAAAAATAAAATCATCATACCAGTATATTCCATGTTTGATAGAGGCAGGGAGAAACTATACTTTCCCAGGCACAAAATACCTGTGCTGATTATTTAGGTCCCTCTTGTTCTGTTAAGGTTCCTCCAAAATTGGGCTTACAGCCCAAGGTAAGCTTGGGGAGCAAGCAAAGGGAAGTGATGGTGAGTCACGAAGAGTGATGCAGCTAAGCTGTAAAGGAGGCACACTCGTCACCAAGTATACATGTCACCTGTTGCAGATTGTCCAGAATGACTCCAGAGGGTGCGGGGCTTTATGAGGGTGTTAGTCGGGGAGTGAGGGGGCAGCCTTTGTCTTGACTCCAGACTCTGCATAGGGATCTGAGAAGGAAGAGGAAGCTGACAGGGTTGAGCGCTGACAAGGCCAGCGCTGCCCAGCCCTCACCGTGCGCTGATCCTGCCCTGGGGCTGACAGATTCAGGCATGTGTAGTTCCCACCTCGACTCTGTAGGTTAGGTGGCAGGCATAGCTTGCATCATGACTGGAGATGAATTTGGCTCTGGGCTGCCTGGCTAGGAAGTGGCAGAGTTAGGCTTGAACCCAAGGCCTCTTGTCTTTCTGCTGTATCACCTGACCTGAGAGAGGATGGCTCACCTGCTCTGACGAGGAATTTCTGTTGTCATCTTCACTGTTGTGACTGGACCTTTCCCACCCTGTTGATGCGGCTTTCCAGGAGACCACAGAGACAGCCTCCTGACCACTGGGTGGATTTCACAGCCCTTAGTCTTCTCATGCAGCATTCGGCACTGTTGCCCAGGGAAAGAACTGAGGCTGTTTGTCTGGAAAACAGGAGACGGGGGACCATGCACCTGGTTTCTGATCCTAGAAGATCCAGCCCCTGGAAGGCCTGGCTAGAGCTGGTGGCAGATTGATATTAGCTCTTCCATGGGGCTGTAGGCTTGGTGCATTTAGTACACACAAGTCACACTGTACATCAGCCATTCCCATGTGACGAGAGAGAGAAAATAATTGGAATGGTGTGGGTAGTTCTGTCTCCCATTCTCCTCAGTGAGTGTGTCAGCCTGAGAAGGGAGCCGGGTCTGTGCCGTCCCTTCCACCACTCTTCACCTTCTGTGTGCCTTTGGTAAGAGAGCCCTTTGCACACGCAGGGGAGTCTAGTGTATGACAGTGCATCTCTTCTGAGCACATGGCTCTGTGTATACAGCAGATTAACCCCTGTGGCTTAACTAGAGAAGGAGCACCCGCCGCGTTGCAGGAAAACCGGCTGCATTTGACTTCCTGGATTTTCTAGGGCAGTTATAACTCTGCCACTCCCCCTTACTTCCCACCCTGACCTTACATCCACACAGCGTAAGGTCCTCTGTCAGTGGAATGGGCCTGGATGCCCTCCTGGTCTGAAAGTCGGTAAGTCACATGTGGCTTATGGATCCTTAACTACCTGACAGAGAGTGAATGGGCTGAGAATCCAAAGTGGGAAAAAAATGTTTTAAAGTCATTGCCCACTGATTTATAGCTAAAAGTGAAGATCTCTAATACTCTGTAATCCAGGGGAGAGCTGAGATGTAGTTTATAGATATTTGACTGTGACATGTAATATTGGCCATACAGCTAATATGTGGATGGGGACATGGGTGTGACATTTGGGAGGTTATTTTTAAATGATCTTTTGTGAAAATATGAGAGAGAAACTGAAAACTAATACTTCTTACAGGTTTCGAACTGAATCTCTTTGCTTTTTTGTATTTACAGAAATTACAATTTTAAACCAAGAAAAGAACATTGATATTCCAGTACCGGTAAATAACAAAAAGCCGACCTCTGACTCCAGCTCCTCCTGCGTCTCAGCTGCTGCCCCAGTGCCTCCCTGTCCCTCCTCAGAAACCCCAGAGTCGCAGCTCAGCAAGGACCCTGTGGAAAGCCCAGCCAAAAAGCAACCCAAAAATAGAGTAAAATTGGCAGCCAACTTTTCCTTTGCACCTATAACCAAGCTTTGACTCATTTTGAACATAGAATTAAGATGGGAAAACACTGTCTGATTCCGCACACAAAAGTGGGCTCAAAAAACCCAGCCTTTGCTGTTTTAATGAAAACCCCCCAGAAGCCACTTCTTTCATCTTTAGATGTATTCCATAATGTTTTGTTCCTTTTACATTGAACACAGCTTTGAGCTGAAATTTTTCTTTTTCTTTTTCTTACCCCACTTATTTGAAGAAAAAAAAAACTTCTGGTATTTGTTAAAAAATTCTTAATATATTTTACCAAATTTTTCCTAATTGTAATGAAATAGAATGGTGTTCCATAAGAAGGAAGCAGTAAGAACTCAGCTGGAGGAAGTAGCTTTACTTCCATTAAGCCACAGCGGTGGTATAATCCTCCGTGTAGCATAATGTAGTCTCTAAGCCTTTGCTTACTGGTATTTTCAGACAGTATAAATTATATGCATGATGTGTCTCAAAGCAAAGCCTGTTCAGTGACCCTGCGTGTTCACACACTGAAGAAGGGTGGGCCGGGAGGTAAGAATGTATTTTCAGGTTGGGTGTGAAGGTTTCTGGCTTCCATGTGACTTGTAAGAGTGCCTTGTTTTTTATTTAACTATGTCTGTAGTTGACAAATGTGGTTTCATCACAAAATTTTTAAGTGTTTCCACTTTGGGGTTCCATTTAGGAGCTTTCTAGAAAGTTGAGGATGATTTAAGCTTCCCTTTTATGTCAAGTTCCAGTCTGATGTACCTTAGGTAAAGGAAGAGGAGATGGTCTGGTGTTGTGAATTTAAAGTCAGCATTTGAAGTCCAGCACACATTATTGTGTGTCAAGAGGCAATGTTGGGAAGAGTGTCTGATTTTCTAAAATATGCAATGCATAAATTACAGATCAGGGGCAGTATTGATACTCTTTCCACTGGGAACACACAGAAATTCTATCTAAACATATAAGGCCAAGGTTGATCAACTTAACGCTGTTTTTGGCAGTTGGGAAGCTTTAAGTGTGTATAATATTTGTGTGTCTGGAGTGTCTACTTTAACTCAGTTACTTCTCACTGCTGGAAGCACGTTCAGTTTTTTGTGGTATCTGATGTTGGTATTCGGGAAAAGCCAGCCTTTGAGAGAGCACTGCCCTGTGGAATGACCTTCGCCCCGAGGCGGCTGAGGCAGACTGGTGGTCGGTCCCTCACCCCTCCTGGAGAAGCCTGACATTTACAATGGGTTGTATTTGTTGGGTAGAAGGCGGATGCATTCATAGAGCAGACAGAGAGCCTGTTGGCAGAAGGTCTTCCACTTGTTAGATGGTTTCTTTTGGGGAAATGTTTATATTTTGTAATTTCTGGAAAGCCAGAAAATGGGCTCTGATTTTATAGCCAGCATTTTGATAAAATGCCACAAAATAAGGGCTATAAAGAGATTTTTACAAGTTAGGTTTTTGTTCCCCAAATCTTTTCTACGAAGCCAGTGATTCCCATTTCTCAAGACATAGCCCCAATCAAGATGGAACTACACTGGAAAAGCCTTCTAAGCATGGCAGCACTCTGCGAGTCCCTCTGAAGGCATTTCCTCTACAGACAGTGTGATAGGAAGTACCATGCAAATGTGCAATTTTTTAAAAGAAGCTTTTAAACAATGTGATATAGTTAGTGTTGAGTAATCAGTTGCCTTATTCTGAGATTTCATAAGGCTGAGTTTGCACACTTGGACTTTAGTTTTGCTGTCATGTAAAGAACTGTGGATTTTAAAAACTTAAGTCACAAGGAACCGTTACAAGTCACAAGGAACAGTCTCAAAGAGCAGCTTCTTTGAGTGGCAAACAGAGAAGAGACCGAAGTTATGTGCTCTCGAGTGAGTGCGGCCGCACCATGCGCGGGGGCCGCCAGTCAGCCTGGGATGCGTGTGTGACTCGAACACTTGCTGTGTGAAGATAGGGAAGTACAGCAGAACTTCATTGTGTTCGTAATGTATTCTGCCATGGCCAGTCAATTGCTATCTATTTTTTTATCCAGAGGCTTAATTAAATGATGTGACAAAATGATGTATCAGAATTAAGACAATGAAATTCTTTATTTCTGGGTGGAAAGATGTACCAGACTAGATTTATCTTTAAAAAAAGATGTAAGTTATCACCAAAACCCCCTTTCCTGTCTTGCACTGTTTGTTTTGGATGGGGCTTGGGGGAAAGATGTTTTTCTCAACTGTCTACTTTGTTTGGACACTTTTTTTGTGGTTCAAGTGCTGTTTTGTGTGTTGGGACCAAACAGTTGTCAATAAACGTTACAAGCAAGCATCCAGTCTGAGTTTTCCAAGCGAGTGTGTGTGTGCAGTGAGGGGTTGTAAACCAGTCTGGTTGTGTCATCTTTTCATTTTGCTTCTGCCAGCTTCTCACCCTTTCTGAAAATCTGAGGTGGAACACAAATTGGCCTGACATTTTGGAAACCCTTTTAATTTGGCATCCAGCCCTGGCAGGTGACTGAATATGGGCCCTTTGTGTTCAGGGCCCTCCCAGGTTTCCAACCTAAGTTCAGTTACAGTCATGTGTGGGGAAAATACAATAACTGCAAAATGCTCCAGTTATAAAACTAGGATAATTGCTAGGCTCTCCCCCGTGAAAGAAATCCATTTTGCAGGCTGCCGTGGTCTTGGTCGCTGCCAGGCATGCTTTTTGAGTAGGTCCACTTAGAGAACACTTCTGTCATAAATTTCCCTTGCGAAGCTCTTACCCTGAGACTATTACCACTCACCCTTTGTATGAATCTGAAAGGAACTAGAAGAGACTTGGGTGTTTGGGTAAATTGCCTCTTGATGAAGTGCAGTTTTTAAAAGACCAACATTAAGAAACTTGAAGACCTTTGGAAATCCTTTCAAAACATCTCTTGTGGTAGCAAACTTTTGCAGAAAAGCTTGAGCTGCCACCGTGCCCCTTTAGAGCAGGGCTGGGAGGTTTTGTAGGTCTTAGGGTTTGAAATGGGGATTCATGTTTATCCTTGTGCATGTCCCATCCAGTCTGGAGAAGAAGGTAGCTTAGAAGATGGCTGAGTAAAAGCAGACTCATCATGCCGAGGAGATGTGATCCCAGACCTGCCTCCACATGTGCAGTTAACCTTATCTGTCTCCATGTCACAAGGAACATCGTGCTTTGAGATCTGTCTGGTTTCTAGCTGCTCCAGTGGGCAAAGACTGAGTCACGGCTCAGGAGCATCCCTGCTTCCTCCCACACCAGTGACCTGCTACAGCCTCTTGCTCTGCAGATTGGGACAGGTCTCGTAACGAGCTCTGGGGCTGAGGGAGGAAGACTCCTTCCTCATCACTGCCCCATAAACCAGTTAGCATGGTCCTCACCACTGCTTTACCTGGCCTTGCACTCTCCCACATTGTTTTCTGTCAGGCTTGTGCCACAGCTGGCCCATCTCTCACTACTAATGTGATTACAACATCAACCTCTTCTGAATCAACTCTCTGGGGAGAGGTGCAGGGATGACAGATCCAGTTTGCTTGTTTGAGTTAATAATTTCAGGGCAGGTGTCGAGTCTGTTTCCTGGGAGAGTTCTAGTCTTTCTCTGGGAGATAGGCAGCCCTGGGGAACAGCTTAGGATGGAATGTGAGGACACCGGTTGCCTTTGGGACAAATTTGGCAAACTATGTAACAGCAGGAAGAGAGAAGCCCTCCTCACTCTTCGGGTGGGGGAGACGAGATGAACTTTGCTCAGCAAGATGAGAAGAATTCACATTTTCTGGGGAGGGAGGATTTGGAAATGGGGAGCTTAGGGCACAGAGGAGGAAAAGAGGAAGCTAAGTAACTGGCGCCAGTGTGGAGAACCAGCCAGGAGCACAGCTGAGGTTGGGGTGACACACCACCTCTTCCCACCACTGCAGGCAGCTCATGTGAAGGCCTTGTCCCCTCCCCACTCTGCCTGAAAGCCTTCCCGGATGCCGGGCCAGGCATGGACTCTGAGGCCTGACCCCTGTTGACCCTCTGCCACCTCCCTCCTCTCCCAACTGAGAGCCCCAGGTTTTGTCGGCTGTCAGCTACAGATCCTAGAGGCAACCCACAGTTCACTGCTACGAGGGCTGCCTCAAAATGACAGCTTAGTTCCTTGAGCCAGCAAGGAGAACCTCCCTCCACTCTGCTAATCAAGGAAGTGACCCCCTGCCATCATCTTCTGTTAGTTAGAAGCAAGACCCAGGCCCCACCTTCTAGATGAGTTGTAGGTTGATGAATAAGTTAGTGATTGGCACAGGAGGCCTAAGACATCCTATCCAGCTTCTAACATGGGGGGAAGAGGTTCTGAACTTAACCTGAGAGCCAACAACCAAGCGTCAAAGCTGAAAGGGCCCTTAAATACAGCTAGACCAAGCCGCCCTGCACCCTCATACTGGGTTCCAGATGGAGAAAGTAAGGCTGGAGAGGCTGAGCCATTGCCCAAGTCACTCTGTGGCACAGCCAGCCTGGAGGCCCTGCTCTACACAGCTCCCAGGTCCAGTCTTTGCTGAGGCTCCCACAAGGGTTCCGGGCTCTGAGCCAGGTGTGGGCACACCAATGAGTAAGATGTGGGCCCAGCTGTGCCTTCCTGCCTCCCCTGTGGCAGCAGGACTCGGGACTGGGCAGGAAGACCCCTCGGTGGCAGTGGTTCTCAGATCAGAGAGGACATCTTATCACCAAGGGAACCTGTTTAAAATTCAGGCTGCCTTCAAAATTGTCAGTCATGAAAGAAATGACTGAAGGAGATTAGAGGTATGGCAGCGAAAAACAATGCTTGTTCTTGGGCCAAATCCAAAATAGAGGAGGAGGAGAGTTGCCGTAATGCAAATTATTGGGAGAGCTGATAAAATGTTAATACTAAGTAAAAATACTGTGTCACTGGCATGTGAACGAGAACACCCGTGCTCTTCAGTACACACTGTAGGATTTAAGGGTGATGCAACATTATGTCTGCAACTGCAGTCTTACTATCACACCTGTCTGGCCCAGCAAGTGATTCTGGGATGGGCCTGGGACTGTTTAAAACAACAGGCCAAAAATGGAGTTGCTTATGCTAATCCCTGCAACATCAAACCAAGACTTCATAACAGTTCTGCTTCTTCCAGAAATGGAACCTTAAGCCAGTCCATCAGGAATCACCCAGTCAGCCCGAGTTAGGTCATTTGCCTGATAAGCCCCTGCCATCCCCAGTAAGGAGCATTAGCGTAACCCGGTGATAACCAACTCGGTTTTTTGCTGAGTGTAATAACTTTCTTAGTCCTGTCCCCTTCTGCCTGTAAAAGTCTTCCATTGCACAGCTCTTTGGAGCTCCTTTCTATCTGCTACATTGGATGCTGCCCAACGAATTGATTTTTGCTCAAATAAACTCTTAAAATTTTAATATGCCTTAGTTTACATTTCTACACCACCCTAGCCAGGCCCGGGAGATTCCGTGCTGAAATTTGTGTTGAATTTGCTAGAGTGTTACTCTGAGAGGCCAGGGAGGCCGGAAGTTGGGAGCTGTTGCCACAGGCTCTACATGGAGACTCTGCCTGAGGATAAAGCCAGCGAGGGAGGTGGCAGGGAGAGGTGGAAAAGCACCAAGTCCAGGTGACACTGTTTGATACTCTAGATCCACAGACATCCCCGCCCAGGAGCCCAAAAATGCCCTTATTCTTTGCCTGTTTGACTTGAGTTTTGGTCACTTACAACCCAGAGAACGGGTCAGAGCAAGTCCACACTGTTCATCAAACCCAAGTGTGGGGTAGCTGCTTTTTCTGTGGGAGGAGGAGGAATGAGCCACAGATATCTTCTCAGTCGAGAAATAAATCTTTGTGGGTGGGAGGTGAGCCCTGAGCTGGCCAGCAGCACAGCCAAGGCTTCTCTGGGCCCGTAGGGGGCGCCTATAGTTGAGGGTAGCCAAAGGCTGCAGGGAGCCCCATTGTTCTACTAAAGCGGGAAGGAGGAGAGGCCTGGGGAAGGGGTAAGGCAAATGGCGGCTGGTGGCAGAGCTGGTGGCAATGGGGAATCTAAGCATTAGGCTTCACCGTTCTGAGTGGCTGTGATGTAACTCCCTCCCACCTCCATAAACGTCTGGAAGGTTGGCTTTGGGTTCCGAGGCTCTGTGCAGCGTGGCTTCCATGGTGAGTGGAGAACAGGGGCCCAGTTCGACATGGGACTCAGCAGGAGTTGAGGGAGGGGGCGACCGTGGGAACGGATGTGAGGGGCGCAGAGACCTGGCGGGGGCCCAGTCAGGGTCAGGGGTGACTGTGGGACCGCACACCCCAGGGAAGGTGCAGGCATCTTGAGGTAGTGCCTGGAATGGGGATGACAACATTGTCACACTGCAGCATGTTCACGTGTCTGCTCACTGTCAGCTTCGTGAGGGCAGGACCGGGGAGGACTTCGTCGTCCTTTCCTCCTAGCCTCCAGCCCCAGGCCCTCTAAGACCCTCAGCCTTTTCATTTCACAGCTTCCTACATTTAGATTTAACCCATAATAATCGACTTTACCCAGAATAATCGTGTCTTGTTCTATACTCTTCCCACACAGAAAAAACAAACCAGAATTATCTTCTGGAGGCTGGCCCCTGGTAGTACATGCTTCCCCCACTACATGGGTGTTCTAGGAACTCATCTGTATCAGAGTACCAGCTGGTGTTGTTGTGAGAGGCTGCATTTGGCTTCAGTGAATGTTTTGTGATGTCTCTTCAGCACGTTTGTCCATTTCATGATGGGTGATTTACAAGCGCAACTGCCCACATCCTGCGGAGTGTTCCATGGTTTTTGACCGAAAATAGCATAACCTTGGTGCCCCACCCTCCCTATTCACCATTTCCCTGCATGAAAAAAGTCCTCAAAGGGAAATATTTTGAGGATATGGAAGAGATGAAATAAAAAACAGCAGAAGTACTAAAAGACATCAAAATCGACAAGTTCAAAAACTATTTTGTGCAGTGGAAACATCTCGATAGGTGCATTACATCAAATAGCCCTTGAAGGTGACTGAAGTTTAAGCATGTAAGAATAAATGCACAATCTTTTATAAATAAATTCTGCTTTCTGGGGGATCTCCCCTCATATTGTCTCCTTTAATCCTCCCATTGTTTTCTCCCTGTTGCTGGGCTGGGCTTCCACAGGGAGCCCTGCACTGAGACTGGGGTTTAACTCAGGCAGGCTGACTCCAAGCCCCACCCCTGTCACTTTCTCAGTGGCTTTCCCTTGTGCTAATCCTGCTGGTCAGGGGGCTTTGTGCAAATTTAACACTGGTGAGGAGGCCTCTCCTGGCCTTCTTTTGATGTCCTTGTCTCTCACTAGCATATAAGCCGCAGAAAGGCAGGCCCCTCCCTGTCTGATTCATCTCTGTGTTACTTACCCATTACCTAATGGCACTCTTGGAAATAACTCATGAACAAATGGAAAAATGACCTGACATTTTCCTCAAGCCAGGTCTCTCTGATGCCCACCCACCTGTCCTACTGGTGACAGGCACTTGAGTCTTGTCTGGTAGCACTGGGCAGGTTCTGACTGCTTCTTCTCAAGCTACAGAGGAGCTGAGCTACGAGCTCCCACATCTGAGGGCTGCGCAGCCACCCCGGACTGTTAAGGTTTGTGAGAGGCTCAGCCACTGCTGGAGTGGCCGGGAATCACTAATTGAGTTCAGCTCCACAAGGAATGGGGTGGTGATGCTGCTATAATTAGAAATGAGAAATAAACACCCTGGGTCTGGCTCTCACCCTGCTCTCAGACTTAAATCCTGGCTAACACTTACATGCTGTGTGACCTTGGGCTAATCAATCACTTCCTCTCCCTAAGCCTCAGTTTCCCTATCTGCCAAATAGAGGTGGTGATCCCTCCCTCTCTCTTATGAAACAGTGGGTGAGGGAGCACTCCCCTGCCTGATGCATCTGGTTCTCGTGCCAGCACCTTGCTGAAACTGCTCACGCCAACCCCATTCTATCGCAAAGTCCTGTGGACTGTTTTTTTGTAAAGTTCTTAGTCACATGACCTCTGGGTCAAGTTGGATGCTGCGGAACACACTGTCCTTGACACTCAGTGTTTCCTCTTCCTCCCCAGCTGCTCCCACTCATTTTGTTCTCTTAACCCAAGATGGAGGCACAGGAGAGTTTTAAACTGAGAAGCAGCACCCCTGTTTAAATCCACACATTAGGAATGTCACTTTGGCCTCAGAGTAGCACACAGGTAGATGAGAGAAAAAGCTGGCAGGGAATCTGAGTTCTTGGCATGGGAACTAACATGTCAAAGTCCAGGAGCGGGACCAACAGAGAACATGGCAAGAAGAACAGAGAACCCAAAGAGTCCTTCTGTGGCCACAGCACAAAGAGGGACCCAGGTGAGCAGGTGGGATAAGGAAACGGATGTAGGGAGGGCCCAGATCCGAGGGGGCCTTTAAGCCACATGTGAGAACATGGATTTCACCCCAGTGGTGGCAGGAATGGTTTTACAGAGGGGATGACGGTTGGGTTTGCACAAAGGAAATCACCCGGCTGCTGTGTGGAGAACGACCGATGCTAAGGAGGCCCGTTAAGAAGCTCCTGTGGTTGACCAAGCCAAAGATGGAGGCTATGCTGAGGAGGGGTGGTATAGACATAGTCTAGAAAAATTTAAAAGACAGATGCTAAAGACTTGGAAATTGTGTGGGTGAGTGAGGAAGGATACAAAAGTCAAGGGCAGGTCCTAGGATAATGTTGGGCAACTGGGTGATACATTTTCCTGAGATTAAAAACACAGGGAAGTCAGGACAGGGGTCAGCCGACTTTTTCTTAAAGGGCCAGAGAGTAAATATTTTAGGATTTATAAGCCAGGTAGTCTCTGCCACAACTACTCAGCTGCTGTTGTAGTACAAAAGCAGTTATAGACCGTACCTCCAAAAAGTGCACTTGGTTATGCCAATAAAACTTAATTTACAAAAACAAGTGTTGGGCTGGTTTTCAGACCCATATTTTAGGACATGTCACATTTGATGTGCCTACTCTGGGTCCAAATGGAGATCTTCAGGAAGCAGTCGAAGGTATGGGTCCGAGTGAAGGAGAAAGGTCTAGGCCACAGAGAGAATCCAGGAGCAGTCAGAGTGCGGACGGGCATCCAAGACCGGGAGAGCGGGAGAGCAGAATGTTAAGGGCTGGGTCCTGAGCACAGGAAGAGAGTTTAAAAAGACTGGATAAATGTTTTTCTGAGCGGTGGGAGGTGCACCTAGAGAGTGGAGTGTCCTGGAAGTCAAGTGTGTGGTGACACGGTGCAGAGAGCGAGGGCAGCGCAAGGGCTGACATGCGTCAGGGGATGGACACGAGGGTGTCTTTGTGGCATAGGGATTATTTCAAGCTTAAGGCTGTTGAGAACCAGCAGATGCAAGCAAAGCTCTACAAGCAGGGGTGTTTTTACAAAGGAAATTTCCGTTTATAAAGGAAGTCTAAATTCCCATTTGTAAAAGGCGCCTCCTTCTTCCATACCAGGAAGAGGACACTCTTACCAATGGAAAAGGCAGGACTTAAATCTGCACGACAAACCTCACTAAACAACACTTGTCTACCATCCCAATCACCTTCCCATAACTTGCCTTCTTCTCTTCCCCTACCGGAATTCCCAGAGACCCTTTTCCTTTCTTTTAGCCTAAGATGGTACATAAGCCCAAGCCCTGACCTCCTCTTTGGGTTACTCATTGCTGGCTGCTCCCCGGTGTACATGAGGGAGGCATAAGTTAACGAACTTCTCTGTTTCACTCTTGTTTGTCTGTCTTTCGCTGGGCTCAGTTACAGAGCCCTGGCTGGAGAACCTAAGATGGGTAAAGAAAAAGATTTTTTTCCTTTACATAAACAAATGGCGACATCCCTGGTGAGAGGGGCTGGTGACAAGAGAGTGGCAGAAACCATATTAAAATAGGTTGAAGAGGGAGTTGGAGATGAGAAAAATGGAGATAGTAAGATGATGAACAAGTCTCAAGAAGGCTGTGGAGACGTAGAGAAGAGAAGGTGGCTGCTGCTCAGGAAGCTGGAATGGAGGGTTGCTTGTTTTTCAAGGGAAGAGATTTGTTTAAATGCTGGTGGGAAGAGACAGGACCATTGAGGTTACAGGGGATGAATGCTGAATGGTGATCCTACTGCTAAGTTATTCATGGGAACTTGGATAACTTCCTCTTCTGTGCTGTGAAAGTTACAATAGGGTCTCCCTTGAGAGGTTGATGTGAGGAGCAAAGGAGAAAATGTGGATGCATGGCTCAATGCATAGAGATAAGCTCTCAACAAATGTTACTCTGGTTATTATCCTTCCCTTCCCCTCCCCCGGCTTCCAAAAGGGGCAAGTCCGGGCCTGTAGGTCCTGAGGTCTGCAAGGCTTCCCAGTTTTTCAGACAGCCCTAATGATCTGGGAGCATCTTGAATTATTACTTTCTTCTGCTCTTCTGTAAAAGCCTACATAAATGGTGTTTTGTTTAAAAAAAAAATCAATAGGGCCCTGGCTGGTGTAGCTCAGTGGATTGAGCGCGAACTGTGAACCAGAGGATCGCGGTTCGATTCCCAGTCAGGGCACATGCCTGGGTTGCAGGCCTGTTCCCAGCATGGGACACACAAGAGGCAACCATACATTGATATTTCTCTCCCTCTCCCTCTCTCCTACCCTTCCCCTCTAAAGATAAATAAATAAATAAATAAAAATCTTAAAAAAAAAAAAAAGACTTAAAAGAAAAAAAAAAATCAATAGGAATAGTAGGAACAGAAGTTAGGCCTATTTCAGGGTTCTGCAGATGCACTACAGGCAGGATTTGAGGGTTCCAATCGTCTTCCGCTCGTTAAATTGGTGAATGGCTGCTCTTTAATTGATCTGAAGTCAGGCTTTCCAGACCCTTTGCAGCCTGAGTTTTTATTGCAAGTTTGAGAAGCATCTGTGTAGTGGGTTGCATAGTATCCCCCCAAAATTCAAGTCTACTTTCTCTCTCAGTATGTGACCTTATTGGAAATAAGGTCTTTGCAGGAGTAATTAAGGGAAGACTCAAGATGAGATAATCCAGGATTTAGGGTGGGCCCTAAATCCATTGACTGGTGTCCTTATAAAAAGAGGTGTAGACACAGATATGCCCACAGAGGAAAAGTCCTTGTGAAGATGGAGGTGGAGGTTGGGGTGATGAAGCCAAGGACTGCCAGGAGCCGCCAGGAGCTGGAAGAGGCAAGGAAGAATTCTTCCCTAGAGCCTCAGAGGGAACATGGCCCTGCTGACACTTTGATTTCTGGTGTCTGGACTCCAGATGGTGAGGATAATTTTCTGTTGTTTAAAGCCACCCTGGTTCAGGTAATATGTCATGGCAGCCCTAGAAAGCTCTTAAAGCTTGGCTTCATGCCGGGTCTTGGGCAATAAAGAAGGACACAGTGTTCCCTGAGGCCAGTGTGGTAGCCCCGGCAGTGGCCTCAGGGAGCCTCTTCAGCTTCAGAATGGCGGGACGTGGCACGCAAACCAAAGCTGGGACTGAAGCAGAAACACATCTGAGACAGAGTGGGAGGGGTGTGCTGCCCCCCGGGAAGAGCCTCGGACCCAGGACTTGGGTCCTCAGTCCCAGAGGTTTTGTGTTGACTCCAAAGCACCTGGGATTTGGCAGACATTCAGATTTACTCTTAATTTGCATTTTTTAAATGCAACTCATTAGAGGTCTAAGAACTTTACGTCTAGGACTTTAACTTAAGGAAGAATCAGGAAGTCAGATGAAGCTTTATCCCCAGGATGTTTATCATAATATTATTTATAATGCTGAAAAACCATAAACAGCCTAAATATCCAATAATGAGGAAATAAATGGTTAGACAAATTATGGTATATCCAGAAGATTACTGAGCAGTCGTTGTAAATATTTATGACGAGGGTTTAATGTTTACAAATAGCTTTCAGTGATGCAGGAGAATGATAGTGATACAATAATGCTAAATCAGAAGAGAAAACTGGTTATAAAATGGTACAGCATAACGCCAATCACTTAAAAATGCATTTAAAAAACTAAAAGGAATTGTCCCAAAATGTCAGAGTGGTCTTTAGCTGGAGGAATTGTGGGTGTTAAAAGAAGAACCCCAAACCCCAAAAAGTTCTTTCTACTTTCTATACTTTTAAAGTGACTTCCTACGTATGTGGATCCCTTCCATAGTCAAGAAAAAAGTAAAAACTTTAAAAATGCTGTGTACGTGGTTTCCATTTTTATTTTCTTCAGCGGATGATTGCACATCAGCAAATCTTCAGTTATGCTAACTACTTAGGCCAGTCACGACACACACGTACAGAGAGGTCACATGGGCGGTGCCGAGCTGGCGGTAGCATATGTACATCAAGTTACACAGGTGGAATTGTTAGGCTGGTTAAAACACACCACCAAATGATGGGACACGGTCGGGTCAGGCCGCCTCTCCTGCCTGCTGCTGTCGTTTACAGAGGTCCGTGTGGTAGGCTGGTGAGTGGGGTCCTGCTGGCACTCCTCCTGGTGGCCTCTTGGGTGAGGGGAGAGCTCCTGGGTCAGCATCTGCTCTGGGGTCCCCTGTTTGTCTGCCCTTGACTTAGTGTTGGTGCCTCCAGGGCTCTGCTACCTCTTCCGAGCCCTGGGTGTGGGCCAGCCAAGGCCCCCATCCCCTCTGCTCCTCGTACCTGGGGCAGCCATCGCCAGGGAAGGAAGAACCAAGAGTGAATTGGCATGCTCCTGATGCGACTCGTGCCCAGACACAGGAGGGGAGGAAGAAGGAGATGTGACCTTGACACCACGCACAAGCTCACTCTAGAGATGAGCCCTCTGTGTCTTGTAGGTGTGTAGGCTGTGTGGCGCCCTCCAGGGTACAGCCCCTGGGAGAAGACAGGTGGGGGATGGGAGCTGTGCCCCCTGAGGCAGGCCCGACAGCAGAGCTAGTAAGGTAGATGGGGGATGTGTCCAACATGGTGCTAGATTGTTGAAAAGTCACAACTACACACACCTGGGGTCATGCCCCTCTCCAAGGCATTCGCATGGTGGGTTAGATACAGCTAGATAGAAGTGGAGATATACTTTTTTGAGGAAGGACCTTTCCTGGTGGTTGGCTAAAAGGTAAGACAGACTCCTGGGTTCGGCATGCTCTGGGGAGGGCCATGCGACGGTGAGGGACTCCCTATTGCTACACTCTGTACAGGGCGGCCGGGCCTACCCGCTGCACCCACGGCCCCTGGCGGCAGTCACAGGCTTGCCTTCAACCCCTTCCGCCTTTGAGAGCTCTTGGGCCCCAGTGAAATGGGGGCTATGAAGACAAGTGGATGGGAGGGCGGTCCCCATGGCCCCGGGGGCACCCCACATGAGGGCTACATGATATTGCACTGGGTGGCCCCACAGCAATCCTTGATGAGCGCCAGCCCGGTCTTGGCCACTGTGGGCTTGCTAGGTGGGGGCTCTGCTTTCTTCTCGGCTCTGGAGCCTGCAGCAAGGTAAGGGCACAAAGAAAGAGAGGGAAGGAGGGAGAGAGGGAGAAGTGAGGTAAGGAGAGCCCTGACCATCTGCAGCCCCAGCCCATCCCACCCTCTAGCCAGGCTCTGCTTTCCCTCCGCAGATCAGGTGACGCGGAGAGCTGGCATGTGCTTTATATGGTCACGCTGACTGTTCCCACTTCCCTGTGAGTTACCTGGCTTTCAGTCCTCAGCTTCCGGTCACAGCTTTAAACCTTATTCCGTTCAGTTCTCCTTGCCATTGTACAATATCTACTAAGCCTATCACAGGGTCTGACATTTAAGATGTATTTGGCGAATGTGTAAACGGGAATTTTGTTCAATCACTTTAGTCTGAGGGCTCACATCTTTTAATTTGGGGAAATGCTCATTCAATAGCCTTTGAGATACCTCTGCCACTCATTCTCTTATCTCTTCCTTCGGAATGTGTATTAGATGTAGGCTGGGCCTTCTTATTCTATCTTCCATGTTTCATTCCTTCTAGTTCATATTTTCTACCACTTTGTCTCTGTGCTTCGCTCTGGGTAATTTCCTCAGCTGTGTCTTCCAACTTTTGAATCCTCCCTTCGATTGTATCTCTGAAGTTAATCCATTGAGTTTTTGCTTCATTGACAATACTTTTTTGGAAAGCTAATTGTTAAATCTACCCATTCTTTTTTCCTAGCATCCTGCTCTTTCATTTTGTGTTGTAGTCCTTCTCTTATCTCTTTAATGATTTTAAATATACTTATTGTCTCTTTTAGACAGCCTGTTACTTCTAGTTCTTGGGAAGGCAGACATTCTCTTTTCTCTTTGTTGCATCTACAGACCCCTCTCATGGTGGTTCAATTCTTCGTTGGTTTTACATTTTTACTGAGAGCGTATCTTCATGGGGATTATTTTATCTGTGAACTGTGTATTATGGAATGCTGAAGGGTCCATACTGAGCAATGTTGCATGTGCTTTGCTGGGGTCTCAGAGATTTCACTGGTTTTGGATCAGTTTTAATTTTTCAACTTGGGTTTCTAGCACTGGATAAGTACTATAAATCTGAACCCCACACGTGGCCCCTTGAATGTGGTGCGGGCTTGGCGTTTTGATTTCTTGCCAGAATTCTTTTTTCTGTCTTCCTAGTAAGATTTCTAGCCTCCTTCACTCTGATACCTCTGATGTCCCTGTGGCTACAGGAGTGGGCATGTGATACAGACTGGCCAATCACAGCACCTCCGCCTCTTGATAATAGTGATGGGCCTAGGAGGTGGGGCCATGATCCAAGAAAGGCCAGCTAGAATCGTTCCCTGAGATTTATATACTTCGATACCAGAAGAGAGAGAGAATCTGTGGTGTTGCCTTGCCGCTGCCAAGTTATGGTTCTGGAGTTCTGCCCCCATGGAAAAGACCTAGGTAGTAGGAGAAAACTGCAGCTAACATACAAAGAGGAGCATGGATGAGAAATGGGAGGGAAGCAAGGGTTTCACAGTGTCCAGTCCCCGAAGCCCTGGTTCTTGTTGCCCTTCTTCCAAATCCCCTTTTTGCTAGAGACAGTTTGAACTGGACATCCATTTTTATGACCGAGAGCAGCCTCCCAGGATTGACAAAGAGAAGACAGCCCCTTGACAAAGAGAAGACAGCCCTCCAGAGAGAGGGCCAAACGTGCAGCGTTTCCCAAACTAATTTCACACAAACCCCTTTATGCTCTGAATATCTTGTGAGGCTAATATCCTGAGAAGCATAACTCTGGCTCCGCGGCCTCAGAAATTCCAACGCCAACAGAGGCCACAGCTCCCTGAGCCTCAGTTTCCACCTCCAAGCCACCCGCTCCTCCTATGAAATTCACCAAATTATCTTAGCAAATGGCATCCGCTGCCAGAACCGGCTACATAGTTTGTAGAACCCAATGCAAAATGAAAATGCAGGGCCCCTTGTTCCAAAATTCTTAAGAATTTTAAGACGGCAACAGCTGAATGCTGATGCAATCCCAGCACCCTTCTAGACATGGGTTGCACAGCGATGAAGCTGCCCCCACCTGCCGACATCCTGTGCACGAGTTTGATCTCTAATGAATACTTTGTTGTGCCTTCTCCAGGACCCAGCCCTCTTTTCACTTTCCCTTTCTCTTGGATGGGATGAGAAGAAATCATGTATGCACTCACTGGCTGGAGATTTGGTTACTTTGTCCAGAGGTTTTAACTTGATTCTCAGGAAATCAGCCATTTCCTTGTCCTCTTCTTGCTCCCTGTAAGGACGGATGTACAAAGATGAGAGGAAAGTAGAGTAAGCAAGGAGAGCATCAAGGAACCAATGAAACGAGGCAAGAGGTTTAAATGTGTGAAGCATGTAACAGGCTTTGTGAATGGTGTGTGTATGTTGTTGCCTGTTAGGTATGGATGGTACACACATGGTGGTATGTGCTATATGTGTAAGTAGATACATGCATGCTGTGTGGGTGGTACTTTCATGTTGCGTGTTATGTGTGGGTGGAGTGCATGTTTTCTGTGTTACATATGTACAGTATTTGTATGTTGTGTTTGACACGCTTGCTATGAAGCAGAGACATATCAACGATGGAGTAAATGCCTACCCGGAGCATGGGTGAGACCCCACGGCAAAGGCAAGAGCATGACAGGACCCAATCTCCCTGCCAGGGGTTCAGTGAGCTGGGCAACACCTCTCCTGACCCTCTGCCTGGAAGTCACTCTGCCTACATGTGCTTCCACAAGATATACGGCAGGTCTCAAAGGCCAAGTCATCTCAGTTCTTCCAGGGTCCCCAGGGGCAAAGGCAGTTTGCTCCTGACTGAGCTGGGCAAGGTGCATCCCAGGGGCCTGGGATGACCCAAGAGGACACAGAGAATAAAGAGGAAGTTGCCCTCTGGTACTGAAGAGGCCCACGAGGCCCTCTCCTTATGCAGGGGTCCAAAGGCTTTGCTCCAGGATAAGAATATTCAAGGATCAACATTCATGTTTCCTAAGCCCAGCCTCCTCCTGAGTCTTCAGGTGCACCATGGCTCCAGGGCCCATGGTTGTCCAGATCCAGGTGGTGGGTGTCTGCAAATAGGAGACCCTGAAGGGGCATGGGAACCACCAGTGAGAGGGGGAAAAGATAGAACAATGCTGGGAAGTGAACAGGGCAGGCCAGGAAGCAAGTCAGTACAGGGGACAGAGTTTCTACAGAAGCCAACAGAAGTTTCTAGAAGTTGCCTTGATGAATTGAGAGAAAGTTCAGTGATGAGAGTGTGTAGGAAGCACCCTTGTGTGTTAGGTGATGTAATTCCCCCCTGCTCACTTCCTGGAATGACAGTCCATGAAGGTCCACTGTTCGTAAGACTTTGTAAGCTGGGTTTGAGTTTCTCTTGAATGTGAAATGGGTTCTCAGGCCAGAAGGCTGGGTTCATTTGGGTTCAGTGTTTGGGGACCGTTTGGTGAGGCCATGACTGTTAGGCAAGGCTGTGAGTCCCAGGAGCAGATGATGGGTTTGGAAGGAAGCTGAGGGTTGTGCTTCAATAGTCTGGTACATGGGGACACGCTGCCCACTCACCTTAACCGCTCGACCTCTGCATCATCCACCAGAAAGTCCCTCTTCTGCACCAGTCTGTGGATCTTCTGGATAAGCTCATCCTCTCTCTGCTTCTGCAGCTTGGTTTTTTCTTTTTCTGGGAAGAAGGAAACATCAGCAAAGAAAAATTACATGAAACTATTAAAAGCACTTGAATCCGAGGGGCCACGGTTGGAATCCTGGCCCTACCATTTTACTAGCTTGGTGAACTTGGAGAAGCAATTTGACCTCCTTGAGCTTCAGCTTCTTCCTCTGTAAAATACACCCAGTGAGGCTTACATGCAGGGATGTTAGTAAACGACTTAGCACGGAGCTCAGATGTGGTGAATGCTCAGTAAACAGTAACGATGCAGCAAGGGGGTCCTGCCAAAGAAGGCAGAGGGTGAGAAGGGCTCCGTGGGGCTGCTGGGGGGGAAATACTCCATGGCAAGGGCGAAACCAACCTGTCAGATGAAAAGTGTTCATGCTGATGGCATCAGACCTGCCCCAGGTATCAAGGGCTGGAATGCCCAAGAGAAAACAAGAGAACCAGGGCTGTAAATGAGGACTGAGAGAACTAGGAGGACAGACACATAAACCCACTTCAGCTTCCTGTGCTCAGAAGGTAAAAAACACAGGCAGCTTGTCTGCCTGCCTGCCTAGGACAGGCGCTGACAATGTCCTCTAGGTTTGGAGAAAAAAAATCAAAGGTGAAGAGAATATAATAATTGGATAAGAGAGAAAATTGACTTCTCCCATTAACCAGAAGGGGAAGTGGGGAAGGGGGTGGAATTTCTAGCAGCCTCCAGATCTCTGGCCATTGCTGGTCTGACAACGGAAGCATCACTCTTCCCACGGTGGATCCTGTGGATTCCCCAAATCACTCGCCAGCATTGCAGAGTGCCTCCCAGCCCCCATCAGGTAAGTTAACAGCGCCCACAGCCTGGCCAGAGGACCCTGCTTGCTCAGCTCTCTCAGGGGGTCTGTAATGACTTGTAGGTCCCCAAGGAAATGACAAACCTCCCTCCCCAAGACAGTTGCCCTGTTTTCTATCTCCTTCCAGGTCAGGCATCCCCCAGCCTCCCAGGCACTCAGCTGCAGCCCTCCATGGATACAACTGCTCCCACAGGAGAAGCCTCCTGCTCAAAGTGGTATGTGCCAGCTTACATACCAGTTACTCTCCACGCCACCGGCCAATGCAGTTCACCTGCATGTATGTGTCATATACCCTTCCTGCCAGTATCCCCTACCTGCCTGCAGGCACCACTCACCTGCTTCCAGGCACCTGCCTCCAGGCCCCATCCACCTGCTCATTGGCATCACCTACCTGCCCACAGGCCCCACTGACGGACCTGCCCGGCACTCCCACTTGATTGGTGATGTGACCCTTTCTTTTCCAACATCACCCACCTACTTGCCACCGAGAACCACCAGCTCACCAACTTTACCCACTGCTTGCTGGCATCACACAGCTGATTCCTACCATCCTTGCCAATGTGACCCTCTACCTTGCTGCTCATCCCCACCAGCACACCTCATTAGCCCCGGCTACCACCACCCCTACCTGGACCACACCGTGTCCTACAAACTGGTTTCCCTGGCCTGTAGTCCCCATCACAACTGTGAGCCTTCCCTGTAGAACTGACGCCCAAGCTCCTACCCCTCCTAGCTGTGTGACTCTGGGCACAAATGATTAAATGCCCACCAGCTTAACTATTTACTGAACCAGGTACAAAAAAAATACCTGTTTAATGAAGGAAAAGCAAATCATGCATCATAAATGTGCAATGGTAAGTGTTAATAAATTAAAGTCTATTATATTCTCATGGGATTTTTGTTTTCATTTCATCCCGCTTTCTCAATTTTGACACTATTGATATTTGTGCTGGATAATTCTTTATTGTGGGAGCTGTCCTGTGCATCGTAGGATGTTCAGCAGCACCCCTGGCCTCCACCCAGTCATGCCAGAAGCACTTCCTCCCCCAGGTGCGACAACCAAAACTGTCAGCAGATTGTCCAATACCCCCTGGGGAGCAAAACTGCTCCTGGAATCACTAGTTCAAACCTTCCCAATAACACTGAGAGGGAGATACCATTTCTTTGTCCAGGGGGAAGGTGGCAGGGCCTCTACAGCCAGCTCTAAGACAGCAGTGGTGACAACGGGGAGGGGTGGTGGTGGTGAGGCATCTTGGCTTGTCTTTGAGAAGCCCTCGAGTCAGGGAGGGTCCCACGCGTTCTTCCCCATCCCAGAGCTGGTAAATTATTTTTGACCTTGGCTGGTAAAACATGATTTTCTTGCCCATTCAGTGCTCTCTTTTCTTAGTCTTTTTATTGATGTGCTGCCTGAGGATCATTTTTTTTCCAGCTAAATTCAGTACCAGTCCAGGGAATAGCCAGAAGACTCTTAACAACGAGTGGGGGGAGAAGGTGAGGAGAGGTGACTAGGAATGCAGGAGAGGGAAGAAAACATTAATACCTGAATTTCCACATAAAAGTGACTGGGACAACGCAATTTCCTGGGGAATCAATGGGGCTGGGACCGCTGTTAGGGACTAGGCTCTGTTGCCAGCTGGCCCGAGGACCTGTGCGACCTATGTTTCTCAGCAGGGCAGCCCACGGCATTTTGGTAGGAACACGATCTTCACACAGAACTGCCCCCCATGCTGCCAGCGTTAGCATCCCTGGCCTCTACCCACTGATTATCAGGACTGAGCTCCTCTGTATTGAAACTTTTGGTGTTTTCTTCATTGTGGATTCTTTGGCATTAATTTGATATCTTAATATTGCCTTAAAATATTATTTATCCTGATTACTGAAATGTTTGTGCTCCAGCAGAGTGCCTTGTTCTCCTCACCCTAGTCTGGGTCCTGGTGAGTCGTGCACCACAGTGACCGTGGCAACAAAGGAATGTTGCCGTCCCGCCCTGCCCCCACCCACTTCCACTCAGGCTCCAAAGGCTGCCGTGGCCCCAGATGGAGGTGGCTCAGATGGCCCTGGCTGCCCTGGTGGCCACACATTCATGTCTCCTTTGCCGTGGTGGCTTCCACACGTCCTCATGAGTGAACAGTGGGCTCTGGGAATTCTTCCTCCTAAGAGGGAGATGCCAACTTATGTGGGGCCCATTAGAGTCTCCTGGGAAGTTAGAGGTCCTGGGAATTTGGGCTGTCATGTGGGAAGATCATGGAGAAGAGATGGAGTGGGCTTGCTTGGCTCATGTGCCAGAGCGAGAAAATGGAACATAAACCCAATGAGAGAGAGGCAGGGAAGGGATAGGGCAGAGAGGAGAAGAGGGAAAGGAAGAGAGAGAGAAGGCGAAAGAGAAGAGAGGGAAGGAGGGAGGAGGGACCGAAGGAGAGCGGGAGAAGGGAGGGAGAAGGGGAGGAGGGAGAGAGAAAAAGAGAGAGAGAGACCCAAAAACATTCCAACAGCTTTCCTTTTCTGGTTCCAGACTCTTGTGAGGTTGGGCAGAGCTTCATGCCTGCGTTGGGATAAACCGTATCACCCACCACCTCCCCAAATTCTATGTCTGACCTATATGGAAATAGGATCCTTGCAGACGTCATTAAGATGAGGCCATACTCACGAGGGTGGGCCCTTAATGCAATGACGGGTCTTTATAAGAAGAGAGGACACACAGAGGCTTACACAAAGAAGAAGGACATGACCACAGAGGCAGAGACTGGAGTGAGACATCTACAAGCCAAGGAGCCCAAGGATTGACAGGAGCCCCAGAAGCTGGAAGAGGCAAGAAAGGATTCTTCCTCTCAGGTGCAACGCTTTGATTTAGGAGTCCTGGCCTGCGAAACTGTGAAAGAATTCATTTCTGTTGCTCGAAGTCACTAAGTGTGTGGGAACTGGTGGTGGCAGCCCAAGGAAACTAACACGGTGCCCTGGGCTGCAGGGGTCTCCGCTGTCCTCACAGTGATTGCCTGGTTTTGTTTTGTGCTTACATCAGCTCGCAGGGGTTGTGCACCTTTCAGCCATGTATCCCTGAATACCAATGTATCCCGGTGGGGAGGGCGGAGCCTGTAAAAGGAGAAACTTGAACCGGCTTGGTGGCTCTCAATCTTGGCTGCTCCTCACAGTCATAAGAAGGTTTTCTAAATGACCAACGCCAGAGCCCCACATGAACTGAATCAGAATTTCAAGTGGGTAGTGTCTGGATTTGCCTATATTTTCCCCTCATTCTTTTACTGTTTTATGTTCAAGATTTTCCTTTCTGTGGTGATAGTCTCATTGAGATAGAACTCACATAGCATACAATTCACCCTTCCAAAGTGTTTTTCAGTTATGCAACCACCACCACAACTAATTTTAGGACATTTTAATCACCTCCAAAAGAAACCTCAGACCCATTAGCTGTCACCCCCTCTCAGTGAGGACTGTGCCCTCGCTCACATTTCTAGGGCCCGCCGGCAGAGGGCGCAACCCCTAGTGCATGCTCACCACAGCAGTGGTATCTGAAAGTTCCGCTGTGGTTGCCACACCACCGTCAAAACAAGAATGTGCTGAATGCTCCTATTCTTCGCATTTGTGATCCCATGTTCTGTCATGGTGAAGTCACAATGACCATGAGAGGGTGGCATATTGCCCTTATTCTACAGACAGGGAATTTTAGGCTTAGAGAAATTAAGTTGCTCCGTGAAGATCATCTAGCTGGCCCTCCTGGATTCAAACCCAGATCACTGGACTCTAAAGTAGTGATTCTTAGGGGGCAATTTGCGCCCCCACCCCACCCCCACCACAGACCAGGAGATATTTGACAACATCTGGAGACATTTTGGGTTGTCACAACTGGGAGGAAGGGGGAATGCTACAGACGCGTGGTGGGTAGAGGCCAGGGATGCTGCTAACTTCTATAATGCAC
Source organism: Glossophaga mutica (assembly GCA_039655065.1). Taxonomy (NCBI): domain Eukaryota; kingdom Metazoa; phylum Chordata; class Mammalia; order Chiroptera; family Phyllostomidae; genus Glossophaga; species Glossophaga mutica. Next base: position 103,072,961 of record CM077305.1, read on the forward strand.
AGGAAAGGCTCCTGTCCCAACGGAGAATTAGCCAGCCCCTAGTGTCCCTAGCGCTGAGGCATGAAGAGCAATGCCCTGTTCTAAAGTGTGTTGCGTTGTACTTTTAGCTCAATAATAGGGATCCACTGGATGTCAGGCCATCTCTTTCTACTAACTTGTGAGCTCCTTAAATTAGGGAATCGTTTCTGTTCATCACTGCATGCGCATCGCCAGCAGCAACGCAGCCTCTTGAGACATACTTAGTGAACTGATAGATTGGCGAGAGCATTCGAGTGAAGGACAGTGAGGGGGTGCAACGTGGCCTGCGCTGCTCCCTGCCAAAGCCGGGGCAGGGTTCCTAAGGCAGAGGTGTGTTCGTTCCTTCAATACACCTTCCTCTTAGCACCCCTCAGGCCCTCATCTCTGCCCCCAAGGAGCATGGAGTTCACCGAGGGACATTTGTGAGTCAACAGGCAATTATTTGATAAGTCCTTTGATAAGAAGAACCCCCAGGAGGGCACCTAACCCAGCCTGGATGGGGAGGGAAAGCTTTCTTGGAAGAAGGGGTCACCTGAAAGATAGGTAGAAATTTGTTTGTTTAACAATAATAATAATTTATTAAGCCCTTACTGTAGGATGGGAAATATGCTAAGCACTCTATGTTTTTTTCCATTGGTTAATCCCACAACCCTATGAGGTAAATACCACTATTATCCTAGTTTACAGATGAAGAAATTAAATTTTAGTAAAGTGACTTAACTTGCCCAAGGTCATGGCATTATTAAGTGACAGGCCTAGGTGTGACTCCACAGTTAGCTTGCTCTAACCACCATGCTCTATCTGTTCCCAAGCAGGATAATAACAGTGACCATTGCTGATACTTACTGGACTTTTACTTTGGATCAGATATCAAGCTAAGCACAGGGCTTGCATTGTTTCATTTATCACAAGGAGATTTATACCCAATGAGCTAGGTACTATTACTATTACTATTACCACCCCATTTTCAGTGGAAAAACTGAGCCTCAGTAGAGATAAAGTGACTTGCCCAAGGTCAAGGAATTAGAACTTGAACCTGGGTCTGCCTGACACAAAAATCGTGTTTGGATCATGCGATCAGGGAGCACCAGGTTGCAAGAATGAGGTCATGAACACTGTCTTTCTTCCCTGAGGACAGGTGGGGCAGGCTGGGGGCTCTGAGCAGCTGGAGTCCCAGATGGTTACCTGGGATGGCGACCAAGTTCTGCAGCTCCTGCTTCAGGTCCATGATGTCATTGCACAGCTGAATGTCATCCATCCTGGGGAAACAGGACACCACACCACAGCAGGTTACATCTGAAAACATTCTCTACCCTGAGCACGACCCCAATAGCAACAAAGAATCTGCAGGAGGGGATTGGCCTTTGTAAAGGCCACACATGCTCTTAATAGAAGTTTCCCCCCCAAAAGAAGAAAAACAAAGGTTGCCTCTTACCTCACTACTTATTATAGCACCTTGATGGTGTTCCTCCCAGTCTTCGTGTGCCTAGCTTCCTTTTGCTTGTATGAGCAAGCTCATGTGGCAGGTTCAGTGTACTCTTTTATTAGCTTGCTGTTAAAGGGTTTTTTTTTTAATTTTTTATTTTAGTTGTTCAAGTACAGTTTTCTGCCTTTTACTCCTAAAATTTTTAAACATTATAGAAATTCACAGCATAGAGAAAATCTCTATTCTTTAGAGATAACTATTTTCAACAGTTTAGTGCCTGTTCCTCCGGATTTTAAAAGGTGTTTATGCTTCTACTATCATATATCATTGTTTTTATACAAAAACGTTCTGCAATTTTTTTAACTTAATGATATATCATGGGCATCTCTCCACAGCCACACATGCAAATCTGCTCATTTGTAATGGCTGTGTACTAGTACACTGTGTTGACATACAGTGATGTACTTAAATATTCCCGTATTCGTAGACATTTGGGTTGTTTCCTGATACATTTTTAGGATCAATTCCTAGAAAAACAAATTCCTAGAAATGCGATCCCTGGTCAAGTAACATGAACACATGCACTTGAATAGCAGTTTCCAAACTGCCCAGCAGCCGTGTGAGAGGGGGCCAACCCCACAACCCCAGGGACCGGGCTGCGGGCGCGACTCTGCGTTGTGTGCTGTGGCCTGCGTCTGCTGCAGTGTCACCTCACCTTCCTACGAACAGGACTTGCAATGGCTGCTCGAATGTCACCAACTGATCTACCAAGTCTGTTTTCATTATGCCTGTATCTTAATTACTTAGGTGGGTTTTTCAGATTGTTTGCACTATTTTAGCCACTGTAGGGAGAACGTGGATTCACATAAGTCTTCTTCTTCATGTTGGGTTATTTGGTGTGGGGGCTATAGAATCTGAGTACAAAGGGCTTGGCATGTCTACAGCAATTGAGACATATTATCGGATTGCTTCCCCTTGAGTGGGGTGGGTGCCTTCATTCCATATGTCTTCCTTGAGTATTTACTATGTTCACCACTGTACAGGCTCCAGGGATAGAGTAGCCTCTCCTACTCACATGAGCTGAAATTTCGGCAGAGAAGACAGCAGGTGAACACAAATACACAGGGGAATCTAGCCTGCAACCCAGGCATGTGCCCTGACTGGGAATCGAACCAACGACCCTCTGCTTTGCAGTCCAGCACTCAGTCCACTGAGCCACACCAGCCAGGGCTTGAACACAAATACAATAGAACATCGGATGCTGCGAAGAAGAATAAAGCAAGAGAGGGGATGGAGTGGGCCAGTTTGGACACAGCATCCTACTGTCCCAGGCAGAGACAGAGGGAAGCATTAATATTCTCAAAGGGCTCAACTCTGTCCACACAGCATATGAGGGTGGGACCAGGAACAGAAATCAACTCATCTGAGTCCACTGATCTGCCTCCTTCCACGGTGTCTTTGCCAAGAACCTGGTCTGTTGCCTCTCTGTTAAGAAGTGTCACCTACAGACCAGCTTGAGGCCCCTTGCCCTTTGTGGGTCAAGAGTTGCCCACGTTACCTATTCTAATCCCAGCATCCCAGCTTTCAGGACAAGAGGCAGGAACATCTCACTTGCCGGAGGCACGACAACCATTTGTCAAACCCTGTCCTGGAATGTCCTAGCAGGTGGCAGCTGCCTCGAACGAGCTTGGGGAATTGCCAGAAGGGTACAGACTGTTCCCGTGGGTTCTCATCAGTGATTGTTCAACTGGTGGAGCTCCCAGGCCCTTCTCCACAGCCAGCATGCAGATCAGGCTACATCCGTGCTCTTAATGAGGATAATTTTGGTCCCTGGGGATGTTTGACACTGTCTGGAGACATATTCAGTTATTACAATGGATGTGTGTGGAGATTGCTTCTAGTGGGTAAAGTCCAGGAATGCTGCTCAGCACCCTACAATGAGCAGGACAGCCCCCTCAAATATCCAGTCCAAAAAGTCAATCACGCTAAAGTTAAGAAATCTGGGGTTGTAACCATGGAATCAACACAGGTTTTAACTGATAATTTTTGAGAGATGAGAGAAGGAAAGATGACAAAAGGAACAAAAGAGAGATGCTCTAGCTGGTGTGGCTCAGTGGATTGAGCGCTGGCTTTCGAACTAAAGGATCGCTGGTTCAATTCCCAGTCAGTGCACATGCCTGGGTTGCAGGCCAGGTCCCCAGTAGGGGGCGTGCAAGAGGCAACCTCACATGGGTGTTTCTCTCTTTCTCTCTCCCTTCCCTTCTCTCTAATAATAAATAAATAAATGAAAATCTTTAAATTAAAAATAAAGAGAGAGCCCTGGCTGGTGTAGCTCAGTGGATTGAGCGCGGGCCTGTGAACCAAAGGATCGCGGTTCGATTCCCAGTCAGGGCACATGCCTGGGTTGCAGGCCAGTTCCCAGCATGGGACACACAAGAGGCAACCATACATTGATATTTCTCTCCCTCTCCCTCCCTCCTACCCTTCCCCTCTAAAGATAAATAAATAAAAATCTTAAAAAATTTAAAAAAAATAAATAAAGAGAGAGAGAGAGACAAGTAGTGGTTAGAAGCAAGAGTACTGACACCAAACAGCTGTAGTTCAAAGGGTCCATGTAACAGTAATTTAACATCTCTGAGTCTCTTTCCTCATCTATGAAATAGGAATTATAATAGTATTCTTCCTAGGATTATTATACATGTCAAACACTGAGCATGTGCCTGGGACATACACAGTAAAATGTTTCGTAAATGGTACCTATTATTATTATCATTCACTGTTAGAAAAAAACAGGGAGAAAAAGAGAGAAAATGCTACAGGACAAGCAGCTTATTTGACAAATGGAACTAACATGTTCAACCTTTAAAAAAAGCCTTGATTGATTATATTTCTTTATAAAAGTTTTTTTAAATTATTTTGTTGTTGTTCAAGTACAGTTGTCTGCATTTACCCCCCACCATTCTTATCTGATTGCAGAACAGATCCCTGATTGCTGTGGAAATTTGAGGAAATACAAACGAATACAAAGAAAGAACCTAAACTTATGCAGAACCTTGACCACGTGCACCCAGGTGTCACTGTTCCACTCCAAGTGTTTCAGTGTATTTCCCACCAGTTTTTTCATACATGTAACCCAGGTGTGACAGACTCGCTCTGGCGGGCCTTCGTCCTCTCCCTCTGCGTATCTCAGAACTGCACTCAGCATTATTCTGAGTCCTCCTGAACACATCTGAGTCCACCACACATTAACAATTAAAATGGGATTTTGAGGTTCTCACAGGGAGTCATGCTGCAGAACACCATACAAACCCCTATGAGACAGCACTGTGTTTTTCCTCAAGTCTTGCAGCCAGCTTCCCATCTCTTTTCTTTCTCTCTCTTCCTCTTCCAAATGCCTCGCAGTCAAAATAGGATCCTTTGTGGTCTTTGACTTACAAACCTCAGTTGGCAAAAGCAAATCCCAGTGTTGCTGCACATCCTCCCAGGGAAGAAGCTTGTTCCCCCCAACCCTGACCCCACACACACTCTAAGCTGTCTATCGGAGTATTCACCTAATAAAAAATCAGGTCTTTTTTTGGAATATGGAGGGATGGGTTCTACCACTAAAGGAAGCAAAAAGTCAACAAATAGAAGTTACGCAACGCGCCCAAAGTCCCACACTGGTAAGTGGATGTTGGGAGTTAGCCCAAGTTTGTGTTCTTGACCACTTCACTATGGTGTCTCCTCTCCATGTGTCTGCATGAGTTGCCACTGACATGGTTGGTTGCCCACAGAACCGACCTTCCTCCTCTGCCTTCCTCCAGAGCCCTGATTTGTTCAGGAGGCAATGTTTGCAACCCCAGATGGAAGCCAGTTATCTTAGTCTGTTTAGGATGCTATAACAAAAATACCATAGATCAGGTGGCTAAACAGCAAGCACTGATATCTCAGATCTGAAGGGTGGGGAGTCCAAGATCAAGGTGTCAGCTGATTTGACTCCTGGTGAGGACTCACTTCCTGATTTGCAGATAACTGCCTTCTCAGTATATCCTCACGTGGAGGAGAAGGAGCTCTCTCTTGTCTCTTCTATAAGGACACTAATCTCACTCATGAGGGCTTTATCCTCATGGCCTATCATCTCTCAGAGGCCCCATTTAATACCATCCCCCTGGAGATTAGGGCTTCAACATACGAATTTGGAGGGATCAGGGACACATTTAGTTTATAGCACCATTCATGGCAATCCCATTTGCCTTTGCTGGACACTCTTCAAAGCTCCCTTGCAGGTAGAGATAACCATGAGACCCACTTCGGGCCAATGGGATGTAAGAGAAAATCCGCTAGGTGGGCTTCTGGGAAAGGTGATTAGAGTCTTAGGTGCTCCCTCTCACGGTCCTGAAGCTGCTGCAGGCACTGCTGAGGATGGTGTAAAGGAATGAGGAAAGAGCTGCTGCCCAAGGACACCATGCTGACCCCTCATACTGAGGCAGGAGATAGCATAGGAAGAACTCTGAGACTGCAATACTGTTACTGTCCAGCATTTAGCACCCTGGTTGCCAGGAAATGTCTTTTACCAATTAAGTAGAATAAATAGTAAACCAAGGCAGGGAGAAGGAGGGAGACATGTCTCACACGCTAACTCAGCAGTCCTGAGCCTGGTCTGATAATATTGCCAGGTGTTCCAACATCACAAGAAACACTATATTAACAAGGAAGAAAGGAAGTCCTTGAAATTCTATGTAACATTTCCACTATCTGGGAAAGAAAACCTTGAAACTGTGCTTTCATCCTAAGGCCTGGAAAGTGGGACAGGGTCCCCGGTGCCCAAAGAAAGAGCCCATAAGACAACTTTGGTTAATTGCCTACCTCTGGTCACTATCTGTTTTACGAGGGAGTCCCTGATGCCTACAGAAAGAGCCCATAAATAACTTTGGAAAGTGCCCCAATTTTAATTAACTGTCTCCTGTCATGTATTTGTTTTACAACAAGATGAACAAATGGGGTCTGGAGCAAGATAAGGATTTGGGCTAGCAGACCCCCGCACATACCTAAGTTTAGGGTAATCACATTCCCCCAAGAAAGCTGGCACCACATGTACCCATTAATCAATATGTAACTTTTTTCCCTCTTATCCCACCAACTATATAAGTCCTAAGAACAAAGGACTTGCTCTCTCTCTCGGGGGCTCAGGGTGCTCTTGGCTCTTGGGCCACAGCGCCTCTGGCCACCCGGCCTCAGGCTGCCCAGGGGCTTGCCACCCTGGTCTTCAGCCGCTCTTACTTTCCTCACCCTGCTTTGCCCTGAAACTTTGCCTTTCACCCCCTATTCTACCCAGTCCTGTTCTCTTCCATGGGAATGGGCCACTAATAAACTGATTACATACTGCAAGATTTGCTGATCTGTAATTCTTTACATGTGTCAGCAAGAAGAACCAGGTCTCTCCCAGCAACAATACCACCTGCATCTGGACTTCCCGCATGAATATTAAATGTCCTTATCATTTAAGTAGAGTGGTCAACCATCTTGGTTTGCCTGGGACTATCCCAGTTTTAGTATGGACAGTTCCATGTCCTGGAAAGCCCCTGAGTCCCAGGCAAACTGGAACAGTTGGTCACCCAAGATTTAAGACACTATTAAGCATTCACTGCAGTGTTATTTCCAATAGCCAAGATCTGGAAGCAACCTAAATGCCCATCAACAGATGGGGGAATAAAAAGTCTGTGGTACATACATACAATGAAGCATTTCTTGGCCATAAAAAGAATAAAATTTTACCTTTTGTGTCAGCACAGATGGACCTAGAAGATATTTGTAAAGAATATGGTTGTCTAACCACTATGTTGTACACCTAAAACTAATACAAAATAATATTGAATGTAAAGTGTAACTTTAAAAACTTTTTAAAAAGGCACTATTAATCAGATATTCTGTTACCTGCAGCTGAAGACATGCTCACTGATATGTGTATGTGGATATGAGCATTTTTAATAAAAGGTCAAAACATACATGCATATGCCCTGCTCATTGCGAGCATTGCATGATGACAATTTTCCAATGCTATTAAATTCACTGAAATAGTTCATGCAAAGTACTTTCAGAGCTTGGTGGGAACTTTTCAATAAGCCACGTTAATCATTCTCTGCACAATTAACATTCTCTGCTGCCAGCTTGTTCTGCAGAGAGAGATGTCATCTCCAAGAAACTGATCACTGCAGGGAGGAAAAGAAAGCCAGCCTGTCATTCACATCTCAGCCTTTCACACTGGGACAATGAAGAAAGTGGGTCATTTTACCAGCCAGAGGAGGGGAGAGCTGATGAGGGTCTGTCAGAAGACTAGTGCTGCTGTTTTATAAAATTTCTTTAAAAATGACATTGTCTGGAGCCTAGTGGAAAGCCAGCAGAGACCACTGTAGGAAACCATCTGCGCCGTGTAGGCCCAGCTCCCAGTGGAAAGCAAGGTCCGATGTACAGGACCCATGCCCACAGATAGGTTCCCCCGTGGGAAATCAGGCCTGCATTGTACCTAGACTGCTATGAGACTTGCTTTTGCTAAAACTCCCTCACACTGAATCGAGGCAGCAAACATTTACTGCAAAGTGACTTCCTAAAATCCATGCTAAACCTTCCAAGGATGAGTGTAACCAGTTCAACCATTTTTCCCTTTTAATTTGCCAATATCCTTCTTCTGTGATGTGATTAGCGGCATCAGCTCCTTCGTTTTCTGTAAAAGGTAACCACCTAAAGCGAACCTGTGCATAGTAAATGAGGACCGTTGTGTAATGTGCCCAGAAAAGAAATAAAGGCCTGTCACGGCGAGGGCCGTGGGCTTTTTCTCTTCTTGAGAGAAAAGCCATGCTGTTGCTTTTCCTCCACAGGACTTGGTAGTCCGTATGAATTTCTCGTGCTTCATCCACAATGTGGTGGATCAGAGCCGGGGTCTGCATCAGACCACAGTGGGAAGGCCTAAGTAGAATGACAGAGGAAATGATTGACTTTTTAAAATAATCCTGATTTAGATCCTTCTTTTATAAATTGTGGATGCACTGGATGTCTTGGGATGGGTGGGAAGAAGAAACAGCTGGTCGTAGAGATGGAGCATTGGGCTGGGATGTGCCGCTTGGGTCTGAGTCCAAGGCCCACTGCAAACTTCCTCTATAACTAAAAGAAAAACCCTGATTTTCTATACACTCCTCACGTCTGACGCCAAATGTGTGGGTTTTGCCTACCAAGCAATTCTTTAATTCTCAGTGGGCACCAGTGGGGTGTCTGCAGTCCAACTCAGCTCTGACACTCATGGCCAGAGTTGGCGCCGACCCCACAGCCTCCGAATGCAGTCCCACTTCAGATGCCGACCCCAAATCCAGGCCCCCAGGACTTCTGACCAACTCGCTGTGAACTGGGGATCTCTATGACCCTTCTTCAGGTTCGATAATCCCTGGAACTGCTTACAAAACTCAGGAAAACATTTGCCTATATTCACTAATTCATTATAAAGAACATTACAAAGGATACAGATGAATGGCCAGATGAAAAGGAACATAGGGCAAGGTACAGGGAAGGGGTACGGAGCTCCGTACCCCCCAGGTGTGTCACCCTCCCAACACCTCCATGTGCTCACCAGTGTAGAAGCTCCCCAAACACCCTATTTTAGGCATTTTTATGAGGCTACATTACATAGGAATGATGGGTTATTCCCTCACCGAGAATGGGGGATGAGGCTGAGAGTTCCATGCTTCTAATCATGCCTTGGTCTTTCTGGTGACCAGACTTCATCCTGCACCTGTCTAGGGGCCCCAGCCATCTGTCACCTGCTTCGCATACAAAAAGACACTCTGACCACTGGAAATTCCCAGAATCTCGTGTCAGGAACGAGAGTTAAAGAACAAATAGAATAAAAGATATTCCTAGCATACTTAATCAGGAAATTACGAGAGTTTCAGGAGTTCTTTGCCAGGAACTGGGGGCAAAGGCCAAATATATTTCTTATTAGACCACATTGACTTTGAGCGAGCCATTCCCCTCCCCAGACCTCTGTTTCCTTGTGTATAAAATGAGGGGGTTTAATGATCTCTGAAGCCCTGTTCTGTGAGCACACAGATGGATTAAAATGCTTTAGACCCAGCTAGACCTAAGTGTGGATCTCAGTTCCATAGTTCATTGGCTATACACCTTGGGCAAGTCCCACACTGCTCTGGGTCTCACAGTGAATAATACCTTTGACAGGAATAATACCTTTGCCTCGGGGTTTTATGAAAATGAAATAAGCTTATGTGTGGGGAGCAGGCAGTCCCATGCTTGGTACATACATAAGAAAGGCTACTTCTGCCCGCCCGTCCACCCTGGGTAAGGAGGTGATCTGCTGGGCTGTCTGCTGGCAGACACTCCTGAAAAATCTTAGCCAACATTCTTACATCAAAGGATTAGTCTGTCTTTCCTGTGCTATTTCAACTTCCTCTGACCTAACGGCACTGAGATGATGAACGTGTACATTTGTTTAGTGTTCTTGGATTAATGAACTTAAACGCTCTCCATGAGGGAGGATCAGTGTTGAGACAGCTCCAGGGAGCCCATGAGCTCAGCCATCTCTCAGCATCATGCTGGGGACCAAGGGAGCAGAGAGGTGCCTGCTGTGGGCTCAGGTGACTCATCTCTGAAAGGGACAGCTTTGTGACGCATCACTGAAGACCGTGCCGTCCGCTTTCTCCCTGTGGCACAAGTCCGGTCCGTGCGTTGACTGGCTCCTCCCTTGCGTAATCAGACCCTCGTATCTGGATGCGACACTGTTCCCCAAAGCACGTCACCTCCCTCAAGCACAGAGTAGTTCTATCCGCCAAGGGTTTTCTAGATTGACTCTGTTTTGACTCATCTGAGAAAGAAAATTACCAACACTGAAAAACTCAACAAGCTGAACACTCATGGTTTCTGCCCTTTCTGTGTGTATGTTACACACCAATTAAAATTTTACCTGGAATAATTACCAACAACATTGCTTAGTGTTGTTTCAAACCTAAAAGGGTACTGTTGGTCTTCTTAAAATTATATAAATATTATATAAATATGGCCTCCCTGTAAAAAAGTCAAACAACACAGAAATATAATCATAGCTGGCATTTATTGATGTTTTTATACTGTCAGCACCAGGCTCTGGGCCAAGCATTTTACACAAATCATCTCAACTCTCACAGCAACCCTGAGGTGAGTGATGTTACTACCATCCCTTGGATGGTGTTAGGAGCTTGCTCAGGTCTCAGAGTAAGTGATAGGAACTTGAACCCTGGCATTTTGTTCTCTCTCCCAGGAGCATGAAAGTCCCATGTGGTGGTTGGAGTTCAGGGGAGACAGAAATCAGAGTAGTTTGGGGGACAGCTTCTCAGCTTGAGTTTCCACTTACAGGAGGGGGCCAATCTGGATGGTCAGGAAGGATGATACTGGGCACTCGAGTACAGGGAACAGCTTAGCCAAACACTGGCTGTGGAAAGTGGTGTGGTATCCCTGAGCAAGTGCCAGTGAAGAGACCACCCAAGTAGGACGTGTTGTGACACACAGATCGGGGACATGAAGGACTTAACCCGGGAGCCACCTTAGGTTCCCGGGTGAGAGCCCTCTGTTTGTGAAAATCAGTGTGGGAGAAGTGCTGGTCGCTGCGTGTGCACCAAGGAGCAAGAGCATCCTCATTCTGAACTTCTCCTTAAAGAGCTCAAAGGACCTCCTGGAAGATGTGTTTGCTCATGAATTTTCAGCAGGATTGATAAATTATGGCCCGTGGCCCAAATCTGCTGCCTGCTTTGGTATAAAACCCATGAGGTGAGACTTGTTTTTGCATTTATAAATGGTTGGGGGGAAAATCAAAAGAAAACCAACATTTCTGGACACATTAAAATTGTATAAAATTCCAAGTTCAGTGTCCATAAATTTTGTTTTATAGGAACGCAACCATGCCCATTCATTCACATATCATCTTTGGCTGCTTTTGCACCGCAACAGCAGAGACCACATGGCCAGCAAAACCTAAACTCTTTACTAGCTGGCCCTTCATTGAAACATTTCGTTGGGTCCTGATCTTCAGAAAGAACCATGAGAAATAAATCAGAGACTAACCAAGTTGCTGGAGCTGGAAGAACTCTCACCTTCTAAGGATGAAGAAATCAATGTCTGGAGCAGGGAATATTGATCATTGATTCATTGAAGTGCTAACTCGTTCAATAAATCAACCATCCAGCAGACACTTACTGAGCGCCTAGTGTGTGTCAGGCTTTCTGACTCAACTTTCACTTCCAAGAGACATCAGAAATCAAAGCTAGTTACCAAGGCCACATGGCAAGACAATGGGGCTCTCCCCAGCCCCACAGCTCTGACCGGAGGTCCAGAGCCCCCGCCCACCTTCTTTTCTGGGCTCCAGTGGGGAGTCAGGCTGTGCCCAGTGCACACAAGGTTGGCCAACAGATTTCCCGCAGGCACCTGCTGATGCAATCTGGCCGTTTCTGCGATAGCATTTGTCCTTCATACCCTTTGCTTCACTGAAGGAGATATTAAGTTTCATGATTTCATTTCTTGGTTTCTACTTTTATCCCCCAATCACTTGTCAAGATAGTGCCTAGACTGAGACGTATAAGTTGTCACACTGGATGGCTCAGTGAGCTATGAAGGGGAGAGGTTCTGGCTCTGGGTTTCCCGCATCCTAACCCTGAGGCCCTAGGCTGAGTGACCCACAAAGAATTAAAGATGTGGACAAAGACTAGGCTCCAAACAGGTGACAGAGAGGGTGAGGGAGAGAAGGAAGGAGGAGGAGAAGAAGGTGGAAATGGGAGAGGAAGAGGAAAGGGGGAAAGAAATGGAAAGGAGGAGAGTGGAGGGAAAAGGAGGTAAGAGAAGAGAAGGGAAGGGAAAAGAGAAGAGGAAATAACATAAATGCCCAATAATATGACATTGGTTACATATATAATTTTATAACTATACAAGGAAAATTCAACAACCATTTAAAAATAACTGCAGCCTTGGCAGGTGGCTCAGTTGGTTGGAGTGTCATCCCATAAACCAAAAGGCTGCAGGTTCAATCCCCAGTCAGGACACATATATAGGTTGTGGGTTCGATCTCTGGTCAGGGCATGTATGAGAGGCAACTCATATCGATGTTTCTTTTTCACATCGATGTCTCTCTCTCAAATCAATAAACATATTCTTGGGTGAGAAAAAAGTTATTGCTGACCAGCTTGCAATATTTTCTCAAAAGAAAATTGAGAAATGTAGAAAATATAAGTGAGAATAAAATAAAATTGAGACAATACACCAAGTGAGGTAAGTCACTAAGGTGATAGGGCTGAGAGATTTGGCAAATACTAACACAGGGCACCCAGTTATACTTGAATTTCAGATAAATATCAAATCGTTTTTAGTATAAAATGCCCCTATGCAATATTTAGATCATATTTATACTAAAAAAATGATCCATCGTTCATCTGAAATGCAGATCCAACTGGGTATCCTTCGTTTTCTCTGGCAATCCTGTAAGACAAGGGAGACCAGACTTTCAAAATCAGCCTCATTTTCTAAGCAGTGTTAGCCCAGGAAGCCTGTTTTGTGCTTGGGGAGGAGGAGAGTCTGCAGGCCAGAGTGGTTGGAGTACCGGCCAGTCTCCTAGCCTCGTTCCTCTCCTTCTCCACAGGTGAGCCCTCCCATGACAAGCTTCTAGTGATGTGGGAGTTTGAGAAGACAGCAATAAAAAGCCCCAAGGAGAATTAACAAAAATGGCCAGTGGACTGACTGATGGAAATAGAAAATTAGGGAGGATTTTTGGGAACATATGTCAAGGGGCTTGAAAACAAACTCTTTAGTAATTCCATTTCTAGGATCTCATCCTAAGGAGATCATTAAGGGTACCATAAAGATTTAGCTATGATTATGTGCAATATAGCCTAGTTTGCAATAGCAAAACAACAACAACAACAACAACAACAACAACAAAACGGAAGCAACCTCAATGTCCAACAATAACGGAGGAGTGCTTAAATAGAGCATGGTACATACACACAATGGAATTCCACACAGGCATTTGGAATGATGCTCAGAAGAGATGTTACTAATATTTTTAAAAACTGGTTAAAAATATTTTTTAATTTACTATTTTTTTAGAGAGAGAGTGGGGGAGAGAAGGGAGAAAGGGAGAGAAACATCGATGTGAGAGAAAAACATCAATTAGTTGCACCCACTGGGGACTGAACCCACAACCTAGGCTTGTGCCTTGATGGGGAAACAAACCTGCAACTTTTCTCTTTGACAACAGCCAACGAACTGAGCCATGCTCGCCAGTGCTGGTTAAGAAAGCTTGATCCAGCCCTGGCCAGGTTGTTCAGTTGGTTGGAGCATCGTCCCATACACCAAAAAAGATTGCGAGTTCAATCCCCAGTCAAGGCACACACCTAGGCTGTGAGTTCCACCCCTGGTTGGGACGTATACGGGAGGCAACCAGTGGATGTTTCTCTCTCACATAGATCTTTCTTTTTCACATTCATGTTTTATTCTCTCTCTCTAAAATCAATAAACATAAACGTATCCTTGACTGAGAATAAAAAAATATATTGATCCAATTTTGCAAGTTACATACACATAGGAAAAAAAGGTTGTGAGACTGCATTCAAAATATTACAGTGATTATCATGAACAAATTTTTATTTTTTTCATTTGCTTCCTTGTATCCTCATTTTTATCACATGCATGTATTATATGGATAATTTTTAACAGTTTTTTGTTTTTGAATTACCATGAGCCATCCCTTTTCTCAGAGGTGAACACAGCTGATCTTGGTACTGCGACCACTGCGGCAGAAGCCCCTCCTTGCCCTTGTCTGGTCAGCCTCGCTCCAGCCACAGAGCTCATGTCCGGGCTAGCAGCCCAGCTGCAAGCCTGTATGGATCCTGACCTGCATCCTTCAAGCCTTCGCTCCCTTCGACTGCCTTTCCCATCCCAGCACACCTTTGTGTCAGGCTAATTCCTGGGCATCCTTCAAGACAACAGTGCCCACTCTGGAGCCTGTCTGATGTTCCCAGGCTCGATCAGCTCCTCCTCCAACCTGCTGCCCCAGCCTCCTGATAGTAATCCAGGCACCTGTGTTTCTCCCTAAATGAACTAGGTGCCCTTTGAGGGACTTTGCCTCTTCCCTCTGTGGTTCTAGCATGTCGCCCATGCCTGACACATCGTGGTAAATAAGCGATGAGGAGAGAAAGACAAGCTGACAGGCGAGCAAGGAGGAGTATACACAGTCCTGGATTTTTACTGAAACAAGGCCTCCAGACGACAAGTGCAGGTAGAAAATTTTCAGATCCATGATAGAGACCCCACGAGGACAAGAGCATCAATCAAAGGTAGTGTGAGTCACCCCCAGAGAAATCCAATTAAACATGTAATTCAAGTGATGCTGCTTTGCGTGCTGCTATCAACACAGTTTCTATTCTGAGCCCTCTCAGCACTGGGGCCCTCCTGTGCCTTCCAGTCTCCAATACCTGCTGAGTTCGTCCCAGTGGGATGTCTCCCCCACCAACCCCCCTCCCCGCCCCCACATCCATCTCTCACTCTGTCATGTCAACACCGACAAAAGCGAACACTCACTTGAGCACTGGGCCTCGAACTGTCTCACTTCATTCTCGCAATCTGCAAGGCAAGTGTTATCACTAGAACTTTATAGAAGGTTCAGAGATGTTAAGTAAATCACCTAAGGTCATACGGCTGGCAAGAAATAAAGGTCAGATTTGAAAAAAGACAGTCTGACTCCAGAGCCCTGACAATTACCAAACAAACTGGCTAGAGGTGCCACCCACATACAGCAAGTTGTCCCCTTCTGTTCCAGCACCCATCCTTTGCCTCGTCCTTGCAGTCAGGAGCCTTTTCAAATGCTTTCAAACTATGGCTGTTCCAAAGGGGTCGGCTTTCTTGCGGGATGGCTTTAGCCCCTTCTCATAATTTCCATTAGCCCTCAAAATATTTTAAATGTTTTTGAGATGGACAGTAGACATTTCCCCCATGTCGTGTCATGTATAATAAAAGCTTGGTGGAAAATCATACTATTTTGATCGATCTATACCACCCAAGCCAAGTAAAAAACGTGCACCTGCTACTGCAAATGCAACTTTCAGACACATTTCCTATCCTTCCTTGTGAACAGATTTCTGGCACCAAGCTTCTAACTGTACAGAAATTCTAAAGCTGTCATTTCTTTCAACTGGGAAAAAAAAAAGCTTAGAAGCACAATCTGCACGCCTCAAACTCCAGGTGAGGCTCTCCTGCCCCTCTTCCCACCCGCTCCTACGCAGCCTGCAGCCTACCGACGGGGCCACGCGGGAATGTAGCCCTGCTCCTCCTACCAAGGCCCCAACCATCAGCATCCTTTTCTGCACCAGGAGCTATCTATCAGACCCACCCACAGCTCTCATCACACTCACTGCGCCTTCACAAACAGATCTGCTTTTGATAATAACCAAGTTGACATTTAAATCAACCTCATGTTTACTCAGCACCATTGATCAGTGGCCTCCTTTGTATGGGAGCGGGATCCTAGGGCTTGGTGAACCGCAAAGATACAAGAATCCCCCCTGCTGGGTGCCCCAAAGCCCAGGCAGGGCAGGGTTATAATTAGTGGTTCTCTGGCAAATATTTATCTACAGGTTGGGAGGGAAGGGAAGGGGTAGAAGACTTAGTCTGTATTATTTGCCAAACTCCATGGTTTAATACTCCCTACGGGTAAGCAAGAGTCCTGAAATTTAACATCACTGGCTGGAATTAACAGGTGGGAAAATTTAGGGGTGCCTCTTTAAGATTCTTTAAATACGTACTCAACTTTTTTATTTTTAGAAGAAAAGCTGAGCACTGTGTGAGAAAAAAGATCACCATTGCTGGCAGTGATAATGATGACGGTGATGGTGGTGATAATGATAATGATGATTTTAGCTATGATTTATTCAGAATTTACCATTTGCTAGGCATAGGTGCTTTATAAGATTATCTCAGTTTTTCCTCATAAGGGTCATTCTACCCTTTGAGGTACATACTATGTGATCCTCTCTCTTTTACAGACGAAGATCCTGCAGCTCAAAGAGGCTGAGTGGCTCAAACAGAATCATACAACTAGTTAAATGGTGAAGCCTGGGTACCAATCCAAGTAGTCTGACTTCGGCATCCATATGAAGGCAGCAAGGAGCCTCTCCTTTTTGTACTATGAAACCCAGCACTGACAGTAATTCAGCATATTTCTCTCCCAAAAAACAAAAATTCTGCGATAGCAAACCTCACTATACTTAGACCACGTATTGTCATTCACACATGGCCCTCGGGGCAGGGGAGGTCTTCCTCCTATAATGGGCTACAGTTGGGATTTTGCAGTGCTCAGTATCTGAACTCTAGTCTTGGGGAACCACTCATTGTGTCAGTCGTTATTAGAGAAGTCAGACAAGGAAGCACACCCTCTTCCTCAGGTTCAGCCAACAAGAAGCTCTTGCCCAAGACCTTAATCAGTGAGTTAATGACACAGGGATGAAAGGACGGCAAAGATGGATCTGTGGTGTTTAACAATATTTGCAATGGCATCCTGGCCAGATTGGTCTTGTGGCCAAGTCTCTGGAGCCCTCATGATACCTATCCACTTTCCGAACCTGGTCCTTCAGACTCCCTTTGATTCTAGGGGGCCCTATCCCACCACTAGTTTTCCAGTAAATCCTTTGTTTTGCTTGAGTCAGGGTTGATTTCTGTTGCTTGGAGCCAAGAACACCAACCAAAAAAAGCCTCTCTCCCAAGTAGTTCCTGACACAAGGAACTGTGTCAAGGAATTACTCCTCCCTCTGAGGGGACTGCTTCTAGGGACAATATTCTCCATCTTATGTCACTCCAGTGAGCCTGTAGCACCATATATGAATTGATATCTGGCTTATTTGACCTTTAACTCAGTTCCAGACAGTAAAAGAATGTTAGAAATGACTTATAATTAGATGGGAACTTGTGTTGGGTGTTTTGGGGAATGAATTGAAGGAAGAGGGTATTTACCCTGGACTGGATGTTGCCGGAAAGTGGGATGATTCTCTGACAGGGCGTTTTAACAATTCCCACCTGTGTTGTGATGAGAACGCAGTAAGGAAGCACCAGTCACTGTTGTGGACCGAGTCACAGAGATGCTCAGTTGTGTTGTTTAGGCAATGCTCATGTCCTTATTTGCTTTCAGACATGCTTGTGAGGTTGTCTTGTTGTCTTGATTGATCACAGTCTCAGAATGGCCTTGTCTGATGTTGGCAGTCGACAAAATTATTGTTCAACAGAACACTTTGGCCTCACTGTGAGTACTGGGCTAGCTCCTGGCTGCCAGGGGCTGCTTTTCCCTTTCTCACAGTGGGGGAACTAATTTATCTACTTCTCATCTCCCCGTAAGTAATTATGAGAACCTTGACTCTAGGGACCTGTCTTACTCATTTTTGTCTTCTCTCGCAGTGCCCAGCATGGCACCTGGCACACAGAAGCTCTCCATGATTTGATGATCATGCTGAACTTCTGCATGGTGCTGTGATGATCTTGCTGAAGCATATTTTCAAAATTTAAAAGCATGACTCATATAAATAGATAACGAACACTTGTCAAAAAAAATTAAGACATTAATGAGGGAACCAGTAAGATGGTAAACCTCATTCCCAGAGCATTTAAGGAACTGGATTCATCGACACTTTTTAATGACAATCTTAAAGTAAGATTGCTGGGTTAAATAGAAAGCTGGTTAACAGCCTCAAGGCCAATAAAACCATTACCTTTAGGGCTAGCCTTTCTACTGGATAAAATCTAAAATTCATGGGAATCCCTGAATTTGTGGTTGGTTGGGCAGAAATGTGGGTGGCCCAGGACTTAAGACTGGCATCTGAACTGAGGGCAGTCTTGTGGGAGTGAGCCCTGAAACTTGCAAGATCAGACCTTAACTCCAAGTAGATGGTGGCAGAATTGAACTGAATTATTGGATATCCAGTTGGTGTCAGAGAATCAGAGCATTAGTGTGGAAAAGCAACATATATTTAGTGTCAGAAGAAAACCACCTCTGGTGTCAGAAGTGGTGATAAAGTTCATTTGTGTATCAGGACACACAAAATGAGAGCCACCCCAGTGGCTGGGCCCACGTCCTAGATTTAAACCTAAGTCAGCCTAGGCCCTGGTCTAATAGCTCTCATTTGGTTAGAGAGTTGTCTCAACATGCCAAGGCTGTGGGTTCAATCCCTGGTCAGGGCACATACAAGAATCAATCAATTAATTCATAAATAAGTGGAACTAAAATCAATAAATTAATTTTTTTAAATTTAAGTGTTAGCCTGCACTTACAGAGAACACCTGAAACACCTGTTGAGCAAACCTGACATACACCAATCACAGTCCTCTGACTCAGCTTTGGCTAGTCTAGCTTACCTTAGAGAATAGGACCTTCGAAGCCTTAGAAGGAGACCCCCCTAGCCCATGCCCTGTTTCCACGTTGCACCTCCTGAGGCTCTACAAAACTCACTCTTGCCCCAAATCCCTGAGGAAGAGTGCGTCACTGTTTGTGCAACACTGGACTACGCCGATCCATGGATTGTTTTCCCTGGGATCGAGGACATCCAGCTTGTTACCAAATTGTGTTAGTTTTGTCATCTGATGGTGGTGTCAGAAAACACCACACAGAAGAGTTTCAGAGAAGTTCAATAATTTGCCCAAGGTCCCCTGGCTGAAAGCATCCCAGCTGGGACAGTAACTCTTCCGCAGGCAAAGCCCTTCACCTCAGTCACCCTGTGTGTCACCTCTGGCTGCACCTACCATCTCCCACCACCCACCAGAGACGCCAGTCACAGGCCCCTGGCTCAGGGTGGCTGAGTAAGTGTTCCCTAATCGTCAGGCATTTGCATATCACTCTGGAAATGTCGGCCAGGTCTCATGCCCTCTCCACCACTATTTATTCAATATTCTTCTTTACATTGACCAATTTTTATATAAAATTTTAAAATATATAGCCTCTTACAGCACCATAAGTGAAAAACCAATATTTTTCCTTAAAAGACATAAAAATAAATCCTGGCCAGGTAGCTCAGTTGGTTAAAGTCTCATCCCAATATGCCAAAATTGTGGGTTCAATACCTGGTCAGGGCACATACAAGAATCAACCAACAAATGTAAAAATGAGTGGAACAAACATTGATGTTTCTCTCTGTGTGTACACACACATGCACACACACACACACACACACAATAAATACAACTAAAAGACAAGAAAATACGTTCTTAATTAATGTTTTCCCAAATATCGTATTACCTAAAATCATCCCAGCATGTACTCCAGTTCCAACTAAGGTCACTCAGCCAAGTCTCAGCCAGATGCCGCCTCCAAGTCTAGTCCTCCTGCAGCCGCAGCATGGATCCCCTGACCGCGTTTCTGGTTAACTGTGTCAGGGCAGCAAGCAGAGAGGAACTGAAAGTTTCTCGAGAGGGCTCAATGAGACCAAAGGGAAAACCAACCAGAGTGATGACAGACAACAGATGGTCAGACGGCTGACTCTTCCAGGCAATTAATGATGCCCCGGGCAAGACTCCCTGAACTGAATCACCAGAGCACACTCGGACTGAAGCAGACCGACTCTAAGTTGTCCTGGGAGCAGATGGAGTTTTCCCCCAGAACCACTCAAGGCCAGTTACAGAGGGAGCGCAAACACTTGCAGGCATGGATGGACTGGTGGTGGATAATCTCCGTCTTCAAGGTGGAAGGAGGTACGGAGTTCCCTTTTCATGATCTGGTTCGGCTCACAGACTCCATTTGGAGAAGCCTCATGTCAACCCAAAATGTCAGTTTATTCAGGCATTTTCTGAAGTGTTGCTTTCAAAGTGAAATTTAGATCTCATTCTATAAATGGACAGTTTTTGCCTTGGCTCAAACTCTAGCTTCAAAACTCTTTCATAGGTTGCAGAAAGACTTGCCCAAGGATTCTCACGGCTAATGTGCAGGGGGTACTGGTAAAGGGCTGGGCTCTACACTATGTTATTTTCTTGCATTATTTCATTTAATATTCATTCCAGCTCTACAAAGTGTGAACTGATACTATAGCATTTGTACAGATGAGGGACCTGAAGCTTAAGGTTTTTACAGTAATTCAGTTCTAGAGCTGGGAATACATTTCTGCACTGCCCGGCCCCAGAACCACTTTTATCATTATTATGTTCTAATCCCAAAACCCCTCAGTGAAGCACCCCAGATATTCCATGTCTCCCAACTCTTGGCTTCCTCACTTGATTGCTTTAAAAAGTAAAAATAAAAAAGGAGATAATGTGTTGGTTTTCAGAGATCAAGAACAGGAGAATTGAAATGGAGTGAATTAAAAGCGACCATTGTTGAATAAATTTCACTTCTGGGTATAAGCTATCAGAAAGCTTACCATTGTAATTTTCTTGGTAAATTTAGATTTCGATGATGGATGTGATAATGAAGACAGCAGATGGCATCAGAACTCTCATACACCACAGGAGACCACAACATACATTTCACTCTGATCCTGGTCACGATTCTAACCTAATGGAGCAAGACGTACCTATTGCTGTGCAAGCAGACAGGCCAACACAGGGCAGATTTTATACCTTTTGTCTGAGGCCAATTGGCATCAAGGAAAAAAAATGTTATGAAAATAAGATGAATCATCTCTAAGCGGCTGATGGACACCAGGATTCTTCTACTTCACCCAGGGAAGAGATGAGGGCAGCGGTCCCCAACCTGTCTGGCACCAGGGACAGGTTTCATGGAAGACAATTTTTCCTGCTGTGCATCCTGGCTCCTAACAGGCCACAGACCAGTACAGGTCCGCAGCCCCAGGGGGTTAAAGTGGAAGGTTCTATCAAACCTCCAGAAGGGAACCTGGTCCCATAGACACCTGGATGTCGGTGAAACCAATTTCAGACTTCTGGCCTCCAGAACTATAAGAGAATAAGCACGTGTTACTTTAAGACACCAACTTTGTGGTAGTTTGTTAGAGCAGCCACAGGAAACTCACAGACTCAGTGACGTGTCTGTAGCGCAAGCTGCTGTGTTGTGCTGTCACTCTGTGAGGATACTGTGGACTGGACCCACAATCTACCCTAACCATCGGAGGGCCAGGCAACTCTCGATACCCAGACTGGCCAGCTCCAGGAGAGCCCGCACAATGGGTCAGACCCTGGAAAAGCAAGGAAATGACTGTTGCTCATCTATTAGGTAAATACTCACAGACCACCTACTCTGAGTTTGGCCATGTGCTGGGTGCTGCCGACGTCATTGGGAGTGAACACAGCTCAGCGTTTGCCCTCCTCAAGGCCAGCATCTAGTAAGTGAGACAGATGTTGACCACATACACCAACGAATACGGATTTATAAATGGAAGGAAAGGCTCTTCAGGAAAAGATCATGGTTATGGAGACAGGAGAGGACACAGACTGGGAAGTGCTGGGAAGGCTTCCCTTTGGAAATGCCCTTGGACCTGGGTCCTGCAGGGAGAGGGAAGGTGAATCAGGCAAAGAGCTTGGGTGGGAGGAGGGGGAACAGAACAGGCAGAGGGAACAGCAGGGATAAAAAGGTCCCAAGGGCAGGAGGGGCTGGGAAGGTGGGGGACCCGTGAGGGTGGAGAGCAGGGGTGGGGTCTGTGAGTGAAAAGTGGGTGAAGAACAGAAGAGGAGAGAACAGGTGGGACTGGACCAGGCAGAACCTCATAGGCCTTATCAAACTAACAAATTCTGGAATGTGTTTAAAGCTGGGAGCTGGGATCTGATGTGCCTTTTGAGAAGCTCCTTCTGGCTGCCATGTCCCCTCTGGCTTGGAGGGCAGCAGGGAGGCTCTTGAGATCCAAGACAGCAATTGGAATGTGGAATTGGGTGGCGGCCACAGAGATGGAGAAAAGTGGGCCATGGGAAACTGTTTTAGGAGCTACAACTGACCCAATTTGAGGGTGGATGGAATCTGCCAGGTGGCAAATTGGGAGGGGTCAAGGATGGCATCTAATTTTGTAATCTGGGGTTTAAATGGGTGGAGGTTGTAGTGCTGAGTCATTTGCTGAGCTAAGTTTGGAGGGGAGGGGTATGGGGGGAAGGGGGAATCATGAGCTTGGACTTGGACATGCTGAGTTTGATGTACCTGAGACATGTCAGTGAAGGTATCAGATACCATAAACTTCCCCTTAGCATTGTTCTCATAAAAATGTGTTTGTGTCCAAAAGGACAAATACTGTATGATTTCACTTCTATGAGGTTCTTAGAGTAGTCACATCCATAGAGACAGAAGGTAGAATGGTGATTGCCAAGGGCTGGGGAAGAGGGAAATGATTAATCAGTACCATTTCAGTTTTGTAAGTTGAAAAGAATTATGAAAATGGACAGTGGTGATGGCTGCACAACATTACAAATATTCTTAATACCAATGAACTGCGCACTTAAAATGGTTCCAATGGTGAATGTTGTGTCGGTGTGTTTTACCACAACAAAAATATTGGAAGAAATACAGGGGTGGGCAGAAATAGGTTTACAGTTGTAAGTATACAAAACACCATTTATTCTTTTTTTAAAGGTTTTTATTTATTTATTTTCAGAGAAAGGGAGGGAGAAAGAGAGGGAGAGAAACATCAATGTGCGGTTGCCTTGTATTATTTGTTAACTGTTGTATTATTTTCCATACAAACAACTGTAAACTTGCTTTTTCCCATGCCTGTATGAGTGTGTTTGCGTTTGCGTGCATGTGTTTGTGAACTATATTAAAAAGTGTGCATAAAATACATATATACAGCTTATAGAACAATAAACAGTTACATTTCCATCATCCAGCTTAAGTCTTAAATCTTAAATCTTACATGCCCCTTAGAAACTCTGGTATACTCCATCCCCCTGTCTTTTTCTCATTCCCTCAGAGGTAAGCCCTATGCTGAGTTTGGGCTAATGCTTTTTATTTGTAAGGTTATCCATCCCTATGTGAATGCCTGCACAATTATATTTGTTAGTTTTGCATATTTGACCTTTATATAATTTTTTTGCTCAATATCTTCGTTTTGAGGGTCATTCATGTTAATCCCCATAGTGTGCTCATTTTTCACTGTTCCATAGTATTCCATGGCATGCCTAGACCACAACCGATTTGTCCTTTCCTACTGCTGATGAACATTTGAATTTCAAGTTTTTTGCAGTTATGCACATTCCGGAATATGCTTCCTGATGTTCACGTGTGAGAGCCGTTTCAGGGAAATGATGCCCAATAGAACTTGCTGTGATGGTGGAAATGGTCTACAAAAACATGTGCTTTCCTGTGGGTGCTCACTAACCACAACTGACTAATGAACACTTGAAATGTGACTAGGACTACTGAAGGGCTTCATTTTAAATTTCATTTAATTTAAATTGAAATAGACACAGGGGGCTAGTAGTTACCCCATCATATAATCAAACCAGTTTTAGGGAATACACAGGAAAGAAACTCGTGGATATAAAGTAAGAACATGTTCATCTTTACTAGATAATGAAGTGCCAGAACTGTTTTACCAAAGCAGTGAGCCAATTTCCCTTCATCTTAATCACTAGGAAGTGATTAAGTATTCAGATGGAAATTTCTGAGAATAAATGGGGCTGTATTAGTCAGGGTTATGCAGAGAAACAGAACCAAGAGGAGATATATACGTATATAAAGAGAATTGTTATCAGGAATTGACTCACAGGATTACGGAGCCTCACAGGATTAAGGAGAAGTCCCAAGATCTACAGTTGACAAGCTAGAGATGCAAGAGAGAGGAGGATGTAAATTTTAGTCCAAAAGCCAGCAGGTTCAAGACCCAAGAAGAGTCGATTTTTCAGTTCGAGTTCAAAGGCAGGAAAGATGGGTATCCCAGCTCAGCAGCCAGGCAGGCGAAGTTCCCTCTTACTCAGCCTTTTGTTATATTCAGGTCTTCAACTGATGGATGAGGCCCACCCGCACTGGAAAGGGCAATTTGCTTTTCTCAGTCTACAAATCCAAATGTTAATTTCACTCAGAAACACTTCATGGACTCACCCAGACTAAGGTTTGGTTAAATGTCTGAGCACCCCATGACTCGGTCAAATTGATACAATATTGAGCATCACAAGAGCCTAATATGGTGACTTCCCTCCCAGCTTACCAGAACCCAGGAGTTTCAGAGGAGATCCCTGGAGTCAAGAGAATGCAATACATTTATAGTAAGACAGAGCTCCCAGAGAGAAGAATCTCCTTTCTTGAAGCTTGTTCTGAGTGCAACAGGCAAGTTGGAACAGCAGAAGCTTGTCCAGTGGGGGACATATCTTTCTCCTTTTCATCA
Organism: Glossophaga mutica; assembly: GCA_039655065.1. Lineage (NCBI taxonomy): Eukaryota > Metazoa > Chordata > Mammalia > Chiroptera > Phyllostomidae > Glossophaga > Glossophaga mutica. Next base: position 103,097,693 of record CM077305.1, read on the forward strand.
GCCCAGATTCCCACCTCATCTCTACCTCCCAGTAGGCTTAGAAATTCAGGAGGGCCTTTCTTCTTTCTATCTCTCTAATACTTTCCTCTTCTCTCGAGGCTTCCTTCCTCCCCAACTCCCCAAATATATTGTATATTTTGTCCAAAACAAATTGCTTTTTAGATTTTCTACAATTAAAGGCATCACTTCCCACCTGATATCTACAGAGCCTCTGGCAATGACGACCTGTTCTAAGGAGATGCTATTTAAAACCCAGAGTGCAACCCGTGTGACTCAGAACTCCCAAATGTGGCTGAGAGGTGTCAAGTTCCAGAAACGCACATGTTTCATTTTGCCCCTGGCTTGAAGCTTTTTCTAACAGACTTCAGAATTATCAGATCATTAAAGGGAAAAGAAAAATGCAAATGTATAAAAAAATTAAATAATATTGTAATAAAGTCAGGGCCCCGGGATAGAATTGGACTTGATGGTGGAGAGCCACTCATCAGCTTCTCAAGAGAGGAGCGTTTTCTGGGTTTTCTCTGACCATGACTAAGCCCCCGTGGCGCACTACTCTCTCACAAAGCACAGAGTTAACAGTTAAAAAAGAAGGGACTTTTGATTTGCTTACTTCCTAGAAAAGAGCCACCTCCTTTCATGAGTCCTCTCTTTTCACCTCTTGCTACAATGCTGCCAGGGAAACAATTTGTCCCACTATACAGATGGGTAACACTGAAGCTGGAACAAGCAAAAGATTTGCTCCAGGCCACATAGTTAGTGAGAAGAACTGGAACTGAAAACCAGTTGAGAGACTCCATAGCATGGAGGCTGAGATCATGGACTCTGGATTCATAATACTTGGGTGACAGCGCTGTCTGCTATTTAATGGAACCTGTGCAACCCTGAGTAAGTTACTGCCCTCTCTCTGCCTCAGTTTCCTCATCTACAAAATGAAAGTGTGTTGTCTGCTTAGATGGTTGTACTGAGTACTAAGTGAATCAATGCATGTTAAATGCTTAGAACACTCTTCAGCATAGCAAGTATTTGAAAAGCTGCTATTCACAACTCAGGCACTTTGTACCAGCCCGCCCTAAATCTCTGCCAGGTTCTAGGGCCTGACCTCTTCACCCCACTTTGTACTTCTAAATAAAATGAATTCACTGGGGTCCCAGCCCAGGCTCTGAAAATATTGGAGCTCAAGGGCTGTGTTCCTGAAATCTTTCCCATGCACACATCTGCCGCCGGCGGCAGTTCACACTCACGGATAAAAAGCCACCACTGCCCAGAGCAAGCTGAAAGAGAGCGCACACTATCCCTTTTATGAAAATCCAGCGAACGGGTATAAAATGAAGATAACCACCTCCCACTGCTGTTCAGAGGCCAAAGATTCCTAATTATCTGAAACCCAGATAAACAGCAGGACCAGGATATGGAGAAGACGCAGAAGAGCTGAGGCGGGCAACCGCAGGGGGAATTATGAAAAGCTAATGGTGTGATTCAGTCCTGGAATTAGGGTGAGAAAATGATTCTGAGGTTGTTGACAGCCTCCAAAGGACAGGATGGTGAGAGGCACGGAGATGGGGCAGCAGTGGGAGGGACCAGGAGGTGGGTGTGCAGGAGGGTCAAGGATGGAGCAAAGCAGGCATCAAGCTTTATCTCCTGGACATTTGATGCCTATTACTGGGGTAGTTTTGTGATACTGAGGGTTTATTGACTCATTCAAATGAAGCTCATAAAATTTCCACCTTCAAGAGGGAGAGTTCTAAATGCAATTTAGCAACTTGGAAACCAGAGGACAAGTGAAGGAAAGACAATGAGAGAAGATGAACTATGTGTGCAGAGTGCAGACACGTGCCAACTGGAGTCACTCATAACCCTTCTCTGAACCTGACCTTAGGGGCCTTATCCAGGGCAAGGAGGGATGCTGCAGATGCTCTTGATTTGTCCTTCCATTAATGAGCACTTTCCATAGGTTATATAAAATGTGTGTGAGGGGTTTAGCACAGGGCTGGGCCCAAGTAAGGGCTCAATAAATGTTGACTGTTATGGTCCCCGAGGACCCTTGTAGGAATAGGACGCTACAGCAAACCTTAACTTTTCAAGTTGGAGCTCATCATTTCAGGCTCCAAACAAATCATTTATCTCCAGAGAAAGGGTACATAACAGTCCTAAGCTGTATTCAGTAAAATCCTCTTCATTTCCACTACACTTAATTCAAGATGTTGGATCAAGACAAAACCCAATGTGGGATTTGCAGGATTGTGGACATCTAACCAGGAGTTTGTGCATTCTGGAAGAGCTGGACAAAGAGAAAAGGGGTCGTCGTGTTGGGAATAAAGATAATAAACTAGGGTTAAGTGTTCTGCCTCTAGGTTCAAATCCTAGTTCTCCTTCATACTAGCTGGTAACCCCAAACAAGCTATTTTTACTTCTTTAATCTCAGTTTCCTTACCCATACAGTAGAAGGAATAGAGCCCACCCTCTCAGGGTTCTTGAGACAATTCAATTAACTAAAATAAGTGAGCTAATGCACAATGCACAGGTAGCACACGTGCAGCATATCAGTACCCTTGATAAACAGCATTTCTTAGCACTGTCATGTGCCCAAGGTCACAGACCAAGGACATGGGAGAGCCAAGATGACCCCTGACCCCACTTTTCAAGAGTTCATCCTATTCGCTAGGAATGGGGAAGTACCCCTCTTCTATTTCCTTATAGTTCTGACAAGGACATGGAGAATCATCAGTGGCTGTGAGTCCCAGAGGAAACCCATGAAAGAATAATGTGAAACATTGGGTGTGTTGGGGCAGCAGCCATTAGACCCACTCTTAAAAGCGTCAACACAGCAGGAGTCTGCAAAGGTGAGAAGACACCCTCAACCATGAAATATGGTCTGACTCACACAGTCTCCACGGGAGCTGATGGATATTAACGTGATGACTTCAGAGCAGGTATGACAAAACCAATCTCATCCCAGTTATTACAGCTGCAGTCACTGGGACTGTTTCAGCCAAGGGCTGTCACATTTCTGTCACTCATCTGAGCCAGTAAATACTTAGTAGGGTCTGAAATTCTATTTCTCCTCTTTACTCTATGACAAGGGTTTTGTGTGTGTGTGCACGCACATGCCAGAGCGTGAAAGGAAGTTCTTAGGGTAAGAATGGAGTGTGAAAGAAAAATTTATTGCACAATCAACAAATATCAATCACTTAATAAGTGCCAGGTACTGTTCAATATCCTGGGAAATGCAACAGTGAGGAAGATGGATGAAATTCCTCCCCTCACAGATCTTATATTCTTTAAGGAATTATCTTGGTAGATATGTTCAAAGCTTTCTTTCTTCCATCTTTCCTTCCTTCCTCCTCCCTCTCTCTCTTCCTCCCTCCCTCTCTCCTTCCTTTCTTTCTTCCTTCTACCCTTTATTCATTCATTTAATAAATACTCTGGAGTCAGACTGCATTCTAGCTTGGGTACTTACTAGCTAATGCAACCTTGGAAAAATGTCTTATCCTCTAATTCCCTCTTCTCTAAAATGGAAACAAGAATAAGACCCACCTACATGATAAGAAATATCCAGGGAACTGAATTCAAGAATAGCCCACACCAACCTTGTTACTTTGGGAGGCCAAGGGTGATGGATGAGGCTTTCGTCCAGGTCTGAATGGGCTTCGATCTCTACCCCAGCCATCTTAGAGTCCATCATGCACCTCTGAGATTGATGAGGTGGGTGCACCTCCAGGCAAGGCTACGTACTGAATCAGGCTGGACCTGGGCAGTGGGAGCATCATCATCATTCACTGCTGTCTGCAGGCTGCTAGGTAGATTCCAGGTGCCTGGAAGCTGGCCACCACTCTGGAGAATGTCTCCAAGCCCTTTTCTATATCCTGGCCACACTGACATCCTTCTGTGTCCTTGAGATAATTTGATTTATTCAAACATCTACTGTTGACATTTGTCCCTAAGCAGTTAGACTCATGGGCATGATGGGATGGGGAAATTCAGTGAGGTCACAAGTCAAGAGCTTAGAGCAGCGCTTGGCCCAGAGCTAGAGCTTACGTGTTAGCTATTGCTGTCATTGAGCACTAGCTATGTGCTAGGCATGTTAATGCAGGCGTAGTATCTGCATACTCACACACACAATGCAAAAGTCAATAAATGCAAAGAGACAGCCTTTGTTTCTGCAGCAGCAAAAGCAACCTCTGGCCCCTATTAAGCACTTGCAGGCTTCTGTAACTTAAAGCAGAATTCACATTCTCTGCCTTCCTTCTCTGACAAGGAGGGTATGTAAATACCAGTGATGAGCTTTTTTAAAGATTTTATTTATTTTTTTAGAGAGAGTAGGGAGAGGGAAAGAGAGGGAGGAAAACATCAATGTGCAAGAGAAACATCAATCGGTTGCCTTTCACATGCCCCTAACTGAGGACCTGGCGCACAAACCAGGAATCAAACCTGCAACCTTTTGTTTGTGGCACAATGCCCAACCCACTGAGCTACACCAGTCAGGGCTCCAGTGATATGGTTTTGATGTTAGAAACAATCTGGAGATAAGAACAGTACCTTAGTTATAGTTTTAGAACAGAACATAAATACTATACTCTTTGAGAACCAAAAAAGTAAAAACTGGAAACAGAAAAATAGAAAACAGATGCAAAAGCAAGACCAGACACTAACTTAATCATCTTTTATAAGAGGGAATTAATACTTCCTGGTGGACGTTTAGATATAAATAAAAGAATAGTCATAAAACTATCCACCAGAATTAATAAAAACCAACCCTATTAACACAGATCACTTTCATAAATTAGAATTAGAGATAAAATGGAGGAAGACTTTTAATTTTCACACATATGGTATGTATTATTTATAGGCTATGATAATCCCAAACCTTGTTGCCACTGAACTCTCAGTTATTCCACATTCACCAAAACTCTGAGACCTGGTGGTCCCCTTCAACCCAACGTCATCCATATGGAGGAGCAGCATGGAGACTTCAGCCTTTCCCCAGATCTTATACTTGGATTGTCACTGTTTCTTGTGTGGGGTGACTGTACCCGTCGTTACTTGAATTCAGCAACTGCTGAGATGCAGGTGAGCCCAAGTCTGTATTTCTAGTTCAGTGGTTTTCCCTACACTTCACACTCAGCAACAAAACTTCCTGCCACTGATCTTGACTTGGGTAATCCCCAGGCATCTCAAAGTCATTATGTCCAATCTTGGCAACCTTGGTTGTTGGAACCACCTCACTTAATAGAACATGTGGTCTGAGTTGATGTTTCTCCCACACATACAATACTTCAAATTCTTTGATTAAAACAAACAAACAAACAAAAGAAAACCATGGGGACAGAAGGATTGTTTCTAAACCCTTATGTATTGGTTATCTTATTCCCAGATGAAAGGGAGGATGTTTCTTATCTGTAAAGTGGAAGATGTTCTAGAACCTTCCTCTGAGGGCTCCTGTGAGAAGAGATTGTGCATGTGCTCCCAGCACAGGGTCTGGCCCATGCAGAGAGCTACGTAAATGGCAGTTGTTAATACTGCAGTCCATTCCGTGGGGTGAGAGAGGTCATAAAATGCGGCTGTGAAAATATGGGTTTTGAAAGCAGGAGGAGCTGGGTCTGACCCCTAACCACCCCCATCTTCCCATTTACTAGCTGGGAGGCTCTGAGCAAGTTAACTTCCCTGAGCCTCAGTCTCATCATCTGCAAAATGGGTTTATCCTATAACCAGCCTCATGGAGTTGAGAGAAATCAGTGATAGAATGTGTGAGAGGTGCTTAGCGCATGCCCGGAGGGTGTGACGTTGCTGCTTCTTCGAGTGGAGTTTGTGTTGGGAGTTGAAAGGCAATATAGGAAATTTTCTGCTTAAATTGTCTGTTTTTGTTTGGTTTGGTTTTTAAACTCTCAGTTTATCTGCCAGTGCTCAATTTTTACGATTAGTTTCTCTTGAAAGACTACCTGTAATTCCTCAGGAATGTGCTGCTCTGTAGACAACAGATTTTCAAGTCATGTGACTCTGAGGTTGACCCCAGAGGAGAGGCATCATTATTTTCCCCCAATTTGCAAATGAAGGAACTGAAGCTCAGAGAGGCTAACTAAACTGCTCTGGCTCATCCAGCTTTTTTTTTTTAACTCAGGTCTAGCTGAACGCAGACTGAGTGCTTTACCGACACCAGAACCGGGCACCACCTCTGGTGCTGTCTCTGTCTCTCTCTTCTTCCATTTCTCTTCACAGTCGTAACAGAGAGAGCTTAGGCTTTGCCGTCAGACCGACCTGAATTCAATCCCAACTATCATAAAACACAAGACAATGATACCTACTTCTCTAGGCAGTAGTGAGAATTAAATGATATATTTTTAAAAATGTACCTAATGTCTTTATCACAGTGTCTGACACGCAGTGATAAACAGTAAATGTTAGGTTCTTGGGTATCCTCTGCCTGAAACCCCCTTCCTTTTCTTGGCCGCTTCCTCAGACACTCACATAAACCTGAGCTCTGACTCCCGTCGAACCAAAACTTCCCGGAGACGTTGGATTTTCGCCATCTCCAGCTCGATCTCCTCCGGCATCATGGTTGTCTCTGCCATGGAGATGATGTCCAGCTGATCTGTGTGGGAGACACAAAACGCAGGTGTCAAGACCCTGAGTCTGCACGGGTTTGCAGGAATTCCCTCATTCTGGGGAAGAGCCTCGATCCAGTGACCTTCGTCCATGGCCAAGGCACACGGATCTCAGACTGCACTGCAAATGTGTGTGTGTGAGAAAGCCCTTTGGATACTGGAAAATGCATTTTCTGTGGGAACCACGGTACTTACGATGGCGAGCAGAGGCTCAGGTGGGCTCACCAAAACCTGCTCAGGATTGTACAGGTAGCCTTGACAGCCCCTGACTGTTCCCAGCTCCTGAGCCTCTGCTCCCCTTGACCACGGTCACTTTGCCCTGTCCCGGCCTCCAAGACCAAGTTCAACTTTAGACAGAAGAAAATTTTATAATAATTATTTTATAGTAATACTATTACTTATTATCTTATAGAAATACTAAGTAATGTAAGTAATAGCAATATGAAATAATACGTTTGTTGTAGAAAATTCAGATAATACAGATAGGCAAAAAAGAACAAAGTAAAAAGTCTTCCATATCCACACTGCCCAGAGAGAACCACCACCCACATTTTAATGGACATTCTTTCTGTCTGGCTTATAGTTATAGAGTTAGCATATATATTGCCATATGTAAAAAACATACCTATAACCATATATAACCACATATACATGATCATATTTATAGAGAAAGATACTATATATCTGTGTATATGCATGTGTATTAGTTTGCTTGGGCTGCCATAATAAAATACCGGAGGCTGGGCGGCTTAAAGAACATTTATTTTCTCACAGCTCTGGAAGCTGAAAGTCCCAGATCAGGCCTGGCAGGGTCGGTTTCTGGTGAGGGCTCTCTTCTTGGCTTGTAGGCAGCCCCTTCTTGCCATGGCTTCACATGGCCTCTTCTTTATGCACACAGAGAGAGCGAGAGCTCTGGAATCTCTTCTTAGAAGGACACTAATCTTATATGATCAGGACCCCACCCTTATGATTTCATTTAACTTTCAATCAGCCATACTGGGTATTAGGGCTTCAATATATGAATTAAGGTAAAGGGCATACACATGCAGTCCATAACAGTATACACACACACACACACACACACACGTACGTATATATGTATATGTGTGTGTATGTATGTATATGTGTGTATGTATGTTTACGCGTATACTGTATACACACACACCATATTTTGCCATGTATAATGTGCACCCATGTTTTTGTGTGCATTATACATGGGATTATATACCAATTATTATACCCATGGTATGTAATCATTATACCTATGTATAATGTGCATCCTATTTTCCCCAAAGAATGTAGACAAAAAAGTGTACATCATACATAGCAAAATATGGTGTGTGTGTCACACATACACACATACATGCATATGTACATATATACATATATATCATCTGTACAGAAGGTATCCAGTCATATAATAAGAAAAATAGAAACATTTATTAAAGAAGATACAAAATACAAGAAACATTGTACATAGAACAATGACACCTCAGTCCCTTTCAAAGTAGGCACCTTGGGACCTCACACAGTTCTCCCAATAGCCATCAGCTGCCCTGTCCTATTTTCCTGAATCTCATCAATGGTTTGAAATCTCTTCCCTTCCAAAGGTGATTTTAGTTTTGGAAAAGCCAAAAGTCACAGGGCACCAAGTCTGGGCTGTAGGGGAGCTGAGTCACCTGGGTGATTTGATGTTTCATGGAAAAACACTGCACAAGATGTGATACATGAGTGGACACGTTGTCGTGACGAAGCTGCCAATCACCAGTTGCCCACAGCTGTGGCCTTCTGAATCATCCAAATAGTATCTGCAGAGGAATGTTCGAGCTTAACACAAAATGTGATGCAGATTCATTGTTCTGCTTGTTCAGTCATTTTGAATGTGATGGCCACACAGTACACATGCTCAGTTAATGGCATCTACAACCCCCACTGACTAGTGCAGTGAACTCATCACTATTCACAAAAGCACATTCCAGTCCACTCTCCTTGGCTGCCAAGTTACATCAATGTCACACAAACTATTCTCATTACATAAACAATGGCTGGACTTTTTCCAGACAAATCTCATATAAGTATGTGTGTGTGTATTTTACACCATATAGTTCCATTAACATTTTGGTGTATATTCTTCCAATATGTATGTGTATGTATATTAATTTATATATTAGCATATATATTAATTTATATAATTATATATTATAAATGGATGCCCACATATAGGGTAATGTGTTCTACATGTATAATATACATACATACATACACAAGTATTTTTAAATATATTTTATTGATTATGCTATTACAGTTGTCCCATTCCCCCCCTTCATTCCCCTCCACCTTGCACACCCCTCCCACCCACATACCCCCCTTTCAGTTCATGTCCATGTGTCATAAGTTCTTTAGCTTCTACATTTCCCACACTATTCTCACCCTCCCCCTGTCTATTTTCTACCTACCGTCTATGCTACTTATTCTCTGTACCTTTTCCCCTTCTCTCCTCCTCCCACTCCCCTGTTGCTAACCCTCCATGTGAGCTCCATTTCTGTGGTTCTGTTCCTGTTCTAGTTGTTGGCTAATAGTTTGCTTTTGTTTTAGGTGTGGTTGTTAATAACTGTGAGTTTGCTGTCTTTTTACTGTTCATACTTTTTATCTTCTTTTTCTGAGATAAGTCCCTCTAACATTTCATAGAATAAGGGCTTGGTGATGATGAACTCCTTTAACTTGACCTTATCTGAGAAGCGCTTTATCTGCCCTTCCATTCTAAATGAAAGCTTTGCTGGATAGCGCAATCTTGGATGTAGGTCCTTGCCTTTCATGACTTGGAATACTTCTTTCCAGCCCCTTCTTGCCTGGAAGGTCTCTTTTGAGAAATCAGCTGACAGTCTGATGGGAACTCCTTTGTAGGTGACTGTCTCCTTATCCCTTGCTGCTTCTAGAATTTCTCCTTCATTTCAATCTTGGCTAATGTAATTATGATGTGCCTTGGTGTGTTCTTCCTTGGGTCCAACTTCTTTGGGACTCTCTGAGCTTCCTGGACTTCCTGGTAGTCTATTTCCTTTGCCAGATTGGGGAAGTTCTCCTTTATTATTTGTTCAAATAACTTTTCCACTTGTTGCTCTTCTTATTCCCCTTCTGCGACCCCTATAATTTGGATGTTGGAATGTTTAAAGATGTCCTGGAGGTTCCTAAGCCTCTCCTCATTTTTTGAATTTTTATTCCTTCATTCTTTTCTGTTTCATTTTTTCTTTCTTCCTTGTGGTCCACTCCATTGATTTGAGTCCCAGTTTTCTTCCTATCACTTTTGGTTCCCTGTGCATTTTCCTTCTTTTCACTTACTGTAGCCTGCATTTTTTCATCTAATTTATGAGCAAAATCAACCAATTCTGTGAGCATCCTGATCACCAGTGCTTTGAACTGTGCATCTGATAGGTTGGCTATCTCTTGGTTGCTTAGATGTATTTGCTCTGGAGCTTTGATCTGTTCTTCTGTTTGGGCCATTTCTTTTTGTTTGTTTGTTTGTTTGTTTGTTTGTTTGGTCTGATCTCACATACGAGGGGCAGAGCCTTAGGTGTTCACCAGGGTGGGGCAACCCACATAGCTGGGTTGTGAGGCTGTATATGGGGGAGGGGCTCGAGAGGGAACAATGGCACTTGCTCTGCTCTCTCTCGGATTTCAGTGCCTTCCGCCGCTTCCCACAAGCAAATCAGGCCCTTCTGGTGCTGGTTCCCAGGTGGGTGGGCTTGTGTACATTCTAGGACCCTCTGGGTCTCTCCAACAAACTCTCCTGTGAGGCTGGGAGTCTCTCCCAGCACCTCAACCCCCACAAGTGTTTTCAATCAGTGCTTTTAGGCTTTATTTCCCAGTGCTGGGGCCCTGAGTTGCGAGTTCTCTCTCACTCCTGGTTTTCGCTTAATTTCTCTGCACACAAATGTGTGACTGTGGTCTGCCAACTGCCTTGCATGCCTCACTGGGTCTGCCCATTGCCACTCCGTGCCCAGGGTCTGCCAACCGCCAGCTGCATGCCCAGGTCTGCCAGCCACCACTTTTTCCTGCCTCAACCCCTCTCCACTGGCCGCTGACTCTGCCCCTCTTACTGGTCTGGATGAATGGTTTTAGACTTCTGTACAGTTCAATTTTCTGTCTGTTATGATTGTTTTTTTTGTTTGTTTCTAAATTTTTGTCCTTAATTTTGGTTGTGCAAGGAGGCACAGTGTGTCTACATACACCTCCATCTTGGCCAGAAGTCCTCCATACGCAAGTATTTTTAATTGAAGATATTCGACATACAACATTGTGTGAATTTATGCACTCTCATGTTTATTGCAGCATTATTCACAGTAGCCAAGGTGTGGAAACAACCTAACTGCCTATCAATGGATGCAGTATACACACACAACAAAATATTATTCAGCCACGGAAAAGTAAGATATTCTGCCAAAAACATGGATGGGCCTTCAGCACATGATGTTAAATGAGATAAGTCAGAGAGAGAAAGACAAGTACTGCACAATCCCACTTATATGTAGAATCCAGAAAAGTCAAATTCATAAAAAGCAGAGATGGTCACCAGGGGAGGGAGGGGTGGGCATAAAACTGATGTTCATAGGTACAAACTTGAAAGAAGTAATAAATATAATTATTTACCTGTACACCAAAATATTAGTAGGTAAAATGTTAATATATGTGTATATACATATGTGCACATATGTGTACACACACATATATACAATGATATACATATAAATTCATCATTTTGTAGGTCTGGTTTTTGCCTCACTGTATAAAGTTAGGGTCTCACATTTTATTACCTGACAACATGTCATGAGCATTTCTGCACATCCTTGGATGTTCTTGCTCAGCAGCAGTGAGAAAGGCTGTGTAGTTTTCTATTTATGGCAGTATCACGAATCACTTCTCCAACCTGCAGACAGGTTGTTTTCTGTTTTCCCCCACTATGAACAGCCCTGTGATGAGCATGGTCAAAGCTAAATCTCTGCGTGCATCGAAGGCATTCTTTTATTTCCAGAGGGAATGCCTGTGTTGGAAAAGATGCTTTTCCCAGGGACAGAAGGAGATGTAGGGGAGGGGATTTTCTCACTCTACTCTAAGGCCAAATCACATCACTTAACCTGCTTACTCCTCTCACACCTGGCCCCTCAGTTCTGCTACCCTGCATTTGTCTTTTTTCTTTACATCCCAGTCAGCAATTGGAAAGCTGCTTTCTCTCAACCTGTCTCCCTTCTACACCCTGGAGCCCTGGCCCAGTATGCCTGCCTAGGTGCTGTGATTTGCAGACTTCCCTAAGCCAGCTCCTGCCTGCTTGGATCTCAGAATAGGGGCTGCTCCCAAAAGCCCAGGCAACTGCTTTGTCATCTGTGGGAAACTATTGACCCTGAGTTCTTCACTAGACATCAGATTTTTGGTAAACTTCCATACCCTTCAATCTTCTACCCCCCAACACATTCGTTTCATAGCTGAAACTACCTGCCTCACCCTCCACCAATGAAAAGGCCTGGCTTGAGGAAGGACTAAAAGAAAAAAAAAAACAAGATTAACACATTAATATTAATTGGGCATTACTGTGTACTGGGCTCCAACTAGGCTGAAGGAACATCTTCAAGGAGCACCAACCCTGGGCACAGGGCCATATAGGGTTGTGGTGACTTGGGAATGGGACATAGGGAGTGCTCTGAAATCAGGTGGGCTGGGTTTGAGTCTCAGCTCTGTCCCCCACCACCTATGTGGCCTTGGACAGTGAGTTAACCTCTCGTGACTCAGTTTCATCCTCTGTAATATGAGGATACTGAGACAGACCCAGCTACCCAGGGCAGTTGTGAGAACCGAATTACCAGAGGCACGCCATGCTCAGTGCACGGTTACCACTATCTTTGTTATCACCACTGGGCCCGCTCTGCCGTGCCATCTCTTTATCCTCACTGCAAGCCAGCACAAAAAGGACATTCTCTTTTTTACAAATAAGGAAACAAAAGCTCAAAGCTGAGTGCATGTCTGCCTCCAAAATGCACACTCCTTGCCTCGTCACCAGCATCCTTTGTCCATGCAAGCATTCCAGTCCAACTTCCCATTCGTTCACATCTATGAGTCCTAGGGCTGCTGTAACAAATCACCACAAACCAAGTGACTAAAACACAGGAATGTCTCTCTTTACAGTTCTGGAGGCCAAAGTGCTAAATCAAAGTGTCAGCAGGGCCGCACTCCCTCCAAAGTTTCTAGGGGAGGATCCTCCCTTGCTTTTTTCAGACTCTGGTGGCTCTTGCCATCTTTGGCTTGTGGCAGCATTGCTCCAACCTCTGCCTTCATTTCATACGGTCTTCTTCCCTGTAGCTCTGGAGTCCTCTGTCCTTTTCTGTCTCGTTGAATTTAGGCCCCACCCTGGTCGAGTATGATCTCATTTCAATCTTTATTTTAATTGCCTCTGCAAAGACTCTATTTCTAAACAAGGTCTGAGGTCCCGGATGGATATGAATTTTGAAAGAGCACTAGTTAGATCACTACAGATGAGTGGTCACAGGCTTACAAGCTGCCTGACAGCGATGTCACACTCTTCAAGAGCTTTCGTCACTGCGCAAGGAACACAGCCCTGGCTTGAAGCAGCAGGGATTCCAGGAAGTGGCCAGGGGATGGGGCGGGCATGGTGACAACCAGCTTGGAGCCAGAGTCAGAGATCCTTATCTGAGGCTAATCACTGGCTATCTGTCCTTGAATGAGCCTCTTTTACCACTTAGCTTCACTTTCTAATTTGCAAAATGGACTTCGATAGCTCCTGTGTGTTATACTGGGCTAGAGGCTTTATATGTATTATCTCATTTAATCGTGATTTTACAAATGATGAATCTGAAGCTTAGAAAAGGGAAGTGACTTGCCCGACATCACATAATTAGAATATTGGACGGACAGAATTCAAACCCAGGTCTGTCTCTCCTTCTGTCTCTTTCTCTTTCTTTCCCTTAGCCACATTATAAAGCCTCCGGGTGAGGGTTGAATGCGGTTGAGGATGCAAAAGCTCATTGTTAATAATTCTGCAGATTTAAATGGGTTTCCCACATTACAGTTCAGATGAACAAGCTGATTTCCATGGGACAGATGATGAAAATGGCAAAACACCCTGGGACAAAGTGTGTGACAAGAGAATTAATCACACCCCATGGACTGGCTATTTTACCTCTGTCCTCTAGGGAGGGTGGAGGAGTGGCACTGCCAGGCTCCAAGTGCTGAGATGAACATTTAGCTTTGACTTTGGGCAGAGAATGAGGCTGACTGATACCTCTATTAAAGAGCCTTACTCATGGATGCTTTCCTTTCCCCAGAGAAAGGAGTGAAGCCTAGATCTCAGACCAGATATACGAATTAATTGGAATCCTTTTTTGGAGTGAGCACTCTGTGCCAGGCACTGTGCTAAGCTTATTCTAAGCCATATCTCATTTACTCTTCACAACACCCAAGGTCAGGGATTTGCAAGCTATGACCAAGAGCCAAATCCAGTCCCTGGCATGATTTTGTAGGTAAAGTGGGAACACTGGCTATGCTCACTCACATATTTATGCCTGCTTTTGCGCCACCACAGCAGAATTTAGTAACTGCAACAGAGACTGTGGGGCCTGCAAAACCTCAAGTATCTACTACCTAGCCCTCTACAGAAAAAGTTTGCTAACCCCTGTTCTAGATGGTAGATGCTGTAATTTCTCCAGTTTAAAAGTTGAAAAAGAGAACAGGTTTACCCAGTAACAATAATAGCTAACATTTATTGAGCACTTGTCACATGCCAGGATCTGATTCTCAAAATAGCCCTGGGTGGTAAATACTGGTAGCATCCCCATCTCACACATGAGTAATTTTAGACTCAGGAAGAGGAGTAAGTGATGGGGCTGAGATGTAACCCCAGATCTGTCCTACTCCAAAACCCTTGTTGTAATCAGTCATATTCATTTAAGTACTCTCTCCCCACTTAAGACTTATCATCATCATCATCTTAACAATGGAGAGAACTGAATATACTCTATTGCATTAGGCACATGGAGAGTAGCTATTCTCAATCATTAGCAGGCATGGTGACTGTCTGGGGAGCTTGTTAAAAAGGCAGGCATCCGACAGCTGCCAATGGATGTGTCCATGAGTAGGACAAATCCTGGGAGGAGACAGATAGCATTTCAGGCTGGCTAGAGAAGAGAGTCTCTGTGAGGCTCTCCTGCATTATTTCCAAGCAGAGCCCAGCTGCTCTGCAGACAGAGCGAAACACGAAGGCACAGAAGTCCTCAGGGCTCCAACTGCCATTGCTATCACTGAGCTTCCAGGAGCTGAGTCACTTCTGGGGGAAGAAGCAGCTAAATCCATCTTTTTATCCCCAAATGCCACACCAGGGATATGCGTGCCTCGTGAGTGCTGCAGTACCAGCAAACAAGAGCCAAGCACCGGGCATGACCAGGACGTGCCAGCAGGCTTAGTCCCTTATCTCACAAATTTGAAGCTACCCAGAGAAGGGGCAGCAGCGGCGGCGACGTGAATCAGGGCTGCCAATGATCTATAATAGAGCCTTGTCGTTTGAATATAGCTGAGAAGGGTAAACCTGCTGGGGACCAAAGAGAAGTCTTCCCTGGTCTGTCTTTTCCAGCTATGGGTCACAGTAGGAATGGAAGCCCAGGGTCCCCTGAAAAACCCCCTGCTTTTGTTTCTGCTTCATAACTCGATGCACCTAGAATATATATGCTCTAGAGCTCGCTCACATTAAACATTTACTGTGAGCCAAGCACTATCTCATCACACTCCTAAATACCTTGGCAGGTACCAGGTATTCATCATTATCACCCTCCCTTTATAGATTAAGAAGATGAGGCTCAGAGAGATCATAAGTGATTGGCCAAAATCACTCAACCTGTGAGTGGCAGAGCCGGGACGCAGACCCAGGTCTACACAATTCTAAAGCCCACGCCGCAGGTCAAAGGGCGACAGAACAGTATTTCTAAAACCTCAGTCACTGCACAGAAATCGGTACAACCGTGTACCATCTGTTATAAACTGAATGTTTGTATCTTCCCACCTCAAGTTCAATTGTTGAAATCCTAACCCCCAATGTGATGGGATTAGGAGGTGGGGCTTTGAGAGGTGATTAGGGTTAGGTAAGGTCAAGAGGCTGGGGCCCCCATAACAAAGAAAAGACACAAGAGCTAGCTTCCTCTCTCTGCTCTTCTCAGGGTGAGGACACAACAAGAAGGCCGCTATCTACAAACCAGGAGGAGGGTCCTGACCAAACACTGGATCTGCCAGTGCCTTGATCTTGGACTTCCCGAAGCCTCCAGACCCATGAGAAATAAATATCTGTTGTTTAAGCCACCTAAATGTATGGTATTTTGTTACAGCAGCCCAGGCAGACTAATCCACTATCTAAGCTATCGTTTACTCAATATTTCTTTACATTGACTGCAAATGAAACTCAAATAAACTCCTTAAAGAGAATTTCATATCACATCTATAAAAATAAGTTCCTATCACTTGGTATAATTAGAAAATATCCATAAAAATAAATTCAATGGGGAGGGCTGGGGTGGCGGGTTCGGGTGAGAATAAAAGACAGAAAACTGTACAAGATCAACAATTAAAATAAAAATTTAAAAATAAATAAATAAATAAATAAATAAATTCAATGGAACCTAAGTGATGTTATCAAATTCTGGCTAAACACTAGCCTGCTCAAGGCCCAGATTGAAGCCCAAGTTTTCTTTCTTAACAAGGTGGATTAGCAAGCATTAGGAAGTTAGCAAGTACTAGCGAGGCATTAAAAACAAACCACCAAATCGAGGCTTTCTTCTCTGGTAATCATAAAGGTTGATAACGGGAAAAGAGAGTAATTTTCCTGCAATGTAATCCAATGTTGTTTGATGCTCAAAGCGTTTGAGTATCACTAAAGCGCCTTCCTACCTCCTGGGAAAGCCGTTGCAGAAAGGAGTCCCAGCACTTAGGGTTGGGAGGGTCTCTGAGGGTCATTAGGTCGGCCTCACACGCGTGTGAAACAGGATGTGGAAGAACACAGCAAGAGGCAGTTCCTAAGGCCCCGTGACAAACAGCAGTGGGCCCAAACTCTTGAGTTCTCATTGGAAATTACATGAGAACTCAGGCCTGAAGGACAATTCTCAACTGTTTGTCAAGGTTTTCATCCAAAGGTGAATCA
The DNA here is from genome assembly GCA_039655065.1 of Glossophaga mutica. Classification (NCBI taxonomy): domain Eukaryota; kingdom Metazoa; phylum Chordata; class Mammalia; order Chiroptera; family Phyllostomidae; genus Glossophaga; species Glossophaga mutica. The sequence continues at coordinate 103,114,475 of CM077305.1, forward strand.
GCCCTTTTGAGTCATTATTTCAAACCAGCTCATATCACTGAGGCAATTAAATGAAGGTGGAACCGTTCGTTTCAGCCCCACACCATTTATTTGGTGTCTAGTGCCCTGGATCATCTTCAGCAGGACACACAGGAGAAGGGCCACAGTGGCCGCCTTGGGGGATGAGGGGAATTGGGGGTCAGTGTTGAGGAGAATCACCTTCCATCTAATGGGCCCTTTTCTACTGCTTGAATATTTAAGTAAACTTTTTATTTTGGAATAATTTTAGATTACCAGGAAAGTTGCAAGGATGCTACAGCGATTCCCCGTACACCCTTCACTTAGTTCCCACCACTGTTAACGTCGCCAGGATGCTGATGCTGGTGCCGAACTGCCAGCTATATTGTTTGAAATTTTACCATGGCAGGTGTTACCTATTCAAGACAGATTCAAAATAAAGAAAAAGAGAGAAAAGAAAAAGTTGGTGTGTGGTGCAGACACTGTGGGAACCAAATAAGCCCTTGAAGAGGGCAAGTGGAGGGGGCAATTATGAGCATGGACTTTAGGGTCTCAGGGCCACCTCTCATGCTGACCTTGGTCCCATTCGATGACTCTGGCCTCAGAGTCATCATCTGCAACATCAGGACAATCATACACATCTCTTAGGTAATTTATGCAAGTGCCAGGCACACAGAAAGTTCTCTCCATAACTCTCCCACTCCCATATTTATTTAAATGAAAAATAAGAGCAAATATTACCTGTTTTTGTTCTTTTTGCAAAAAAGGGTGGTATTTGCTCTTATTTTTCATTTAGATAAACGTGCATTGAAAACCTGATTGAACCTTTATGAAAACCAGATACTGCTCTAAGCAACAGGAATGAAACAAAACAGACAAAATCTGTGCCTTTGTTGAGTTGAACTCCTAGCATGTGGCTTCCAGGTCACGGGTAAATGTGCTTGAGGGCTCTGTGCCATTGGCTCACCAGCTGCTTACCCCCAACAGTAGATTTGGACAGATTCTGGTTCAAGTTCTGGCTCTACCACCCGCTGCATGATCTGGACATTACTTAACATTCCCAAGTCTCACTTCTCTCTTCTGTAAAATGGGACAGTAACTCCTACCTCATAGGTTTGCAGCTATGGAGATAAAATAAAATAATGTATCCAGTGCTCAGCACAACACCTGGGCATGATACAGAGTGGTCAGTATCATTCTTACTACCATCACATTTCCTTTCCCTGGAAGAAGCCAGACTAACATGGGGTGAACACAAAATCAGGATCATCAGATCTGGAGAACATCAGACTCTGGTCATTTGGGCCGTTACTCTGTCCCTCTAGGTAGGGCTGCAGCCCTCCTACTCCGACAGACCCATGTCCGCTCTGAAAGGTGGGTCCAGAGGGGGCCTCGCCACCCCTCTGTCAAGGACCCGGTCCCTTGGCCCACCACCATAAGTATGCACAGGCACGTCTTCCCAGCATCAATGCAGCAGAGAGTCTAACCAGCGGGAGGTACAGCTGAGCCCCAATTACTGGGAAGCAGATATCCTGAAGCATTTCAAAGGCTCCTAGTGACACCCCAGCTTTTATTGTCATCAATCATTCATGTAGGGAAGAAACTCATTTCAACCCCCTAACATCTTATTATGGAATATACCAAGCATCTTGCCTTCTCGCTATAATGTGAATATAATGGGAAATGGCCCGTTGCTTTTAATGAGTCACCATTTCCCAAGAAGATGAAGTAACTGCTTTTAATTCAGATGCTCCTGGCTGCTCCATTGGCCCCAGCCTGCCTTGTGAAGGAGAACACCGCTGGGTCCTGGGAGCGATCATACCTCCTGTGGCCCAGTGTCCTCCCATACATAATGTCTCTTTATTTTCACAATCAACCCTGCAAGGAAGGCTTTGCAGCTGAGGAAACTGGCTTGCCTCTGAATCTTGGCCACGGTTATTATTCTCTGTGACTTGGAGGAAGGTTTTTTAGCTTCTCCAAGTTTCTATTTTCTCAACCACATCTCACTTGTCCAAGGTCAGAAAAGTAATTAGGAGAATGCACAATCAGCAGTGGGGATAAGAAACAGGAGCTGGAGTTGAGCCAACTTGGGTTTAAATTCTGGCTCTGCTTCTTCCTAACCGCTGACCTTGGGCAAATGACTTGACTTCCCTAAGCCTCAGTTTCCTTATCTGTACATTTGGAGTACGGAGGGACAATGTGAGATCATATGAAGGCTCACTCCTAAAGCTCAGGAACCAAAGCTAAAGCAAGAGTTTTATCTCACCTCCGCACAGCAGCCTCTGACACTTCGTTCCCGCCTGGATTTTCCACCATCGGCACTACTCACATTTGGGGCCCGGTCATTCTTTACTGTAGAGGCGTCCTGCACATTGCAGGGTATTTAGCAGCACCTCAGGCCTCTACCCACTAGATGCTGATAGCATCCTCCCACCAACCCCAAACATCTTCAAACATTTGCAAATATCACAGGGGGAAAATCTGTCCCTGGTTGAGAATCACTGGTTTAGACCCACTTTTTTGGTAGTGTTCCTGGGAACACCTTAATTCCTATTGGCCATATAAAGTAACATATTCACAGTCCCAGGGATTAGGGTGTAGACATCTTTGTGCGGCCATTATTCAGCCTATTACAGTCTACATAATAGAGAAGGCCCCAAAAAACCTGCTGTGGAGGATCCCAGGATGGGGTCATTTGATAATGGTGAAGGTTCTGACTTTCAAAGTTTCTAACCTTAAGGGTAGAAACTATGATCTGTAGGGAGGGACGTAGGTTCACTGAAGAAAGTGGGACAACCAAGCAGTGAGACTGCCGTCCCGCTCACTGGGCATTGTCCACAGCACCCGGAGCAGTGCCAGCGGCCACAGCACAGTGCCACTTGGCCGACAGCACAGCTCAAGTCGGGATGTTGGCTCTGTGACCCTTACTGGCTTGTGCCCCCTGAAAAGTTGTTTAAATTCTCTGAGTTTCCCTTTTCTCATTTGTAAAGTGGGTCTGATAATCCTTGACTGCCATATTTATTCATTCCATAGTAATTATTTGCATAGTTGGTAAGTGGGTTATGCAACCTTCTCCTTCCTCAGTGTCCATCACCTATTAAATGGAGATAATAATAGAAGTTACTCATTGGTTGCGGTGAGGGCTGAATGAGATACTGTATGTAAGGTTAGTATATCATAAGAAGAGAGTGAGGTCTTGGTGAATGTCAATTGTCATAATCATCATCACCATTATCACCATCACCATCACAACCATCAGCATCATTACCATCACCATTTCATCATCATCATTATGACCATCAAAGGAGAAAGCAGCCAACCTCAGACTTCCACCACAGCTGGAGCTGGGGATAGAAAAGGAAAGAGCAGATCAGTCCCTGGCCCAACCTTCCCTCCCTTCCCAGAACTTCCTTCATTGAGAATACCCAACCTCATACACCTCTCCATACCATGCCTTCCTAAGGAGAATGAGAAGCACCGTAAGCTGTGTGTCCCAATTGCATCGTCCACAAAACCAGCACAGGCAGGAGTGAAGAGCAGGTGGGGCAGGGAGGTATGATGATAGTAAGGCACAGTCACACCTCGGTTCTCAAATGTCTCCCATCTTGAACAATTTGGCTCTCGACCAAGTTGTTCATGGAAAAAAGTCTCAGTTGTTGAACCAAACTTCAGTTCTTGGCCCAACAAACCTTTCACAACAATGCAATCAACTTTCACAACCGATCCTCCAGTTCTTGAACTTCATTTGTTCAATTTGCAATGGAAGGGATAGAAAAAGAGGGAAGGGAGGCTAGTCCTACTTCACTAATCAAGGAAAGGCTTGGGCACTGGGGAGAAATGTAAAGTTTTATTGAGAACTATCACCATGACAAAGCAGCAGCAAACCCGTCCTTGAACCTGTTCAACAACGATGGAGCGTTTCGCTTCAGGCAAGTATTAAAACAGCAAAAACAAACATCATCCGGTGGGTTTTTAGTGAGACAGAGGCCCAGTGAGCCTGAAGCAAGTTCTAGCGGAGCAAAGAGACACAAGAAAGCAAGAACCCCGGAACAGCGACCTGACGTTTACATGCCAGGGGACTCCCCTTGCAAACAACAGCCCTCCCTCCCTCCCCTGCATATTTAGTCATCAATAGCTCTCAACATCAAAGGTAAGTTCTACCTGTAATGGTGCACATGTAAATTTTTATTTTTTACTGTACACCATTTCCTTTTTGTTAAATTTTCATTTACATTTCATGTCCTTTTACTTTTTAATTTTTTATTTACAGATTAAACAGTACATTAGACATGTACTGTATATAAGAAAGGTTAAAACAGGGAATCATTTGGGGGTCTAGAATGGATTAATTCAATTTACATTATTTCTGAGAAAAAAATGATTCAGTTTTTGAACAAATTGCTTCTTGAACAGCCTACTGGTACAAATTAAGTTTGAGAACTGAGGTTCACTGTAATGGAGATGAACCTTTAAACAAATATTCCAGAATATTGTCCTTCAGGGAATCCTCTTGGAATGTTTTATATTTCTAATAATGCCAACATTTCTCAAGCCTTTTAAAACTTTTTGTAGACTCCCATACGACTGCTAAATCCTTTCTGAAATAAAGAGAAGCATTAATAAACAAGCTCTTCTTTGACAACTGCTTTCAAATCAGTTTACAAGCTATTCAAGAGCAGCAGTTTAGCATATTTACATTCACATGATTTGATTACCCACTTTATTTGCACAACTTGGCTCAGAATGACTGTGGTGGTCTCAAACAATCAAACTTCCCCTCCACCAAAGGTTCATCACCACTGTGGATGTTCCTTAGGCTTCAACACAGACTGGGGCTGCATTCCCAGGAGGAGCTCCGAAAAGGTGTTATTTGAATAATCTGTGTGTTACCTCCAGGGTGGGCTTCAAAGGAGACGAAACATAAGTTCTAGCAGTTTATTTAACAGTCTGCAATGATATCTTTTAATCCCTTGGTGTCCTCACCCCAACATTTCTAAATGACCTTCAGTGAGTCACCAAACTGCTCTGTCATATTTCTGAGGTCCTTTGAGGCCGTACAAAAGAATAAAGTGTTCTTCCTAATTCAGAGGAAATTGTTGAAGGTGCTAAATTAAAACTGTGGAAATCAATAATCCTGAATTAACAATAAGATAATTGCCCAGTTAAAATTGAATAAACAACTAATGTTTTTTGTCACTTCTACAGGTTCATCTTATTATTCAAGTTTCATTTTTTAAAACTATCCTCCAGCCCTGCCATCTCAGGCTTCATGAATATAGATAATTATGAATCTATCCTGAGCTGTGATTCATGATCTTTATTAAGATTCCCTAACACTTCCAGTTTACAAGCCAATTCAGAAGTAAGCAAAGGGCTTGGGTCATGCAAGAATGGACAGAGAACGAGACGGTACTGCTTTAAACCATGCTTGGTGGGGCTAAAATGATTGGAATCTGAAGGAAAATAAATTGGAACTGTCTTAAGTAATATTTCAGTTTTTAAAAATTGCTTAGCCTGGAAATCTTGTGGTTCATTTCATCCCTCACTGGCTGGAAAATTAACTGGGGAGATAAACTGCTTAGAGAACATAATTTCCATTCAGAAAGTTTTGAGACTGGGGAATAGTGTGGGATAACTGGGGGCGGTTCGGGGTATGCTTTGGGATGCCTGAGGATCAGAGAAAACCAGTCAGAGGCCTGTGTACGGGCCACGTGCAAGCACGGATGGGCCGAGTCCAATGCTCACCAGCACAGAGTGCAAGCTGGGAAGCCAGAGGAAGACTCGGATCATGGCAGAAGAGGGGAGGCAAACGTGGAAACGAAGGTGCTGAGTTGATGTCCAGCATGAGAAGATGAGGCCCTAAACAGACAGATAATCACAAAGGCAAAAGCATCAGGTCTGGAAATACTAAGGGATTTTTAAAGAATTAACTAAAGACCACATTTGTTCAGATTTCCTTGGTTTTTACCTAATATCCTTTTGCTGTTCCAGGATACCACATGACATTTAGTAGTCATTTCCCTTAGGCTCCTCTTGGCTGTGACAGTTTCTCAGACTGTCACTTGTTTTTGTTTTTGATGACCTTGACAGTTGAGGAGTACTCATCAGATATTTTATAGGATGCCCCTTTATTGGGATTTGTCTGATGTTTTTCTGAAGATCAGAAGGGGGAGATGGGTTTGAGGGAGAAAGACCACAGAGGGGAATTGCCGTTCTCATCACCTTCTACCAAGGACACACACTGTGAGATGACTTGTCACGGTTGATGTTGAACTGGGTCACTTGGCTGAGTGGTGTTTGTCAGGTTACTCCACTGCACAGTCATTCTTCCCACTACACCTTCCCATTTTTGTCCTCTTTGGAAGGAAGTCACTAAGCACAGCACACACTTACAAGGTGGGGACTTAAATGCACTTCCATGAGTGCAGAGCAGGGAGTTATTTTTATAATTAGAAAAAAGAAACCCTCGTGAAAAGATGAAGAGGATCGCATGCCAGTGGAGCAGAAAGCCAGAACTTCTGTGTGTCCCAGCTGGAACTGAAGGTGTAGCAAAGACCAGCTCCCCCAGCAATTCTGAAAGAGAGGCAAAATCTGAGTGCTCAAGTCCAAGGGTCAGCCTGGCTTCAGAAAAGGAAGACACTAAAAAGCAAAAACAAAAAATGGAGCACAAAAGCAAAGTAAAGTTTCAGCTAGCTGGGATAATTTTCCTAGGCACTGATTTTTATTTTCTCTGCATCCCTATTGAAAGCTAAGAGCTCTGCCCCATTGGGTGGTCTTTCTTCTGTGGGACCTTGGGCAGTGACATGGCCTCATATGTCATTCAAGGGCTCTTTGTTTATTCAACATAACTACCATACACCAGGCAATGTTCTAGGAGCTAGGCATACAGAAATGAAATGTCCATCCTAGTGGGGAAGAGGGATGGCAGGTAAAAAGATAAACAATATCCTTTAAGTTAACAAGACTATGCAGAGAGTAAAATACAATTATGGACTAGAAAGCGATGGACCGGTGTGACTCCTTCAGAGAGTGGGATCAGAGTAGAAGTCTCTGAGACAGTGACATTCGAGCTGACCTTGAATGACCAAAAGGAGCAGGCCTGGGAAGAAGGAAGGAGGAGGAATGCTGCGAGCAGATGGAATTGCAAATGCAGAAGCCCTGAGATGGACTGGGCTTCCTGTTTGAGAACAGAGAGGTCACGGGGTGGAGCAAACTGAAAAAGGGAAAGAATGTTATAGGATGGAGAGACAGGAAGGGACAAGATGATGCTGGGCCTGTAGTTGTGCTGAAAATTTCGGATTTTATTCCCAGTGGTTGACAAACAGAACCTTAAGCAGGGGAGTGAAGAGACAGAAGGTGTTTTTAAAAGGAGGAAGACTAGCCTCTTGATATGGCTTCAGAAAGCTGTCGAAGGGTTACATGTATGACACTGTGTGCAAAGGGCTTCCTCCAGGGCCTGGTCATAGCAAGTGATCGATAAATGCAATGAAATAAAATAAATGCAATCAATAGACACACTACTGCAGTTACACAGATGCTCACCACCCTTCCAACTTAGCCACAGCTGTCTCTGCAGGTCCCACTCTCTGTGGATCGTTGCAGAGGATGGGACAGCCCCACAGACAGGGCTGACTGGCCTGGGGAGTAACAGACAAGGCGCGGGGAGGCAGGGTGTTTGGGGGCGCACATGCCTAGGCACACAAGGCGGGGTCTGGAACACCATCCCAGGCCTCATGTATCTATCCCTGGAGTGTGTCCTGAGAGTTCCCTACCAAGGGTAAGAATATGCCACCCCAAATTATGCCACTATGGCACAAGAATTATTTTGAGCTGAAAGCACTTGAGGGGAACAGAAAAGATACAAGAAAAGCTCTCTGCCTGCCCCTCATTTGCCTAAAAGCAGGACATAAATTTGTAAACCTGTCTCCCCTCCCTCAATACCAGGAAGGAAGTTAGTCGCTTAATAACTCTAGATCCTTAGCCTGAAGATGGCACCAGAGAATCTACACAACAAACTTACTAACTAGTCCTTGTCTTCCATTAGTTTCTCCTATATATTTTCTTTCTCATAAGAAAATTGAAGTCCTTTTTCTTCGTCTTGTCACTTCTCTAAAAATGTATTCTTTTGTTAAGATGCTTATGTAAGCCTAAGTACTAACCACCTTTACCACCCATTGCTGAGTGCTCCCATTTTTATGTGCAAGGTACAAGTTAATAAACTTCTGTTTGTTTTTCTCTTATTGATTTGTCTTTTGCCATTCTAATTTATAAGGCCCCAGCAAAACAGCCTCAGATGGGTAGAGGAAAAGGCTTTTTTTTTCCCTTCCCCACACCTGTTTTGCATCTCTTAAAATGGTGGGTACATATAACCCAGGGCCACAGTCTTGGTTTGGGAAAGGGTGATGGAAAGGATGGATCTGAACTAGGCCACTAAGAATAAAATAAAAACAGGGTCAGAATGAAGCCTACCATGGGGTAAACTTGAGGTGGTAAAATTATACTTGGGGAAAGGCAGAAAAAGACCGTGCGGTGTGGGGAGGAGCAGGGCAAACTCTCAACAACACCCAGTGCGCTTGGAAAACTGATACGGGAATCAGGGAAAGTGCACATCAGGAAACAGCTGTTTGGAGCCCAGCTAGAGGTCTGGGCTCTGTCTGCCTTTACTGGGGCTGCGAGTGGCTGTGCCAGGCTGCTAGCTATTCAAGTCACTGCTTCTCCTAAACAGAATCTGAATCAACTGAGTGCTGTGAGTCCAGGGCACCTGACTGCACAGAAAATGAAAAATAAACCTTTCTGTAGCTCTGGGTTTGCCAAGCTCAGGTCTGCTCCAAGAGAAACTGGAACCTGCGAAAGGAATTTTACCAAAGGGAAGACAAGCAATTCCCTCCAGAAGAGGGGGTGTGAGTGGCAATTTCCTGCTCCCAGCAGCAACTCCACTCATTTTGCTCAGGGCATTTAGATTCTAAATGTCACAGTGTGATTGATGTCCCCAGCGTGGAGGGGACATTTGCCTCCCAGCATACATTCACCTTTCTTTGGAAGAGGGCTCCTATGTCCAAACTCCAGGCACCACTCCCAGGTCTTGGGGGTTATGGGGCTGACCTCACCGGGGTGTAGAGTTCTGTTTCCCCAGCTACTGGGGCTGGTTCAGGTGGGCATGAGGTCCAAACAAAACACAAGTAATCAGGTCTAGAACTTCTGTATGAACTCTCAGGGGAAGAGAAACGTTCTGCCTCGTTTCCAGCTGAACTCAAACCTGCTCTCACGTAGAGCCTGAGAGCAAACCTTCATGGAGAAGGGAAGAAATAAAAAGAAACAGATGAGGTACTTTGAGCCCCTGGATCAACCACCCCTAGAGGGAGATATCCCAGTGTATTCTCTTTTGCTTAAGTGGCTTGAGTTTTCTGTGACATGAAACCAAGAGAGTCACACAAATACTCTACATCTTCTACAAGAAATGTGTAAGGAGGAACAGGAGAGGGTGGAAATGCCTCTGGGGCAGCAGGGCTGTGGACCCAGGCAGTTCCCTGTCTCTCCCCTGCTCGGAGTCAGAGCGCCAACTCGGCCGGCCGTCTCCTGAAGCAGGGCCTGCAATCTCCAGCCCAAGGGCCAGCTCCAGCTCAATGCTTGTTTTTGTGCAGCCTGGGAGCTAAGAATTGTTTTTACATTTTTAAATGGTCAGAAAAAAAGTCAAAAGGAAAATAATAGATCATGATGTCAAAGTTATACAAAATTCCAATTTCAGGACCCATAAATAAAGCTTTATTGGAACACAGCCATGCCCATTTGTCTATCTTGGCTAGGGCTGCTTTCACACTGCAACCGATTTGAGGAGTTGGGACAGGGACCATATGGCCTCAAAGACAAAAATATTTACTATTAGTTCTTTAAGAAAAGGTTTTCAGACTCTTGTAGTTAAGGATTCTTTAGACATCCAGGAAAAGAGACTCTGTAACTTGCCTTTTATAAACCAGGACTTTAAGTTCCAAACTTATTATACTGATAAACTTAGTAAAATGGTTGATTTTTATTGCCAGGTAATTAGCATAATTGCTAGTTATTTACATAAGATTATTTAGAAGAAACAGTCTTATAAACCAAAAATGACATGTAGAGCCCTGGCTGATGTGGCTCAGTGGATTGAGTGCTGGCCTGAGAACCAAAGGGTTGCTGGTTCGATTCCCAGTCAGAGCACATGTCTGGGTTGTGGGCCAGGTCCCAAGTTGTTGGGGGGCATGTGAGAGGCAACCACATGTGGATGTTTCTCTTCTTCTCTCTTTCCCTTCCCTGATCTCTAAAACTAAATAAATTTTTAAAAAATATTAACAAAAACAACAAAAAACAAAATGCCATCCAGAACTTGAGTAATAATCCCAAAAGCAGTAGCAGTGACATTGTCAATTTTAGCAATGGTTACTTAGTCCTATTTTCCCATAATTACAAACCTTCTCTTTCATATATCTTGTATTTTTTTGCATAATCTGAGAAATAATCTAAGCCATGATTGAAATGAACTTTATAGTAAGAATAATAATAGCTACTGTTTACTAAGCCTTGACTATTTGCCAAGTAGAGTTCTGAGAATTTTTATTTATATTAACACATTAAGTGGTCTCAACACCATACATTATATACCCTTTGGTAGATGTGAAAACCAAGGCGCAGAGGCAGGTGAAGTAATTTGCCGAAAGTCACACAGCCTGCAAATGCTGGGGCCAGGATTCAAACCCCAATGATCTGGCCCCCTAACCTGGACCATGTGCTGGAGTAGACCATCTCAGTTTTATTTAAACAAAGGGAGTGTTAACAAGATTCCACTGTAGTTGGTAACACAATACAGCATGAATTTTTTTAAAACATAGAATGCTACCTTTTCTGAGAAATGTCTTTTCTCTAACCAGTCACATGGTTGTGTTCATACAAGAATCCTCCCACCCTTCCCTAATCTCCCACGTCTGACTGGACTAGGTATGGACAACTGACCTGGAGAATTAAGAGGCTTCTTCCCTGAGACTTTGGTATTAAGATTAAGATTCCAACCTGGATCTAACTGGTATCTTAAAGCAGAAACCTGGTAGCTGTTTGCCACAAGTTTTAAAAACCATGGAAAGCAACTCTTCTTTTGCATAATCTGAGTGCGAGAAGAATGAAGGAGACATAAAGGGAAAGATGAAGAGGAGAAAGGGAGGTGGAGGAAGGGACCCCTTGGCTCCTAAGATGCTCTGATCTCTCTCTGAATTCCCATGGGACTCCACCCTAGGAGGGGTGTTCCGAGACACCCCTGCGATGGTTAATGTTTCACAGATTAAACATTGTTTCTAGGTGTGTCTGTGAGGGTGTTTCCAGATGAGACTAGCATTTGAATGGGTGGATATTTGTCAAGTAGATCACCTTCCCCAAAGTGGGCGGGCAGCATCCAATCTGTTGAGGGCATGACTAGAACAAAAGGCCTGAAGAAGGAGGAATTCATCCTTTTTTTTTGTATCTCACTTATTGAGCTGGGACATCTCACCTTATTTTCTCCTGCCCTCAGACTGGTATTTATATCATCAGCTTCCCTGGTTCTCAGGCCTTCCTCCAGACTCACACTGAATTTCCCTAGCAGGTCGTGAGAATTCTCAGCCTCCATAATCACATGAGCCAAGTCCTCATAATAAATCTTCTTTGTGTGTGTATGTATGTATGTGTATATATATATATATATATCTCCCACTGGGTTTCTCTGGAGAACCCTAACTAATACAGCCCCAGACTCCTTAAACAATATCTCCCTTTGGCTAAGCCAACGGATTTCAGGGACCTACAACCCAAAGAATCCTTGAAGGTAGCCTTAAGGGCAAAACAATTTTCCAGTTTCCAGAGTGTCTGAATCATCAGTATGGGCCTCTCAAATAATGGATTTGCCAGATTTATAAGTATTCTTCTAGCTGTACACTGTAGGCCAGCTCTTAAGAATCACTGCTCTGCAGGTGGAGGAACTAGTTGAACATAACTAAAAGGGGGCATAGGCAATCTGGGTGTCATCAAATTGATTTTAGGCTCCGGTTTAGTTTTTATTGTTGTTTATTTACTTCCTTTACAATTCCTGTAAAGAAAACAAACATTTCCCCATTTGTCTCTGATGAAACAACGAGAAATGGCAGTTTATACTTGGGAAGGGACTGGGAAAGATAAACAGTATCTCAGAACCAATTACTGAAATGACTGAAATGGATAGAAAATGCAGTTGCATAATTTCCTCATAAGTCACATTGTTCAAGGTGCAAATGAATCAGAGACCATCTAAATGCTTCTCTGAAGAAATTAAGCAAATGGGATAATAAAAAAGTTAAGTGATGGCTGAAAGGACAAAGCCAGCCCCATTTGCTACTGTGGCACCATTTGCCTATGACCTTGTTAAACATGACTGCCATTTTACTCTTTTGAGCTTGTCCTCAGGACTGGAAATTACTGAAAGCAAGAACAGAACTACAGTGATCCCTCACCTATTGTGGGAGTTACATTCCAGAGACCCCTGTGATAGGTGAAAATCCGAGAAGTAGTGGTATTATATTTATTTTATTATTTATATATATTTTAAGGCTTTATAAACCCTTCCCACACTCCTATATATTTTAAGGCTTTATAAACCCTTCCCACACTCCTATAAACCTTTCCCACTCTCTTATTAACCTTTCCCATATGCTTATAAACACTTCATATGCTCTTAAACACGTTCTACAATCTTAAACCTATGTAATTTTAACAACATATAAAATTCTATATGGGTGCTCACCAGTGAAGTATACAATCGTCCCTTGCTATATCGAGGTCCACTTATTGCAGCCTCACCGTATTACGGGCTTTGAAAAACCCGCGATATAGTGAAGCCACAATAAGTGAACCGTGATGTAGCAAGGGACAACTGTAACCGTTTCCTATAGCCACAGGCAGAAGTACCAATTGGTAGTTACAGAATAGTCATGGGGATGTAAAGTACAGCATAGGGGGTAGAGTAGCCAGAGAACGTATATGCATGACCCTTGGACATGAACAATAGGAATTGCCTGAGGAAGCGGGGAGGGCTGGTTGGAGGGGGAAAAAGGGGAAAATTTGGGACAACTGTAATAGCATAAACAATGAAGTATAATAAAACAAAAAATATATGGAATGCAGCTAAGGCAGTGCTGAGAGGGAAATTTACAACACTAAATATTTACATTATAAAAGAGGAAGTTCTCAAATCAATAATCTAAGTTCCTACCTCAAAAATTAAAAAAAAAGAAAAAGAATAGAAAATAAATTCAAAGATATAGAAGGAAGGAAATAATAAAGATAAGAGCAGAAACCAATGAAACCAAAACCAGCTAAACAACAGGAAAAAACCCCATGAAACAAAAACCTAATTCTTCAAAAAAAGTCAACAAAATTGATAACCTCTAGCAAAACTGACAAAGATAAAAAGAGAGAAGACACAAATCACCAATGTCAGGAATGAAATAGGGTATATCTCTATAGAATTCTGTAGCCATTAAAAGGATAATAAAAGAATACTGCAAACAACTTTACACGTAGAAATTTTACAGCTTAGAAGAATAAAATAGTTTGGCAGTTTCTTACAAAACTAAATATGTGCTTCCGTGTACCTCAGCAATTGCACACATGGGTATTTATTCCAGAGAAATTAAAACTATTTTTCACACACAAAAATTGTATGAGTGTTCATAGCAGCTTTATTCAGAATTTCCCCAAGCTGAAAACAATCCAGATGTCCTCCGACAGGTGAAACGAGTTGTGGTGTGTGTCCACTATGGAATACTACTTGGCAATAAAAGGAATAAACTATTGATATCTGCAACACCATGGAGAGATTTCAAGAGAATTATGGTGACTGAAAAAAGATAATCTCAGAAGGTTACATACTGTATGTTTCCATTTATAAAATATTCTTGAGATGACAAAATTATGGAAATGGAGAACTGATTAGCAGTTGCCAGGGACTGAGTCAGGGAAAGTAACTGTGGTTATAAAATTAGCATGAAGGATCCCTGTGATGGACTGTTCTGTATCTTGGCTGTAGTGTGGTCACACAGATCTACCCATATGATACTGCATAGAACTAATCACAGGCATAGACGTACAAGCAAGTGCATGTAAATCTGGGGAAATCTGAATAATGCCAATGGATTGTATCTAAGTCAATTTTCTGCTTGTGATATTAACCTCCAGTTATGCAAAATATTACCATTGGGTGAAAGGTAACAGACATCTCTATTATTTCTTATAACTGTGTGCAAAATACAATTATCTAAAATAACATGTAAAAGAAAAGACAAGACACAGACTGAGGAGACATGTATCATACACAAATATATAAAATATAATTCCTATGAAACTGTACAATAGGAAACAAAACAGAAAAAGGATATGAAGTAAGCATTCGCAGAAAGGAAACTCAAATAGCCAACAAATCTAGGAAAAGACGTTTAAAATCATTGGTAGTCAGCAAATGAAAAAATAAAATAACAAATGTCATTTCACACTCATCAGATTTGCAAACTTTTAACAGCTTCGATAGCTTGTGGTCATTTGTTGTGGATGTAAAGAAATGGCAACTCGCAGTCTGCAGGGACAGGGAAATCTGTATAGTTACAGCAAGGTAGCAATTTGGCGATGTTTATTAAAAACTGAGGTTGTGCATACTGTCTGCCCACTTCCATGTCTAGATAAATATACCACACAAGCTCTTGCTTCTGCACCCCCCAAAAACATATAAGGTGGCCATGACAGCAGTGTTCATTTGATAATTGAGAAAAATTGAAAATAACCTATATATTATCTATAGACATTGCTTGAAGAATTAGTTGTTTATTCATCCAAATACTTTGAATAGTTCAAAAAAGTGATCTATATGTATCATCGTGCATAAATCCTGAGAGCATAATGCTTAGTGGCAAAAACAAATGGTAAAAGGATATGTATAATATCACATATTGTTTACATATGAATACGTAATGCAGTGAAAACACAAACATGTGGAAGAGAAAGGTACATATTAACTTCCCAATGGAGGTTACTTCTGGAAAGGAAGAGGATTAAAGAGGGATCTTCGACTACATCTTTAAGGTTCTTTTTTTAAAACTGATTTGAAGTAAAGATCTTAGCATTGGTCAAATCTGAACAGTAGACACAAGAGTGTTAGGTTTTTATCTATACTAGTCTTGTGCCTGAAATTTAAAAAAATAAAAGCACACACAGAAAGAACCCCAAGTTTGCTCCACGAGGCTGGGTCATACCTACATCTGGAAACTCAGCTCTAGGATGAAATAGCCTCACTGCTAAGGCAGTTGCATCACTAGGAGCAAGAGCTGGAGTTGGGGGGGAGGGGGAAGAAGAGGGAAAAGGAGGAGTGGGGTGGCTTTCCCTGCATAAAGTAGCCCTCCAAACCGTGGGGGACATGTTCCAAGACCCCCAAGCGGACACCTGAAACAGCAGATAGTGTCGAACCCTATATATACTATGCTTTTTCCTATTTATACATACCTAGGATAAAGTTTAATTTATAAATTAGGCACAGTAAGAGATTAACAAAAATAACTAATATAAAATAGAACAACTATAATCATATGCTGCAATAAAAATTATGTGAATGTGGTCTATCTCTCTCTCAAAACATCTCAATGCACTGTACTCACATTTTCACTTAAAGGAAGCACTTCGCAGCTTTTCTGAATTGCCAGCATCACTGCTCTTGCACTCGGGGCCAACAGTAGGTAAAATAAAGGTGACTGGAACACAAGCGCTGTGATACGGCGACAGATTTGTTAACGAAGATGACTACTATGTGACCAACGGTCAGGAAGCAGCGTGGGCAGCGTGGAGACAGGATTCACGTCAGGGGTGAGACAGCATGAGATTTTATTGCATTACGTAGAATAGCTTGCAATTTAAAACTTACGAATTGTTTATTTCTGGAAATTTCCATGTAATATTTTCAGGCCATGGTTGGTGGTGAGTAATTGAAACTTGGGAAGCAAACCCTTAGATAAGGGGTGTTTACTGTATAGTCTCTGGAAGTGGCATCTTTTGGGGAACAGTTAAGATGAGAGTTACTATGATAGAAATACATTAGAGGAGATTGTGTGAAAGCCAAGGTCAGGCTGTCAATGGTGAGGCAAGAAAAGGTAGTGAGAGAGAAACACCTTTTTATGCACCCCCCCCCCCCACCTCATATATCCTCCTGCCAGGCTGCCAGGCTCACTCACTCCTCCCATTGGGACCCAGCTACACTGCTACTGTAACAGTGGCTCGAAGAATACCTTCAAAGGTATTTCCAAGGCCCTGCCACCCATAACACTATGGGAAGCTAGGACCTTGCTGCTGTCATTGGATTTGGAATGGCATTTCCCCTCCACCCCAGGATTTCTGCCCCTCAGCACTGTTGACACTTGGAGCCAAATAAGTTTTTGTTGGGGAGTAGAGGGGCTGTCCTGTACTTTGGAAGAGCTTTAGCAGCATCCCTGGCCTGTATCCATTAGATACCAGTAGCAAACCCTAAAACCCAGTCGTTACAGTTAAGATTGTCTCCAGACTTGCCAAATGTCCCCTGGGGGGCCAAATCAGCTCTGGTTGAGAACCACTGCTCCAGGGAGAGGCACGATGCAGTCACTGAGGTTTTGGTGCAGGTAGCCTGCTGTCCTTCGTTTCCAGCAGTAGGTCACGTCCAAGATGCTCACTCATCTTCTTCACCTTGCCTGTCCAACCATGTCACAAATGAAGCCTTCATAGTTCATGAAAAGATTTCCCGAATGGTTTCTCTCCAACAGATCAGTTATTCTGCCCTTTGTTTAAGTGGAAACGAATGGCCCTCCCAGAAGCTTTCCAGCTTTTGAAACTCCCTGAGGTTGCATGTTTACAGGCAAAGTCAGGCTCATTGGGGATGACTCTTCATGGTTTAAGAATCTTGTGCTGCCTGGCGTACCAGCTTCCGTGTCTGAATTATTTGACATCTGGCAACAGAAGGACTGAGTCCAGTGCACATCTCCCCTGACTAATCTCTTAGAATAAATAACCTGAGTCACTGTACCTGACATTTACTTGCATAGCACCCTCCTTAAAAACATACTATATTTATTCATTTTCCAATTGCTTCTCCTCTCTCCATATCCCAGCGAATTAAACGTCTGTGCTCAAGCCCCTGGAGCCTTCTCTCAAATGCTCTGTCCAGACTGCTTTCTGCTTCTGTTCACTCCGTTTCCTCCTCCGGTGCCACCCCCTCTCCCTGACTCCTCTCCCAGGTGAAGCCTTCTGTTCTACACGTCTCACCGTTTCTCTGACCGCCCTCCCCTACCCCTGACCTGGTCCTCCAGCCATGTGATCTCACAGCATCTTGGATTTACAGTTGTCAGGGTGAGCAAATAAAAAAATATAGGATGCCTAGTTAACTCTGATTTCAGAAAACAAAAATTTTAGTATATGTCCCAAATATTGCATGGGAAATACTTATACTTAAAATACTTATTTGTTGTTTATCTGAAAGTCAAAGTCAACTGGGTATTTTTATCTGGCAACCCCACCTGGACTTCTCCTTCAGAACACTTGCTGCAGGTGGAAATTATATGTTTTGTGTGCGATTAGTCCCATGAGGGCAATGAATGGATGTGTTTCTCACCTGTTTTATTCTTGGCTCGTGGCACTAAGTTTGGGCACAAAGGGCATGGAATGACCTCTGATAGGTAAATGGATGAGTGTGAAAATGAAGGAGGGAAGACTGGTAGTATTTATATCATCAGAATTTTGTATCTCTGAATCTAATCACCTATTTGACAGATCAGTTGTTTTGTTCCACAAAGATTTATCGAACTTCTGTGTCAGACACTGTGGTGGAGACTGGGGACTCAAAGAGAAACAGGTCATGGCTTCTGCCCTCAGAATATTGGAGTGGCCCAGACGAGAAAGTCAGCCTTTATCATACCGTGTGATTGGCGCTACATTACAGAGGAAGCGTTGGATAATACGTTTTGTCCCCAGGAGCCACTGGAGAGCTATTCAACCTGTGTCAGGAAATGTTTTCAAGAAAGCAGGAAGCCTAAACTATTTATTGAAGAATAAGTAGGAGTTAGCTGGTCACAGAAGTGAAAACCAGGGTTCCAGAAGGAGGGGACAACCTGAATCAAAGCTTGGAGGCAGGACAGACTCTGAGCCCTTGTGCAATTGGTGAGGACAGCTGGATCAAAGGTCCTACCGGGCATGTGAAAGGAGAGGAAGCTAGAGAGACAGGCTGCTACTTGGTCAGCTAAGGAATTCAGCTTCGTCCTAAAGGCAATTGTGAACTCTTCACAGATTTAAGCAGGGAGTCATATTTTACTGTGGGAAATGCTTCTGTCAATTATTTGGAGGACCCAGGAGACAAGATACAACTGGAGGAAAGAGTCAGAAAGGTTAAGGGGATTGTTGAGGTCAAATAGTTAATTTAGGGATAAACAAGGACTGGAACCAAGGTATTCTGATTCCTGGTCTGCTTCTCTCTCTACTGCATCATGTTGCCTTCCAATAATGGCATTTTCTTCCTGCCTCAAGTTAAGGAGTTTTAATTTAGTCTCAAAATGAACTCCATAAAATGAATTCACATTTATGTGTTGTTCACATTCCAAACCTACCTGAATGCACATAACGCAGCAATTTCACTCTTAAGTATTTATTTAGAGGAAATAATGGGACAGATGTGCAGAAATGAGAAAGATATTTATTGTAGCATTATTTATAAGATCAAATATGTTAAATGGCCTAAACATCCATCAACAGGGAATTGGTTGAGCATACCCAGATTTTGGAAAATTATGCAACCATCAAAAGAATGAAGTAATAGGTCTCTATATTACTGACTTAGAAAGAAGTTGATTATACATTATTTGAGTGAGAAAAATTAAGCTTTGTTTAATACACATACTATAATCCCCTTTATTAAAAAATACATGTTCATATATTTCTAAAAAAACTGGAAAGATATACACCTTATCTGATGGCAGCTTGAAGTCTGGGAATGGCTTTTACTTTCCACTTTTTTACAATTCTGTATTGCTTGAGTTTTTATAATGAGTATGACTTCACGAACACTTTTTTAAAAGCTGACTGACAGTATCTATGCAATAAATGCCACTAAATTACTTCGGTCTCTAAGTCTCAGCCACATGAAGAGAAAGGAAAATGTCAACTTGATTAGCCAGAATTGCTACAAAGAATAGTCAGATGTTAACTACAGCCCTTTCAGAGAACACAGTGGCAAAGTCAGGCCAGAGGCTTCCTGGCTTTGTTACGCAGGTTAAATATCTTGGTTAATACTGCGTCAAAGGTCTATTCCTTAAAACAAAGCTGTTTTCTGTTTTAACATCTAGTTACCACTAGCACTGCTTTGTTGACTTAGTTACCATGCATCCAATATACCAGCTCATTCTTAATAAATACGTTTCTCTTCTGGGGCAGCAGCCACTCTCAGCATCACAGTACCTGACCATGGATACGGAGGGCGGATGCGTGACCAGATGTATTCTTCACCATTGCGTAGCAAATGCCTTCTCAACCCTTGCAGTCTCCCTACCACAGGTAGTGTGGTAGTGTAACCAATTGATGGTTTCCTGGGACATGGGACTTTTCTTTTTTTTCTTAATATATTTTATTGATTTTGCTATTATAGTTGTCCCATTTCTCTGCCATCATTCCCCTCCACCCTGCACACCCCCTCCCACCCACATTCCCCCCTTTAGTTCATGTCCATGTGTCATAAGTTCTTTAGCTTCTACATTTCCCATACTATTCTTGCCCTCCCCCTGTCTATTTTCTACCCACCGTCTATGCTACTTATTCTCTGTACCTTTTCCCCCTCTCTCCTCCTCCCACTCCCCTGTTGCTAACCCTCCATATGATGTCCATTTCTGTGGTTCTGTTCCTGTTCTAGTTGTTTGCTTAGTTTGCTTTTGTTTTAGGTATGGTTGTTAATAGCTGTGAGTTTGCTGTCTTTTCACTGTCCTATTTTTATCTTCTTTTTCTTAGGTAAGTCCCTCTAACATTTCATATAATAAGGACTTGGTGATCATGAACTCCTTTAACTTGACCTTATCTGAGAAGTGCTTTATCTGCCCTTCCATTCTAAATGACAACTTTGCCAGATAGAGCAATTTTGGATGTAGGTTCCTGCTTTTCAAGATTTCAAATATTTCTTTCCAGCCCCTTCTTGCCTGGAAGGTCTCTTTTGAGAAATCAGCTGACAGTCTGATGGGAACTCCTTTGTAGGTGACTGTCCCCTTATCCTTTGCTGCTTCTAGAATTCTCTCCTTCATTTGAATCTTGGCTAATGTAATTACGATGTGCCTTGGCGTGTTCCTCCTTGGGTCTAACTTCTTTGGGACTCTCTGAGCTTCCTGGACGTCCTGGTAGTCTATTTCCTTTGCCAGATTGGGGAAGTTCTCCTTTATTATTTGTTCAAATAAGTTTTTCACTTGTTGCTCTTCTTCTTCCCCTTCTGGTACCCCGATAATTTGGATGTTGGGACGTTTAACGATGTCCTGGAGCCTCTCCTCATTTTTTTGAATTCTTGTTTCTTCCTCGTTTTCTGTTTGGTTGTTAGTTTCTTCCTTCTGGTCCACTCCATTGATTTGAGTCCCAGTTTTCCTCCCATCTTTATTGGTTCCCCATGCGTCTTCCTTCAGTTCATGTATTGTAGCCTCCATTTTTTCATCTAATTTGTGAGCAAAACCAACCAATTCTGTGAGCATCTTGATGACCAGTGCTTTGAACTGTGCATCTGATAGGTTGGCTATCTCTTCACAGCTTAGAGGAATTGGCTCTGGGTATTTCATGTTCTCCAGTTTGAGCCATTTTTGGTGGGGTTTTGTTGTTGTTGTTTTGGTTTTAGTCTGGTCGCAGCTATTACGTATGAGGGGTAGAGTCTTAGGTGTTCCTCAGGGCGGGGCAGCCCAGTCGCTGGGTTGTGACGCTATAGGTGGGGGCGGGGTCTGAGAGGGAACAATGGCGCCTGCTCCGCTCTCTCCTGGATTCAGTCCCTTCCGCCACTTCCCCTCTGCCTGGACCGTCTGCGTGCGCGAATGTGGGACCACCTGGTCAGCCAGCCGCCTTGTGCGGCCTCACTGGGTCTGCACAGTTGCCCCCTGTGCCCTTGGTCCGCCAGCTGCCGCCTGTGCACCTGGGAACTGCCAGCCGCTGCTGCCTGTGTTCCCAGGTTCGCACCTCCACTTTTTCCTGCCGCGACTCCGCCCCTCCTACCGGTCTGGATGAATGGTTGTTGGAGTTCCGTACAGTTCAATTTTCTATAAGTTCTGGTTGTTTCCTTGTTTCTAAATATTTGTTGTCCTTAATTTTGGTTGTGAGAGGAGGCACAGTGTGTCCGCCTACACCTCCATCTTGGTCAGAAGTCTGACATGAGACTTTTCAATGATAGACTTGGGACAATCCCAGACAAACCAGGAGGCTTGCACACGCTGGGAGTGCCCGTTTTTGCATATTTTTTTCAGATGACATTTTTTTTCTATTCTTCCCCTATTCATCATTGCAAGAGATTGCTAATGCTACAGAGCCCATGGGGTGATTCCTTACAACATACTCATTTTAACCAAATCCCACCAACTGTACGGTTTCTCTGTTCAAAAGAGGCCTTCCAAATGGAATTTCCTGATTGTTGATTTCCATTTCCCCTGCTCAGTTGTCCTGGAGGTTCCTAAGCCTCTCCTCATTTTTTTGAATTCTTGTTTCTTCATTCTGTTCTCTTTGAACGTTTCTTTCTTTCTTCTGGTCCAAACCATTGATTTGAGTCTGGTTTCCTTCCCTTCACTGTTGGCTCCCTATACATTTTCCTTTATTTTACTTTTCATAGCCTTCACTTTTTCCTCTGTTTTGCAACCATACTCAACTATTTCTGTGAGCATCTGATTACCAGTGTTTTGAACTGTGCATCTGATAGTTTGGTTATCTTCATTGCTTAGTTGTATTTTTTCTGGAGCTTTGATATTTTCTCTCATTTGGGACTTGTTGTTGTTGTTGTCTCAGCATGCCTGTTACGTAGTAAGGGGTGGAGCCTTAGGTATTCACCAGGGCGGGGCAACCCACAACAGTGCTTTGTGGCGCCGTATGTAGGGGAGGGGGCCAAGAGGGAACAGTGCCACTTGCTCGGCTCTCAGCTGGCTTTCAGTCACTTCCACTGCTACCCACAAGCAAATTGGGCCCTTCTACTCCTGATTCCAGATGGGTGGGTTTGTGTACATTCTAAGACCCTGTGGGTCTCTCTAATGAATTATCCTGTGAGGCTGGGTCCCACTGCCACAGCCCCCACAGGTTTTTTTAGTCAGAGGTTTTGAGGCTTTATTTCCCCACGCCGGGGCCCTGGGCTGTGTGTCTGTCTTGCTCCCCAGTTGTTCCCAGTTTCCCTGCACACGCAACTGTGGGACTGCCCGGTCTCTCAGCCACCGCCTTTCTGTGAGTCCTCCCCACCCCAGCTGCCTGTCTCCACCCCTCCTACGAGTCTGGATGAATGTTTCTTTAACTTTTTGGTTGTTGGACTTCCATACAGTTTGATTTTCTGACAGTTCTGGTTATTTCTTGTTTTAAAATTTGTTGCTGTCCTTCTTTTGGTTGTGCGAGGTGGCACAGTGTATCTACCTATGCCTCCCTCTTGGCTGTAAAAGGAGTTCTAAACAAAGGTCAGAAAAGACTTTAACAGTCACACTTTATATTCTAGAGCTTCTGCACTGACTAGGTCCGCTGGCTGAGTTGTTTACCTTTTCTCATCTCCTTCCCCTTTTTAAATAAAGTTTTTTTATTTGGGAATAATTTTAGATTTATAGAAAAGTTGCAAAATAATAGAGTTCCCATGTGCCAGTCACCCAATTTTCCCCAATGTTATCAGCTTACAGAACCATAGTATGTTTGGCAAAATTAAGAATTTAACATTGGTACAATACTGTTCACTAAACCACAGTCTTGATTTGAACTCACCAGTTGTTCCACAAATGTCCTCTATTCCAAGATCCAACCCAGCATCCCACATTGCTATTAGCAATATCTCCCTTTGTTAAGTAGTCAGAGCCTACACTATCTTAATTGGAATAACCAGCTTCAGCTCACTTTTCTTGTGAGAGGGTGTTAAATACAAGACAACAGGCCCAGAATGGAGTCACTTATGCTAACCAAGCCCAGACTTCATCACAATTTCCACTTTCCCAGAAATGGAACCTTAAACCAATCCATGAGGAATCCCCTTCTCAGCATTAGTTAGGTCATCTGCTTCATAAACACCTACCATCCCCTATAAGGAAAGTAACTTTACAATAACCAATCCTCTTTTTTTGCCTAGTACAACTTATTTGTTTCTGCTCCCTTCTGCCTATAAAATCTCTCACCTTGCACAGCTCTTTGATGCTCCTTTCTACCTACTAGATTGGGTACTGCCTGATCCATGAATTGTTAAATAAAGCCGGTAAGAGCTTTAAAATTTATTCAGTTGAATTTTGTTTTTTTTTTAACAAGGATATTCTCTCACTGAACACATTATTTTTTCATTCATTCAACAGATATTAATTGAGCACTTGTCAAGTGCTAAGCAAATAAAACAGGTATAATCCCTACTCTAGCTGAATTGAGGGAAAACAGACAATAATGATGTGATGGAAAAGAAAACAGTGTGCTCTGGGGAAGTCTTTTTCAGGCATTGATATTTGAGACCTAAAACTGTGAGAAGGAGGAGTTCACCAGGTGAGCAACGAGAGAATCCAGCAAAAGTTCCCAGGAGAACAGTTTCCCACCCCAGGAACTTGAAGCAAAGCAAGCCAAGTGGGCAAGGATCCTGGTGAGGCTAGAATTTAAGATAGACGGGATGTCCTTTCATTTGTGAAATGAAAACGTACCAGAACAAACTAATTAAAAATTGCATATTTGTTTTTTTTCTTCTTTGTGTCTGCATTGCACTTGGTTCATGCATTTAGCACAGGCTGGTATGTGCCATTAAATCTTTGTAACTCGCTCCACCACTAGACAGGGAGCTCCTTGCAGGAAACAACTCTGTCTTATTCCTCTCGTTTTCCTTCCCTTTCTCAGTAGCTTGCAGTGCCATTTACACAAAATGAATCAAAATATGTGTTCACTGAATCAGATTAGACTTTCTGTTACATCCCATTACTGTACCTCCAAATTATGAGTTACACCTAATTTGTCAAGCATTATTTTCTCTTAAGCTACCACTTCTCATCAGCCCTGAGCTGCATACAGCTCTGCCTGAAGGCTTCCTCCATTCACACTCTAAAAGAACTCTCTCTCTTCAGTACATAGGGAGGGAAGTGTACCCTACCACAGTAAAGAGATGTGAGAAAAGGGGCCAGATTCCAAAATGTGATTTGTGTCTCTTTTAGAAGCATGATTCAGAGGAGAAGGGGAGGGGGAGGGGAGGTAGAGGAGAGGAAGGAAGGCAGAGGAAGACCTGAAAGGATGTTCTCAGTGGTTATCTGAGGTTGGCAGCATTCTTTTAAAGGTACGTTGATTGATTGATTGATTGATTTTTAGAGACAGGGTAAGGGAGGAAGAAAGAGAGGGAGAGAAACATCGATGGGCTGCTTCTCGTATGTGCCCTGACCTGGGACCTAGGCATGTGCCTGGGCATCAAACCAGTGATCTTTAAGTCGGCAGGAGGACACCCAACCAACTGAGCCACACTGGTCAGGGCAGCAGGATTCTTTTAAATGACATTTACTCTCTTTTATAATCTTCAACATAAAAAATTATGAGCATTAACCCCCTTGTTATCAGATTAAAAGCACTAGTTATTTTTATTGAAGAGGGAAAAACAGTTTCACTCCTTCGTGGTCATCTGCAGAGGGATATCGTTCTGCAAACATCCATTGTCCTATCGCTGGTTAAGGCACTTCCATTGTATTTCCATGGGAGAGTACACCTAGCCAAGAGCTGGGTACTGATCTAGCTGAGCCAGCATACACTTTCTACATTCTGGCCATGTTTGGCTTTGACCTTGTCTTGGCTCCCCACAACCACCATTCAGAACTTTTCACTCACAGTGCTTGTCCTGTGGCCAGGAGGGTGTACTGCCCAAGTTTAGTTGCAAAGGTCAACATTGGGAGGACGCACTAGGATCTGGGAAATCTTGTGGGGCTCAGCCCGCCTTTTATAGATTCTAATTCTGAGGGGTTTCAGACGTAGGAGGTAGGCTTATTTGCAAGCAATATATATCGACTCTGGTTAACTCAAAGATTTTCTCTGTCCTCTCTTGGGTATTTGAATCTTGAGCACAGTGTCCCAGCGATGCAAATCAGTGGGGCTGATTCAGCCTGATGACAGCGCCCTGAACTTCATGCCACCTGGAA
Source organism: Glossophaga mutica (assembly GCA_039655065.1). Taxonomy (NCBI): domain Eukaryota; kingdom Metazoa; phylum Chordata; class Mammalia; order Chiroptera; family Phyllostomidae; genus Glossophaga; species Glossophaga mutica. Next base: position 103,139,830 of record CM077305.1, read on the forward strand.
CTTTACAGTTATCACAGTTCCTCTTCCTTTTAAGGCCCGGTTATTTAGCTTTTTCTTTGATTCTAGAAGGATTACCACATGTCTCCAATAAACTCCTTTTTTCTTCTCAAGCTTCCTGTGCTTTGCAAGCTTATTTAAATGTGATCTGCACCAAGACATATACAGAGTGAACTGGAATCTGCAATCACACATAGGCATAAATAAAATAAAAGTTGCATAAAATAATGCTCATCCTTAGTACTTTAGCTGCATCTTTATAGTTTCTCTTCTTTTTTGTTTTTTAAATTCTGGCTGATTTGAAGTCTCATCAGGGGGTTTCCCCACACTTGGATAGCCTCTGAGTTATCCAGAGTCAACTTTTGTTGCTTGCAAATAATCCTATCTCTTGTGTGTGTAAACCTCCAAAATGAGTACATACAAACCCTACAAACTTCTCTTGGATAGTGCATTCCCCTTAGCTACAGGACAAGCTCTGCGAGCAGAAAGCCAGTGAGTAATAATTGGGAGAAGGCAAATATAAGAGCCAGAACATTCTCCTCTTACAGCAGTCCAAAAGTCAGTTGTGATCTGACCACCTTTTACATGTCTGTCATTTGTCTGGGCCAGGGATCCACGAGTCTGCAGGCCAAACCCTCTCACTGCCGGTTTTTACATAGTCCATGTGCTAACAATGGCTTCTACATTTCTAAATGGTCAGAAAAAAGCAAAAGAAGAGTAGTATTTCATGACACGGGAAAATCATATGAAACTCAAATTTCAATGTCCATAAATAAAATTTTTAAAGAACATAGGCATGCCATTGGTTCATGTATTCATCTATGGCAGCTTTGGGGCTACAGTGGTAGAGCTGAATAGTTTCAACAGAAACCACCAATGGCCTGTAAGCTTAAAATATTTACCAGATATCTAGTCCTGTTCAGAAAAAAGTTTGCCAACCTCTGGCCTAAGCAGTAGAATGAGATTAAAAATGAAGTTAAGGTTTGGTCCTTGCTCTAAAGAACCCACCAGCTGGAGATTAGACAATCCCCCATTTAATGGAAACAAAACAAGAACAAGTAAGCATCATACTGTACAGGATGCAGGAAGTATAACAGGTCAAAAATGTAGGAATTCTGCAAAAGAAGAGGTTCGGTGGAAAGAATAGGGGCTTCTGGAGGACGTGTGGCTGGAACCTTTAGCAACTCCTGAGTTCCTGTGTAGGAGAGGCTTGGAGACAGTAATTTCACTGGGGGCTTGAAGCTACATTTATTTGCACTTTCCTTTACATGGGGCAGGGGTGGGGATAAGAGTCAATCACCATACACATAAAGGGAGTAGGGGAAGCACGGAGATGAATGGTCTTGCCACCTAGGAAAAAATAGGATCAAGTTTAAGCAGAAAGGAAGAAAGAAGAGTAGATTTGGCACAAGAAGAGAATAATAATAACATCAACGGCAATAATAGCAGCTAACACTTATCAGGCTCTTCTCATGCACTGGGTAGTGAGTTCAAAGCCCTACAGGCATTATCTTATTGAATACTCTCAAACACTGTATGAGATAGGCACATATTATTCCCATTTGACAGATGAGGATGTGAAGGAGACCAATGTAACTGCATCAGGGGTGCGTGGAAGAAAATAAGGTTGGATTGGGAGGAAGAGAAGATGTGGATGATGGAGGGTACAGAAGACCAGGCTGAGTGTATTATATTCCAATCAAAATGTAAAAAACAACCAATAAAATATAACAGAGGAGTCTGTAATTGGCGTCAGAGGTGAGGAAAGTTTTTGTGAAAGGGAGGGGTGGGCCGAAGGGAGAGTGGAAAAAACACTGCTCAACCACAGAGTGGGCAGAACCGAGGGCAGGAGTCTCCTGCACCAGCGGGGATCCGCAGTGTGCCTCAGCCGATGAAAGACGCCTGCAGCCAAGAAATCTTCGTCGCTAAATTTCACCCAGCAATTTCCAAACCTAGGACAGTCCTCCCTTTTTCTTAGAAAACCCACTAACAGCTGCTGTTCCTCAGAACATGGTTTAGAAACTCTGCCTTCAAGAAAAGGCCCACAGTCACATAAGGGATCATTTTATTGGACAATGAGCATCCAGATGGCTAATTTTATAAACGCAGCAAAAAGGCAAATGGCTACATGGATTTCCATCTTTAAATCCTGCCTCCGATGTGCTCCTTTGTGGAGTCACCAGATCTTTATACACCTAGCAGCGGCATGCGCCAAGCTAGGAAGTAATAGAACACCGAGGGTGTTAGACTCACTAGTCAACTTCAAGCTGTTTTGCTTTATTCTTAGATCATAGAAATGGCAGCTGAGTAAATACTGTAAAATCAAGATACCTAATTCCAGTCCCACAGAGGCCAAGGTAATTTCTCTTCCAAGACCATTTTTAGAAGCTTGTTAACTGCTTGCCCAGCATCCCTACCTCCCGGGGAAGTGAAGCAACTTTCTTCTGTTGCTTAGGAATCAAATACCTCGATGCAATTGGCAAATGTGTGTTGAATTGCTACTGTATTCCATGCTCAGTGTGAATGGCCAGTGTGGTCTTTGAGAGGCCAATCCATTTACCAGGCACAGTTAGTAGCTGTCAGTCACAGGATGATGTGGTAGTGACCCTGAACTTAAAATATATATATTATAAGTACAAGTTGTAAAATAAATATTATAAAAGTGTATATATATGTAGGATATATATGTGATAATTTTAGTTTGCAGAGCAGCTAAATGGGTAACCAGCAAGTACTGGATTTACTCACTGTCAACTTCATTCAAGCTGAATATCTGGATGATGCTGTAAAAAGTCAGTTTAGTATCCAGCATTTGGCATCAAGAGATGAATATTTGGATAATTTACAGGCTTAATTTTCCGTCATTTTCCAGTCTTCCCTGGACTCTCTGTTTTCAAGCCTAGCCTTTCAATAGACCATGTTTCTTTTTTTTTTAATTTTTTTATTGATTATGCTATTACAGTTGTCCCATTTCTCCCCCATCACTCCCCTCCACCCTGCACACCCCCTCCCATCCACATTCCCCCCTTTAGTTCATGTCCATGTGTCATAAGTTCTTTAGCTTCTACATTTCCCACAGTATTCTTGCCCTCCCCCTGTCTATTTTCTACCCACCGTCTATGCTACTTATTCTCTGTACCTTTTCCCCCCCTCTCTCCTCCTCCCACTCCCCTGTTGCTAACCCTCCATGTGGTCTCCATTTCCATGGTTCTGTTCCTGTTCTAGTTGTTGGCTTAGTTTGCTTTTGTTTTAGGTATGGTTGTTAATAACTGTGAGTTTGCTGTCTTTTAACTGTTCATATTTTTTATCTTCTTTTTCTTAGATAAGTCCCTCTAACATTTCATATAATAAGGGCTTGGTGATGATGAACTCCTTGAACTTGACCTTATCTGAGAAGCACTTTATCTGTCCATCCATTCTAAATGACAGCTTTGCTGGATAGAGCAATTTTGGATGTAGGTCCCTGCTTTTCAAGATTCCAAATATTTCTTTCCAGCCCCTTCTTGCCTGTAAGTTCTCTTTGGAGCAATCTGCTGACAGTCTGATGGGAACTCCTTTGTAGGTGACTGTCCCCTTATCCCTTGCTGCTTCTAGAATTCTCTCCTTCATTTGAATCTTGGCTAATGTAATTATGATGTGCCTTGGTGTGTTCCTCCTTGGGTCTAACTTCTTTGGGACTCTCTCAGCTTGCTGGACTTTCTGGTAGTCTGTTTCCTTTGCCAGAATGGGGAAGTTCTCCTTTATTATTTATCCAAATAAGTTTTCCACTTGTTGCTCTTCCTCTTCCCCTTCTGGTACCCCTATAATTTGGATGTTGAGACGTTTAAAGATGTCCTGGAGGTTCCTAAGCCTCTTCTCATTTTTTTGAATTCTTATTTCTTCCTTGTTTTCTGTTTGGTTGTTTGTTTCTTCCTTCTGGTCCACTCCATTGATTTGAGTCCCAGTTTTCTTCCTATCACTATTGGTTCCCTGTGCATTTTCCTTCATTTTACTTATTGTAGCCTTCATTTGTTCATCTAATTTGCGACCAAAATCAACCAATACTGTGAGCATCCTGATCACCAGTACTTTGAACTGTGCATCTGATAGGTTAGCTATCTCTTGGTCGCTTAGATGTACTGGCTCTGTGGCTTTGATTTGTTCTTTCGTTTGAGCCATTTTTTTGGGGGGGTGGGCGGGGAGTCTGGTAGTGCCTGTTACGTAATGAGGGGCAGAGCCTTAGGTGTTCACCAGGGCAGGGCAACCCAGTCTCTGGGTTGTGATGATGTGGGGGCGGGGTCAGAGAGGGAACAATGGCACTTGCTCTGCTCTAGGATTGCTCTGAAATCTCTTGGATTTCATTCCCTTCCGCCACTTCCCACAAGCAAATTGGGCCCTTCTGGTGCTGGTTCCTGGGTGAGTGGGCTTGTGTACATTCTAGGACCCTGTGGGTCTCTCCAATGAACTCTCCTGTGAGGCTGGGAGTCTCTCTCAGCATCTCAGCCCCCACAAGTGTTTTCAATCGGTGCTTTTAGGCTTTATTTCCAGGCTCTGGGGCCCTGGGTTACACGGTCTGTCTCACTTCCTATTTTCACCTGGTTTATCTGTGTGCGAGTGAGTGTCCACAGTCAGCCAGCTGCCTTGCCAACCTCGTTGCCACCCCGCACCCGGGGTCTGCTAGATGCCGCCTGAGCACCTGGGGTCTGCAAGCTGCCACCTGTGTGCCCAGGACCACCAACCACCACTTTTTCCTGCCACAACCCCTCTCCGCCGGCTGCCTACTCCCACCCCTCTTACTGGTCTGGATGAATGGTTGTCAGACTTCCTTACACTTCAATTTTCTGTCAGATATTGTTGTTTTTTGTTTCTAAATTTTTGTTGTCCTTAATTTTGGTTGTGTGAGGAGGCACAGTGTGTCTACCTACATCTCCATCTTGGCCGGAAGTCCAACCATGTTTCATTGGAAGTCATTTTCTTCTCTAAAGGATAATTTTCTTAACTCTTAAAAACTTAGTAGCTTTCTTTGTGTTTGAAAACTGTGGTTAATTAAGAACCTGAATTCTCACTGCTTTCTCTTCAGGACAGCATGTGGGTAATGTAGGAAATTAGTGGAAAACTGCATGGTCTAGAGGTCACCTCTCCGGGTTGCCCAACCCTGGTCATTCATTGTTTTTTCGGTGTTTTACAACTCTGTGAGTAGTAGGGAACTGATAACAACATGAAAATATAATTCTTTTACTCATGCAAATCCTCTCCTGTCCAGTAGAGATCCAATTGACTTCCCCTCCTTCACGGAAAACTCAGTTTTACTTTCATTTGCCCCTTCTTTCAATACTCCTAATCTATAACTCAGTCTGTTTAGATTCTTTTGAATCAGTTATCACACCTACCTGGTTCCTGCATTGATTTCATAGAATAAAATCTTTGACACGCTTTCATTGTTATATCTCTGTGAGTCACGATTTTACCTTTTTTCTGAAAAGTATCTTTTAATAGCAACATAGGAAGATACATTAATTCTTTTCCCATATTCCCTTAAATATAGCTTTGTCTCCTGTTCCCTGCCCCATTAGAACTATGGGTGAATTTCTACTGCAGCCCACATATTGTCAGGTAGTACTAGGCTGGTTCTTTGAAAAACGCATTAGGTAATGGATAATTATTTTTTCTAAATACAATGTATCGTGTTTCCTTTCTTTGGAAAAGGAGCTAAATTAATGGAGCAGCTGGTCTACCAAATACAGGTTATACACCTCTCCATCCATGACAAATTTTTGAATAATGGTTGCTAATAGTAATAGCAATACTATCTTTTGTATTTAGAAATGGATGACTGATCTGGGGCAACAGGACCCACGGGTTGAATTGTTTTCCCAAGAGCAATGACAAATTTGCAGTTGAAGATTTCATCATTCATTTTGCTGAGAGCTTTCAGGTGTTGGCCATTACGGTCTGGAAAAGAAGGTCCTTTATTAGGAAGGGAGCTCTTTTGACTTAGTTGTTTTAGAATATGCAGGATAAGTGGCTTCAAGTTCTACTGCTACTACCTAACTTGAGCACTTGGGAAAATCAATTTCCATTTGGACAAGGTCAGGGTGCAGGAGTGGGGGGTTCCTAATTCATAAAGAAGGGAGAGAGAAGAATGAGCTACTTGTGTTAAAAGCTATTCGAGGAATGCTAATGTGCAAACTGAGTCAGGAACTGCACAAGACTAGACTATCCCCAGCAATAATTTTTATTCTATGCCCTATAGCAATCGAACATAAACATACAGACATATATGTACACATCTAGACTAAAAAAAGTCCATCTAAGAACATTTAAAAAAAACCCAACCAGACGTTTCTCTACATCCGACCAAAAAAAGTGCTCATTTCAGTTTGCAAAGATTAAGATGTCATCCGTTACCTGGTGTGCTCTACTTTAATTATTGTCTGTGCACTCTTTGGGGTGGTAATAAAGAAGAAATGGTCAGTCCTTGGACAAGGATAATGTTTCAGAGAAAATTTGGAGTCAACAGTTGCTGAGTCAACATACTATCCCTCTCGTTTTGGTAGTAGAGTTAAAGGCTGCTGTTTGAAGGGTATTTCTATCCATCCACCTGAAGCATTTTCTTTGTTATAAGTGAAAACAACAATTTCTTCTTTACTTCAATTTGCAGTAAGTAGAAATCTTCCCCAGGCAGAAATGCCTTGAAGAAAATCAAATCCATTTTGCATGGGGAGATTTCTTTATGCTTCAGAGAACTCATAATCACGTTTCTCTTGGCTTTATCCTGAGCACATCCAACACAGTTTTTATTGCCAGTGCTGTGTGCGTATGTGTGTGTACAGAAAACTGTGACAGATCTGGAGAAAAGGAGGACAGAAATCTAGGGGCCAAGATGAAGAGATGAAACAGGAAAATTCTTTGAACCTGCCTGCATCATAAAACTAGAGCATCTGTATCAAAATGAGATTAGACCTGATCAGTGGCCCTCAACTGGGGACAATTTTGCCCCTCTAATGGATATTTGGCAATATCTGGAGACATTTTTGGTTGTCACAACTGGGCAGGGGAGGGGTGTTGTGGTGGTGGTGTTGGCATCTAGTGGTTAGGTGCTGCTAAACATCCTATAATGCAAAGCACAGGCCCTCATAATACAGAATTATTCAGCCCAGAACATCAGTGTCAATAGTGGCAAGGTTAAGACAGACTCCAAATGTCCTTCCAACCCTAAAATGCTGAGATGCTAAAGCATAATTTCTAGTCCCAAATAAGAAGTCTACTGCTGCAGACTGAATAATGTCCCCCAAAATCCAGATGTTGAAGACCTAATCTTTAATGTCACTCTATTTGAAGATAGGACCTATAAGGAGGTAATTAAGGTTGAGTTCATCAGAACAGGGCACTAATAAATAGGACTAATGTCCTAATAAGAAGAAACATCAGAGTGCTCTCTTTCTCTCTCTTGAGCGTGCGCGCGCCCTCGCCTCCTTCTCTCCCTCCCTCCCCTCCCTTTTTCTTCCTCTCTCCCTCTTTCTTCATGTTCTCACACAAGAGGTCATGTGAGCACATAATGAGAAGGCAGCCTCCTACAAGCCAAGAGAAGAGGCTCAGAATAAAACCTCCCTCATCTTGATCCTGCACTGCCAGCCTCATCTTGATCCTGCACTGTCAGCCTCCAAAACTGTGAGAAATAAATTTCTGTTGTTGGAGTCACCCGGCCTATGGTATTATGATGTGGCGACTAAGCAGACTAGCATAGCTATTTACAGTAATCACCATGCTAACATATTCTTATTTGTTTACTATATGCTAGGCACTGTGCAAAAAATTACATATACCTTACCACACTTACTCCACAACATGCCCCTGTGAGGTGGGAATTACCATTATTATCCATACAGAAGAGTAAATGAGGGCCCAGAGACATCACATGACTACCCTAAAATCAACCAGTTAGTTAGTGGGAGCGGGGAGCTTTGAACCCAAGCAGCCTAACCCCTAGTTAAAAATTTATGTATTTGATTACCACAAGATACCACCTTCCAAAACTGTTTATCTACTTGAAATTATAAACTTCAAGGAAATAGAGAATAAAGAAAAGGATTGGGGCTGGGTAAAATTGCCAGACAAAGTGGAAGTCAAAGATCTCTGTACCTTCCTCACAAAGTCAAACATCAAATTACCACATGGCCCATAAATTCCACTCCTAGGTATATTCCCAAAAGAATTAAAAATGGGCCTACATCAAATTAAAGAGCTTCTGTATGGCTAAAGAAAACATCGGCAAAATGAAAAAAAAACCAAACATATGGGAAATTATTTTGCCAATGATACCGTGGACAAGGGTTTGATCTCCAAAATATATAAAGAACTCACACAAATCCACACCAAGAAGACAGACAACCCAATTAAAAATTGGGCAAGGGACCTGAACAGACACTTCTCCAAGGAGGACATACAGAGGGCCCATAGACATATGAAAGGATGCTCAGCATCACTAGCCATCAGAGAGATGCAAATTAAAAGCTGTATCCCATTGCGAAGTGGTATCTCATAGGTACCTTTCATAAACAAATGAAAGACCATCATAAATGAATCAACAAGTGCTGGCCAGGATGTAGAGAAAAGGGAACCCTAGTACACAGTTGGTGAGAATGCAGACTGGTGCAGCCACTATGAAAAACAGTATGGAATTTCCTCCATTATGCTAAGTGAAATAAGCCAGGCAGTGAAAGACAAATACCATATGATCTCACCTATAAGTGGAACCTAATCAACAAAACAAACAAGTGAGCAAATTAGAACCAGAGACATGAAAATAAAGAACCAACTGACAGTGCCTAGAGGGGAGGGGGGAGGGGGATAATGGGGAAAGGAGGGTAAGGGTCAAATCGAGGAACATGTATAAAGGACCCATGAACAAGGACAATGGGGTAGGGGAGGATTGAAGTACAGGAGTGGGCAGTGTAGGGGAGAGCAATGGGGGGAAAGTGGGGATAACTGTAATTGAACAACAATAAAAATTTTTTTTTAAAAATGGACACTCAAACAAATATGTGTTCACCAATGTTTACAGCAGCACTATTCATAATAGCCAAAAGGTAGAAATAACCTAAGTGTCCATTAACTCATTAATGGACAAAATGAAATGTGACCTGTTCATCAATGGAATATTATTGAGCCATTAAAAGAAATGAAGTGCTGATACTGGCTTCAACATAGTTGAACCTGAAAAACATTAAGCTAAGTGCAAGCAGCCAGACACAAAAGATCACACATAGTGTGATCTTTTCATTTATATGAATAGGCACAATAGGTAAATTCAGACAAAAAGCAGTAGCTGCCAGAGTCTGGGGAAGGGTACATGGGGAGGGGCTGCTTAACGGGAATGGGGTTTCCTTTGGGGGTGAAGAAATGCCTTGGAACTACATAGAAGAGATGATGGCGCACTGTGAAGGCACTAAATGCCACTGAATTGCACACTTTAAAATGGTCTTGAATTTTACCTCAATAAAAATATCTCTATCTCAACAGAGGAGAAAAACATATAAAGCTAACCTAGTCCTGGCTTTGGATAAGCATTTGAGAAATAAAGCCCCGCTATGAGGCAGAACGAATCCCTAGGCAAGCAAATCTCTTAGCTCCTGGAACCCTGCTGGGCTGCTATTCTGGATGTTGGATGTCAATTGCCCCAGTTGTAACCACCAATATGTGCCCTGGGGACGCCCTCCCTAGGTCCATTTAAACGGGATCAAGGTGAATGGATCCTGCAGTGGTGGGAAGCAGGTCTCTGGCATTAACACAGCACTGCAAACACGGCGTGAGTGAAATCATCTCACCTGGCCTGCTGTGTGTCGAAGAACCAAATGGAGCAAAAATGAACATAATTTAAGCACTTGGTTCCTTACCAAAATCATAGCCACTGTAAGAGCCACCTGTTAAAAGCATTTCATCCCTGGTGTAGGAACTAGGCAAATCTCCAGCTTTCAGTTCTCTTAATTCCTTCCTGGACTGAGGAGGGTGCTACAGGCAAATTGTTTATGTTCCCTGTCCCCAAATTCATACATTAAAATCTAATGCCCAGTGTGATGGTCTGGGTAGGTTGGGGCCCTTAGGAGGTGATACCCACCCATGCAGGTGGAACCCTCAGAAATGAAATTAATGCCCTTATTAAAGACCTCAGAGAGCTCCTTCACCTCTCTGGCCATGGAATGGCACAGTTACAAGACGGTCCATGAACCACGAAGCCTTCACCAAACACTGAATCTACTGGTGCCTTAATCTTGGATTTCCAGCTTCCAAACTGTGAGAAATAAATTCCTGTTGTTTATAAACCGCCCCATCTATGGTTTTCTGTTATAGTAGCCCGGACAGACTAAGACAAAGGGGTATAATCACAGGAAGAAAAACACGGAGTTAAGGAAAAACTGGTTTCTTCCTTCCTCTGCTCATTATTGCCAGCTTCTCAAATTTCTCCAAGACCAGGATTATTGGTTGAGAGGGAACTGTTTCATTCTTCAGCCCTGGGGACTACCAGGAGAGAGCCGACAGGGGGAACTACAATGAGAAGCTCTAGATGAGAACGGTCAGCACTGTGACAAACCAGATCTTTAAAACAGGGCCACACAAACTATTTGAGATGCCTTTCCCTTTTGAATATAGGGAATACGAGTGGAATGTAATATAGTCGGAAGCTTACAAATAACTGTAGAGGGAAAGAAATGGACTTTTTAACCAGACAGTCTTATATTTAAATTCCTTCTCTATTGATTAACAAGACAAGATTTTCATCTCTCTGCTCCTGGATTTACACACACACACACCCCCCGATACCGATCCATCTATATTATATGTACAAGAGACAGACTGACAGAGAATTTTGTTTTACAAAAATGAGATCCTATTACATACATTTTCCTGGATCTCATTTTCCCCTCAGTAATACCTCTAAGACAACTGTTATTAATCTAATTTTTTCCTTTTTAATGGCACCATACATTTCATAGTAGATGAACAATTTATTCAAACATTTCACTGATAATCCTTCACTTTTTGTCCAGTTTGTTTTCTTTTTCTCTTTTTTCTTCACATGTCTTTGTATGCTGCTGATTTTATTTCCATTGGATAGAGTCCCAGGAGTCAGACTGTCGGGTCAAAGCACATGAGTATTTTAAATTTTAACAGATATTATGTAATTGCTTTCCCCAAAGGCTGGAAGACTCAACAGTCCTACCAGCAGCATTTAAGATGACTCTGTTCTCTGCATGAAATTAAAAGGCCTTTTAATAGTCCAGTACATTTAATGTGGCCATGCTGTTTTTGTTTCTGTTATTCCAGAAATGAGTGATTGACTGTGAATGGTGTGCCCCACCTCTGCCAACATCTAAGAATCAGAAAACATGGCACAGGGAAAGCACCTCGCCCAGCCTACACCCATCGCAGCATTCTCAGTGTGCTGCCAGTCTGCAATAATGGCACCTGTTCCCATTACTTTGTATCTGATCTGAAATTCTCAAGCCTTTTCCAGGAAGCAGGAAAGCAAGAATACGAGTCCAACTGCAGCATCAGGAACAAACCATCTAAACCAGGAAATGAGCAGACGATTGAGACCAAGACTCCAAAGAACTACATTTATTCTTCGGTTGGATGACATCGAAGGTTTACAAAACATTATTAAATCATTTGCACCTCAGTCTTTGAGGTTTAACAGCAGCCACGTTCCCCACACTCCGCAACTATTGATTGAATGAGAGGCTTCCAAGTGCTGGGCAGTGTGGTAGACACCGGGCATCCAGCATTTAGCAGTGAATATGTCACACGGGGTCTCTGTGGTCATGGCACTTTCAGGAAGACAGAATCAAATCATTGCCCTTGGGTTAGCCCATAACATTTGGTTTGACCCTGTTAGGACTCGTCCTTTCACGGGCCTGCAAAAACATGCCTGTAACAAAATGAATTAATCTCCGGACAACATTTAGCTAAGAGGGCATTCGGGTCAGCAAACCAACCTGCGTTCTGTTTCTGAAGGACTTCAAGGGACAGCATCCTCTCTGGGTCCTTTGGTTTCATATCATTGGAAGTAGGGACTGTTCCCAGTAGAGCTTTCCTCCCCAGCTTTATTTAGGTATAATTGACCAGTACAATTATTAAGATATTTAAAGTATACATTGTGGTAATTTGGCATAGGTATTGCGCAAGTCTCCCCCCATCTAGTTAATGAATGCATCCATCGCTTCATATATTTACCTTTTTCTGCGTGTGAGAGCATCTAAGTTCTATCCTCAGTAAATTTCAATTACACAATGCAGTGTCATTGACTACAGCCATCACATTTTACGTTACACCCTCAGACCTTATTTATCTTATAAATGATAGTTTGTGCCTTTTTATTCTTTAAACCAGCTTCTCCCTGTTTTCCTCATCCTCCAGACCCCGGCAAGCAACCACTTTTCTATTCTGTTTCTGTGAGTTTGACTTTCTTTCTTTCTGGGTTTTTTTTTTTTTTTTTTTTTTTTTTTTTTTTTTTTTGCTTCTACATAAAAGTGATAACTGTGCAGTGTTTGTCTTTCTCTGTCCAACTTATTTCACTTAGCATAATGCCCTCAAGGTCCATCCATGTTGTTGCAAATAACAAAAGGCAGGATTTCCTTCTTTCTCATGGCTGATAATATTCCATTGTATCTACCACCCACATCTTTATTCATTCATTTGTTGGTGGACTGGTAAGTTGTTTCTGTATCTTAGCTATTGTGAATAATGCTGCAATGAACACGGGAGTGCAGATATCTCATTTCCTTTGCATGTATACCCAGAAGTGGGATAGCTGGATCATATGGTAATTCTGTTTTTACCAGTAGACCTTATATCACCTGAAAGCACGGACTAGAGACATCTTAATCAAAGTGCTACTGTGCTCCTAAGAGCTTAGCACAATACCTGGCATGAAGGGGCCCTCAGTAAATATGGATTGAATGGATGAGTGAATAAATGGATGGATGGATAAGCAGATGAATGAATGCTTTACTTCTTTGTGAATTTAAAGTGAACATAGTAATTACTGTCATGCATTCTGGTCATTTTCCAATTTGGATCTTAAGGGATCCAGACATACTTATGGAATCCATCTCGTAATATAGTTGTTGTTCCTGTGTTATTCATGTAAATATGCTTTTGGAAGCCCTAGTCTGGTGCATCCTGAACTGTTGTGTCCTTGCTCAGTCCTTACCAGCTCTAGCCCTACCCCGGAGTGAGTCCTTAACCTGTTTTCCCACTTCAGAGGAGGGTGGCGATTCCTGTTCTTTGCCCTTTCTTGTGAAGGGTAACTTAGAAAAGTAAGTTAGGAGAAGTATAAACTGGAGAGTGCTATACAAATGTGAAGAGTCATTGTTATTCCTTCTCCCAAACCCATGATCCCTGAACCTCTTTGAACCCAAACGAAAGTGAGAGTGGGCAGCACTGATGCTGATGTACTTAAATTCCTAAGACCTCAGGCTTACGACTCTGTTATTTCCCTTCCTAGCACATCGTCTGCACTTAGAAGACCTTCTTTCTTTCCTATCTATAATCAACTGCTAATGTTTTATCCCTTCCAGATATCTGACTAGCTCTTTCCTCCCAATCCACTGCTACTAATTTAGTCTCCAGCCCACGTGGACCCATGATCAGATGATTTCAAAGCCCTCCTGGATGGTCTTACCCCCAGGGCCCCTGCACTTCCGCCCAGTCTGCAAACACTGTTAGATAGTCATCCTAAAATGGCATTCTCTGTCTCTTGTCCTGCAATGGCTCCATACAGCCTGTCAGTTCTAATCTCTCCAGTCTAGTGACCCTGCTCAACCAACCGTACACTTCATGCTCTCTTCCACTGCAGCCAAGTTCATACATGCCTCTTGACAACCTACCCAAGTGCGTGTTGTCACCTCCATTCTTTTCCTAAGGCTGGTCCACCCACTAGAACTTTTCCTTTTCTGCAGTTGTTTCAATACTACCAGACAAAGCCTGCTTTGTGTCCTTGCCTATCAATATCCTAATCAACACCATTACCACCATTTACTGAGAGCACCAAGCTCCATGCAAGGGCTTTCACGCATTGTCTCACTGAATCTTCTTCATTACCTATGAGGCATGTCTTGTTATTATCTCTACTTTACAAATAAGAAGACCAGAATTCAGAGAGGTTAAGTAATCAGCCCAAAGTAACACAGCTAATACATAGTAAAGCCAGGACTCAAATGCAGGCAGAGCTCCCACATGGAAAAACTAGACTATACTGCCCCTCTGTTGTCCATGAAGTCTTTCTTGATCACCCAGGGGATGCCTTTCTCTGTGAAGCTGCAAGATTTCTTCACAACACAAAGGGTCTTCCCATTGCATATCTGTAAATGTCTTCAAGCTCCCATTCCAGTTTCACGCTGAAAGTACTTTGACATTCGTTGTAAAATGTAATCCTCAAGTTTACAAGGGATGTGTTTGTAATGGAAAAGGAAACTAATGAGCCAGAGAATGGAATTAGTACTAAGACACATGGAAAACTGTCCAAATGACTGTATCTGTCTATATAAATGGCAACCTCAATGAATCCCAGAAAATAAGAAAGAATTAAGTCACCTATGCTGGGTCCAAGTTCCAGCTCTATCACTTATTAGCAGAGTACCATTGGCTTAAGCTCCTGAGCCTCAGTTTCCTCACCTGTAAAACAGAGCAATAAATGATTCCATTGCACCATCCATCACAGGGTATTTTATAAGGAGTATATCAGAGGACTATGCAAACATATGCACTGAGCAGGCACACAGGAAGTGCCCACTGCATATTATTTCTTATAATCAGTCTCTTCTGCTTCCCGAGGAACCACTGTTTTTGCTCCTTTAACAGACCTTGTCTATAGACATATTTTCTCTAAAAAATAATTATTACTAACAAATGGTACTCTATTCAAGGAATCCGGTCCTTAGCTGCCTTTCCCGGACCCTGTAAGAAATGAGGAGTTGAGCCATCTTGTATCCAGCCTTCTGTGAACTTACGCTGGGCTCTGAAATGCACTCACCGCCTGCTCTTGTCTCCCTAACTCTTTTAGAACTGAGGAAGCATTTTTGATTCATTTCCAGTTCCAAGGTCAAATGTGCTGTTTCATATCTATCTTCATAGGTGCTATTCCCTCTGCCTGGAACACTGTTCCCCGTAATCAGTGGGGAAATATGTTTCATCTTTTCAGTCTGCCTCAAGGGTCACTTCGTCTCCCAGCCCCCAGAACCATCCCTCAGTGCTACCACTTGGACCTAGTGTAAGTCTGTGCTATTATATGAATCATGCCTGTACATTAAAGATTTCTTTTTTATTCCATTTTAAAAAATAATTCAGTAACATTTTTTATTGTGGCAAAATACATGTAACATAAAACTTGTCATCTTAGCCATTTCTAAGTATTTAGTTCAATGGTGTGAAGTACATTTCTATTTTTTAGATGAGGAAACCAAGGTCTAGTGATGTTAGGCGACTGGCTAAGAAGCAGCAGGAAGAAGACTGGGACCCAGACAGCCTTGAGGGTGGAGTCTGAGTCTTCTTCATCTCTTTACCTCTGAGGCTAGCACACAGTAGGGCCTCAAGCATGCTGAATGAGTGAAGAGTGAAGGAATAAACGGACTACAGGGTAAGCATCCTTAAGGGAGCTTTCTGAGCGATGTTCTGAAAGGCAACACTAAAAGAGCTTCCATCTGGTCTCCAAACTGCGGACTCATCCAGGTAATAGATGATTCACATGAGTGAACCAGACAGACCCCAAGTCCCCTGACAGAGAACCAAGGGGAAATAAATAGGGAAAAAAACTAATGTGTTGACCTGTCCTTCAGGATCTTCACCTCCCAACCTGGGGCTGGCAGCTTACCCAAAATGCCCTTCTCTCCTCTCCTCACCTATTGAAACTCTGCTTAGCCTTCAGGACTGGTGCCAACACTCTTCCCTGCAGGCACACTGGAGCCCCCCAAACAGAGCCAATCTCTTCTTGTTTCCCATTTATACCTTTACTCGGTGTCTGTTTCAGTTTGCTGGTAGTATAAATGATGGTGTTCTCTACCTCCGTGTCCCCATGCTTCCCCAAATCTGTAAGCTTCTTAAGAATGGGGGCTGTATCTTATTTCATCTCTAATCTCTGCAGCATCTAGCACTGTGCCGGGAACAGACATTGGCTGGGAACAGTTCGAGTCCGAGAGGGCTAGGGTCGGGCTCCAGCTCTGCCACTTACTAGCTTTGTGGCCATCAGCAAGTTTCTTAACCTCCCTAGGCCTCAGTTTCCTCAAATGTAAAAGGAGAATAAGAATTCCGTTGACCTAATGGACTTGTTATGATAATTTAATAAGCTCATAGCTAAAACTCATTAATTTCTATTATTATTAATAAGTGTTTAATATTTAATCAGAGACCAAGAACAGGCACAGTGAATTTTTCCTTCAATTAACACGTAAGAAGGAAATGTTCGCGAAAATGAAACTTAAAGTTGTGAACAAGCACAGAGAAAAGTAAATAATTGGGCTTGTTCAAAGTTCATACTAGACACTGTCATATTCATGATCTTCACATTCCTGCTGCTATAGTTCCTGCAGTAAGCTCCCAGCCAGGTGTCTATCAGGGCCCGGTGCAGAGACTGCACATCTCCGAAACCTAACCCCACACCTGGCCTCCCAGAAGACAGCCCACACCCCTTGTCACACATTTCACACTCAAGGAAATTCCTATGATTTATCCAAAATGAGATTGATTAGGAAGGGACCAGGGACTGCAGACAAGGGTGAGTACAGTGATCACCTCTTGCCCTCTATGGTTATTCTCCATCCAGTAGCCCATGTGACCTTTTAAAAACAAAAACAGTTCATGTTAGTCTCAAGCTCAACAACTGTCAGCAGCTTCTCCTACCATCAGAATGAACTGTATACTTTTTTAAAACCACAACCTACAAGGCCCTCCCTACTGTGGCTGTTCTCTGATTCACCTCCACTCTCTCCCCTGACTCTCTGAGTTCCAGCCACCCTGGCCATCTGTCTCTTCCTCTAACACATCAAAGCCTTTGTATTTGCTGCCTGGATCCCTGACATTTAGTTGGCAAAATGTCACCTTCTTAGAAAAACATTTCTTGACCACTGAGTGGGAAATATCCCTCCCCTATTAATTTCCATGTAACACTTACTAGCTAAACTGCAGTATTTGTTTGCTTATGTGTTAGCTGGCGCCTTCACTTCAAGCCCATGGCCTGCTTTTCCCTGAACCATAGACACTCAGACAGTAACCCTGCCTGTCTTGCACCATATCTGCAGCCCCCAGAACGCTGCCTGGCACTTATAAAGCACTGGATGAATAAATGAGGGTTGGGGAACAGATTATGGTTATTTTTTACTTGTTTTTATATTTCAGGTGAATTTGAATTTTTTAAATCAAGTGCATGCAGTACTTCAGCAATAAGAAAAAAGAAAACTGCCAAAACAAAATAAAATGTAACTAATAAAATTAGCATATTTAATCAAACAGATCAGAGTAACACAAAACCTTTCCCAATAATCTACACTATAGATTGCTAGAAATTCATATCCACACTGTTTATTAAACCTGAAACATTAGCCAATTTAATGATCTGCCTGCAAACTAGAACACAACCCTCTACTTTTAAATAATAGTTGTATCTCCTGGTCTCATATTAAGATTGCTGTTTGAGCTTTCCTCTTTATTCCAATCTCCTACTCACAGCACATTTATTTCTACCTCTCTGCTTTTGCCAATGCTGAGGACTCTCACAGAATTTCCTTCCCATTTCCCCTGTCCAAAATCTTGATCATCCTTTAAGCCACAATCAAATCTATCAAGAAATAACCACAACCAACAGTACTTTTAAAAAGCTCTGTGCTTTGTCGAAAAGCACCTTGTCTTTGTGTATCCCTCAATTAATTACAGTTGGTTGGAAGCAATATTTTTATATATATAACCACACTGAAAGGTCACTAAACATTTTGCAACTGAGTAAAAAAAAAAATCACTGCTACTGGAGAAATGCGGTCAAAGGCAGATGGGAGCAATTGCTTAGAATCTTTCTCAAACGAAAAAATACCAGGTGGTTTTCGAGGGTTCAAAAACCATTTCCCACACTTTCCCATGGGGGAAGATGATATATATAATGATTTTTATATACATATATATGATCACTACCTGGATTTAAAAAAAAAAGGGATGCAAGGAAAAACTGACTGCCAAGCCTGGAATAATCATCTCCAATGCTATTGGGCACCATCCACTTATGTCCCATTATCACAACCATTCAGCATTGATTGAGTGCTTACAGTATGTCAGGTACTGAGTAAATTCATTACATACATTATCTCATTTAATCCTCCCAACCTCCCAAAGTAGTTATTACTATTATTATCCTATTGGAAGAGATTGTTGAGAAGATACAGCTGCCTGTTTGGCCCCTTGAGCTGGACAGAGGCTCCTCATGCCCTCCTCTGCCCTTGGAGTTGCACTCTGCCCACCGTTCCATAGTGGGAGCTATTGCAAGGATATAGCCTTGAGAGAGTAAGGCATTGTTGAGACCATCTGGACAATATATGTGACCGAGCCCCAGTAAGGCCTCTGTATAAACTTTAAGATTCTGGTGGATGGGTATGAAGATCTACTCTTCTTGTGGCACCCAAAAAAGCCTCGTAGGTAAGTTGTCTGGCTTATTAACCCTGGAACCTCTCTATCTGGAGTGGTCGGCCTTGTCTCCAGCCTCTCCTTGCCGTTTGTATACTGGGCCCAGGAAGCTCCCAAGGTTTTAAACCACAATAGTCCCATTTTACAGATGAGGCACAGAGAGGTCCAGCAATTTTCCCAGAGTGACAAAACAACAAAGTGTTAGAGCTAGTTTGGACCCATTTTGCCTGACTTCAAAACTCCCATTCTTTACTACTCTACTATACATTTCTTCTATCTAAAAACTACAGTTACCATTCAAGGGAGCAATTAATACAACCTTAACTAAAAATTACCCATCCTAGAATACCTCCCCCTTTTCAATTCTTTTTAAGTAATACAAACTCAGTGTACAACATAAAATATTTAAAATTGTGTAGAAGTTAAACAGAGCCTGTCTTCTTTTTAATGAGTCTCTCTTTTCCTCCAGCATTTCAGGCATTGCAATGTTGACTTGACAATTGTTACTCCATAGAATCAATAGTCCTAATTTTCACACTTCATTAATAAATAAATGGAGGCCCCAGACATTATGGGGTGGACAACACAGACCCCCTGGGAACTGAGAGGGAGTTCCAATTAAGCCTATCAAAAAATGCCAAGCTGTGGACAAGAATTTAGAAATCAAAACATGCTAAAGGTAATAACCCCAGATTTAAAAGTCAAAAGTGGGACTCTAGGCCAGTGCTTTAAGAAGATCTTTAAAAAATACTGATTATAAAAATAATTTAAAAAATTAAAAAAAAAAGAAGATCTTAAGTCTGAATAGGCAAAAAGCAGATTTGGGGATCCATGCAAAACTAGATCAGAAACTGTGGTCCTACATTTGAATAGAACGCAAGAGTCAGAGTCTCCCATGGTTCGGCATGCAGAGAACAAGAACACCTTTCTGCCAGGCTTTTAAACAGTTGGCAGCCCAAGACTTAGAAGTACAGAAATTTCAGGAGCTCAAATGCTACAAATTGGGTGTTCACTGCATTTTTCTACATGTTTGAAAATTTTCCTAATACAGTGGTGAGAAAAATAAAAGAGGGACTTATTGGGGAGTTACTGGGGAACTGACAAACACTGCAGTTTTAGTCCAAGGTGTTGCTTTATGTAATTCCTTGTAAAAGGTAAAAGCAGATTCCTGCTACAGGTGCAGTAATAAAATAATTGAAGCAGCCAATATATATTGAGCACTTATCTTGAGCTCTGCATATATTGTCTTATTGAATACACACAATTAAGCTATGAGGTAGGTAACTATTATTATCTGCATTTCAGAGTATGCAAGCAGAGTGAGGTTTAGAAATATGCCAGAGTCGTCACATAGCCAGTAAGGGATGGAACCAGGATTTAAACCCAGGGCTTGTCTGAATATAGCTCCTGTTCTGCACATTCTTTCAAGGACACTCTGAGCTCCAGAGACCACCAGCACGGCCACACACTTATAAAATGACTAAATGTGTTCTGGAACTCTCTCAAAAGATTTCGAAAGCTTCCTGAAAACTTGAAAGTACTCAATAAATCTTCATGTTAAAAATAGAAAGGGGCTTTGGGGCCCAACAAACGAGGGTTCAAATCCTGGCTTTGCCACTTAAGTCCCATCACCTAGACAGTCCTAGTTTTTCACCTCTGGAGGTTGTGGGGATTGGATGAGATGGTGCATTTGAAGTTCTTACACAGCACCTGGTACATGGCAACCTATTAATAAAAGGCAGCTGTTGTGGGTATTATTTTGAGCTTGTAGGAAGCAGAGACCCTCAGACCCGCTGTCATACCCAAGTACCAAAGCCAAAGGGTTTTGAAAGGATCAAACAGGAGGAAAGGCCAGGATTTTAAAAGGAGACAAAAAGGGAAAAAAGGAGAGAGGTTGAGAGCGCTATGGGTTCCAGGCGCAAAACTAAGTCAGCTGATTGTGATTTCAACTTGAACCCCTGAGAACATGAATACAGCTGAGCCATTCTAGGAAGATTTGCTAAATTTGTTATCACAGGCAGGAAGAAAGTGTGCGTGTGTGTGCACGCACACACACACAAAGTCTTCTACTGGGTGAAGGAAGAAGAAGAGCAGATTCACAATTGTTTGGTCCAACATAGCGCTGAGATTGGTGCTGATGGTGACCCAGGGCCAAGGCAGGAGCTGAGGATCCCTGCCCGGGAGAGAGGGCCTTTCCCAGCCCAGCAGGAGGCACGTCTAGAGCAGGCAATGCAAGGGCAGGGACACTGGAAAGAAAGCACCTCGGGTTTGCACAAAGGTCTGGTGACCCTGGGGTCCCTGCAGCTGCCTCCATACTTTGAGGGCAACAGTTTCATTCAACTATTGTGTCCTATTCATTAAAAAAAAACAAAACAAACAAACAAAAAAAAAACCCTTGGTTTATTTGGATATGCTGTTGATCCCAAAATACCGGAGAGAGTACAAGCAAACACAGTGGGTCGGTTTCAGAACTACCTTCTAGGATTGCACCCAAACCAAAGACTTTCAGTCAAGAGAGAAAGGAGAGGGTGTGCACGGGTTAACCTTCCCCTAACCCTTTCCTTCCCACCAGCAATCCAAGAGAAGGCGGGGAAGAAATGCTGGGCATTTCAAGTGTGTCTTAAACCTCGTGCCTGTGGGTAAAGGCACAGCGGAAACCCAGCGGACACTCCCCCCCTCCAGGGACGTGGGCGCTTTCCAGGACGGTCCAATGGCCCCTGCGTCCTAGCGCATCTTGAGTGGAGAATGGACTCTCCTCTCTAGGCTGCGGGAAGGACCCTACTTTCTAGGACCAGCTGCGCGCTTACAGATCCGGGACTCCTGAGTCCACCCCAGGCTCTCCGCTCTCTGCCCTGAGATTTCCCGAGCCTCCAGTGCAGCCCAGCCCAGAGGGTCCCCTTTTGTTCCTGGGAGAGCACGCCGCAGAGCTGCGCATCCCCCTTCTGCACTGAAAGCCCCGCTGCGGGGGCGCTTTCCTTGGTCCGCTCCCTGCGGTCCCCGCGTCCCGCGACCACCGGCTACAGCACACGGATCCCCAACTGTACGCTCCTTCCTCGGAAATACTCACTTCTCCCCAGTCCCTCCGCTTTCCACGCCGTCTCCTCCACCGCTCCATAGCGCCTCAGAGGCTTCTCAGCTTCCAGATGGGTAGATAAAGATTGCTTTAACTCCATCTCTTATTCCCGCGGGCAGGTCGATGGTTCTCCCCTTACTCCATCCCCGCCGCGGACTGTCAGGAGGGAGGCGGCTCCAGGCAGCAGCGTTTTAAGGGGCTGGGCGCGCATGACGCTGCTCCATCTCTTCCGCTGCTAGGGCCGTGGAGCGCTGACTGGTACCCAGGAAGGGGGAGGGATGCAGGGCGCATGTGCAATGGGGCTTGGGGGCTGGGTAGAGAGAAAAAGAGATGATAACTCCAAGGAACAACAAAAACAACTAAAATAGAACCAAACCGAAGGAAGTAAGAACAAGGCCCCTACCCATACTGGAACCTGTGGCAATGTTTTGCATGGGGCTGGCACTGCGTGTAGCTGGTGATATGTCCGTGGGCTTCGAGGTTTTGAGTGGAATTTGGGAGCCCAACTCTGTCTGTGGGTGGGCGATGGATCCATCTTTATGGGGAGTGTACAGAAGCGTGAATGTGGACCGGGATCCATGAGTTCTGTTTGGCTGTGTGTGTGTGTGTGTGTGTGTGTGTGTGTGTGTGTGAGAGAGAGAGAGAGAGAGAGAGAGAGAATCTCTGTTGCATTTGCATGTATAATTTGAATATGAAATGGGACAGTCTGTGTGCAGGTGACCGTGCCAACTCTGTATGTGTCTGCATGAACTTGAGAGAAACATAAAAATATTTGGGATGCAAGTATAAAAAGCTGTTTGGAACATAGATCTATTACTGCCCAGAAACCCAGGGTTTTATCTTACAAAGCATGACAGCATTGAAAGCATAAAGTAAAATCAGAAGCTTAATTGATAAAAATTAGTAGCATTAATTGAATGCCAGCTAGGTATTAAACACTTTCCAATAAGTCTGTGAAACAGATACTGTTTGGTCGGCCTTGTTTTACAGAGGATGAAACTGAGGTGTAAAAAGATTAAGTTATTTGCCCAAAGTCTCACACTTACCAACTGGCCTGTCAGCACTTGAAGCCAGACTTAGGCTTCTTACTAGGCTGACTCCCCAGACTGAAGGTGTTTCATTTTATAAGGTGGGGGAGGGTCTATAGAACATGGGTATTTGTTTGTTGTTTTTAAGATGTCACCTGGGGCAAGTTTTGGTGTCCATGTGGCTCATGGAAACATAAAATGGCCCAGCTCTTTAAGAAAACGATTTAGCAACTGGTAGCAAGAGTCTTTAAAAGCTATTGTTAATAATGAACTTCTAAATATCACCAGGGTACATAAAGATGACAATCTTTTTGGTGCAATTCCAGTTGAAATTTCAATAGGAAATAGAATTTATTTTTATTTATTTATTTATTTATTTATTTTTTTAAAGATGTTAGTTCTTTTTTTTTTTTTTTTTTTTTTTATTTATTTATCCTTTAGAGGGGAAGGGAAGGAGAGAGGGAGAGAAACATCAATGTGCGGTTGCCTCTTGTATGTCCCCTGACGGGAACTGGCCTGGCAACCCAGGCATGTGCCCTGACTGGGAATCGAACCGCGATGTTTCGGTTCGCAGGCCCGCGCTCAATCCACTGAGCTACACCAGCCAGGGCAGAAATAGAATTTATTTTTAAAATTTGATTTCTAAATTGGCTATAGTCCCCTAGGAACAATACAATGGAAAACAACTTTTATTTCAAAACAACTTTTATTTGAAAACAACTTATCACTTTGTAATTTTGACCCAACCCCTTCATGGACCATTTTTGTTAATAAATATCAAAATGTAAAAACTAAAAATAAAAATAAACTTTGAAAAGCTGACCCTAAAATTATGGGGAAGAACAAAGGCTAGGAATAGGAAAGACAATGGCAAAGAAAATAAACAAGGTACTTAACTACCAGATACTAACTTCATCATAAAACCTAAGACATGAGAAGAAAATTAAGATTTCCAAAACAGACTTACACATATTTAGAAAGTTTATATATGACAGAGGAAGCATTATAAATCAGCACAGAAAGAATAAACTAGTCAATAAATGATGATGAAGTATTTGCCTAACCAAATGGAAAGCTAAAATAAAAATTGTAGGACTTCTGGCCAAGATGGAGGCGTAGGTGCACACACTGTGCCTCCTCGCACAACCAAAATTAAGGACAACAAAGATTTAGAAACAAGAAAACATCTAAAACTGATAGAAAATTGAACTGTACAGAAGTCCAACAACCATTCATCCACACTGGTAAGAGGGGCAGAGTCTCAGCAGGAAAAAATGGAGGTTGGCGGACCCAGGTGTGCAGGCAGCAGTGGCTGGCAGATCCCAGGTGCACAGGCGGTGGGTAGTGGACCCCAGACATGGAGTGGCAACTGTGCAGACCCAGTGAGGCTGAGCAAGGCGGCTGGCTAACCAGATGGTCCCACATTCATGTGCAGATAATCCAGGCGAAGGGGAAGCAGTGGAAGGGACTGGAATCCAAGAGAGAGCAGAGCAAGTGCCATTGTTCCCTCTCGGACCCCTCCCCCACATACAGCTTCACAACCCAGAGACTAGGTTGCTGCGCCCTGGGGAACACCTAAGGCTCTGCCCCTCATATATAACAGCCGTGACCAGACCAAAAATAAAAAATAAAAAATAAAAAATACAAGGCTCAAACAGGAAAACAAATGAAAGCCCCAGAGCCAATTCCTCTAAGCAATCAAGAGATAGCCAACCTCCTGGCTGGTGTAGCTCAGTGGATTGAGCGCGGGCCTGTGAACCGAAAGATCGAGGTTCGATTCCCAGTCAGGGCACATGCCTGGGTTGCCAGGCCAGTTCCCGTCAGGGGACATACAAGAGGCAACCGCACATTGATGTTTCTCTC
The DNA here is from genome assembly GCA_039655065.1 of Glossophaga mutica. Taxonomy (NCBI): domain Eukaryota; kingdom Metazoa; phylum Chordata; class Mammalia; order Chiroptera; family Phyllostomidae; genus Glossophaga; species Glossophaga mutica. The sequence goes on from CM077305.1 coordinate 103,164,433, forward strand.
CCTCTCTCCTTCCCTTCCCCTCTAAAGATAAATAAATAAAATCTAAAAGGAAAATAAATAAATCTTAAAAAAAAAAAAAAGAGATAGCCAACCTATCAGATGCACAGTTCAAAGTCCTGGTGATCAGGATGCTCACAGAATTGGTTGATTTTACTCACAAATTAAATGAAAAACTGAAGGCTACAATAAGTGAAATGAAGGAAAACGCACAGGGAACCAATAGCGATGGGAGGAAAACTGGGACTCAAATCAATAGAGTGGACCAGAAGGAAGAAAAAAACAACCAAACAGAAAACAAGGAAAAAACAAGAATTCAAAAAAATGAGGAGAGGCTTAGGAACCTCCAGGACATCTTTAAATGTCCCAACATCCGAATTATAGGGGTACCAGAAGGGGAAGAAGAAGAGCAACAAGTGAAAAACTTTATTTGGACAAATAATAAAGGAGAACTTCCCCATTCTGGCAAAGGAAACAGACTACCAGAAAGTCCAGCAAGCTGAGAGAGTCCCAAAGAAGTTAGACTCAAGGAGGAACACACCAAGGCACATCATAATTACATTAGCCAAGATTCAAATGAAGGAGAGAATTCTAGAAGCATCAAGAGATAAGGAGACAGTCACCTACAAAGGAGTTCCCATCAGACTGTCAGCTGATTTCTCAAAAGAGACTTTGCAGACAAGAAGGGGCTGGAAAGAAGTATTCCAAGTCATGAAAGTCAAGGGCCTACATCCAAGATTGCTCTATCCAGCAAAGCTTTCATTTAGAATGGAAGGGCAAATAAAGTGCTTCTCAGATAAGGTCAGGTTAAAGGAGTTCATCATCACCAAGCCCTTATTCTATGAAATGTTAAAGGGACTTATCTAAGAAAAAGAAGATAAAAAATATGAACAGTTAAAAGACAGCAAACTCACAGATATTAACAACCACACCTAAAACAAAAGCTAACTAAGCCAACAACTAGAACAGGAACAGAACCACAGAAATGGAGCTCACATGGAGGGTTTAGCAACAGGGGAGTGGGAGGAGGAGAGAGGGGGAAAAGGTACAGAGAATAAGTAGCATAGACAGTAGGTAGAAAATAGACAGGGGGAAGGCAAGAATAGTGTGGGAAATGCAGAAGCTAAAGAACTTATGACACATGGACATGAACTAAAGGGCGGAATGTGGATGGGAGGGGTGTGCAGGGTGGAGGGGAATGATGGAGGAGAAATGGGACAACTGTAATAGCATAATCAATAGAATATATTTAAAAAATTATACCCCTATATTTTCCATCATATGCACACACAAATTCCAGATGGATTAAAGACCTCAATAAAAAAGGCAAAAATTTTTAAATTTTGTAAGATAGTATGGAAGAACACCTGTATTATTTTGAGGTGTAAGTGTATGTTAAAATACAAATCTTAAAGAAAAATATTAATGTTTGACTACATTAAATTTCTTATCGTGGTGAAATTCGCATAACATGAACCATCTTTAAGTGAACAATTTAGTGGAGTTGTACTTTCACAATGTTGTACAACCACTACCCCTGTCTAGTTCCCAAACATTTCTCCACCATTAAGGACAAACCCATGCCCATTAAACAGTTAACCTCCTTTCCCCACTCCTTCCATCCCCTGGCAACCAGCAATCCTTTCCTTCTCTATAGATTTACATATCCTGGATATCTTAATGAATGGATTCATACAACATGTGACCTTTTGTGTCTGGCTTCTCTCACTTAGCATACTGTTTTTTAAAGCACATCCACACTGTATCATGGATCAGTACTTCACTCCTTTTCAGGGATGAATAATATTCTATTGCATGAATACCCCCCATTTTGTTTATCCATTCATCCATTGATGGACATTTGTGTTGTTTCTACTTTTTGGCTACTGTGAATAGTGCTGCTATGAACATTTGTACGTAAGTATTGGTTTGGGTGCCCGTTCTAAAGGCTGGGTTGTATGGCAAATCCAAGTGTTTTTTTTTTTTTAATTAAGATTTTTTTAAGTACTTTTTTTTTTCCTTTCTTAGATTTTATTTATTTATCTTTAGAGGGGAAGGGAAGGAGAGAGGGAGAGAAACATCAATGTGCGGTTGCCTCCTGTATGTCCCCTGACGGGAACTGGCCTGGCAACCCAGGCATGTGCCCTGACTGGGAATCGAACCTCGATCTTTTGGTTCGCAGGCCCGCGCTCAATCCACTGAGCTACACCAGCCAGGGCAAGTTTAATGTTTTGAGAACCACCAAACTGTTACCCATAATGGCTGAACCATTTTACATTCCCAGCAGCACAAGAGATCCATTTCTCCATATCCTCACTAACGTTTATTGTATTTTGTTTTGGTGATTATAGCCACAGCATTAAAAAAGACCAACAAAATGAATGAATCTTATAGACACAGTACAAAACAAAAGAAGCCAGATACAGAAGATGACATACTGAATAATTTCAAAAACAGGTAAACTTTAGTAAGTCAGGATAATGGTTACTTTTAAGGGGTACTGAATAGGAAATGACATGAGGAGATGCTTATTGAAATTCTAGAAATGTATTATCTGACTGGTGATCTATTGGGGTGTGTGTGTATAGTTACATTATATATATACATGGAGAGAGATAGGGATAGATATAAGTATTCATTGAGATTGTCACTTAAGATGTTTGCCCTTTACTGTACAGAAATTATATCTCAATATAAAAAAATAAATTAAAGGGCGTAACTCTTAATAAAAGGTAGTTGATGAGTTCAGGAATCTTTGTCATTACTCTCTTTACCTTTCTGTATGTTGAAATGTGAAGTGTTTTTTTTAAAAAAAAAGGAAGTAAAGAAAAAATAGGCAGATCTACTGGATCTAATAATTCTACTCCTGGAAATCTACACTAAGAAATATTTGAAATACTAAAAAATACTTATACACAAGGTATTTCCTATTGTTTACATAAAATGTGGGAAACTAGGAAAAGTCTAATATCCTGCCAAAGAGAAATGGCTAATCAAATTATGGCATGCATGCAATGTAACACTGTATACTTATTTAAAATTATGTTCACGAAGAGTTGGGAATGCCATGGGAAAAACATTACAACGCAATATTAATCAAGGCGTAAGAAGAGAAGTAGGATACAAATTATAATATAAAGCATGGGCTATTGGTTTTGATCTTTTGTTTAAGATCAACTGTACACTGTAACCTCAGTCATATTAATTATTTCAAAGAACAATGGTAAAAATTAAATTGAAAATACTATGATTTCAAATTTGTTATATATTCACATATGTACACATATTAAATAAAAGAAAACACTGACCTGGCTGAGTAGCTCAGTTGGTTAGAGTGTCGTCCTAACACACCAAGGTTGCAAATTTAATCCTTGGTCAGGGCATACACAAGAAGCAACAAATGAATGCATAAATAAGTGGAACAACTAATCTCTCTCTCCCTCCCTCCCTCCCTGTTTATCTGTCTCCCTTTCCCCTTCCTCTCCAGGAAGGAAGGAAGGCAGGAAGGAAGGAAGACTGAAATGACACATGCCAAGACATTTATAGTAACTACCTGTGAATATTGAAATAATAAATGTTTTACTTGAATTCTCCAATGTTCCTACAAGGTATATGTATTACTTTTATGATCAGGAAAAGTCAATAATGTTTTTAATGCATGGAAAATAAAAAGATTAGAAATAAATACATGAAAATATTAACAGTGGTTATTTCTAAGAGTTGAGATTTGGGGTGAAATCTTTTCCTTTTTCGTTTTCTGAATTTTCCAACATCTATATATTGCTTTATCATTCAAAATGAATAAACTCTGTTTCTAAAAATACATGAGTAGTACAATGCTGTAATCCTAGATGACAAAACCATCCCTGCCACAGCAGCGCCCAGAACCCTGTCTGTTTGCGTTAGTTGAGAGTGATAATGCTTCAAGTTCAATAACTGGCTGAAGTAACCATCTGCGTGGAATTATTAAGTGGCTCTCCTAGCCCTGGCTTCTCATCCTGGCTCAGTGCCTCCCTCTGCGGGGAAGGCCAAGGACTCAGAGGGATGCTGGGCGATTACAAAGGGCCGGGCAGCAGGGGCCAGTGCAACACGCACTTACACCTGTCATTGTGGTTGATTGAAAGGGAAAATAACACAATATCACCTTGATAATTTGATACTTTATCCAGCATGTTGACAATTTCAAATGTGCATGATACTGAGCTTGTCAGAATAGCATGGTTTCCAAAAACACAGGCTTTGAAATCTGGCAGATTGTGTCCCAGCCCTAACTCTGTGCCCTGCCAGCTGTGTAACCCTGTGTGACACATCACAATCTCTCTAAGTCTCACTTTCTTCATCTTTAAAATTCAAATGGGCCCTGGCTGGTGTAGCTCAGTGGATTGAGCGCGGGCCTGCGAACCAGAGGATCGCGGTTCGATTCCCAGTCAGGGCACATGCCTGGGTTGCAGGCCAGTTCCCAGCAGGGGACACACGAGAGACAACCCTACATTGATATTTCTCTCCCTCTCCCTTTCTCCTACCCTTCCCCTCTAAAGATAAATAAATAAAAAAATTAAAAAAAAAATTCAAATGGCACTACTTAGACCAGAGGACTATCGTGAGGATTAAGTGAGATAATGCTGCACAGCACATAAAAGAACTCAATCCAGGTATACTAGATGTTTTCATTGTTATTAGTATTACATCATATTGGCTGATGTTCTGAGTTTTGACCTTGTGGGAATATAACAGTTGAATTCTATTGAAATGACATTGAGTGGAGAAATTAGACCCATCATCCATTGCTGGTGGAAATGTATAGTGGTGCAGCCACTTTAAAAGACAGTCTGGCAGATTCTCCAAAGGGTGACATAGCTACCATATGATCCAGCAGTTTCACTCCTGAATATATAGCTAAGAGAAATGAAAAATACTTCCACACAAAAACCTGTGCATGGATGCTCATAGCAGCATTATTCACTGTAGCCAAAAAAGCAGAAACGACTCAAGTGTCCATTAACTGGTCACATTGATGGTCGCATAAATAACATGTGGCAATCCTTACAAAGGAATAGTATTTGATAATAAAAGGAAATGAAATACTGACACATGCTACAAAATGGATAACCTTGGAAACACTTGTAAGTGAAAAATGCCTGCCATAATAGATGACGTACTATATGATTCTTTTATATGAAATGTTTAAAACTGTATCTACAGAAAAAAAAGCATATCTATAGAAAATCTATGGAGAAAGAAAGATTAGTGTTTGCCTAGGGTAGGAGGTGAGGAAAGATGGGAGAAATGGGGTACAGCCAAAAGGTATGGGGTTTCTTTTGGGGATGGCGAAAATATTCTAAAATTGATTGCAATGATAGTTGAATAACTCAAGCAATATACTAAAAACCATTGAAATGTACTCTTTAAAGGGGTGGTTTTTATGGCATGTAAATTATATCTCAATAAAGCTGCTACCCAAAAAATGGCATTGAGTGGTGTTTAAACATTGAACTCACAAGGCATCATCATAAGGTGGACGAAACGACTGGGGCCAGTCTGTGCAGTCACCAGCAGGGAATTCCAGGGGTCTGGCCACACAATCCAGACCTGCCCTGGTCCTGGCTGGGGTCTGGCTTCACTTGACAGTGATTGTCCATTCCAACTTGTGTGTTGAAGGGAATCACTTGAGGTCCTGTAGCCGACTGGAATTTGCAGAAAAGCACCAATGATTCCAGGAACTCCCCAGGTAATCTCTGCCTTGTGCTGGCCCAATTCAGAAAAAATTAGTCTAGGGAATCAGCTCCCATCCATCATCCCCCCTCCCCATCTCCCAATGAATATTTATCGTGTCCAGCATTATCATGGGGTTTTACTGAATTAGCCATTTTGCAACTAGCTAATAGGCTATCTGTTAGCAAGACTATATTTATACTTCTGTATCTGGCAGTGATTGTAAAAGTTTAAATTGTACAAATGTACGTGTGAAAAAAAACATCAGGAAGACCATTTCCTGTTCCCATGATGTGTCTTTTGTTCTGTTTTAAATCTTGGACAAAGGGGAGGGGAGCGGGCATGGATACATTCACATTGTTCAAACTCTTTCTACCCTCGCAAAATGGGATCCTTCCCTAACATCCCCAATTTCTCATAATAGATCATTCTTTTATAAAAGCATGTCATTTATCAGTTTTGTCTCTCTTTGATTCCTGGAAAAATTTAGAGATTCGGAAATATTTGAAGGAAAGAAATTGCTAGCCATTTAAATGAATTGCCCCCCCTGCCCCATTAACTGGGATGGTTCTATGCCTTGTGCTCCCGCTGAATCACAGCCTGCCAATCATGCACAGTGCTTGTAGAAACAGTGGAGCAAACCGAGAGGAATTCATCTGTGTTTCAATGAAAAGCCTAATGCGGGGGGGTGGGGGGGCATCTTCCAGTGATTCAAAGAACTGTAAGAAGTGTTGCTGCTAGAAAGTGAGAATTCTAGAAATCATGACTTGCATGAGAAGAAATATTAATTTTAAGATTTGGAAAAGAAAGTTCTAGAGGGTAAGCCCAGAGCTCTGAGGCCAGCCTGCGTCAGTGAAGATTCTGATGCCATGCTCGTTAGCCATAGCACCTTGAGTCAACTCCTGAAGCTCTCCGGGAGCAGTTTCCTTTCCTATAAAATGGGGTTATCTATCTAAGATACTTAGCACAGTGCACAGAATATCCAATAAATGTCATTTATTATTAATATGATAATTGTTATCACAAATTGAAGTTAGAAGTTGGCTTAAGTGTTATGCTGTTATCACCAAATATTAAGATCATCCTTACATAAATTCTAGAATATTTAACTCTGTGTTGTCATGACATTTGTCATAATAATATTTCTAATTTTACAGATTCCTCCAATGATAATCGTCTTATCCACACTTTCCTAGTCTGATGGTTAGCAGATATGTTACAGTGTTATAGATGAGGAGTCTCAGGAAGCACCGAAAGACACTCACAAAGAAGGCCTAGAAAACTCAAGAATCAGACCGGGTTGCACGTGTCAGGCACTGTCCAGGAGCCTGCCCCATGTCGGCTGTTCTGCAAAGCAGCTGGTATTTATGCATCAAGACAGACACCAAAGCAGAACCACACACTTTCAACATGTGGAGTTTGGAGAGTATCACAGCTCTCTTCTCTCATCACAACTGGGGTATGTTGTTGGTTTGTTCTGTTTGTGAAGCTTATGATCAATATCTTAGGAGGATATAGTCTTCATAAAACAAATATGGATGTGTTTCTTGGGTGTCTCAAGTAAATACAGATGGGTACAATAGATCAAATGTGTCAATAAACCTCCTTTCCTGCCTTAGGGAAAAGTGAGCATGGAATTCAGCATGTAAGTATGAGCTGGGGTTTTACTATTTCATTTCTGACAATGAAATAACGTATTAGTTTCCAACACACACAAGAGATATTGCTAACATTTTAGTGAGCACACAAAAAAATTACCATGGAGCAGAGTGATGGACAACATGGGCTCTCAAGACAGACCACCTAGGTCCTAGCTCCACCACTTACTAGTTGCATGACCTTGGGCAAGTAACTTCCCCTTTGTTCTACTGAAACTGCTCTCAGTCCTGATGGCATATTTGTTGCCATATCCTGTAGCTTCTTTTCAGTGGTCATCCTATTTAATCTCTCCAAAAACAGGGAATGCTGTGGCCCAGTCCCTGCTCTAAACATTCACCCCTCCTGGCTTCCAGGACAGTAATCTCTCCTGGGTCTCCTGGTCTCTACTCCTACTGTTCCAGCCCTCCTTTTGTAACCGGAAAAGACATGAGCATTCGGGCTGCCTATCACTACCAAACCCAACAAGCAATGACAGCAATTGAATCTTTATGAGTGCTTTATTCAGATGGCTGGCGATCTGAGAAGACAGTGGATTTCCACTCAAAAGAACTGTCTTCCCTTTTCTTTCTAGGCCAGACCTTTTATAAGGGGTTGAGGGGCAGGAATAAGCAAGGTTCCGTGTGGGCTTTGAGATTCAGAACCTGCTACATTCCTGTCCTGGGTAGTTAGCTATTCCCAGGGGAGGGTGGTCATCTGTCTCTCCCTGGAACACAAAGGCCTGGATGCCTCCAGTTGTCCCCAGGCACTAATCTCTAGCAGTGCCCCAGGAGGTTGGCTGTTTTCCCAGGAGCCAGGATGGGCCTTATCTGTAGTTTCTGAAACAAAAGCTTTAACATACACATTACTTGCCAGACTTATAACTTTTTACCTTAAGGTAAAATTTTCCAAGTCTTGAGTCCCCTATCACTTTCTCCATCTCCGTCACAAGCTCTCTCTCTATCATTCACCCACTTTGGTTATGGTTCCTCAGTGTCTATGCCCTTCCATGTTCTCATTCTTCTCGCCTTCCTAGTTAAACCTATTTTTTATTGTGGCTTCAACATCAGTGGCTTGCGGGTGCCATCTCCAGCCCCAGTCCATCTCCTGTGTATTTCCACCTACATCTTGGAAATATCCAACCTTGGGAAAATTGACAAGAGAGGAGTGGATTTGGAAGAGAAAATAAAATTAAAGAGAGTTCCAGGAAGCACACTGTGTATTGCTCTTTAAGAAGACTTAGGGGAGAGAAAAGAAGGTGAGGAAATATATGTTCAAGGCTTAGGACCTGAAATCCTGCATCTGTAAGAGAGCAGGGAGCTGGCACTTCTGCATGCAGTTCTCAGCGAGGGGGATCAGGTGTTTGGCTGTGCCGGGGAAGCTATTATGAGTGGAGCCAAGTCTGCATGCCTGTATAGGGTGGGGAGCGAGGCTGAGAGAAATTCCCAGGGCATGTGAGACTCCCCTTCTACTACGGCACTTTCTTTTTTACTTTTTTTTAAGCTGACATGTATTGAGCAGTCACTATGTTCTAACCACTTTGCAAGACTTACCCTGCTTACCTCTATACGCTAAAGCACATCCTATGAGATGGGGCCTGTAGCTCAAAGCAGTTTAGTAAATTGCTTGCTCCTAAATAGCAGGACCTACATTCAATCTCAACCAGCCAAGCTGAGCCCAAACGTTTAACCACAATCCACATACCCTCTCAAAGCTTTCCTTTCTTCTCAAGGGATCACCATGGTAATAGCCAGGAGGAGGATTTGTAACCTCAGCCTGAACATGTTCAAAATAATACTTATAGTCCCCCGAAATCTGCTTCTCCTAAATTCAAAATATCTGATTTATCATCAGTACCTGACCCTCCAATATTTCACACTCTCCCCCACTTATGGTCAGTCAACGAATCCTGTTGACTCACTCAACCTTGGAGAGCTCTCCCAAATGCCGCTGTTCTCCCCTTTCCCACCCCTTTGCTCTAGCTCAATTCTGCATCATCTTTGCCCTTTGACTGTTGCACCAACATTCTTTTCTGGGTTTTCCCCATGAGACCATTCTCCACACTGCTTCTAAAATTACCTTTTAAACACACACAGACACACACACCACTAATGATACTCTTGTGCTAAAAAAAAAAAAAAAAATAGAAAAGAAAAAGAAAAAAGCAAACCCTCCGCTGGCTTCCTGCTACCTGCAGAATAATTTCTGTAACTAATTTCCTTGGTTTGGGGGACAATAAGATTATTCCCAATTTCTTACGATTATCAACAAAACTGTGAGGAGTCTTGCAGTTAAATCTTTGGAGCTCTCCTTTATTTCTGTAGGATAAATTCCTTGAAGTGCTATATCAAAAGATATGTACATTGTCAAAGGCATTTGGTGCCTGTTACCAAGCCATCCTCTGGAAATATCATGCCAAGTTATAATCACCAGAAGTGTGCACAATTTATTATAATTTACCTCTTGACACGAATATACCCATGGAGTAGAAATGTGTTCTATTCATGCTTTTTAATCCTCACCTGTGGATATGTTTACTGATTTTAGAGAGAGAGGAAGGAAGAGAGAGAGAAAGAAACATCAATGTGAAAGAGAAACGTCAATCGGTTGTCTCCTGTGCATGCCCCGACAGGAGATGGAACCCTAAACCCAGGTATGCGTCCTGACCGGGAATCAGACCTGCAACATTTTTGGTGTATGGGATGATGCACCAACCAACTGAGCCACCCAGCCAGGGCTGTCCTATTCAATTTTGGATCATCAGAGCTGGAATATCGAACGGCACATGGTAGAGGATCAGCAAATGTTTGTTGAATGAATGAATGAACTGAGAAAACAGAAGAAAAGTCCATTAAATGCTCCCTAATTCACGTCTAGCTTAAATAATCATACAACACAATTGCTATATGCTATGTCTATATCACTCCACTGTTTCACATGGAATTGAATTAATAGCATCCTTTGCACACAGGGCTGATATTTCTGGACACTCCATGGTACTGCTTCATCCAGGGAGCAAAACCCTTGCATCCTATCCATATTTACTATGTGTATACAGACCCAATCTTAGACTCTTCAATATTCCATCATCAGTGCAGGTCCTCACTGGATCAGGTCAGGTCCTCTCTGGAAGAGGGTTGACATAAACTAAATAACAAAGTGAGCAAAGAGGTGCTGAATGTTCGCAAATCTCTCTTTCCAGATGTGTGTATATGCAACGTGTTGCTGGGCAACTCCATTAGAATAAATGTCTCAGAAGTACCTCAAATTAAATATCCACCCTCTAAAACCTGTCTTCTGTATTCCCTACCACAGTTAGGACGCTTTTGTTCCAGCCAGCCATTCAAGCCAGAAAGTTTGTATTTAGACCTATAAATCTTGCTGATATCACCTAGGTAAACTAAATTTATTAACTGATAGTCTATCCCTTTCTCTCTATTTCTACTACCATTGAACTAATTTGGGCTCAATGATCTCTCCCCCGGACAGCACAATACTCATTTAACATCTACTGTTTCAACAAGTATTTCTTAGCACCTGTGCTGTGCCAGGTAAACATGGGTTATCTGTGTAGGATGCCAGGGTGCAGCCATGAAGAAGCACGTTCATTAGCTGGCAGAAACTGCAGGCCATGGCATTACATATCGCCCTCCTGGAATTCACTCTGAATATCAGCATCTTAAAAGCTCTGACTGCGTTCAGTTCTGTGCAACCCTGTGTTTCCCACACTTCTTAGAACAAAGAACACTTTTGTCAGAGAACAGCTACCAGGTTCTTAAAAACATATCCCACAAAGTATGTACTGGAAAATTCTCATGGAAAGAAATATAAAACTTCCATCCAAGAATCGGTTCTATTTATTTCCTCAGGGATATTCTGTTTCACTAGGATCTGTCTAAAAACAAGCCACATTTGTTAATATATGATTTTCCCATTTTGTCAATCAAATATGAATGGAGCTCAGCATTTGCGGAGAGTGCTGTGATAGAGGAAAGCAACGAACGCTGAGGAGCGCTGATTTAGATGAAGAGGGGAAAAATAAGGCTTCCTGGAAGAGATGACATTGAGTTCAGTTTTGAGGGGTGAACAGGAGTTAATCAGGTGAAGAGCAAAAGGTTTCTAGGCAGCTGCAACAGCAGGTGCAAAAGCACGAATATGTAAGTCAAATGAGTTTGGAGAATTCCAACGAAAATAGCTATGACACTGAGAGCTTGCTCTACACCTGGCTTGGTGCTAAGGGCACATCAGAAGCCTATGACACAGCTTCTGTTATCTACCTCCCCACACACGAACCTTAAAAAAAAAAACCCAGATGAAGACACAGGCTCAGTGAGGTAAAGTGAGATTCCTAAAGTCACACTGGTGCTGTATGTTGAACCCAAGTCTATGGAACACTAAGGCCCATGTGCTCACCACTGAGCTATCCTGCAATTAAGCTGTAATACAGGTGCAATTCAAGGGCTGGGCCAGGTAGAAAGACCCACAACTGCCTTTTAAGTCGAAGGAATTTGGACATGACCCAGAAGGCCACAGGGGAGCATTGAAGGAACCATTGACTTTAATGATTGATTTAAAGCAGGGTATAGATATAGTCAGTAATTCCAAAAGGTTATTTGATGGGCTGGAGAGAATGGGGTGAAGGGGTGGAAGTGACATAAAACTAGAGGTCATGTGTATCCTTTAAGATGCTTTGTTTAAGCAAGAAACCAAATTCACCGTGTTTTAAACAATAAAGAGAAACTGTTGACTACAGTACGGGAAAAGCCAGTATAAGACAGGCTTCGGGCATAGGCTCACCCAGAGGTTTCTCTGAGACTTTCTCAGTGATACCCTCCTCTTTCTGTGCCCTTCAAGCTAATAGAATGGTTACAGCAGCCTGACTCCTCATATCTGTATCAGCACTCCAAACAAGAATGAGAGAATACCTTTGTCCTGGTTTTCCCAGCAAAAAGTCAGGAGAGTCACTCTAATTGGACTACTGCAGATCACATGGTCATTCTGAACCAACCTCTGTAGCCAGGGGCAGGAAATGCACTGACCCCTTAACCTCGGTGGGTCGGTCGTGTGCTCTACCCCTCGAGCCAGGAGTGAGATCCCTTTCGTAAGCACCCACAAACAGAAACTGAGAGCTGTAGGGAACAAGGGTGGAATGCTTGCGGAGAGGCTTCCAACAACTTCACTACACCATGCCCATTCATTATGTAAAGGCCATAGCACAGAATCTTGTTTGTATTTGTGGGCACACAATACGTGGTAGCTGTAATTTGCTAGAGTCTGTCCACAGAGACCATAAGGAAACGGAAAGCAGGATTCTTCTTTCACTCAGCTCTGCCATCCCTCACGGCTAGCATAGCAACTGGGGCATGGACAGCTTAAGTATGTGTTGACTTAATGATTAGAATTCAAATACAAGTGATAACATTATAGAAATTATTTCTACAAGGTAACACAAGGATTGCATGACATCAGGGACTATAAAAACAAACTGTTGCTGGTCCATACTATTAATAAGATGAACAGGCTGGAAACAGCTGGATTGCAGACCAGGGTTAAAAGCAAAATGTGTTCCAGGACATATGTTCTGCTTCACTTGTCTTCAGTGTGGAAGGTAAGATAATCAATCTTTTTCTTCCCCGCCTTAAATCTATTCAAGAAGTATCCCTTGTACATACAATATGCGATCCCATATTACATGGGAAAATATATTTAAAGAGAAAACCTGATCTAACCTATCCTTTTGTGGTTCTTAAGAATCAACCTCCAGCCCTGGCTGGTGCAGCTCAGTGGACTGAACCTGCGAACCAAAGCATCATCGGTTCGATTCCCAGTCAGGGCACATGCCTGGGTTGTGGACCAAGTCCTCAGTAGGGGAGTATAAGAGGCAACCACACATTGATGTTTCATTCCCTCTCTTTCTCCTTCCTTCCCCTCTCTCTAAAAAATAAGTAAAAAAATAAAATATTAAAAAAAAAAGAATCGACCTCCATTAAAAAGTGCCACTATTGATCATGCCAGGCAGTGTCAAGCTCTCACATATGTGATTTCATTTAATCCTGAATAAATTGAGGTTGTAAAGGTTAAGTAAGCTCCTTACCCAGGATCACACAATTAGTAAATAAAAACCAAGGTGCTGAGAAGCTCATGCTCCGAACCACTCTTCTTGTTATTAGAAAAGATTTCCTTGTATAAACCTCAGAGACTTTACAAGGGAAATATTGGATTACTGTAATATGAGTCATCAGCCCAATTTAATATTACCTATTCATTACAACGTAATGATTCCTGCATAACAAAGAGCATGCTGTTGTAGTTCCCCCTCTGGTTCTGTAGCAGCCACACACAGATCACAGAACTAAAAACACAGGCTAATTATATGACCTACATACATAGTCAATATTAAGACAATTTTTAACTGTTCACAGTTGTGTGGTTGAAAATATATGGTCTAATTTTGGTCAGCAGTGGCATCTAGGTAATGCTGACTCAGAAGGAAAACATTTGTTGTTACCACGAGGAGTGGAATAGAAAAGCTGAATCACACTGTACCACATCAAATGTTCCCACTATTAATATAATGCGCTAACTAGTGAGGGAGATGAAATTAGACCACCTCTGACCAACAGGTTCAACGTTACATCAGCAGACAAACGCAGGAAATACTGTTACAGCACCGCATCACTTCACTGTATTGTATTCATCATCAGCTAAGCTTATCATTAACATGGTCATCTGGTCAATGCCACCAGCATAGTGTACCATCGAAAACAGGGGTCGTCAACTCAAATGCGTACAGGGGCCAGACGGGATGGAAATGAGCACGCCGGGCAGGTTGTAAGATAGTCAGAGTGAAACCTACAGTGAGCCATCTAATGAAGGCAGTACTACAGCTCAGTGAAGGACCACTGTAACCAGGTGACCAGATCGGCCACCTTTTCAAGAGATGTTAGAAACCTAGATTTAATTTTTTTAAAACATTTTTCAATTACAGTTTGCATTCAATATTATTTTGTATTAGTTTCAGGTATACAGCATAGTGGTTAAATCCAGATTTTTAATGAAATTTTCTAAGTCTTCAAACCTTGTGGGTGCCATCGAAAGCACTCTGTAGGCCAAATTTGGCCTTTGGTTTGCAACTGCCCATCCAGAATGTCAAAGAAATTTTATTTTAGCCATTGGGGGTAAGTGGGGGTGGGGAGAAGATATGATAGGGAAAAACCAGAAGCAACCACACCTAGTTTATTGTTGAATAAGCAACTCTTGACTTCTTTTGGATACCGAGATTTTCATTTTCACTAGCATCCAAAATTACAACCAGAGCAACAATGGGCTTTATGAAAGTGTTTATGCTCATGCTGTCTATAGCCTCACACTTAGCATAGTAAAGAAAAACACTTTTTAAAATAGCACCTGCTCTTTGAGTCTATATGGAAGAAAATAAATTGTAGATCTTGAAATATGTGAAGTTAATCTAAGCAGTATCTACTTAGCCCAAGGGTCACCACTGCTTGGGCTACTTTTGCATTTTTCCTCCAACAAAAGGCCTGTTTTGAAAGACTTGTATTCCAGACTGCCTGTGTCAAGTAATATTTATTTGTAATCAAACTAAGAAAAGAATTACTCTCTGAGCTTCCACAGCTCCAGCTGAATGCCCGCACGTGGCCCTGTTACTGACAAATGTTTACTGTGGAAAGCTGGAAACATGGCAGACCCAGCACGACTATTTCTTTTAAACCTGCAAAGTGTCTGGAAACTTTGTTCATTCTCTTCTTCAACACGAATTTCAGGAATGCTTTTTACTTCCTTATCTATTCAACAAACACTTAGTCTAAGCCATTGTCCCTTCTCACCTGCTCCACTGCTGTGCAGATTTCTAACTCTCTTCTCCCACTCCTGCCATGTTCTCTGTTGTCTATAGTCATGGTAAAATTTGCCGATGTGACCAGCCAACTATTACTCTACAGAAGACATAGAATCTAGAAGAGAATAAACAGGTTCTGAAAGGTTGCGCTGCCAGCACAACCTACAGCAAAAAAAAACACACATCACAACCATGACAATCAATTGCTTAATGTCCAAAATTTTACTTCACAACTGGAATTTCCCTGCTGTATTGTCTACACCAACCAGTTTAACTAGACAATGACAAAAATATCTGTCTCACCTTATGCTGTGATATTCTGGATTTTTTTTTTAAGTCAGACAGAGAGCTCCTGGATGGTAGCGGCATAGGTGGATGATGAACTCACCCCACCCTCGAGCAAACTCAAATATACATGTATATGGACAGCAATTACTCCTGTGAGATGACTGAGCCCTGAATGAACAGCTTCTGAAAACAAACAAGAAAAACAGATGGAATAGAACAGGCTGGGAAGCCTGGGAAGCCATCTGGGAGCTGCAGGAACTCTCCAGGCCTGAGGAGCCGGTGGCCCAGTGTTCCCATTCCCTTCCACTTATACAGGGTGAGCATGAGCTCTAATAGGGGCTTTGGCCTACCTGCAAGACCACCACTGCTAGTTCCCAGGTACATTGCCTGGAGCCTTTTGCCTCCAAACTAAGGGAGCAAGCAAGAACAACAGCGTGTCACCACGCCCACTTGGCCTCCTGGCTGTGAGCCGCTCCTCCCAGCAGGCAAGTGCCCCAGGCACCATAGCTGCACGCTGAGCTCCAAGTGGCTTCCCAAAACTACTCAGCACACACAGCCTGCACAGAAGTCGCTTCTGCATGGGACCACTTTCAGTACAACCAACGAGAGAGATGTATAAGAGAAGACTCGAGAGCCTTGGTAACTCTCTGAGGACTTTGGGAATTCTCCAGGGTCAGAGGGGCTGGTGAGCACCATTGTTTATGTCCTGTTCCACCTCCGTAGGGTGGGCAGGGGCTCTATTCAGATACTCTGGCCTACCCTGAGTGAATTTCAGCTGGAACAAAGGGAGCAGACAGATCAGCAGGGTGTTATTGCGTGCATGTGATTTCCTGACCCGTAACCTCTCTGTCTCAGTAGGCCAGTGCCCTGTATGCCTTAGGCACCTGCTAGCCTTCTACTGTCCTGCCATGACCACCTGCCACACACAGCCTGCACAGAACCCACTTGTACATAAGGCAACATTTCCAAGACTAGAAGAGACTGTCAGTTGTGTCTAATTCCTATAAACAAACATAGAAAGTCAAACAAAATAAAAAGACAGAAGAATATCTCTCAAATGAACGAAAAAGAAAAATCACCAGGAAAAAAAACCCTCATGAAATGGAAATAATTTGTTTAATAAAGAATTCTAAGAAACAACCATAAGGATGCTCACCAAACTTGACACTGAAATAGAGGAACTTAGGAAGAACTTCAGCAGAGTTAAAAATTGTAAGAAAGAACCAAGCAGACATGAAGAATACAATAACTGAAATTAAAAGTGCACTGGAAGGAATCGAAAGCAGATTAGCTATCACAGAAGAATGCATCAAAGACCTGAAAGACAGTCTAGTGGAAACCAACCAATCAGAACACCAGACAAAAAAGAATTTTATAAAATGAAGATAGTTGAAGGGACCACTGGGTGAACATCAAGTGTTCAAACACACACATTATAGGGATCCCAGGAGAAGAAAGAGAGAAAGGAACAGAAACTTTATTTTAAGATGTAATGGCTGAAACTTTCCTAAACTGGGAAAGAAAACAGACATTCAGGTCCAAGAAGCACAGAGATGAACTCAAAGAAACCCATACTGAGACATACTGCAATTAAAATGGCAGAAGTTCAAAATAAAGAGGTAATCTTTTTATTTATTTGTTTGTTTGTTTGTTTGTTTATTTTTAGAGAGTCAAAGGGAGGGAGAGAAGGAGAGAAATATCAATGTGTGATTGTCTCTCATGCGCCCCCTACTGGGGACCTGACCTGCAACCCAGGTATATGCCCTTTGGTTTGCAAGGCAACTCAATCCACTGCGCCACACCAGCCAGGGCTAAAGAGACAATCTTGAAGAAGCAAGAGTTACATACAAAGGAAGCCCTACAAGGCAGGGGTGCCACACTCATTTTCACCGGGGGCCACATCAGCCTTGCAGTTGCCTTCAAAGGGCCAAATTTAATTTCAACTCCTTACCAGTTAAGGAGTCATTACATTTATACAGTCCTAAAATTATTTCAGCCCTTTGAAGGCAACCATGAGGCTGTTGTAACCCCCGGTGAAAATAAGTGTGACACCCCTGCTATAAGGCTCTCAGCTGATTTCTCAGAAACAAGTTTACAGGCCAGAGGCAGTAGGAGGACATCTTTAAAGTGTTGAAAGAAAGGAACCTACAACCTACAATAATTTATCCAGGAGGTTATCACTCAGAATTGAAAGAAAGATAGAGTTTCCTGGACAAGCAAAAACTAAAGGAGTTCATCACCATTAATGCAGCTTTTTAAAGGGTCTTCTTTAAGCAGAAAATGAGAGGCCATAGCTAGATATCTATCTATCTATCCATCCATATCTATCTATCTACCCATCCAGATAGATAAAGAGATAGATCCCTGGCTGGGTGGTTCAGTTGGTTAGAGTGTAGTCCCAATACACAAAGATTGCTAGCTTGATCTCTGGTCATGGCACATACAAGAATCAACCAATGAATGAATGCGTAAATTAGTGAAACAACAAATTAATGTTTCTCTTTCCCCCTTCCTCTCTCTCTCTAAAAATCAATCAATCAATAAACAATTTTTTAAAATAAGAAATGGAAAAACCTCATGGGTAAACCCAAACATTCAATAAATTCAGCAAATCAGACATTTTAAAAGCTGCTCTGCACCCAACAGAGGAGTACCTAAATATATAAAGTAATCGTTAATGGTTATAAAGGGAAAAATCCACAGTAATAAATAATAGTATGAGATTTTTAACACTCCACTCTCATCAAAGGATAAATCATCTAGACAAAAAATTAACAAGGAAATAATGGCCTTAAATGTCAATTAGATGAGATCTATTTAATAGACACTTAGAGGTCATTTCATGCAAAAACTGCAGAGTACAATTTTTTTAAGTGAACATGGAACAATCTCCAGGATAGATCACTTAATAGGCCATAAAACAAGCCTCAATAAATTCAAGAAGATTGAAATTATCTTTTCTGACCATAACGGTATGAAACTAGAAAAAAATGTCAAATATATCCAAACCAAAAAGTACTACAATGAAAAATGAACACAGTCCTGTCCACCACCCAACAACTTCACCTTCGGGGCCTGTTCTCCTGCCCCACCTCTCCCGTCTGCCCAAACCATTCCTGCTGAAGAAGAATTGTGCACAGGACACTGCATGTCCCAAAGTTGGGGCCAGAAAAGACAAAGCTTTGTCCGCATTCTTAGGTGTGAACCTAGTTTGGCAACCGTTTGTGTGGCCACATAGATTTCCCCTCCCAGAATTCTTCAGTTCTTCCTGCTTTTCATTTTCTAGGATAACATGATATTTCATTAGATTAATGTACCATTCACCTAAATTTGAACACATTATCTTCATGTTTTCATTGTCATGGTGTTGTAATAAACTTTGCTGTGTCATTTTTTTTCTTTTGAATTATCTCTTTGGGATAAATTCCCAAGAGACTGATTATTACACTAGAAGCTATGCCCACTTTATAGCTGGTGACATCTACTACTTTCCAAAAGGGGATGATTCAGTTTATTCTCCCATCAGCAATGTATGAGTATATTAGTCTCATCACATTCTTACCCACATGTGTCTGTAAAAAACTTCTAGTTTACCTGTCACTTCTATCTTCGTCTATCCTGTGGAAGGCTGAACTTGCTTAGGCTCGTTTTCCTTTTGAGATAAGAGTCTCTGATACATGCTATAGTTGTCTATTTGAGACATCAGAAATTTATAAATTAATTTTTAAATAAACTATTTCTGATTTATGGTCTTCATTCATTCAATCAACACTACCTATTGAGTGCCCATCATATGCCAGGTGTTTTTCTGCGAGCTGGGGACTCATCAGTGAGCAAAAGAAAGAATCCTGCCCTCCTGGAGCTTGGAGAAAGGGAACCGTGGAGACAAACAATGAGTAATTGATATAATAAATAAGTAAACTATATGGGATAGTAGAAGGCATTATGTGTTATAGAAAAATGAAGCAGAGCAGAATAAGGAGGATTGGAGAATATGGGGGGGGGTGGGGGGTGGATGCTGATGACAATTTTAGCCAGGATGGTTGGGGTAAACCTTATTGAGAAGATTCATTTGGGCAAAGACTTGAAGAAGATAATAAACACTGAGGGGGCTGGGCATGAGCGTATCATTGAGAAAAGCCAGTGCAAAGGCCCTGTGGTATTCGGCCTCCAAGATGGCCCCTAATGCTCCTTGCCCCAGTATCCATGCCCTTGAGGGCTAGATTTAGAAGAGAATCGAATAAAATGTGACAGCAGTGAACGTGTGTGACTTGAAAACTAAGTCAGGAAAGGCATGTGTTGGTGTTCTCTCGAGTGTTCTTTCCCTCTCTTGGACCTCTCACTCTGGGGGAAGCCATATTGGGAGCTGCCCTACGGAGAGGTTCATCTGGTGGAAAACTGAGGTCTCCAGCCAAAAGCCATGTAAGTTTGGAAGCAGAGCCCCCAGCCCCAGTCAGGTCTTCTTCATAGACTGTAGCCCCAGCTAACATTCTAACTGCAGCCTGTTGAGAGACCCTGAGCCAGAACCACGCAGCTAAGGACTCCAGGCCCCCTGACCTGTAGACATTTGGGAGATAATAAATGTTCGTGATTTTAGTCACATTTTGGGTAATGTGTTATACCACAGTACATAACTAATACAGACCCTAAAGCAAGAGTGTGCCAGGAGACTGTGAGGAAGAGAGAAAAGTCGTAGGAACTGAGGACTGAGGGCCAAGGCAGGGAGGTATACTGGGACCCCAGAACACCGTTAGAATCTTGGCTTTTCCTTGGAGTGAGATGGAGAGGCATTGTAAGTGTTAGTTGTCGGAGAAGTGACCTGAGATGACTGACAGATCAGACAGCTGAAAAAGGAAGGATTTTTAGCACTTTATAACGATCTAGTATTCATGCTGATTCAGAAAAGCTTTTCCTTTTTTCTGCCCCAACTCTGGTTTCTGTCCTTAATTATTATCTTCACAGCCTAACGTCTCCACTCAAGTCTTCCTTGGCTATTTCAACTACGACCTTCAAGCACATCTTTTGTGCTGGTGTCCTTCATATCTCACAGCCTCTCTCCATGGACCAATCCAGAAACAATACTTTGGATGCTGCCTGACTTCAGCAGGGCTATTTTTAAACCTTTGTAAAACCCAGACGCTCTTGCCTTTAAAGGATTATGCCACATAATACCAAACACATTAAAATGTACCCACCTCCCACATTACATTTCATATAGATGATATAATTATATGCATTGAACTACAGATGATTGACGAACATTAAATTCTATTTTAAAGACATTGAAACTCATTTATTTCCTGAGATTTCTTTTTTGTATTTTGAAGCCATACTGTGTGTGTGTGTGTGTGTGTGTGTACACATTTCAGATTTCAAATGGTTTTATAAATCCTTAAGAAGCACTGTGTTTACTGTGCCCAAAAGATAAAACATCCTGTGACGACGTATTTATATCCTGTAGAACAGGCTTTCTCAGCTTGCTGTGCCTGACATTTGGGGCCAGGTCACTCTCTGGTGGGGCCGCCCTGCGCACTGCAGGGTGATCGGCAGCCCACGTGCCCTCCCCCCACTAGGCGCCAGTAGCCCTCCCCCTGTGGTTGTAACTGCCACACATTCCCTGGGGGTAGGCTTGCCAGATAAAATACAGAACTTCCAGTTAAATTTAAATTTCAGGTAAGTAATACATAACTCTTATTCATATGTCCAAAATGCAGTATTTGCAATGTACTTAGAAAGTACTTGTTGTTTATCTGAAATTTAAATTCAGCCGGGTGTCCTGTACTTTTATTTGCTACATTCGGCAGCTCTACCTGGAGGGCAAAATCAGCCCTCGCTGAGAACCACTGCTCTCAAACTCAGTTCTCACCCTCCGCCTTTCCTCTCCTTCCTCCTCCACGCGCTTAAAGTGTAATGGCATATTACTTATTTCACTAACTAACAAAGTCTAAGAAATCTACTTTCTTCAGTTTCAGGAAGTTTCTATGCATGACTGCAATTCATGCCAATGTCAGTAGTGATTTACAGAGAACTCAGCCAACAAGCATTACTTGAATTCCTCTGAGCAAGGCATTGGGAGGGAGGGATACAAAAGAAATCTAAACGGAAGTCCTTAACCTCAACTAGCATCAGTTTATTAGGAGAAAAGATAGTTCACGTGAGATGACTTACAATACAAAATAATATAGAATTAAGTGCTAAAGTGTGTGGTACAGGCTACAAATGTGCTAAGAGTCAAGGGAAAAGAAGTGGAATAAAAGCCAGTGCAGGCAGGCATGTCTTCATGGCAAAGAGGCTGGGGCTCGGCTTTGCAAACCAGCGTTAAAATATAATCCCTAGTCAGACAGATTGGTTGTTTAGAGCATCATCCTGATACACCAAGGTCGCCAAGGTCACAGGTTCCATCCCCAGTCAGGGCAAATACAAGAATCAAACAATGAATCCATAAATAAGTGGAGCAACAAATAGATGCTTCTCTCTCTCTCTCTCTGTCCCTCTGTCTCTCTCTCTCTCAAATCAATCAATAAATAAGTTAATTTTAAAAATATATAGAGTGGGTACTCGATTCAATAAATACTTGTTGAATAAATGAATAAATAAATGAATGAGTAGTAGGTCCTATAGTGAATTACTGACTTGAGTTTCCCCACCACCATCTATTGTAACATGGCCCTTCCCAGCCCTGGTAGCTCAGGAGAAGTAAGATACAGTTTTTAAAAGTGGGGATGGCAGAGTAGATGACCCAGAAGTCAGTCAATATTAGCTTTTTTATTTCAAAAGAAACTTTGGAAACTCATCATGGAAGGATGACTTTTAAATAGCTCTTACAGTCCAAAAACTTAGCACTGAGTATCTAAAGTCAAGTCCAAAAGGGCTCAGGGCATAAACTTTCTACAATGATTAACAGACTTGTGAAGAATAAATGAAGAATCAGCTGGTCCTAGTGCAGTGGTATCTACAATTGACCACAGCCAGTTACAGATTTCTTTGTTCCTTCTCCACTCCCACTGCTTCACTTGACTTTAAAAAAAAAAAAAAAAGGCCCTGGCTGACTAGCGTAACCTCCTAATACGCCAAGGTTGTGGGTTTGATCTCAGGTCATGCCACATAGGAGAATCAACCAATGAATGCATAAATAAGTGGAGCAACAACCCTGGCTGGTGTGGCTCAGTGGATTGAGTGAACCAAAGGGTCCCCAGTTCAATTCCCAGTCAGGGCACATGCCTGTGTGTTGTGGGCCAGGTCTCCAGTAGGGGGCACTCAAGAAGCAACCACACATTGATGTTTCTCCCCCTTCCTCTCTCTCTAAAATCAATTTTTAAAAAAGAATAAATAAAGAGGCAGACTACCTTGCCCTGAGATGTGATTTCTGAAGAGGGGGAGGTGAGATGGAAGCAATAGGACTGAGGAGAAAGGTCCCTGGGGCTGAAAAGGAAGAGGTCTGGAGAGACTGCTTGGGGAGGTCATGAGTCAGCACTGAAAGCCCTGCCCTTCCCCCTCCCCCGCCCCAGTTTCTATGTAGTGAACACTGAACCTCACCCGCAAAGGAGTCAAGGCTCACAGATCAACCAAGTTATTCCCTAAGCCAACAGCAGCTTTGGCCAATGTTCCAAAGCTACATGGATGAGAGTTCTCACTGTCCTTCCAGCAAGACAGACACATCTGTGGCTCAGACGTGGCCCAGAAATTGCCCTGTGTGGAGAAATCCTATTTTCCCTGGGATAGGACAGAAAAGAAAGCCTTCAGAGCCCATACAGACTGGAGACAGCATGGGAACAAAATACTAAGATAGCCCCTGCCCAACCCCCAAAAGTTTGATTAATAAGTATAAGTTATATCAAAAAGAGGCAAGGACTCCTGGCTGGTATGACTCAGTTGAAGCATCATCCCATACACCAAAAGGTCACAGGTCAGGGAACATACCTAGGTTGTTGGTTCAATCCCCGGTCAGGGCATGCAGGAGAGGTAACCAATCGATGCTTCTCTCTCGTATCAGTGTCTCTCTCTCTCTCTCTCTCTCTCTCTCTCTCTCCCCTCCCTCCTACTACCCCTTCTCTCTCTCTCTAAAATCAATGAACATATATATATTTTTTAAAGAGGCAAAGATACAGAATCCTACAAGGGGACACACAAGCAGCTGTCAGATGTTCTGAGGGGACCACAAAGAAAGCAGTCTATGGCAGAGGAAGAAGCATAGTGGAGAGTTATACATAAATTGTCAATCTCGCTTTTAACGTTTGTGTGTACCTTTCATCACTCTTTCTAAACACATTTAAAAATTTCCTCCTCTAGCCTTCACCTTACAGTTGACTATTTTTTTTAACATAGTAAAAAGGTTTTCATTTCTTCAGGTAAAGGCATAATTGCTCCAAACTGATGAGTGTTGTGGACCGTTCAGCCTGGTTTCAGGAGTTGTAACCCTCACCCCATGGTGGGCTGTGTAAGAGCCCAAGGGACCCACTTCATCTGGGTCTGTTCTGTCACAAGGACGTGAGCTACTAAGGAGACAAAGCTTATTTCCCTGGCAGGAGCGCTGCTTCTGCCTCACCCATCTCTGGTCCCAATGCTTGGTTGGCAGTCAATGACGGGTAAGACTCCTCATGGGAGGGGCAACCTAAGCCAGATGCAACCACTTGGGAGGCTTCATGGAAGGACTGGTGGGGGGGGGGGCTGCAGCAAAGAGGATGTGATGGATCCTTGCCCCCCAGCTATTCTGACATAGCCCAAGTCCTCATATCCATCTGGGAGATGTCTCCTGCATCCTAATCTGCTTAAAGCCTGAAACTGTGGGGGTGAGCTGTGTGGCCCTGTACCGGCCAGGATGGCTCCCTGGGTGATCGGGCATAAGAAAGAATTCCTAAAGTCCTGTGAAACCTGCTTTGCTAAGAGTGCTCTCATTTAAATGATAAGTGTCCCAGGAGGAAATGAGTATGTCTTCCAAAGTTTGGCAACCCCCTTTCCTGACAAACACTGGCTCAGATTAAGCCCTCAGATTTCTTTGACATGTTAAACCTGTATTCCGGTGTATTTGAGCCCAATAAAAGCCTAGTGAGGAAGGGGCTCTGGGTCATTCTCCTCTGAGAGTTTGACCCCTTTCCTCCCCAAGCAGTCATGTCTTGGTAGTTTTTATTTTCATCCGTGACGGAGGGATGGGGCTCTGCGGGCAGAGCCCCCCCCACATCTGGCGCCCAGGACAGGGTCCCCCGCAGATGAGAAATGACTCAAGATGTACATATTGTTCTTTATAATTTCTCCCAGAGAATAAAATAAACTGCTTTAAAATCATTAGCCCAATTCAAAAATTTTACACATCACCTGCAAGAAATTCCCTAATACTATCCATTATTGACCAAAAGCCTGGAAATTGTAGTTTACTTTAGCATTATTTATCACCAAGGGACAAAAACAGTGTGTAAAAATTTGTCAGATTATAATTTCTGCCTGGTAGGTTTATATTTTACAGTTCGGTATATTAATCTAATATGTCATGTCCCTTTATTAAGCCCTGTAAATATTATTAAGTATTTTCACTGGCATTCAACCCAATCACAAACTAATTTTTCCTACTTTCTTTTAGTAGCAGTAAAATAAAACGCACGAGGATCCTCACTGACACACACCCTTCCCTCCAGGAGCACTGTCCCACCTTCCATTTAGAGGCCTGCTATCAAAGGAAGCAAGTGAACAGGGAATATTTTCACTTTGGTTTAGTAGTTAGTTTTTATTTCCATTTTCTAATCGACAACCCTTACACAGAAGACACTCAGATAGAAGGACACGTGAAAATTTAACACACCTGAAACCTGAGCTCTACACGTAATCTATTTCATTTGTTCTATCCCTGTCAAATTACAGAACTAACAGCTAAGCGTTGTGTACAAGGAAGGGAATTCCAACTCCTATGCCCCAAATCAACTTCCTAACAGCTACTTACTGCTTCTATTATATTCATAATAGTTTGATTATAATACTGAAACAACAGGACGGGACCTAGAACGAAGGTGTACAGAAAGGGTCACCACTGAAAGACCTAATATGACCTTGAGGCACATGTGTCTGTACCTTCACAACCAGAATAAATGGGTAAATGTTTGCTAGACTCAGCTCCATAACAACCCAACATACTTTTCACATCCTCAATTCCTTCACTGAATAATTTTGGGGAAATCTGCTTCGGTCAACACAGAAGTAAATAATTTAAGTTGCAAAAGAAGAAATTAGTGGTCTCCAGGCCAAAGGAGCACATGAGCACTAGAAGGTAGAAAATGCAGCTTCAGTAACTGAAGTTGGAGCTCAAGGTTGCCTGTGACAAGAGGATCTTAACCCTGCATCTTTTTCCTCCTTATGCTCAAAAGGAATGGTTTTTGAGAAGTCACTTGGGAATGATTTCAATTCTAAATTTTCAGCTCAATGAGTACATACATACATAGAAAATAGGCCAAACATTTGGAAGAATTCAGTAAGTGACGAAGAACACACACACTAACAGATAAGGACAACTATTATCTCAATCTAAAGCAAAGGCATAAATCTTGTATTTGCAATAAAGATAAGGGAAGATTAGAAGATGTAAATCTCATTTTCTTTACATATTTCCCAGAATATTCGTACCACCACCAACACAAAAAAAAGCTAGTCATTTGCTGTGCTTAACTAAAACTCATTTTTCATATATACTAAATAATATTATATCAAAAATTTAACATACACATTGTATACATAAAATTTAAACTTAAAAATGAAACGACTGAATCCTTCCCACACAAAATCCGAGACAAGCATTAGGGCTCCATGGCTCAAGGGGCTAGGCCTCTGGCACAATAGCACCAATATAGTCTCCACCATGGACACTACAAAGCCAGCACCCAACACGCAGGTGCCTGACCGACTGTTTGACTTCGGGATAGGGGGACAGTATCAATCACCATGACCGAGTTCTTCACTAAGAAGCTGTACCAGCCTCACTGGAATCAATTCTCAGCCCCAACATTCACACAGAATTCACAACGTACATATTTCATCCACTGTCAACCTAAAGTGGAAATACAGTCAGTTTTGTTATTTGGCAATTATCTAGCTACCTGGCTGAATTCCCATTTTCAGATCAGAGAGGTTTGGGGTCCTATAGAGAGGCTGCAGAGTAGGAGGGGCCGACAGCCTATCAGGGGGCCCAGCAAGTAATGTTGAGTGTAATTCTGTGACAGTTGTGAGCTGGTGGTTATTACTCATGGACAGCCACACTGCAGAAACCACAAATTACCAAACATTAGCATGCATAAACAAGGGGGTACTCCTTCTCCAGAGAAACAGAACCAATAGGATGCACAGATAGACTCATTCGAAGGAATTGGTCACGTGCATATGGAGGCACGACCCAGGATCTGCAAGGTGAATCACAGACTGGAGACTCAGGAGAACCAATGGATTCCTTCCAGTCTGTGTCTGAAGGCCTGAGAACCAGGAGAACCGATGTTGTAGTTCCTACCTTAAGGCCACCAGGCTTTAGACCCAGGAAGAGCCAATGTTTCAGTTCAAGTCTGAAGGTAGGAAAAGAGCCAATATTCCAGTTTATGGGCAGGAAGAATTTTCTTAGTTGGGACAGGGTCAGCCTTTTTGTTGTATTTAGGCCTTCAACTGATTGGACAAAGCCCAGCCACATTAGGGAGCGCAATCTGCTTGACTCAGTCTACCAATTCACATGTTAATCTCACCCAAAAACACCTTCAGAGAAACATCCAGAATGTTTGATCAAATACCCGGGCAACCCATAATCCAGTCAACTTGACACATAAAATCACCATCACAAAAGGTTTAGTGGCTTGAAAAAGACTTAACTACCACGATTTCACCCAATTCTCAAAAACAAACACTTCAGTCTAGTAGAGCTGGGGGAAGGAGTAAAGAGATGGTTTCTGAGGGACATGCGCAAGTTGGGCCTGGGGAACCAAAGCCCACAAGTCATAACCACCCCCAAGAAAACACAGTTTTCTGGGCCTGGGGTCGAAACAGGTGAAGGTCTGGGCTGTACCTGTAACAGTGGGGAACTGCAACCCACTCCATCATTGCCTTTTACGTTGTTTCTGTAAGTGCTGACTCTGACTAATATGCAATTATAAGTAAACAGCTGGTTTGTATAAGAATCCTAGAAACTAACTTCAAAAGATACAGACTCCCACCTTCAGGCATCCCAGCTGCAGGAGATTTGCTGACCTCCAACCGCGAAGCTGGGATGACTAAAGCGGGATGACTAAAGCAGGATGACGCACACCGGACCGTCACTTACCTCATTGGAATGGACTGTGCTCGTCTGCACATAGAAAACTTTTCCATCCCTTCGCTTGATCTTTCTGTTCTGTTCCTCTCTCCCTCCTTGTAAAAACCTCTGCCTCCACTGAGATATGAAGATGGGCTTTGAGACGTGAGTCCCCCCATCTTCCAGGTGGCTGGCATTTGCAAACAAACCACTTTCCTTCACATCAGCACCTGCCTCTCAAGTACTGGCTTTCGTAGTGGCAGGCAGCCAACCAGACCTGCTTTCGGTTACATGCCAAGCTTGACAGGACAGCTGCCTGCATAGGAGACGTAATGAAAGGGCAGTTAGGCCAGACTTCTCAGCACCAGCCCAGAGACAAAAAGCAGCAAAGAAATCCATAAACTACCATAAGTCATTCAACAGTGTTACGGGTTTCTGCTATGCACTGGACACTGTGCTGGACATTTCAGATACAAATATGAATAAGAAATGTATTCTTTCCCCCAGAATCTCACAGTCTGGTAGCAAACACCTTATGCAAACAGATAATGGTCACCCATTCTGGAAAGTTCACATGGCAATGATCTTTGCCAGGCTGGTTTGATTCCAACAGGAAGTGGGCAGCACAATGTAAAGTGTATCCGATGTCTTCTGCCCAAAATACACCCTCTTCTCTCCACTTCCTCCCACCATGGCAATAATTCCTGAAATTCTATCCAGATCTGTGTTAACAACGACAACAAAAACTCAGCTGGAAAGACTGCCAACCTAAACCTACTTTCCTACTTCTAGTTGAAATTACCCACAGGAAGAAAATAGGTGTTTTGAGAGGTGAGGAAAGAAACAAGAACTAATTTGGAAGATAGAGCACTATAGCCAAAAAGAATGCAGGGAAATGGTACCTAGGGACAGGAGGTGATCTCTGAAAAGAAAGGGAAAAGGCAAATTCATAATCTTTAAACGTGAGAATCCATTAACTTCCTAATTTCAAATGGAAGCTGCCTCCAGAACGTTTGCTCACTTCAAAATTCTTCCTAGGGCTGATCCTTCCCCCTTTTCTTTCCCCAGAGGGAAGAAGAGACCCAGTGAGGGGTCTCTGCCACCATCTCCCTAAGGAATAGCTATCATGTCCCTTAAATGCTCTGGTCCCTAACCTGACCGCAATTATTCTGCTTTCCTGGAGTGTTTGGGTGGTCATAGTTTGGGGATGGGGAGGTGGCGGTGGAAAACTAAAGAGGGTTTGATAGGCCCATATGCCAGAAAAAGAGGAAGATATGGATGAATAAATATTCATTTAAGGAAAGACAGGCTTACAAAGGAAAAGAAAACTAGAAAAAGAAAGCTTTTAATTGATACATGCTCAAAATGTTCTCAGTTATTATTCTCTTCCATTCACCTGGCTGGCCACTTCTCATAGATCCATATCTGTTCTTTTCCTTTAAACTCCAGATTTCTCCTCTCACTTACTGGGCATTGAAAGTAGTAACAGAAAAATTTCAATCACTTTTTAGTATTATATTTTTAATCCTCACCCAAGGATATGTTTACTGATTTTAGAGAGAGGAAGAAAGAGACAGAAACATTGATATGAGAGACATTGATCAGTTGCCTCCTGTACACACCCCAACCGGGGATTGAACCCACAACCTAGGTATGTGCCCTGATCAAACCTACAACCTTTTGGTGTATGAGACGATGCTCCAACCAATGAAGCCACCCAGCCAGGGCTTCAATTGCTTTTTAATTGCATTTTCTGTGACTTGGTTCCTTTAGATTCCAAACATTATGGACAAAACTAGATTAAATGTACCCAATGCAAGGTTAAAATCTTCAGGCACAAAAATCCATTAACTTTCTAATACTTTCAGAGGATGAACCTAATTTCAAAGGAAAGCTGCCTCCAGAGTATATTGTTAAGCCTGTCTGGATACAATTTGTTTTGACAAACACTCTAGAAATTCACATAAAATTCCACTGAACTACATTTAAATTGTCCATAGAGCAAAAAATATTTTTTGACAGTTTCAAATGAATCCTAAAGGTTGACAATGCTTGAAAGGAAAACAGTAAAAAAAAAAAAAAAAAAAAAAAAAGTATACAGCAATGATGGATGAGTTAGAAACCATAGTTCTGGGTGATTTACCTCAATGAAAGAGACTACCTACATTTAATTTGGTTAGTGTAGTTCATCTGGAGGCCCTAAATCTCTTTCTCTACAGGTTTTATTGTGAAAAAATTTTAAAAAATTTTCTTCAAAGTATCAAAAAACAAAATTAGTTATTAATGAAGTACTAGAATGTAAAAATGTTTTCCTCCGTGAACTATCAATATATCTTTTAGTAGCTGTAATCCCTTTTCATTCATTAGTTTTCCTACTGTGGCCTGAAGAGAATCAATACATGATAAGATAAAGTTTTCCTAAAGCACCCTTCATTTGTAGGAACCCCTAAATGCCAATTTCACAGACTGTATAGTGGTCAAATCATCAATTACTTTGTACACTGAATTACCTTACTGAACAGATTTTATGGAAAATATTTTCACATGCCACTCTCAGAATTGGTATTAGAAAATTTTAAACACATGCAAACTCTCCCATTGCCTAATTCTCTCTCACTGAACCAATATAGAATTAGCTTTTATTAATTTTCCCACAAATGAAAGGGCAAGTTGCAAATCATTTTTAATTATAAGTAAACTGGAGAGAAGCATGTACATTATTCAAAGTTGAGGAGTGGGCGAGGGGAATTTCCCACGTTGGAACTTAAATGCCTTTTCTGTCTCACTGCTCCCTCAAGATCGTATCTCATCTGATCCTCCCATCACAACTCCAGTTGGCAGACCTGCAGAGTCTTGTGACTTTCCAGCCTTTGAGACTCAGCTCAGGTAGCTCCTCCATGAAGCCTTCCCAGATTACCCAGGGTATCATGATTTCAAAGTATCGACTGCTTCTGCCACTAACCTACAGTTGGGTGGCATTACTTGAGTAAAATTCCAGCTTTCTATGGACCACTTGTTACAGATGCTGATGAAGCAATGAGTGATGAATTGGATTAGATGTCCTGAGAACCAGATTAACACCTTTTTTTTTTTTTACTTATACTCCCAACTAGACTATGAACTTCTTTTAACACAGTTATCATGTTGTTTATCCTCTTTACATTCCACTTAGTAACATTTGTTATTAAGGGTGGTCACATCCATTTGTGTAGAAGATTTCCTGCACTGAGAAACCATTTTCAACGATTTGTGTAGGAGGCCTACCTCTGAGACTAGAAATGGAAACTGGCGGTCCAAAAGGGTAGGACCCTGGCACTCTTGATTTTAATGGCAGTAGCAGGGCCAAGAAGACAGCTCCCAGGGCCAATGACATCATCATACAGTGAGAACCAGGGAATCAGGAAAGAATGCCAGGAAGGAGCCACTAGAGCTTCAGGATAAATACCCCAAATGCCTGGACCTAGGACAGGATTTGTGACCCCTGAGTTCAAGCTCACTATGAGAGAATCAGAAATCCATATTCTGTAAGGGTTTTTTAAAGAAATTCTTTTGACATCCTCCAAATTTACCTTTTGTTTTCTACACATTAGGTTAAGTTGCTTTGAAAATCCAGTCTACCTCAATTCCATCAAGGGAAACGAATTATAGGTTTTGCCTTTGCCTAAGCAAACATAGGACCAGAAGAACATGGAAGGAAGGGCAACACAACCAAGTTAAAGAAACCTTATGGAATGGGGTGATTTGGAGGTAGAATGGGGTCCACCTACCTGGCTCTAAGTCCCAGAAGGTCTAGAGTGTGTTTTACCAAGGATGGCAGCATTTTAAAACAGACAAACAATGCATTATTTGGAATAACTGCCCTTCCTCACACAAAAACACAAAAGGACACTTGCGTTAAAAGTTGAACGTGTGTTATCTGCAAAAATTCAGAAAATGCATTCTGGATATCAGTATGTTCTGTAGTACGGAATAAAGCATTATTGAGCAAAGATTATTATACTCTTTAATGAATAATAAGCTTTTTCCCTTTCACAGTATAAACAAGGTCTGTTTTCCCAATTATTTTTGTACAAAAGGTACACACTATTCTTCCAACGTAAAAGTAATGCTGAAGCTCAGCTAAAAGATTGCAGACAGTACTTACTAGAGTTACTCTGTATACATATTTTTTTATTTTTAAAATATTTTATTTATTTATTTTTATTTATTTTTTTTTTTTAATTTTTATTTTCATTGTTGATCTTGTACAGTTTTCTGTCTTTTATTCTCACCCGAACCCTCTGTATACATATTTTTAATGACAACATTTGTCTTATGTATTGTGAAATAGCTTTTCTGTGGTATTAACTACTTTTAAGATAATACAAATACCAAATAACAAATTTAAATTTTTAAAATTAAAGTTATTGGGGTGACATTGGTCAGTAAGATCGTATAGGTTTTAAGTGTACATTTCTATGGCACAAGATCTGTGTGTTGCACTGTGTGCCCACCTCCCCAAGTCCAATCTTCTTCCATCACCATGTATCTGGCCCCCTTTACCCTTTACTACCCCCCACCTGCTTCCCTCTGGTAACCACCATACTCTCGTCCATGTCTGTGAGGTTTATATCATACGCATGAGTGAAATCATACGGTTCTTAGCTTTTTCTGACTAATTTCACTTAGCATAATATTCTCAAGGTCCATCCATGTTATAGAATTTAAAATTAAACTATCTAGAAATTTCCTACCTTTGTCCCAATAATGTAAAATAAAATTCTAACTAATCGTATACTTATAAAGTTATATACTTATGACTTACATAAATTTATATTATGTTATATGCTTAAAAATTTTAAGTATACATTCTTGAATTCTCTTAAATACAAATATAAATTCTCAAGATAAATTTATTAACATTTCAGTGCTTCGCATTTTTTAAAATTGATTTTAAAGAGAAAGAAGAAGGGAAAGGATGGAGTAAGGGGAAGAGAGGAAACTATCCATTCATTGTCTCACTTATTTATGCATTCATCGATTGACTCTTGTATGTGCCCTGATTGGGGATCAAACCTGCAACCTTGATGTATCAGGATGATATCTAATCAGCTGAGCTACCCAGCCAGCACAGTGCTTCACATCTTTAAATTTGTTCAATATTCCAGTGGAAGCAACAGAATTGTGGTTCAGTTCTTACATGAAATTTGCTGAAATTTTTTGAGATACTCATATAATTGTTAAAACCGTTTGTTTTGAGGTGAGACAAACAGTAAATCTGAAAGACTGGATCAAATTTCTCTTGTTTACCTTAAAGTTTACCTATCAAATTTAATTTAAATATTTGATTTTTAAAAATATAACATCAGCATGAAATTTGGGGTAATTGTTTTCCCTGGAAAGATATGAGGTCTGTCCAGAAGGCATCCAGCCATGTAATATGAAAAATAGAGACATTTATTGAAGAAGATACAAGAAACATTGTACATTGGACAATGATGCCTCAGTCCCTTTCAAAGTAGACACCTTGGGACCTCACACAGTTCTCCCAATCACCATAAGCTGCCCTGTTGTACTTTCCTGAATCTCACTGATGGTCTGAAATCTTTCCTCTCAAGGTGATTTTAGTTTCAGGAAAAGTCAGAAGTCCCAAGGCACCAGAGCTGGACTCTCAGGGGACTGAGTCACCTGGGTGATCTGATGTTTTGCCAAAAAACTCTGCATGAGACATGATGCATGAGTGGGCACATTGTCATGATGAAGCTGCCTATCAGCAGTTGCCCAGAGCTGCGGCCTTCTGAATCATCTGAATAGTTTCCTCAGAGGAATGTTCAAGCTTAAAGCAAAATTTGATGCAGATTCATTGCTTTACTTGCTCAGTCATTTTGAATGTGACAGCCACACAGTACACATGCTCACTCAATGGCGTCTACCACACCCCCTGACTAGTACAGTGAAGTTGTCATTGTTCAGGCATGTGAATTCCAGTCCACTCTCCTTGGCTGCCAGGTTACACTGATGTCACACAAACCGTTCTCATTACATAAACAATGGCTGGACTTTTTCCATACAGACCTCCTATGAAATAGAATTCTTCCTTCCAAAGGAAGAAAAATTCTTATTTTTTTTAAATCCTCACCTGAGGACACGCTTATTGATTTTAGAGAGAAGAGAAGGAACAGAGAGTGAGAGAGGGGAATAAAAACCATCAATGTGAGAGAAACACCGATCGCTTGCCTCTCAAAACACACCCTGACCAGGGACCAAACGTCCAACCTAGGTATGTGCCGGGAATCAAAACTGTGACTTTTCGTTTTATGGAGTGATGCTCTAACCAACTGAGCCACATTGGCTGGGGCAGAAAAATTCTTTCTTTTTTCCCCCCCAAAACTTCACTCAATATATTTCTCTAAGAAGTAAAATTTTATATGTCTGGGAAATGAGGTATTGAACATGCTCAAAACTAAAAAATATTAGCTAAAAAGTACTTAACATAAAAATTACAATAGAAGACATCAAATATATTCTATACCAATCGGGCACTACTTTTTACGATACAAAAGATACTTATAGAACTTTAGTATCAGCATAAAATAATTATATTTTGTTGGAGCATAAAATAACTATATTTTATATAGTATTAGAGTGGGGAGGAACCTGGTTATTCAATATTATCTTTGATTGAGTTCTATGTAAATAGAATTTTACTATTAAGAACTATTTTGGTATAAAAAGTAATCAGATCCAAGTGTTTAGGGATAACCTGAGATGTTAGAAAAAGTGTATACAATCAAAACAGGTTCCTTAAATGGCATTAATAATTAAATGCATTAAGTATAATTAAATGGCCTTAAAATATTAGAAACAGTAACAATTACAAAATGTCATTTAACCACTGTTATTGGTATTTACCTAAGTACTGAAGAAGTGAAAACATTGGAGAAGGAATACTTTCAGGCCAGAATGAGGAAAAAAGGTTTGGATAACATTTAAAACACTTATTGATCACTAAGAAGCAAGGGGGTCTATGGAATAATAATTCTTCCAATGGAGCACCTAACTGCAGGTAAGTAGAGAATTCCATCAGCAGGCAATTTACTGCACTTAAGGGAAAATGCTGTCACTTTCAGGGAGTCCTTGATTTCTTACTTCTCTGAGGGACTTTCAACTTGGTCGGCCTCCTTTAGACGGAGGAAAGTGAAAGCTGACTTCAGTGTGCCATCGCCACTCTGCTGTGAATAGCAAAGGAAGGAGAACCACAGAAAACCGTAGAGTCCAGTGTAAGCTGTTCTCCACTGAATGGGAACAAGGCTAAAGTTGGTCAGCTGTAACAGAAAGAGAGAGCATATTAGGGCATCACGCAAATCAAAGCCGGGAGTCAGCACTCTGAGTGGTTTAAAACTCACCTGTCCAGGGAGCATTCGAGGTCTTGCTCCCAGGCATATGTTGTCAGTTTGGCTCAAATAAATTCTTATAAAAAATGTTTTAAAAACTCACCTGTACAAAAGGCCAGTACATCAGACCACACTGGAATTAAAACAAACAAACAAACAAACAACAACAAAAAAAACTATATTAGAATGCCTTTAGTCACACACACACACACCAAATCCCACAATTCATTTGATGGAAGATTAAGAAACGCCAGGCAGATGGAATTCGGAAGTGATAACATACGTCAGACTAAACCAATTACATTAAGGTCTCTTAAGTAGAAGAGTGTGGGAAGTTGTGGAAAAAGCTGTTAGGTACAAGACGTTTATATTATAGTCACAGATCCAGAATGAAAAGTCTACCAGAATCAGTATCAATTCTGTTAGACAGCTGCTTTCAAAATAACAACATATATCTGTACGTTGCAATTTTCCTGTTATCACAAGCAAATGATACAGGAATATATTTATAAAAGGATCATCAATAAATTTTTTAAACTATACCAAACTATTCTTTATGGAATGATTTGCTAATAATATATTTTACTATTTCATGCTAAAGAAAATGTTTAGTTGACTTTTTTGTTTTTTACAAAATATTTCAAGGTAGACTTATTTTAATAGGATTTAACCTGTACATTCTGACCAAAAAAAATCATGAGGATGGATTTTTTTCAAAGATATAGGTCTTGGTATGTAAATTTTATCTAAAAAAAGTAGAGGTTTTTTTTTTTAAAAAAAAAGCCTTTAAAAGTAGTGTTATACTAATAGTATAAAGGTGGTGTTATTTTCTCTTTTATTTTACCATTTTGTATTTCCTACAGTTTCTACAATAAGCCATTGCAATAAAAGTTATTTAAAATAGGCCCTGACTAGGTAGCTCAGTTAGTTAGAGCATCATCCCAGTACTCCAAAGTTGCGGGTTTGATCCCTGGTCAGAGCACATACAAGAATCAACAAATGAATGCACAAATAAGCTGGGAACAACAAGCTGATGGGTCCCTTTCTCTAAAAGAAATAAATTTTAAAAATCTACTTAAAATATAAACTTACTTAACAATTTACCACTTTAGCAAAAAGGATCAGAAAAGTAAACTCATCCAAACCTGGCTTTACTTCTTATAGCAATTGTTTTCTTTCAGGACGTAACATCATCCAGTGCACAGAGCTTGGTCTCCCCATTCCCCACTAAAAGGCAGAAGGACTCCTCGGAGAAATGGCTGGTTGCAGGGCTGGGGTGGGGGGAGGGGTAAAGATAAAAGATGACCTGGGACAAAGTAAGGATGTGAATTTTTTAAAAAATGGGGTTGTCAGAAGAACATAGGAGCCAGCTTGAAGGGATTCTCACTGGCCAAATCTGGGACACTTAAGCACCCCAAATAATTACAGTAATGAATTGTAAGCTGTTAAAAAATGAGAATCCCTGAGTCCATACTGCTAATAACTAGAGAATTAAGTGACTAAACAACTGAGATGGAAGAGCAGGCATTTGTCTGCAGGAGATCGCTGAGCACCACCCAGGAAACGTGGGACCGGTGCTGGAGTTGGAAACATCATTTGGCAACCGTCGCCACAGGAAAGACTGGTTCAGGCGCTAGGGTGGATATCCTGATGAGGAAGAGGACATGTATTTAAATGGTCTTAAAGTGACTCCCTACAGATTGCTTATTAGTTTCAAGAGGAAAAATAGGAGGTAGGCAGTAGGAAAATCAGACACCTTGACCTGACAGTCAAAATTAACATCTCCAGTCAGGGACAGAAGGACATCGGCACCTTCTGTTGTGATACCCTTGAGGAGGATGCATCACCACAAATGGCATGTTCCAGCCAGGAATGTACACTATCACCTGCATCTAGCTGTGAGAAAATGACAGACAAACCCCCAAAAAGCAAATGCTTCATTTGGTTTCTTTTTAAAGAGGACTATATCCTTAAAAAATATCAGCATTATAATAGATTTTAGGAGAGCCAACAAAATGTTCCCAATTCATGGGGACTAAAGAGACATAAGAGCTAAATGCACTACCTGAGCCTAGGCTACATCCTGTACTGGAAGGAAAAGAAATGCTACAAAGGCCATGAGACAGTCAATTGACAAAAATGGATGGTACATGATATAAAAGGATTATTATCATTGTTAAGTTTATTGAAGTTAGTAACTATGCTGTGGTTATGAGGACATCTTTTAAACAAACAGATTTTTTTTTTGAGAGGGAAGGGAGGGAGAAAGAGAAAAAGAGAAACATTGATGTGAGAGAGAAACATCGATAGGCTGCTTCTCGGGAACCAAACCTGTAACCCAGGCTTGTGCCCTGACAAGGAATCGAGCCAGTGACCCTTTGCTTTGCAGGATGATGCCCAGCCGACTGAGCCACACCACACCAGTCAGGGCTGAACAACTTTATTCTTGGAAAATAGATACTGGAGTATCTGGGATAAGTGGTAATTCCATGCATAAACTAATTCAAACAATTCAGAAAAACAGACAGAATGATGGATGGATAGAGCAAGCAAATAATAAATGAGGCAAAATGTTAATAGGCGAATTTAAGTAAGGGGTATATGGATTTTTCTCACATAAATAACTGATTATTACATCTGTGAGAAGCTCAGCAGGGCAATTCTGAGGATTAGGAGACTTTATAATGGATATAGGTAGTCAGAGAAGGTTTTCTTAGACCCCGGCCTGGTGGCTCAGTTGGTTGGAGCATTGTCCCATACACCAAAAGGTTGCGGGTGCCATCCCCAGTCCAGGCATGCATGGGAGACAACCAAATGATGTTTCTCTCTGTGTGTCTCTCTCTCATTCTTTCTCCCTTCCTCTCTCTCTAAAATCAATGGACATATCCTTGGATGAGGATTACTTTTTTTAAAAAAGGCTTTCTCAGGAAATGATGTATAAACTGAGGTAAGAAGGAAGGGGAGGTGTGAGTCTAGGGACAGGCTAGGTTGGAAAGAGGCTGCCATGTTCCAAGAAAAGAAAAACTTCAAGAGCGGTTGAGGCATGGAGCGGGGAGAGGTAGGCATGAGATGAGGCTGGGTCAGGAGCCTATAGGTGGACAGAACCACCTCTCGGAGGACAAGTTCCTGGACCCCTGGCGTGGCCTCTCAGACATAAATGTTTTAAGGACTGTTTTGCATGGAGTATCAGAGCAAGTGAAGGTGGTGTTGACTTCCCCATCAAATATTTGAGAGGCAAGTTCTCTTTTTACAGGCTGGTCTCTTCCTCCAGATGGTGAACTCCTGCCAGGCAGGAGTTCAGGTTCATTTCGAAATCCTTAGCTCTGTTATGGCGTTGGTGTTGGCAAACAGTAGATGCTGTCAAAGACTCAAACCAGATTCCACAGAGAAGCAAGGAAAAGGTCAGCCAAGGCCCAAGGGATCCAGATCTGAACAAGGTGCACAGTAGGCTCCACATTTCTGTTAGTGCCATAGGTAGAACCTCTGGGACAAGGTGTCAAAGGAGGACCAGAGGCCCTGGCGACTGGAACTGAGCTCCTCCTTCTTCAGGGAGACTGAGCTCCCCATGTGCAGACGTGGCCTGGCTCACCATTCAGGCCACCCATGTGGGTATTCTTTGAACTGCTGTCGTTACTTTTCTGTAATTTTTAAGTCATTCCATATTAAAGTGTTTAAAAACTATATAAAAGAAAACAATGTGGAGTTGAATTCCTGCTGCTGAACTTTGGAGCCTGCCAGGAACAGAACTTCTGTAACAACAAATATGTCTGGAAGGCTGTGGTCCAAGGCCATTTTTGCTGGCCATAAACGGGGTCTCTGGAACCAGAGGGAACACACAGCTCATCTTAAAATTGAAGGTGTTTATGCTCGAGATGAAACTGAATTCTATCTAGGAAAGAGAAGTGCTTATGTGTACAAAGCCAAGAACAACACGGTGACTCCTGGTGGTAAACCAAACAAAACCAGAGTAATCTGGGGAAAGGTAACTCGTGCTCATGGAAACAGTGGCATGGTTCGTGCTCAATTCCGAAGCAACCTTCCTGCTAAGGCCATTGGACACAGAATCCGTGTAATGCTGTACCCCTCCAGGATTTAAACTTACTGATAAATAACAACCCTGACTGTGTGGCTCAGCTGGGGGCCCTCTGGCAAAGCGAAGGATTCCAGATTGGGGGACATGGTTGGGATGCAGGTTCCGTCCCAGGTCAAGATGCAAAGGGGAGCCAACTAATAAATGTTTCTCTCACACGTCTATGGTTCTCATCTTTTTCTCCCCCTCTCCCCTCTCAAATAAGTAAATAAAATCTATTTTAAAAAGGAAAAAAAGAAAAAAATGTAATATCATATGTATTCCTAAGAGATAATATATCTGAACCACCATTAGTTGCAGCTGGTAAAAGGAGAAATTGCCTGCTATTTGTGCAAAATAAAAATGAAAACAAAAACAAAAAAGGTCAAGTATTGTTTACATGTAAACAACAAATAAACTAGGCATGTCTTACCCACCTTCGCCAGAAGAGCTTGGAATGGACAGGGGGATAATTCCTCAGCAACAAAGAGCCAGTCCTACCTACTCTCACATAGCCCCTGGCCCATGAGAGTCTTTTGTGACAGGTTCCTATAGGGTGCTTCCTTCTTCTGTGCTCTTAGTTTCATTGATCAGACTTCAATCAAAACATAGTTTGAACTCAATTTCTTCCATAGGTAATACCTATAGCTCTGAGCTCTCTTCTGTGCATCTGGAAAACTCCCTCTGAGTACCCCAAAAGTATCTGGAATTCAACATTTCCCATGCTGAACTCAGCTATCTTGTTTCTTAAACTGACTCACTGGCCTCTACATCCGATCTCAAGTTACTGAAATCAGAGACCTGTGGGTCATCCTAGATGTGTTCTTGCCCATAATCCCAATTTCCCATTATCCAGACCTACCAACTTTACCTTCTAAATATTTCTCCTATTATTCCTATTCCCACTCCTTCCTTATTTCTTATATGAACTTGGTTACAATAGCTCCCTTACTTGGTTTTTCTTGCCACTACTATTACTGGAGTTCAAGATCTTTAGCATAGCATTCAACATGCAAAACAGGTAACCTGTATGTCTTCACCAAGGGAGGAGGATCTGAAACATGCAAATCCCTGCCTAAAGTCCCTTTCTTTTGCAATTCTGCTTGTTTGTTCTTTTTATAAATGTTTGATGTACATATCTCCATAAGATCTATGACATCATGACTTGCTCCTTTTTCCACAATAAAGCAGAACAAAATCACATCTGGGTGTCACCATGGGCCCGGCCCGAGAGTTTTGCATACTCTTCGAGCATAGGAGTTCAGGGAAAGCATGTGGCTTCTGTCCTCCCTGTCATCTGCCTTCCAGCCATCAGGTGGATGATGCTGGTTCTGGGGCTTGGTATCATTCACTAGAAGATGCTAGAAGCAGCACAGGCAATTGCTGCTTCTAATACTGAAAAGCAACCTCATTGTAATTTAATAGAACCAAACATGTCCTAGGCCAGGGGTGGAAAGCATCTGTTTTGCTAAGCCTTAAGAACCCTGCTCAACAACTCTTCATTGAATTAATTAATACATATTTGTCGGACTGTATTGTGTATATTTCTACTGAGCAAACAGGACAAGAAGTGACTTGCTTCAAGCCTAGACATAACCGTAGGAAAATATCATCATTCTCTGTAAAGACCTTTATAAGGTTAAGAAGGTTCCTTGCATAGGGACTCAACAGAATGCAACCTGGAAACCCTGACTCTGAATCCGGGAATGATCCCATTTGCATTTTGTCATTCTTGCAATAACCTCTTTGGTTCTGAAACTCACTAAATTATAATCACTAACAACAGTAAATATAAGGACATCAGAAATCATTGAGAACACTGACTACAATTCAGAGACACTCACATATAGACACTCTTCAAATTTCTTTTTAGTTAGCTATCAAAACGTAAGATTTCTCTGTCAAAATATTGTATCTTTGCATCAACCTACAGTAGCCCTAGTTTAAGAATATCTTTGTTAAAATGTATATAATGTGTACAATATACAAAAACATCTTGGTTGCATTTTCAAAAGTCTATCTTACCTTATATGTATTCCAGAATTTCTGTTTCAGGTCCAAAAATATGTCATCCTTTCCCTGAAGGATACTCATACCTATTGGCAAAAACACACACCAAAAGAATGTTAAAAGATTCAGTAGGAAGAATACTGTGTAACAGTTCAAGTTTCCTATTTCTTTTTATTTTATTTTAATGGTTGTTCAAGTACAGTTTTCTGCCTTTTACTCCGATCCCAGCCCACCAAATTTCCTATTTCAATGTGTAAAGTAACCACCACTATCCCTCACTCAATATATGTCTCTTCTGAGTCAACACAGAAGACAGAATATAACATCATTTCTAAAACTAGATAATTTTTATCCTTACCTGAGGATATGTCTTATTGCTTTTAGAGAGAGAGGAAGGGGGAGAGAGAGAGAGACATCAATCGGTTGCCTCCCGTACACAACCCAACCAGGGATCAAACCACAAACATGTGCCCTGACCAGGAATCAAACCTGCAACCTTTCGGTCGTGGGATGACACTCCAACCAGCTGAGCCACTCAGGGCTAAAACTAGATAAATGTTTAAAGGAATGATAAACATTAAGTAAGAATAGAAGCGTATAAAAGTTATAGGGGTTACCCTGGCCAGTGTGGCTCAGTTGATTGGAAAGTCATCCCATAGTCGAAAGGTTGCAAGTTCAATTCCTGGTCAGAGCACATACCTAGGTTGTAGGTTCCATCCGCAGTCTGGGAGCATACTGGAGGCAACCAACTGATGCTTCTCTCTCACATCAATGTTTCTCTCTCTGCCTTCCTATCTCCCTTTCTCTATCTAAAAGCAATAAAAAAAATGTCCTCGGTTGAGAATAAAAGAAAAAAATTATAGGGGACTGATTGTTTTAAAACTAATTTACAAAAACAGCAGTGTTAGGATAGTGAGACTATTGGTGACTTTTCTTCTCTCCATTTCAAACTGTCTGTGGAATGCTTGAAATTTAAAAAAATTAATTAACCTTTTTATTAAAAAAAAAAAAAGGCTGACGGACCCTGGGTATTCTGGCAAGAGGCTTTTTAGTAATAATTGGAAAGCAGAACACCAATTCAGCCTTCCTAAAGAAATTTTGAAAACTTTTATGTTTAACAATCCTGAAAAGAAATTCAGGGAGCAAGGACAAAACCCTCCTGTTTTAGGAAGGGTGAAAAAATGAGGGCTTTAAAAATTCTTCCCCAGCCCTGGCCAGGTGGCTCCGTTGGTTGGAGCATCATTCCAGACACCAAAAGGCTGCAGGTGCAACTCCCAGTGAGGGCACGTACTAGGTGGTGCGTTTGATCCCCAGTTGGGACACATACAGGAAGCAACCAATCGATTGGTTCTCTCTCACGCCTATGTTTCTCTCTCTTCTCTCTTTGTCTCTCTCTCTGAAATCAATAAACACATTCTTGAGTGATGATTAAAAAAAATTTCCCCAACTCCTACTAGGAGGAAGGGGAAATAAAATCTTTTTAGTCTTTGCAGGGGATTCTTACAACAGGACTCTCAGAAGACCCAGCAAGAATATAGGTAATACCTCATTCCACTCACCCAGCACTAATTAAGTGCCAAGCACTTTATGTG
This sequence comes from Glossophaga mutica, assembly GCA_039655065.1. Lineage (NCBI taxonomy): Eukaryota > Metazoa > Chordata > Mammalia > Chiroptera > Phyllostomidae > Glossophaga > Glossophaga mutica. The sequence goes on from CM077305.1 coordinate 103,207,217, forward strand.
CACTATTTCATTTGACCCTCCTAACCATCAGCTTGAGGATGGAAGGGTTTCTGAGAAGGAAAAGAGCTCTGGGAGGTTAACAGTGGTCTGAGACCAACCCAGGTGTGGATTCCAAACCAGACCTCTTAATCACTACTCAAGCTACCCAACACTCAAGGACCATTAGATATGGGCAGTTTCCAAGTCGCAAGTGCCTCCACCAGGTCCCGCCTTCCCCCTTCATTTTAAAAGGAAGACAGGAAAACTGGACCAGAAATCTGAAAAGCAAAACAAAGACGTAGGCAGGACTCTATTTCAGGAGCCTTGGGCCTGAACCATAGGCCTCCCCAAGCTGTATTATTGAAGCACCTCTCGGTTTCAGGCATACTGATAACATTCATTGAGACTGAGAACATGGCATGAATGGTGTTGTCTTGAGGCAAGTCACTTAAACCCCTTTGAGCCTCCGTGTCCTCATCCGTAAAATGGGAATAATAAGAGTACCTGCCTCACTGGGTTGTTTGAGGATTAAATGGGAATCTGATTCCCAAACTCCCAAGCGCCTGGCTCCCAACCCCTTCACCAGTGTACAAGGCTACCGGTAACAGGCCAAAAGAATCAATCTGCAAATCTGGCAAGGAAGTCACACCCTGGGAACAGACACATATCTGACAAACCAGGGGATCCCCGCTCTCGAGTTCTCCATTCCCCCGACCTCAGTGATCCCGTGGGCCATGTGGTTGGCTGAGATTACATCAAGCAGTCCTGTCTTTCTAGTTTTCTGTGGGGTTCATGAAGAAAGGAACAGAATCTGCCCCTGCCCCAGGAAGATCTATGGGGCTACACAGGCTTCTACAAGGAGGTGACTTGACCATCCAAACCCAGTTTAGAAGGCACGTATAGCCACTGACAAGAAGACCCTCTTGGGGTGATCCGTGATCCCCAATGCCAAGGCCAGGCCCAGGACTCTGGATTTTCTTAGGGTATAGGTCTCCCTCCCCAGCCCATTCCCTTCCAGGCTATGGAAATTGAAGACGATGGAAGCCACAGAGCTCTTTCCACTATTTTTGGTGTTTAGGACACTGAGCAAGATTCCCCAGATGAGATCCCCAGACCATGAGTTTTCTGAGGGGTGGGCTCCCAGGATACTCACAGATATAGAGTCCTCTATGGCAGGGGTCCCCTCACATTTCGGTGGCTTTTGATGTAGGGATGGGCCCACTGCCCAGCAGGAAAATCTTAGCAAAGCAGGGAGAAGGCCCTGAGCTGAATTTTCTGGGGAGCCTGACAGGATCTCAGGCTCCATCCACAATGGTCCCATGGTGCCAAGTCCCCTCAGGTTTTGTCCACCAGTGATCAGGATGCCCCTGTGGAGGCCCCAGGAGCAGCACCACTAACCCACAACTAGATCAGGGTGGTTGTAGCTGCTATGACAGGGAGCTGGGGTCTCCTCGACACTCTCGTGGACATTTTTCAGGGGGAAATGGACCCCTAACCCGCCTCCTCCCATCCCATCCCATCCTAGCCCCTCACCCCCTGTGGTCTCCAGCCTTGGACCACTGCACAACCCTAGAATGCCAGCTGTGCTCCTGGTCCCCTTGATCCCTGACCCACTGGACGTTGGTCTCCTAAACCCTGGCCTCTCCAGCCATCTCCCAACTTCTCCTCGACCCTATTAATCCCTGGTCCCCAGACTCCTAGCCCCTCCCACCTTCACCTCCAGGCCCCTCCGGACTTCGAACACCGACCCCCGACCCCCACCCCCATCCCTCTATCCAGGGCTTACAACCCCGGTCCCAGCCCCTGCCTCAATTCCCCAAATCCTGAGCCTGGCCCCCAGCTCAAGTCCCCTGAACCCCGCCCAGGCATCTCACCGGTGTAGAATGCCGAAATGGCTACCGGTGCGCCCACTACTTGGTCACAAAGGACCTTGGTCAGGATGGCGCGCGGCGTGCGGCCCGGCACCGCGCGCTCCAGCAGGCGCTGCCACACGTAGTTGTAGTTGGCGTGGAAAACCACGGCCACTGTGGCCACGCACCGCGTCTGCCGCCAGTCGGCCGGGCCCCCGCGCAGCCGCTGCTGCAGTGCGTCGCCGGCCGAGCAGAGCGCTCCATAAAGCAGCACGTTCGAGAGCCACGGGTAGCGCCCAGCTGCGCGCGGCATTGCCCGCCACCAGCCCCCCATGCCGCGCAGTGGGGCCCAGCCTGCGACTGCCGCGGTCCCTGCATTCCGGACGCCTCCTTCCGCCACCTGCACCTGCCTCCTCCAGATGCACAGGAGCGATTGGGCAGCCCACGCACACCCCATCCGTGCCGGCCAATCCCGTGGCCACTAGCCGTTGTGCCGGCTGAGCTTTTGAAAAGAGGCTAGTCTCCAGCATTCTTGATCCATTTACAAGAAATGGCCATAATAGAAAAGATCTTGGAGGCAGAAAGGAGAGTAGTGGTTGTCAGGAGCTGGGGGCTGGGGTGGGGGTTGGGGGGTACTAGGTGACTGCTAATTGGTATGGAGTTCTTTTGCGGGGGGATGAAAATGTTCTATAATTAGATAATGGTAATGGTTGGACAGAAAAGCATTAAATACACTTTAAAATGGTGAATCTTATGGTATATGAGTTATATCTCTCCCAAAAAAGGTTTGGAGGTGGTAGCAGGGTGGGGGGTGGGGGTGGAGAATGGAAAGAGTGGATACTGAAACTCAGGTACCAAGTTGTCACTGTGTTTTAAATGTTTATGTGAAAAGAATTCACAGTTTCAACACACACAATGCACTAACTTTCGAGACAAATTGAAAATTTTAAATTTGAGGTCTTTCATGAATATAACTTCTTGAATACTGCCTCCCGATATACACGCTGAGCCTCCAGACACTATCCCAAAAGTAGAGGTTGGGGCGCGCGGGGGTGGGGGTGGGGCGGCGAGAGGCGGGGCATGGGAGACTCAAACAGCCGGTATAATCTCTAAGCTCCTGGAACTCAGGTTTCTCCTTGCTTCTCTCCCCGCTTTTTTCTTCCTTCACTGTAACCTCCAATCCCATTCTCATTCTCCCTCTCTCCCCTTTGTTTACCCTATTTTACTTTTTAAATTTTTAACTTTTAACTTTGAAGTAAATGATTCCAGACAGGAATAAAACTGCAAAAACAGTACAGAGTTCCCATACAATCTTCACCCAAGCAGGGGGGTGAGGGGTGGGGCCTGGAGACTACACATTCCACTACCCTCAAGGATCTTTTGGTTGGTCTAAATAATCAGAGAGGCATGAGAGATTGGCAAGAGGAAATAACCAAACTGAATACATACGTATGTATGGAAACCCCATATACGTGAGAGAGTCAGAGGGCCCCACATGGAGGAGGGGTTCAGATATAGAAAGGGAGATTGAGGTACTTGACACATCCTGAGCTAAGGATGAGGCAATACACCTTGTGGCTTCAGAAGGTCATTGCAGAGAGAGCACACGTTCAGTAATTAGTAACTTACCCTGCCATACAGGTAAGTCAAAAAAGGTTATCTCTGATCATCTTTTATTATGCGCAAGGTCACTAGTTCAAGTTCTTCTAGATAGTCAAGGGCAAAGCAAAAGGTTCCTTTAGCTCAGAATAATCCCCATACCATAGAGGCACATCTTGGGGTGACTCCTTCTGAGCCGTCACAGGACAGAATTCCTATATGCTCTTCAACCAAGCCTCCTGAAATATTATCTTACATAACCATAGCACAATTACCAAAGAAGGAAATAAGAATGATGGAATACTATTAGGTAACCTACATATCTTATTCAATTTATTGCCAATTGTTCCACTAAAGTCCTTTTGCCAACCTGGCATCCAAACCCAAATCACTTTTCATTGCATTGAATTGTCATACGTGGCCTTATTCTCCAATGTGGGTACTAACCAGTTATTTTGTAGACTGTTCCTCTATTTGTCAACCCCATTGTTATGGGCTGAATTGTGTTCCCTAAAAAAAATCCATACTCAATCAAATCCACACCCAAATCAATCCATTGAAGCCTTAACTCCCATGTGACTATTTGCAGACAGGGTCTTTAAAGAGGTGACTGAGTCAAAAATGAGGATCTTAGGATAGGTCCGAATCCACTGTGACTGGTCTCCTTCTAAGAGGAACTTTGGACACACAGAGACACCTGGGCAAAGCATGCATGTAGGAAAGGTCGTGGGAAGACATGGTGGGAAGGAGGATGTCTGCAAGCCAGGGAGAAAGGCCTCCGAAGAAACCAACCCAGCTGACACCTACACCTTGGACTTCTCTAGCCTCCAGAACTGTGAGAAAATAACTTGTGTTTTTTAAACCTACTGTAACAGAGTGCAGCCAAGCGGGGGGGGCAAGGGGGGGCCAAATAAGGATTTGGAGAGGGGTCCAGAACTCAAGGTGTCCAGAAAGTATTAGAAAGATATATAGGATGGCCTCACCCCCCGCCACAGGTGTGAGCTGGGGGAAGGGACACATGGAACAGGGCCATTGAGAGCTGTTTTACATAGCAACAGCTTTGCAGCTAACCTCTGGAATGGTCATTTAACATATCTATAACTTTTAACTGGTTTCAGAGATATGTTAAATAGCTGTGGCCATGCTTTGAGCCAGGGGATGGAAGTGACTTCCACTCAAGATGTAACTGGGAGGCAATTCCCCCTGGTTATGGTGCCTGAGAAAGCTTGGAGATGATTGGCTCCACGCCATAGGGCCACACCTGCCCAGATTCACGATGGCAGCCCAGTAAAGCTGGAGGGACACAGGAGTGCTGGCAAGTGTAGCCGAATGTGGGAGGAGTCAGAAATGGGGCTGCAGAGGAGGATTGACACGAGGATGTAAACCGAGATGCGGTAGCCATTTGGGGGTGGGGACCACAAGGCTTTGCCAGAGTGCAGACGCCAGTAGCTTTGGTGGAGGGGAGAACCATGGGGCTTTGGCCAGAGTGGGGATCCCCGCAGCCACATGAGGGAGAAGCACCATGCAGCTTTAGCAGAGAACTGCCACTTGGCTTTGACAGAATGGTGACCACCCCCTGCAGCTTTGCTGGGGGAGAACCACATGGTGTTGGCAGAGTGGAGACCCCCTCGCAGCTTTGCCAAGGAGAGCCACACGGCTTTGCCAGAGTGCAGACCCCCACAGCTTTGGTGAAAAGAGAGAACCACACGGCTTTGGCCAGAGTGGGAACCCCGCAGCCATGTGAGGGAGAATTACCATGTGGCTTTAGCAGAGAACCACAACTCGGCTTTGGCAGAGTGGAGACCTCCCCACAGCCTTGGTAAAGGGAGGACCACGTGGCTGCTAGGAGACCGAATCATGGACTTCTACTTCTTCTCCTGAGATACGGTACCCCAGATAAGGGCAGAGGAAGAAGGAAGGACTGTGTACATCAGTGGGTATCCTCAAGGACTTTGATATTTTAATAAAGACATTAGGTCACTACTTTAAGTCTGTATAGCTTTAAATAAACGTTTCCTTTCCTTTTCACAAATCTCTGGCATTGAGATGCATCTTTCCTCTGGTGGCAGACATAATGAACCTGGGGGGGTCTTTCCGGTAATTGTATATCGTACCCCTTCACTTTGGCCTGTTCTGTAACACTACCTAGACTGTGGTATCTTGTTCTGGCAGCCCTAGCTGACTAATATACCCACGCTCTTCAAATCTTGGGAATCTGTCAATTTCTGTGCTCTTTGACCCTTTCTATCTGTTTCTAAACATCCCCTTTCTTTGTCCTTGCCAGTACTAGTTCCAAGCAAATCTTTGTCAGAATTTTCCCAGCTAGGCAGGTTTCCTAGTTCACCAAAGCATCTTTGTTTATTATTTATATTCTCCATATGTTATTTTCCTATTGTTGCTACAAGTTACCACACATTAGTGACTCAAAAACCACATGAACTTATTGTCTTAGAGTTTTGGAAGTCAGAATCCTGAAATGGCTCCACAGGGCTGCATTCCCTCCAGAGGCCCTGGAAGAGAACACTTTTCCTTGCCTTTTCAGCTTCTTGAGGCTCCCCACATTGTATAAAAGCTCCAGTCAACTGAAAAACAACACTAAGTATTTCATTGCCAAAAGGATTTATTTGGGGGGGAAAAGATTGCAACCCAGTGCTTAGAGACATGGCAAGCCACGTGCACACACTGCAAGGTATACCAAAATGGAGATTTTATACACACACACACACACACACACACACACACACACACACACACACATATATATATATATATATATATATATATATATATATATATATAAATGAAAAGAAAGTTAAGTGGAGGGACACTTACAACTGTGGAGCTTTATTGTAAGCACAGAGCCCTTCCTGTAGGATGATATAGAATGTAAGAACTCCTCCCATAGGCCCTAGCTCCTCCCATAGACCCAGGTTAGTTTAAATTCTGAGTCATAATCTTTGTTACCCCTTTCTTCCTCTTTAAAATTAGCAGCATAGCAATCTTCCCCACTAGGCAGGCTCCTACTTACCAAAGCATGTTTATTCATTACTTTTATCCCACTTGTATTATTTTCCTATTGCTGCTGTAACAAGCTACCACACACTTAGTGGCTTAAAACTAAATGCAGCCAATGTAAATTCTTTCAGGACAATTTACATCTTTCTTCCCCAAATTTCACATATACAAGAGCCCATCAACTCCAGAACAGCAAGCAAGTTTGTCTCTTCCCTCTAGCCCTCTGCCGTTGGTGGTTCCAACTGCATGTCTGAGGACCTGGTCCTTTTCTGGCTAGCATTTGGCTCCATAATCTTGTTCTTTCAGAAAAGCTTTCGGCCATAAAGGTTTTTTATTTAATGCTGTATACTTATCTCTTTTTATGAACAATGAAGAAATAAAAACAATCTATTACTCAAGCAAATGCTAAAGAACCCACATGGCCTTCAAACAAGAGGAGATGTTCCGGGATAAATGAATTCATTACATTGATGCTTCATCATCTGTGCAAGCTGTGATCCAGAGCCCTCTGGCAATCTGAAGTAAGACTTTCGTGAGGCATTAATATGCCTGAACAGTGGGGGAATAACAGGAGCACAGAGTGCTCTGATAAAATGTAAAAGAGTTTCCGTTCAGAACTCTTTCAGCAGGAAATATGTGCTGATGTGGGCACTGAGCTTCAATTTACAACAAAGGATCACGTTAAAAATACATTAAAATGGTTACAGTGAAGCTTATTGTAAGCATTATTATTTCATTTTATTTAAAACAATCAGGGCTTAGTAAGAACCCCCAAGTGCACACGGCGTCTAAGATCTTCTAATCTCTCTTGCTAATACTGAAATGTCTACTGACAAATAAAAGGCTGCTATGCTTAAAAGCTCCAGGACCAACAGGTATGTTTTCTGATGAAATGGATGAAGCAATCAGCTAAGGCTACCACCTCCAAAAAGGTCATTGAAGTTCCTTGAACCTGTTCAATATCTGCTCCAAGTGAGACATGAGTTGTTATGTGTGGGTGTGGGCACAGAGCAAGAATTTGAATTGATTGTCTTCCTCTTTGTCACCTGGAATAAAGCTTGAGGGAAGCTGGCAAGGAAACCTTATCTAATCCTCCTTCTTTCATGATTTCCTCACCCACTCACTCCTTCATTCCAGAACCCTTCATTCTTAATTTCTCCAGCAGCCATCTGATGGAAGGGAATACTTTGATTTGAAGCTAGGGGCACGCAGTAACCAGAAGGTCTTTGCTTAGACTGTGACTACAAAGCAATAAAAATAGCTATGCTTTATGCAAATTTTATTTAAAATTATTTTTCTTTGGATGGGTGTCAGAGGGTGGGCTTGAAATCATGAGATTAGTGGTAGGAGGCAACACCACTGCTTACTCTCTGAATGTGCACATGGATAGAAAAAGAAAAGGGGATGTTTTAGCTAGGGAAGAAGATCAGAAGGGGAGGTTAAAAGAAAGAGGATATACCCTGGCTGGCATGGCTCAGTAACTGGGTGCTGGCCTGTGAATCAAAGGGTCACTGGTTTGAATCCCAGCGTAGGATATATGCCTGGGTTGCAGGCCAGTTCCCCAGTAGGGGGTGCATGAGAGGCAATCACACATTGAGGTTCCTCTCTAAAAAATAAATGAATAAAATCTTAAAAAAAAAAAAAAAAAGAAGGGAGAGGATATAAGCCTGCTTCCCACCAGAGCCTTCTGTTAGCAAAAATGCTATTAAGCAATTCTGTCATGAAATCCTTGCATGTCAGCTCTGATGTGGCTATGCCTAAGAAGCCTGTGTTTATGACCTAGGCAACTCTTTTTTTTTTTTTTAAGATTTTATTTATTTACTTTCAGAGAGGGGAAGAGAGAGAGAAAGAGAGGGAGAGAAACATCAATGTGTGGCTGCCTCTCCCATGCCCCCTACTGGGAACCTGGCCCGCAACCCAGGCATGTGCCCTGACTGGGAACCAGACCAGCGACCCTTTGGTTTTCAGGATGGCACTCAATCCATTGAGCCACACCAACCAGGGATTGACCTAGGCAACTCTTAAACCCTTGACATTGACCCAGATTTATGTGAAAGCTGCTTGGATCTATATGCTCCTTTTCAGACCATTTTAAAATTAGCTGGAGCTGAAACAAGTACTGAGGCTAACATTTTCTCCATTCTTGTTCAGAAGTTTGGAAGACTTCTCTATCCTTCCATCTTGCCCCCAACAGTTATTAAAACATGGCAACAGATTTCTTAACATGGATGGTGGACATTATAGACTTGCAATGTGGTATTTTGAAATTGTGACATTTGAAAGAAATATTTGAAACAAAGTGTTCCTCTGGCTCAGGAACTCTGATTTCACCTGCTTTAAGCAACTTCTGCCCACAGTTGGTGTGGGAGAATAGAGCAGTCAGTTCAATTTATTTCATCAATTTTGCATTAAGTGTTGGAAAAACAAATACCTTTGTAAATTCTAATATATGTAAAGAAGAGATAAAATAAAAAATCTGATATTATGAAAAATCTAACATTATTAGTGGTAGCTTTAAAGATAGTGCATATTCAAATATGCAATAAATTAAGAATTTTCACCAAAAAGGTGAATTAATCACTGAGTTTTCTTGTCCGGTTAGGCTTTATTTTATTTTTATTTTTGAGAGAGAGAAAAGGTAGGGAGAGAAACATCAAAGTGAGATGTGAGAGAGAAACATCAATTGGTTGCCTCTCACACATGCCCTGACCAGGGACCGAACCGGCAACCCAGGCATGTGCCCTGAGAGGGATGGAACCAGAGACCTTTCACTTTGCAGGAGGATGCCCCACCAACTGAGCCACACCAGTCAGGGTTCCAATCATGCTTGTTTGAACCTGTGAAACTTCACTTACTGTGGAAAAGTGTGGCTCTACAGTATGTGGAAGAAATAACTAATTAGTGGAATAATAGTTTAATGATGATTTCAGTACTCTATCAGTCTGACCTAATCAGAAGAGAGAAATAACATTGTAATTGGAACAGGAAAAGTTTTAATACAGTCAATTCTTATTATTTCAAGTAGTTATGTTCTATAAAGTCACTATGAACACTGAATCAGCAAATATTGAACCATTACTCTTAGGGGAAATTCAGGTTTAGGTTCCTGTGAGCCTCTGGTCACAACATTTTATCAGCTGATCAATGCATAAGCTTACATTATGTTTCAATATGTTTCTGTTGAAGGATATCATTTAATATATATTATTGATTCATTAATATTGCACTCTCAGCCAACATTATAACTCGTGCCTGAACAAAGCTTACTTAACAGGTATTTTCTCCAAAAAGCACCTCATAGCCTTCTTGCTCTTAAGAACACTAGACAGCACTTTAGAACAATGCTTGAAGGTCATTGTAAACAGCAAGTCACTAATGAAAAGCACAAAAATGTGGGGAATGGTACTCTAAATAGACTGTGTAAAGAACACTTGCTTATAGGATGAAAACTGCAAAAGGAAGGCAGAGTGTTGCCTTGTTCACCTGTAGTTGGGAACATGCAAGTTGGTTGTGTTAAGAAAAACTCAGCCAAGTAAATTTGAAGAGCTAATTGACTTCATTGAGTGATTCTTGCATCAGACAGCATCCCATCTAGCAACAAAAAGGACTCTCCAAGGGTTTCTATCAAAAGAAAGGTTTTTATAGGAAGAAGAGTAGGGGCAAGGAAGCTATTAAAAAAAAATGATTTTTAGACCACGACATCTTGTTGGGGAGGGCAGGGATGGCAAGAGTTTTTATCATGCAAATTGCCCCTTCTTTTTATGGGGGTGTGTTGGTGGGGTGGGGGAGTATGAAGAGGACCAACTTGACAGATTACTTTACTGATACTTGACCAGAAAATCCCAGACTGGTTAAGATTATGTTTCTGAGAGAAGCTGAAACAGCAATTAGGTTAGGTATTAAATCTAGGTTTTGATATCAAAAGTGATCCTTGCTGGCTCCGTTGGTTAGAGTGTCATCCTGATACGCCAAGAAACACCAAGGTTGCAGATCCATCCCTGGTCAGGGCACATACTAGAATCAACTAATGGATGCTTAAATAAGTGGAACAACAAACGATGTCTCTCTCTCTCTCTCTCTCTCTCTCAAATCAATAAATATATTTTTTAAAGTGACAATTAATTTCTTGATGAGTAAAATCCCACACATCCAATGTCAAAAGGGAAGAACTGCTGTAGCAAAGTATTGAATGTAGAGAAGATGCACAGGAGATGGAGTTTCTTTTTATATTCAGGGGAAGTTGGGCCCTGGAAAACCACCAGCAAGAACCTAGAAGCAAAGCCTCCTCCAATGGATCTCCAGCGTCCTCTACTGACAAAACATTGTGTCAGCTGGCAAAAGAAAAACAAAAGATTCAGATCCACTTGTACAGAGCAGGCAAAAAGAATGGTTTTAGAGCCAGAAGACAAATTAATAATTAGCACAAGCACTATTAAATGTTCTTCAACTTCTGGCCAAGTTGGAGGCATAGGTGGATTCACTTTGCTTCCTTACACAACCAAAAGAAGGACAACAAATCTAAAAACAAAAAAACAATCAGAACTCTCAGAAAATCTTACTGTATGGATGTCTGCCACCAAGTGGTTAAAGAAAAAACATTCATCCAGACTGGTAGGAGGGGCAGAGATGGGAAGCCAGGGCAGAGAGGATGCCCAGCAAGGTGGTAGCAGGCAGACCAGGTGGTTCCACATTTGTGTGCAGATAAACTGGGAGGAACAACTGGGGAACGAGAAAGACCACGCAACCCAGACTTCCAGTGCAGGAAACTAAAGCCTCAAAAATCCCTGGCTGTAAAAACCTGTGAAGTTTTCAGTGGCAGGAGAAACTCCCAGTCTCACAGGAGAGTCTGTTGGAGTGTCCCATAGGATCCTGGACCATACATAAGCCCACCCACCTGGGAGTCAGCGCCTGAAAGGGCACAATCTGCTTGTGTGTAGCAGGGGAAGCAGCTGAAAGCAGGTCATGAGCTGAGAAAGTAGCACTGTTCCCTCTCTTACCCCTCCCCCACATACAGCACCACCACTCAGCAAGGCGGGTTGCCCCTTCCTGGCATACCTAAGGTTCTATCCCTTAGAACATAACAGGTACACAGAGACAAAAAAAAAAATATGACCCAAATGAAAGAACAGACCAAAACTGCAGAAAAAGTACAACCAAGTGACAAGGAGATAGCCAACCTATCAGATGCAGATTTCAAAACACTGGTAATTAGGATGCTCACAGAAATGGTTGAGTATGGTCGCAGAATAAAGGAAAAAGTGAAGTCTATACAAAGTGGAATTTAAAAAAATATAGAGAGAACCAACAGTGAAGGGAAGGAAACTGGAACTCAGATCAATGATATGGAACAGAAGGAAGAAATAAACATTCAACTAGAACAGAATGAAGAAACAAGAATTCAAAAAAATGAGGAGAAGCTTAGGAACCTCTGAGACAACTTTAAATGTTCCTTTAAATGTTAACTTTAAAACTTCTGAATCACAGGGGTGCCAGAAAGAGAATAGGAAGACCAAGAAATTGAAAACTTATTTGAAAAAATCATGAAGAAGAATTTCCCCAATCTGGTGAAGGAAATAGACATGCAAGTCCAGGAAGCTCAGAGAGTCCCAAAGAAGTTGGACCCAAACAGGAACACACCAAGATACATCATAATTAAATTATCCAAGATTAAAGATAAGGAGAGAATCTTTTTTAATTGAATTCCACAAATTTAATAATATCATCTTTTTCTTTTTTTAAATATCTGTTATTGATTATGCTATTACAGTTGTCCCATTCCCCCCCCCTTTATTCCCCTCTGCCCTGCACGCCCCTCCCACCCACATTCTTCCTCTTCAGCTCATGTCCATGGGTTGTACATATAAGTTCTTTGGCTTCTACAGTTCCCATACTATTCTTAACCTCCCCCTGTCTATTTTCTACCTACCATTGTGCTACTTATTTTCTGTTCCTTTTCCCCCTCTCTTCACCTCCCCCACAGATAACCCTCCAAGTGATCTCCATTTCTGTGATTCTGTTCCTGTTCTAGTTGTTCACTTAGTTTGTTTTTGTTTTTTCTTTTAGGTTCAGTTGTTAATAGCTGTGAGTTTGTTGCCATTTTACTGTTCATATTTTTGATCTTCTTTTTCTAAGTCCCTCTAACATTTCATATAATAAGGGCTGGGTGATGATGAACTCCTTTAACTTGACCTTATCTGAGAACCACTTTATCTGCCCTTCTATTATCAATTATAGCTTTGCTGGATAGAGTAATCTTGGATGTAGGTCCTTGCCTTTCAGGACTTGAAATACTTCTTTCCAGCCCCATTTTGCCTGGAAGTTCTCTTTTGAGAAATCAGCTGACAGTCTGATGGGAACTCCTTTGTAGGTGACTGTCCCCTTATCCCTTGCTGCTTCTAGAATTCTCTCCTTCGTTTTAATCTTGGCTAATGTAATTATGATGTGCCTTGGTGTGTTCCTCCTTGGGTCCAACTTCTTTGGGAGACTCTGAGCTTCCTGGACTTCCTGAAAGTCAATTTCCTTTGCCAGATTGGGGAAGTTCTCTTCCTTATTTTTTCCCCCTTCCTTATTCTTTCAAGTAAGGTTTTAATTTCTTGCTCTTCCTCTTCTCCTTCTGGCACCCCTAAGATTCAGATGTTGGAATGTTTAAAGTTGTCCTGGAGGTTCCTAAGCCTCTCCTCATTTTTTTGAATTCATGTTCCTTCATTCTGTTCTGGTTGAATCTTCCTTTCTTCCTTCTGCTCCAAACCATTGATCTGAGTCTCAGTTTTCTTCCTGTCACTGTTGGTTCCCTGTACATTTTCCTCTGTTTCACATAATGCAACCTTCACTGCTGCATGGGTCTTTTTTATGCTGTTGAAGTACCCAGTGAGATCCTAGAGCATCCTGATTACCAGTGTTTTGAACTGTGCATCTGATAGGTTGGCTATCTCTTCATTGCTTAGTTGTATTTTTTTTCTAGAGCTTTGAACTGTTCTTTCATCTGGGCCTTTTTTTTAGCGGCGGGGTGGTGGTCTCAGCATGCCTATTACATAGTAAGGGGTGGAGCCTTAGGTGTTCACCAGGGCAAGGCAACCCACGTGGCTGCATAGTGATGCCATACATGGGGGAGGGGTCCGAGAGGGAACGGTGCAGCTTGCTCCTCTCTCTGCTGGCTTTCAGTCACTTCCCCCGCTTCCCACAAGTAAATTGGGCCCTTCTGGTGCTGATTCACCAGTGGGTGAGTTTGTGTATGTTCCATGACCCTGTGGGTCTCTCCAGTGAACTCTCCCATGAGGCTAGGAGTTTCTCCCACTGCCACCTCAACCCCAACAAGTGTTTTTAGTCAGAGGTTTTGAGGCTTTATTTCTCTGCACTGGAACCCTGGAGTCTATCTCACTCTTTAGGTGTTCCTCCCAGTTTATCTGCACTCCAATGTGGGATCACCCAGTCTGCAAGCCACTGCCTCACCTGGTCCTCCCACCACAAGGGAGGACCCGTCTACTTTTTGCTGCCTTGCTGCGAGTCCTCTCCACCCATACTATCGGTCTGGATGAATGTTTCTTCTTTAACTCCTTGGTTGTCAGACTTCCATACAGTTTGATTTTTCCATTAGTTCTGGTTGTTTTTTGTTTTTAAATTTGTTGTTTCCTTCTTTTGGTTGTGCGAGGAGGCACAGTGCGTCTCCCTATGCCTCCATCTTGACTGGAAGTCATTCATCTGTTTCAGGAGAGAATCTTAAAAGCAGCAAAAGAAGAGGAGAGAGTTACCTACAAAGGAGTTCTCATCAGACTATCAGCTGATTTCTCGAAAGAAACCTTGCAAGCAAGAAGGGGCTGGAAAGAAGTATCCAAAGTCATGAAATGCAAAGCCCTACGTCCAAGATTACTCTATCCAGCAAAACTATCATTTAGAATGGAAGGGCAGATAAAGTGCTTCCCAGATAAGGTCAAGTTAAAGGAGTTCATCATCACCAATTCCTTATTATAAGAAATGTTAAAGGGGCTTATCTAAGAAAAAGAAGATCAAAACTATAAAGAGTAAAATGACAAACTCACAACTATCAACAACTGAACCTAAAAGGTACAAGGAATAAGAAGCATATTGGTAGGTACAAAATAGACGGAGGAGGTTAAGAATGGTATAGGAAATGGAGAAGCAAAAGAACTTACATGTATGATCCATGGACATGAACTAAACGGGGGATGCTGGAGGAAGGGGGTTTGTGGGCAGAGGGGGATGAAGGGGAGAAAAAAGTGGGACAAATGTAACAGCATAATCAATAAAATATACTTTAAAAATTATTCTACAAGTATGAAAAACATAAAGTAGTAGAATTAAGAAAATTAATGTTTTACCGGTTAACCAGTTTCCATTTTGGGTTAATTTTTTTTCTTTTTTTTTCTTGCTTATTTTTTCTTTTTTTAAATATATTTTATTGATTATGCTATTACAGTTGTCCCATTTCTCTCCCATCATTCCCCCCACCCTGCACACCCTCTCCCACCCACATTCCCCCCTTTAGTTCATGTCCATGTGTCATAAGTTCTTTAGCTTCTACATTTCCCATACTATTCTTGCCCTCCCCCTGTCTATTTTCTACCCACTATCTATGCTACTCATTCTCTGTACCTTTTCCCCCTCTCCTCCTCCCACGCCCCTGTTGCTAACCCTCCATATGATCTCCATTTCTGTGGTTCTGTTCCTGTTCTAGCTGTTTGCTTAGTTTGCTTTTGTTTTAGGTGTGGTTCTTAATAGCTGTGAGTTTGCTGTCTTTTCACTGTCATATTTTTTATCTTCTTTTTCTTAGATAAGTCCCTTCAACATTTCATATAGTAAGAGCTTGGTGATGATGAACTCCTTGAACTTGACCTTATCTGAGAAGCACTTTATCTGTCCTTCCATTCTAAATGACAGCTTTGCTGGATAGAGCAATTTTGGATGTAGGTCCCTGCTTTTCAAGATTTCAAATATTTCTTTCCAGCCCCTTCTTGCCTGTAAGGTCTCTTTTGAGAAATCAGCTGACAGTCTGATGGGAACTCCTTTGGAGGTGACTGTCCCCTTATCCCTTGCTGCTTCTAGAATTCTCTCCTTCATTTTAATCTTGGCTAATGTAATTATGATGTGCCTTGGTGTGTTCCTCCTTGGGTCCAACTTTTTTGGGACGCTCTGAGCTTCCTGGACGTCCTGGTAGTCTTTTCCATGTCTTCATACAATGTTTCTTTTAAAAAATTAGGCTTAGCCGTGGCTGGTGTAGCTCAGTGGATTGAGCACAAGCTGCGAACCAAAGGGTCGCCAGTTCAATTCCTAGTCAGGGCACATGCCTGCGTTGCAGGCCAGGACCCCAGTGGGGGCATGTGAGAGGCAACCACACATTGATGTTTCTGTCTCTCTTTCTCCCTCCCTTCTCCTCTCTCTAAAAATAATAAAATCTTTTTAAAAAAGTAGGCTTATACTACAGATGGTATTTTGTACCTACATTTTTGAGTTAATAATATATCATCTTTCTATGTCAATAAGTAGGTATCTACATCACTGTTTTTAAAGGTTTCTTAACCAATTTTACCATATTTTAACCACTTTCTTGTTACATTGTTGGATACATAGTTTTAAATTTTTAATCATTATAAACCCTGCTGTTATTGACATTCTTATAGTTAAATCTTTAATTTAATTTTGTCTTAAATTTCTGGAAGCAGAATTTTTTTGCAAATAGGCGTGTATGTTTTAAGGTTTCTTGTTGTGCCTGAATGCCAAAATACATCAATTGAATGTAATTGAAACCTATAGACTTCCGGCCAAGATGGAGGCATAGGCGGACACACTGCGTCTACTCTCACAACCAAAATTAAGGACAACAAATATTTAGAAACAAGAAAACAACCAGAACTTAAAGAAAATTGAACTGTAAGGAAGTCCAACAACCATTCATCCAGACCGGTAAGAGGGGCAGAGTCGAGCCAGGAAAAAGTGGAGGTGCGGACCCGAGAACGGGAACGCAAGCAGCAGCGGCTGGCGGTTCCCAGGTGCACAGGCGGCGGCTGGTGGTCCCCGGGCACAGGGGGGCAACTGTGCAGACCCAGTGAGGCCGCACAAGGCGGCTGGCTGACCAGGTGGTCCCACATTTGCGAGTGCAGACGGTCCAGGCAAAGGGGAAGTGGCGGAAGAGACTGAATCCAGGAGAGAGCGGAGCAGGCGCCATTGTTCTCTCTCAGACCCCGCCCCCACATACAGCGTCACAACTCAGCAACTGGGCTGCCCCGCACTGGGGAGCGCCTGAGTCTCCACTCCTCACTACGTAACAGCACGAGTGCGTGCGTAGATAATCCAGGTGAAGGGGAAGCAGCGGAAAGGGCCGGAGTCCGGGAGAGAGCGGAGCAGGCGCCATTGCTCCTTCTCAGACCCCACCTCCACCTATAGCATCACAACCCAGCGACTGGGCTGCCCTGCCCTGAGGAACACCTAAGGCTCCACCCCTAATACGTAATAGCCGCAACCAGACTAAAACCAAAACAAAACAAAAAAAAAAACCCACCAAAAATGGCTCAAACCAGAGAACAAATAAAAGCCCCAGAGCCAATTCTTCTAAGCGACCAAGAGATAGTCAACCTATCAGATGCACAGTTCAAAGCACTGGTCATCAAAATGCTCACAGAATTGGTTGATTTTGTTCACAAATTAGGTGAAAAAATGCAGGCTACAATACGTGAAATGAAGGAAGATGCATGGGGAACTGATAGAGATGGAAGGAAAACTGGGACTCAAATCAATGGAGTGGACCAGAAGGAAGAAACTAACAACCAAACAGAAAATGAGGAAGAAACAATAATTCAAAAAAATGAGGACAGGCTTAGGAACCTCCAGGACACGGTTAAACATCCCAACATCCGAATTATAGGGGTCCCTGAAGGGGAAGAAGAAGAGCAACAAGTGGAAAACTTATTTGAACAAATAATAAAGGAGAACTTCCCCAATCTGGCAAAGGAAATAGACTACCAGAACGTCCAGGAAGCTCAGAGAGTCCCAAAGAAGTTGGACCCAAGGAGGAACACACCAAGGCACATCATAATTACATTAGCCAAGATTAAAATGAAGGAGAGAATTCTAGAAGCAGCAAGGGATAAGGGGACAGTCACCTCCAAAGGAGTTCCCATCAGACTGTCAGCTGATTTCTCAAAAGAGACCTTACAGGCAAGAAGAGGCTGGAAAGAAATATTCCAAGTCATGAAAGTCAAGGGCCTACATCCAAGATTGCTCTATCCAGCAAAGCTGTCATTTAGAATGGAAGGACAGATAAAGCGCTTCTCAGATAAGGTCAAGTTCAAGGAGTTCATCATCACCAAGCCTTTATTATATGAAATGTTGAAGGGACTTATCTAAGAAAAAGAAGATAAAAAATAGGACAGTGAAAGGACATCAAACTCACAGCTATTAAGAACTGCACCTAAAATAAAAGCAAACTAAGCAAACAGCTAGAACAGGAACAGAACCACAGAAATGGAGATCATATGGAGGGTTAGCAATAGGGGTGTGGGAGAAGGAGAGAGGAGGAAAAGGTACAGAGAATGAGTAGCATAGATAGTGGGTAGAAAATAGACAGGGGGAGGGCAAGAATAGTATGGGAAATGTAGAAGCTAAAGAACTTATGACACATGGACATGAACTAAAGGGGGGAATGTGGGTGGGAGGGGGTGTTCAAGGTGGAGGGGAATGATGGGTGAAAAATGGGACAACTGTAATAGCATAATCAATAAAATATATTTAAAAAAAAAAAGAAGAAGAAGAGCCCTGGCTGGTGTAGCTCAGTGGATTGAGCACGGGCCTGTGAACCAAACAATCGAGGTTCAATTCCCAGTCAGGGCACATGCCTGGGTTGCAGGCCAGTTCCCAGCAAGGGACACACGAGAGGCAACCACACATTGATATTTCTCTCCCTCTCCTTCTCTCCTACCCTTCCTCTCTAAAAATAAATAAATAAATAATCTTTAAAAAAATTAAAAAAAAAAAGAAACCTATAAAAAGTGTTGCAGCAATTTGAAATTCTACCAGTAATGCATGAGAGTATTTTCTTCTACTTTAATTAACAATGGATATTACTATTAAAAACAAAGAACCTTGCTAATTTGATCGGCAAAAATACTATCTTGCTTATTTTTGCATTTTTTTAATTTCTAGTAATGTTGAACTTTTTCTTTTTATTGATCATTTGCATATTTTTCTTTTTTTATATTGTCTTTTTAAAATTTTGACTTTAGAGAGGGAGGGAGAGAGAGAGCAAACCATTGATCTGTTGTTCCATTTATTTATGTATTCATTGGTTGATTCTTGTTTCTGCCCTGACTGGGGATGGAACCTCCAACCTTAGTGTATCAAAGATGATCCTCTCACCAACTGAGCAAACCAGCCAGGCACTCATATTGTCTTTTAATGTCTTTGTTCATTTTCCTTTGGGGGCACAGTTTTAGAGAAGGCTGAATTCTTTCATAAAATAAGTAAATCTGAAACAAACAAAAAGTAGAATTCACATTTTTTAGAAGTATACAATGTGATATTCTTTTATTGCTGTTCGAGTACAGTTGTCTCCATTTTCTCCCACCATTTCCCTCCGCCCTACCCATCCCCACCTCCCACCTTCAATCCTACCCCCCTTTGGCTTTGTCCATGTGTTCTTTATCCTTGATAACCCTTAGAATTCACATTTTGGTACTATTTCACCTTTTTACAATGTCCCATAAAATATTCAATATCCTCTAAAATTTTACTTAAGGGAAGAATGATCTTAAACGTAAATTGTAGCTTAAAATGTTAGAAAAATTTTGTTCTTATATGACTGTAACCATCTTAACATATCTGCTTCAGATTTTCCAAGACTACCCCACTCTGCTCCCACGATAATTAATGATAGTAAGGTCTGTGAATTACCTGAACTGCTCCAACATGAAAGAAAGTTCCCGTGAGTATGAGAAAAAAGTCAACGGGAACACTTTCCTCAAGGTCTTACTTAATAATAAAATTATTGATGATAGTGGTTGGTTTAGCTTAATTTTCTTCTACTTTTAGCTAATTATCACTTAACAAATATTTTCAATATTTTAAAACAGAGATTTCATATTTTCAGCCTTAGGGATGCATTCATTCAGAACTTATTGTCTATTCTTTTATCCTGCTCTATTTTCCTTTTGATACTTACAACTAATTAATATTATATAATATGGCTATTTGTTACGTATCCATTCCAATAGTATGGTAAGATCCACAAATGCAGATACTTAATCTCTTTTTTAAAATTTGTCAACTACAGTTAACATACAATATTATATTAGTTTTAGGTTTAAAACATAGTGATTAGACATTTATGATATATAACTTACAAAATGAACACCCCAATAAGTCTAGTACTTACCTAGCACCATACATAACTATTATAATATTACTGACTATATTCTGTGTGCTATACCTTATACCCTGGTGACTATTTCTGTAACTGGCAATTTGTACATCTGAATCCCTTCACCTTTTTTACCCAGCCCCCACCCACCCACCCACCTACCTGTCTGGTGACCATCAGTTTGTCAAAGACTTAATCTCTTAATCATTGTATCCCCAATTCCTAGAATACTACCTGGCTTATAATGGACTCTCCAAAAATGTGTTGAATCAATGTATTCAATAATTATTCACTGAACCCCCACTGCACCCTAGGAACTGGAATGCTAGACTTGGGAGGGAAAATTGCTTGCTACATTGTAAAAAATGTCCTATATTTGTGTCTTAATTTAAAAAGAATCTATTGACTCCTTCCTATAAAAATAAGAACTTTATTGCCATTTGCACCAGCTCTCTCATCCTTTCCAAATCCTGATTTTTGTTAAATTTTATTTCTTCTAGAAGTTTTCTTTATATCTTTAAAAATAGTATATGTAAAACTTTGAATCTTGATTTAGCTCTCTAGAGAGTGTCTACCTTACTTCTTGGAATGGAGTTGAAGACATTGGTGATTCCACTTACATTCCTATTCACCTTGCCTCTTCCCTCCCACTTTTTGGTGATTTATTATTTTACCTTGCCATGGTGAACAATAAATGTATCTTCCTTATGTGTCACCTTGTTGTTCTAAAAGTTAAGGACTAAAAACCAACATCTAGAATATTGTTATGTAAATATTATTCAGGACACAACAAAAAAATCATGTAAATGGACCCAAAGGAAAAAAATAACCCCAAAATTCCTTTACTTTGTTTATTGCCTATTAATCAAGAAAGGTCTGTATCAGCACACGTAAACCGAATGTCCCCACAGTGAATGGTTGTTTTTATGTTCTGGCTTCCTACAATATTTTTCTTATCTCTGTACTGGCCCATAGACTGTTGCATTATAATTTATCAGCTCACATAGCTATCTACAAGCCAAACGGTTTTAACTTCCTTTGCAGGGTGTGTGTGTGTGTGTGTGTGTGTGTGTGTGTGTGAGAGAGAGAGAGAGAGAGAGAGAGAGAGAGAGAGAGAGACTTGAGTGTAAAATCAAAGCTGTGATCACTTTCCATTCAATACACAGAAAATTTTGGGTATAGTTTCAAGAGTTTTATAGACCTCCCCCTGGACATTTTATGTAATAAAACGAGTATTGTAAGCACACTTTTGCTTTTTTTTCAGAAGCCACTGAGCTGAGCCTGTCCTTCTTCTCCCAAAGGAAGAGAAGAATGATCATCAAGGGCCAACAGCAGTTGCAAAGCATACCAGAGGCCGGCTTCTCGCACAGGAGAGAACGCTGCGCCCCCTCGTGGTTTCAGGTGCTCTGCTCGGTCAGAGAAACTTCTCTAGTAAGAAACTATAGACATGATCCCTGAAAGTAGTCTTATGTGAGGAAATGTTTATTTTAGAATCCAGGCAGTGAACATATGGGTGTTCATGTACAATTCTTTCAACTTTTGTAAATGTTTGAACATTTTTATACCACGTAAGCAAGCACGGGTATTTGATTTTTAGATCTTCCTTCTGTTTGCAGAGCTCTGGAAAATTGAATAGTTCCCACGGTACATTTTAAACCAGCACATAAGTCTCCTTTTGGTAGAAAAATTTATTAACATAACCAGAAAATTTACCAAATACAAGTTATATAGCTCAAAATATGTAATTACTACACTGAAAATGTGACCCAGTCATTTGCACAAATTTCGGAAGAAATGCACAAAACAGGAGGCAGAAGGAATGGTTTTGTGGTTTTAATGTCATTAGTCTCCTAGCTGTGAATTGCTTTACTGACTGCACCCATGGTAGACTAGTCTATTTCAGTTTCCCTCTTTTAGAAGAATATAACAAGCAAATTTTGACCTCAACCTTTCCTTAAAACCACATTATGATTACATATCAAGTTTGGAAGCAGTTATTGAGGTAGCGTGTGTAGTGTACAGACGCTGCAGTCAGGTGGTTGAATCTGGATCCTATTGACACTGTATAATAGAGATCATCATCTGTATAACACGGGCTGTTGTACAATATTATGAAATGGGGAAACGGCAGTCGATTTATTATCTTTATCATCACCTGACAAGTCATAATTGGGACTTGACACGAAGGAGGCTAGGCCAGTTGTCTCAAATTCTTTTCTATCTAGAATTCTGCAGTAAGGTCTGAGACAAATACTTCAGCTCTGGTTGGTGCCTTTTCAGAGCAGCTGTCATTTGACAATCCAAGACCTGATACCCAAGCACGGTTTATGATAAACCCTCTCAAGGTCCCTGTGGACCAAGAGAGACTGAGCCGGGCTCTGCCTCGGGCCGCGAGCGCCCTGGAGCCCGATGCGGGGCCCACCTTGGGGCCTGCTTGGAGTTCGGCTCGCCCATTTGGATGACAGAGCTAACAACTTGTAGCCCCAAAAGCGCCTGAAAAGGAGCCCCCGTTGTTGATCCTGCGCATGCGCGCCGGTGCTTTCCTGCTCCGCTCGTCTGTGCTGAATGGACTGTTCTATTCCTGAGGTGATGGAATTTGGAAGCCTAGACCTGGAAGCACAGGTGTGTTGCTAGTAGTTCCTGTACTTGACTGCATAAGTGGTAACTTATTATTATATATTCCTATTCTGACGTATGCGACAGGCTTCTGAAAAGAGTTCGGAACGGCTCCACCGTCCATCTTCCTCCCTCTTAACTGGGAACGTTAGGGCTGGCCGACTTGATGGCCAGGTACGGAAGCCCAGAGGGACCCGCCCACCTGTAGGGGCTCCCGCATCCCACTGCGCCCCGCCTCCCGGACACCGGAGGATTCTCCACCCAGTGGAGACTCCGGGCAGCTGCTCCTGGTCTCCGCCCCGCCAGCAGCGGGCGCTGGGGACGTCAGCGCTGCCAGCGTGGAAACCGCGGCGGAGCACGGGAGGCGGAAGTAGCGCCAGGGACTGCGATCTTCCATTGGGCTCCGCCTGCCGCCTCAACCATGGATGCGTCCCTGGAGAAGGTTCGTACCTGGGGCAGGAGGCGGCACCGCGGCCCGGGGTCTCCACCTCCACTGCGACTGTTTCCCTGTCGCGAGCTGCCATTGTGACTGGGGAGTGGGCAGGGGGTTAACGGGCTCCACCTGAGGAGGCCTGGCCCCGAGGGGGTCCGGCCCAGCGCTCTCGGCTGAGGCCTGGTCACGTTACAGGGCCGGGAGTCTCTCGGGTCCCTGTGGACCAAGAGAGACTGAGCCGGGCTCTGCCTCGGGCCGCGAGCGCCCTGGAGCCCGATGCGGGGCCCACCTTGGGGCCTGTTTTGAGTTCGGCTCACCCATTGGATATCAGAGCTAACAACTTGTAGCCCCAGAAGCGCCTGAAAAGGAGCCCCAGTTGTCTGGGAGCTAGCTGCATTCCTGTAGGTTTTCTGTGGTTTCCAGGGTAGGAAGAAAACAAAACAAAACAGTAAAGCAGTGGTTTTCCAGCTTCAGGGTGCTTAGGAATCACCTGGGGCCCATGGTTAAAAATCCAAGTTTTCAGCTCTGGAGGCCGAACCTCTGGGGGGCGGGACGGGGATCTGCATGTTTAACAAGTTCCCCACGTGATTCTGATGCAGTAGTTTGTGAACTCAGGTTAAGATCTCAGCATTCAAGAAAAGGGTGGGTTTTCTGTAGATTGTGAGTTTCATTTTGGGTCTTGTTGCTACTCCCCAACTTTTTGGCTCTTCCTTCTGATGGTGCGGGGGAGACACTCCTGTCAACCCGAAATCCTCTGGCAGCAGCACTTTCCTCTGCTTTCCTCTTGGGGGAACAGTAGCGTGATGTACCTGGTGAACTGCATTGGTCTGTGAGATGGATTCTAATTGTCCCGGTCTTGGGGTTTGGGAATGAGAACCAGGGCTTGGATCTCTTCATGGATATCTACTTTCAGAACCTGACATTCTGCCCTCCCTTAAAGCCTTTCTCCCTGTTCAAGCTCAGGAGTCTGCTTGTCCAAACAATTTTCCACACACGTAGAATTCAGGAGCAATGCTAGTGTTTTAGGACTGCATTCTTTTAATTTTGAGCTGACAGAAATAACATATTTTGTCATTTTTCAATGCAACAGCTGCTGTGGATTTGTTTACTTGTCTCTGGAGAGTCGAAGGGAGTAATACTGTACAAGTTGAGCCAGATGTGTTCCTGTGCCCACAGTGGTAGAGCCCACGCCTAGGCTGTTTCTCATAAGTTGGGGAGAATGCAGCCATGAAAAGAACAGTAACATGTTCATCCACTGCCTTTCTGGCGAGTTTCACATGTTTTTCTGGCTGGGAATAAACTCTCTCCAGGCTTTTGATTAGCAGTATCTCCTTTTAGGTACTTTGGAGTTTTAGTCTGGATCAGTGATTCTCAACTACGAGGCAGTTTTGTTCCCCAGGGGACATTTGGCAACGTCTGGAGACATTTTTGATTATCATAACTAGGGGGTAAGGAGGAGCTGCTTGCACTGCGTGGATGACGGCCATGGGTGCTGCTAAACATTGCTCAGGACAGCCCCAATCCAGAGAATTATCTGCTCAAAACGTCAGTCGTGCTGAGAGGTTGAGAGCACCCTGGCCTAGACTGTGTGTGTAACACCAATAGTTGAATACAAAACAATGCTAAAAATGTCCCTTCGGTGTTTTCTTTCCAGTTTCACAAGGAGATAGGATGGGCTTTTGTTATTTCAGTTAAAAACCTAAAGAACTGGGGTGATCTTTCCTCCAAGAATAGTTCTTTGTAGGCAAATTTATGAGACAGTGGGTTGGAATCCTGCTTTAGTTACTACTTTTCTGACATTTGGTTAGTAGATTACAACAGTTCTCTAAATGTTAATTGATGATAAAAGATCTTTAATTCTCCAGATGAAGATCTGAAGAGGCACTGAAACTCCAAAGTTCTTAAGGCTGGAGCATTCACAAAAATTGCAGTGTGCTCTTTTAGGAATTCAGAATGTGTGGGTTGGAAGTTTCTGCCTTACGCCAGTGTAGAAATCATGATTGTCAAGTTTTTTAGTACTAAGACTCTCTTATTTTTTCATTTCCTGAAGCAGTAGAGGGCCTTACATGTAATGAACAACTTTTCTTGTTGCTGAGTGGGCAGAAGAGAAAAGGCATTGCTATAATATGAATATTGAAGATTTTACGTTCTGAAAAATAGTTTAAATCTAAAACACTGAGGTGGTCCCATTCCTGTTTCTTTGAGGAATAGTCTATTCTGAGCTAAATTCTACATTGTAAATATAAATTTGAGAACTATTTGAGCAGTTCTGAATGATCCCATTTAAGCGGATCTTTGCATAATTTATACTGCTACAGACACCACAATGTTATTTGATACCCATCCTCTAAAATTTCAAGTAATTTCTCTCACTCTAAAATGTACTATGCTATTATCACTTAATAGAATCACTCAGTATATTTCCTTTTGTCCAAATAAAATTGTTCTTGCTTTTTTTTTTTTTTTTTTTTTTGGTAGTGTATAGATGTGCAGACTTGCAATGACCAAGCCGTTTTCTTGTCTTTTTTCACAATAATATCAGTGTTCTTCTTGTACCTGAAATTAGTGATGTCTCAAGAAACCAGAGAGGTTAATCGAAGGGGCCAGGAATTCAAACTAAAAGAATAGGACTAGGACCCTCAGCCTCCTAATACTGTATGTCCAATGTATGAAGAACAAGGCCCTGGAGCAGGGGTGTCAAACTCATTTTAACCGGGGCCACATCAGCCTCCAGGTTGCCTTCAAAGGGCTAAGTGTAATTTTAACTCCTTAATGGTTAAGCAGTAGTCACATTTATACAATCCTAAAATTATTTTCACCCTTTGAAGGCAACCTCTAGGCTGATGTGGCCCCTGGTGAAAATGAGTTTGACACACCTGCCTAAAGCATAGTCTCACAGTGCTTACTTATGTTAATATTCAAGTTTTAAAATGCCACAGGAAGTAATTACTCTGATGCTGAAGTTCTTAATAAGTTATTGAACACACCTATGTATACTTTTTAGTAAAAACCTGCTACTTTAAGTTTATAGAACAACCCAGACCTTTTCCTATTGCTTGGAGAATCTCATTCTTCCTGGGTATTATGTTTAGACAAGGTATGTGGCAATTTATTTTGCATTTACTTTAATTCCAACCTTGTTAAACTTAGAGCAGTGTTTTTCAAACTAACACTGCTGACATTTTAGGCTGGGTAATTCTCTGTTGTCAGAAGCTATTCTATGCATTATAGAATGTTGAGCAGCATGCCTGGCATCTACCCACTGGATGCCCAGGGCACCCTGTCCCTGCAGTGTGACAACCAGAAACCTCTCCATATGAAGTAATTTTTTCCTAGGGGTGGGAAGAATTGCCTCCAGTAGAGATCCTAGAACTGCATTGTACAGTATGGTAGCCACTAGCACATTTGTCTTAAATATTTAAATGTTTAATTAAAACTAAATAAAATGAATTCAGTTTCTCAGTCACACTAGTCACATTTCAAGTGCTTAACAGTCATAATGTGGCTTTTGGCCACAGTGTGGCTACAGGACCGTGCAGATACAGAACATTCCCATCACCACAGAAAGTTCTGTTGGACAACACTATAGAGGGAGGCCACTTAATCTGTTGTATATCTAATTCTTTTCTCTAAAAGAGGCAACCTTGACCCTGTTTCTGACCGATCTAATTACAATACAACCCATTTTATTTCTTATACTCATCATGAGCTAATTTTTCCCCCTTTGGACCTGATTTTGGAAAATTTGTTATCCCCTTACTGTTTATAAGTTTATAGGGAGTGGTAGAAGCATGAATGGAACATTCCTGATCCTTACTGATAAGGACTACCAGAATTTCTATTCCTGCTTTTTACTTTAAATGCTCGCAAAAAGAACTCCTAATAGCTAAGCTTGAAATGACTAGTTTCTGTGGTATGCCTTTTTAGATTCTACTCTTACATAAAATGGGAGACTTCTGTGAGGAGATGATAGCTTACAACCTTACTGTTCATTTCAAACCACTCCCCGTATCACCGTAATGGGAGAGTTTTGCATACAGGTGCATGGTGGCTAAGATGGTAAATGATTACCAAGTGCTGGGTGTCAGAGAAAACATGCATAAATTGTGCAAAGTCCTGATCCTAAAAATGTATGGCCTTGGTGATTCTTGATTTATTTAAGGTAGTAGAGGTAGTCATTAGCAGAGCTATTAATGGTCCCCAGTCCCATGTGTGTTCCCCCAAACACAGGCTTATGAGTTGTCATTATAGACAGGAGTTGCTTGAGCTTAATGCCATCTTTTTTCACCTAAAGCAGAAACCTGGTTTGATTTATAATTTTTATTGAAGGCTGGCTATGGTCAAAACGCAGTTCTGAGTACTGAGAAAGACACAGGGTGAAGAAGACATGATCTCTGCAGGAGGTTACATTCTGGTAAGGGGTATATACATGTTTAGAAAAATACTTGTATAGCAGGGAGGGATAAAAGAAGTATCACAGAAAATAAGAAACAAATGTGAGCGGGTGGTACATGGAGTGAGTGACCGGGAAAGATTTTGCAGAAGAGATATTTTAGGTAGAATATTTAGTTCAGAATCATGACTTTTCTAGAGTTGGGTTTTTGTTTTTTTTTTTAAGATTTTATTTATTTATTTTTTAGATAGAGGGGAAGGGAAGGAGAAAGAGAGGGAGAGAAACATCAGTGTATGGTTGCCTCTCGTGCGCCCCCTACTGGGGACCTGCCCTGCAACCCAGGCATGTGCCCTGGCTGGGAATTGAGCCTGAGACCGTTTGCTTTGCAAGCCAGCACCCAATCCACTGAGTCACACCAGCCAGGGCTCTAGAGTCTTTTTTTAATGTAGATTTTTTTCATACATTATGAAAATCTATGTATACTTTATTTAAAAAATCTGTGTATACTTTATAATATGATCGTGTCTCATTATTGGTGGCAGAATGTAAATTAAGGGAGAGGAAAGCCATTTCATCTTTTGAAGTTAAAATCTGATATAAAAAAAGACACCTCCAATCACTTTGAAAATGTCCAAAAATTCCTTTCACAATTTAATTTATCAAAGATAAAAATAGTCCTGACATGTCCTGTGTGGCTCAGTTGGGTTCGGTGTCCACCTGCAAACTGAAAGATTGTCAGTATGATTCTGGATTCCAGATTCCAGTCAGAGCACATGCCTGGGTTGCGGGTTCTGTCCTTGGTAGCTCCCCCAGGCGCATCCGAGAAGCAACCTACCAATGTTTCTTGCTCACATCAATGTTTCCCATCCTCTCTTTCTCCTTCCCTTCTCCTCTCTCTAAAAGTAAATACATAAAATCTTTTTTAATTATTTAAAAAATAAAAATGAAAATCTCTTAGGGGGTAAATACATTTATGTAGCTTAATTAAATCCATTCTTTCCAAGCAATATTAAAGGGCCATACAATTATTCCAAACCTAATTTTTTGTGTGTATTTAATTTCTCTTATTATTGCAATAGTGTTTTGCTTGGTGGCAAATGTTAAGTATTTAACAGCCATAAGGTGTGGTCTAGTCTGGGACCCTATCCACATTTTATTTTAATACAAAATACATTCTGAGTTAAAATGACTGAAGGAAGAGCAAACTTTTTTATATGATTTTCTTATATTCAGAAGAAACAGTGCAATAAAACCTTCACTTTGAAAGTGCAACTCAGTGACATTGAATATTTAGCTACAGTGAGCCTTTCAGAATACTTTTGAGACTGAAATTACTTATTGGACTGAACATTAGGTGGAATCATATGAAATTGCTCTTTTTGTGTGTTAAAAACAGGTGAATATTGAGTTTCACATAGTTCAACCTTAAAGATCTGAAGATTTAAAGATACACAGAGGCTTCAAGAATTGATGGGTTCCTTTCCTCAGAATTCTTACTATATTTAAGATAAGGCTGGAAACATTAATCTTACATAATTCTAATTCAATTTTGTAAATAATGATATTGGTAAGGATGATGGATAGCTTTATCTTTCTGAGTTGGTTCCCAAACAAGTCCTAGGAAATACTCCCTTATAAGAAGCATGTCTCAGTGAAAGACTTATTTTTTCCCAGTAACTATAGCATGCTTCTCTTTAAGCAGTTTTCTTTCTGTTCCAGAATCAGTGTATGATGCCAGATAAGCTGGTAAATTTTTTGAGCTAAAGCTTTCCTGATGTGTGGTATTTTTACATCTGTGTAGTTACTGGGAAGCATTTACTCCTGATATAATGTCTAAGTGAATTGATTCTCCAGAAGTAGTGGTCTCTAGCAATATATTTTTTTGAAACGTATACTTGGATTCCTGGCATTTCTGGCACATATTTTAAGATGAGTGATTCAAATGCCCCCCTTTTTCCTCCACATACTTACATCTATGATAGGTTTGATCAACATTACTAACTTGGCCACCTCCTTACCTGTACTAGAGGTTTGGTTTTGTTTCGTTTTGTTTTAACCTTTGTTGTCTATTTTACCCCCTTTTTTCCCATGTTCTTTTCTGACTCTTTTTGAGGAATTTGTAAGGTTAAATAGTAATACCTTATGCAATATTTGCATGTCTTTTTCAACTAGGAATATTATGATGCTCAGTAAGC
Organism: Glossophaga mutica; assembly: GCA_039655065.1. Lineage (NCBI taxonomy): Eukaryota > Metazoa > Chordata > Mammalia > Chiroptera > Phyllostomidae > Glossophaga > Glossophaga mutica. The sequence continues at coordinate 103,236,663 of CM077305.1, forward strand.
CATTAATTACAGTCTTCATGTTCCCATAGACACACTCAAGTTCAGATCCATGATAGTTAAATACAAGATATTTCCGAGAGTATCCATTTCTTAGAAGACAAAGACAAAAGTACCCAGTTCTTAAGTAAATATTTTCTGTTGAAATCAGAGAAGAAATACTCTACAAAAATGTAGAAACTGAGCCTCCAGGAAGGTAAGCCAGGTTCGCAAGGCAGTATATCAAATTCCAGAGAATTCCTGTTGTTTTCTCCATCTTTGACCCACAAGAAGCTGCTGTGTTCCTAGAACAGCTGCTGCTGTGTTCTTACTGCTTTTCAGAGGTGAGTAGTATTGGAGGTACTAGTACTAGATAGTAGGCATGGTTTATGTGTTTACCTGGGAGGCAAATAATAGGGTGTTCAGAGAGTCGATAGTTGCATGATTATCAGGATCCAGGGTTAACCTTGTTTAGAAAGTTGTTAGAAACACAGCAATTTGTAGCTTTATTGGATCACTTTGACCAGTTGAAGATAGGTAGTGATTTTGCCCTGGCTGTTGTAGCTCAGTGGATTGAGTGCTGGCCTTCGAACCAAAAGGTCGCAGGTTCAATTCCCAGTCAGGGCACATGCCTGGATTGTGGGCCAGGTCCTCAATTAGAGGCATCAGAGAGGCAACTGATCAATGTTTCTATCACACACTGATTTCTCTTTCCCTTCCTCTCTCTAAAAATACATAAATAAAATCTTTAAAAGAAAGAAGGAAAGGTGGTGATTTTTTTAATACATCTAATGTATACATTGTAAACTCACATTTTATAACAGCAAGGTCTTCTGTCTGAGACAAGCAGCTGGTAGTCTCACACTTCACACGCTTTAGTTTTCCTTCTGTCAATAGTCTTAGAATCCCACCCACCACCATTATGAACATTCTTCCCCAGAAAAAAGTTTATTGAAACAACAGTATCATAGACTCCTGTTATTGATGAATGTTGTGATGTATTTTAAAATTACATTTTAGACTTCCTCTTTCCGGAAGCTGCTTCTCTTTAAAGGTTTAGTTTTATATTTCCCAAATAGCAGTAATTCATATATCATCTTTGTAAATTTTGTCATGTCTGTGTACCACTTGTACTGTTATTCGCTTAATATTTATTTTAAATTGACTTTATATATCCTTTTAAATTGAGGGACAATTTACAGTCAAAAGTACCCACTTAAATTATGCTACTTGAGTTTTGGCAGGTGTATACAGTTACTACAACCACCAGCATAGTGAAAATAGGGAACATTTTCCTCTCCGTGAAGAGTTCCCTTGTGCCCCTTTCCAGTGGGTTCAGATCTGCTTTCTGTCGCTGTAGTCTAGCCACCCCTCACCCCCTTTTCTTTTTTTAACTTAGATTTTGCTAAACAGTACTGCCTGTGAATTCAGTTTGAGTTATTTTTTTCCCTATTCGTGTGAAAGCAGATGTGTAGTTTTTGTTGTCACACTTTTGTTACTGCTCTACAATCACTTTTTAAATATATTTTTTAAAGATTTTATGTATTTAACCCCTGGCTGGTGTAGCTCAGTGGACTGAGCGCCAGCCTGCAAACTAAAGATTTTATTTATTTATCTTTAGAGAGAGGGGAAGGGACAGAGAAAGAGAGGGAGAGAAACATCAGTGTGTGGTTGCCTCTCAAGCACCCCACACTGAGGACCTGGCCTGCAACCCACGCATGTGCTCTGCCTGGGATTTGAACCAGTGACCCTTTGGTTCACAGGTCAGCACTCAATCCACTGAGCCACACCAGCCAGGGCTACAATCACTTTCAAAATTTTCTCAGCTTCCAAGCATGCTTAATCAAGTTCTTATATACGTTGTCTGGCATGGTACTGTGGATACAAAATGTGCATAAGAAAGTAGTGGCTGCCCTCCCTTGAGGCTTATGGAAGCATGGCTTTTAGTTTTAAGGAACCAACTAATAAGTATACATTTTTCTTAGAGCACTTTTTGACTTAGAACCTAATAATTTCCTGCAACTAGATATCATTTTATATTTTGGATTATCCAGTTAACACAACAAGCACATGAGGGTCTGTGATATTAGAGACACATCATATTCACATTTAATTCATTCAAGTTTAACTATAAATGCCATTTTTCCTCCTCCTTTTCTCTTCCCCATTTCAATTCCTAAAAGAGAGTAGGAGGAAGAACAGTGTAAATGTAAGTCAGTCCTCATTGAATGAGTGTGTGTGTTGTAGAGAGAGACCCAGGTGGGGGACTATGAAGCTGCAGTGCCCTTCTGGTTTTCACAGGAACTGCAGCAGTAGGGCACACGATAAGGAGGTACTGCAATACCAAGTGTAATACAGCTTATTGCATACCTAATATAAGATGTTACTAGTACAATAGGCAGTGTGAGGGAAAAAGCAGATCAATATACTTGAAGACTAAGAGCAGAACAAGAGAGTTTCTGTAACTGTTTATAGCCCCACTCTAATTATATAGTGATTCAAAGCAATAAAATTGCCTAAAAATTGCTATGGAGAGTAAAAAGAAAAAAAGGAAAAGGATTGTGTATGTTTCAATTCTGCAAGAATTTCATTTTTTTGTTTTAATTGATTAATTAATTTATTTTTAATTTTATTGTTCAATTCGAGTTGTCTGTGTTAACTCCCCACCACTCCACCCTACCCCAGCCAAACCCACCTCCTTCTTTTGCTTCCACCCCACCTTGGTTTTGTCCATGTGTCATTTATAGTTAGCTGTTCCTATGTTTTATTTGTTGATGGGAAATAGATGTGCAGTTGGTACTAAAATCCAAAAGAACAGAGGGTGTGGACTGAAAAGACTCCCTGTAACCTCTGCCCATCCTTGCAGTTCTCTTCTCTGGAGGCAGTCACTATTACCAGCTTGTGTGAGCTTCCAGAGTTTATAGCAGCACTTGCAGATTTATGAATGTCTTAGTTTCCTTTGGCTGCTGTAACAAATTAGCACAAACCGAATGGCTTAGAACAATACAAATGTATTATCTCACAGTTCTGGAGGCCAGAATTTGAAATCTGTGTCACTGGGCTGAATCAAGGTGCTGATGGGGCTGCTGTGCTCCCTCAGAGGCTGCAGGAGAGAGCTCTTTCCTTTCTTGTCCCAGCTCATGTTGCCTGCCAGCACTCCTTCCTTGGTTTCTGTCCGTCACTCCAATTTTGAGGCAAGCATCTTCAAATCTTCCTCTGCTCTGTCTTCATATAAGGTGTATATGTGTTTAGTCTCCCTCTGCTTCTCTCTTATGTGGATACATGTGATGCATTTAGGGCTCACCTGGGTAATTCAGAGTAATCTTGCCATCTCAGGAATCTTAACCTAATCATATCTGCAAAGATTTTTGCCATGTAAGGTTACATTCACAAGTTCCAGGGATTAGGGTGTGTCTATCTTTTGGGGGCCACTTTTCAGCCTACTACAGCAGTAAAACAAATAGCACACTGTACACGTTTCTGAACCTTGCTTCTAAGAGTGAAAAACTGGAATAACTTAAGGGGCTATTACTTCAGGACTGGTTAAACAATGGCACATCCATAGAATGGAATAAAGCGTTATCACTAAGAAATATGAAGTGAGTATACTGACGTGGAACCATAGTCACTATAAAAGAAATCAAGTTGTAGAAGTGCATATAAGTAAGGTGAAAATTTGGAAAGCTATTACTTAAACTTGTAAGTGGCTTCCCCTGGGGAGTAGAACTGGTGGGCTTTTTTATTTTATACATTTGTACTGTTGGAATTTCTGAAACAAGTATCTGCTTTATACTCCGTGTGTTTTGTATTTCTGGATCAATTATGCTATAGAAGTAATAGGGATTATCAAAATTGAACTTTTTAAAAATTTGTTTCCTAGATAGCAGACCCTACATTAGCCGAAATGGGGAAAAACTTGAAGGAGGCTATGAAGATGCTAGAGGACAATCACAGGTGAGCCTGTGGAGCAGAAGTGACCCTATTAAACATGTTCAACCTGTTATGAAACTGGTGACACTGGTTTTCCTGCTGTTAAAAACACCTCTGGGTTTCAGAATGTCATGCCTAGCCTCTGCTGACTTTAAAGATGGTATTTGTCTTGGGTAGAAGATGCTTTGTAATTAAAGGATTTTGAAATTGAAGGGCAGGACTTAATAATTTTCAGTTCTTCCTATTAAGAGTTTCCTTTACTTAATGTATTGACTGGAATCTATAAACATTTCTTACTATATATTAAGGTCATATAGGGTATCAACTAACTAAGAAATAAGTTGAAGTATTTTTTTCATGTTCTTTTCCTGAAACTCAAATTAGACTCCAAATTGGGGGCTGGGGTAAGGAGGGTAGAAAGATGGAGAGAAGTGGTAAATGTGTTTTAAATTCCACCATCAGTTACTAAGGTAGTATAGGTAACATTGTCATATGTTTGCATGCTCAAATGTTAAAAATTTGATAAATAAAATGAACTTTTTAAAATTTCCTTTAAATAAGAATAACAGAGGAGGAAAATGGAAAGAAGCTCTTCTCAGGGGATATTCCAGGGCCACTCCAAGACAGGTAAGTGGAAATGAAGATGTGTACCTTTAGTTAGGGTATACATTTTCTTTAAACCAAGATTTTACTATCATTGATTTACAATTTTAGTTTTCATAAGCAAAAAGCAAGTTTAGAGTTATGAGCTGTGTAACAGTAGAAACTGAAATGCCATTGGCTGGTTGGTGATAATGCTAATAAGCAGCCTGCTTTTCCCCCTTTCCCATTCAGAATTTAATACAGCATCATGAATCAAAAACAATCACAGATTTATAATTATAATTCAACTCTCATACTTAGTTTAAAGTACAGCAAAATGAAAGGAAAATGTCAGTTTTAACCATTTATTTGGCAGAGTGACTTATTTTTTACCAACCAAAGCAAGTTTGTCAAGTGTTTATGGTTTGAGCTAGCAGGGAAAATATTAGAAAAATAATTATCCACCTGACTAAAATTTTCACAGGATGTTAGCACTCGATTCGTAATTAAAATTTCAGCCTTTCCTTATATAAGAGCTTATTTTTTTTTGTTTTAAAACCAGGAAACTGCACATAAGTAAACATTACAGCTCCCTTAAATTGCCCTTTGACCTGAATATAAATATGTACAAAGTTACAGAAGAACAGTGTGTCAATAAATGTCACATCTAACATACCTAGATAACCACTATTTTAGAATAGGTGCTCCTGCTTGTAATTTGAGTGATGCTGGTTTGAAGCCCTCCAGATGTGCAGTGTGTTCTACAGGTCAGAACGGGAACCAAGTTCTATTAATTTCCTCAGAGAAATGAATTTCCTGAAGGGAATTAAGGAGTTCTACTGATCCCTAAGAAGTTTTCCTAGAAGAGATACGACCAAGACCATCTGTAATTCTTAGAATGGGAGGATATTAATGCTACTGGTCAGGCGCATTCACACTTAATAGTGCTCATAACCAACACCTGAGATAGCACTATGCCAGGCATAGCGTCAAATGCTGTACATGCACTGACTGCAGCCTCACAATTCCTTAATGTATGGGCTTAGGGAGTTTCAGTAACTTGCTCAAGGTCATATGGCTAGGCACACAGCCTAATCTGCACAGCATCCAAGGACCAGAGCCCCTCTGGCATGAAGGTTAGCACCTTGGGAGGATGGGTATTGGACAAACAGTGCTTCTTTTTCAAAAGAGAAAACTTTTTATTAGTCATATTCTCGTTAATGGAGCGATAATATTTTCACATTACATGTATTCATTTTGACATTGTTTACTCCTTTAACCATTCGCATTCTTCCCAGAACCACCTCACACGATGAGCACTTAGTAACATATCTTGGATAGAAGTAAATCTGTTTATACTCCAAGCAGATCTCCAGTTTCCCATCTTGGGGAAGAGGTGGTAATAAATGATACTTGCATTACATGTTTAAGTCTGTTAGAACAAACAGACAAGATGCCTACATGGAGGGAAACTGAATATACCAGTGGCATTGGAGTATTCTTGCTGCTTCTGTGACCTTCAGCATCTTGTAAGGACTATTTTGGCTCTCATGACATACTTATTCTTCAGGATTCCAATGAACAGGTAGAGAAATACTACTTAAGTAATAATGGTGAAGTTAAAAAATTTCAATCTCAGATAAAGTAGAAGATTTAATTAATTACAAGTACAATTGTAATCAAAATTCCAGTGAATAACTTGAGGTTTGTTTTTAAAAGATGTAAACTGTATCTCAAACACATTCTTACTGGGTTAAAAAAACTTAACAAAAAAAAAAAAACTTATCAAAGCTAGTTTGGATGAGAAAAATAGAGTGGTTGGGAATGTGTGCCATTTTCACCTATCCATCAATTCTTTTTTTTTTTTTTTTCCTGCAGTGGACAAGATATGGTGAGCATCCTTCAGTTAGTTCAGAATCTGATGCATGGCGATGAAGATGAGGAGCCCCAGGATGCCCGGTAATAGAGAACGGTTGGCAGCTTCTCTTTGACAGTATTGTGTGTTACTGATTTTGAAAGTGATTGCATTCTTACAAGTTGCTAAAATAATTAGCAATGTTTCCTTCAGAGTTGCATATGATATTAAGAGGATGTTTATTCTTTTCCGAAAGACATTTATATATTTTAGGTAATATATTTTGTAAAAGGAAGGCATTTACTAAAACTAAATCCTGTAAAACTTATGGTATCATGTCTTTGGGAGGGACTGGCAAAAGTACCAAAGAGCAGATGCTGTGTGTTCTTTCGCTTTTGATTGCTTCTGCTTCTGCTTCTGATTGGTAAGAATTGCTGCAACTGAATTGATTGGTGGCAGGCCATGTCATCTGTAAATCATCCATTTGTTTTATTTTTCTTTTCATCTATTTAACTATTTACTCAGTTTCCTTTTCTTTTTATTTTAAATTTAAATTTTTTGAATAAGTAATGCATTCTCCCAGTTCAAATTTCAAAAATAAAAAGAGTACACAAAGACAGTTTTCCTTCTTACCTCTGCCTCTCTTATTTTGTTCTCCTCCTTAGAGATAGACAGTGTTGTACGTTATCAGAAATATTTTATGTGTATGTATACACAAACCAAATAGCTTTACTCGGCCCCTCCAGTACATAAATACTGTGCACATTGTTCTGTGCCTTGCTTTTTTAATTTGTGTCTGGCGGTTCTTTGCATATCAGTACACAAGCAGTTTTCTCCTTTAAGAACTGTTTGGTTTTACTTTGAATAGATGAACCACATTTTATTTGGCTAGTCTCCTTGTTGTGTTTTACTGTTGAAAACATCGCTGCAGCCAGCGTCTTTGTACGTGTATAATTTCTCAGACAAGCAAATGTTTCTGGATATTAAAGTTCTGAAGTGGGATTACTGGGCCAGATAGTTTGTGTATTTCTGATTTTGATAGATATTGTCAAATTTCCCTCCATGGAACCTGTGCCAGTTCACAGTCCCACCAGCATGGTATGAGAGTACCTCTTTCCCCACACCTTTGCCTACAAGAGTGTTAGCAGACTTAAGGGTGTTGCCAGTCCAATAGATGAGGAATGATATTTCAGCGTAATTTTAATTTGCATATTTCTTGTGAACCAGGTTAAGTGTCTTTTTACATGTTTTAAAACCCAATTATATTTCCTTTTCTATGAACTGTCTCCTTTGCCTAGTATCCTGTTTGATTTTTTTGGCTTTTTAAAAATTGACTTACTGTTATTTTTATAAGGGAAATTAGTTCACTCATTTTAATTATATATAAATACCTAGTTCCCTTTAAATTTGCTGTATTTTTATTATAAATAGCTATTTAATGTAAAGAATTGATCTTCATCTAATGATTCTTTAAAAAATTGTTTTCTGCACATTTTAGCTCTGCTTTCCATAGTTCTTATGGATGGCATTTAATTTTTAAAAAATTTCTGGAAAAAATTACTCACAAAGTTTGTATATTTATTACATATTTAGTAAATAGAAGGATATTTATCTCCTAGGAATTAATTTTTAAAGTGTTTTTCTTCTCCAGACTGTCAATACAATTTTCCAAATTTATCTGAATTTGTGCCTTTAGGCCATTAAGTGGATTTTCAGTCTGACAGAAATTTCTGTGGAATAATGTCTCTAAAAGTTTTACTTCTTTATTTGTGTTTTTACTGATATATATTTTTAATCTAATGAATTTTGATTGACAGAATCCAGAGTATTGGAGAACAAGGTCATATAGCTTTGTTGGGACATAGTCTGGGAGCTTATATTTCAACTCTGGACAAAGAAAAGCTAAGAAAGCTTACAACTAGGATACTTTCAGACACTACCTTATGGCTATGCAGAATTTTCAGGTAAAGACATTATGAGTAGTTTCTGATAAAAATATTTATGAATTGGGTGTAGACTGTGACAGATCTTTTCTGGTGCTATACTGTCTGGGTTCAGAGTTGCCTCTTCCCCTTCCTCTTGGAAGGGTTACTTCTCCATGCCTCAGTTTCCTCATCTATTAAATGAAGATAGCATTAATATCTATTTCATGGCATTGTTCTGGGGAAGAAACGAGCTAATGAATTCGTACATGTAAAGAGCTGAACTCTGGCTAGTGTGGCAGCCACACATTGATGTTTCCCTTTCTCCCTCCCTTCCCCTCTCTAAAAATAAATAAAATCTTTTTAAAAATAAGAGCCAAGAACATGTAAGCACATGCATGTTGGATAACGTCAGCAGTTCCTTCCTTTTAGAATTGCTGATTAGCACATGTCGATAGAAGGTAGAGCAGTGAAACATTAAACTATTTTTAATCAAAGTTGTAGCTTATGCTTTATTGGAAAGGAAATGTGATAAGGAAAATGAGTAGGTGTTGTGAAATTGAAATTTGCTTTATACTGTGATAATGATGGCATTATTAAGGAATTACAGCAGATTGAGAATTCAGTAGAAGACATAGGACCAGTAGTATTTTTATGTTAATACTTTTATGGAAAAGGAATGATTGCCTAACATTGGAACATTTAACTTGGGAGACTCACTTTCAGATATCAGGAAAGAGATTGTCCTGGTGAGTGTAAGTTTGCCTAACTATATTGCAAAGGGGAAATTTTTTTTGTGTTAAATATTTTATTTATTTTTAGAGAGAGGGGAAGTGAGGGAGAGAAACATCAATGTGGGAGAAAAGATCGGTTGCCTCTCACACGCCCCCAGCTGAGACCTGGCCCACAACCCAGGCATGTGCCCTGACTGGGAACCAAACCAGCGACCCTTCGGTTTGCAGGTTGGCACTCAGTCCACTGAGCTACACCAGCCAGGACAAGAAATTTTTTTCTAATAAAATTCTAATACCTGTAATTGAATTTCTCTCTCCCTTCCTCCTCTAGATTAAGAAGAATAAAAAGTCCCAAGTAAATAGTAGTGAAAGCAAAAGTTATCCTGATTAGTGTTTTTGACAATTTTATTTACTTTGGATGTTTTAGAGTTAAAACTCTGCCAAGAACCATGCCTGCATTATCCAGCGCTAGCCTTCTTGTAGAATAAGCCAAAACCATGATATCCAGCCTTTTTATATCTGAGAGACTCCTGTTCTTTACTGATTTTCGTATTTTCTGCCTTGTATGGAATTGGGTATGGACAAAAGGTCATTGCCTCTGTTCCTTTTAACCTTCAGCTGCAAGGAGCTGTCAGCCATCTAAGATGAGGGTGATTCCTATTTCCTTTGACTGATCTAGGTGACAGTTTCTAGGCTGAGAAAAGAATTACTTCCATGATTACAAAATTAGGATGTAAAATCAGAGTGAACCAGAAATAATAACATATTAATCAATATAGGGGTGTCTCTTAACAGGTATGAAAATGGCTGTGCTTATTTCCATGAAGAAGAAAGAGAAGGACTTGCAAAGATCTGTAGGCTTGCCATTCATTCTCATTATGAAGACTTCGTAGTAGATGGATTCAACGTGTTATATAACAAGAAACCTGTTATATATCTTAGTGCCGCTGCCAGACCCGGCCTGGGCCAGTACCTTTGTAATCAGGTAGGGTGGTGTAGGTGGTCATTTTAAAGATTAGATGTTTTGTTTTGTCCTGGAACTTCTTAAAGTGAGTAGACCCATTTCTTTAGCTGCTGTTCTTTTCAAGTGAAAAGAAAGATGGGTTTTTTAATATGCTTGTTTTTTCATTATAAGAAAACATATAAATGCATATTAATGAATTTATATATATACTTTTTTTAGTTGCCCAAAGGCAACCACAGTTGATATTTTACTTTATTTCTTTCCAGGCTTTAATCAGAGGCTATGTATGTGTTTTTTACATGATTATATCTGACTTTTTTCACTTACTGTTATAACAAGTATATATCATATCTTAACAATTCTTCAAAGTAAAGTTTATTTTTAATGTCTTCATAATATCCCTTCAAGGGAGTGTATAGTGTTTTAACTAACTGTTTCCCTTTTGGACAATTAGAGTGTTTACATTCTTTTGCTTTCTGTGACCGGTGTTAATACTCTTTGTTTAGTATTGTTACGGGCGTCTTTGTGCATAAAGCTTTTTCTATAGTTAGAGTTATATTTCTCAGGTTTTCAGAGTCAATATAGAATTACTATATCAAAGAGCATTATTATTTCTAAAGTTTATAGTGAATTTAGCCCAATTAGGGGGCTACCTTGAGATAAGAAATTACCGTATTTTACCAGGTATGATGCACTCCCGTGTATAATGTGCACCCACAATTTAGTACTGCCCATGAATAATGCTCATCCTTATTTTTCCCTCAGAAATTTGGGAAAAAAGTGTTCATTATACACAGCAAAATATGATAAGTCTCTTGGCCAAGAATTTTAAGGCAATACCCTTAGGATTAGAGAGTTTGTCTTTCTTAAGGTGGAGGAGCCCTGGGGAGATAGATGGGGCGGGGGCGGGATTCAGGGGCTTAAGTTAATTCTGAGCTGTAGTCACTAGTGTCAAGAAATTATGTCCTCTTCTTGAGGGTATAAAAAAATCAGGAATTTAGTAATGTCCCAGTAGAAACATGAAACAATTTACTTGAGTACCCACTACAGGCCAGACTCTAATGGACCTGAGGCTGTTTTGGGACAGCAGTCCTGTCTTCAAAAGATGTGTGACAGTGTTCTGTTAAATGAAAAAGGCAGGTGGCAGAAGAGTATATATATGTTCAAAAGTGTTTACATACTTATACGAGTATTTTTATACCTGGAAAAATATATATGAATATATTTATACCTAAAAAATGTCTAGAAGGTCACATTCTAATCTGTTAACACTGGTGGATTGGTGACTTATGTAGGGGCGTTTTCACGTTTAATTTATGTGGGGTGTGTGTGTGTGTGTGTGTGTGTGTGTGTGTGTGTTAGATTTTATTTACTTATTTTTAGAGGTTGGGGGAAGGAGAAAGAAAGAGAAACATTGATGTGAAAGAGAAACACCAATTGTTTGCCTCTTGTTCATGCCCCAGTCTGGGACTGAACCCCCTACTCAGGCATGTGCCCTGACTGGGAATTGAACTGGCAACCTTTCACTTTGAGGGATGACGCCTAACCAGTTGAGCCACACTGGTCAGGGCATCTATATGTATTTTTTTATTGTGTACATTATTTGGGTTTCACTTTCATAATTTAAAAGATAAATCCTTTAATGGGGAAAGAGTGTGAATAAAGTGCTTGTTAAATTTTTGATCTTTAAATTTTACCAAGTCTTAGTTATATAGAAAAATAGGCTGCAACTATTTAAAAAATTCTAAAACTATCAACTCCACAAAGATTTGTAAGATGAAAGTAAAGAACATAAAATCTGAAAATTACTATCTTCATAATACTGACTTCATTTCTTTTAAGAAATGTACATCTGCTAGTTTATATTTATTGATTTTTTAGGAGTGGGTGGACCCATAAATAAGGTATTCTTTGAATGCCTTTAGCTGGTGTTACTAATGTTTGGAGGAAGGACCCTAAATTATCCTCCAAAATGCTCAGGGTTAAGTTGTTTCCAGTTTGGAAAAGTGTTTTGTTCTTTGGTATATAAAATATGCCAAAGATAGTAACTCATTTAGTTGACTCATTTAGAAAATTTTACATTGTCTCTGCCACCTTGTAAGACATCTCAGCTCCTAAAAATTCACCCTTCTCTTGGCTTAACTTTCTAGATGTGCTTTAACATCTATTTATAATATTAAGAGTTCCTAAGGAGAGACATTGTTGAAAAATAATTGTGACTTGTCTCAGAGCCACATTTTTTGAGGGCATAAGTGAATGGTGACAAAGAGCTTTCTTGTAAACGCATATGTTTCTTCTTACAGCTTGGCTTGCCCTTCCCCTGTTTGTCTCGTGTGCCCTGTAACACTATGTTTGGATCCCAGCATCAGATGGTGAGTTTTCCTTCTGGTTTGTAAAATTATATGGAATTGTGTTTTGAAACTGTCTTCCTTTTAACTGAAGTTGTGTTTGTTGGCCTCCAGATAATTATTAGCCTATTCATTTATTGCTTTGATCTTCTCATTGCACACTAAAGCCAGATGCAAAAGGGATAGGCTTTGGGGTTCTGCATTTCTTTTTAATGTTATTTTAAAATTTGTTTTATTTATTGATTTGAGAGAGAAAGAGAGAAACATCTGTTTGTTGTTCCATGTATCCACACACTCACTGGTTGCTTCCTGCATGCACCCCGACCAGAAATTTAACCCACAGACTAGGTGCATCTGGACAACACTCCAACCAACTGAGCTACTCAGACAGGGCTGATTTCTTTTTTCAAGATAGTTTGATTTTTCTGTGCATTAATTTAGTTGCATTAATAATATTAGAGATACATTTTTGGCTGGTGTAGGGAATTGAGAGAACATTTTCTTTAAACATAAACGTTTAAAACTAGAAAATGTTGGCTTTATATATGCAGTTTTAACTTTAATCATACTTAAAATCAAGAAAAACTATTTGATTTTCATATTTATGATTAGAGAAACTAAAAAAGTTTTGAATAATTGATTTTGAGAGTCATGTGTACTTCTTCTGGAAATTGTAATTTTTCATTCTATAACTTTGGTCACCTCATGTTTTGTCTTTTGATCCCAGGATGTTGCCCTCCTAGAAAAACTGATTAAAGATGATATAGAACGAGGAAAATTGCCCCTGTTACTGGTTGCAAATGCTGGTAGGTATCATGAATCTGAATCTTAGATTTTGAACATGTATGAGACAGGCTAAGGACTTAGCCTAAAATAGACCAAGTCTTGAGAAATATTTGTACGCCACATGTTTAGGATAGCCCTGTATGAGTATTGTAGTAAGAATTAAAATAGTAAAGTTGGCTCATTTGATTCCCTTTTTTTCTTTTCTTTTTTTATTTTTTTAATATATTTTATTGATTATGCTATTACAGTTGTCCCATTTCTCCCCCATCATTCCCCTCCGCCTTGCATACCCCCTTCCACCCACATTCCCCCCCTTTACTTCATGTCCATGTGTCATAAGTTCTTTAGCTTCTACATTTCCCACCCTATTTTTGCCCTCCCGCTGTCTATTTTCTACCCACCGTCTATGCTACTTATTCTCTGTACCTTCCCCCCCCCTCCTCCCACTCCTCTGTTGCTAACCCTCCATATGATCTCCATTTCTGTGATTCTGTTCCTGTTCTAGTTGTTTGCTTTTGTTTTAGGTGTGGTTGTTAATAGCTGTGAGTTTACTGTCTTTTCATTGTCATATTTTTTATCTTCTTTTTCTTAGACAAGTCCCTTTAACATTTCATATAACAGGGGCTTGGTGATGATGAACTCCTTTAACTTGACCTTATCTGAGAAGCACTTTATCTTTCCTTCCATTCTAAATGAAAGCTTTGCTGGATAGAGCAATTTTGGATGTAGGTCCCTGCCTTTCAAGACTTCAAATACTTCTTTCCAGCCCCTTCTTGCCTGTAAGGTCTCTTTTGAGAAATCAGCTGACAGTCTTATGGGAACTCCTTTGTAGGTGACTTGCTGCTTCTTATCCCTTATCCCTTGCTGCTTCTAGAATTCTCTCCTTCATTTTAATCTTGGCTAATGCAACGATGATGTGCCTTGGTGTGTTCCTCCTTGGGTCCAACTTCTTTGGGACTCTCTGAGCTTCCTGGACTTCCTGGAAGTCTATTTCCTTTGCCAGATCGGGAAAGTTCTCTTTTATTATTTGTTCAGATATCTTTTCCACTTGTTGCTCTCCCCTTCCACTTCTGGTGCCCCTATAATTCGGATGTTGGGACGTTTAAAGATGTCCTGGAGGTTCCTAAGCCTCTCCTCATTTTTTTGAATTCTTGTTTCTTCATTCTTTTTGATTTGTTTGTTTGTTTGTTTGTTTCTTCCTTCTGGTCCACTCCATTGATTTGAGTCCCAATTTTCCTCCCATCGCTATCGGTTCCCTGTGCATTTTCCTTCATTTCACTTATTGTAGCCTTCATTTTTTCATCTAATTTGTGAGCAAAATCAACCAATTCTTTGACCATCCTGATCACCAGGGCTTGGAATTGTGCATCTGATAGGTTGGTTATCTCTTGGTTGCTTAGATGAATTGGCTCTGGGGCTTTGATCTGTTTTCTGGTTTGAGCCATTTTTGGTTCGTTTTGTTTTGGTCTGGTCATGGCTGTTACAGAGTGAGGGGCGGAGCCTTAGGTGTTCTCCAGTACGGGGCAGCCCACTTGCTGGGTTGTGACGATGTATGTGGGGGTGGGGTCTGAGAGGGAACAATGGTGCTTGTTCAGCACTCTCTTGGATTCCAGTCCCTTCTGCCACTTCCCCTGCACCTGGATTATCTATACATGAATGTGGGACCACCTGGTCAGCCAGCCGCTTTGTGCGGTGTCGCTGGGTCTGCCCGTTGCCACCCTGTGCCCAGGGTCTGCTAGCTGCTGCCTGTGTGCCTGGGATCTTCTAGCCTGCACGCCTGGGTCTGCCAACCTCCAATTTTTCCTGCTGCAACTCTGCCCCTCTTACAGGTCTGGAAGAATGGTTGTCAGACTTCCATACAGTTCAATTTTCTATCAATTCTGCTTGTTTTCTTGTTTCTAAATCTTTGTTGTCCTTAATTTTGGTTGTGTGAGGAGGCACAGTGTGTCCACCTACGCCTCCATCTTGGCCAGAAGTCTATAAACTGTCTTTTTTTGCAAATGGCACAATTATGCAGCTAGAAAGTCTCAGATAAGTAAACCAAAGCAAAGTCATTGGAACTAATGAACACATTTATTAAGGCTGCAGGATTTCTGTATACTAGTGATAAACAATTGAAATTGAATTTAAAATGTTCTTCGTAATGGCATCAAAAAAATGAAAATTTGATGGCTAAGTTTAAGAAATGTATGAAAGATTTGTGCACTGAAAGCTACAAAATGTTGCTAAGAGAAATTAAAAAGACACAAATAAATGGAATAAGCCATGTGCATGATTGGAAGACTTAAGTCTTATTAAGTCAAATCTCCTGAAATTGATGTATCTCACCTCAACCCATATCAAAGTCTCAGCAAATTTTGTAGATATTGCTAAATCTTACTGAAATTGATAAGGTGATTCTAAAATTTATATGAAAATACAAAGGATCTATGAATAGCCAAAATAATTTTGAATAGAACAAAATTGGAAGACTTACCCTATGTGACTTTTAGACTTACTATAAAGATACAAATAATCAAGAGCATATAAGATTAATTGAAGAGAATAGAGTTCAGAAATAGACTCATATATATGATAACTTGATTTTTTTTTTTTTTTTTTACAAAGTTGCCAAGATAATTCAAGGGAGAAAGGATAGTCTTTTCCACCAGTGGTCTTGGAACAATTGGATGTGCATGTGGAAAAAAAAATTGAACCTTAACCCTTACCTCACTCTGATTATAAATGGTTCATAGACCTAAACAAATGAGACACAACACTAAAACTTCTTGAAAAAATGTAGATCTTTGTGATCCTGGGGTAAGCATAGATTTCTTAGGACACAAAAGGAATGAACCATAAGTTGGACTTTATCACAAATTAAAAGCTTTTGCTATTCAGAAGACCCTGTTCAGAAAATTGAAAAGGCTAGTTACAGACTGAGGGTAAGTATTTGCAAAACATTTTTCTGATAAAGGACATTATCAAAATACATAAAGAAGTTTTTCATTGAGTATTAAAGAGACAAATAATATAGTTTTTTTAATGCACAAGAGATTTGAATAGGCACTTCACGAAAGAAAATACTGATATATGAATGTTTAAGCACTTAAAAAGATGCTAATATCAGTCATTAGAGAAATTGAAGTTTAAAACCACAGTGAACTACTATTAAGTATCTGCTAGAATGGAGAAAATAAAAATTCAATGCCAAATGCTGGTGAGAATACAGAGCAACTGGAACTCTCATACACTGCTGGTAGGGAACAAATAATGTTACAGCCACTCTGAAAAATAGTTTGGCCATTCCTAAAAAGGTTAAACATAGAATTGGATATGATCCATTAGTCCCGCTTGCATGTATTTATCAAAGAGAAAAGAACACACATGTCCACACAGAGAATTGTATGCAATACTCAACGAGAAACAACCCAGATGTCCCTTTACCTTGTGAATGGGTAAACAAGTTGTGGCATATCCATCTCATGGGCTGCTAAGTAATAAGTAGAAATAGTTACAGATATACTTATCCACAGGGATGAATTTCAGAAGCATGCTCACTGCAAAAACCCAGGCATAGAAGAAGTTACATAGTATATGATTGTATGAAATTCTAAAAAAGACAAAAGTATAGTGACAGAAAACAATTAGGATTGTCCAGAGCCAGTGGGGAGTAGGGGAAAGAATGAAACTTTGGGGTGGGGAGGATCCTCTGGGGTGATGGAAATATTCTCTACCTGGACTGTGTTGGCGGTTACACACTGGTTACTTTTGGCAAAACTCAGTGAGTGGTACACTTAAATGAGTGGATTTTATTGCCTGTAAATTATACTTGAGTCAATGAAGCTAATTACAGTTGCTCCTCGGCTATGGGGAATTGGTTCCAGAACCCTCCCCCTGCCTTGGATACCAAAATCCACAGATGCTCAAGTCTCTATATATAGTGTAATACTTGCATATATCCTACATTTACATATGGCCTACAGCAGGATGTGCCTCCACATCAATTTGTATGTATTCAGCTTAGTGCTTAGTGCATAGCAGATTCAAATTTTGCTTTTTGGAACTTTCTGGGTTTTTTTCCTGAATATTTCTAATTCAAATTGGTTGGATCCAGGGGTGTGGATACAGACGGCAAACTGTATTTTTAAAATAATAATAAACAAAAAACACATACCCTTCTTATTATTAGCAGGAAAACCACCACTTCCTGCCTGATTTAGCATACTGTATGTTTAAAAAGAAACAAACCCACCCATATTCAATCATTCGATAGATAGGAGAGGCTATAATTTCTATGTGACTGAGTGATTTACCAGTATGGCTTACTCTGCCATGAGTACACATCGCAGGAGTTAGCCAGCAGACATTGCCAAAAAAAAAAAAAACTTGAAAAGAGAAGCTGAATGTGTTCAAGTCACTAAAACACAGCACTGTGCTTTAGTTTTGATGGGTCATGTGACATGGTTCATGCATTGGCCTTTGATCTTGTGTCAGCTAAAACCAATGTGTCAGTTAAGATCTTCTTTAAAAACATTTTTATTTACTTATATTTAGACAGAGAGGAAGGGTGGGAGAAAGTGGAAGAGAAACATCAGTGTGCGGTTGCCTCTCACGCACCCGCTACTGGGGACCTGGCCCACAACCCAGGCATGTGCCCTGACTGGGAATTGAACCGTCGACCCTTTGGTTCACAGGCTGGCACCCAGTCCACTGAGCCACACCAGCCAGGGCTCAGTTAAGATTTTTTTTAAAAATTGAGACAAACTTGCAAGTTGGGGAAGTTTTCAGCTCTTTTCCTACCATAAATCCTGCTGAAGAATCACTTGCATCAGTTTTGTTTGCTGAGGCATTTAGTAAGGGTTTAAACTCTTACTAGGTGGGATTCTGCTAAATGGAAATTTAGGATAATTGGGATAATACGTGACTCCATATTTTATTTTTGCTTTGAGAAGAGGGATCTGCCCAGCAAAAGCTCTGTAGTGTAAACAAATTACCAAGGAGATGGATTAAAGTGTTTAATATGTTCATACTGACTTCAGAATACATACTCTATATTAAAACAAAGAACCTCCAAATTTAGTTAAAACCATCTTAAATTCATCTATGTACTTTTTTTTTATCCTCACCCAAAGACATTTTTTCATTGCTTTTAGAGGCAGGAAGGGGGAGAGAGGGGGAGGGAGAAACATCGATTGGTTGCCTTCTTTACGTGCTCCAAGCAGGGATTGAACCTGAAACCTGGGTATGTGCCCTGACCAGGATTTGAACCCACCACCTTTCCATGGGATGACACTTCAACCAGCTGAGCCACACTGGCCAGGGCCATGATTTTTGGGTTTTGTTTTTAATAAAAGGACACCTGTGGCCCTGGCTGGTATAGCTCAGTAGATTGAGTGCCAGCCTGCATGTGAACCAAAGGGTCACTGGTTTGACTCCCAGTCAGGGCACATGCCTGGGTTGCAGGCCAGGTCCCCAGTGAGAGGGGGCATGTGAGAGGCAACCACACACTGATGTTTCTCTCCCTCTTTCTCCCTCCCTTCTCCTCTCTCTAAAAATAGATAAAATATAATAATAATAATAATAATAGTAATAGTAATAACCCAGAAAGTGACAAAAAGTTAGAGTAGAAAAAGCTATCTTAGACAAATGCTAACAGAACAAAAGTACATAAGCAGTTAGTGTGAGATAAAATATGCTTCATATTAATTACAATTCATGTAATCTAAGAGATAACATTTATAGATGCTTATAAATGTCAGTTTGGGAGACTTGAATGTATTTCTCATGAAGCAACAATTCAAGTAGAAAGAAAATAGTATATAGGGGATTTAAATAACACAATTTACAAGCTTTTTAAAACCCTTCCTTAAAAAAGTTTTTTATTTGTTTATTTATTTTTAGAGGGGAAGAGAGGGAGAGAAACATCAGTGTGTGGTTGCCTCTCACATGTCCCTTACTAGGATCTGGCCCTGCAACCCAGGCATGTGCCCTGACTGGGAATCGAACCAGCAACCCAGTGCTTCTCAGATTGGCACTGAATCCACTGAGCCACACCAGCTAGGGCTATTTATTTATTTTTAGAGAGAGGGGAAGGGAGGAAGAAAGATGGAGAGAAAGGTCAATGAGGGAGAAACATTGGTCAGTTTCCTCTCACAGGTGTCCCAACCCAGGACTGAACCTACAACCCAGGTATGTGCCCTGAGTGGGAATCAAACCAGTGACCCTTCCCTTTGTGAGATGACACCCAACCAGCTGAGCCACTCTGGCCAGGGCGACAAACTTTTTTGTAGATATGTGTAATGGAGAATACACCCTCTTGAAAACTTGAATCATCAATTTGCAAAAGTTGATTTTAAGCCAGTCTACAAAGAAAATCTTAAAGCAGATACAATATTCCATTACAGAGAGATGACATATATTAAAGCTCTTTAATCGTTCTTTAAAGACTCAGAAAATACTTGTTCCTTTTAGTATCTTTTGTGTGTGTGTGTTTTATCCTAGGAACCGCAGCAGTCGGGCACACAGATAAGATCGGGCGCTTGAAAGAACTCTGTGAGCAGTATGGCATATGGCTTCATGTGGAGGGGTGAGTGGAGGGTGGGGTTGGCTCCATGGGTGGCCTGCACATAGTGCTCCCGAGGAGTGGACATCCCGGTTTTCACTTTGTTATGACATTTGTCCCTAATGGCTCTTTTGGGTTGTTGATAACAAGACAACCCAAATTGGCTTAAGTGAGAAGAGATTTTATTGGTTCACATAACAACAACAACAACAAAAAAAACTGTTAGGATTGGCTTTAGGCACATCGGTCAGGACTCAGTGTGTCACCTGCTACTCCGCCAGTCACTTGTTTTAAGCTCCTCTGTGCTGGCTCTATCTGTAGATAGACGTTCAAGTTACAGTCCAATGTAGCTGCCGCAACTCCGGCCTTCTTTCCAGGTTTGTGTCCAGTGGGTCAGAAGTCCACGTAAAAGTCTCATACCAATCAGTGTGGCCAGGAAAATGTAGTTTAAGTTATTTGCCGACCTCTGGGGCAGGTGGTGGTGTCTCCTCCACCCAAAACTGAGGTCTGATAGAGGAGCTTGGGGTGTCTTCCCAGAAGACCATTCGAGTGCTAAGAGAAGAGAGGGAGAGGAGGCAGGGCAGCCATCGTTGTCCATCCATATCCAGCACGTCATGCAAGGGAGGTTTCATTTTATTTTGTGCCTCTGGGGAAAAATGGTGACTGGAAAATAATAGCTGTGAAGGGTATAAGGCCCATTGCGCCAAGTAGGAGACATCCCCTGAAATACATTTTCAAGGATTTCCTGAAATGTGTGTGTACTGCACTTTCTGTTGCTGTTATAAAAGCTAATAACACAGCTGAAAGACAGCAGAGCCTTTCTTTCTTTCTCCTTCTCTCTTTTCTGTCTCTTCTTTCTTTCTTTTTCTTTCTTTCTCTTTTCTGTCTCTTCTTTCTTTCTTTCTTCCTCTTTTTTTTTTTTTTTTTTTGAAACTACATACCTAGTGAATGAGCAGCAGTACGTTAATAATTCTTAGATTGGTGTTTTTTCTTCCAGTGTGAATCTGGCAACATTGGCTCTAGGTTATGTCTCCTCTTCAGTGTTGGTATGTTGTTGATTTACTAAATATCGTATTTTTAAGAAGGAATTTGAAATGCTTTAATCACGGTTTTTATGAATGGAGGAGGGTATTGGGTTTCGTGTAGTCTAATAGTCTAACAAAAAGCTGTTCTCTCTTTGGTAGGCCGCAACCAAGTGCGATAGCCTGACACTGACTCCAGGCCCGTGGCTGGGTTTGCCAGCTGTTCCTGCGGTCACCCTTTATAAACACGACGACCCTGCCTTGGTAAGCCTGCCCTCACTGGCCGGGAGTGGGAGTGGCTTGTAATCGTTACTGGGCCTGGGGGGGAAATACAGAAAAACAAAGGAAAAAGTGAAAAATTTCCTAATGTCACTTCTTTGACTTTTTATTTTTCAAAAACTTTTTAACAGAAATGAAATTATGCCACATGTGCTTTTTCTATTTATTTTTCCCACACTTCCCTGTGTGTACGAAGAACATTTTATTATATTTTATGATTGCATAATCTGTCACTTTAATACCACAATTTAATCATTGTGGTATTAAATTTATTTACTCATTCTCCATTTATGAACTTTAGGATGTTTTCAAATTTTTGTTCCTGAAATAATGAGCATATTTCTGTATTTCAAATTATTTCCTTAGAATAGGTTCCTATAAGTGGTATTCCTGTCAGAGTAGTTAAAGCCCACTGTCTAGAAGGTTGTAACAAAGTATAGTGATGGTTTTTGACAATGGACCACTTAGTAGCTCATGCAAAATAAGCTTTAAGTGATTCTTGCTATAACAGTTGATTTCTTGCCCAATTGATAATGACCGAGTATTTGAGGACGATCAGAAAAGCCTTGGAAGGGGCTGCTTCTTGAGTGGCTAAGAGCTGTGGCTCTGAGATATGACCCATCTATATTCTCACCCTGGTTTTGCCACATCTCAGACATGAAACCTTGAGCAAAACAGGGTCCCTGAGTTAAGTTGCCTAGAATACTTACTTCATGGAGTTGCTGGATGATCAAATGAATAATGCAGGCCAAATGCCTGGCACCGCATCTGACAAATACCAAGTGCCTAGTAAATGGTAACTAGATAGTTCTAGTATGTGATTCCACTAGCTTTGCTTAATAAACTCAAACTGGCTTCTTTTAGACTTTAGTGGCTGGTCTTACATCAAATAAGCCAGCGGACAAACTCCGTGCCCTGCCACTATGGTTGTCTTTACAATACTTGGGGCTTGATGGAACTGTGGACAGGATTAAGCATGCCTGCCAACTGGTGAGTAGAAATCTAAAGTTTAAATAAGTCATAAATTCTCTTTGGCAAAAGCAGAGTCAGAAGAATACTGCATTGATTTAGCCTCCATCCAGTACCTTGTTGCCTGGATTTTCTGTTTCATAAGCAAGCATATTTAATAACATGTATACGTTTCTTGTTCAAAGTTCTGGGAGAGACTGCTGGCATTGTCCCAGCATTTGTATCCAAATGAAATCAGATTAAAATGAATGCTCTTGTCAGCATGGGATGAGAAAAGAAGTCACAAGATGACAGCCGAGGAGTGGCAAAGGATGCAAGAGGGGCCGTAAATGTTCCCACTTGACTGACTCTTGAGGATGAAGGAATGTGAGGGCGAGGGGTTGAAAATGAATGCCATGTATACTTTAACATCAGCTGGCTTGAGTTGCCTGATGGCAAGGCTTTGGGAGATGATTTTAATTGTTTCTCTTTGAGGTGTTCTAATTTTGAAAATTATATAATTATGCTGTAGTTTAGAGAGCAAAAATGTTGGATTTATGCAGCTGGAGAACTGAGTCCTAGCTAGTCTGAAAGCATGATGTCACCTGTGTACCTCCATTTTCTTGCCTGTAGATAGGGACAATGACATAACAAAAGACTGTTATGAGGACTTAATGAATTGATGCATGTAAAGCTCTTGCAGTAGTGCCTAATGATGCAGTAAGTTATGCAGATAGGTTTAAAAATAAATCTTCATTTTAAATGTATACTTGGAGAATTGGCGCTTCCTCAAGTGTCTTTTTTATACTTAAGAAAAATTAGTATTTTCATATTACTGCAGCAGTAGTCTTCTGATTCACAATGTCCAGATGGTCCATCTGCGTTGTTGCAAAAGGCAAGATTTCATTCTTCTTTATGGTTGAGTAATAGTCCATTATAGTCCTCATATATATCACACTTACTTTATTCATTCATCTAGTAGTAGGCACTTAGGTTGTTTTCATATCTTGGCTCTTATCTATAATGCTGCAATAAACATGAGAGTGTCTATATTTTTTCAAATTAGTGTTTTCGTTTTCTTCAGATAAATACTCAGAAGTGGAATTGCTGGATCCTGTGGTAGTTCTATTTTTAGTTTTTGGAGGAACCTCCATACTGTTTTCTGTGGTACTGAACCAACTTACATTTTTACCAACAGTGCACAAGAAGTCCCTTTTCTCTATATGCTTGTCAACACTTGTTATTTCTTGTCTTTTTGAAAATAGCCATTCTAACAGGTGTGAGGTAATATCTCTGTGGTTTTGATTGGCATTTCCATGAAGATTTGGGATGTTGAACATCTTTTCACATACCTGTTGACCATCCTTACATCTTTTTGGAAAAAGTCTGTATAGATCTTCTGCCCATTTTTTTAAATCAGATTTTTTTTGCTATTGAGTTGTATGAGTTCTATATATACTTTAGACATTAACCCCTCATCAGATAAATGATTTGCAAATATTTTATCCCATAGAGTAGGTTGGCTTTTCATTTTGTTGATGGTTTACTTTGCTGTGCAGAAGCTTTTTAGTTTGATGTAGTTCCATTTGTTTATCTTCACTTTTATTGCCTACACTCAGTAGTTTTTGAATGAATGAATGACTTAAACTGCTAATATGAAAAATTCACTTGCCCTGGCCCATGTGGCTCAGTTGGTTGGAGCATCATCCCATAACGAAAAGGTTGCGGGTTTGGTTCCCAGTCTGGGCACATACCTGGGTTTCAGGTTCTATCCCCCAACTGAGTGAGTGTAAGAGGCAGCTGGTTAATGTTTCTCTCTCCCTTTCTCTTGCTCTGAAAGCAATGAAAAAAGTGTCCTCAGGTGAGGATACAAATAAATTCACTTATGTCTCATTAGAAAAAGCTCTTCTAGAACCACAAAATATAACTTTAAACTGAAACAATAGGGAATATTTGTAGATGTTGAAATACAAAAATTGGCAACTGAACTTAGAAATGACCAAGATGCAGATGGCTTTGTCTGCGCGAGATCCTTGTTTGCAAGGACCTCAAGGACCTTGCAAGGACCTGCAAAGACCTCATGAAAATTACTTCTTAATATGTTGTGTCGATTTAATAAAATTACATAAGTTGTTTTTTTTGTTGTTATTTGCAGAGTCAACGGTTGCAAGAAAGTTTGAAGAAAGTGAACCACATCAAAATCTTGGTATAGTATATAATTTGGTTTTTTTTTTTTTTGAAGTAAATAACTTTTAACTTTAACAACTTAGAATGCTTTTTCTCCAGATTTGATGCATTTCAGTGGAATTGTGGCAGCTCTAGTAAAAATACTTTTTTTTATTAAAAAAAGTTTTTTTTCAGTTACAGTTTACATTCAGTATTATTTTGTATTAGTTTCAGCTATATAGTGTATATTGACAGTCATATGCTTTACAAAGTGTTCTCCCTGGTATTTCCAGTACCCAACTGGCATCATACATAGTTATTACAGTATTACTGACTATATTTCCTATGCTGTACTTTAAAAACCACATTCTTTGCAAGAGACTCATGCCTGTACTAATAACCTAAAATCTACAGTTAGCGTAAAGCCTAGACATTTGCACCATACGCTGTTTGAACCCCTACAGTGCTTTTCATAGAATCCAATTGTACTTTTATTGTTAAAATTAAGAATTGCACAGAATTAAATTACACCATTGACTTTACTTGCCTAACAACTGTAGAACATCTATGCTCCTGAAATGAGAAATTATTTTATCTCGGAATGCTTTGGTCTACTCTTCCCAAAAACCTTCTGACACCAGAGTTTTCATTTGCACGAAGGGGAATAAGGAAGAGAAAAGCAAGTGCCCTGCTCTCGTCTCCCTTGGTATTTTCCTAAAAGATACCAGTCTCCAAATTACTCCCTGGGGGTAATAACTAGACAAGGAAATGAGGATTTAGTAAGACCAATAGCCAAGTATCAGTTCAGGTTTGAATGTTTTCATGGTTTTCTTTATTGTGTTTTAGAATTTTAGAAAATACATAGGTCAGATTCTAATTTAAACAGGGTCACTGTGTGTTTCTTTTACAATTTTGCAGGATACATTTGAGTTTTAAACTAGTTTGCTTTTATTTTGGGTTCAAGTTAGTGCAGCTTATTTCCGTTTTCATGCATGGTTTGGTTTACATTCCTGAGAAGGGGCTGCTCTGCACTGCCTTCTGAGCTTGTAGCCTATTCTGAGTTGATCTTAGTTGACCCAAATTCTAGTTCAGAAGAGGAGGGGGACCCACTGGAGAAGCCAACAGATGAATGTAAGTCAGGAGACTTGGGTTTTAATTTCAGCCATACTACAGGGGACTGTAACATTGGGTCATTCTCTTAACTGCCTAAGCCTGTGAGCTCAGCAGTCAGTGAAGGTATGTAGGCTGGAATCAGAGAAACCCAAATTATGAATTCAAACAAGCAAACTGGTAGGAATCAAGACAGTGGTGGGCCTGTGTACTCTCTCTGTCCCTCCCTTGCTGAGCCTGCTCCGGCTCCCCTGACGTCCTCTCTGCTTCTCTCTCTTTCTCCAAGCAGAGAGGATCTGATGGTGCTAGTTAATCACCAGTTGATTGGGAGCATCTTTGTAAGGCACATATGGCCCAGACATAAACCTTGACCATCCCTCCTTCCAAAGACTGCTTTTCTCATTTGGGGATACAGTGTTTGGTGAACACTGTGAGGCACTGTGGCCTGTCAGTAATCATCATCATTGTCACAGCTGCTCTTGTGCATTCTTGCTGTGTACAGTGCAAGGTACTAAGTACTTCACATGCATTCTTTCATTTAACCCTCATCGCACTCTCCCTTGTACATGCTGTTCCTTCCACTAGGACATACTGTTCTCTCTAATTCTTACCATGACTGGTTTCTTCTTCTTCTTTTTTTTTTTTTATGACTGTTTTCTTATCCTTAAATCTTAGTTCAGGTCCTACCTCTTCAGAAAAATCTTTCTTGACCACTCTATCTAAAACAGCCCCCACCATCCATCAATCTCTGTCCTCCAGGTTTTTTCCTTGATCACACTTATTACTACCTGAAATAGTATTATATATTTGTTTGTTGTATGTTTTTCCCTGTAGAAGCTTCATAAAGGCAAGGGTTTTTGTCTTTTTTTTTTAATGGTTTTATGTCCTGTGCCAAATATAGTATGTGGCACAGAATAAGGCATTCAAGCATGAATAAATAAATCTAACCCATGAGTTGGATGCAATGTCTATTCCCTTTTTACTGGTGAAGAAACTAAGGCACAGACAGGTTGAATTGCCCAGGCCACACAGCTAGGAAGTGGTAGAGCTGGAATTCAAACTCCAAAGCCCAGGTTGTTCACCAGTGGACCATTCTCAGGGCAATTTACAGGAGAAATTAGTTTGTTTTGCCTCAGTGTCTTGTTATGAAGGGCATATATGGGAAGGCAAAATGAAAATTGTAAGACATCATAAAACACTGGGTTGGCCAAAAAGTCTATTTACTTTTTTCTGTAAAATAAAGACATGTTCTTCATTTTCACAAATAACTTTATTAATATGGATAT
Source organism: Glossophaga mutica (assembly GCA_039655065.1). Taxonomy (NCBI): domain Eukaryota; kingdom Metazoa; phylum Chordata; class Mammalia; order Chiroptera; family Phyllostomidae; genus Glossophaga; species Glossophaga mutica. The sequence goes on from CM077305.1 coordinate 103,263,115, forward strand.
TTCGAGTATGTCATCTATCTCCCACTATTGGCTTCTAGTGAGTAGAGGCTAGGGGTGCTGCTAACCATCTTCCACTGCTTGAGACAGCCCTACAGCAAAGAATTATTTGACCAGAATGTCAGTAGTACCAAGAAACTTCACAAACCACATTTGACAGGTTCAATCAGTCACAGCACCTTCTCCACACACTGCACAAGTCTTTTTTGTGCTTCAGATACTTTTTACCTCCTTGAAAATAGCAAAGCATAATATTCTGAAAATGTTACATATCTTCTTCCATTTTCAGTATTAGAATGGCTGCACAAAAATTTACCAATTTTGATAAGTTTTTTAAATTATATTTTATTATTATTCTATTACAGTTGCCCCATATTTCCCTTTGTACCTCTTACTCCCTCAGTCAATCCCCACACTGTTGTTCATGTCCATGGGTCATGTGTGTAGGTTCTTGGCTACTCCATTTCCTGTACTGTACTTTATATCCCCATGACTATTCTGTAACTACCTATTTGTACTTCTTCATTTCCTCACCTCTGCACCCATTCCTCCTCACCCCCCTCCCATCTGGCAACCATCAAAATACTTATTGTATCCATGTTCTTGTTCTTCTTTGCTTAGTTTTTTAGATTCCGTATTGATAGATTTGCATTTATTGCCATTTTATTGTTCATGGTTTTGATCTTCATCTTTTTCTTAAATAAATCCCTTTAACATTTCATATAATAATGGCTTGATAATGATGAATTCCTTTAGTTTTCTCTTGTCTAGGAAGCTCTTTATCTGCCCTTTGATTCTAAATGACAGCTTCGCTGGGTAGAGCAATCTTGGCTATTTTTCATGACTTTGACTGTTTCTTGCCAATACTTTCTAGCCTGCAAAGTTTCTTTTGAACAATCAGCTGACAGTCTTATGGGAACTTCCCTATAGTAACTAACTTCTTTTCTCTTGCTGCTTTTAAGATTCTCTCTTTATCTTTAAACTTTGGCATTTTAACTATGATGGGTCTTGGAGTGGGCCTCTTTGCATCTGTCTTGTTTGGGACTCTCTGTGCTTCCTGGACTTGCATGTCTATTTCATTCACCAAATTAGGGAAGTTTTTTTTTTTTTTCCACTACTTTTTCAAATACATTTCCAATTTCTTGCTCTTTCTCTTCTCTTCTGGCACACCAATGATGTGAATGTTAGAGTGCTTTTTTTTTTTTTTTTTTTAAGATTTTATTTATTTAGTTTTTTTTTTTTAGAGTGCTTGAAGTTGTCCCAGAGGCTCCTTACACTATCCTCGTTTTTTTGGATTCTTTTTTTCTTCTTGTTCTGCTTGGTTGTTTTTTTGCTTCCTTATTTGCCAAATCGTTGATATGATTCTTGGCTTTATCAACTGTACTGTTGTTTCCCTGTAAATTGTTCTTTGTTTCAATTAGTGTATTCTTTGTTTCTGACTGGATCTTTTTATGATGCTGAGGTCCTCGCTAAGTTCCTTGAGCATCCTTATAACCAGTGTTTTCATCTCTGCATCTGATAGATTGCTCATCACCATTTCATTTAGTTCTTTTTCTGGAGTTTTGATCTGTTCTTTCATTTGGCCACATTGCTTTTTCTTATCATTTTGGCAGCCTCCCTGTGTTTGTTTCTCTGTATTAGGTAGAGTCACTATGACTCCCTGTCTTAGTAGTGTGGCTTAATGTGGTAGATATCCTGTAGGGTCCAGTGGCACAGCCTCCCCCATCACCCAGGCTAGGTACTTGAGATGTACCCTTTGTTTGGGCTGAGTACATCTTCTTGTTGAGCTTTGATTGCTGTTGGCAGGTCAGTGGGAGGGATTCACCCAGGCCAGTCAGACACAAGGATTGGCTGTGACCACTGACCACCAACCTCTGCCCTCTGTGGAGGATCAGCTGTCCAGGAGCAGGGTGGTGATGCTCCCATGTGGTCTGTAGCTGTCCACTGGGTACGCAGGCTCTGGGGTTTCTCTGGTGGTGCAGGCCATGGTCAGCCTCCACCTGTGTCTGCTTGGGTTTTCCTGCCTAAGGTATAAAGCAATCTGATATGGTGCTAATTGCGCTGGGCTTGGAGATTCCCAGGCAAAGCCAAGCTGTGAATCTAAGCTGGCTGCTGCTAGTGAGGAACCTGGGGCCACTTAGCAAGAGGTACAGGGGCTGGGGGCTCAGTGAGGCTGGCTGTTGTTTGTTTGATAGAATTTAGGAAGTTGTGAAGCATGAGCTAAGACCAGCTAGCTATTCATATGGAAAACCAGCTTGGATGGACCCATGGATTGGATGGGATGGAGTCTCAGGGGATCTCCAGGGCAGGGCAAACAATAGTAACCAGGTTGTTGGAGTCTCAGATATGGCAGCAGCCTGATGGCTCTGTGGCTCTGTGGGGTCAGGGTTCAGAAAAGGGACAGTGGCCTCTGTCTGCATTCCTGTCTGGAAGAAAGCTGTCCCCCAGCCTTGGCCTTGATGCCAGACACTTCATTTTCTCCCTTTATGCCACTGGTGCCTTTCAAGCTGCTACCCAGGTGCTGGAGTCTGCATAGGTGAGTCCACATGTGGGTTCTTTAAGAGGAACTGCTTGGGACTTTAGAAGTCCCACCAGTCCTTCCACCGATTCAACCCCTTTTGGTGTTTGCAGCCAGAAGTTCTGGAGATTTATTTTCTTTGTATTGGAATCCTGGGCTGGGGAACTTCGTTGGGGCTGGGACTCCTCGCTCCCAAGATAATCTCTTCCTGGATTTTTTCCCACCATACATGGATATGGGACCAGCCTGTTCCTCATCTCCGCCCTCCTATTAGTCTGGATGGATATGGTTTCTTTAATTCCATAGTTGTTAAACTTCCATTCAGCTTGATTTCTGGTGACTCTGAGTGATGGTTCTATATTTTAATTGTAATTTTGATGTGGTTTTGTGAGGTGTCGACTCATGTTTATCTGTGTTGTCATCTTGACTGGATGTCTCTAAGGTTGTTGTTTTTTAATGCATGTTGAGATGACAGCTGTCACAGTATGGTTGGGGTGCATACAGGAGGCAACTGATTGATGTTTCTCTGCCTTTCTTTATCCTTCCCGTCCCCTCTATCTAAAATTAATATGAGTAAAATCCTTTTTGAAAAAGGAATATGGAATCATTGAATGTCACAGTGGTATTCTTCCATTTCTGTTGTTCAAATAAATTGTGTGTCCAGAGTCCCATAACTAGTATGTGGCAAAGCCAGAACTGGAACCCAGGTTACCTAAGGACAGCTGTCTCCCTTCTTCAAGCTTTCATGGGCGTTCTTCCTTCCCATCTGGATGGCTCTTCAGGAGCATATCACATCCCTAAAACACAGATCCATTCCTCCAGCTCACCAGCACCAGCACTGGTGCCTTTTCCAGGGTGCCAGGGGTGACCTTAGTGACCTGTTTGGTCAGTGGACCAACTCAGGTCTTCTCTGCAGCTTTGTTATAAACATGCTGTTATTTTACTGGACTCTTACCTAGCACATGGGTTATTATAAAGTCACAAGGGGATAATCTAATATTGTCACTTTACACCTGAAAAATCTGAAAATGCCCCAGTGGGTTAGTTTACCCGATTTTATGTTTACATTTCTAATGGCTTTTAATATTTTCTTTGTTTTTTAGTGCTCTGCTGTTTTCAGAATGATATATCTAAATGAGGATTTTTCTTTTTATTGAGAACTTGTGCTTATTTAAACTGAGGATTCTTTTTCTAAAGACTCTTTTAGAGTTGGGAAGGTAGGGAGAAAGGGAGGGAGAGAAACATCTATTTGTGAGAGAAACAGCAGTTGGTTGCCTTTCACATGTGCCTCAGCTGCAACCCGCGCATGTACCCTGACTGGGAATTGAACTGGCGACCTTTGGCTTTGTGTCGTGACGCCCAGCCTGCTGAGCCATGCTGGCCAGGGCAGGAGGATTCTTTTTTCTTTTTTAAATCAATTATTTAGAATTCATTTTTTCAAATATGACTTTTTTTTTGTAGTCCTACCTTCTGGAACTTCAGTTAGCTGCATATCGAACCTGGTTTTCCATCTTCCATCAGTCTCTCTGATATTCTCCATCTCTTTGCTGCCTTCCGGCACATTTCTTCAGATCTTTCTTTGAGTTTAATAGTTTGCTCTTGAGTTGCAGCTAACCTGTTTAACCTATTGACCACATTTTTGCTTCAGGTAACTTCTTTTTCATTTCAGGATGTTTCCTTTAGTTCTTTTCAAATCATTCTTTTTAAATTATCTTTTTAAAAATGTTTTCTGGTCTTTTGTTTCTCTATTTAAACAGTTATTATAGTCTAATTCAGATTGTTTTACTATTTCAATTCTTGGGGGCACAAATTGCCCTCTCAATTGTGTCTCCTGACTCTTATTCCCTGTGTTTGTTGTATTTTTTTATTATGAGCTAGGTTTGTTTTTTTTTTTTTTTCCTGTGGCTGGCCTAGGTCGTTTATTTATTTTGGTTTCACAGCTTTAGGAATCCTCTACCACAGAGGATATCGGGCCCAGGCGCAGTGCACACCTGATGTTTTGATTTCTCATGCAAGGATTTTCTTTCTCTCCCTTTATAGAACCACAGGCAGGGTTAAGCTTTCTTGCTGATCAGTGGGCGGAGCTTTTCTCTCCATCTTTTTATAAGGACTGTTCTTCAAGGGTCCTGACTTTATTCACAGTCACCACTCTCCCGCACATGGGCCTGAAGACCCATGACCCTAGACATTAAAGCCAGTTTCAGGCCCGTATGTGTTCCCATCTCCCCACCCTGCAGCTCAGCTTAAAATAGCCTTTCTGCTTTCTTTCTGGGTTCACCTTTTTTCAATTCAGGTGAACCTGAAGCTATCAATTCTAAACACCTGAATTGGTGTTTAGAATTGATAGTTTCATTATTAGCTTAGTCTACTGTGTTGCTGGAACCAAAATTCTGTGTATGTAGTCATCCCTTGGCACCCGTTGGGTACTGGTTTTAGGACCCTCTGCAGATGCCCAAATCTGCTGTGTTCCCTTACATATATTTGCATATAACCTATGCACACTCTCCTGTATACTTTAAGTCATCTCAGCGTTACTTACGATACCTAATGCAGTGTAAATGCTATGTAACTATATTTATTATTGTAATTATATTTATAATTATATTTAAATAATACTGTATTATTTAGGGAATAATGACAAGAAAAAGAAGTCTACATATTTGGTACAGATGCAGCCATCATAAGCCTAACCACGCAGTACATGTCAGGGCCAACGTTTCAGTTTTTTTCCCCCAAATATCTGCGATGCCCTGTTAATTGAATCCTTGGATGTGGAGTCCATAGATAATGAAGGGCTGACTGTGTAACACGGTGCAGTATTTCTTACGCACATTGACATGAGACCATTGAGCTCAAAGAAGTAAGATACACAAGATTATATAGAAGTCTTGGCACTTAAATCATTCTGCTTTATCCTGATGGTGGAGGATAGGTATAGGATTTTGTCATTCTTGTTCCTATTTCCTATCCATTCTATTTAAATGTTAAGTCCCTCTAACTTTAAAGTATTGATGGATTGATTTTTATGAAAGTTAAAGGAATAGTAAATGTGAAGACACAGGAATTGGCTCAGTAAATAATTAGCAGATTTGAATATCCATCGTGTTTGATCTGAATCACATCCATAGGGTCTTTTGAAAAGTCAGTAAAAAGATCTTGAACCAACAACTTCCTGTCATCTTTCCAAGTTAGCCTTTCCTGTTGCAGCTCTACAAGGGAGCCATCACATCACAGAGCCTTGGAAAACAGGTTTTCTAACTAGAAAAGTAGTACTACTAGAAATAGTAGTACTAAAATTGTTGAATGCTTAGAGATCTTTTCTCCCCATGCTTTTCCCTCCCTCACCCCCCAAAATACCACAGTCAGTCAAGGGCATTGTTGCTCCTCCTGTATCCTGACTCCATGGTAGCGCTGATGGCCAGCTGTGCATTTGTTGAGCAGAGAGCATGAACTTGGCACTGGCTTATCTTAATGGAGTGGGCATTTTCATCTGTTACGAACTTCATCAGCCAAGTTGGTTGTCTGGTACCTGTCCTGAATGTAAGCACCACTTGAGTGATTTAGAGAGTAAAGAGATTCAGTTCTAGACTGGTTATCTGTGTTGCCGGCAGGACTCGCATCCTGGTCCGGAGTTTTACAAGGTGCAAGTCCTTGTTTTCCCTTTCTCTGTGACCGTGAGAAGTCCCAGTCAGTCCTGATTGAGTTACTGTCATTTGTGGATTCTTGAAAGCTTTGGCTCTCTCAGCACCGATCCTAGTTCCATTTTTTCCATGCCTTTTTTTAAAATCTATAACGTTAGACTTACATTTGTCTACTATTATTAAAATTTCCTCTCACTTCACTTTCAGTGTACCAGTGTCACATATTGTCATTCAGCAATGTGTTTTCAGAACTAGCTTATAATTATTTCTAAGAGTTTTACTAAACCCTTGATTTTTATTTCTCTAACAACTGAAATTAACCTTTGAACTTTTTATGTGTTTATTAAAAAAATATAACATCTCTAGCTTATTTTTCACACTCTGGCTCATTTGGTAGGTATTTGAAATTTACATGACTGGGTAATGTCAGATTCCATTTTTCAGGTGGAAGATGAGCTCAGTTCTCCAGTAGTCGTGTTCAGGTTTCTGCAGGAACTGCCAGGCTCAGGTAGGTGATTCAGAAAAGAGAGGGGGGATGATGTGTGTGTGTGTGTGTGTGTGTGTGTGTGTGTGTGTAAGGGCTTTGAATTTTAAACTGTTTCAAGTGAAATACATAGCCCAAAATATTTTGATTGCTAAAATCTTAAGTCATTGTTTCAGAAAAATTTAATAATTTTCATAAGAACTTCAGACCTAAATGCTTTAGCACTTTCCTATGCTAAACTAGTGGTTTCCAAATTCTGGTCCTTGCACCGATACTGCCCCTTACTAGATATTTTGATTTAGTAGGTTGGATCCAGGAATCTCTACTTTTTAAGACTGTCCCAAGGGCCACCAGCCTAGCCCAGGGCTGTTATATTTTTCACCTGGGTGGCCACAGTCCCCTCTGAACTGATCTGTCAATTTCCGTACATCCCACACATCACATTCTGGACCGTTCTCTACATGGCAGTCAGAATGAGCATTATAAGTGGAGGTCACATTGTGTCACTTTCCGGGACCTTACTGTTTCAGTTGAATAAGGTCCAGGCTCTATACGGGGCCTTGTAAGGCCTGCAGCTCTAGCTTTTGCCTTCCTCTCTGGCTTCCTCTTAGGCCAGTTTCCTCTTGCTCACTAGAGTAAGACCTTTGCAATTGCCGTTTCCTCTGCCTCTGATGCATTTCCCCTTGCTCTTCTTCTGGCTGGCTTCTTCTCACCATTTAGGTCTCCATGATGTCCACTTCTGCAGAGAGGCCTTTCCCATCTGTCCTGTCTAAGGTGACTCCTGGTTCTGTGAGAGCCCCTCTTCTTTCATGGCACTCACAACAACGTTAGTGATTTCATCGCTTTCTGTGTGGTCTGTTTTCTGAAGCATAATAAAGTGTAAACTCCGAGGTGACAGAAACCTTACCATCCTCATACGCCTCGGGCCTGACACAGCTCCTGGCACAAGGAGGCACCCAGACTGTTTGAGGAGCAGAGGGTAACTCTGTGGCGACTGACTTTGCCCAGTGCTTAGTCAATAACCTATAATGCTACAGTTTGATTTCCTTTTGAAATTCCTTGAAAAATTTTTTAAATGAAATTAAGAATTCTATTTGTGTGAATAAATTCAAGGATTATATTTTTCATGAAAAAGTAACATTTAATTTAGTAAGATACATTTATTTTTAAATTGTGTTTTAAAAAAACATAAAATTTGCCACCTTAGCCATTGTATGTACAGTTTGGTAGCCTTAAATATATGCACATCGTCGTACAGCAGCTCTTCTGAACTCTTTCATCCTGCAGCACTGGACACTCCGCGCCCATCAAACAACTGCTCCCCATTTCTTCCTCTTCCCAGCCCCTGGCAGCCACCGTTCTACTTTCTGTTTCTATTGATTTGACTTTTTTAGGTATTTCACAAGAGCAGAAGCACACAGTACTTGTTCTTTTGTGACTGGCTTATTTCACTTAGAATAAGTGTCCTCAAGGTTCATCCATTTTGAGCATGTGACAGAATTTTTAGGCTAAATAATAGTTCATTTTATGTTTATACCACATTTTGTATATCCATTCATGTAAGGTATACATTTGATTTCTGTAGTATTTGAGACTTTCAGGGGCAGTTAATGTTAGGAGCTAAATGAAATGGGGTTGGAGGGGCACGTGCTTTAGCTCCCTGTGTTTCTGGGAGGTAAATTCCCTTTTTCTGTTTTGGTGTCAGATCCAGTGCTTAATGCTGTCCCAGTGCCCAACATGGCACCTTCAACAGTTAGCCGGGAGAGGCACTCCTGTGATGCACTGAATCGCTGGGTGAGAACGGCAGTCCTATGCTTTCTTCTGTGTCCCAGGTGGTTGGGGTAACACATGCTCATGTCTAGGAAATCGGACCCACAGGAGGGAGCCCTCTGTGAAGGCGCTGGGCTTCGCTCTGGGATTTCCTGATTGAATTACCACCTCACGTACTGTGTGACTTCTGGCACATCTTCCCAGCAGAGTTTCCTCAGTTTCCTCACGTGACCATTTCTTTTCTGTCAAACAGCATGCACCATGTGGACTGCAGTGCAGCTGCTTTGGGGTTCTGGTGAGGGTCAGTAGTGATAGCAGAAGCATGTAAGCCAGATGCCACTGGACACCCCGGTAGCCGGGCAATATGAATCAAGGGCATTGTGCTTTGGCTGCCTTTTGACACTGAAATTGTACCTCTAGGAGTTTTAGTCTAAAGAATGTTGTAAATGATGTAAGGATGCTTAGCAAAGCAGTATTAATCATGGCAAAATATTGGACATGCCCAACCCAGGGCATTTGGTGAATAAGTTATGACCCATCCACGCAATGACATTCAGAAGAGCCAGGTTAAGCCATGTAGCTGGGTGTTATGAAAGACAGCAAATGGTCGTAAGTTATTTGAAAACCATGCAGCTCAGCAGGCAGGGTATAGAATATCCTGTTTTATGACAAACACAGAGCGCACACACACACCACTCACACAGACAGACACAGTGAGTATATACCACATGGCAACAGTGGGTGTTTCTCAGCAGTGTTTTGTGGATAATTTTTATTTTATTCTTTTTGTTAATCTTTATTTCCTACATTTTTCTATAGTGAACTTAGATTTTTTTAGTTAAGAATATGTGCAAAGCCTTGACCAGTATGGCTCCTTTGGTTGGGCGTTATTACACAAAGCAAAAGGTCATCAGTTGGATTCCTAGTCAGGGCACATGCCTGGGTTGCAGGTTCAGCACTGTTCAATGTTTCTCTCCCTCATTGATGTTTCTCTCCCTCTCGCCCTTCCTTCCCCTCTCTCTAGAAATAAGTAAATAAAGTCTAAAGACTTTAGTCTAAAGATTTTATTTACTTATTTCTAGAGAGAGGGGGAGGGAGAGAGAAAGAGAGGATGAGAAACATCAGTGTGTGGTCGCCTCTCACGCACCCCCTGCTGGGGACCTGGCCTGTAAGCCAGGCTTGTGCCCTGACTGGGAATTGAACTGGTGACCCTTTGGTTCACAGGCTGGCCCTTGATCTAGTGCAGGGCAGTAAATAAAATCCTGGGGGGGGAAAGATGTAAAATTTACTGTTTTTAAAAGGAATTGCTGTAGTATTCAGAGAGAATCAAAAGATTAAAGGAAACTGGCCTCCCAGGAGCCTCTTGGGTCTTGGCTGAATAGGCCAGGGTCAGCCTGAAGACACTTGATTCTCTCCTTGCAAGAGTGGTCATTCTACACTTTTCTCTGCAGCTGGGAGAACAGCTGAAACAGCTAGTGCCTACAAGTGGCCTCACCATCATGGATCTGGAAGTGGAGGGCGTGTGCTTGAGGTTCAGCCCTTTGATGACAGCAGCAGGTAACTCGTCTCCGCAGGCTGGCCCCACTTTTGTTCTAGGAAGCAACAGTGACAAGTCTGTGAATTCCAGGCTGTGGAGTTGATTAGCTTTTCCCTGTGACATTCTGTTCTCTTTCAAGAGGCTTCATCTTTTGGGTTAAATTTAGGTAGATTAGCCTTCCAGTGTAATTTCACAGAAATAGAGACTTCTGAAGTCACTTGAATATACACTCAATACATAAAAAGCCTATGTTTTGATGTCTTGTGAACCTTTTCTGTTCAGTGGTTCTCAGTTCAGGCTGGGCCTCCCCTACAGAGGTTCTGATTTACTTGGTCTGGAGTGGAACCTGGGCATCTTATTTTTAAAAGTTCCCTTGGTGATGCAACTAGGCCAGCAAAAGATTGAGAACCACTGTTTTAGTCATTTAAGAAAGCAATGTAGCTGAAAGTACATGGACTTGGATGACAGAAAGTCCTGGGATTTGTCGCCCCCTCAACCACTTCATACCTGTAGGGACCTTGAGCAAGTTTCTTACCTCCTGACCTGTTCCCTGCTACCTCATGATAAGGGTACAAAGATTAAAATGAGATCATGTACTCAATATATAAAAAGCCTGACGTATTGCTTAGCATGTTGTAGTAGACACTTAAAAATAAGCTTAAAGCCCTGGCTGGTGTGGCTCGGTTGGTTGGAGCACCATGCTGTAACCAAAAGGTTGTGTGTTCAATCCCCAATTTGGGCGCAGATGATCCCAGAACCCAGCACATATGATCCCCGATCCAGGCACATGCGGGAGACAACCAATCAGTCTTCTCTCATATCGATGTTTCTCTCCCTCCCTTCCTTGCTCTCTAAAAGCAATGAAAAAAATGTCCTCAGGTAAGGATTTTTTTAAAAAGCTGAAAAAAGATATATTAAAATTCTTGTGCTTTTTGTTTTTGAAATGATTTAAACATTTTCAGAAAATGTTTGTGGTTTTTATGAGATATTTCCAACATTTTGGGAAAGATATTTTCTCAAAGACATCAAAGGAGGGAAGTGTAGGCATTTGTCTGCAAAGAAAAGCTGTCCTGAAGGTGGCTGGTGGCCTCAGGGTTCTCTAGGAATCTCTGCTTTGCTCTGTGAGGTCTTTACCCTGAGCCCCAGAGGCTTGGTCTGTAAAACTGGACAGTGAGTTGAGGACACCGAGGCAGCAAGAACTGAGGCTTCGTGAGAGCCCGTGCGGTGTTCGTGTCGAGGGAAGTGAGGGAGCAGTGGTGGTGACACGACTCCGGGCTCCCTGAAGCCTCTCAGGCTCCAATCTTCAGGCGTGACTTAGCTCTGTCCTCTTCATCACCCTGCCTTTCCTGCCTCCCCGCCACAAACACGCCGAAGTGCTTTTCTTTCCAGGATGTCAGTGTGCAAAAGAACTGTGCGGTTGCCTCTTTGTTCTTAGCCTGCGATAGGATGTTTATAACAGGACTTAAGCAGAATCTTTCTGTGGGAAGAATCCGATTTCCATGTTACAGTATTAAATCGGAGGGGCTAATTCTGTCTTTCTAAGAAAAAAACTGTCTACACCTGGAGGAGCTGGAGATACAGATATAGATACAGATTTTTTTTAAATTAAATCAACTGGGGCGATATTGGTCTGTATGGTCACATAGATTTCAGGTGTACATTTCTATGATACGCGATCTGTATATTACACTGTGTGCCCACCTCCCAAAGTCAAATCCTCTTCTGTCGCCATATATTTGGCTCCCTTTTTAGTAGGGTTTTTTTTGTTTTGTTTTGTTTTTTTTAGCTCCTCATCTGCAGCTAATTGGATGTTCCTAGAGTTGTAGGCCTTTCTGGTAGAGGAAACGGAAGCCCTGCTTTAACCAGTTCTCTAACGTGCCGTGAATGTTTTTAGTTTTAGGAACTCGGGGAGAGGACGTGGATCAGCTTGTAGCCTGCATACAAAGCCAGCTGCCTGTCCTAACCTGTACGCTGCAGCTGCGAGAGGAGTTCAAGCAGGTGGTGGCAGGAACAGCAGGCCTCTTATACGTTGATGATCCTAACTGGCCTGGAATAGGGGTTGTCAGGTATGGTTTTGGCTTGCTCCTGATGTTAATTTCTCTTTGCTGTATAAGCACCATGGCGGGTTGTTTATGAACCAATTTAACAATCTCAGATGAATGTGTGTAGTCACGGTATACACATCTAATGGAAATTCAACTAGATGTTCTGGGCACTTGCAAAAGCAGTGTAGCAGGCGACGGGGCCACCATTGCACTCAGTAGCAGTTGCTGTATGTGCTTTCTGTGCCAACCCACAAGTTACTAGGACAAGATGTATTCGGGCACACACCTGACAGGTGGTTCCTGCGCGTGGCATGTGGGAATAAGAACCCGGTTCCCTAGCAGAGCAAGTGCCTGTGTCCTCTGTAGCCAGCGTACCGTCCTCCCTGTGGCTGCTTCCCACCTCCTTGCAGGATGAGGGACAGCTCCATTTTTATGATGAGGCTTCCAGACCTTGCCCTCACTCTTAAATTTCATGGACCTACAGGCTTGGCCTTTCCTTGAGATATTCTCGAAAGTTTGTGATCTTGAAACTGAGTGGCTCCTTTGCCCATTTGTCTCATTCCACATCCTTGCTAACCTCTCATAGCTTATACTCCCCCTGTAATCCTGTGTCTGAAGAGACATTTGATATTCTAGATTTAAACCCTGTTGTTTGATGTTGTTTATAGGTACGAACATGCTAATGATGATAAGAACAGTTTGAAATTAGATCCAGAAGGGGAAAAAATTCATGCTGGACTCCTGAAAAAGTTAAATGAACTGGAATCTGACCTTACATTTAAAATTGGTAACTACAATTTTTATAAGTCAACTGTGACCTTTGCCAGGACACGTCTAATTTGCTTGAGAGAAAATGGGCTCTGTTCGAGGAAACATTGGTTTCCTTCTTGAGAACTGAGATAGCTCCTTTCCCTTTTGCAGCCTCCCTGGGCTTCCTGTCTCCTCATTAGAACCACCTTCCTCACACCATAGGGAGGCTCCTTCGCGCGTGGTCGTGCTGTTACACAGAGAAGCAGGCCTGTGTCTGACTCATGACAGCTCTCCAACTTGGTCTGTTGTTTGCTCCCACAGGCCCTGAGTATAAAAGCATGAAGAGCTGTATTTACATTGGCATGGCGAGTGACGACACAGATGTTTCTGAACTCGTGGAGACCATTGCGGTCACAGCCCGAGAAATTGAGGAAAACTCAAGGGTCTGTAACACTAAAGAGCATCTTGTTCCTTTTCTGGGTTTTGCCTGGGCAACTGACTAGAGTCACGGAAGAATATGCTACTCTCAGAGATGTCTGTTCATTGATTCTTTCCCCCAAAATTTTTAAATCTTTGCCAGGCATCAGGATTGCCAAGTGGATTTGACATGATCTCTTTCCTCAGGGAACTCAAAAGCCAGTTGGGGGAAGAGATGCATATAACCAAGTGAGGTAGTACATGCTATGTGGTGGAGGCTAGGGGTAGCTGAGCATTCAGGAAGATGTATTCACTCTGCTGACAAGGTCAAGGAAGACTTCTTGGTTCTGGCAGGGTCCTGAGTCTGAATGAGACATGTTTCTGGTAATGGGACTTCCCACCGGTAATAGACCTGCTCCTATTGGCCAGGTGGCGTGGAGGAGTAGGCTGTGAGGCTTAAAGTTGCTTCTCCAAACCAGAGATTCGAGGCACTAGAAATCACTCAAAGGAGAGACAAGGAACCAAAACAAGACTGATCTGAAAGGAGACAGAAACACATGTTATGTGTTTCAGTCTTGGGAGGGGTGGGCAAGAGAGAAGAAAGTTTGAAATGAGGCTGAGAACCAGCTTGATTCCTTCTTGGGTGGACTTCTTGAAGCTTCTTCCAAGCCTCATTGTATCACTTCTGACTCCACATCCACGAATGTGGAGCTGCATGTCTGTGTTTTCTACCGATCTGTCACTCAGACCATAGGGACAGTTACTTCTCCTCTCTGTGCCTTGCCTAGTGAGGCTGGTCATCAAGGTATGTCTGCCTAGGATTCCTTGAGCATTTTATTTTATCCTCTTTTATTTGATTTTCTATTTTACTTTTACACTGGTGTTTTAAAGTATAAAATTCTATTTACTGACAGACTTTCAAAAAATGTCCTCAGCATTGTGTTAAAAGTTCTAGGCCCCAAGCAGTAAGTTTAGACAAGTGATGCTTTTCTTCATCTTAACACAGCTTCTGGAAAACATGACAGAAGTGGTTCGGAAGGGAATTCAGGAAGCTCAGGTTCAACTGCAGAAGGCCAATGAGGAGCGCCTGCTGGAGGAGGTGAGTCTGCAGAGCGGCTCAGGCTGGGAGCCAGACAGGACAGGGTGATGTTGAGCAATGTTGTGTCTTGCAGGGAGTGTTACGCCAGATCCCTGTCGTAGGGTCCGTGCTGAATTGGTTTTCTCCAGTCCAGCCTTCACAGAAGGGAAGAACTTTTAACCTGACAGCAGGTAGGACTCACAGCCTCCTCCCAGATTTCATGTACCTTGAGAGTTTTGACCAAATGCCCTGGGATCCCACACTCCTACTGAAAAGCCTCGTGTACCGTCCCATGCTTTATCCTGGGTACTGTGCCAAGAATCTGTCTGCGCCTGTGACTTTCTCATCTTCCTCTCCCGCCCGCACTGCTGAAATGGCACGGAAGCAGATGCACATTGCCCACAGCAGACTTCCCTGGAATCCAACGAGAACGTGTTCACTCAGCTGTTCAGACCCTCAAGACTGGGCATTTTACTCCAGTGTTAATACTGCAGTCCTCGTTCGTGTTTTGCCCAGCAAAGGGCTGCCATTGAAAGGGACAACTGAAAGACTGGTCTACAGCACTGGCAGCTGAATTTCAAACTAGGCAACCAGCAGGGATTACCAGTTGCTGGGGTTTGGGGAAGATAATATCCAACTATAGGACTCCTTCTTTCCTGTTCTGGCAGGAGCCCCTTCCTCTCTCCCTTCCCCGGGAAATGACGGCTCCACTGTCATACGACAACCAGAGATAATCTGACTTTGAGCCTACCACACCTCAGCCTTTAGCAGAAGTGTCCATTTCTTGTTGCTAAAGTACAGTTGCTGAAGCACTCGGAGGGGGAAGCTAGGGTCTTTCCCACTTGGGCCTGGCTCTCCAGGCATGCTTAGGCCAGCCACACTGCTGGCTGAGTGTTTTCACATGTACACAGGATACCCAGGGAGGCAAGGGTGAAACATACCAGCAGGGCCGGGACTCATAAACACAGCCCTGAGATGCCTTTCTCCAGTTCCTGGCATGTTTCAGGGGTTCCCAAGTCTCCACCAGTCTGTTCAAGGCTGCGTGGCCAGAGGAGGCTCAACAGGGAACAAGGCTAAGTGGGGGCATCTCCCAGGGCAGCCTGGGCCAGGATTTCCACCCACCCCTCTCTTTCTTTTCCTGGCAGGCTCTCTCGAGTCCACAGAACACACTTACGTCTATAAAGTACAAGGTACAGGAGTAACACCACCGCAGACCCCCTCAGGCACTCGCACTAAACAGAGACTTCCAGGTATATCTGCATGTTTGAGTTCATTAACACTAAAGAAAACAGGTTGTATTTCTCTTGGGAAAATAGACCTTTTTACATCATGTAATGGTTTTCTGTTTGGTATTACCTGCATTCCTTTGTTTTCCTGGTTAACCCAAAGTCCTGTTTATCTTCGATTAAGACCAACTGTCCCTTTAAGTAACCATTCCAGTAGGCTTGGGGGAATAACTCCATAGCATTCCGGGCGGGGGTGGGGACGGGGGGGGGTAGAGTCTCCAGAGCTGGCATCATATTTAACCTGGCGTTTACTCTCCTGAGTTTTTCACTATTAAGGTGACCTCAAAAGTTCCCTGCCTTGGGAGCATGTTAGTCTCCTCTCAGCTCTTTTCTTGCCTCATCACTTAAATGCTTCAGAGCCAGTAATTCCAGGGATTTCTGCCGAACGGTTGGAATTAATAAAGTGATCTCTTGTTGCGCAGAGAGCTCTGTTGCAGAAGTGTCCTTTACCGAACTTCAGTGCTGTTCCTCCCATCTTTCTCTAGGCCAGAAGCCTTTTAAAAGGTCCCTAAGAGGTTCCGACGCTCTAAGTGAGACAAGCTCAGTCAGTCACACTGAAGATTTAGAAAAAGTGGAGCATCTGTCCGGTGGGCCAGAACAACGGGCCCTGGAGGCTCACAGCCCTGAGCAGCCCCCAGGGGCTCCCACCCCTCAGGAAGCCAAGCAGACTGGAGCCTTCCAGAACAGAGTCCAGGGCCCAGAAGATGACCACCCACAGGTAGAAGAACCGGAAAGCTTAAGATAAAATTCAGTGTTTGGTTTGAGACTGTATTGCATATTTTGTCAAGAAAGATGAAGTTATACTGAAAATGTGAACTGTGCCACATGCTAATACAAGAGAAATTACTGTTATTTGTGCTTAGCTGGGATTTTTGCACAAATATATGCCTGAAAGCCAGGCTTTCTAGGAGGGTAATTGACTTGTCTGATTTTATGGGTATAGAGATCAGCTGTTGTTTCTGTCTACCCAACTGTAGTAATACATTTTATCCCCAAGTTACTATAAACACTTTCTATTCACAAAGAACACTCGGAATGTCAAGTGCCTGCCACTTGAAACACCTGCTCTTACCTTTGTAAGCATAAGTTATTAGGTTGCACATAACTTTTTGGTAAGACAGTTTTCTGTAGAATTCTGCAGGTTCTCTTTAGTACCGCTGCAGAGGACAGACGGCTTTTGCCACCTGTATTAGTTGTTTACTTTGATCAGGTTGCAGTATACAACTGGATCGTGTTGGCTTGAAGGAGAATGCGTTTGTTTCAGTGGGATTGTAAATAAGAGTGTCGGAGAAGCCCTCTCCTGCCACCCCAACTACTGCTTTCCCTGGAGACGGAAGGACTGTGCTGCTGTCCACGCGAGTTGCGGCAGGCTGTCAAGTTAGACGGGGCAGTGCTTCCGTCTGGCCTTCCTCTGTCACGGATCCATTCTCCCTTTATATACTATTTGTAAACAAATTAAAGGATTCATCTATTAGGAGTAACTGCAAAGACTCTTCTTGACCATATATATGTATATTTTTAAATACTGGTAAAGCTTTTAAATTGGCACAAAAGAACAGACTGTGCTCATTTCTATGTTTAATATCTGAAAACCCAATAGATGCTTCTCTTAAGAGCCTAATAGTAAATATGCTACGTAGCACCCAGTTAAATTTAAATTCTAAAATAAGTCTACCTGTGACTTGTTTCACATGGGAGCTTCCATAGCTTCTGTTCCACTAGCAGCTCACCCCTTTGGGCCCAGCTCACAACAAGAACCTGAGAAGTACCCTTTCCCAGGCTGATCAAGCCAGACTTCTGCTAAAATAACTGAAGGTTAGCTCTTAACAACTGCCCATGTCCACTCTCCCGGAAGCACGGCACCCCCCACTTACCCTAGGTGACGGCCCTGTGCCTCCAGTCCAGCAGTCAGCCTGGAGAGACCTCCACACTGGGAATCCACACTGGGTTTGTGGACTGTAGCATTGGAAGCCTTAGTTATACCACAGCAGGCCTATAATTACACTCTGATTTAATGTGATTTCTGACATTTGGTACTTGTCAAAATGCAATTTTCCTTTTTTTTTTTTCGGGTGCAGATGATCAAAGTCTTCCCTGTTTATTTGGTGCAATGAAATATAGCAGATAAAATGGGGGAAGGGGAAATTATCACCTTTAACAAGATTTTTAGATGTTTTTATATATATTTAGATTGTTAAATTGGTTTTGCTGAAACAATTTCATCCTTGAGATACTATTTCAATGTTGGTTTCAATAAAGGTTCTTCAAATTGTTACCAGTGAGTTCAGTTCATAAATCTTACTATTAATTGGACATAGTGACTTCCTTTAGGATAGATAGCAACTTCAGAAAAATAAAGATTTCTTTAAGTAAAATTTGCATAAGAATCAATTTGGGTGCTTAATGACCTTATACCTAAAAAAAGAGATTTATCAATGGTTTCGTGTAACACTCAGACTAAATTTAGTCTCATGGGAAATTATTACTACAAAACAGTGAGATCAAACCGTTTGTCTTTCCAAACTTTTCATCTCATTTATCTAGAAGTGTATATCAATTTTGGATTTGATGCTTCTAAAATATTTTGGGGCCCCAAAATACCCTCTGTGAAATGTATAAATTCTCACTGAACTTTATTGCATTTTAAATATTGGTTTTAAAGAAAATTCAGTTACAATTTTTTTCTTTATTCACTAGTTTTATAGAGTCAGAAGTACTTAACCTAAGTAACTGAAATAGCTGTCATAGAATAGTGAGGCAGGTAGCCTCTCTTCTCCTTATACTAGCCAAACAGGAAAAGCTGGAAACAAAAAGTAAACTTAAACAAATGCCTTTGCCAAAATAAGATTTTATTTTGAAAGTCATCTGAAAGACACTAAGACTCAACGGATGTGGATTCCAAATTCATATTCTGTCCAACCCCCACCAGTAGTCTCTGTTGTGCCAAAAAGTTGCTTTCTTTGGTAATTCCTATTTTTAGCTTCCTGGAGAAGCGATCTTTTCCCATAAACCATCTTCGTTTTTTTTGTAGCGCAGAGCTTTATTTCCAGGAAAGAGTGTGTTTGTTGGAGATGGGTATTTTTTTAAAAACACCAAGGTAGACCTAATATGTTCAACAAAGTGGGGGGGCTCCGCCAGAGGTGATGTGGAAAGATTCTGGAAGACAAGATTTAAGGCATGAGAAAATGTCCTCATTCTGTTCCCTACTTTGATAAAGATATTGAATAAAATATCCTTGTGTTGCTTAAGCATTAATTAGGATGTTCTCAGACCACTATATAAATAAATATAAATAGTAAAATTACTTAAGAACTGAGGTGTGCAGGGCTAGTGAGGAAAAAAGCGGTTGGTTGCTTACCGCTTCATCCACGCAAGTACCCACCCAGGGCATCACTTATCCCCAACGGATAGAGAAATGAGTGGGACCTGCCAGTGGCCTCCTAAAAATAACTACTACCCATTGAAAGAAAAGCAGCTTTTAGCCTAAACCCTTTTTTTCTTACAGATGAGGCTGCCTGGGTCCAGAGAGTTAAGGTTTGCCAAACCTGTAAATTCTCACCTCTAGTATTTGCTTATCATCTTGCTGCAACCAGAAATCCACGTGTGGAAATGGCATCCAGGAGTACGGTCCTATACGAAGTTGTTCTGTCTTTGCATCGTAAATACTAATCATCTGAAAAAGAACATTTCCAGGGTAGACTTTAAGGAATGCCGTCAGCTTCTCAAACCCTACCGTCAAAGCAGGCTCCAGCATAGTCTGGCAGTTAAGGCATTTATCTGAATGATAAGCTTTACAGTTTTGTCTCCTAATAACAAAAGCTGCTACTTACTACTTCCAGCTGTCTGGTAACTGCACTTTGTGGGTAACATATATTTTGTTTAGTCTTGACAACAGTCCCACAGGAAGATGACATTCTCCCCTTTCTGGTTGAAAACCCGAGGCTCAGAGACAGGGCGCAGAGCCAGCCGCAGCCACACTTCCAGTAAGCAGCAGAGCTGGGCCTCAGACCCAGGTCTGTCTGACTGAAGTCCACATTCCTTGTTGCTACACGCAACACTACCTTGTTATTTATGCCCAAGCAGCTAAGTTACCTTGTAGCTTTATACAATGCCTGTTGCCCCATCAAGAGAAAGGGAAAACAATTTGTAAAAATGCTAATTTGCCAAATGATCAATTCTCTGGATTCTCAAATTTGTCAATGGTCGTTCTTAACCAGCAATGTTCAATTTTGGTTACTGAGACTGAAGTACATTCTGAATACTATCTAAATCAAGGCTATTAGGCCACTTGAGGAATTATAAAAGAAACCCTAAAAATGTGCAAAATGGGTCACTGAATCCAAACATTATTTTCCGATGGAAATGTCAGCATTTCATGAGTGAGCAGATCTTTTTTTGGTGCTCTGAATGTAATTTCTCTTTTTTCACACTCTACGCATTTTTAAAGGATTTGTTTCACTCATTCCTCAAATGGCATGTCAATCTTAGGTTTTCAGTTTTCTTTTAAAATTAAAATGCTATTTAATTAAAAAACATGCTGAGGCAATTAGACTTTTAAGTTGATTTGATCAGTCTTTTGATCAGTTTGCTCCAGCAGGTTGCTCTTCAGTGACTTGGTCCAAAGGAGTGTATGATCCGAGGCGAAGAGGGGAGACACTGCTCCTTCCCCACTTCCTGGCTCGCTCTTTGTTGGTAGTTCTTAGAAAGTAAAAGGGGTTCATTCTGTTTGGATTGGCTGCTGGGGGTTCACATTACCTCCCTCTACATCTTCAAGGCAGAGAAGTGGGGTCTTGAACTTATAACCTAAAAGCATTCAGTGTGTGTGTTTGGGGGCGGGGGGCGTGATTAATCTGCAGCTTTAAAGAAGCTGACATGAAGTTTTCGTTTCTAAGGTCTATAAGGCTTTGTAGTTTGCTGCCCTTTTTTCCCTTAACCCCTAACACAAAGATAATTCCAGACTCACTGGTCCTCCTGTTAAAGCTCGGGCAGCACGCAGCTCCTCCTCTGGACCACGATCTTGGAAGGAGGCTCTGTAAATCTCTGCAGTTTTAATGTTGACAGCTGTGGGGGACAACAGGATGACTCTGAGTTGGCAAAAGACAAACATGAAAAGTTTGCACAGGCCTACAGTTCTCCCGCCATACATAACAGAACATGAATAAGTCTCTCTCAAAAAGAGAAGAGAATGGAAATTAAACAAAATTACTTTTAGCCAGGCATCTCACTCACATGAGGCCTAGGCTGAACTAGGTTCAGTAAGACTGTTCCAGGCCAAGGGCCGGCACCCCATGGGGAAGGCACTCCATCTCTTCAGGCTGGTGTGTGGCAAAGCCTTCCTGGCCAGCCCTGTGACCAAATGTGTGTGCAAGTGGCTGGGGGTGATCACGGCCAAGTCTGGTGTTTTTGTTTGTTTTCTAATTTTTCCTACCCATTTTAGACATATTCAAAGTTATATGAATAAAATAATGCACATGTGTATACCCACTATCCAGCTAAATACGTAAAATATTACAGATATGATAGAAGCTCTCTGCAAATAACAGCCAATTTCATCCTTTTATGTCCTTAAAAGTCTTAGCGGGCCCTGGCTGGTGTAGCTCAGTGGATTGAGCGTGGGCCTGCGAACCAAAGGATCGCGGTTCGATTCCCAGTCAGGGCACATGCCTGGGTTACAGGCCGGGCAGGTCCCCAGTAGGGGGTGCCCGAGAGGCAACCATACACTGATATTTCTCTCCCTCTCTCCTTCCCTTCCCCTCTAAAGGTAAATAAATAAAATCTTGAAAACAAACAAAAGTCTTAGGGGCCGTGACAGGAGTGGAAGTTTCTGGATTTTCCCTCATCTGATACTTATACTTTCCTTTGTAGGATCTTTGTTCTCAACCAAAACCCTACTTGGTTCCCTACGTGTAAGGACATTGTTAGGCCCACTCCAGCCCCTGAACCCTGGCTGGAGGAAAGCCCAGCTGGCTGCCTCCGGTGAGCACAGTGCCACCAACACTCCCCTTACCGCTGGCCCTGTCCATGCTGTGTACATGCTGCCTGGCTTTCCTCCCAGGCTTCAGATGTGGACCCTTTCTCCCTTCTGTAGATAATGCTTAGAGAAGGCACGCTGCTTGCCCAGGGTCCCCCTGCAAACAGGAACCTAAGCCTGTGACATACTGACATCAGGGGGCTCACTAGTTCACAGAATCAGCCTCTAATTGGAGCCTGCCTCGTCAACGGGTGGCCAGCCTCCAACCCTCAAGTAAATACACTACTTACCAATGCCATAAATTACTGGAAAGTGGTTTTCGTTTTCTTCCCGGTCGTTTAATTCTAACGAATAAAAACAATTTTTTTTAAGATCCAATTTTTAAGAAATACTGAACAATTGCTTTCATTTTATAATAGAGGCCAAGAAGGAGCACCCACTGCAAAAGGGGGAAAACAGACAATGAAAGGGTCGGGGGTCCTGCTTCCTTGACCAGGCCCAGAGCACTCGGGTTCGTACAGAACAAACTGCCACTTGCAGAGTTAGTGCCGCCCAACCGTCACACGCTCTGCTGTCTGCCACACAAGGCAGCAGCTCCTGCCTGGGGGTGAGTGGACCCTTCTGCCCAGGAGTACAGAGGCGGCTACTGAAAATCCCAAGGAAGGAAAGATGAGTTGCACTAAAGGGCGTCAGCATCTCAACTGAGGCTGAGCAGGACCTGGACATTGGGAAGGAAGGGAAGGTCATTCCAGCAGATGGAAAAAGCCAAAACAAATGTCAGCAAAGCACAGCAAACTGTGTCTTCTAGGACTGAGGTACTGACACTAGGTCCTGCTTCAGGGTGAGGGCAAAATGTTTCTGAAATCCACAGCTTTGTTTTGGAAAAGATGGCAGAACCTACCTGTCACACATAATGTCACTAAGTGAATGTCATCTTCTTGTCTGTCAAATTCACCTACAATCAGAATTTTAAAACTGGATGTCAGAAAAATTCCTTTAATTAGCAGAACATATCCTAAGCAAGTCAAGAAGGGGACGGAAGGACAGAAGCCAGCTGAGCCACCTGTTCCACTTCCCTGTCAGCTACAACCTGGCCTGCCTATCAGAGGCCAGGTTGGTGTGACCTGACGCCACGCTCCCAGCCTCCAGCCCAAACGCCACTGTGACCACAGTTTTCCATTCCTCTCCATTCTGAGAAGTTTGGGGGATAAACTGACCCAAGATTTTTACTCTTCTTTTCCTAAGTAACTTTTTTTTTCTGATCTCAGTCAAAAATTTGATCACTGCAAAAATTTGGAAAATACAGGAGATTATAAGGGATAATGGGTTTTTAGTGGTGGAAGCATATGGGTTTTCAATGCCCACAACCCCAGTTAGTATGCTGTGCATTCCATACTTTCCTGTGCACAGCTAAGCTCACGGCATGTGGACAATTTTAATATCCCAATCTTTTGTGCATAGGTATGTATTTTCCCATGGAATTCAAACTTCGTAAGTACTGTTTTTTAACAGCTACATAATTATTATTCTACTAATGTATGTTCAATTATTTCCTGCTGTACATGTTCTGCTGCCTGTCTTTGGGCACACATTCTGTGCACATTTCAGATTATTGTGTTAGAACAGATTCCTGGAAGGGGAATTACTGGGTCAAAGGATGTGAACCTTTCTAAGACTGCACCGTGATGCCACATTGCTTTCCCAACAGGTTGTACCAGTGTATGTTCCGGTACCGTGTGACCATGCTACCTCACTGCCTCGTGGTTAATTAACATAGAACAATGTGTTTCCTAAAAAAACACTTGCTGAGTAGGGAAAAAATGGTATTATCAGTGTTTTCATTTTCTTCAGATTAAAATGGCCCCTTCTGCCTGGAGGTTCTGTTTTTCCATAATTCTTGTCCCTATCCAGTTAGCCCCTAAAAACTCAGCTCTCTGCTGCTCAGTCTTTATGGAAGATTCCAAGCTGAGCATTTTATGTCACTCCAGGAAAGTGTGCCCCTCTTCAGTTGTGTCCTCACTGGACTTACTCAAACAAAAATAGGTACATATTTTATCAAATTTGGGGAAAAAACAGTGCACTTACTAAGAAGCTGATGCGTCAGTTTTTGTGACAACTGCCTTTCATCACTGAAGCCACCCACGAGGTGCACTTCCAGCCTGGCAAAGAGATGGGACAGTGGTCAGAGGCCAGCACCACACAGCAACGGTGTGCAGTGGTTCGGCTTTGAACGGTGGTTCTCAGCTTCCGTGAACCCTCACTCTACAGCAGCCGGGGCCTTGTTTGTGCCGTGACACACACACACACACACACACACTGGAGACCCTGCTCAGGAACCCCAATAGCTAAGCGGATTTATATCATCACAAGTATGATGCCACCTTGACGCAGCAAGTGACGAACTGTGCTCTGGAAGAGTATGACTCTATCGCACTTATTTACCCACCCAAAGCAGGATACCTCCTAGAGCATCTTCAACGTCCACACCTAAGAGGAACAGGGGTGGAGTGGGAAGGGAAGACAGCTTGCGCTGACTGTGCCCGTTCTGTGCAGGGACTGAAGTGGACCTTCCACAGAGCTGTCCCCCTAATGCCCACCTCTCCTGGAGAGAGGAAGGATCCTCTTCACCCCACAGAGAAGGAAACTGGGTCTCTGTCTAAAGCACAAGCTTATCCACCGTGTCCCCCTGAAAGTTAGCCACGTGAGACAGAACACAGTGTTCCTGCAGTTAAGTACGTTTGGGAGATCTTGCCTGCTGTAACCCCTCCCCTGGAGTCACAATACACACTAGCAAAGAAAAGCCCTAAGAAGTCCAACAGTTGACAAAACCAAACTAACTGTGTTTATCCCTGTGTTTCCCATGCTAACTTGTCTACTAACCACCTGTCCACAGCCTCTAGCAACCTGGGGACTAGTGCTTTTGTAAAGTGCGGCTCTATTTCACACAGCCGTAGGAATGACTGGAATCCCTAAGCAAGCAAGCACGGGTGAAGCATCAAGTGGCCTCATAACAGACACCTACAGGGAGAGGAGCCGTCATCGCCATAGCCGTCACCCTCAAGCTCAACATGGGGCTACAGGTTTGCCTTCTGAATAGTGGTTGCAGCAAACCTTCCTGAGTGACCACGGCAGTTCCACGAACAGAACAGGGATATCTCACGACTGCGTTCCGGGGATCACGGAGCTGGGCCTGTGGCCAGGCCCCGCTATGTAATCGGTGGGGCCCACTGCAAAATGAAAAGGCCGTTCAGCAACTGCACAGGTTGCATGCCTGTGAAGCTGGCCCAGCCTGTGTCACCAACACAGGCAGAAAGAAGTAGAATTAAATTTAAAAATTGATTTGCGTTGTACTAGTAAAACTCCGAGAGGCTTTAAAAAAAAATTCCTGGGATTCTAAGAACTTGTACATGAATGAACTAGTTCATTCAATGGCTACCTTAGATTTCAAATAAAATGAGAACAAAGCCTACAAAGTCTGCCTAATGAGAGAAAAAGGAGAGGGGGACAGGGGTGCAAGCACAAGGCAGACCTGTGTCATGGGCCTACCGCTAACTAGCTGCGTGAGTCCAGCTCAGCTGGGTCTCAGTGCCAGCAGCTATGGAGGTGGTGACACTTCCTGTAACCAGGGAGAGGGTTGGATGCTGTGATGCACGGCTCGGCCAGACATCAGCCCTTGTAAGGAATCCACGATGAAACCACTGAAGTACTGGCACTTAAAACCGTACCCCCGGCCTGCCACCCATCCCTGTCTTTCCTGCCTTGTTTTTCTCCATAGTCCTGTCCACCATTTAACATTCTACTCTGCTTACTGAAGGGCTCCTTGCGTTACAATATGAACGCCGTGGAGGCAGGTTTGGTCTGCTCCGTCCACTGCCGTGTCCTTGGCACCTGTTACAAGTTCTTGCTCCTAGAAAGCTTTCAATACATAATTGCTGAAGGGATGAATGAATGAAGAGATACTACCTCTGGGACATAACAAAAGCACTATCTGACATATGAACATCTAAAAATATATTACTGAAAGTAAAACTACAGGTGCAAGGTCACAACTTTCATTCGCACTCCAGGGCTGCCTCCCTGCCTGTACCCATCGCCCATTCACTCAACAACTGCTGACAACAGGCCATGCTGGGCCAAGCTCTGCTCCAGGGGAACAAGACAGATACGTGACGGTGACATTCTGTGCTGCTTTAACAGCTTCCACAGCTATTTCCTCTACACACGGGTGCAAAGTTCCTGATATCACAAAGTAGAGTAGTGTGAAGCTCACCTTCCACATTGAGTATGGTTGGAAAAGGATTTTATGGAGTTCATGATCAAGGGGACCTCAGCCTTGGTGTCGGTTCCATCACAATGTGTCAAGCAGGTAGCCCCATTACCTGAAGAACAAAGGGTGAAAGGACTCATGTTATTCCCCAGGAGAACTCAGTGGGCAGGCCGGGTCTACTCCTGTCCACTCGGACCGCCTCACCTTTGAACGTCCTGTAAGAAAAAGCAGACACTGTGCGACCGAGACAACCCGCTCTGACCAGGGCGACAGGGAGACACCATGCAGACCAGAACGGTAAGCGGGGTCAGGTCTCAGAGAGGACACCGAGACACTCCAATCAAGAAGTGAATGGTCCCAAATGTTGGGTCACTTTAAGTAACGATTTCCTTTCATCTCTCTTGCCATACCTGTGTGCCTCAGGACCACAATGTGACAAGTGGTGGCATCATCAGAACCCAGAATGGAGATGGAGCCTGTTTAAAAAAGAAATAACATAAAATATCCAATAGCCTTTTGGGATAATGCCCAATTCACTGCTTCCTAACCTACCATCCTTTGGGGAGGTCACTGCAAGCTCTCTTTGCTGAACATACAGAAGGCCCTGGGGTCCCACTTGTTGAACAGACTGACCTCTGAGAAGTCTGGCTCTTTCCTGTTTAATTAAAAAAAAAATAAAATAGTGATGGAAATTAGTGAGAATTGAGTAACTAGAGAGGTGGAGAGAGCCAAAGTGCGCCCTACGTGGGAAATGCACACTTGTAGGGCTGAGGTGTGTGTGCTATTTGACAGAAAGGCTAAAATAAAAAGGTAGCGGTAACTATCATGTGGAACAATGCAAAAAAAAAAAAAAAAAAAGCGAAGTTCTGTTCTTTTTTTAACCTATAAAACAAGCTATTAGTGCCTGTGGAATGAGATGCAAAAAAATCCTTTTTCATAGTTTTTTTACTAAAGAATATGAGACTCCTCATGGTTTTACAACTGTAAAGAGATTCAGATTATGTGCGACTCTCTAGTGGGTCAGAGGCTCAGAAACCACATCCCTCCTTTACTTGCTTTACAGAGGTAGAGGGGTTAAGACCTTCTCTACCCCCTAATCTGGTACTCCCATTCTGTAAATCTGTAGTGAGGAAATAATCCAAAATCCCTGGATCATTTAGGATGGCAAAAAGCTGGGAGCAGCAATAGGACAGGTAAGTAAATTGTGCAGAGCCAACTCACAACTACTAACTGCACTGTCAGGGAAAAGGAAGATTATGGGAAACTAGTTTTGACATGTGCACTTAAAAGTAAGATATAAAAAATTTAAAGCTATAAATATGCTGTTAACACTACCATGCTAAAATGTTGATACACCTAGAAAAAAATACTAGGAGGAAATTCACCGATATGAGCCTGGTTATGTTAGAACAGGGCAAACAAGTAATTTAACTGGGGTCTTTTCTCTAGTCTTTAAATCTATGATGTAGTTACATTATTATTAAAGTAAAAGACCAAAAAGGAGCAAATCTGTGAAAAGGATATATAAATATTAGGTGTCAACATTTTGTTTCATTAAATATTTGTATAAGTTCTTAAGCAGTAAACCTGGGAAAAAATTCAGGTGGTTAAATTTTTTAATGAAAACTGAAGTACACTTTTTTTTTCAAAAATGTCAAATTGATGCACCCCTAAAAATCATAATCTCCTTACTTGCAGTAAATAAACTAAAGGAACAAACTCTTACCCAGATGTGTGTTACAGAGCACGCATGTGCTGGCTTTATAGCCTTGGACAGGCTTTTCGCCAGAGCTCATGATTGGCGTGCATTTACGTTAGTGCTTACTAAAATAGATATTAGAACAGCATAATGACCAACCTGATGAGTTATGAAGTGTTTTAATGAACCTCCATTAATTGGAAGCAAAGCAGCCATTAGAATGAGACCAGCCCTTGATTTAAGAAAGGGACCGAGAATTATGTGAGCCGCAGTGAAGAACTAGACTGGCCTGCACGCTCTGCCTGCTGTGGAAGTCCATGAGAAATCCATGGGGCTGATCGTTGATAGGAGAACACTTCTCATTTGCATACCACTTTCCACCTCACCTCGATTCAAAGTAACAAAGGAGAATGCAGAATTTCCTTTGTGTCATTCCTTTAATACATACCTTTGCTTTGTTCTTTTGGGAAGAGGGGCAGGGAGGGAGTAAAGGTGAATTATTACCACTCATTTTCACAGCTGGGCCACCACCCAAAAACAAAGCTACTCATGAGAAATGATTATCCCTTTCATACCCAAGACCAAAAACCAGTCTTTTTTGACACAGCTTCTACTATTAGCCCCCCCAAAAGAAGAATGGATTATTAGGAGAGAATGTCACAAGGCAAAAATGGTAGGTTGCATCAGTCTTCCACTTTAAGAAATAAATAAAGTTTAGCCAAAGTTCTCTGTGGGAAAACCCACAGCCAGCCCTACCTTATAAACTCACATTCTTTCTGAAATAAAAATAGCCCCAGGTTTCTCAACTTTTGATATACTCTGGACACTAAAATTCACTGGGGAAAAAAATCTCTTCCATTGGTTTTTCTATGCTACCCCTCACCCTCATTTCCCAATTCCTTCCTATTCAATGGCACTTTTCTCTTAACCCAAGGGCAGCACACCCTTTTCTGAAAAAGGCCAGACAGTAACTATTAGGGGCCTTGCAGACTGTGCAAGGCAGCATGAAAGCAGCACGGCCCACACGTAAATAAATGGCTCTGGCTGTGTCCCCAAAAACTTTACTTATGGGAGACGACACAATCTGAGTTTCATATAATTTCACAAGTCACAAAATATTATTCTTTAGACTTTTCTCCCACTATTTAAAAATGTAAAAAACATTTTGGGCTCCCAAGCTATCCATAAACAGGATTGGGCCTGTAGCTGTAGTCTGCTGCCCCTGTGTTAGCCAATCACCTGGCTGTACCTTCAAGGAGGATCAGAGACCCCTTACCCTTGCTGCTATGTTCTGTCGGTTCTTCCTTCAAAAACAGGAGAGCAGGTATAAAACTGTTTTGTGAACTGCAAAGCATGGTGCTGAGTTAAGAAATTATTATTAACAGGTACAGCTCTCAAAACAGCCTTCTTTCCCACTTGTGCTACCTTATTTCAGTCTTTCATGATCTCATCTAAATTCCTGCCACAGAATTTACGAGCAGAAGACAGCGAGCAAGACAATGCTGGCCTTGGGGTGCCCTGCCTTTCACCGAGTGACCCCGCATGCTCCTGACCCTCTGTGCTTCCATCTCCTCCTCTGGGAAATGGGATGGTGCTGGCCACTCCCCAGGTTGTGTGAGGATTAACTGAGAGCATACTGGTTGAGGGCGACTTCCACCACTCCCCAGCCATTTCTTTGACCCCCGAGGTCTCCCCTGCCCACGCTATCCTCCTCGATGGCTGCCAGCATCACCACTTCAAAACACGGATTCTGTTACATAACTTTTCCGCTCAAAAAAAAAAAAAGAAGAAAGAAAGAAACTTTCTGAGTCCAGCAACTTCACTTGCAGGAATAATTATGGGGTTTATAAATATTTGGCTCTGTGAATGTTGGTAATAGTAAAAGATTGTAAGTATTTTACACAGTTAAAAGTAAAAACAGCTTTAACCAGTGTGGCTTGGTTGGGCATCGTTTGCAAAGCGAAATCTTGCCAGAGTGAGTCCCTGTCAGGGAACATGCCTGGGTTTCGGGGTTCTCCCCAAGTCGGGATGCAGAAGAGAGGCAACAGATCACTGTTTCTCCCTCACATCAACGTTTCTCTCCCTCTCTCCCTCCCTCCCCATCTCCAAAAATAAATAAATCTTTTTTGAAGAGTAGGAACGAAGTTACTTTGCATTCACATGTGGAATTCTATGGAACCATTAAACAAGACGTTGCAGGACTGGTTACTGGGCATCCGATGGCTGGTTAGAGCAGACTTTCAATAGCACCGCCCAAAGGAACTTTCTGCAGTGATGGTGACAATCTGCATCTGTGCTGTCTCATGCAGCAGCCCGGTGGCTGCTGAGCACTTGAAATGTGCTGAGTTCAACCGAGGAACTGTTTTTAAAGTTACCTTAATATTAATGAACTTAAATGTAGACAGCCACACCTGGCTGGTGGCGACCAAACTGAGCCGTGCAGCTGGAGAGATTGCTAGGGCTACAGCACTTGCGGGATGTGGGACCATGGGCGACTCACTCAAAGCCTCCGTGCCGCACAGTCATCGCCCGTAAAATGGGAAGAGCGGTAGCACCTGCTTCACAAACAGGGGTGCCGAGCAAGGTCCCCTGCGTCACTGTTATCACCGTTGTTACTCTATGCTAGGCTCAGCTAGGCGCAGGCTTGTAACTGCATACTTACAACTTATTACATAAAAAAGACATCATAAAACATATAGTACACTCTCATTTTTAAAAGTATATCGTATACAAAGAAAAACCTCTGAAAGGATATTTACCGAAATGTGAAAAGTAGTTGTGCTGTAGATTATTTTTTCTTCTTTTTGACATTTCTCTTTTTAGATAAAGAGGACATACTACTTGTTATAGAAAAATAGTTAAACCTTTCACTTCCCCCCACTGCTTATTAGTTGACAAATCCATCCAAACTCTTCTAATCCAAGCAAGACCTACCTCTCTGGCTTACCTTCACTCTTCCCCTTCTTCCCCACTCTGTGCCAAAGAAACTGGCTGGATCGCCTGCCCTCGGGACCCTTCCCCTCCTATGGCGCAGTCTAGCTTGCCCAGCTAGAAAGCTCTCCCCTCTCTTCCCCTTTTCAAATCTCTCATGCCTCTGCCCTCCTTCCCTTAAATGGCTGCAAATGAAAGTGACCTTCCCTCCTCCACCTTTCTGTAATGTGAATTGGTCCCCACCACACAGCCTTTCTAGGCCACATCTGCCTAAACAGGCCAAACTCCTTCAAGAGGGGCCAGCTGCCATGATATACCCCCACACCCACCTGTCTCTACACTTAGGGGGCTGCTTTGGACACTGATCTTTTTCTAAATTTCTGTCGCAGAAATTTTCAAACAGACAAAAATAGAGTGCCACCTAGTTTTTTTTGGCAGCTCGCATTTTTTTTGCCTTGGTGAGTCCTACTGCCGACTTCACTAGTTAACAGTGTGACAGTGACACAATACAAGGAAAGTGCTTACTTAGCACAACACCTAGTGTCTGCTAAGCACTCAGAATGTGTCAGCAACTATTACTAATGTTTTCTAGAAATGCAAAGTTGAGACTCAATGGGCTGTTCCCTTTTCAGGTCAGTAACACCTCTTAGCCCTTGGGATCATTTTGTTCACTCATTTCTGGAACAAATATTTACAGAGTGTGGATTCATTCCCAGGCTCATCTTCCATTGTCCTACGGTCTGAGGATACAGGGCAAAGACTCTATCTGCCTTCAAGAAGCTTACATTCTGAGGGACAGATCAAGGGAGAATAAATAAAACTAGCATGCAGGCAAAATAATTACCATCTATGCAACTGTCAGAGGGGAAACTTCAGGAATACCTCCCCTAAGCCTACAGACCAGATCAAGTTTCTGCACTTCGCATCTCAAAGTGAAAAGGGGCATTATTACTTTATGGCACTTAACAGTTTATGGTATTTGAATGATTCTGTGATTAACGCCCCCCCCCCCATAGGCTGTATATGCCCTGATTGTAGGGATAGAGGCAAACACAGGACAGTGCCCAACGTATTTTAGGGGCTCAAAAAGTATCACTAAAAGTCAATTAACAGATTCCCCCTTAACTGGAACTGGAGCAAGTGAAGGTCTGGTCCCCCCTTTTTTCCTTAAGTAAAAACCCCTTTCCAAACCGTTTCCGCATAAGCATGGACTGAGGGTTCTGAGATCTATTTGAGGACAAAAGCAGGAAAACAAAACAAAACCCTGCCGTCTAGGCGTGGTCCTCAACTCGGCCCAGCTGTGGAAGAGCAGGCCCTTTCTTCTGGCTAAAAATAACCTGAGCCCTATGCCCCGGGGGAGGGAGGCAAAGAGTAGGGGACCCGCCAGAACACCCCTGCCCAACTGCTGTCCTAAGGCCAACCCCAACCCGGAATAACCTCCTGCTTCTTGAGAACCCAAAAACGGTGCAGCGGTCACAGCGGGTGGAGATCCCCCAAGTGCTTGTGAGCAAGGGCGGTTGCCCAGATTTGCCCAAAGGAGCCAAGTCCGGATTGCGGGTTGGGACTGCCCTGTTTGGGAACAGGGGGTCCCGGGGTGCCCTCAAGCCGCGATGCTGTGCGACATTGGGTATGTCACCTAACCTCTCTGGGCCCCGCCCTTCCTCTAGAAAAAAGGAGCCTCGGCAGATGCCCTCTAAGGTCCAAAGAAGGTAAAAGCTCCACAGATGCCTCCAGCGAAGGCATAAAGTTGACTGCCAGCGGCCGGGGCTCCGGATGTGCCGCCAGCACCTCGGCTGCGCCAAGTTTGAAGTCCGTTTCCAGGAGGAGCGGGTGGTTACGGTGGGGTGTGGAGGGCTTGGGCCGCTTCGAAGCCCCCCGCCCGGGCCCTGCTCACCTCCAGAAGCGGGTGGGCTCGGACGAGGTCCCCTGCGGACTGCGGCAGCCGCACTCGCCGCCCCTCAACCAGCAGCGGCATCGCGGAGGCGGCCACTCCGGCAAGCCCAGGGAGGCGGTGGCCTCCCCAGCCGCCGGTTGCCCGCCGGCCCTGCCCCCGGGTCGCCCCGCCCCGCCCCACCGCTAGCGTCCACGGGAAGTGGAGTCGGAGGAGCCGGAGCAGCCCCTAGGTTAAGGAAACCTAGGGCGGGGCCGCGAGGCCCCATGGGAAGTGTAGTCTAAACTCGAAGGAGGTCGGCGGCCAGCCTCCTCCGCAAGGGGCGCTGGGAAATGTGGTCCTGAAAGCGTGGAAGTGAAGGTAGGATAGTGGCGCTTAACTCGAGACCCTTTACTCAGAGCCATAGTTTAGTTCCCAAATCTGGTAACCTGGCTTCACCGCGGGGTGTGGGGGCTGACTGCCTATTCACAGCACGGATCTACCACCTCATTGTAACCTTGAGCAAGTCCGAGTTGGGAAACTGTGGTGCACCACAGGATTGTATTCAGTGAATAAACGCACACCACTCTTCTATGATTTTATTTACTTTGAGAGATGGGGGACGAGAGAGGGAGAGAGAGAAACATCCATCAGTTTCCTCTCGTACGCCCTCAACTGGGGATCTGGCCCTCAACCCAGGTATGTGCCCTGACTGGAAATCTAACCAGCGACCTTTTGATTTGCAGGCCCAGTCCCCAGAGCCACACCAGCCAGGGCCACATCAGTCTTAAACTGGGAAAATAAGAGCCTGAACTTTGCTAGCTCCACATTTAGAAATCTCAATCACACCTGGCACTTGGCATCCAGTTGGCACTCACAGGCGGGAGTAAAGATCAGCAAGATAACCAAACAGCCCCTATTCAGCACCCTGGTAAGAGCTTGGGGTTCTCTATTCTAAAACTTGGAAATACCACTCAAGTAGATCCAACTCCACAATACATTCACAAAAAATAATTTAAAAGAAAAGGTGGGGCCCCAACTGGTGCAGCTCAGTGGATTGAGCGCGGGCCTTGAACCAAGGGGTCGCAGGTTCAATTCCCAGTCGGGGCGCATGCCTGGGTTGAGGGCCAGGTCCTCAGTAGGGGGTATGTGAGAGGCAACCACAAAATGTTTCTCTCCCTCTTTAAAAAAAAGAAGAAAAAAAAAGGTGGGGAGGTGAAAGAGGAGCCATCTCATGCAGGGGAAAAAAAAACCTTTTCAAATGTAATCATCTATATTCCACCTTCTCAAGTTTTTTTTAGGAATAATCCCTAAGACAAGAGTTAAGAACCACCAGTTGGCAGTGCCTGGCAGGGGGAGCACTCTGGCCCCTGCCCTTCAGTTTAGTTCTCTTAGGTTGGAACCAACAAGTAACATTTCACATGGGTGAAATGAAAGTTATCTTTGTCTTGAAAAGATTTTTCCGTGGAAGTGCTTCCTGTTTTAGGCTTTCTCACAAGGTAGCTAAAAGCTATTAACTGACTTTACATGCATTTCTATGGCATCTTCACGACTTACAGTAGCTACATTATTTCTCCACTTTGCAGCTCAACAAAATTAAGAGCTTTGAAGAGTGTAAGTCACACACCTGGTTAGAGAGAGAAGCCACTTATTAAGGAAGACCCGACCATAACAGACACACAAAGGGATGGACCCCAGTTCTCCTTCACCAACTGAAAGTCTGCTTTTCAGTAAGAGAAAATCCCTGGTTTTCATATGAAGAAACTTCACAATTATTTTTCCCCCAAGATTTTTCCTTCAAAGCACATGAAGTTTTCAAAGAAGTGTTTGTCTTCCTGGGACCAGTTCAAGCCTCACTCAGCTGGTTGTGATCAAAGGGAGCCACTGACACTTCAGGTGCACCTGGAAGTCAGTCTCATCACCAAAATTCAATTTATTTTTGAGCATTCCAAATCACACTAAACCACAATGGCAATATTTTTCCTTTTTAATAGTGAAATCTCAGTTGCAGTTTTCCATTGTTTTAATACAGTAGATCAGTAATGAAAGAAAAAAATCAAAAGAATATTTGTGTCTGAGACCTCTTCCTTTATTGGCCTAACAACAGTTCCAGGTTAACCATGTCATTGTTTTATTGTCACAATGGGTTTTTTTCTCAAGCTCCCTTGAAATTAAACAGACTTATTTTTAAACACGTCCCTCTACATTGAAGTTACTTCCCAACCCACAAAGACACCAATTACCATTCATTTCTATGGACACATTTCATTTACTCATTTTATCCCGTATAGAAAAATCCCACCTTGTCAGCAGTTAAAAAACAGAGAACCTAAACGTCCTCAAATGACTTTCCACAAAGTCACCAAAAGAAAATCACCAATATTCAAAACTTCTTAAAGCAATAAAAATTCATATTTTCAAAAAACGTATTTACAGACTGAAATTCAAACTCCACATTGCCTTCAATACAATTATACAAGAGCATACAAAGCCCTACGAAAGTATTTCATTACAAAATATTTCTCATCAAGAAAATATTACTTGCCTTTAAATATAATATAGGAAAAGGGGCAGAAAATAAATATGTTTAAAGATGTCCATTCTCACAAGTGACAAAAAAGTATACAAATAAATGAAGCTAAAATATGCATGAACTTCAAAATGCTCTAGCAATGCCTGCACAAATTTGTTATAAAGCAAGATTTAGACACCTCTCTCTGTGTTTAGTTATAAAAATATAAAAAGAACCCGGACAGAGGGTTTCACTGAGCCAAATCCATGATACAAATAGCTAGTGGACAAAGAATGTAGCTGTAACCTTGGCTTTTGTTGCTAGCAAAACCATCCCACCAAATAACCTAAAATGTACCCCACCCTCCCAAAGAAATTTTCAAGATGAGAACTGGTCTACTGATTCTGGTAAAAATCAAGAAAAAAAAAGTTAGTATTACACTATGAACAAGTAGTTTCAGTTCTAACAGCACTCCTGGGAATTTCAGGGTAAAATGCTCTGTGCTTATGTTTTATAAAAGTCCAACCCCACTTTCAGTCAATGGTAATGAATTACTTTTACCTGAATTCCACTTTTCTTTTAAATCCATTTTTACACTCACCAGCATATGATCTGACTGTTCCCCTAAAGCCTCTCTCTGCTCCCTCCAGGCCCTTCATGGTCTGTGAAGGTCCTGGGGAGCTCCAACTTTCAGCACCTGGGACCAGCTCTGCCCATCTCCCTACTTTCCTCCTGTCTTCTCTGCACCCCACTAAATCCCAGCACACAAATACAGTTATAGCATGGGGTAAACAATGTACCCAAAATAAACTCATTCTAAAAACTTTAATAGTGTCCTAGAGGACTTTCACTCAGCAGCAAAGTCCTATACTTGTGGCTGTGACCAAAACTTATGTTAAGAACCAATCTGTTAAAACAGGCTGTTGCCGATATCAGAAATTTCACAATAATTACGTGAAAAAGCTGTAACACATAAATAATGTATACATTAAACAAGCTAAGCCTTCAATGTCTATCAACTCTATTGTAAAATATTGCACATGATATTCAGTCTTTTCCTTTTGTCTATAAGGGAACAAAAAGAAATAAACAAATGTCTGTTCAGACACTAGAGTAAGTCTAACATGAAAGTAAGCTGCCTGAGACAGGTCCTTGCTCTTGGTTGATGTGAAGCTCAAACAGTGTGCACCCTGGTACTGAAGGGCAGGATGGGGAGGAATGTTTGTCTCAATCACAAATCCTTGCCACCAGAGGCAAATGGTCTGGCAAGTCCAATACTGGCGGGGAGCCCACACTGCTTGAAGGACTTCGGAAATGTGTGTCAAAGGAGCTTGGTGTGATCCCAACTTCACCTTTCAAAAAGTCATCATCTTCATCTTCCACCACCTCCTGTCAGAAGATTATCAATA
Source organism: Glossophaga mutica (assembly GCA_039655065.1). Classification (NCBI taxonomy): domain Eukaryota; kingdom Metazoa; phylum Chordata; class Mammalia; order Chiroptera; family Phyllostomidae; genus Glossophaga; species Glossophaga mutica. The sequence continues at coordinate 103,299,297 of CM077305.1, forward strand.
AGGTTACAAGTGGTCATTTGAAAAGCTTCCAAGAATTCCTTTCCTTAGGAACGTGCTATTTCTAGGAAAGTAAAGAAAATATTTAAATTTCAAAAGCCTCCTTCGATACACACTAAATTGTTCATCACATACTGTCACTATTTGTTTAAAGTCTGATTTTTTTTTAGCTCTGGCTGGTGTGGCTCAGTGGATTGAGTGCCAGCCTGCATGTGAACCAAAGGGTCACTGGTTTGACTCCCAGTCAGGGCACATGCCTGGGTTGCAGGCCAGGTCCCCAGTGAGGGGGGCAGGCGACAGGCAACCACACATTGATGTTTCTCTTCTCCTTCTCCCTCCCTTCCCCTTTGCCTAAAACAAATAAAATCTTTTAAAAATATAAATAAAAATAAAGTCTGATTTTTAAAGAAAGATTTTAAGCTCAGTGAGGGAAGGCAACATATATCATTCTTGCTCACTATTACAATCCTTGTATTAACGTCTAATACAATGTGAATAAGTGAATGAATGAATGGCAGCCTCAAACACAAAATATGAAGAAAAATAATAAAATGAGCTTTCCAATGATTACTTATGAAAAAGGAGACAGGCACATAAAGCTGACTTTTAATGTGGAAAGAAATGTGACACAAAGTAATGAACAGTGACATTACTTATTCCTGAATTCTAATTTTCCCCTTTGGCTTACTGCCTCAACTCCATCCGCCATGCACTGGAAGTTACGCTGCAGACCTGTACCTTTACCATCTATTCATGCAGCTACAAAATCAATGTCAACCTCTATAAAATTACAGTGTTACTTATAATGCCAACACAGTAAATCTGCCATTGACCTAGTGGTAATGATCAAGTAGTAAAGACCTAAATTTGTCCAGCTGATTTTTAATTAACCTTCACTTCCCCAAGTTAATATATTAAGTATCTGGTTTAAATAATTCATCAAAAAACACCAAAAACTCTTCACAAGAACATACCCTGAACTTGGAATTTTATAAAGAGAGAATAAATAAAATGTCCTATTTTTTAAAGATTTCATTTACTTATTTCTAGAGAGAGGGGAAGAGAGGGAGAGAAACATCAATGTGCAAGAGATACATCCATTGGTTAACTTTCGCACGCCCCCAACTAGGGACCTGGCTCACAAATCTAGGCATGTGCCCTGACTGGGAATCGAACCAGTGACCTTTCAGTTCACAGGCCAGAACTCAATCCACTGATCCACACCAGCCAGGGCTAAAATGTTCTATTTTTAAGTGTAACATCGCTATTTCCTATTGGACTATGATCTATAACCACAAAGAGATTCCCAAAAAATGTACTGAATCACAAATTTACCTTTTTAATGGGTTTCTTAAACTCCTGAAGCTCTTCTGCACTCATGTCTTCCCATATCTGATAAATAGGATCAATAAATTTCTTTGACCTGTCAACAAAGATCGTATTTCGAAATTAAGTTAAATACTACAATGAAGGTCAGAACATACTTAGCTCTGCTTTCATAAGACCTAGTATTCAAAGTGAAAACTACGGCTCAAATAGTAAGTGCCAAAAAGTACTATACAACAAAAACCAGAATTATCTTCTGGAGGGCGGGCCCCTTGTAGTACTGGCTTCTCCAGCTAGGTGAATGTTATAGGAACCCATCTGTATCCATGTACCAGCTGGTGTTGTTGTGAGAGGCTGCATTCTGCTTCAGTGATTTTTTTTTTTTTTTTTTGAAGACCCTTTCAGTGATGGGCAACCATTTCATGATGGGCAAATAGCACACCTGCCCACACCACACAGTTAAGCACTGTTACTGCTTAACACTCATGTTAAGCAATTTTTGACCAAAAATGGCATGACGCCTCTGCCCCACTCTCCCTATTCACCTGATCTTGCCCCAAGTGACTTTTTTTGTTTGTTTCCCTGATGAAAAAATTCCTTGAAGGGAAACGTTTTAACAATGTGGAAGAGATAAAACAAACAAACAAAAAAAAATGGCAGAAACACTAAAAGGCCAAAATCAACGAGTTCAAAAACTGTTTTGAGAAGTGGAAAAAAGTCTCAATAGGTGTACTGCATCAAATGGTGAGCACTTAAAGGTGATCGAAGTTTAAACATGTAAGAATAAACACACGATTTTTTATAAATAAATTCCTGGGGGTTTTTTGGGTCCCTCCTCATATGTAAGTATGTAACTAACGTGGCTCCTTTTTAAGAGTTCATCCACTCACATGGATGGAGTATTATACTTACTATTTCTCATCTTTTCATTTTCAAGTGTAATTATTTCTTAACTTTGTATAGCTTGACAATGAGTTATTATGTGTCCAAATGAAAACAAAAATTATATTATGGAATTTTCTTTCTTATAGTCCCATAGCATTTTACTAAAAGTAAGTTTGGAAAAAAGACCAATCTGGTTTCTGTTAATCAAGCTTAGGGGAACCAGGTGATCCCAAATTGTTGTGTTGCTAGTTTGAAACTAATAAAATAAAAATTCTGCTTCCTTGTACAAATGCAAACTGAATACTGGCTTGGCGGTTTTTCAGAATTATCCATCAAAATAAACCTCCTGGCTTTTGTTTATCCTGTGCGACAGTGTGAAATGTGGTCTACAGAAGAAATGACAGCATCCTCCCTATCCAGGCACCTTATAGGTTTAAACCAGTAGATTTACAGAAAAACAAAAAATAAACAAAAAACCCTTGGCATCAACCTGGGTTCCTAGTGGGGCTAATATCTGCAAACCCTAGAGCACCTATGACGCTTCGCAGCCTCTCACAGGCGCTCTCTACTTCGGGCCTGTGAAAGATGTGAAAGATACGCAAGTCGGCCATGACTTTATGAACAGCTAGGAACAGCTGGCCACTTAAGACAAAGAAACTCTGCATCTGAATCTTGGGAAAAGCAAATACACAGTGCATTTAAATTCACTGGCAGCTGACTGTCTAAGAGTACCTACCTCTTAAGCACACAAGGATCGAAGGGAAAGAAGGTGTCCAGTGGGTTTGTGCAGGTTTGCACTGAGTCCCCTCCAGCTGTATTTCTAATAATTGGTAGCATCTGGCGATTATTCCTCTCAATGATAGTGTAGCAGAAGACTAGCTGGTATTTACTATGGAGCAACAGAACCAACAGAAGCATGAGCATGCTGGCATTACTCTCCATGAACATGTCTGTACATGGGCGACAACTACACTGACCAAACATATCAAGGGCAAGAAAAACAAACATAAAGCAGAAAGGAATGCTCTTAGGGTATAATTCTCTAGGTCTACTATTTATGAGTTTGCCAAGGAGAAAAAAAAATGTGGCTATCCCTTTAAGAAAATGAGAGTGGGCTAAGATTATTAATTGCACAACTCATTAAGAATTACATGCGTTCAAGGTAAAACTATCCTAGTTTACAAAAATAGTATGTCTTTACTCATTTATTTTTACCGTTTATAATAGAATTAGGGGGCTGGTGAATATGGGATTCATGGTTTCCTGAGAGGAGACCATGGTTGATGACGGAGAGACTTGGCAATTGAAAAATTAGGATGGTGCTGAGAGAGGGACGAGGGATGATAGAGTCCCAGCCTCAGAAAATGGTAAAGAAAGGAACTGACACAGCGAGTAAGAGAATAAGAAGTTACATATATTGACGAGCTCAAGATAAAAAACAACAGGACCACTAATGCCAGTTCTTCTGGTAGTTGCCTCCACATGCCTTGACCACCTGAATCATTAACCAACGGCTTCTCTGAGACAAGGATTTAGCTCATTTCTGCTACTCTCTACCTCCGACCCTCCCTCCCACAGTATTCATTCAGGTGTATCTTCTCAGGTTGCTACTGGAATTTTAAGTAACTTAATTTTTATTTCTGTTCTAGCAGCCACGGATCGTGTTTCACTCTGTACTCCTAGTGGGAGGGCAAACTGGCGAAACCATGCCGGAGCGCAGTTTGCAGGACCTGGCCAAGCTCACAACGTGCATCTCCCACACGCAGCAGCTGTGCACTGAGTGTACAGGAAGCGTGCACCTTGGCCCCAAGACACACATAAATCCACGTCCCAAGGGTGCTGGAAAACTAGTAACTTAAATCCCAATAAGGAATCGATTTAAAAAGTCAATAGAAAAAATAAATTAAAAATTAATAGAACATTACACAGCAGTTAAAATCAAAGTACAGATGTATGAATTGATAATGAAATCTCAAAACCATGAAGAGCAGCAGCTACAGAATTACAAACTCAATACAAAATGTTGTATCTCACTCTTAACCTCCCTTGCGAACTCCAACCCAAAATCTACAGCCTCTCTACCAGTCTGTTCATCGACTGCAGCGCCTACTCCCACCCCAAGAATATCCTTGCGGGGCAGCTGCCTCTCCTTGCTCACGCGTCCTTAGACTGCCTGTCTTCCCACGATGTGCTGCAACATATCACCACTAAACACTATTCCTTGTTGATCCCTTTATTCCTTTTAATTCTTTACCACTTTTGACATCTCAGGAGAAAGAAAACCATGAAGTAGATGCCCAGCAAAGAAAAATAAGATTGTAGAAAGAGAGCAGCAAGGTGTCTAAAAGGGACTGAGGGATGAATTATTTTTGTATTAGACTCTTATCTGTTGAAAATTTTAAGCTATGACCCTGTCCTGAATAGGCTGATTAAACACCCAAGGTCTCCAATTCGCTGTTTACGAAGCAGAATAATTTATTATTCTTTATTATGAAGCAGAATAATTCAGTAAATGCTCTGGAGCGAGTGCCTGCATTCAAACCTCAGCTCTGTCCAGTATGACCTCACAGAAGTCATTTAATCTCTCTGTGCCTCCATCTTCCTATTTATAAACATGGGTAATAATTCAGTCACAGGATTGTGTGAAGTTTCAGTGAGTTCTATGTAGAGTACATAAACTTGTGTCAGGCACACAGTACAACTATGCATTAGCTGTAGTTACAAGGCCTGAGAGAATAGTCCCTCACTAAACCAATCCCCTATTGTTGCAGATTTATTTCACGTCCAGTCTGTTTTTATTACTATAATAGGAGTCACTCTAATAAACATCTTTGGTTTATACCTCTCAGATTACTAGTTGCCTTACTTATTTGAAAGTGTCTAGGCTTCTGTTGAATTATCCTCTGTGGATAAAAATTAGCGATTTCCAATGACACCAAAGTATTAAAAAAATAGCTACATTCCAGTGTTTCCTGCAAGTGTTGGGTTACTGGTTTTTAAATGTACGTTATTAACTAACTTTATTAAATAGTTTCACAGAAATATAATGGAATTTTATAATACCAACAGTAATATAAATTTACTTTTAAATAACTTCCACCAACAAAGTACAAATAACTTACTTTGTAATTGCAGCAAAAAAGTTAACTACCGAGGGTAGGCAAATCTTCAGAGGATTTAGTTGACTCATCACTATACGTTCAAAATTTAGACTTTGAAGGTACCTCAAACCTTTGGGGGAAAAAAGATTTTTTTTTTAAAGTAAAAAGATAAGTCTTTAAGAAGCACAGATTTTTTTTCACAGATTAAAAAAATAACTTTAACAGTTAGCTGTAGGTAAAAGGCAGAAAAGTGTACTTGAACAATAAATTAAAAATAAATAAATAAATAAATGAATACAGTTAGTTATAGAATGCTTTAAATAAGGTCCATGTAGACAGTCACACAATGTGGAGCCCAGAAGAATATCACAAGTCTACATTCATTTATGACTAAGACAACTTTTGTAAAGAAAATTTGATTGTTTTAAAGAACCAGGAACTAAACAAAGATTCCTAATATGCTATAAGCTTGTATGACAATCTGAAATTCATATGTATGTTATATGTACAGCATATGCTAAGCTTAAAGACCATGTGACTTGGCCCTTGCTGGGTGGCTCAGTTGGTTAGAGCATTGTCCCAATATGCCAAGGCTGCAGGTTCGATCCCTGGTCAGGGCACATACAAGAATCAGGCAATGAATACATACATGAGTGGAATAACAAACCAATGTTTCTCTCTCTCTCTCTCTCTCTCTCAAAATCGATAAATATAAAGGCCACGTGATTTGATTTCAGCTAACAATCATGAAATCATTAAGAAGTTCTGGCAACAAAGTGGTCTCCAATCCCTGGAGGTAATGACTGTACAGTGTGGAAATTCTCCTTCCCGAATTCCATATACCATATATATACATGCCAATCTGACAAGCAACCAATGAAAGAGAGAGAAAAAAAAAACGAGACTTGTATGTCTTAAATTAACAGTAAAGTTAATGTGTATATTATTTTTGGGTTTCCCCTCTTTTTTTATTGGAGTACTAGTGGTTAACAAAATTGTACAGGTTTCAGGTGCACAATACTGTAACACATCATCTGTACACTGCACTGTGTGTGTTCACCACCCCAAGTCAAGTCTCGGTCCATCACCACTAATCCCCCCTTTACCCTCCGCCACCTCCCTGCCCGCAACAATTACCACACTGTTGTCCTTGTCCGTGAGTTTTTCTCTTTTTTTCTTATTTGCTCTATCCCTCCACCCCCAAGTTGAGCATGTTTTTAAATGTACATTGGTTGTTTGTATCCCACATTTTTTTAAACAAAGAAACTATGGATGTAAAAGGAAAAATTATAAATTTCACTGCCCTAGAATTCATAAATACAACTAACTTTTAACTCTCCTAACTTTCCAGAGGTGTACAGGATGTAAGTAAATATGTATTGATATAATGCAGCACATATAAGTTTCAGTTTAGAGCTGTGGTTCTCAACTCAAGGCAATTGTGCCCCCAAAAGGATGGACGTCAGTCAGTGTCTAGGCACAGTTTTAGCTGTCGTGAAGAGGGTGAGGAGGGGTGCTAGAGGGTGAGCGGGGCTGCTAACCATGCTGCAAGGCAAAGGCAGCCACCACGACAAACAATTATCCAGCCCAAATGTCGTTAGTGCAGAGGTGAAGAAACTCTGGTTTAGAGGAAACAGCCTATTAAACCATTTGCATTATTCATGAAGTAAACAAAATTTAAATTAATGTAACTGACATCCCTACTGTGGACTGTCTTCAACTAAAATACACTAACCCAATAGACAAACAAGCTTCATCTGACAGATTTTATTTTATTTTTTTAAATATTTATTTATTTATTTATTTATCTTTAGATGGGAAGGGTAGGGGAGAGGGAGAGAGATAGCAATGTGCGGTTGCCTCTTGTATGTCCCCTGCCAGGAACTGGCCTGGCAACCCAGGCATGTGCCCTGACTGGGAATCGAACCGCGATCCTTCGGTTCGCAGGCCCGCGCTCAATCCACTGAGCTACACCAGCCAGGGCCATCTGACAGATTTTAATTATAAACCCTCAGAGATTGCAAATCTGAAAAACACTGTTTACTCAAGTCTTTAGATAAAGGTGAATAATTGTTATGTCCACAGCTTTATAACCATCCTCACCTGGTTTCAAGTTCTAATTCTGCCGGTAAATTACTTCCCTCTCTTCCTCTCTGAAGTGGAAATGACACCTGCCCTTCACTGCCCCTGTTCGTTACAAGGACAAGGAGGGGTACATGGGAAGCTCCAAGCATGGTGCTGGCACAGTACAAGTGCTCTGCCTGCCCCTTAAAGAAGAGCATCTTCACATCTTACAATTACTCTAGATGCTACCCTCTAAAGCAGAGGTTCTCAACCTCAAATCCATCAACTAGTACAAGGAGGCCTCAGGGGTTTGGGGGGCCGATAAGCTGCTTGAAATTATTTACAAAAGTTTGGGTGCATGTGCCGTTTTCTGACTCCAATGTTTTTATCACATTCTCAAAAACAAATCTCCATTCTAAAGAGTGACGAGCATACAAGGAAAATCCAGTTCACATCCATCAATCTCACATCACTAACCTTCCTTCAGGTTTCCACTTAAAAGCTGCTTGTGTCTAAAAACAAAAGTGTAGAACACAGCTTGACAGGCTGAGTAAAATGGTCCGTGAAGAGCAACATCACAAAATGCCTTTGTTCCCGAATCCTGGTTATTAAGGTATATGTGCAGCCAATTAACCAAAAGATCTAGGCATGATTTCACAGTACTAGAGAAAAGAAAAAGTCAAGTCAACTCCACTGGCTTCATTAAAAAAACAAAACAAAACTTTAGTGACTTAAAAAAAACACAACTGCCTCTCATTACAAACTAAGAAAAGTCAGTCCACAGAATTCTTTATATATTACCCATGGGCATAAAGGAGAAACAAAGAAAGAAAGAAGTAGGATGGGTGGGTGGGTGGGTAAGACAGCCTTCCAATCACCAGGTAGAGCACACAAACCTCCTTGGAAAAACAGGCAGTAATGCCTGGAGTCCCAAGGGATGGAGAAAAGCTTTTCCTTACCAACTCAGAAAGGGTTCTTCAAAGGGCCCTCGGCCTTCTTAGAGGGATTAGGCCAAAGACTGAAGTGTGTTTACCAATAGCTTGTAAGGAAAAAGAGTCTGGTTGATTTCACTATTCCCTATGGGACTTTGATGAAGTCCTAGTCAACAATTTAGAACAAAATGGCCAGATGGCTTTTAGTTGCCGAAGGAGGGCCTTTAACAGAATCCTGGCCCAAAGTTATTTCCATGGATCACTGGAAATAGGCCCAGAGCTGGCCTCCCACATAGATCTTTCTATTACCTTTAAAAGGATTTTTTCTTCAGCTTTGACAAATACAATTCAGAACACAAATGAAAAATTTGACAAACCTATAAAAAGAATCAAAACAGCACACAACAGTGCACACTATCCATGGAGACAAGTGGATCTTCTCGTTCAAGTGCAACCACACTGAACAGATGACAAAAGCTTTGCATATGAAGTTTTATATCTAACAAAGGAGACATTTTATTGGGAAATTGCCTCTTGGAAATACAAACGTTTTGCAGAGAGTGGGGAAAGACTTTTTCACTTTAAAGACAGACCAAAAACATAAGGCAGATATTTCTCTGACTTAAGACAATGCTATAATCTTTTAAAGCATGATTAAAAAAAAAAAAACCTTGGAAAATTAGGTTACTTACATAAGAGGAATATATTTAGCTCTTGCCAAAAGGCTTCCAATATAATTTCCAGCAGCTTGCCTGATGATGGCAGGGTTATTTGGATCCTGCAATTTTTTCCAGAGATGTTCCAAAAATGCTTCTGCAAATCCCTGTAACAAATGAAGGTGTTAGTCTGATCTTTCTTCCCCCAAATATATTTCATGTTTTAAAGAAGGGGGAGCAGAAAGAGAGGAAGAGAAATATCAATCGGTTGCCTCTTGTATATACCCCTACCCAGGGACTAAACCTGTAACCTTGGCACATGCCCTGACCGGAAGCAAACCGACGACCTTTTTGCTTTGCGGGACAACGCCTAACCAACTGAGCCACACCAGCCAGGGCTGGACTGATCTTTTTTAATTCTTAAGATATTCTAGCTATCAGAATCCTAAGATTTTTACCTCACCAATGTGGGAACATTCTAGTAACTCAGTTATATTACTAAATGAGTAATCAATACTGTTATCATGGTTCTTATTTTTAAAATACCTTGAGATAACATTAAAAACAAAAGGCTGGGTGGCACAGACTGGGGCTGGTGGGTGGCTGCTGTGCGTTAATAAAAGTACCTACACAGAACACTGAGAACTCAGTGGATTCAAAGTCCATTAAAAATTCAGAAACAGAGCTCTTATATAGTAGCAAATAGATGGACTCTAGAATATCCTTGGACAATAGTTACAAAATGGATTATCCTGAAGTGGGTTTATGTATAATAAATTTCATAAAAATAGTGGAATGGCATCTTGGTCTGGTACAGATGTAGATGCAGCAAACCTCAGGGAAACATTCATGAACTTGAAATATAAAGTCAGGAACAAATGATCTTACAGGTGAAGAAAGTGTGGAATTGATATGCAATGTTTCTAAAGAAGATTATAGCAAAAGGAGTAGTTTTATTTGTGTGCTTCTAAGCTATGGTGATGAAGGAGTAATTTTTGGAACAGATGAACCTGTTGACCTGAAAAAATGAACAAGTTTTTTCAGAGGGGATTATTGTAGAATTCTAATTAGAAAACTCAAACTTTGCATTATTCGGGCCTGCCAAGGTACAGAACTGGATGACATGTCAAAAAACAGCACTTGAGGCAGACTCCCTATACGTGTATTCTACAGGACCTGGTTACCATTCCTGGTGAAATGCAAAGGATGGGTCCTGGTTCATCCAATCACTATGTGCTATGCTGAAACTGTATATTCACAAGCTTGAGCTCATGCACATTCTTCCTCAGGTTAACTGAAAGGTAGCAAGAGAATTCGAGTCCTTTTCCTTTGACTCTAATTTTTCATGCAAAGAAACAGATTCCATGTATTGTGTCTATACTCACAAAAGAACTGTATTTTTATCATTAAAGAACCATATAACCTTGGCTGGCGTAGCTCAGTGGATTGAGCATGGACTTGCGAACCAAAGGGTCACTGGTTCAATCCCCAGTCAGGGCACATGCCTGGGATGCAGGCCAGTTCCCAGCAGGGGACACACGAGAGGCAACCGTACATTGATATTTCTCTCCCTCTCTCCTACCCTTCCCCTCTAAAGATAAATAAAATAAAATAAAATAAATTAAAAAATAAAAAATAAAAGAACTATATGATTCTTTTAGTTTGTATGTAAAGTGAGGGAAATTGCATAACTGATACTGTATTTTTCCATCATTTAAATCTAATCTGATACTCCAGTTTGTATTTTTTTAAGATTTTATTTATTTTTGGACAGAGGAGGAGGGAGAGAAACATCACTGTATGGTTGCCTCCCGCACACCCGCTATTGGGGACCTGGCCGGCAACCCAGACATGTGTCCTGACTGGGAATTAAACCAGTGACCCCTTGGTTCACAGGCCAGCACTCAAGCCACTGAGCCACACTAGCCAGGGCTCCAGTTTGTACTTTTGAAACATGCCACCTTCATAGCAATAGAACTACTATGAAGCTACCTCAAATTCAGAATCAGGTAGTTGAAAATGAATTTAATTAGGAATAAATGGTACTGGTTTAATTATGAGAGGAACTGATTGTAAGGTAACTCCTCTCATAATCAACAAGTTTTAGTAACGCTATGCTATGAAATTTCAAGTAATTAGCGGAGAGAGAAACATTGAGTAATGAATTTCAGCGATACTGACATGCTCTCACTTCAGAGTATACATTCTAGTTTTTGTCAACCTACAGAAGTGATGATAGAGTAACGTATGATGATGGGATAATGTGTGTAGAATTTAGGGAGCCATGTCCATGGTTGGAAGCATTAAGACCTTAATTTTAGAATTGGTACTTGGAGATAAATTAGCTGTGTTTTTAGATTATTTAATCTCAGTCTATATTTTCATGTTTGTTCTAAGCATGTGTTTGTTGTAAAAAATCATGTTTAACATTGAGATATAGTTTACTTGAAAGCATGAGCAATCCAAGTTGGCAGTTCTCAGGCTGCGAGCACCCTCACCAGAGGGAGACGGAGTTAGAACTGTGAAGTGCTCCAAGGCAGCTCATCCCCCAGCAAGTGTCCCGTGTCTGTGTTTGTCCCAGTGCAGTCTGAAGAGCTGTTAAGTCAAAACCTTGAACTGTTGACCAAACTGAGACTAGCATGAATGGAAGAAACTCTAACAGAACACGTTAAAATACAACTTCTAAGATAAATAGTGAAACATAAGGAAGAAATAAATCAATCAGCTGGGCACTCTGTAATTAGAAGGCAGCGTGGGCTTGCGCAGAGACACAGCACGGCCCAGGCGATGAAGGCAGGGCCACAGACCGTGGCTTCAGGAAGAAGACTGCCAGTTTCTCCCCACATACTGGTGTGCGTGGACAACGTCCACAGGGCAGGAATCTCCAAGAAAGTGAACCAAATCAGAAACTTATGAAACGGAAAATTTCTAAAGATGGCGCTGGTGAGAGTCACAATATGCATAGAACTCTTTGTAGTAAAATTTGTTATCATACTATTTTCTGCTGAAGTTTATGATCAAAGAAAAATGACTACATATATAATTTCATACTGTTCTCTGAAATGAAAGGACCATTAACACACAGGATTCTAGAAAGCATCCAGTCTTCCCGACTTCGGTGCCTGGAGAAACTGAAGGCCAGCGGGGAGAGCAGCCGCGCAGCCTCCAGTCCGAGAGGCCAGGCTCTGAGCTCCTCCCTCACTCAGGGAGGTGAAGAGCCGTCCACAACAGCATGTGTCCTGGTTTTCATTCTGGACATTTCATGTGAGCTTCCTTTCACTCAGAGAAACAAACTCTCATTTATGAATGACAGCTATATATTTTTTACTATGTAATTTTTTCTAACTAAATGAAGCATGTAACATTATGATTTTGTAAGTATTTATTATGAATTTTCATTTCAAAATATAAATATTAACAATTTTTTTAAAAAGCTCCCCCACTAGCGTTAAATAATCCAATGGATCCCAAAACAAGCTTAGCACCAAAATCAACCTTCCATATTCGGTAGGCTTATGACAGGGCTTTGCAATCACCTCTTTTAAAAACTCTACTAGTGGTTGTGATATTTAGCAAGAAGTGGCAATCAGTGAAAATCCACACTCACGTGGGAACCACTTCTGCAGGATCTTTCAGAGTACAAAGTAACCATCCAGTCTTTGACTGCGCATCGTGAACTAACTTCACCAGTACGTGTAGCCTCTTAGTTAATCATGCTTCCTTTTAACAAAGGATGCATTTCCCAACTTCTTCTAAATAGCTCTTTTCAAAAACTTTTAACACATACTTTGACACAGGCTGATTTTAACCTTCTTACCCATGACCAATACCCTCCTGATTGTTCTAGAAAGCTACAAAATAAGTGCAGAGGAGAAGAGTCTTGCAATCATTTTCCCCCCAAAATAGAAAGCCAAAGCCTAAAAAAGTTGGTTTGAGCTAGCGAGAATCAACTGAGAATAGAAAAAGTAAACAGTTAAATAATCAGTATGAGCCCTGGCCTGGTAGCTCAGTTGGTTAGAGCATTATCCTGCTACACCAAGGTTCTGGGTTCAGTATCTGGTCAGGGTACATACAAGAATCAACCAATGAATGCATAAGCGGAGCAAAACAAATTGATGTTTCTCTCTCTCTTTTCCCCTCCTCCCTCTCTAAAATCAATAAAATAAGCCCTGGCTGGTGTGGCTCAGTGGGCTGAGTGCTGGCCTTCACACTGAGGGGTTGACAGTTCAGTCAGGGCATGTGCCTAGGTTTTGTGGGCTGGGTCCCCAGTTCAGAGTGTGCGAGAAGTAACCAATCGGTGTTTCTCTCACTCATCAATGTTTCTCTCCCCTTCTTTCTCCCTCTCTTCCCCTCTCTCTAAAAAATAAATAAAATCTTTCAAAAAATCAAAAAAATAATTTAAATGAAATATCCTGTATGAGATTTTAATAAAGGCTCGAATGAAATGAAAGCACGCCACCCAGTGGACCAGATGCAGGTTGACATTTTCAGAGCACTTGGCTGATCAGAGAGAGAGGCAGCAATGCCCTCTGCTCTTCCGCACACTGAAGGCAGGTGCTTTTCCTAGGAGTACTAGTAAAGTGAACTCAAGAAAAAGAGACACTCACCTCATGATCTCCCTTCCCTACTCTTCATCCCCCAGTTTTTAAGGGAAAGTTGGGGGCAAGAATAAATAAGCTACGATAATGTTAATGACATACTCACCAACTTAAAGCTGCAGAGGTAAAACATGAAAAACTGTACATGGCAGGAGGCATGGGTGGGCAACAAGAGTTTGTCGAAGATGATTATGAGATCACGATATAAATCCTTTGTTTTGTCAATATCAATCTTACCTACAGGGAAAATATGGCATTTCAGTTTTATAAATATATTATTTTCAAGCTACCAGTTTCATTTACCAAATCAAAAAATAATAATACCATTAAGAAATACATCATCATCCACTTATGCTATGACTACAACAAAACACCCCCTTTGTTTTGCACAAATTTTCATTTTCAAGTATAATAATCCAGCTCTGGGAGGGAAGTAGGCCCTCACCTCACACACACTGCTCTGATGGCATAAATGTGAATGAACCCTTCTCAAGGGCAATTTTACAGTGCGTGTGGGCAGAAGTCCTCTGATCGAGTAATCCTACTGCTACGAAGTTATTAAACCAAATAACTGAAGATAACGTACAAGAATGTTCATTACACTATTATTTATTATCACAAAAAGGGGTAGGGGTAAAAGAAACCAATTAAGTCCATATGATCAACAGCAACTACTTTAAAAGAACAGTGAATGGTATGAGAAAAGGTTCACAGCAGGTGAAAAGGGCGGATTATGAAACACCACATATAGTGTGACCCCCAAATCCACTGAAAACCATACTCAATACATATACACATACTAATAAAAAAGAAAAAACCATTTATCAAAATGCTGATAATAGTTTTCTAAATAGTAGGAATGTAGCTATTTAAAATGCCAGGTTTTTTTTTAATCCTTTCCTATAATTTCCAAATTTTCTCTAGTCGTGTATCAGAAAAAAAAGTGAAAACACTACACAGTCAACTCTCAGATTCAAGTTTTAGTCTGAGTGGCTGAGTTTCATTCTTAAATCTAAGCAATGTGAATAGAAAAAAAATCTACGTTTTCATGGCAAAGCGTCTAAACTACAAGTTCCACGACTGCAAGTCCACGAGGGCAGGAAGCCTATCGATCTGTCCACTTCAGTGCCAATACCTGGCACTATCACAGCACCAAGACCCTCTGCACTCAGTACATCACACCAAGCACCACCTATCAGTGTCTGCTATACCATTCCTAAATGTCTTCAACTACTTCAGTTTAATCTGATCTCCACCTAAAACTGACCAAGTGCCATCCACAATCTTTTAACACACTGGTCAGTGAAGATATGTAACTGCGCCTGAATCCCAGTGACAACATTCTCAAACTATGTTATACTGGCAAGTAACTTAATCTCTCTAAACTTTCTTTTCCTCATACTCAAAATAGTGATTTTCACCGGATTTCTATCAGCACCAGATAATGTATGAGAAACACCCAGCACAGAGCCAGCTGCACAGTAGGTGTTCAATAAACAGTAGCTATTGTGACTAATATAGATCATTACCATCTACATAGCAGACATCCTTAATGTAGGACAAAAGTAAAGACAGCAGGATGTCCAGGCGATCCGCGACAGGATGGACCATCTGACTGAGCCTTTCAGGGTCAGCCTTTGTTTCCTGTTCAGGAACTTCATCTTCATCCTTTGAAGATAACGTAAACATTGACGTTATAAATTTCAGGAAAAGTAGTTTAGTGGGAAAACTGTCAGTGGTGATTATTTCCTTTAAAAGATAAAACAAAGAAAACCTATCCCAGGCAGGAGCTCTCAACCAGAGGCGTGAATCAGAACCAATAGTGGAATTCAAAGTAAAAGCACAGATTCAGAGCCCGGGCCTCTGGTTCTCACCTAGAAGACCCACGTAAAGCATGGGCACGCAAACATCACGGATCTTCCCAGCTCCTGGCACCCACTGTGGTGGGCACTGTTGGTGCCAGGTCTCCTTTCCCAGGACAGGGCACTCATGCCCCAGCTGCTGTGAGTTCTGGCTGCAAATAGCTCACAGCTGCCCCCACTTCTCCAGAGGACCACCTTCAGCAGAACAGGAACCAGAACTGCCCTTTTATTCCTCTCAGCAACACCCCCTCAGAACTCATGACCGACTCACAAGGGGTCATCAAAGACCATCTCCCACGTGTCAAGCTAGGATCAACTCTGTGGTGCAATCATGTTTCAGAGCTCCTGATGCAATCAGACTGTAGCTGCTTCCCAGCTGAAACCGAACTCCTGCTTAGGCCCTGCCCCTGCCCTTTCCTGCCCCCTCACACCCTTGTCCAAGGGAACCCGAATCCCCGTCTCAACTATCCTCCCAGTGAACTCAACTTCAGACACTGTACCAGGTACAGAAGTACTGCGTTAAGGTATACAACTTAGAAAATATAGAAATTAGGTTGATATGCTCTTCTATTTATCACTCCCTCACTAATAATAATGTGGTTACAAAAAAAAACATAACAAACAAAAAAAGTGAAGCATGTTTACCAAACCTAAATTCAAACCTTGGAAACAAAGCAAAATGCTGCAGTAAACAACATGGAAGCAAACTACTTCATTTAATAAATCACTTTCAAAAAAAGAAAGAAAAAAATCTATTTTAAACCAAAGCCTTGAAGAAGATTAGATGCCATTAGCTGTCTCTTCCCACACTCTGGACTTATGAACCGGGTATGCCTGCTTTCCCTGATAAACGCTGACCATATTAAATAGTCCTTCTGTGGTGTCTGTTCCACTATCAGTTTGAGCTGCTATTTCCTCAGCATCTTCAATATCCTGCCGGGATGCACTCACCTACATTATAACAAAGAAAAAAGAAAGAAAGAAAGCATTTAAAACATGACTACATCTTTTGGAGAATGAAAATTCATCTGACATACTCGCTTTAAAGGTGTCCAAATTAGCACTGTAACTCATTACATAATTAAGATGCAAACCTATAAACTGGTTTAAGTCATGAAAGAATTTACAAGATGATAAATCAAGTCCCTTTTACTACTTAACATGAACTCATTATTAACTACAGTGTGATAGTCTAAATTTGGAGAGCTTCAACAAACTCAACATTTACTCCAATTCCTCCATATACAAATACTCATATACATGTAGTATAAGAAGCATATTATCAATTTACTGAGCAGAAAAATGATGAAACGCAAGTAAACTTTGAATTGCAAAGTATTGATTTTGTTATATAACTTCAAATATCTTGTTTAAATATCATTCATTTTTTACTATCATTTTACATGCCTCTTTTTTACTATCTAAACATGAACTTCATGCCCTAACTGGTGTGGCTCAGTGGATTGAGCACTGGCCTGGGAACCAAAAGGTCACCAATTCGATTCCCAGTCAGGGCACATGCCTGGGTTGCAGGCCAGGTCCCCAGTAGGGGGCACGAGAGAGGCAACCACACATTGATGTTTTTCTCCCTCTCTTTCTCCCTTCCTTCTCTTGTCTAAAAATAAATAAATAAAATCTTAAAAAACAAAAACATGAACTTCTTTCTAAATGTACTCTAAAATGTCCCACTTGACCAAAAGTAGGACTTTTGGTCAAGATGGCAGCTTAGGTAAACACAGCTCGCCTACTCGCACAACCACATCAAAATCACAACTGAAATACAGAACCATCACTCAGAACCATCAGAAATTGAGGTGAATGGTCATCTGACAACTATGGAATTAAAGAAACCCACATCCATCCAGACAGGTAGGAGGGGTAGAGACATGGAATGGACTGGTCCCAAGTCCACATGCGGTGGAAAAACATTCAGGAGGGATATCTCGGGAGTGAGGAGTCCCTGCCCGACACCAAAATCCCCAATAGGGTTCCAAGGAAGGTTAAGTCCCCACAACTTCTGACTGCAAAAACCAGCAGCGACTGAGTAGGGGGAGGAAACTGCAGGAGTCCCAAGCAGTTCCTCTTAAAAGAACCCACACACGGACTTACTCAGACTCACTCCTTTTGAGCTCCAGCACCTGGGTACCAGCTTGAAAGGCACCAGTGGCACCCAGGAAGGCACTGAAGTGCCTGGCATCAAGATGGGAACTGGGGGAAAGCTTTCTCCCAAGCAGAAAGGCAGGCAAAGGACACTGTTCCTTTTCTGAACCCTCCCCCTACACAGCTACAGAGCCAGCAGACTGGTGTCATATCTGAGACTCCATCAACCTGGCTTACACTATTTACCCCACCCTGAAGATCCCCTCAGACACTATCCCACCCAACTTACAGGCACACCCAAGATATGAATGGCTAGTCTTGACTCATACTTCACAACTTCCTAAATCTTATTAAACAAGCAACAGCCCTCAATCTGCCTACCTCTAAGTGGCCCCAGGCTCAGCAATACCAGCAGCCAGCCTAGATTCACAGCTTGGCTTTGCCTGGGAAATCTCCAAGCCCAGCACAAGTGGCAGCCATCTCAGATTGCTTTGCAGCTCAGGCAGGGTGGCCCCAGGCAGAACAAAGGTGGGGGATGACCTTGGCCTGTACCACCTGGGAAACCCCAAGGCCAGCACACCCAGAGGATAGCTATAGACCATATCACAGCACCTCCGCCCTGTCCCAGCACAGCTGATTCTCCATAGGGATGCAGGGGTGGGGGGTGGGGGGGCAGGGCGGAGGTTGGTAGTCAGTGGTCACAGCCAGTCCTTATAGCTCACTGGCCTGGGTAAATCCCTGCCACGGACCTGACAACAGCAATCAAGGCTCAACTACAAGTGGAAGGTGTACTCAGCCCACATGAAGGGTGCACCTCAAGTACCCAATTTCAGTGATAAGGGAGGCTGTGCCACTGTACCCTACAGGACACCTACTCCATTAGACCATGCTACCAAGACACAGAGTCAAAGCAGCTCTACCTAATACATAGAAACAGACACAGGGAGACTGCTGAAATGAGGAGACAAAGAAACATGGCCCAAATGAAAGAACAGATCAAAACTCCAGAAAAAGAACTAAACAAAATGTAAATAAGCAATCTATCAGATGCAGAGTCCAAAACATTGGCTATAAGGATGCTCAAGGAACTTAGTGAGGACCTCAACAGCATAAAAAAGATCCAGTCAGAAACAAAGGAAACACTAATTGAAACAAAGAACAATTTATGGGAAATCAATAGTAGAGTGAATGAAGCTGAGAATCAAATCAATGATTTGGAACATAAGGAAGCAAAAAACAACCCATCAAGACAAGAAGAAAAGGGAATCTAAAAAAACAAGGACAGTGTAAGGAGCCTCTGGGACAACTTCAAGCACTCCAACATTCGCATCTTAGGGGTGCCAGAAGGAGAAGAGCAAGAAATTGGAAATCTATTTGAAAAAATAATAAAAGACAACTTCCCTAATTTGATGAAGGAAATAGACATGCAAATCCAAGAAGCACAGAGTCCCAAACAAGATGGATGCAAAGAGGCCCACTCTAAGACACATATAATTAAAATGCCAATGGTTAAAGAAAAAGACAGAATCTTAAAAGTAGCAAGGGAAAAGTAGTTAGTTACCTATAGGGGAATTTCCATAAGACTATCAGCTGATTTCTCAAAAGAAACTTTGCAGGCTAGAAGGGATTAGCAAGAAATATGCAAAGTCATGAAAAGCAGGGACCTACAGCCAAAATTACTCTATCCAGCAAAGCTATCATTTACAATTGAAGGGCAGATATAGAGCTTCCCAGACAAGAAAAAACTAAAGGAGTTCATCATCGCCAAACCCTTACTAAATGAAATGTTGAAGGGACTTATTTAAGAAAAAGATCAAAACTATAAGCAATAAAATGGCAAAAAATACTTATCTATTAACAACTGAATCTAAAAATCAAACTAAGCAAACAAGAAGTGGGATAGAATCATGAGTATGGAGAGCGTTTTGATATCTGCCAGATGGGAGGGGGGAGGGGGAGAGTGAGTGAAGAGGTGAGGGGATTAAGAAGCACAAATAAGTAGTTACAGAAGAGCCATGGGGATGTCAGTATAGGATATGGAGTGGCCAAAGAACCTACACATGACCCATGGACAGGAACAAAGGTGTGGTGACTGCCTGAGGGACCATAGGTGCCAGGTGGAAGGGTACAAAGAGGGAAATATTGGGACTACTCTAAGAGCATAATCAGTAAAATATAATTTAAATTAAAATTTAAAAAATTTTTCCCTAAGTTTTGACCAGAGAAAAACTTTACCAAGATCATGCATGCAGTTGGGGAGAGGTTAACTCCCCATGAGCACTGTGTCAGCCTGCCCAACCTCCAGCTCGTCCTAGACTTGTCTCATTATAGCCGCTTTCTCCCCTACAGTATCAGTGTTCTCCATCAATTCATCTCCTCAGTCCACAAACCTCAAGTCTCCCCAACCCTAGCATATGCCTCCCACTCCTGCCTCATCCTCTGTTCACACCACAAACCCTCACCAAGACAAAGCAACAGACTTACCTTCCACTCACCAAATATGACTTTTTCTTTTTTCATTCTCCTTAAAAATATTAGCAATGCTTCAAGCTAACCAAACCATTCCTTCTTCCAGATCTTCCCCACATAGCCATGTTCTTTGGTTTACCTCCCACTTCTATCATACTTCCTCTCTCCTGTCCTAAATTACATCATTCTAAAGGTTTGTACTCAGTCCCCTACCTGCAGCTACAGCTGCTTAGTGAGCACTCACCATCTAGCTCCCCACCTGCATACCTCAATCCATCCAAAATGGAACTCACCACCTTCCAACTTCCTCCTGACTTTTCTTACTACTGTTAATGTCAACACCAAGATTCAAAAGGGAGCTGCCTTTGAAGGATTCTTTTCCTTTACCACCTATTCTCTCTCCACTTCCTACCCTGTCTCAAGGACCAGTTCACCTTTCTCCATAATGTCAAGAGAATCCACCAGTTTCTTTCATTCCCACTGCACCTTATTGCAGGTTTCTTCAAATGCCTTCCTGACTCCTTCTGATTGCATCAGGTTTCCTAGCCCATAACAATGCATGTGTTCCATCCATAGCATTTACCGTGACTACACTTTTACACTGGTATGACTGTCTAAAGCCATGCACCCCAACCATGAGAAATGGAACTGTCTATAATCCCCAGCACATGAATGAATTTCAAGGAATGTACAAGAACTAAAACAAAAGTGGAAATATAGATTCTTTTCTATCATTGCTACTACTATTTTGAATACACTGATTATAGCAATACATTAATAAGGGAAAATCAGGGCGAAAAATTATTAAATACTTACATCCAACTTGAGTAACTTTTCAATGACAAGCTCTAGAATTTCGTGCCTCAAGGTTGGAAAATACACACTAATCCTTAGTAAGTTATGAACATAACATTCCTAAAACATAAAAAGATAAACATTTCAACAGAGAGTCTTTCAGTTATGTAAAAGAGTCAATTACATAATCTCCAGTTCCAATTACTTAAATAGAAAAAACAGACCATCCAATAATACAGAAACTATACTTTTTATATATACATTTTCTGCCTGTATATAGCAGGGTAGTCTATTGCATGTCAATGTGTAAATTACCCCCAGTAAAATACTAAAACAGGTTTGTTGAGGTATATTTCACGTACAATTCACCCATTTAAAGTGTACAGTTCAAAGGTTTATAGTATATCCAGTATTGTGCAACCATCACTATAACCAATTTTAGAACATTTTCATCACTCCAGAAAGAAACCCTGTCATCCTTTAGTATAGTACCTCTGTCCAGCCCTTGGTAACCACTAGTCTACTTTCTGTCTCTATGAATTTGCCTATTCTAGACATTTCATATAAGTGCAACTTAAATTATGTGGCTTTTCAGCATGTTTTCAAGGTTCATTCATGTTGTACTAAGTAGGCAAGACATTCCTTTTAACTGTCAAAAAATATTTCATTGTACAGATATATCACATTTGGCTTATTCATCAACCAATAAAACATCTGGTTGTTTCTATACTTTGTCTATGATAAATAATGCTGCTTCACGTAAGTTTTGTGTGGACAAGTGTTTTCATTTCTCCTTAGGAACTGTCAAGACTGTTTTCCAAAGCAGCTGCACCACTTCCCGTTTTACATTCTCATCAGCAACGTACAAGGGTTCTCTGATTTCTCCCCATCTTCATCAACTATTATTACCTTTTTGAGCACAGCCTTCCTAGTAGGTTCAAAGTGTATGTTGTTGTGGTTTTGACTTGCATTTTCCTGATGGCTAATGATACAAAGTTTCCATATGCTCATTTGTTCCTCTTTTTTTGAGAAACACCTATTCAGATTCTTTGTCAATTTTAAATTGGGTTATTTGCCCTTTTATTATTGAGCTAAGAGTTCTTTACATATTCTAGATACAACCTTTATCCCATATGTGATTTGCAAATATCCACTTCCATTATTTAGGCTGTCTTTTCACTTTCTTGAAAGTATCCTATGAAACATGACTTTTTAATTTTAATCAAAGTCCACTTTACCTACTTTTTCTGATTGTTTTTTCTATGTCATATCCATAAACTGCTGCCTAACCCAAAGTCACAAAAATTTTCACCTATGTTTTCTTCTAAGAATTTTTTCTTTTAGCTTTTACATTTAGGTCTTTTGATCCATTTTAAGTTCATTTTTGCATATGATCTGAGGAGAGGGTCCTACTTCATCGTTACATGTAGAGATATCCATTTGTCCCAGAACTAGTCGTTAACAAGACTATTGTTTTCCCCATTAAGCTGTCTAGTATAACTCTGTTTTGAATTATGACCTTACATCCTGTGACAATGCTGAACTCATTTATTAGCTCTAACAGTGTTTTTGTGAGTTCCTTAGGATTTTTCCACATGCGAGATTATATTGCCTGCAAATAGATAGTTTTACTTCTTCCTTTCCAGTCTGGATGTCTTTTCATTTTTTTTTTTTTTTTTTTTTTTTTTTTGCCTAACTGCTCTGGCTAGAACCTTCAGTACAATACTAAACAAAAGCTGAGAAGTAGACATCCTTGTTTTGTTCCTTATCTTATGGGAAAGCTTTCAGTCTTTCACCATTGGGTAAGATATTAGCTGTGAGATTTATTTTTAAAAAGACTTTATTTACTTATTTTTAGAGAGAGGGGAAGGGAGAAAGAGAGGGAGAGAAACATCAGTGTGTGGTTGCTTCTCACATGCCCCCCACACTGGGGACCTGACCCACAACCCAGGCATGTGCCCTGAGTCAGAATCGAAGCGGCAACCTTTCAGTTCACAGGCTGGCACTCAATCCACTGAGCCACACCAGCCAGGGCAACTGTGAGATTTTCATAGGTATCCTTTCTCAGATTAAAAAAGGTCCCATTTTTTGGTCATGAAAGGGTTTTGCTGTTTGTCAAATGCTTTTCCTGCATCTACTGGGAGGATCACATAGTTTTTGTCACTTATTCTACTGACCTGGTAGGTTATAGTAATTGATTTTAGGGTATTAAGTCAACCTTGTACTCCTAGGACACATTTCACTTGGTCATGGTGCATAATTCTTTTTATCTGTTGCTAGATTCAGTTGTCTATTTCCAGTACTTTTGCATCTATGTTCATAAGAGACATAGGATTTATAATATTCTACTTGAAGAACACTATCACAAACAAAAATTTATCAACTCCTTATAATATTTCTAATACCTTATTTAGGAAAAACTAATCTTAGAAGGGAACCATTATTATTTAATGAAAACAATATAATATATATGATCTAAAACTCAGAAAGGAATAAGTAAAACTTAAAACAGAATTCATCTATAGAAGGCTCTGCTCTGCCTTCATGTTCAAATAAGGCATACTTACCATTGATAATATATGAACCATTACCTTCTAGTAATTTTTATCTGTCTAATCATTAAGCCTATTCAGATACTTTTTAAGTAAATTCTGCCTTTGACTTGCACACAGGAATCAAAGAAAGTGGCAGCAGGGTCCTCAGTCACTTGATGAGAAAGGAATCTGGGTCAAATTCTTAGATCTAACAGCATCCAAAACTAAATTACAAAAAACAATTTTTCCATTATTTTTCCCAGGAAAAAACTTCTTACCAATGTTCTCTCGGATTTTCGAACAAATGGAAATTTTTCTACCAGTATTGGCATGAGAAACCACGGTGTCCTAGTGGGGGAAAAAAAAAATCAACTCACCCATGTTAACTGAACTCTCTTGGAAGGGAACATTTCCATTCTAAGAGCAAATATGGATATAGGAGGCAAATGGTAACTCCTACCTCAAACAATTAGAACTGAAAATTAATGCATAGCTTCAGAGAAAATCTGTAACTTAAGGGAAAATAAGCTTCTATTCACTATGATATCAATAGCAAATTAAAGGGGAATTCTTTTTTCTACAAAATCAAAAAAGAACATCAGTTTAAAATGTAAACATTCTCTACTGCACACATAAATTATCAACTTGGCCTTTTTTTAAAGATTTTTTAAATTTCTTTTTAGAGAGAGGGGAAGGGAGGGAGAAAGATAAGTGGAAGAACATCAGTGTGTGGTTGTCTCTCACACGCCCTCTACTGGGGACCTGGCCTGCAACCCAGGCACGTGCCCTGACTGGGAATCTAACTGGCAACCCTTTGGTTCATAGGCCAGCACTCAATCCACTGACCCACACCAGCCAGGACTCAACTTGGACTTTTTTAAAGTTAGCAAATAAAGAGAGAGGAAACTTAAGTCCACCCCTCCAAAATAAACCTATACACTTTAAAATTTCTTAGAATTACAATTTTTATTCAAATGGAATGACACAGGATTTCTCACTGAAGATTTCTGAATATCATATCTGTTGAAGATGAAAGCAAAATTCCAACCACTATCCATAACTTGGTGGAAAATTTGTATTCAAGTTTTAAAAAATAAAGACAATTAATAAAAAGTTAAAATGCCATTTTTTTGTAGAATGTGACATTATAGGAATAGGATACAAAAAGAACACATGGAGCACACAACTTGAGTTTTGCTTCCATAAATATTTTGTAATTTCCTACTAACTGAATGCAAGTTTCTTGAGACTTAAGTACCATGATTCAAAAAGGAAACAAAAATGTACTTACGATGGGACATATCTTGCTATTATTTGCAAGGCCCTGTGACATGTGTCAAAATTTGCAGGAAGATCTACAAGACAAAAATGAGAGTATGAGCAGCAAAATAATGCTGAAAATTGAAAAATTATGCACTTGAAAATAAAAGCATCTGCAACCAAAATGGAATCATTTATCACAAAGTAATTTCAAGATTTTCCCCCACAGCCAACTATCAATGAGGACTAAGTGGACTAAATATATAAGTAAACATTAAGGGTAATTGATTGCATGTTAGTGCCCCCTCTCTCTATATATAAATAATTCCATCAAAAGTTGCCACTAAACTTTATCATTCAGCATGCATTCTCTAAGACGCAGCAGGCTTTTTTTTTTTTTTTTTTTTTTTGCTTTAATCCACTTTATACTTACTATCATCTTCGTCATCGGAATCTGAAACATCTATGTCACCTTCCTTAATGACCACTCGGGCTTTTGAATGAAAAACAAAATATATTAATTATTCTTTTGTCAGTGACTTACAAAAAAAGTGATTTTTCCATTGTCTAAACCAGTACAATGATTAAGCTTACAATCTGGAGGAAAAAAGTCACGTAACTTTATAATTTTTAAACAACTGAGTTCTAAGACTTCACCAATTAAAGCAAATTACAACCCACAAAAATCATGGTGATACGTCTGAACACTTCCACAGAGGTCATTACAGGGAACAGACATGTACCAGAACTGCTGCCAACATGTATCCTGGAATCTTCATTGGTGACACAATCTCAAAGTGCACTGGAAAGGTAGTATTTTAATAAAAATAATGAAAAAGTGAAAAATCAAAGCAAGAGGAACCACTTACGAGGTACAAAATGAGAAGCAATCATGCTGAGACATGGTCTAAGGAAGACAGTCTGTGCTGATACAAGATTACCAAGAAAAGCCAAATACTCCTCCACCACTGTCTGACTTCTATTCAACCACTGCAATCTCTAGAGGCAGGAGGAAGAGAAACACAAAAGAAACATTTTACTGATACAAAAAATACTTTTCAAAGTACTGAATCACATACCAATCAGTGAAATAAATGGTGAACTTACCAGGAGAATATTGATAAGCTGCTCAAAGTCTTTGGTCAAGTACATGATAGAGGAACGGAATTCTAACAGCCAGTTAATGATCTGGTCATCCTTAAGTTAAACACAGAAAAACACTTTTAAAGTCACAAATCCTCTAAATAACAGAGAAAATGATATCTATCTTGTATCAAACACTTATCAATAATATTTAATTAGGAAAAAAGTCACAAACTTGGACGTAAGCCAAAATTGGGATGAAAATTTCTTAGTTTGTAGTAAACTGGAAAAAGATGTTACAATAAATTTGCCCATTTTAGAAAAAAATGTAGTAACTCTCACACAGGAAAAAGAATTAAATATAATAGTTCTTTCTCATTACTTATTTGCCCTAAAAAAGCAAAAACCCTTCAAATGTTGACACCCGGGACTTTTGAATAATCACAGAATTATGGCAGATTCAAATATTATAAAACAACAAGGACCTCAGTCAAAGAACTCATATGCATGACCCACGGACATGGGCAATGTATGGGAATTGCCTGAGGAGCGGGACTGGGTGGAAACGGGCAAAAGGGAAAACGGTGGGGACAACTGTAATAGCATAAACAATAAAATATAATTTTTTTAAAAGAAAAAGACTACAAGGACCGATGGCTACCTCTATCTCCTCAATATCCATGCTAACATAGAAGCATGTTAATAACATTCAGTCTAGGCTGATTGACTAAAGTCATCAATAAATATAAATTTTTCTCAAGCCAACCTGTTATTTGGTTTAAATGTACTAAGATGAATGAATGAATGAATGAATGAATGGATGAATATGTAAGTAAATGTATTAAAATGTTGCATAGCCCGGACCAGTGTGGCTCAGTTGGGCATCCACAAAGTGAAAGGTCACCAGTTGAATTCCTGGTCAGGGCACATGCCTGGGTTGTGGCCCAGTCCCCAGACGGGATGCAACGGATCGATGTTTCTCACACATCAATGCTTCTCTCCCTCTCTTCATCCCTCCCTTCACCCCTCTCTTTTCTAAAAATAAATAAATAAAACCTTCAAAACACATGTGTTATATATAAATGAAGCTTCCACTACTCCATGAAATGTTTTTAGGACAATAAAATTACTGTTCACAACTTTTAGTAACATGGAATAAACTGCTAAATGAAAAAAGAGATCTTTAACAAGTCTGGAAATAAGTTAGAATTTAACTCATGGGTATATATATATTTTTAAAGCCATGAATAAAATGCAGTATCAAGTTACATAAAATATAGTTTGTATTCATGCATATATACAACATCCACAAGAAAAAACTAAAAGTTCCATTTTTGAAAGAAAACGGTTAATTCAGATTAAGACTCAGTAGGAAAAGAGATCTTAAAAAAAAGAGCAATACAGTGCCATATCTATAGTAACAGACTGTTAACAGACAGTGCTGTGTGGAGGCCGGTGAAGGCTGGCATCATACAGCTGGAACCGCAGGGGTTAAGAAGGAGATAGTTAACCACGGGCTTCAGCTGAATGCGACTGTAACTTTTGCAGAAGGAATATTTATCATTTAGATAGCCTGGGAAAGGAGCAATTATGCCTGCACTTTTTCCCTGAGTCTGCAAAATGTCCTTGAGCTTTATCTAACTAACCCTTATAAAACAAATATGGAGACCATGTTCAGACCACCTGGCCACTGCTTTTTCTTAAACTGTCTGTGTCTGTGTCTTTCTTAATCTCCCCTCACCCTACCTCAGGGACCTCCTCCCCGCAGTGGTTGGGGCAGTGCTGTAACTAGAGTGACAGACTATTAATAGACAGGGTTGTACCTACAATTATAGACTATTTGTAGGATTTAGTGAGAACACACCAGGTGCCAGGCATGGTGCTCAATTCTGTACATAGGTATCTTTTCCCAATCCTACCAACACAGCAAAAGGATTACTGTTACTCCCATTTTACAGCTGAGGAAATGGACACTAAGAGAGATTAACAAGCAACTTGCCCAACCAAGAAGCCAATAACCAGGTTCACACTTCCCTTGTCTGGGTCAAAACCTAAGCCAGAGGTGTCAAACTCATTTTCACCAGGGGCTACATCGGCCTTGCAGTTGCGTTCAAAGGGCTAAATGTGATTTTAGGACTGTATAAATGTAACTACTCCTTAACAGTTAAGCGAGAGCTCGGCTCTTTGACAAGGTGCAGGGTGGATAAAACGAGGTGGAGGGCTGGATTCAGCCATGGGCCTTGTGTTTGCCACCTGTGGCCTAAGCTCCACTCAGCTTCCCACAATGCCTTGCGCCTCCTTTACCCTACCTTCATACAACCACTAAGTGCTTTCTATGTGCTATGTGACAAACTTCAATGAGATTAACTATTTTCTGATGAAACCCCACATAAGCTGGCAGGAAAATAAAGTAAATCACAACCAATTTGCAATGTGGTTATCTCAACCAATTTGCAATGTCCACACTTATTAAGGGTAACATTAATGGTGGCTCACCACCACCTGAGGCAAAGAAGACAAGGTAAGTTACTTGAAAATGAGTTAGCTCTATCCTCTTTTCCATTAAAAGAAAAAGTGTGACAAAATTATAAGAATAACATTTAAACTGCTCCTTTTTTTGAAGTAGATCAGTCAGACTCTGGTGCTTTAGTTAGTTATGCTTTTGATAGTAGTTAATAGTTAGTTATTAACTACTATCAAAAGCATATTCCTTGCAACACCCCTCTGAAGTAACGTAGACACAACTGATGTGATTACCCATAGGTCCGGATACTGAGGATGAGAAGTGCTAATACAGAATATAGTGGGACACAAAGGAAACGGTCCTTTGTACCTATGCAAGAAGACAAGGGCCAGGGAAGCTTTAAACTGGAAGTGATGCTGCCGCTGTCTTTAAACCAAGTGCGGCTTCTTTAAACCTTTAAGTGTCTTTAAACCAAGATAAACACTGTCTATCCTTTGGGGGCTAGATTCCTTACAGAGGGAAAAGAATGTTTTCAAAAAAACAAAAGTAGTTCAGCATGGCTGGAGTACATGGTGAGCAAACCAATAGATAAGTCTGGAGAGCACAGTGGGGCCACATAAACCACTGAAGTCCCTATAAACCAAATTTGCAATTAGGAAGATCTGCTGGAAGTGTGGGGAATGAACTGAATGAATGGCCATGTGCTTACAGAGAACCAAGTTAAGTTCCATTACAGAAGATGACATTTCAGCTGGATCTCAAAGACTAAGAGTTTTATAGATTATAGTAAGAATACAGATGGTCCCCTATTTATGACAATTTGACTTACAATTTTTTGACTTCACAGTGGTGAAGATACCAATTCAGTAGAAATTGTACTTCAAATTTTTAACTTTGATCTTTTCCCAGGTTAGTGATATGGGGCACAAAGCTCTCTCATAGAGCTGGGCAAAGGTAGTGAGATGATTTTGTCCAACTGGAGGCCAACGTAAATGTTCTGAGCACGTTTAAGGTACACTAGACTAAGCTATGGTGTTCAGTAGATTAGGTATATATCATATCCATTTCTGACTTATGGTATTTTCAACTTACAATGGGTTTGACCACATCATAAGTGGAGGAGCACCTGTAATAATGAACACTAATATAATACTTGTGTCAGGCACTGTTCTAAGACTTTAACATATATTAATTCATTTAAACCTTACAACCACTCCATGAGGTAAGCACTACCATTGGTTTCCATTTTATAGAAGGGGACACTGAGGCACAGAAGCGCAGTAATTTGCCTTCGGTCACAAAGCTAGTAAAGGAAGGTGGCCATGTTGCCAGTTACAAAAGACCTCTTACAGCCAGGATGAAAAGGCACATACAAAGGCATAAAGATGAAAACAAGTCGCAAATTCCTGGAATAAAGTACCTAGTGAGACTGACCATAGGAAAAAAATGCTACAGGATTCGGAAGACTGCAGGCGAGTAGATGGAAGCTGAGCCCACGTGCTTGTGCCCGCAGCACAGATTTTCAGCTGATCTTCTGACGAGTGACCTGAACTATCGACGGACTCTCAGCTGGTATGAATTTCTGAAGCCAAGGACTACAAAGGATGCTTTATGCCATCCAGTAAGAGATTTTATAAGCTGATGGGGAAATGCCTTGTGCGAGGCAACTGCAGCAGAGCAGAGGACAGAAAATGCAGCTTAGCGGCCACCCCTCCCAGAGCAGGGCCCCGGTCTCACAGAGGGAAACCACAGTCCTGATCAGGAGAGACTTGGAAGGATGCCCACAGTATGGGACACTTAGGCTACACACACATAGCGAGCAACACGTCCATAGCTGCAGCACCAACCTGCAGAGTTCCAGAGAGAAACTCTATCTCCTGAAACTGTCAGAGGCACTGGCAGGCTGTGGACAGCCCTGACCAAGAGAGACTTCGTCCTTTTTGGGGAGGTGGAGAGCACGGAGAACTGGCCCAGGACTTGGTGCTGCAATGTGCGGGCCACATAGAGACTCTTTGAAAAGAGGAGCTGAGGTGAGACTTGGCAGGGAGCCTGTGCTCTCACATGCGCACAGAAGCTCTGACAACAAAGAAACCAGAGTGAAAGTGCAGTTTGGTCCCACTGAGTCCAGCTGCACAGGAAGAGCAGAAAGTGTCACACTGACAGGACTGTGGGACCTCACCCAGCATGGCTGATGAGCAGGGGGCTGTGCAGAACTGAGAGTTTGGGCCTGAGTGTCTTGTGAAAGCAGCAGGCTGGAGACTGGACAGCCAGAGCACAACACCTGAGATTTGCTTCAGCCAGGAAGGCCCTTCACAGGCAGGTGTACCCAACCCCCACCTGCAGGATCACAGGCTCTGGAACCCCCTGCTCAGAGTATATCAGCAGGGAAAAGAAGAAGCTCTGAAAGGACCCTTCTTAACTTCTTTCAGACACTACAAGCTATGTTGGTTCCTCAGGCCCTGATCCACTGAAACCAGCAGAACAGAGATTAGGGACAGGCTCAACAATGTGTGTTCAGGGCCTTGCCCAGCTTCGGCTCTTTTACAGAGCTCCTGTCACCACCAAGCAGAAAAGAGCTGTCCCTTTGCACAGATTGGCCCCTCACAGGAAGCAGACAACTAACACATCAGAAACTATGCATTACTGGAAATAATCTGGGACAGACCAAGATCTGTGGCATGGGGGAGCAAGGGGGAGGATGGGGAAACACCGCCCCCCCAGGGGGGATGACCGAGGGATTCTGCCCTCCCAATCCCACCAGAGGCCCCCTCTGGAGGCAGGTGGAGTTGGTACTGACAGTGCTCTCGGACATTAGATGAACCACTCCTAGATCTTGAGCTGATGGAAAGCTGGAAGGGCAGAAAAGTGGAGACCAGTCAAGCCTCAAGAAGACACACTGTGGATCGCCTGTAGTCTCGAACAGGCTGCCTATGGCTTGACTGGGACATCACTTGACATACCAGGAGCGGATGCAGAAAGAGAAGACAGTGGCAAATGCTAGACTCGCTGAGACAAATTCCACCGTGGTCAGCTTCATTATGCGTATCATTTTTTCTCCTGCATAGCTTTTTAACATTTTTTTCTTTTTCTTCAAGATTGTTCCTATTAATCCACAATTTTTTAAATTTTAGTTTATTTCAAATCTCATATCTTACTCTTCCCTTCTCTTACTCCATTTTGCCTTCCTCCTTCCTCTTATTTTTGTTTCAAATTTTATTTTTCCCTTTTCACAACTTGTATCTATTCACACTCTTACTATTTCTCCTCCCTCCAGCCTCTCAAAACCATTTTTCTTGCCATTAGTCATCTCACGTTCTTTTTCCCTTTCTTCTAATATCTTTATTTCTCTCCACCTCCATTAATTTTTGCTCAGGATCTGTTTATACGGTGGTCGTTGCTGTATTTATTAAATTTTATTCCTAGATGTTCACTACTTTTGTATTTGAAATCTCCAATTTCACTCTTCCCCTTTCCTACTCCATTTTGCCTTCCTCCTGCCCTTTTCTTTTTTTGTTTTAAATTTCATTTTTCCCCTCTTTTAGCCTGATTTTCGTTCCTCTTATTATTTCTTTTCCCTCTGCCCTCTCAAAATCACCTTTCCTTCCTTTAGACATCTCATAATCTTTTTTTTTACTTCCCTTTTTCCTTCTTATTCCCTTTCAACTTGTATTAATCTTTGCTCATTTGTCATTGATATTGCTGTGGTGGATGTTTTTCTTCAATTTTGTTCCTATTTTTTTTTTTTGCCAAATATTATACTCTTTCCTTTTCTTATTCCATTTGCCTTCTTCCCTCCCTTTTATTTAAGATGTAAATTTTCTTTTCTTTCTTCGCCTTGGTTCTATTCCCTACTCTTATCATTTCTCCTCCCTGCAAGGCCTACAATTAAGACTACTCTACCCAACAAGGCTCTCATATAAAATGGAAGGTGGAATGAGGAGCTTCCCAGACAAAAAATGCTAAGAGTACATCTGCACCAAACCAGCTCTGCAAGAGATGCTAAAGAGATCGCTTTAAGAAAATTAAGAAAAAGAGAGAGAAACACAGGTACAATGGGGAAAAGTGGCAGTGAATAAGTACCTATTAATAATAACCTTAAATGTAAATGGATTTAAGGTGCTCCAATCAAAAGGCACAGGGTAGCTGAATGGATAAGAAAACAGACCGGCATACATGCTGTCTACAAGAGACCCACCTCAGAACAAAAGATCTACAAAGACTGAAAGTGAAGAGATAGAAAAATATTCTAAGCAAACAGACATGAAAAAAAGCTGGGGCAGCAATACTTATACCAGACAAAATAAACTTCAAAACAAAGGCCATAACAAGAGACGAAGTCACTACATAATACTTAAGGGAGTATATAACCAACAAGAGGATATAACCCTTGTAAACATATATGCACCCAACATAGGCACACCTAAATATGTAAGAAAAATCTTGGAAGACTTCACGAAAGATATTGACACAAAGTAGTCATGGTGGGGGATTTTAGCACCCTACCGTCAACAATGATCTTCCAAGCAAAGAATCAACAAGGATATTGTCACACTAAACAACACTCTAGGTTAAAAGGACTTAACTGAAACATATAGAACCTTTCACCCCAAAAAAGCAAAATATACATTCTTTTTAAATACATGTGGAACATTTTCAAAGATACACCATGTGGTAGGACACAAAACAAGACTCAACAAATCCAAGAAAATTGTAATCAGTTCAAGATCTTCTTGGATCACAATGGCTTGAAACTAGAAACCAACCTCAAGGAAAAAACTCAGAAAAATTCAAATACATGGAGACTGAATAACATGCAATTAAATAATGAATGGGTTAACAATGAGATCAAGGAAGAAATCGAAGGATCTGGAAACAAATGAAAATGAACACACAACAGCCCAAAACCTATGGGACACAGCGAACAAAGGTAGTCCTGAGAGGGAAGCTCATAGCAATACAGGCCTACCTAAAGAAGACAGAAAAATCTCAACTTCTGCCCAAGATGGAGACATAGGCAGAAAGACCTCATCTCCTCGTGCAACTGTGGAAAACCAGATCTCAAAACAAATACAACCCAGAAATGTCAGAAAACCAAGCTGTCAACCAACAGCTTTAAAGCCACATTTATCCAGATGCACAGGAGGAGTGGAGTCACAGACTCGCGCACTATGCTGCAGGGAGATGGTGGCAGCCGTGCAATGGTGGGTCCTACATTCACTTCTGGTAGATAAAAATCGAGGAGGATACATTGGGAGCGAGCAATCTGAGTCCCAGCCAAGACCACGCAACCCAGGGTGCCAGCACTGGGAAAGTAAATCCCCATTACCTCTGGCTGTAAAAGCCAAGGGGTGTTGGGGCGTGGAAGAAACAGATTTTCACCACTTGAAGGACTTAGAACATACACAAACCCGCCCAGTCAGGGTTTCACCAACAGAGCAGCAGTTAAAGGGCACCAGTTGCATATGGGAACTGTGTGGGTTGTGTACAGGGCAAACCTCCAGAAGCCAGGTAGGGACATGGTCCCCTCTCAACCCCCCCGCCCCCACACACACAGAGCTAAAAGCAGTTAAGTGAGTCACCCCACCCAGGCAAATACCTAAGGCTCTGCCCTGTACAACTTAATAGGCATGCTAAGTCAGGGAGTCAAAGCAGCTCAACCTAATACACAGAAACAAACAGAGGGAGGCTGCCAAATTAAGGAGACAAAGAAATATGGCCCAAATGAAAGAAGAGAACAAAATCCTAGAAAAAGAACTAAACAAGATGGAGACAGCCAACATATCAGATGCAGAGTTCAAAACACTGGTAATCAGGATGCTCAGAGAACTCATTGAGTACAGCAAAACATAGGGAGGAAGTAAAGGTTACACTAAGTGAAATAAACAAAAATTCACAGGGAACCAACAGCGAAGGGAAGGAAGCCAGGATTCAGATCAATGATTTGGAACATAAGGAAGAAATCATAAACATTCAACCAGAACAGAGAGAAGAAACAAGAATTCAAAAAAAAAAATGAGGATAGGTTTAGGAACCTCTGGGACAACTTTAAGCATACCAACATCCAAATCACAGGGGTGCCAGAAGGAGAGGAAGAACAAGAAATTGAAAACTTATTTTAACACATAATGAAGGAAAACTTCCTCAATCTGGGAAAGGAAGTATAACTTCCAGGAAGCTCAGAGAATCCCAAAGAAATTGGATCCAAGAAGAAAGACACCAAGACACAACATAATTAAGTTACCCAAGATTAAAAATAAGGAGAGAATCTTAAAAGCAGAAAGAGAAAAGCAGAGAGTCACCTATAAAGGAGTTCCCGTAAGACTATCAACTGATTTCTCAAAAGAAATTTTGCAAGCAAGAAGGGAATGGCAAGATGCATTCAAAGTGATGAAAGGCAAGGACTACAACCTAGATTACCCTATCCAAAGCTATCATTTAGAATGGAAGGGCAGATAAAATGCTTCCCAGAAAAGGTAACGCTAAAGGAGTTCATCATCAACCAGCCATTATTACATGAAATGTTAAAGGGACTTATTTAACAAAAAGATCAAAACCATGAACATTAAAAAGACAACAAATTCACAACTATCAACAACTGAATCTTAAAAAAAAAAAAAAAAAAATGAACTAAGCAAACAACCAGAACAGGAACAGAATCATATGTATGAAGTACATTTGGAGGGTTATCAACTGGGAGGGGGAAAGAGGAAATTGGGGAAATGGAGCAGGGATTAAGAAGTGTAATTGGCAGGAACAAAATAGACAGAGGAGTGTTAAGAATAGTATAGGAAATGGAGAAACCAAAGAACTTATACCCACAATTCATGGACAGGAACTAAGAGGGGGAGGACTGCTAGAGAAAAGGTGGGTACCGTACAGAGATCAGCAAAGGGGGAAAAACTGGGACAACTATAATAGCATAATCAATAAAATATACTTTAAAAAAAAAAGAGGCCTGGCTGGTATGGCTCAGTGGATTGAGTGCCAGCCTCAAAATCAAAGGGTCACTGGTTCGATTCCCAGTCAGGGCACATTCCTGGGTTGCTGGCCAGGTCTCCAGTAGGGGGCTCACAAGAGGCAACCACACATTGATGTATCTCTCCCTCTCTTTTCCCCTCCCTTCCCCTCTGTCTAAAAATAAATACATAAAATCTCTAAAGAAAAAAAAAAGAAAGAAAAATCTCAAATAACACCCTAACCCTACATCTGTAAGAAGTAGAGGAACATCAATCAAAGCCCAAAGAAAGTAGAAGGAAGGAAATAATCAAGATCAAAGCATAATTAAATGGCGTAGAAACTAAAAAAGCAATTCAAAGGATCAATGACTCTAAGATATGGTTCTTTGAAAAGATAAACAAAATTGACAAACCTTTAACCAAACTCATCAAGGGGGAAAAAAAAAAAAAAAAAAGAGGACCCAAATAAATAATATCAGAAACGAAAGAAGTTACAACTGATACCACAAAAATACAAAGGACTATACAAAATGACTATGAACAAGTCAACTATAAGCTAAGAAACTGGACAACCTGGATGAAATGTACAATTTCTAGAAACATACAATCTTCCAAAACTGAATCAGGAAGCAAAAAGTTCGAACAGACCAATAACAACTAGTGAAATTGAAGCAATAATCAAAAAACTCCAGGTACACAAAACCCCTGGACCAGATGGCTAATTTTACCAAACATTCAAAGCTAATTTTACAAGCTAATTTTACTAAACATTTAAAGTACTAACTCCTATCCTTCTCAAACTATTCCAAAAAATTCAAGAGGGAGACTCCCAAACTCTTTTTACGACGTCAATAGCCAGTATTATCCTAATTCCAAAAATAGGTAAAGACACAGCAAAGAAATAAAACTACAGAACAGTATCTCTGATGAACACAGATGCTAAAATCCTCAACAAAATACTGGCAATCCAGATCAAGCAATACATTAAAAAATCATACACCACAATCAAGTGGGATTCATCCCAGGGATGCAAAGATGGTACAATATTTGCAAATCAATAAATGTAATTTACCACATAAGCAAAATAAAAGGGAAAAAAATCATATGATCCTATCACCAGATGCTAAAAAAGCATTTGATAAAATCTAGCACCCATATGTGATAAAAATGTTCAGCCAAGTAGGAATAGAGGGTGCATACTTCAACCTAATACAGGCCATATACAAGAAACCTACAGTGAACATCATATTCAATGGGCAAAAACTAAAACCTGTCCCCTTAAGATGAGGAACACAAGGGTATCTGCTTTCACCACTCTTATTCAACATAGTACTGGAAGTTCTAGCCACAGCGATTAGACAATGAAAAGAAACAAAAGGCAACCAAAATGGAAAGAAGGAAGTAAAACTGTAATTATTTGCAGATGACATGATAGTGTACATAGAATACCATATAGTCTCCATCAAAAAACTACTCGACCTAGTAAGTGCATTTGGCAAAATAGTGGGATACAAAGTCAATATTCAGAATTAACATCATTAAAATGTCCATATTACCCGAAGGATCTACAGAGTCAATGCAATTCCTATTAAAATACCAATGGCATATTTTGCAGATCCAGAACAAATATTTCAAAAATTTACATGAAATTAAAAAAAGAGCCCAAATAGCCTCAGCAATCTTCAAAAAGAAAAACCAAGTAGGAGGGATCACAACACTGGATAATCTATACTACAAGGCCACTGTAATCAAAACAGCATGGTTCCAGCACAATAGACACATAGATCAATGGAACAGAACAGAGAACCCCGAAATAAATGCATGGCTCTATGGTCAATTCATATCTGACAAATTGGGCATGAGCATACAATAGAGTAAAAAATAGCCCCTTCAATAAATAGTGTTGGGAGAACTGGAGTGGTACATGCAAAAAAAAAGAAAGAAAGAAAGAAAAAAGAAAAAGAAACTAGACCAGCAACTTACACCATATTCCACAATAAACTCAAAACAGATAAAAGACTTAAATGTAAGTTGTGACACTATAAAAGTCCTAAAGGAAAATATAGATAGGAAAATTTCAGATATCCCACTTAGCAATATTTTTGCTGATATATCTCCTAGGGCAAGGGAAATAAAGGAAAAAATAAACAAATGGGACTACATCAAATTAAAAAGCTTCTGCACAGCTAAAGAAACTGTCACCAAAATGAAAAGGGAAACTGACCATATCGGAGCACATATTTGCCAATGATCCATTGGCAAATGGATCCTATATATATAATTCAGTAAGTTGGTTATATATTGGACAAGGGTTTGATCTCCAAAATATAAAGACAACTTATACAATTCTACATCAGAAAGACAAACAATCCAATTAAAAATGTGCAAAGGACCTGAACAGACACTTCTCCAAAGAGGACATACAGACAACCCACAGACATATGAAAGAATGACCAACATCACTGGCCACCAGAAAGATGAAAATTAAAACCACAATGAGATATCACCTCATATCTGTCAGAATGGCTATCACTAACAAATCAATAAATAGTAAGTGCTGGTGAGGATGTGGAGAAAAGGGAGCCCTAGTGCACTGTTGATGGGAATGCAGACTGGTATGGCTACTGTGGAAAACAGTATGGAATTTCCTCAAAAATCTAAAAATGGAACTGCCTTTTGACCCAACAATTCCACTGCTGGGAATATACCCTAAGAATCCTAGTCACCATTTCGAAAGAACTCATGCACCCCTATGTTTATAGCAGCATTATTTAGAATAGCCAAGTGCTAGAAAGAGCCTAAGTACCCATCAGTAAATGAATGGATCAAAAAACTGTGGTACATTTACACAACAGAATACTGCACAACAGAAAGAACTTTTCACGACAGCATGAATGGAACTGGAGATTATTACACTATATGAAATAAGCCAGGCGATGCAAGACAAACAGCATTATGATCTCACCTATAAGGCAAACCTAATGAACAAAAATAAACTACTAGGCAAAACAAAACCAGAAGCATGGAAACATGGAACAGACTGACAACAACCAGAGTGGGTGGGTGGGGAGGGATAATGGTGGAATGAGGGGGAAGGGGTTAGTCAAAGACCATGTATAAATGACCTATGGACATGGACAACAGTGTGAGGACTGACTGTGAGAGTGCGGGGGTGGGCTGGGCGAAGGAGAGCAAAGGGCAAAAAATTGGGACAACCTTATCAGAGTAACGATAAAAAAATTTTTTAAAGAAAAACAGCAAGGTACAAAGCAATGTGTATTGAATGTTAGCATGTGTGAAGAATCAAAAATAGGACTTCCAGCCAAGATGGAAGCATAGGTAGACACACTGTGCCTCCTTGCACAACCAAAACAAGGACAACAACAATTTAGAAACAAAGTAACAACCAGAACTGACAGAAAATTGAACTGTATGGAAGTCCGACAACCAAGGAGTTAAATTAGACACATTCATCCAAACTGGTGGGAGGGACGGAGTTAGGCGGCGTCAGGCAGCTGAGCAGAGAGGGGTCACGGAAGTGGTGGCACCGGACATGCAAGTGGGCAGCAGGTAGACCCTGGGCGCACAGGCAGCAGTTGGCAGACCCAGGTACGGGGTGGCAAGGGGCAGACCCAGCGAGGCAACAATTGTGGAGCCCAGCATGGCACACAAGGCAGCTGGCTGACCGGGAGGTCTCACATTCACACACAGATAAACCAGGCGAAACTGGGGAGTGATACAGACTGAGCAACCCTTTGTCCCAGTGTGGGGAAATAAGGCCTTAAAACACTGAATGAAAACACCTGTGCCGGCTGAGGTGCCAGGAGAAATTCCCAGCCTCACAGGAGAGTTCACTGGAGAGACCTACAGGGTCCTAGAACGTACACAAGCTCACCCACATGGGAAGCTGCACCAGAAGGGCCCAGTTTGCTTGGAGGAAGCGCCACAGAAGGCACTGAAATCTGACACAGAGCAGAGCAAGTGCCATTGTTCCCTCTAAAACCCCACCCCCATATACAGCATCACAACCCAGTGACTGGGTTACCCCGCCCTGGTGAACACCTAAGGCTCCGCCCCTCATATGTAACAGATGCAACACGACAAAAAAAAAAAAAAAGGCCCAAAAGGAAGAACAGATCAAAGCTCCAGAGCAAATACAACTAAGCGACAAAGAGATAGCCAACGTATCAGATGCATAGTTCAAAGCACTGGCATCAGGATGCTCAACCAACAACAGGATCAATCCACAGAATTGGTTGATTTTGGTCACAAATTAGATGAAACAATGAAGGCTATGCTAAGTGAAATGAAGGAAAATGCACAGGGAATCAATAGTGATAGGAAGAAAACTGGGATTCAAATCAATGGAGTGGACCAGAAGGAAGAAACAAACAACCAAACAGAAAAGAATGAAGAAACAAGAATTCAAAAAAATGAGGAGAGGCTTAGGAACTTCCAGGACATCTTTAAACATTCCAACATCCGAATTATAGGGGTACCAGAAGGGGAAGAAGGGCAACAAGTGGAAAACTTATTTGAACAAACAATAAAGGAGAAATTCCCCAATCTGGCAAAGGAAATAGACTTCCAGTAAGTCCAGGAAGCTTGGAGAGTCCCAAAGAAGTTGGACCCAAGGAGGAACACAGCAAGGCACATCATAATTACATTAGCCAAGATTCAAATGAAGGAGAGAATCCTAGAAGCAGCAAGAGATAAGGGGACAGTCACCTAAAAAGGAGTTCCCATCAGACTGTCAGCTGATTTCTCCAAAGAGACCTTCCAGGCAAGACGGGGCTGGAAAGAAGTATTCCAAGTCATGAAAGGCAAGGACCTACATCCAATATTGCTCTATCCAGCAAAGCTTTCATTTAGAATGGAAGGGCAGATAAAGTGCTTTTCAGATAAGGTCAAGTTAAAGGAGTTCATTATCACCAAGCCCTTATTATATGAAATGTTAAGGGGGCTTATCTAAGAAAAAGAAGATAAAAAACTGTAAGTAAAATGATAACAAACTCAGAGCTATTAACAACCACACCTAAAACAAAAACAAAAGTAAACTAAGCTAACAACTAGAACAGAAACAGAACCACAGAAATGGAGATCACATGGAGGGTTAGCAACAGGGGAGTGGGAGGAGGAGAGGGGGGGGGAAGATACAGAGAATAAGTAGCATAGATGGTAGGTAGAAAATAGACAAGGGGAGGGCAAGAACAGTATGGGAAATGTAGAAGCCAAAGAACTTGCGACACATGGATGTGAACTAAAGGTGGGGAATGTGCGTGGGAGAGGGCGTGCAAGGTGGAGGGAAAGGAAAGGGGGAAAATGGGACAACTGTTAATAGCATAATAAAATATATCTAAAAAAAGAATCAAAATAATGGAAAGAATAGATATAAAAAAATAATGCTACAGGCCATACAAAGAAGTTGGTCCTTTATACTTCAGTAGGCATGAAGTTTTTCAGTATAGCAATGGCATGTTTAGCATGTGCTTGGGAGATAATTTTGCCTGCACTACCGACAATTAATTTGGGGGTGGGGGAATGGTGAGATAGAAAACTGAAACCTGGAGACTGCCAAAGAGATTATTGGAATATCCAGACAAGAGAAAACTCACAAAATAAGACTTAAAAGATTTCTTCCCCCCAGAGGACTTGGTAAATCAATGGATACGAGAGAGGGGTGAGAGTCCAGAAAGCCTCCAAGGTCCCTAGCTCAACAACCAGGTAACTCAATTAAGCACATGAAAAAGGCTTCAGAAGTAATAGGTTTGGAAGAGAGAAAAGGCTAAGTCTGGGGTACTTTTAACACTTATGGGCCAGCAGTTAAGATACAAATCTAGAGCCTATAAGGGCAATCTGAGCTACAGATATAAATTTCAGAGTTACTGAGACACAGGCAGATTTCAAGGCCCTGAAAGTATAAGGAGATCATACAAGAGAAAACTGTAGACTGAGAAAAGTGTGAAGTTTGAAAACCCAATCAACACCAAATTTAAGAACTTATCAAGGGAATGATTAAGATGTAAGTGGTAGGAAGACAGGAAGATCAGAGTAACTAAAAGAGAGATTTCAAAAAGTGAGTGCCCAAGTGTCAACAGCTACAAAGAATTACTCTAAGGCTTGAAAAAAAAAAAAAAGCCCCTAGAAATCAGCATGTAAGAAATCACTGGTAATCTTTTCATAGTAATTACAGCAGTGACCCTAACAGTGGACTTAGCCATGAATGGGAAATAAGAAAGTGTAGATCATCAGCAGGAACAATAGCTAACAATTACAAAGCCCTCACATTGAATGAGGGCCTGTTCTAAATGCTTCGCATACAGTAACTTACTAGATGCTCTTAAAGCTTCTATGCATAAAAACCCTCTATTATTTTTCTGGTTTTACAAGGAGGAAGCAAAGGCAGAGCAAATCAAAAAACCTGCCCCAGATCACACACTGGATAACAATGGAGTTGGAACTTTATCCCCAGCAATCTGACTACCACTGCCAAGGTAACAGACTATTCTTTCCAAAATTGGGTAATAAAAGAAAAGGGAAACAAAATGCATTGAGCTGTTACTACATGACAAGTATATACTGTATCTTGAACTCTGAAACACAAAGAGTAGCAGCTTCAAAGACAAGTCATCTTTTGTTGTTTCTTTGATTTTGTATTTGCACTGGAGAAACATGCAAGTATCCTGCAACACAGAGGAAGAGTACTAGAAAAGAAAAATTAAAGTAGGGTCTCTCATCTTCAGGACTACTGACACTTTGGGCTGGGTAAATCTTTGTTGTAGAGCTGCACTGTGCACTGCAGAATGTTTAGCAGCATCCCTGTCATTCATTCATTAGAAGCCAGTAGCACCCTTCCCTTCCTCCCTTTGTGACAACCAAAAATGTCTCCAGTTTTTTTTACCAAATAAAAGAAGGGGTTCAACTGCCCCTGGTTGAAAACCACTCGATTGAGGTAAGATGGGATCATAGAGAGAGCAGGTTTTGAAAGATGGAACAGGATCAAAGAGAAGTGCAAACTAACATTTGTCCAAAGTGGTGACTAACTTTGCTAATGATCAAACACAAAATTACCTTTATGTCAGGATCTGACAGCTGGTTCTTCAACAACTCATAGTCATTTGTTTCACCCTTGACAAGAAAGGAGAAAAATAAAACTCACTTGCTTTGCTTTCCTGTTAAAGATCTACAGCAGGACTTTTAACTATATCTTAACAACTGATGAAATTACAAAAGAAACACTACAACTCCTACTCATCAATTGTGGATTATAAAATTGTGACTATAAAAATTTTAAAATTCATGTTGGTGGAGCTAGGGGGGCTTGGGAAAAAAATGACAAAAAGCCACTTGAATAGGATAGAGATGCATGTTCCATATAAAATAGTCATTGTATGTCAATTATTCCTCAATTTAAATAAAACAAACGTCATTCTTATGTTTTCCTCCATTGTTGAGACTTAGTAGAATCGCTTTTAAGCTAACACAAAAAGAAACAAACAAACAAACAAAAATCACCATTAACTGAGCTGGTTTATTGTCACAAAGTAATGCGACAATACACCAGCAATTCTTTAATGGGCAATTCCTTAAGAAATAAAATGCTATGCCCTGCCTGGTGCAGCTCAGTGGATTGAGTGCAGGCTACGAACCAAAGGATCACCGGTTCAATTCCCAGTCAGGGCACATGCCTGGGTTTCAGGCCAGGTCCCCATTGGGGACCACATGAGAGGCAACCACACACTGATGTTTCTCTCCCTCTCTAAAAATGAATAAATAAAATCTTTGAAAAAAAGAAAAAAAAGAAAATGCTATGATCTAATAGTTTTTTACTGTAGCACTTAAGTTTTTAAAAGATGCCATGTAAATAAAGCAGCTGAAGAAGTGAAACCTCAGCAAAAGACTACTTTAATTGTGAGCTGACAGCATCATACTATTATTAAATATTTGATTTCAAGATGGATATCTAAAATTCATGTTATTATGTTAACCGGTCTTTAGTATAATAGCTGTCTTTGTATTCTGACCAATAAAAAACAAACCTCCGTATGTCAATTATATTTCAATAAAGCCGAGGAGGGGGCAGCAGGGAACACCAAACTTGATGTGTTATCTGTTACCTTTTTGTACTTCAGCAAGACTTCTCTCACAGTTCCACCAAATCGAACAGTCTTTCTTGGGGGAGAACTGAAGAAATCATTCTCTAATTCAAGCACATCTGAAATCCTGTACAACCAAGATTATCAAGCTATTAAGTGTATGACAGAGAATTATAAAAATTATACCAACATTTACCAAACCACCATCATTCAGTGAGACAACTGCTAAAGCCTCTTAACTGGACTTCCTGCTTCCACTCTTATACCCCAATAATCCATTCTTCACTAAAGAGCTCTAATCATATTTAGAAAAACTTAACTAATGCTACTCTACTTTCCTGCTTCACTCAGAATTCACATCTAAACTCCACACGGATGTCTTCAAGGTCCTCATTAATCTGGCTCCTGCCTAACACTCTGACCTCATTTCCAACTACCTACTATACTGCAGCCAGTCCTTTCCATTCCAAAAATTTGCCAAGCTGGTTCCATTTTACTCGCTGTTCCCTCTGTCTCAGAGATTTTCAACCATTTTCATCTCATGGCACACATAAACTAATTACTAAAACTCTATGGCACACCACAAAACATACTTTTTGCCAATCTGATAAAAAAAAAAAAAAAAACCAGGTACAACTTTTTATACATTCACACTAGATGGCTATCGTTGTGTTGGCTGTTGGAATTTTTTTTTTTAATTTGACAATCTAATGGAAAAGAGGTCAGTGCCCCTGACTAAATAGCCAGGAATTGCATTTTTTTTTTTAAATTGATTTGAGAGGGAGGAAGAGAGGGGGAAAGAGATGGAGAGAAACAGGGATTCGCTGTTCCACCCATTTATGCATTTGTTGGTTGATTCTTGTTTGTGTCCTGACCAGGGATCCAACCCACAACCTTGGCTGACTGGGAGGATGTTCTTACCAACGGACCTACCCAGCCAGGGGACCACTGCATGTTTTAAAAATCCTTGTGGCATAGCTGAAAATCGCTGGCCTTAAACACTCACTCCCAGATCTATAGAAGGTTACATTGTCTTCATTCAAATTCAAGCTCAAATGTCAGAAAGGTCTGCCCCATCGGAAATATGAAATACACCGCAATTATCACTATCTGAAATCATCCCATTCCTCTATTTACTGTCTTTCCGTTCCTAGACTGTAAACTCTGTTGTGGGCAGTGACTTTCTCTCTTTTGATAGACTACTATCCCCAGTGTCTAACATAGTAGGTAGGCACTTAATAAAGTTAAACCCCAAAATGTTTTCGGGGGCAAAGGACTTTAAAATCTTGAAAAAGATTTTAGACTGTTAAACGTGTGTTGAAGCAAATCTCAAACAAAAAAAAAAATTAAGATTCAATTTGCCACCAATGACAGCATTGCGCTGATAATCCAAACAGCCTAGGAAACTCTTTCCAAATCTAAACGACGCAGGAAAGAGGAGTAAAGGAGCAGAATGCAGTGCCCAAACCTGGAACGCTGGGAGGGAGCCTCGTGGGGAGAACAGGGGACGCTGGAACAGAGCGCCGCCCCCATCTTTAATATCCACTTAAAGAGCATGGGCTGCCCTGGCTGGTGTGCTCAGTGGACTGAGCGCCGGCCTGCCAACAGAAAAAATGCCGACTGATTCCC
Organism: Glossophaga mutica; assembly: GCA_039655065.1. Classification (NCBI taxonomy): domain Eukaryota; kingdom Metazoa; phylum Chordata; class Mammalia; order Chiroptera; family Phyllostomidae; genus Glossophaga; species Glossophaga mutica. Next base: position 103,344,104 of record CM077305.1, read on the forward strand.
CCCAGTCAGGGGACCTGCCCGGGATACGGGCCAGATGCCGGGTTAGGAGCGTGGAGAGGCAATCTACTGATGTTTCTCTCATGCTTCGATGTTTCTCTCCCTCCCTTCCCCTCTCTAAAAATAAAGAAAGAAAGAAAGAAAATCTTTTAAGAAAATTTTTAAAAAGGAAAGAAAAAAAGAGCACGGGTTACGCTTGAGTAGCTGCGATGATCACGTACCCTCTACCCTCTTCTCCCACCCCACATTATTAGCTCTGTCCCAGGCCCTTTCAAATCCGCTCCCCTATGCCGCTCCTGGGCTTGGGTCCCAGCCGCTCAGAAGGAAGCGGACCGTACTCTTACCCAGGCCTGGATGTGCCCAGCGTCTTCACCGCAGAGGCCGAGGCGACCGTACCTCCAGGTAACCGCGTGTGGAGCACTGGGGCCGCCATGGGGCCAGACAAACGCGACAGCTGCGCCTCACGCCGGAAGTAACGCTCCTTCTAGTCCCGCCTTTGTCCCGGAAGCGGCCTCCGGCCAATCGGGAACCCCACGTGGCGAGAGCGTAGTGACCCCGCGAGCTAGAGCGCCACCAAAGCCCTGTCCTACATCAAGCCCCTTCCACTTGGAGGACTTTTTCCGCCCAGCGAGGTGAGGGGCCTAGAGCGGCCTCAAGTACGACCTGGAAGAAGGGAGGTACGTAGGACCTGCCATGTTTAGCTTTAAGGATCCCAGAGAAAGAGCGGGACACCCGAGGTGCTAAACGGTGGTTGGGTTCCTCGAATATTAACTTTTTGGAATCAAAGCATGCCTCTGTCAAACTGAGGAACCTGGTGCCCAGTAGATTAACTCAAACCCTTAGATAGAAGAAGTGGGTAGAGGATTCAAACTAGACAGCTTGCCCCAAGACACTGAGGTCTATATCCACTTCACTAGCCTCAAGGATAATTTCATTCTTACGGAAACAGGTTTCCCAAGCGACTCACCCAAAAACCTCAGTGTGATGATACTGGAATGAGAAATCAAAGAGCGAGAGAAGACAGTTTCCACGGGGCGTTAAGCCCTTTAACTTAAAATTTTAAAGGAGGTACAGAGGCCAGACCAACAAAGCAGCAAAGGGCCTTACAAGCATAAAGAACAGCACGAGGCAAGGTATGGAGGATTGGGAGGCAGAGGGAAAGAGTGACAGAACCTCCTCTCCGTCTCTAAGGGAAAATGTTGCAACCTTTGGAAACCATCAAAAGCACGTTATGTCGGTTGCAGCACCTTGTTAAATATAAAATAATGTTAAAATAAGTAACCGTCTTTCTGCTCTCTCTATATGGTTTCACTATTGCTTCCCTCACTGCTTTAGGGTTTAGGGTTCCGGCAGAATGTTAGGCAGAAATCATCAATGACCGAAGAGCAGCGGAAATTGCACCCTATCTCACAGAGATGCTACAAGACAGCTATTTAAGTGGAAATCTCTTCCTCTCCACTCCCAAAGGAAAAAATTAAATCACAGTCTACTGGCACTCCCATGCACTGTCAGAAGTATAACTGTACTGTTAAAGCAATTTAACTATTCTTTTATTTTTAAAACGTTGGATACATACAAAAGAATATGTTAATGTAAATTAAAAAACATAATAAAATGAATACCTATGATTGTACCACCCAATTTATGAAAAAAAATTAACCTGTACTATTGAAACTGAACTGTGGGCTCCTCCCAGATTTCACCCTCTCTCTGCTTCCTTCCAAACTAATCACTATCCTGATTTTTAAAAATCATTTTCTTGTCTTTATATAATTACCATATATATTCGTAGATAATATACTATTTACTATTCCTTGTCTTCGAACTTGATAGTTATTTCCTTGCTATATTATACTGCTGCTTGTTTGCAATCAACTTAATTTCTAGACTCCATCCCTGTTATATGTAGTTGTATTTTCTCTGCCATATAGCATTCCATTGTATGAATACACCATGATTTATATATCCCATTTTTCTATCACCAACATTTAGAGTGTTTCCTTTCTCCATCCCCACACTCATTATGTAATTTCTATGACTATTCTTGTATATTCTGTACCCTGTGTGTGAGAATTGTTGGTTTGAAGGATACAACAGTCAAAGAACTTTCTAAAGTTACACCATTATGCACTTCTAGTAGTGTCTTTTCCTTAAGCTTAAGCACAGATCCTTCCTTATTTTTCCAAAGCTTAAGACAAGGTTGCCATGTTTCAAAATTTTTATCAATGGAAGTCTGATTTATAAGAAAAATCTTAAAACTAAATAGCATAATTCAGTGTTGGAAATCTTCAGTCATGTCCCTTCACTGGGGATCCTCTCCCCAGTTACCCAGTTCCATGGGCCAACTCACCATGCCAGGAAAAAAAGCCTGCTTTATCAGTCTTGTCTTCCAGATCAAATCAAAGAAAATAAAGACCCCAGACACATTCCAAAAAACAAAACAACAAAAACAAACAGCATGCTGCCTACAAAGATGAAGCCTTGTCCACAATGCAGTCATCCTTTTTACCTCACTGCATTACAGTTGTTCATAATTGCTCTGAGCTTCTTCATTCCAGGATGAATTTCTGCTTTATTTTCATATGCCCAGAAGACCTATTAAACTGTTTTTTCAAAAGAGCACCCTTCCCCTAGAGATAAATTTTACAATCATCCCTAGAGTAGTTCTGTTGGTTAAACCCTCTTGGCTTGAAAATAACAGAAACTATTTCAAGCTAGCTTAAGGAGAATCTAAGGACACAAGGGTAACTTAAAGCATCAGAAAAGAATCTATCATTGCCCAAGTTTGGATCAGGTGCCCTTCTCTAACCCCGTCTAGAGAGATGAGGTCATATTGTAGCAAATGGCTTCCAATAAATCTTTGCTGTGGATGAGAGAGGGTCACTATAAATGCTCAACAAATGTTTTTTAAATGCTTGCGTTTTGGGAAGAGCCATAGCAACAATTTCTAAATAGTAAAACCAAAAGTAGATATCCCATTTGTTCCTTTCCCCTTTCCAAAGAGTCAATGATTATGAGTCAACTGTCTTTATAAAAAGTTCATTCATTAGTGAAAGATCTCATTAAAGATATATATACACACACACATCCTGTACGTTTGTGTATATGTGTACAGACCATTAATTTAGAGCCTTTCCAAATATTACAGAGCAGTATAAAGCAGTTTCTCTACCTTGGTAGTATTGACATTTGGGGCCAGATAATGTTTTTTGAAGGGGGGAGGCTGTCCTGTGTATTATAAAATGTTTAGCAGCATCTCTGGCCTCTGCCCAGTAGATGACTAACATTCCCCTCCTCCCTATTGTGACAAGCAAAAATGTCTCCAAATGCCAAATGGCCCCTGGGAGGTAATACTGATCAATTTAAAAACCACTGGTATAAAACATGGCCTTAGTAAACTTTTAGTCTAATTAAAGACACGAAACATTTGAAACAATTAGAGAACAAAAACTAGAACAGTACACAAAATTATATTGCAAACAGTCAACATTTCAATTATTTAATAATCTGGGGGGAACATAGAAAAAATCATTTACCATTTTATTCTGTTGGAAAATAATGGTGGTCATATACAAGAGTCTCATGGTGTTTAATGCTATTTGGAATGTTGTTCAGATTTTTACTGGAAGGATGCTACAGATAAAAGTACCTAATTTTCCCCCAAAATTTCTCAGAAAGCAACTGTATCTGACTGAAGTTGTGAATCAGTAACATATTTCCTATTGTTTTATTGGGACAATTTCAGAAATTAGCTTTATCTTTTTCTAATCAGCTTTGGTTTGTAAAGACCACCTAACCTTAGCTTTATCTGTTCCTACAGGCTTTCAATCTAATAGTGCACATCTATGGTAATCTATTCAACAAATATCTATTGAACACCTAGGTACCAGGCCCTGTGCCATGCATTTGGGCATATGTGGTCAGCAAATAATACTAACAGTTCTTGCCCTCATGGAATTCACCATCTAATGAGAGAAACAGACATTGGTCAAATGTGAATTTAACAAATGTATTAAACCCTTAATAAATTTGGTACTATGTGGTTCTATAATGGACAGAAGTTACCTCTTCAGGGATCTCAGGGAAGTTTCCCTGAGAAAGTGAAAAATTGAGTTGAAATCTAAGAACCACTAAGGGTGAAGGGATAAGGCTAAGGAAAGGTGGTGGCTGAGATGAAGAGAATCATTTGAGAAAACAGCCAAAATGGGAACCCTCAACTAAATAAATGATTGGGAATTCATTTGTAAGGCCAATATTCCTTGTCCTTCTCTACAGTCAAATTATATTAGTCCCTTTGCAGAGCAAGACAAAAAGATACAGCAATCTAAACTGAATGGATGTTCAGTTTTAGAAGTATTATTTTACAGAAATTCACCATGTATAATCTGATAATGGTACTGGAAAGTTTTGTCCATATGAAACCATTTAACTAAAAACTTAGTTGTATTGCAGAGGATAAAGAACGCCCTAAAACTATATTTAATCGAATGATCCATTAAAATAGTATGGCAAATGCATAGTGTATGATATCAATGCATGTTAAGGAAGAAGAATGGCGCAGCGGAAAGAGCATTAAGCTCTAGAGCAGTGCCCTGGCCAGTGTAGCTCAGTTGGTTGGAGCGTCCTCCTGTAGACCAAAAGATCACGGGTTCCGATTCCCAGTCAGGGCACATACCCAGATTGTGTGTTTGATCCCTGGTTGTGACATGTACAAGAAGTCAACCAATTGATGCTTCTCTCTCTCTCTCCCTCCCTCCCTCCCCCCTCCCTCCCTCCCCTCTCTCTTTCTCTCAAAGCAATGAAAAAATATCCTCAGGTGAGAATAAAAGTATAAATGAATAGGGTTAAACTAGCAGCTCACTAATTTCTGCCCAACTCAGAAACAAGAACCAGAAAAATATTCTTTCTCAGGCTTATCAAACCAGACTACTGCTGAAATAAGTCCTTAAGCTCATTTCTACTTTTCCAAAAGTACTACATCACTTTGTTAATCATAACTAATGACCCCCGTACCATTTTGTCCTGCAAAGTCAGTCTATGAGAGAGCGTAAGATGATGAGGAATTTACACTGCATTTGTGAACTGTAGTGTTGGAAGCATTAGTTATACCACATGCAATCTATAATTGAATTCAGAGAGAAATGATGACTTATGCAGAGAATCATTTTTGTGTTCCAAGTAGTTCCTAGCACTTAGTATGAGGTAAATTAAAAAGTATATCAATGTAATCACTCTTTAGTAACTCAGTTTTAGAAGTCTTGAATAAGACCAAACGTGAAAATGAGACTCTTTGAATGCTATTATTATAAAGCTAAGTCCAAAATACTTCAGTGTATTTTTTAAATTGATTTGAGAGAGAGAGAGGATAGGGGAGAGTGAATCATTGATTTGCTGTTCCACTTATTTATGCATGCATTGGTTGATTCTTGTATGTGCCCTGACAAGGGATCAAACCTACAACCTTAGCTGGTCAGGTTGATGCTCTAACCAAATGAGTTACCCAGCCAGGGCTTACTTCAATGTATTTTATATGTCCTGTGAGAGACAAGAGAGAGAGAGATTCCAGCCTTCAAGGAGCTTACAAATCTGTAAAATCAGATTTAACCGCACATAACAACTTTAGAGAAACTTTAAAAGGGAGCAAGAAAGCAAAGGTACAGAAGAAGATGTACAGTATCCTATTTACATTTTCTTTAAAAAGCACACACACATATGTATGCATGTTGGGTTCGCACTCTCTCACTAGGTACATCAGACACTAATAACAACGATTGGGAAAGGGCCATGGAAGACTCGGGGGTTAGGGGTTGGAGGAAGACTTACTTTTCACTGTATAGCCTTTAGCACTTAAAAAAAAAAAAACTATGTTCATGTACTGCCTCTAAAAAATTAAAATTTTCTGGTAGTAAGGGAAATGTAAAATGCTTCATTATCTTCTCTGAGCTCCAAGTCAAACCTTTAAGATGATAATTTAACGAGCCAATCTACAATGCAGTGAAAGGATAATTATACTGATTTATTGGAAAGAGGATGCAAACTCAGGGCCACTGACCAGCTATACAATTTTAAGTAATTGACTTATGATTTCTGTTAGTTTCAGAGGAGAGAAGGAAGGGGCTAAATGACTTTTGGGATTCTCAAAGTCAATGGGCAATCATTAGTAGCTGATTGGTTCATAACTATTTATTAGGTCCAAATTTATTATTGTTTAAAAACATTTATTAGGTTACAAACAACCAAAATGCCCATCAATAAGAAACAAATTAAATTATGATGCAGCCACTGAGTGGAATATCATGTGTTCATATGATCTTTGACATATATTAAGTGAAAAAAGCAAGATGCTAAGCAGTATGTAAAAAACACAGGAATATGTAAGTACTTTATATATAAAATTAATAGTGTATAGTGAATATATATTATATATAAATAAAAGGATTTATAAGAAACTAAGAACATTATTTGTCTATCAGTTGCACTGTGCCAAAGGTTGTAAAGCAACTTCAATATGTGCCATTTATGCTCCTAAAATTTTGTAATACGGATACATATTACCTAGCCAAAGATTTAAATTTTAAAGATCTGTCCATCCTATAAAAACAATTCTTTTTTTAAAAAGATTTTATTTATTTATTTTTAGAGAGACGGGAGGGGAGGGAGAAAGAGAAGGAGAGAAACATCAATGTGTGGTTGCCTCTCACGTGGCCCCCACTGGGGACCTGGCCCTGCAACCCAGGCATGTGCCCTGACTGGGAATCCAACTGGTGACCCCTTAGTTCACAGGACGGTGCTTAATCCACTAAGCCACACCAGTCAGGGCTTTATTAACCTTTCTGATAGCTAATGAGGTCACAAAATATCCTTAAAATCAATTAGCTGAATTTTCAATGTCCATTCTGTAGGAGTTGTATTAACTAACGTCTCCACCCAGAGTACATGAGACATTATTTTCCATTTGGAATGTTGGAATGCTTTCACAGGAGAAGTATGTATTTTTTTAAAATTTATTTTATAACAAAGTTCATTTGGAATGGCATAATTTATTATGGCTTAAAGTTCTGGCAATAAATAACTTTATTATCTGAGGCTGGAAAACTCTCCGTAGCCCTGAAACATGTATACTTGGCAAAGGCAGTCTAGCAAGTATGATGGTCTAAGGTTTCCAAAATAAGACTAGTGTAAGTATTTGTGCTTTTATAAAGTTGGCACTTAAATCTGTAGAAACACTGGTGAGTTCTGGAAGGAAAAAAAAACAATTTTTATTTGAGATGACACTTATAAACATAGACTAGAACAAAAAAATTAGAGTTGTCGATTTTCATTTCTCTCTCTCTGAAAGTAAGGCATTAAATAGAGAAAAGTAACCCATTGATTAATCTAGGGCATTACAACCCAAGTTACAATTAACAGGCTTAAGAAAAAGGCTCATTAATAACTTTAACTTGGAAGGAAAGGTTATAACATAGACCTTGACACATGAGACTCAAAGTCCAAGTTAGGGCATAAGTTTCCACCCCTGCTACTCCCAGAGCACTCAGAGCCCACCTGTCTGGCCAGCAGACTGCTCAGGGTCTGAGCATCATCAGCTACACATTGTAGGCTCCACTGGCAAGTGCCAGGCACCAAACAATGACATCTCAATCTGGGAGTCCAGAGACTCAGCAAATCACCTGTCCTTAGGCCAGCAGACCAACATGAGATGGCCAGGTTCTCTGAGAAGAGAGAACAGCACCCTCAGATCTGGGTGTCACTGGGGCAGAGTGAAATACACTGTGTAGGCGGCCAGCGTGACAGGCCAGGCCCCTCTTCCCTCTCCCTCAGGCCAGCTGTTCTTATTCAAGTGCCAGGATTCAGCTGATGCAACTGGAGTCAAAGTAACTGCGCACCGGGCAAATAGAGGGAGCAGGAGTTTTCTTTCTTGTTATATAAGCAGTTACATACTATCCTTGATTTTGCTTTTTGACACTTAGAGCCTAAAATATTTACTATCTGGGCCTAAACAGAAAATTTGTCAATGCCTGTTTCATTTATTTTTTAAAGTTATAATAGACATTTATTTAAGCAATATATTTGCAGCCCAGATGGTTCTAAATTGTATATTTCGGATTTAACCAACATCATTAAAATACTGAGGGCAGATGCTTCCACAGATTTTGATTACATGATTATTTCTTTGCCCGTAAATTCTTCTCTTTCTTTCCTTTCCTGAATAACCTCTTTCAGATATGGTTAAGGTAGAATTTATCCTCCTCAGATTTTGTTCACTACTCTTTAGGCAAAATCTACTGCCTCATGGAGAGGTCCAGTGCTTTCTTAATGTGAAACACCTGTCGTTATACAGGTTATCAGGAAGCCTTCTTATGGCTTCTTTCACATGGTCATCCACATTATTGTACCTTTTCCCATTACCCTCAGTTTACTGAATCCCGCAATGTTGGAATACCATCTTAGAATACCCTCTAGCCACAGGTTGATGTTGTTAACAGCAGGCCTACTCTCCATCTGCCCAGGACTGAAGCGTTTCCTGCTGGGTAAGTCTAAGGGGGCCTCAACCCCTGTTTTAGGTAAATATTTATCTTACAATCATACAGAGAAATATCTCATAACATTTGATGTTTACTCTACCTGATGTCATCTTTGCAGCAAAAAAAGAGTTCTGTACAAGGAAATAAACACCTGAAAGTGTTTTCCCAGATGAATACCCATGGAGCCTACGCTTAGTTTAAAAACTGTTGTTAACATCTAAAAGGTCTTTTTCAGCTTAGAACTGGGAGACACCTTGGCAATTATTCTCTAATTATTGGCCTGTTGTCTTTATGTACTTCATAACAGAGCCCACAGGTAGAATTAAAAACACAAAATACCCTGCTTAAAAAAGCCTTCAAAGGATGGTCTCAGTTGGAACCCCTTGCCCTTTCTCTGTCTCTCTGTCTCCCTCTCTCCAACCTCTGAGTCTCAAGCACTCTTGCCTACAGCATTGGGCTATCTTTTCCCAAATGCGTCCCCAACAAGCCATGAACTATTACACCTCTGCGCCTTTCTGTTGATGCTCTTCCCTTTGCATAAAATTTTCTTCCCATCTTCTTCATTCAGTGAACAACTACTTTAGGATCCAACTCAAAAACCTCTCACCCATCATACACCTATATTCTGAAAGAATTTTGACTAGACTTGTCATATTACACTGTACCAGTTATCCCTATGTCTCTCTCCCTTGATAAACAGCTCTTGAAGAGCAGGGGCATCCCATTTAGCGCTAAATCCCCAGTGCCTAATGTAATACCTGGCACTTGCTAGCCATTCAATAAATGTCTGGTCAATGAATTATTTAAAGGGCATTGCATGGCTCTTCCTATCAAAAATAATTCTTCTACTAAGAATTAGGCAGGCATCAGCCAGCCTCCTTCTTCTCCTTTTTGTCTCAAATTGTCTCCTCTTTAGAGCCATTCATTTGTTGTACATTGCTGTTTCTCTCCCTTTCTCCCACCCTTCCCTTCTCTCTAAAAAAGTAAATTAAAAAAAAAAAAAGCCATTCCTTTGAGTTAAAGAACCAAGTCTATAAGCTTTCTGATGGCAAGATCTGCATTCTAATTATTTTAATCATATATTTCACCTGAAAGAATAGAATTAATGGGAAAAAATTAATTATCTCATTCGCTAATACTAAATCCTTTCCTTCTGGAATTATTTTGGTTTGCTAGTGTTTTGCTTCCTTTGTCTTTTTTTTTTTTTTTTAAAGAAATAAACCACCACCTTCCTTTCAGGCAGAACTGCCATCTTCCACTAAGTAGCCAAAATGACTAACACAAAGGGAAAGAGAAGAGACACCTGCTATGCATTCTATGGGCCTTTTAGAATACAGAGTTGTTCCTTTGGCCACATATATGAGAATCTCCAGGAAAGGTGATATTGTAGACATCAAGGGAATGGGCATTGTCCAAAAAGGAACGCCCCACAAATGTTACCAGGACAAAACTAGAAGAGGCTACAATGTCATTAAGCATTCAGTAGGCATTGTTGTAAACAAGTTAGGGAAAAGATTCTGGTCAAGAGAATTAATGTACATATTAAGCATATCAAGCACTCTAAGAGCTAAGATAACTTCCTGAAATGTGTGAAGGAAATAATCAGAAAAAGAAGGAAGCCAAAGAGAAAAACGCCTAGGTTCAACTGAAGTGCCAGCCTGCTCCATCCGGAGGATACTTTGTAAGAACGAATGGAAAGGAGCCTGAGCTGCTGGAACCCATTCACTATGAATTCATGGCATGATAAGTGCAAAAAAATCTCTGTACTGTTAAAAAAAATAAACAAATAACTGAATGTATTTCATTTCAGAATCCCAGTGTCCAAAGTGTACAAAACCAAAGGCATCAAAATGCTTTGCCCATGTAGATTATTTTTGTGATGTGTGTGTGTACATATATACATTCACATGTACCTACAGAGAATATATATAGTCTCTTAAAGGAGAATTGATGAAAACTGTAAGGAAATTAAGAGTTTGACTTCCACTTTATATTCAGTTGTATTTCATACTGAAAATGAAACCAACCAATATGAAACCCCCATGAAATCAAGATGAACACCTTCCTTAGTATTTTTGAGCAACGAAGAATATTAAAAATCTCTAAAGTATTGTTTTGTTGCATATCGTCCCACCAATCCCCAAAGAGCAGGTAACTTACAGAACAGAATTAGAAAGACCAGGAAATTAATACTCAACAATGTATTATGACAGCATGTAACTCACCAAGAAGCAGGGTCTCCAATTTTGACAGCCACATGGTCTTTTCTACCTTTCTTAGTGTCAAGAAGTTGGAAAGTTAAGCAGAATTCATCTTCAATAGCCTTAACCATAAAGTTCATCAAACACGTTAGCACAAAGGGTCTTGTGATTAGTAGAAAGCACAAGTGATTTCGTACAAATAAGAAAATGTCCAAACTTCAAAATTGTTTTGATTCTTTTATACAATAACTTTTACCTTTGAGTTGACTCATGTAAAGTATTTTTTTACTTAAATAAATGTATTTCAAAAAGCAACCAACACCATTGTAAACAGAAAAAGCAGTGTTGCTTTGGCATAAATAAAGGTTATCCACTGAAATGACTCTGTTAACACAAATGGCATTAAATCCTAGCTGGAGACACAGGCACTTGTTGCCTACCAAAACATTAGAGGTATTAGAGATCACTGACCCCCAAACTAAGGACATTCTCTTTGACATAATCAATCACAAAGATTGAGGAAGAACTGAAAAGAGAATAACTTTCCCATAGGAGAGCTCATTGCTATTTAATGCTATGTCTCTGTACCACCTAAAATCACCTTGTTTCAAAAACACTACAGTCCCCCTCCCTTCTACCTTAGAGCTCCAAGAAGAAATGTAATTTCACTCTCTCCTAACTGGGCTGAAATAAGTGATCATACTAGTATCTGGTAGACTAGGTAAAACCTTATAGCTCAGGGAACTAGGTTTCAAAAACCTACCAAAGTTCCAAAAATCTAATCCCTGAGGGAAAAAGCCACTTCACCTCCACTAACTTAATTTTGTAGAACAGAAGGGGTTGAGGAAATGGCTAGAACATATACCTAGAAATGATCAAGAAGTAATGTAGGTGAAGATTCCCCCCAAGACAGTTACTTGGCAGAGGCTTGAGCATCTGGTTCTGTATTAGGGAAGGTGACCATTCTCAGCTGTAGGGCGGGGCACACTTTCATCGGGCATTGACTGCTGGGCCTCAGTAGCTAGAGCCAAGGATGTGGGGAGCTGGGACACAGTGTCAGGGACTTCCTGACTTAGCTCCTGGCCAGCTGGGGGCTCCTGGGCATGTGAAGACTGGCTGAGAGCAATCTCTTGAACTAAAGCACTGCTCTTGGGGGCCTGTTGGGTGTCGTGCAGGGTGTCCTGGACAGCCAGAGTGACCTGTGGGTCCACAGATCGGTTCTGAAAAAATGGGGCTGGCAGAAGCTGGATCGGGAAGACCTGGGTGGCCAGAGCCTGGGCTTGGGCAGCCTGAACAGCTGGAGGCTGAGTTTGAGAGTTGAGAAAAAGATTCTGGAAATCGCTCTCTGAGGCTACAGGGACCTGGAAATGGCTCTGTGCAGCCTCAGACAGCAGAGGGTGGATCTGAGAGGCCACAGGCACCAGGGGGAGGCTCTGTGAAACCACGGGGGCTGCAGTCTGAATCTCAGAGGCCAAGGTGTCCACAGGCTGCCTTTTAAAGGACAAGGGGACAGCAGGCAGGCTTGTGGAGGCAAGAGGGATTGGAGGCTGGCTCATAGGGACCAATGAAATGATAGACAGGCTCTTAGAACGAAGAATAGCTGGAGGCTGACTGGTAGAGGACAAAGGGACCACAGGCAGGCTCTTAGAGGCGAGAACGGTAGGAGGCAGAGGCTGGTCCAGGGGGGTTGGAGTGAACTCTAGCTGCATCAGTTGGGTCGCTGGTCGTCCAGCCTCGGGGCCCAGATGACCAGCATCAGGGCCTGGGGCACAAACTCCTTCTGAACTTTTGGCTTCTTCCTGTTCCGGACCCAGATCCTCTCTGCCAAAGCCTTCAGCATCGCCACTCTCCTTGTCCTGGTCCTCCTTTGCTAGCTGTTTTTCTACTTGGCCTGTGAGGGTCTTATTCAAAAGACAAGGGGTCCTTTGGAGGAGCCTCTTGCGGCGCCGCCCCGGCCGGAGCTGCTCCAAGCTGGTGGAAAAAGTGTGGATGGTGAAAGTGAAGCTGGGGCTGCCAGCCTGGTTCAGCGCGTTCACCACGGTGGCAGAGGGCACGTGGTAGAGCCTCTTCCAGGCCTCCTCAGGAATCAATTCGATGTTGCCTGTGTACCAGAAGACCCACCAGAGGAGGCTGAAGAAGATGATGATGGAACCCAGGTAGAGCAGCAGGTCGTAGAAGAGCAGGTCGGTGAAGACCCCAGTGAACAGTACCGTCGCGCCGACTGTGTCGAAGACGACACCCAGCCAAAAGAAATGCCGGCAACGGCCCAGGCCTGTCCGCTTGCTGGTCTCCAGAATGGAGTTTCTTGAGACCTCCATGACCCCCCACTGCCGCCGGCGCCAGGTCCGCAGAGGCTACTGGTGGCAAAGCGAAGCCGAAGGCAGAATGTGGCCATTAAATCCCCATGGCAACGGCGGTCGGGTGCGCCTCATAGGGGGCGGGGCCAGAGAGTGGGAAAGTAAGGCCGCCTTTGGCCCGCCCTAAGGAAAAAGGGCGCCGCCCAGAAGAAGGACGCAGCGAGGTACGGCCCCTCGCCCGCGGGCTGCCTTCTCCGCATGCGCAGTTTCTCCTGTCCGTGCGTCACTCGCGTATTCTCCGAGCGCTGAGCTTGGGTCTCTGTGGCATTGGGCTTGAGAATGTACCTGAGTATGTTGGATTTTGGTTTGTCAACTTTCCTCTGCCCAGACCCGGCCTCCCAAAACGAGTGAGAGATCTTGAAGAAGAGCAAAGGGCAAGGACCCTCTTCTTAGTAACGACTCCTAGTCAGCTCGTACAGCTTGCCTTACGGGGATTTGATAGTTTTCCTTTATTTTTGTGAAGAAGTGGCTAGGTTAGGGTCTGTCGTTAGAAGATATTTATTCCAATTTTATCTATTTGCCCAGTAGTGACTGGACTATTGCAGACCTAGAGGTGAATTCTTGGAGGTTTACTAGCTGTCTCCAATTTCTTCCCTTTTATTTGTACTACGTTTGTTGACCTGTCTGGCCAGATCCTTGGGTATGCTTAAACGATTGCTTTTCTCACTATTCTCGACAGAGTAAAATAGGAAAACTAAAAAAAAGAAAAAGAAATAAAGAAAGAAAAGAAGAAAGAAAGAAAGAGAAAGAAAAACTGGAGCATAAAAACTGCAATAACTTAAAAATGAGCATTTCAAACTTGAGAATAGGGCGCAGGAAAATTAAAAGAAGTTTAATACCAGCTATCATTCAGATTATAGTATTAATGAAAAGTCATGGGCCCTTGGTTCCTCAATTCTAAAGGTGGAATTTAAAAAAATTTTTTTTAAATTTTAGAATGGGCAGATTTACAGGAAAGTTGTAAAGATACTATACAGAGTTCCTCTATAGTTTCAAACACTCAGTAACTGCCTTTGCTTTAAAAAAAAAAAAAAAAGATATTTAAAAAGAATTTATTTTTTAGAGAGAGGGGAAGAGAGAAAGAAAGAGGGAGAGAAACTTCAGTGTGTGGTTGCCCTCACTGGCCCCCAAGTGGAGACCCAGCCTGCAACCCAGGCATGTGCCCTGACTGGGGACTGAATCGGTGACCCTTTGGTACATAGGCCAACACTCAATCCACTGAGCCACACCAGCCAGGGTTATCCTTTGTCTTTTAAAATACATTACAAAGTTCCTCACTTATTTTTATAGGTGCTTATAAAAGTTTAGGAAGCAATGTTTCATGACCTTTTTGAACCATTCAGTAAGACTACTTCTGAACCTGGTTACCTTTGAAGTATGCTAAGGGGTACCTGATGTCACAAGATAAATTAGGGTCCATCTTCCTACTATGTCAATTTCCCTTAATAGTAAGTACTTTAAAACATTAATATTACAAAAACAAACAATATTATGGAATAGATTCTAAAATGAAAAAGTGGAAATTTGGGGCTAAGTAACCATGCTATAAGTTTATTCCCTATGAGCTACTCAGGAATGTTAGTTAATGTGCCAGTCTACACAACGCTTTAGTGTAATTAAACATGATACATCTCCCAGGAACCTCAGTTTCCTAGTGATAAGAAACTTAAGAAATTTTCACATGAGATATTTCTTTTTATTTTCTTATACATTTATATTTTTACTATGTTTTCATACATTAAGATAATCATGGGGATATTACGGAGTACAATAGAAAGTGCATGTACATTTAAGATAATAAAACACACAGGTTTGCACTGTATCTCCAGCATAGGGGTTTGCTTTCTTTGTTGAGAAATTCTGTCATTTTGCTGGGGAAATAAAACAATCCTGCCAACAAAGACCCCTTTATACCAATATAAAAGAGAGGGTGAGAACACAATTTATTGTTGAGTAAACATTAGTAGTTCTATGTGCATGAAAGGTAGCATGAAATCTTTGTGTTACCTTTATTATATCAGGATATACCTCCTGAAGGATGTGCCTATTGATTTGGGGACTAACTTGCTGTACTCTCAATAGTGAGTTAAAAACTTTCTTCTTATAGCCCTGACTGCTTTGCTGAACCTTCTCTGGGGCCATAAACTTGTAGAGAAATATGCAATCACTGCACCTTTCATTGTCTGGACCATTCCCATTAGTTTTATTCTTTCCTTTCTCATAATATTTTAGAAAGATTTATTCACAAAATATCCATTTATTGAGCAAACTGATGGCTCCAAGTGTTATCATGCTATAATTTTTACAGACTTGGCATTGTTTCTGGGGGGAACTCCAAATTTAGAGATAGGAAAACACATCCAGTCAGAAAACAAATGCAGAGCCCTGGCTGGTGTGGCTAAGTGGGTTGGGCTTCGTCCTGCAAATCAGTAGGTCGCTGGTTTGATTCCGGTTCAGGACACATGCCTGGATTGTGGGCCAGGTCCCTGGTTGGGGGTGTGCAACACCTCTCACACATCGATGTTTCTCTCCCTGTTTTCCTCCCTACCTTCCCCTCTCTCTAAAAATAAATAAAGTCTTAAAGACCGAAAGAATAGAAAACAAATATACAAAGTACTGAGACTTTCTAGGGAAGTAAGTAGGGAACATAGCTAGTGCCCAGCCAAGTCACATTGGACCCAGAGGTGAAAGAGAAAATGTATTATCAGTAAATTCACACTCTCACTAATTTTTTAATGGATAGATTTTTCTACTATGTTAAAGTAGTTGAAAAAAAGTTGCAAAATTGAAAAATAGGTGTGTTAAAACTCACATTAAGTGTAAATGTAATATTTATACCAATAGCAGAATTTATTGCAAATTTACATTCCTGGTGTTTATAGAGGCAAACATCAACAATATTGTCATAATATTCTTCTTAGCGTATCTTGTTTTCAGTGGAGAGAATTGCCATGTTTTACAACTTAATTTGTAATTGCTTTACACTTACTGAAACACATCTTTCATAGGACCCCAACATTGTGACTGGTAGTATTAAAAAATACATGAAGGCCATTGACAAATTTAGATAAGATTACATTAAGTAAAATTTATGAACAAATTTTAGAAGATCAAACCATGATGGTGGCTTTTAAAATATGAATTGTTGATATTGCATGCTGCTTAAAATAATTAAAGATAAAACTTCAGACTTAAATTGTCAGAGTATTTGAGAACTAAATCAGTGATTGCTTGTTATAAGTCAGAAATATCCATTGAAAATAACTTCTGACCAATCAAAATCTGAAGACAGTTTAATTTTTTACATCTCCATTTGAAAGGTGAAATGAGAATGTCTATAATATCCTACTATTTTTAAGTATGCCTATTTCTTACAATAATTGATAATTTAATCCAGTGATTCATATATTCCTTTACTTTTTAAATTTATTTTCTAATTCAGAGAGTATATTCATGTTTTGGTGAAGTTTTTTTAAAAACATTTTATTTATTTATTTTTATAGAGAGGGGAAAGGAGGGAGAAAGAGAGGGAGAAAAACATCAGTGTGTGGTTGCCTGTTGCGTGCCTCCTACTGGGGACCTGGCCTGCAACCCAGGCATGTGCCCTGACTGGGAATCCAACCAGTGATCTTTTGGTTCCCAGGCAGGTGCTCAATCCATTGAACCACACCAGACAGGGCTGGTAAAGTTTTACATGCAACAAGCATACTTGCAAAGTTACTTTCCTTTGCTGTGATCAAGGGGATAGGCCTTCGAATAAGCATGAAGATTTCTATATTGTCAAGTTTTCTTACTGGAGGATTTTATAATCTTTTAATACTAAATTCAAAATATCATCCCACACTCGTTAAGTTGCATGAAATGTGTGGTCTGTTTACACCAAGATGCTTGTGATTTTATCATAGTGTATTTCCTGATTCATTATTATATTGGGTTGGCCAAAAAGTCCGTTTCATTTTTTCAATAAAATAAAAGACACATTTTTCATTTTCACCAATAACTTTATTGACTTAGATATTTTGAGTATGTTGGCTATCCAGCTATTGGCTTCTAGTGGGTAGAGACCAGAGGTGCTGTTAAACATCTTCCAATGCATAAGACAGCCCCACAGCAAAGAATTATTTGGCCAAAATGTTAATAGTGCCAACTAATATCCCAAACCAATTTTGACACGTTCAATCAGTCTCAGCACCTTCTCCACACACTGCACAAAACTTTTGCATTTCAGTTGCACTTTTACCTTTTTTGAAATAATAAAGCATGACATGCCAAAAATGTGAATTTTTTTCCATCTTCAATATTAAAATGGCTGTACAAAAATTCACAAATTGTGACAAGTTTCTTTAAAACGCACACTGATATGACAGTTGTCACAACACAATCTAACAAAATTGTTTGGAATAAAGTGAAAGACAAATAAGCACCACTGGAGTCATCATATGGAAAAAACTAAATGAACTTTTTGGCTAACCCAATATATATTAGTATTGGGTGAATGTTAATTTGTGTAGGAAATGCCTTGATAGCCTCTGATCTCGATGTCCGTTATGTATTCTTATGTGACTATAATGTTTTTAGAACAGATATGAGGATAGCCTATTTGATCATTGAATTTGCAAAAAAATTATTTAAGTCCATAAAATATTTTCAATGGTTATATATTTTAATTTATAGACAGAAATTTTGCATATAAAATTAAGAGCAGAGCAATGCACAAATGTGGGATAATCGTTTGTGGGGAGGAGATGATGGCTTCTACCCTTTCATATAGCTGCCATAATTGCTCCATTATCATTTTCCTGGTCATAAACATCTGGATGCCAGTATCATCTTTTTTCCAGTTAATTTCCTAAGCTTATTCATATGGAAATTTTTTCACTCCATAAAGTCAATACATCTTTCTTCTATTGGCATGACAGTATTCTAAACGTGAATGTACACATTTGTATATGATGGATTGTATCATTTCCAATCAAAAGAAAGAAAGAATGTTTTTCTTCTTGTATTCGTAACAGTATTTCAGGTCTAATGAGATTTCCTACTAGTATTATAAATTCCTTTTAAATTCTATTACACAAATAAGGCACAGATCCCTGTCTATCACTAGCTACATCAACATTGTTATAAGCTATGAATTCTTCTAAATGTGGAAAGATTCTAGGGTTTAGGCTTCCAGTGCTTTAAGAGGTGTATCTTTTTTTGCATGAAACAACATCTAAAATCACTGGCAAAATATTCTGCCTTTTGCCCTCTGATTTTATTACTATCTGCTAAGCACATCTAGGAAATTATCAGTTTGAGTATTTTTAAACCCTTTTGTTTTAGAAAACATTATAATGAAATATTGAATCTTTATGTTCACAAATTCTGTTCACATTCTTCCATTTTTTAATTTAATTCTCACCTGAGGATATGCCTATTGATTTGAGAGAGAGAGAATGAGAAACTGATATGTGAGAGAAACATTGACTGCCTCTCATACATGCCCCAACAGGGAATTGAACCCACAGCCTAGGTTTGCGCCCTGACTGGGGATCAAACCTGCAACTTTTCTTGCATGGGACAATGCTCTCAACAACACAGCCACCCAGTCATTCTTCCCATATTTAAATATTTTCTTTGACTTGTAAATATTTTAGTCTGTTGAATTACAACCCCCCCCCAAAAAAATACATGTGGAAACAAAATAAAGACAAAGATTATTTGGAATAAGAGAGCGAGTAAAAAATGAATCAACTTGCCATTAAAATGTGTTTTTTTTTTTTTATAACACTAGTCTTTGAAAATGTTCAGCCTTCATGTGAAATGTATTTTCTAAATTCCGAATCTATCCCTAGTCTAGGGTGACCAAATTATAATAGAACCACTGCAGGACACAGACCAAAAAACCCATTTAATAACATACAATAGATAATTATACCCGTAAGTGTTTTTTTAAACACCAGACTGTATAAAAAGGCAATTTAAAGGAAGTACATATTAGTTTGTATTATTTACTTTTCTGTGACAAACATGCTATTATTTAAACAAGACAACAGTAGGACTAGTTAACAGTGGCAGGAAATCTTAGTAATTTTAGAGTCTAAAAATTATGGGGTTCTCATATAGGCCCAGAAAATTACAATCCTTCAACCTTTGGGGCTCAGTGGAAGAACTCTGTAAATGGAAGACTCACTACTGGCCATCTTTTATGGAATGCAACAACCACATTTTCTTTTACTTATTCCACCTTCTTCAAGAAAAGAGTTAATTGTTCGAAGAAAAACAGTGTGTTCTCTTCTCCAGAATGCTCCTTTCTCTGTTCATTTTTAGTTTAGGTGTGGTAGTCACATTTTTCGTGTGTATTATGATCAAGTTCTCAGTAGTGAAAGGTGTCCCCAATACAAGGCTCTATGCCAAGATTGCACCGTCTTTTAAAAACTGAATTTGTCTTTCTGATTCTTCATAAAATCTTTGTAGTTCTTAGAAGTTTTCATAAGCTCTTTACACAGTAAGATACATTTTTTTTGTATGACTAAAAGGTTTCTGATAATAGGAACAGCTTGAGTTCTTTCTGTGTTAGATACTATGCTAACCTCTTTATTCGAATTGTCATTTAATTCTTACAACAGTCCTATGCAATAGGTTTTATTTTTATCTGTGTTTTATGATTGAAGAAAATGAGAAATGGAGACCAACTTGTTCAAGGTCATATAGTCGCTAGGTTGCAAATTGGTGCATAATGTAGAAGAGCATAGTAGATTGGAAGTCAGGAGATAGGGCTCAAGGCTTACTATGTGCTGAGGCTGCTAATGCATTTGAGCTGAGTACTTAGAAATGGCTTACACCTAAGATGGAGAGAGACACAAGACATCAAATTTGTGTTTTAGGTGCTGGAATAAAGGTACACACAAGGGACAATGGGGCAAATCAGCGATAAACAAAGTGGGGCTCTAAGTTGTAAGCATGAATAGTAAGGGAAAGGATGGCTTTCATGGGTAATTGATGTGGACCCCGGCTCGTGGGGTCTGCAATGTTGTGGATGAGATATGAGACAAATCACAGAGTCTACCAAGTCCTGTGAAGGAAAAGGGGTGGGGGCACAGCTTCTCTCTCAAGAGGAGAAAAAGCCTCGGCCCTTACCTTAACAAGCTTTTATTGCTTTTCTGGGCACATTACCTGATGGTCCTCATTTACTATGCACAAGTTCACTTTAGGTGGTTACCTTTGAAGGAAAACAAAGGAGAGGATCCTGCTAATCACATCACAGAAAAAGGATATTTGCAAATGCAAAGGGAAAAGTGGCTGAACTGGTTACACTCATCCTTGGAAGGTTTAGCATGGATTTTAGGAAGTTACCTTAAAGATATGCAGTAAACATTTGCTGCCTCAATTCAGGGTGAGGGAGTTTTAGCAAAAGCAAGTCTCATAGCAGTCTAGGTACAATGCAGGCCTGATTCCCCACATCCGTGAGCGTGGGTCCTGTGGCATCTCCAAGTGGGAGCTGCCCGTGCCACGCAGAATGGTCTCCTGTAGGTAATGGGTCTTTCAGCAAGGTAGTACAGTTGTGTGAGTAAGGAAGAATAAAAGCACTGGTAATTAAGAAAACTGCCAGTGGATTAGTTTAGTTGATGTGGGTGTCTGTGGATTTGGGGAAAAGTGTGCTGGAGGCACACAAGTGGTGAAATGAAGCTAGAAGTTGTTTGATGGTCAAGGGGTTTATGATATCATATATGGGTTAGACTTTGTAAGTAGGAGAAAACCACAGAAAAGCCCTAAGCCAGGGAATATGATCAAACTTACTGTTTCAGATAGTGCCCTGTTAGTAAGTGGGAAAAGTAGACTGAAGATAGCAAGACTGTCACCAGGAATACCAGTTAATTTAGATTCATGTAGTATTTTAGGAGAGGGGTATTAAGAGGACGACTGAGACAGCAGTAGTAGGATAGAGAATTAGTGCCTGACCCCCCAAAAATTGTTTAAGAAAGTAGAATTGACAAGGGAAGTCTGAGGAGCTTCTATTAATGGATCACAGCCTGCAGGTTAAATACATACATACATACATACATACACATACAAACAAACTGTCCTGAGGTCTCTCTAGCCCAGCAGCTTTCATAGTCTGAAGGTATACAGTGTGTCCCTTAAATCACAGGCTTGAAACCTCTGTGAAGTTGGAGACCAACATATATCTTATTCACCATTGCATTCCTGCTGACAGATCCTGAAACAGATTTTGAAATAGCTATTACAGACCAAAAATTAAACACTATGTCCTTTGACTAATAGAATTAAATTCTGTCATCAGATGTAAGAAGAAAATTCAAATTACCTTGCCTGATATAAGCAAAACTTTTGTTAAAAGATTTTATTTTCTTTATTTTTAGAGAGAGAGGAAGGGAGGGAGAAAGAAAAGGAGAGAAACATCAATGTGTGGTTGCCTATCCCACACCCCCAGTTGGGGACCTTGCCCACAACCCAGGCATGTGTCCTTGTTACAGAGCAGGCATATGCCACTCACACGCAGGGCCAAGGGGCCCAGGGGGTCACGATATACTATTACCGAAAGGACCCCCTACTGGGCTCAATTATCTGTTGCCAGATAGGAAAGCCGTCTCTCAATACCAGAGATTTGTGAAAAGGAAAGGAAATGTTTATTTAATGCTATGCAGACTTATAGTAGTGACCTAATGTCTTCATTAAGATATCAAAGTCCTTTTGGATACGCACAGACACCCACAACGCTTCGTTCTCCCCCTGCCCCAATTCAGAGTACAGTAACTCAGGAAAAGAAGCAAACATCCGGGATCCAGGCTCCTGACACTGTTAGCTGTGTTGCTGTCCAGGCAGGATCACTGATTAATCCAAAGCCATGTGGTACCTTCTCGTGACCTACTGGCAAGAGTTCTTTCACCCTTCTTCTAGGCAAAGTCTCTCCTGCTTCCCAGGTCATGTTGTCAAAGGGAGCACCCTGGAGCTGAATGGTCCTCTTCTACCAAAGCTGCAGGGGTCTGCACTCTGGCCAAAACCATGTGGATCTCCCCACAAAGCTGCGGAGACGGTAGGGTCACCACTCTGGCTAAGCCGAGTGGCAGTTCTCCCTTCAGTGGCTGCCGTGTCTGGGTTTAAATCCCCATGCCAGTCTTCCTCTGCAGCCCCATTTCTGGCTCCTCCTACAATCAGTTACACTTGCCAGCACTCCCGAATCCTTCCAGCTTTACTGGGCTGCCATAGGGAGTCTGGGCAGGTGTGGCCCCATGGCGTGAAACCAATCATCTCCAAGCTCTCACGCAGGCACTGTAACCAGGGGGAGCTGCCTCCCAGTTACATCTTGGGTAGAAGTCACTCCCATCACCCTGGCTCAAAGCATGGCCATGGCTATTCAACATATCTGTGAAACCAGTTAAAGGTTATAGATATGTTAAATGACCATGCCAGAGGTTAGCTGCAAAGCCATTGCTATACAACACAGCTCTCAATAGCCCTGCTCCATTTGTCCCTTCCCCCCACTCACACCTGAGGGGTAAGGGGTAAGGACATCTTATATGTCTTTCTAATATTTCCTGGACATCCTGAGTTCTGGGCCCCATTCCAAATCCCTATTTTGGGGCCCCCCTCTTGGCTGCACTGTTACATCCTGACTGGGAATTGAACCAGCAACCTTTTTGATTTGCAGGCTGGCACTCAGTCCACTGAGCCACACCAGCCAGGGCTATAAGCAAAACTTTTTTTTTAAAGATTTTATTTATTTTATTTTTAGACAGAAGGGAAGGGAGGGAAAAAGAGAAGAAGAGAAACATCAATGTGTGGTTGCCTCTCCCACACCCCCAACTGGGGACCCGGCCTGCAACCCAGGCATGTGCCCTGACTGGGAATCAAACCAGTGACCCTTTGGTTTGCAGGCTACTGCTCAATCCACTGAGCAAGGGCACTGTAGCCCACACCAGCAAGGGCTACAAGCAAAACATTTTAAGGTTTAAAATGCTAAAGAATACCACATTGGAAGTTTTATGAAAGGCTGATAAAGTTTAAATGATATGTGAGAAGACTTCAAATTCTTCAAGTTGGACAAGGCTTAGAAGAAATTATACTTGTTTTTCAATGTTTTTTAGTCACATGATATTTTTGAGTATTTTTAAAAAGTTATTTTTATGAAAAAGATGCTTCGCTTATCTGATAGCAAAAAGTAGTTCTTATACTAGAACACAGATCAAAGCCTTTCAAGTCAAACAGCACAACCAGCAGTGTATTGTTAAAAAGCCACAATGCCCTGGCCCCATAGCTCAGTTTGTTAGAGTACTCTCCCCATATACCAAGGTTGAGGGTTTGATCCTCCAGGCACATGCAACTATCAACCAATGAATGCATAAATAAGTAGAAAAAGAAATCGATACCTGTCTGTCTGTCTCTCTCAAATCAATAAATGAAAAAATAAAATTTATAAAAAGCCATGGCATGTCAGTTCTTTTTTATGAGGTAGGGTCTTGATTAGACAATTATAACAACATACTTTGTTAGAGGAAGCTACTTTCACACTTCAGATTAGTTTTTTCATTTATATATATATTTCACTTTATTGATTTTTTTAGAGAGACATTGATTTGTTCTAGGTATTTATGCATCCATTGGTTGATTCTGGTATGTGCCCTCACAGGGGATGGAACTTGCAACCTTGGCATATCAGGACAATGCTATAACCAACTGAGCTACCCAACCAGGGCAGTTTCTTTCTTAATTAAGTCAATAATTTAATCACTCACTTATTGGCCAAGAAGGGATGTATGTATGTATTTTTTAAGAAAGAATTTATGAACCGAGGAAATATGAGCAATTATTTGTTAACTGTCCACGATAGCACCTGTGCTTAAGTTTTTGGAAATAGATTTATTTTACATTGATAATGCCTTTTAGTTGGGAGCCATTGGTCTCCCTTTTGTTGTACCTACTGCTAAAATACTATGACTAAATAATATGACATACTTTAAACTAGTGATTATTAGTTCTGCCCACACACTACAATCACTTGGAGAATATATAACAAATACTAATGCCTAGAATGCATTAGTATCTTCAGAGAGTTTATTTAACTGGTCTTGGGTAGGGCATCAGGTTTTGGTTTTGGGTTTTTTTTTATTACTTTTAGGTGAATCTAATGTGTAACCAAAGTTGAAAACCATGGCTTCACATGGTTTTAAACCTCAAAGGTTTGATCCTCAAAGGCCAATTAATAGTTTAGGAGAGTAGAATGTCCAGATTTAAAAACTGAATCTTTATTTTACTTATTTGGTTATTTGTCTTTACGTTGGAGGGTACATACTTGTTGAGGGCAGAAACTGTGCCTTATCTTAATATTCTCACAGCCTAGCATACAACTTGGCATACAGTTGCTCAATAAAAATTTTTTTGAATGAATAAAGAAATGCAATTGTTTGGACATGGGATGATGCAA
The DNA here is from genome assembly GCA_039655065.1 of Glossophaga mutica. Classification (NCBI taxonomy): domain Eukaryota; kingdom Metazoa; phylum Chordata; class Mammalia; order Chiroptera; family Phyllostomidae; genus Glossophaga; species Glossophaga mutica. The sequence continues at coordinate 103,368,612 of CM077305.1, forward strand.
ATAGTGGAATTAAATATGTGTCCTTTACAAACGTACTTATTTATTGGGCATATGGAACCCTGAGGAGCAGTTGGGTCTTGGCTCTATTGCTCTCCTCTTTATAGGGCAGACTGGGAGGGAGGGGGATATGTCCTGAGGGGAAAAAAGGCTTCGGCATACCGACAGGCAATAAAATCCTGAGAACAGACAAAAGTCACGCTCACCCTTCCCAAGTAGTTTCTGTTTAATAAACAGGGATTATTGTACTGATTTTGTTTATGTTTTCTGGGGGCCACCTAATTTGTGCTCTAGAAGCAAAGGCTATCATAGCCCAGTCAGTCATATTTGGATTTCTTTTAACTGATGGGTTGGTATAAAGTTACTTGGGAATAGGAATTTTACCGTTCTTTATTCTAGAGGGCACTGACTGTAGAACTCAGGAAAGGTTTGTACACTGGCTCTGAAGAAGTTCCCCCTACACCTGCCTCTTCTGTTGGCTACTTTATTGTGCTACTTACTAACATTTGGAGAGAACTTGGAATTACTAAGATAAAGAATTTTCCCTCTGCCCCAAACACAATATAAAAAAAACTTTTCTGAAAATGGAAATAAACTGAATGGAAGCAAAATCTTTGTTGCTATAGCTTAAAGACTAATGTTTTGGGATTGAGAAGAGAAAATAAAGTTAAGATACATTTGAGGCTCAGCTCTGCACCCAAAAATGTGTAACAGGCTCATTGTGGCTGTTGCAGCCGAGGTTAGTCAGAGGTTCATTCTGCAGGTGGGCATGATAATGCTTTTCTTGCCTTTGACTCACCTTCTCCATCATTGCACAATAGTGTTCATGTGTTGAATATCAGTACACAGAGAAGAATTAGCCCAAGGATAAAAGGCATCGAGTCATCAGTTGACAACGCCATTCCACAGTGCACAGCCAATATCTTAATAGAAGGAGAATGATAAATTCATGGCGCTAAATTAAGAAATTTCCTACATGCTGAATCTCTGTGACCTGGTGCTTTAATTAAGGACACATGGTCTCCCAGACATGGCAGATTTTTGCTGATGGCAGGAACAAGGGAGAAAGAATTACAAATACCATTTAAAGACCGACTAAAGAACTCATTTTGAAAGGACGTTTTCAGTATAATGTTCATTTGTACTCATAATGAGCATGACTGGTCAAACTAGTCTTCTGCCCTGTCTAGTTTCATGGAGATATTATAAAGAAGATAATGTTCTAGGGTAATCTAGGATATCTTCCATGAGATATTCTCAAGAAAAGACAATGCCTAGCTTCTTTATGGCTTTAGGCCATGAAGTTTATTGGACAAATCCCAGTTAACTTATTTTAAAACTAGGATATACCCTGTTTTACTGAGTCATGCTGTGGGTTACCTGAAACAAAAATACAATTTGTACATCTTTCTGGAACATCATTTTCACTACATGGCAAGTCATTTTCTACTTCTATAAAAAGAAACATGATTGGCCCTGGCCAGCTAGCTCAGTTGGTTAGAGCATTGTCTGGGTACACCAAGGTTGTGGGTTTGATCCTTGGTCAGGGCACGTACAAGAAACAACCAATGAATGCATAAATAAGTGGAATAACAAAGAAATCTCTCTCTCTCCCCCTCTCTCCTTTCTTTTTCTGTCTCTTAAACTATTAGATTAAAAAAATTTTTAAGTAGAACTACCATATGATCCAGCAATTCCACTTATGAATATTTATCCAAAGAAAACAAAAAAGCTTATTTGAAAAGATGTATGAACCCCCATGATTACAGCAACATTATTTATAATAGCCAAGATGTGGAAACATCCTGACTGTCCATCGATGGATGAATTATGATACACTTAGCATAGTTCCCTAAAAAGTAACATTTACACTCACATTTAAGAATTAACACTCACTTAGTCTTGAGAATGATGTGTGTGAGGGAGCTATTAATGAGTCCAGAAGGGAGATGCATGGGCCTCAACAAAGGCCGTATTAATAGAAACTGAGAGAAGTGTTGAAAACAAATGAATAGGCCTTTATGACTCAGGTATATGGGTATTGGGGTCAGCTGGCTTGGATGACTGGTTTTATCATAGCTACATTTTCTAAGATTGGATACACAGGGCGAAAATGGTTTCTAGGGGGAAGAATTCAGTTGTAGACATATTAGGACTGAAATGCTTATACAGATCTAGGTGGATGGGTCTAGTGGGCAACATCTCCAACTTGAGACAGATGAAAGAGCTGGTGCAGAGGGAGTTGCATGAGGGTGTTTTCCTTCCTCCAAGCTGTGGAGCAAAGTTTGTTCCTCTCCCACTCAGCTGCACAGGTTGAACTGACCAAAGCAATGCTTATGGAGAAGCCTAGTCCCCTGCTGACCAGGTGGGAATTCATGAGACAGTATTACATACTGCTGAACCAGGCCCCAGGCATGCTACACAGATTTTATGAAAAGAACTCTTCTTATGTCCATGGGGATTGGATTCAAATGGATAGCCAGCAGATGTGGTCTATGGACAAAAAGAAATCCGTAGGAAAATGATGTCATGGAATTTCACCAATTGTCACACTAAGATTCGTCATGTTGATGCTCATGCCACTCTGAAGGATGGTGTGGTGGTCCAGGTGATGGGGTTGTTCTCTATTAACAACCAAGCTTTGAGAAAATTCATGCAGGCATTTGTCCTTGCTCCTGAGGGCTCTGTTGCAAATAAGTTGTATGTTCACAGTGATACCTTCAGATACCAGGATGAGGTCTGTGGTGGTTTTGTCACTGAGCACAGGAGGAATCTGAGGAAGAAGTAGAGGAACCTGAAGAAAGCAGGCACCTGAGGTGGTAGCTGGTGATTCTGGAACTTTCTATGATCAGACTGTCAGCAATGGCTGAAAGAACATTTAGAGGAAACTGTTGCTGAATCAGAGCCTGGTCCTGAACTAGAACCAGAGCTAGAACCTGTACCTGAAATCCAAGAGGAAAAGCGTGAGCCAGTATTGGAAGAAACTGCTCCTGAGGATGCTCAGAAGAGTTCTTCTCCAGCACCTACAGACACAGCTCAGCTGGTGCAGGGAGACTTGAGGACATTTTCCTGGGCATCTGTGACCAGTAAGAACCTTCCACCTAGTGGATCTCTTCCAAATACTGGGATACCACCTCAGGTTGTTAAAGTATCAGCTTCCTGGCCTCTCCCAGAGCCTAAGCCGGAATTTCAGATTCCACTGTACAGGTCTCAGAGGGATCAAAGAGTTCGAGAACAATGAATAAATATTTCTCCCCAGAGGGGACCTAGACCAATCCGTGAGGCGAGTGAGCAAGGTGATGTTGAACCCTGAAGAACTTCGAGTCATCCAGATGGTCACCAACTACGCTTCATTGGCAATCTGCCTCATAAGGTGGGTAAATCAGAGCTTAAATATTTCTTTCTTTTTATTTATTTTATTTTATTTTATTTTATTTTATTTTATTTTATTTTATTTTATTTTATTTTATTTTATTTTATTTTATTTTATTTTATTGTTGTTCAAGTACAGTAGTCCGCATTTGCCCCCTCACTCCCCCCTAAATATTTCTTTCAAAATTTTATGGGAATATGGTAGAACTGTGCATTAACACTGGTGGGAAATTACCCAATTTTGGTTTCATTGTGTTTGATGATTCTGAGCCTGTTCAAAATGTCCTTAGCGACAGGCCTATCATGTTCAGAGGTAAGGTCCGTGTGAATATGGAAAACAAGACCCGAGCTGCCTGGGAAGGGGACCTGGGAAATAACTGCCTGTGAGGACCCGGACGCCCTCCAGGTGGCCTGGCTGGTGGAATGAGAAGCCCTCCCTGTGGCGGCATGGTGCAGAAACCAGGATTTGAGGTGGGAAGGGGAATTGCTCCAAGGCAGTGAATTGCTCTGCACTGATGATCTTCACGCAGCAGTGCAAACTCCGGCTCCTGCAGGATGGTGAATTTCATCAATCACCTTTAGTATCTTGCAGTATAACCCAGTCTCTTATAAACAGCTTAAGTTTGTGCAATTTTATTTTTTGTGTTAATGGTGTGTGTTCCCTCTCCTCTCTTCCCCTCTATTCACCGTTTAGTCCTTCACTTCCAATTTTGTGGAATGATACTTTAGGAAAAATGGATTTTAAAAGAGGAAAAAAACAGACTGAATTTCTTTGCTTTACTTTGCATATATAGACTGGATTTTTAAAAATTTTTTAAAAATTTTATTTTATTTTACTGGTTGTTCAAGTACAGTTTTCTGTCTTTTACTTCTATCCCAGCCCTCCCCGACAGCCCTCCTCACCTGCCTCTCATTTCTGCCTCCCTGCCCTAGTTTTTGTCCATGTGTCCTTTATATTTGTTTCTGTAAACCCTTTCCCTTTTCCCCTGAAATTCCCTCCCTTCTCCCCTCTGGTGACTGTCAGCCTGTTCTCTATTCCATTGTCTTTGGTTATATTTTGTTTGTTTGTTTTGTTGTTTAGGTTCCCGTTAAAGGTGAGATCATGTGGTATTTGTCTTTCACCGCCTGGCTTATTTCACTTAGCATAATGCTTTCCACTACAATCCATGCTGTCACAAAGGGTAGGAGCTTCTTCTTTCTTTCTGCTGCATAGAATTCCATTGTGTAAATGTACCACAGTTTTTTGATCCACTCATTTAATGATGGGCATCTAGGTTACTTCCAACACTTGGCTGTTATAAATTGTGCTGCTATGAACATTGGGGTGCATAGGTTCTTTCTAGACTGGATTTTTTTTTAAACAGCCATTTCCCCAAAGTAATGTGTCTTGCTTATTACTGACATTTGGTGTGTTTTATTCATTGGGATATTTCTTATTTTCTACTTGTATCAAAGTCTTTGAGAAATACAAGATTTGATAACATTTTGAAAGCAGGAAAAACCAGAATTGTTTCTTCTTTGGAGAGACATGACTACCTTCTGGTGTGGAGAAACTGCCATTGGAAAAATTGACAATTTTGATTCTTGCTGGTATGGTTAAAACTGAATGAAATGTGTTAGTGAAGTTTTTTTCTTTTGATATAGACCACAAAACAATTCTAAAATCCACTGTTTTTACCTTGAAATTTAAATTGAGATAGGTTTTAAATATCTAGAATGCAACTGATGTTTTTCTTGAATGTCAGGTTTTTTTGAAGTAGAGGTTTTATCATGTTTAATTTGTATTTGTAAAAACAAGCAAAATACCAAAACCACCATCACAATTTGAATAACACAAAACCAGAGCAAAACTGGTGTGCCTTCTATTTATCTTTGATTCCAGCCTTGGCAACTGTCTAAACAAAAGTAATTTTTAAAATATCTATCTTTAAGAAAGAAGAAAGAAAGGAAGGAAGGAAGGAAGAAAAAGAAAGGAAAAGAAAAGAAAGAAATGGCTGCCAGCATACAGAAAGTAGTTGAGGTAATGGAATAGGCAAGATCATTCTGAAAGAATATGCAGAGAGCAATAAAGAGAGTCAAGCGTAGGACTTAGTGACCCACTGGCTGGTTGTTTAACCCCCGTCTTCTGTAAGGCAATGGGCCATGCTGGCTATTATTCTCTGCTGAATTTCTCCCTACCCAGGAAGGCTACAGGCATACTCACTTCCAGTCATCTGACTCTACTCCAAGAAAATAGAAACCATCTCTATTGTTTGTTGCAGCTGTAGTGCCTGTCACATATGCAGATACTTTTTCAACAGAGTGATTCTGACACAAATTGAGCATAGTTACTACCAGAAAGAAAATTAAATTTAAATATTTTTTTTTTTTGGCTAGCAAAGTTGAAGTCCTATGATTATATGAGAAAAATATCACTCATTTAAATTCTATGCACAATTCTTGGCTGGAAACAGTGATAAAGGTTGAGAAGTAGGGTGTGGGAGGCAGAAAGACAAGCACAAACCTGAAGCTCCATAGTACCTTTTAGACATGTAAGTTTTTCACTATCGATGAGGCAGCTCTCAGTTACTTCTAACTTAGTCATTGCCGGCATTTCAGATATTTCCTCATTGGTGTTCCACAGAATGCTCATCTCCAAAGAACTGCTTCACAAATAGAAAGTTTGGGAAACGCTAACTACTCAGCTCTCCGCCAGCTCTGGAAAATTTTGCGATGAAGACTTTTGCATGTGAAACCTAGTGTTCCCCCAAATCACCTGGCCGTTGAACCACTTTCCACCAAAGACCTTTTAAAATCATGCAGAACTCACGCCCTTGGGAACACATCTTCCAAGTTTCATTCAAAAGTTTTCCATAGGCTTGGCACTACTTAATAAGATCATTCTTTGACACCAAACATCTTAATAGAAAGCAGAGCAAGCTTTCCTATAGGATGGACCAACCGTTTCCTCTGGCATAAGTTAAGGAAAGTATGAAAGATTTTCTAATTTGGGTGTAAAACCCAGTTTACTGTTGTGAAAGAACTTTGGAATCCAGCAGATTTGTACCAGAGCAGAGTGACAAAGAACATGGGCACTGGGTCTGCACTGGGTTCAGGTCTTGCCTCTGTCACTTTCTAACCACTTGACCTTGAGCACATTGCTTAGTCACACAGCTCACATCTCTCCCTCTGTACAGGGAAGATGCTGACAGTAGTGTTTACCTTATGAGGGTTATATTACCCAGCACATCACAAGTGCTGAACAACTATTTCTCTTATGTTACTTTGAATTTTATATTTATTAAATTGTTACAGCATTCTAATAAAGTCATTTTATTTTTTTATTTTTACTTTTTATTTTAATTGTTGTTGTTGTACAGTTTTCTGTCTTTTACTCCCATCCCAGCCCACCACCCCAGTCCTCCCCACCTCCCTCCCATTTCCACCCCCCCCTAGTTTTTGTCCATGTATCCTTTATACTTGTTGCTCTAAACCCTTCCCCTTTTCCCCTGAAATTCCCTCCCCTCTTCCCTCTGGTGACTGTCAGCCTGTTCTCGATTTCAGTGTCTTTGGTTATATTTTGCTTGTTTGTTTGTTTTGTTGATTAGGTTCCTGTTAAAGGTGAAATCATATGGTATTTGTCTTTCATCATCTGGCTTGTGTCGCTTAGCATAATGCTCTCCAGTTCCATCCATGCTGTTGCGAAGGGTAGGAGCTCCTTCTTTCTTTCTGCTGCATAGAATTCCATTGTGTACATGTACCATAGTTTCTAATAAAGTCATTTTAAATGATGAGGAGCATTCTGGTTAAATAAAGTATTTAATTTAAAACAGATTGGGAAATTAGCAAACATTTTCTGAGGATAACAGGCATTACTCTACAGATTAAGCTGAGAAAGAGATAAGTAAAATAAGCTGCATTTTCAAGAATACAAAAATTTAGAAAAGAACACACTTCCAGAACAATGATATAGTAATCATTAAAAAAAAAAACCTCCAAGTTTATTTACCTGGGATAAAAAGAGGTTTTCAAGCAAAGATGAAGAAACAGTTTTATAAACAGGTATTCTTCAAATAAATAACAACAACAAAAAAACCAAAGTCTCCAGAGAAAAAAATAACACCTTTTTTTCTTTCTGTTATAAGGAAAAGCTAATACCACAGGCATTTCTAAGAGGAGTCCATTATTGCACCCTAGATAATATTTTTACTACTTGAGTATATGATGTTAGTTGCACACCTGCAAACTTGTTTTAGAAATCATTTTCAAAATCCATAAACAAATCCTAATAAAGTATTAAGTAATTTGAAAATAAATATTTATAATGTAATAAAATATATACACTTAACTGTTTTTCAATTAGTATTTATAGCCTCTTATCTTCTCATTTGGTTTTACCTGCTCCTAATTTGCCAGAATTGAAAAATACTATCCAAGAGGATAATTATAAACTCCCTCATAGTTCAAATCTCCCAACAAAATGCTTACTTTTAGCCATTTATTAAAACAAGACTGTGTACTTTTAGGAAATAATTGTTGATTTTTATTAAAAAGTTTCATGAAAGAAAACGAAAATAGAGAGCAAGTGAAAGAACAGTAAAGGAAGACATGCATGACAAAATGTTCACAGCAATGACAGTTGTAGAGGCACTCAAAAAAACATGAATTATACTATCTTTTTAGGAACTTGTAAGTAGGAGGAGTTCAGAAAAATGTGTTACTTTTTGGAAGTACTCCCATTTCCGAATAAAATCAAAGCACCAGCCCTGACTTGGTAGCTTAGTTGATTGGTGTGTTGCTCTGTAGTTAGACCCCATCTCTGGTGCAGAGAGTGGAGGGGGAGGCATAAGGGAGGCAACCGATGGATGTTTCTCTCTGACATAGATGTTTCTCCCCCACTTCCCTCACCCCTTTCGTCTCTCCTTTCCTCTCACCCCTTTCGCCCTTTGTTGTAAAATCAACAAACATATCCCCGGTGAGGTTTAAAAAATTAAATCACCAAAGGCTATGTGTTGTTGATACTTAAAACAATTCCAAGAAATTGCCTTTAAGATCAGGAGAGGACTCTCTGATGGTCTTGGTGAAGCACATCTTCCTGATAGCTTTGTTGTAGTGACAACCTGCAACCTTATACAGCTTCAGAATCAGTCACTTCAAGATATCCCTCTGTGGTGTGTAGGTTAATTTGAGCTAAAGGCCACAAAGACCCTGCAGGCTCAAGAGAAGCTCCGCCTTCCCCTTAACTACCTAGGAGAATTTAAATTAGGGCCCTTTCCTGTAAGAGTTATCACCAGAAATAGCTTTTTGATGACCCAACAATGGGGCAGGACAAATTAATTACTGAGTATCTGATCTTATTGTCTTGTGAAGGACCTTCCTCCCCTCTGAAGTCCCAAGTCACCTTACCTCACCTTAGCTCAAATGGTTTTATATACCTCATTTTCTTTTTTCTTTTTTGTCTCTGAATCTCTCATGTATGAGGGGGTCTCTGACTCATGTGTGCCTCCATGTATGTATGTAATTAAATTTGGTTATTTTTTCTCTTGTTCATCTTTCTCACGTAGATTTAGTTATTAGACCAGCAGAAAGAACCTATAAGGTAAAGTTTCTTCCTCCCCCACAACCTCCTGTCAGGAGGGCTCAGAAATAGTGCACTCGGGATATCTTTCCTTTTTGATAAATTCAAAACATAAATATTTTTAAAATCTCTGGTACCTTTCTTCTGTGTCATACGAATAGTGATAGAAGCTAAATTCAGACATCATTTCAAACATTTCTAAAAAACACTCTGACCAGTTAAGATAATATATTTTTCTAATACATTTAAAGTTAATGAATATTCTGAGGACTAACAATCATTACAATGCTTGGTAAGAAGAAGGAACTTTTTAAAGGAATTTTAGGTTCACATAAAGGAGACCTCAATTTCAAGAGAAAAGTAAAAAACTTCTGGAGCACTTTATATGAAACTTTTATTTCATTTACTTATATAAATAGTGGCTCTTAGGCAACAAATTAGAAGACACTTTAAGAAACAAACAAGAAGAGAAACTAGGGGAAAATCCCATTTACTTTAGCAACAAGAAAAATAAAGTACCTAGGGATAAATTTAACCAAGGAGATAAAAGACCTGTACTTGGAAAGCTATAGAACCCTGAAGAAAGAAATTAAGGAAGATATGAATAAATGGAAGTGTATACTGTGTTCATGGATTGGAAGAATTAACAATGTTAAAATGTCCATACTACCCAAAGCAATCTATAAATTCAATGCAATTCCTATTAAAATACCAATGGCATATTTCACAGATCTAGAACAAATATTTCAAAAATTTATATGAAATAAAAAACCCTCAACAGCCTCAGAAATCTTGAGAAAAGAGAACAAAGTAGGAGGAATCACAATGCCTGATATCAAAGTATACCACAAGGCCACTGTAATCAAAACAGTCTGGTACTGGCTGACACATAGTACAGACAGACACATAGATCAATGGAACAGAATAGAGAGCCCAGAAGTAAATGCATAGCTCTGCAGTCAATATTCGACAAAGGAGGCATGAGCATACAGTGGAGTAAAAATAGCCTCTTCAGTAAATGGTATTGGGACAACTGGACTGGTACATGCAAAAAAAAGAAAAAAAGAAAGAAACTAGACCACCAACTTACACCATACACCAGAATAAACCCAAAATGGACAAAAGACTTAAATATAAATCATGACACCATAAAGGTCCTTGAGGAAAACATAGGTAGGAAAATTTCAGATATCCCTCTTAGCTATATTTTGTCGATATATCTCCTAAGGCAAGGGAAATAAAGGAAAAAATAAACAAATGGGACTATGTATGTCAAATTAAAAATCTTTTCTAAAAAAAGATTTTGTTTATTTATTTTTAGAGAGAGGGGAAGGGGTGATAAAATGAGAGAGAGAAGCATTGATGTGTGAGAGAAATATCAATCAGTTGCCTCTCACACGCCCTCAACTGGGAACCCAGCCCACAACCCAGGCACGTGCCTTAAGTGGAATCAAACCAGCGACCTTTTGGTTTGCAGTCCAGCACTCAATCCACTGAGCCACACCAGACAGGGCTAAATAGCTTCTGCATAGCTAAAGAAACCATTATCAAAACAAAAAGGGCCCTGGCTAGTGTAGCTCAGTGAATTGAGCTCGGGCCTGCGAACTAAAGGATTGAGGTTCGATTCCCAGTCAGGGTATATGACTGGGTTGCAGGACAGTTCCCAGCAACAGTTCTTAGCAGGGGACACACGAAAAGCAACCATACATTGATATTTCTCTCCATCTCTCCTTCCCTTCCCCTCTAAAGATAAATAAATAAAATCTTTAAAAAAAAACAAAAAGGGAACAGACCATATGGGAGAACGTATTTGCCAATGATCCATCAGACAAGGTTTAATCTCCAAAATACACAGAGAACTCATATGATTCAACATCAGAAAGATAAACAATCCAATTAAAAATGGGCAAAGAAACTGAACAGACACTTCTCCAAGGAGGACATACAGATAGCCCATAGACACATGAAAGGATGCTCAAAATCACTAGCCATTAGAGATGCAAATTAAAACCACAATGAGATACCACTTCACACCGGTCAGAATGGCCATCATAATCAAAGCAACAAACAACAAACATTGGCAAGGGTGTGGAAAAAAGGGAACCCTAGTGCACTGTTGACGGGATTGCAGACTTGTGCAACCACTATGGAAAACAGTATGGAATTTCCTCAAAAAGCTAAAAATGGAACTGCCTTTTGACCCAGCAATTCCACTACTGGGAATATATTCTAAGAATCCTGAATCACCAGTTCAAAAGAACCTATGCACCCCAATGTTCATAGCAGCATAATTTATAATAGCCAAGTCCTGGAAGCAACCTAAGTGCCCATCAGTAAATGAGTGGATCAAAACACTGTGGTACATTTACACAACAGAATACTACACAGCAGAAAGAAAGAAGGCACTCCTACCCTTTGTGACAGCATAATTGAAACTGGAGAGCACTATGCTAAGTGAAATGAGCCAGTCAGTAAAAGAGAAATACCGTATGATTTCACTTATAAGAAGATCTAATGAACAAAACAAACTAATGAGCCAAATAGAACCAGACTCATGGAAACATTGAACAGACTGATAGCAGTCAGAAGAGGTGGGGAAAGGGGATAATTGTGGAAAGAAGGGGAAAGGACTAGTTAAAAAGCCTGTATGAATGACCCATGGACATGGAAAACAGTGTGGGGATTGACTTGGGAGCTCAGTGGAGGAGGGTCAAGGGGGGAAAAATTGGGAAAATTGTAATAGAGTAACAATAAATTTTTTTTTTAAAGAAACAAGTTACCTTCTAACCTTCAGAGATAACATCTGAAGAAATGAAACACCCGTCTTTTCTCTACCTCTCACCTTTTTAAATATGTGGGATCGATTGTCATTAATTACAATAACAGGGATTTTTAGAAGAACCCATTTTTACAACTCAGATTTGTTTTTCCCCTAGTTACGCCTATGGTTTTGGTAGTGAAGGATCTCGTTAATAGGGGCTGCGAGCAACACTGGTTACTACAGAGCAATGGTTCCCAACCTGTTGCCCAGAAGAATCCACCACCAAAGGAGCTTTTAAAACAAAGATGCCTCTTAAAGAGATTTGTAAAACTGTAAAACGGTGCTACCTTTTTACTACATCTTTTTTGTCCTGAAAAAATATAGTTATTTTTCATAAAAATATGTCATTCATGTTAACATGTAATATGTTTATTATGGCTGATTTAAAATTAATAATTATTTTTAAATTAGACAAAATACAGATGCCTCTGCCCTGCTCCAAACCATCTGAATAAGAATCTCTTGGGATGAGGACCTGTATCAGTAGAAATTAAAAGCTCCCAGGTTATTCTAAAACTCATCCAGGGCCAAAAACTACAACTGTGAGCTAAGTAATTTGAAGGCAATTATGTAAAAGTGGGAAAATGATACATAACTTTATTTTACCCTTTGTTTCAATTAGAAACTGTGATTGCCTCCTCATTTTGTTTCACATGACATTATTTTGATGCAGGTGTGCCTTCTAAATGAAGGCTACTTCTAAGCTATTGCACTGGTTCTCCAAGCATAGTCTTCACGCAGCAGCACCGGCATCACTTGGGAACTTGTTAGAGATGTAAATTATCAAGACCCACCGAGACCTATTGAACTGGGAGATAGGAGCCCAGCAATCAGTGTTTTAATAAGCACTTTAATGCCATCTGAAATTTGGGAACTGCCGAACTATTATAGTGCTACTTCACACCTAGAGCCGCCAGGTTAGATACAGGGTGCCTAGTAAAATATTGATTTAAATAAACACTGAATAATTTTCAGTATGATTTTGTCCAAGTATTGCCTAAGACATGCTTATACTAAACAAATTCATTGTTTATCTGTAATTCATATTTAACTGGGCATATGTATTTTTATTTCCTAACTTGGCAATCTCCCCCACATAGCTTTTAATTTTAGACCTGTAAGAACAAGATAAATGTGTCTTTTTTAGAATAAATGCCTTTTTTCTTTATGAAAATAATTTCATAAAGAAAAATTTGAAAAAAGATGGCTAAGTTGAAAGAAAAAAAGAAAACATTTCATTCACTGAAAATGCAGTGTGAAAAAAATACAGTAAATGTACACAACGTTTGTGCTTGGCAGAATGGTATCATGAGTAACATTATTTACTTATAATTTGAATTCTGGTGATTCAGAACAGTTTGAGTTTAGAGAAAGTACTCCCATTTCGGTGATGGTAAAACCAAGCGCAAAAGGAGGTTTGCAGTTGATTAAAAAACAAAACAAAACAAAAATATAAAATCAAAGTATTTCCTATTTGAAAAATTTGTAGAGGGTTAGTACACCCCTGATTTGTGTCTATTTTGATTAGTTTCCACCTCTCACTGGAGAACTTCTGTGGGGGAAAGTGCTGATAGGTGAGGGACGGAGGGTTATTAGTTTGATTTCCAGTATAGCTGGACAAAAGCTCCTTGTGAGAGTTAAAGCATCAGCTCTGTTTTTTTTTCTTGATTCTGCCCATTTTCTGAAGGTTAGTTTATTTAGAAGTATAATATAATTTGTAAATCCAATAACTGGACATTGGAATACACAGAAATACTGAAAGTGAAAAAATGAGAGGATGCCACTTCTAACCCCTTTGTGTTGTGGTGCTTTCACTCCTCTGTTAATGAATCTCTGTGACGACATGACTCATAGAATATGTGTGCATGACATCACTCACCAGTCTACATTACATTACCGGAAAGCTTAATTTATTTTTTCTTTTTAGATAAAAACGAATGCCAGTAGGAGCTTTAATCTTTTCTCCCACATCCCAATGCACTTTGTTTATTCCCTATAGTTAATGCACCTCTCCATGAAGACCACTGGCTTAGAAAAAGGGAAGGAGAGGGAATGAAGAAATAGATGAAGTCCCACCCACTCCACTTCAGGTGTGACCTGCAAAATGGGTAGAAAGAAGAGCCTTACATCCTTTATGAGAGTAGAATTTTAAACTGAAGTGAAATTTTTATTTTTATTGTTTTTAGATTTTATTTATTTTATTTTTAGACAGAGGGGAAAGGAGGGAGAAAGAGAGGGAGAGCAACATCCATGTGTGGTTGCCTCTCAGACACCCACTATGGGGGACCTGGCCCACAACCCAGGCATGTGCCCTGACTGGGAATCCAACCAGTGACCCTTTGGTTCACAGGCCAGCACTCAATCCACTGAGCCACACCAGCCAGGGCTGAAATGGAATTTTTTAAAAAGACTTTATTTTCTGAAAGCAGTTTTAGGTTTACAACAAGACTCAGAGGGAGATAGATTTCCCATGTACTACCTGCTCCTGTCTCTCCCATTATCAACATCACTCACCAAAATGGTACATTTTTTTTTACTGAGGATGAACCAGGTATCCATTCATCATAATCACTCAAAGCCCATTGTTTGCCTTAGGGCTTACCCTTAGTTTTGTGCATTCTATGGGTTTAGACAAAAGTCTAGTGACATATATCTCTCATTTTAATATTACATAGAGTATTTTCATTGCCCTAAATGTTCTCTGTGCTCTGCCTACTCATCTCATTCTCTACAACCATGGATCATTTTGTTGTTTCCTTCATTTTCCCTTTTCCAGAATATCATATTGTGGTAATCATACAGTATGTAGTTTGACTTCTTTCACTTAGTAATATGCATCTATGGTTCCTCTATGTTCTTTCATGGCTTGATAGCTCATTTCATTTTAGCACCAAATAATATTCCATTGTCTAGATGTACCAAGGTTTGTTTATCCATTTACCTACTGAAGGAAATTTTGGTTGCCTCCAAATTTTGGCAGTTATGATTAAAGCTGCTGTAAACATTGTACACAGGTTTTTGTGTGCACAAATGCTTTCAACTCCTTTGGGTAAACACCAAGGAGAGTGATTGCCAGATCATATGGTAAAAGTATGTTTTGTTTTGTAAGAAATCACCAAACTGTCAGAGATGCTCTACTGTTTTGCATCCCTGCTGGCAATGTATGAGAATCCCTTTCACTGCACATCCTCACCAGCGTTTGGTGTTGTCAGGGTTCTAGATTTTGGACACTCTAATAGGTGTGTAGTGGTATCACATTGTTGTTTTAATTTGTATTTCCCTGATGTCATATGATGAGGAGTATTTTTTCTGTGCTTCTTTGCCAACTGTATATCTTTTTTGGTGAGGTGGTTGTAAAGTTCTTTCATCTATTTTTTTTTAATTAGGTTATTTGTTTTCTTATTGTTCTTGATTAATTTTGCATAACAGTACTTCATCAGATGTATATTTTGTAAATATTTCTTCCAAATCTGCGGCTTGTTTTCTCATTCTCTTGACAGTGTCTTTTACATAAAAGTTTTAAATTTTAATGAAGTCCAATTTATTAATTATTTTATTCATGGATCATGTTTTATCTAAAAAAGTCATCACCATACTGAAAGTCATCTAGATTTTCTCCAGATATTATATTCTAGGAGTTTATAGCTTTTTATTTTACATTTAGGTCTCTGATCCATTTCATTTGTGTGTGTGTGTGTGTGTGTGTGTGTGTGAAGAGTGTAAAGTCTGTATAGATTCATTTTTTTTCCATGTGCATGTCCAATTGTTCCTGTATCACTGGTTGAAAAGACTTTGTTCCATTGTAATGCATTTTTTTCTTTTTTTGGTCAAGGATCAGTTGACTGAAATTGTGTGGGTCTATTTCTAGGCTCTCTATTTTGTCCTATTGGTGTATTTGACTGTCCTTTCACTAGCACCGCAGTGCCTTGATTACTGTAGCTTTAGAGTAAGTCTTAAAGTTTAGTAGTGTCATTTCTCTGGCTTTGTTCTTCTCTCTCAGTATTGTTGTTGGCTATTTTGGTATTTTTGCTTCTCCATGTAAGCTTTAGCACTACTTTGTCAATATCCAAAAAAGAACTTGCTGGGATTTTGATTGGGATTGAATTGAATCTATATATCAAATTGGGAAGTAGGAAGACCTGCCCTGGCCAGTGAGGCTCAGCTGGTTGGAGTGTTGTCCTGAAACAGGAAGGTTGAGGGTTTGATTCCTGGTCAGAGCACATACCTACGTTGTGAGTTTTATCCCAGGTCCAGAAGCATAAGGGAGGCAACCAACCGATTTTTCTTTCACACATTGATGTTTCTCTCTTTCCCTTTCTCTCTCTCTGAAAACACTGGAAAAATGTTCTCAGGTGAAGATTAAAGAAAAATGAGAAGAACCAACATCTTGGTAATATTGAGCCTTCATATCCATGAACATGGAATAACTCTCCATTTATTTAGTACTTCTGGGATTCATTCATCAGTTTTTGTAGTTTTCCTTGCACAGATCCTGTAGTTTGCAAGATTTATACCTAAGTATTTCATTTTGGGAGTTCTAATGAAAATAGTATTGTGTTTTTTTTAAGATTTTATTTATTTATTTATTTTGAGAGAGGGGAAGGGAGGGAGAAAGAGAGAAAGAGAAA
Source organism: Glossophaga mutica (assembly GCA_039655065.1). Classification (NCBI taxonomy): domain Eukaryota; kingdom Metazoa; phylum Chordata; class Mammalia; order Chiroptera; family Phyllostomidae; genus Glossophaga; species Glossophaga mutica. The sequence goes on from CM077305.1 coordinate 103,384,987, forward strand.
CATTAATGAGAGAAAGAAATATAGATCTGTTTACTCTCTCAGGCACCTTGACCAGGGACCAAACCCACAACTCAGGCATATGCCCTGACCAGGAATCAAACCAACAACTTTTTACTCTGCTGGATGATACCCAACCAACTGGCTACACCAGCCAGGGTGATATCGTGTTTTTAATTTCAAGTTCCATTTGTTCATCATTGGTATACAGGAAAGCAATTGAATTTATATATTAACCTTGTATCCTTCTAACCTTGCTATAACTGCTTATTAGTTCCAGGATTTTCTGCACGGACAGTCATGTCATATGTAAGCAAAGACAACTTTATTACTTCCTTTGCAATCAATATGCTTGTTATTTCCTCTTCTTGTCATCTTGCATTAGTGTCTTAGTCCTTTTGGGCTGCAATAACAAAATTACCATAGATTAAGTGGTTTATAAACAACAGAAATTTGTTCCTCACAGTTCTGGAGGCCAGGAAGTCTAAGATCAAGATTCCAGCAAATTTTTTATCTGGTGAGACTTACTCTGTGGTTCATAGATGGCCATCTTCTCTCTGTGTCCTTACATGGAGGAAAGGGTGAGGGATATCTCTGGGGCCTCTTATAAGGGCACTAATTTCATTTATGATGGCTCCACCCTCATAACATAATCACCTCCCAAAGGCCCCACCTCCAAATCCCCTCGCCTTGGGGGTTAGCTTTCAACATATGAATATGAGAGGGCACAAACATTCCCTCTGTAGCAATTAACTAGGACTTCCAGCATCACGTTGAAAAGGAGTGGTGAGAAAGGCCATCCTTGCTGTATTCCAGATCTTAGCGGGAAAGCTTCTAGTTTCTCACCATTAACTATGATGTTAATTATAAATATTCCTCATCAAGATGAGGAAGTTTTCCCTATTCCTAGTTTGCTATATTCACTTTATTTTAAAGTTTACATACCATTACCACTATCAATAAGCTTGTTGAACACAATTTAGGATTGCTTGGTGTAGGTGTTTTGTCTTTAGGATGTACAGTCAAAATACTATATATTCAGATCTTTCAAAATAATTCTTCTTGTTGGTATCTACCTACTACTTACATAGATAGATTCATTTGTTTGTTTTTATTTTAGGGATATTATCTTTTTAGCTTACTTTCCAAATTACATAAAATTTTTACATGAATCTGCAGTCAAAACTAATAAAATAAAATACACAAAGAGTAGTCTCCCTTCTACCCTTTCCTCAGTCTGTTCTGTTACTACCTACAGGTAACCTAGGTAATCATTTTAATCAGTTTTTGGTTTATCTTCCCAATGTTACTTTTATATATAGAACAAGTTATATATATGTGCATTTATATACTCTCCCCCCTTTTGAAAACAAAACAGGGCCTAATATACATACTATTTTATAGCTTGTTTTTTTTTTACTTGACAATATGTTCTGGAGATCACTCATAGCTATATGCAGCATGCTTCCTCATTAAAACTGACGTGGATCCCAGCTCCTGGGGTCTGTGGCATTATGGATGAGATGAGACAAATTCACACGGACTACCGAGTCCCGTGGAGGAAAAGGGATGGCTCGGCTTCTCTCTCAAGGGGAGAGCGCCTAGACCCTTGCCTTGACAGGCTTTCATTGGGTTCAATTTGCACAGGAATACAGGGTGTATATGTAAAGCTCATCAATCATTGTCAGGCAGAAGTGATTAAACAATAGATAACATTCAAAGAACTCTGAGGGCTTATTCTGAGTCAGGGTCAAATAGTTAAAGGGCCATAAAACTTTGGGGAACAGACTCACTTCCTGCTTGGACCCTTATCATTTAAATTGAGGGTATTAGCAAAGTATGTTTCATAGGATTTTTTGCATTCTTTCTTAGGCCTGATCACCCTAGGGAACTGCTCTTTCCAGGAACTGCACAGGGCCACAGTCACCTCTAGCATTGTTTCAGGCTTAAGGCATTGTTTCAGGCTTAAGTCACACAGGGGAAGTAAGGCAGCCAAGAGATTAGGAGACTTCTTGAAGACAGAATGAGGACTCAGGCTATGTCAAAGCCAAGGGGTGAGGGTCTATTACCCCCTTTTTCTATAGCCCCCCAAGTTCTTCCCTGAGGGCCCCTGCGTGACCATGCCTGTCTTAGGTCCTCCCTCTTTTGAGTAATCTTACCTGTCATTGGCTAACCAGTCATCCACCTGGGGCCAAGCAGGGTGAAGAGTAAGGGGGCAGAGGTGGTGCCTCTACAAGGCAGATAAGCTTTGTCTCCTAAGTGACTTATGGTCCCAAGGTCCTTTACTCAGTCTTAGTCACGGGGGATTACAGCTTCTGAAACCAGGCAGGGCAGTTCCCAGCAAAAACTGTACTGTTTCTGCTATGGCCGATTTGGCTCAGTTGGTTGAAGCATTGTCCTGTACACCAAAAGATTGGGGGTTCAAATCCCAAGCAGGGAACATACCTAGGTTACAGGTTTGATCCTGGGTCAGGGTGTGTATGGTAGGCAACCAATTGATGTTTCTCTCACACATTGATGTTTCTCTCTCCCTCTCTTCCCCCCTCTCTAAAATCAATAAACATATATATTTTAAAAACAGTACTATTTCTGATTAAAAGTTATTAAAGTTGCAAGGTTGCACAATTCCCCTGTGGATAGACATTTCTTTTTTCTTTTCTTTTTTTTAAAGGATTTTATTTATATTTAGAGAGAGGGGAAGGGAGGGAGAAAGAGAGGGAGAGAAACATCAATGTGTGGTTGCCTCTCACATGGCCCTCACTGGGGACCTGACCTGGCCTGCAACCCAGGCAGGTGCCCTGATGGATAGGCATTTCTGTTGTTTCCACTACTTTACTGTAATAGATGTTAAAATGAATAATAGCCTTGAGCATATGCCCTATCATATTTTTGCCAGTATATGTTTGTCATAGATTCTTAAAACTGTATTGCTGTTCAAAAGGTAAATGCATATGTATTTACTCCATACTTATTAAGTAACACCCTCTTCTCCCTCCCTGCAACCCGTGTTAAATGCAGGAATACAATTTTTTTTTTTTAAATTACAAAACAGAAACCAAAAACTGATGAATATTGGTATCTTTATGCTTGTGTCTGTATGTTTTTAGAATAATATCAAGGTAACTTTTTTCAATAGATAAGCTTTATTTTTAAAAAGATTTTATTTATTTATTTTTAGAGAGAGGGGAAGGGAAGGAGAAAAAGAAGGAAGAAATATTGATGTGAGAAAGAAGCATCTAAAAGTTGCCTTCAGGGACCAGCCTGCAACCCAGGCATGGCTCTGACCGAAAAGCGAACCGGTGACCTTTGGCTTCATGGGATGATGCCCAACTAACTGAGCCACACCAGTCAGGTGTGCTTTATTGAATTGAAGTTTATGAGTCTAGTTTGGCTTTAAATTTTTCTGAATCACAAAAGTTTAGGTTTTAATGGAAAATTGGATAAAGAGACAAAGATAAAAATTCATGCAAGTCCACCACCAGAAGATAACCAGTGTTACATTTTAATACATTTCATTCATTTTTCCTATCTTTTTTCTTTCCTCTTCCTCCTGCTCCCTCCAGAGAGCTCCATTTACATATTGTAGTCAGTATGTGTTTGTAGATATACTTACAGACATCTCCCTTTCAATTGTATGGTCTGTAATTATATGATAAGTTTCTACTTTTTAAAGTATTTTTAAATGGCCATTAAATATTCTTTATAAACACTATATTAGAATGAATGCATATTCTATCATATGGAAAAATCTTATAATTTAACTATCTTTTTATTGTTGGATATTGAAATTTCTTCTCACTTGTTTTTGCTGTTTGCTAAGGATCAATTTTGTGAATAAATCTTGTCTGAGTATTTTATTTTTTTAGAGCTATTTCCAGGAACAGGTCACTCGGTCAAAGGGTGTGCTGGTCTGTACCGGAATTCACCATTCTCTTCTATGTGGTCTCACAAGCTGGAAAAACCCCTAGATCACATGTTCCCTGGTGTGTGCATGTGGTTATTTTTCCCTGTAGTCACAGAAGGGTGCCCACTTCTGCCACAAAGAAGAAGAAATCCTTTTACTCACCAAACATTTGTAGCAACCTTTTGTCAATAGATTAGGATGAAACCAGGAGATCTGGCTAAACTGAGACCAACACTAGAGCACAGGTCATTGACATGTGTAACTCACCCTTAGGAAGTGAACCAATTTCTGATCCTATTCACATTCTCTCATACTCCCTCATCTCTCAGCACTTTCAACTGAGGCTCTTGAAGACATGACTTATAATTTATGTTTTTAATATGTAAATTTTGATAGAGTGTGGGACATTAGTACATTTGGTGATGGGCCCAATGCCCCAGTTATCGAGCATAATTAGGAATTATTCCGTATGGATGAGCTTTGCAGATGATTGAGGCTAACCAGTTAAAGTAGTAGAGTTTTTGATGCAAAAGTTTTAATACCGAGAACGGATCTCCTAACTTTTTAATTATAATAGATTATCAGTATAAATAAATTTTTCTGTGTGCACATTGATTGGGAAATTCCTTGAAAGCAAAAGTCTTTCTCCACAAATTTTTGTGGGTTATTTTATCCCCCATTACCCATGGGAGATTCAGAAGAAAGAAAATGTTTTTTAACCCCATGTTTTGGAGTGTCTGAAACCCATAATCTGTGTGGACAAACCCTAACTGAACACCTGTTGTGTGCCAGGCACGCGCACGCTAGGGCTCCACGAGGAGAGAGCCAGGCCTGGCCCTGAGGAGCCCACTGCAGTGGGGAGGCGGTGACTAAGAGAGAGGCAGCCAAGTGGTCTGATGCCTCAGGTTTCTGTAGCGGGAGGCAGATGGAGGTTTGGCACCATATAGTAATGAATTTGGATCTGGGCATCCGCGATTCTTGGTTCTTAGTTTCTCTGAGCCTCAGTTTTTTTCCTGTGAAATGGGGACGCCAGGGGTCTGAGGCTGCGATGAGAACATGAGCCTGGTGCCCTTACAGCGCGACGTAGCTGGTGAGACATGACCATCATTGGTTGGCATTACTTTTACTAGAGCGTGGTCATGGAGGTGGGAGGGGTCCAGGGTTCCACTCTCAGAAGCAGTTATGGCTAGAAACCCACAGAAATTGATGACATTGGGCAGGGACAAAGGGGAACGAATGTGTGTCACGGCTCTCATCTCCTTTCAGTGCTGAGCGACTACTGCGTCTGTCCTCTCGGCCTCACAGGGCCTTTGGAGGAGGCCTTATTACCTACCCTGGACCAGATGAGAAGCCTGACGTAGAAAGGGTGAGGGGTGCGGGGCTCGCTCCCCTCCTACACTGTTTCCGCTCTGTCTGTTACCAGAACCCACTGTGTGAACTTGGGCAAATCTTTGACCCCTTCGGTTTCCCCTACTGTAGCCATGGTGGGGGGCTGGTGCAAAGAGCTGGTTTCTAGAGGTCTCAGGAGAGCCGAGTTTCCTACATTTAAAGCGTTTAAAATAATTTCAGTATTCCCCTCCGCCCCCTCCAAGTCTTCTCCTTTTGGAGGCCAGGTGAGCCCTGGGAGGGGCCGCAAGTGATAATATTAACACAGCACACTTTTTGCGAATTTACTCTATGACTTCACCTGTCCTAAACTCCTTTCCTCCGTAATTGCCCCAAACACTCCTCCGAGACTTTCTGGGCCGGATTCTCTCTCTTGGCCTTGGGCGCCCATTCCTTTTCTTGGTGCCCCCGGGGCCTGACCTTGCCGGGCTCCGCCCGGCCCTGCGGGTAGGTGAGGGCAGGGGCGGGAATGGGCGGGGCGTGGGGGAGGGGGTTCGGCCGGGCTTGGTGACTACAGTGGCCCGCCGGATCGGACTTGGTTAACTACACTGGCCCGCCAGATCGTCCCACACCTGCCACCATCCTGTGGGCCAGCTGCCCCTGTGCCAGCCAGTAATGCTGCCGCTGCTGCTGCTACTGGTACCCGGACTCCTGCCCCGCACAGGTGAGTGAGGAATGGGCCCCTCGGAGGACCGAGGAGCTGCCGGGACTCCTTCAGTCCTCTCTCCTGGCCCAGGATTCCTGCTCCCCACCCCTCTGCAAGGACTCCAACTTACCAGCGCTTTCCAAGGTCCCAGGCAGGAGCTCTGCAGCCCGAGCCCTCCTTTCTCTGCCTCACGGACACGTTTCTCACCAGGTTTCTAAGAACCCTGTCCCCCAGCCCTCCTCAAGAGCTTCCACTCATTCACTCCTCCCAGGAACCCAAGTCTAGCCCAGTCCTTCCTTGGGGGGCTCAGGGAAGCTCAGTGTCCTCTTCAAACATCCCCTCCAATCACTGTATCCCTCTTCACTGACCAGACCCTCCCCATTTACCTTGCCTGGGGTCCAGTGAACTGACTGTTCACTCCACCTGCCCCTGGGGCATGAGAGGCTGGGAGGAGCATGGGAAAAAGAGACCCAGTGCTATCCCAGGTCAGGGAAGACCATAAGGCTACCTTCTCACCCATCCCTGGAGAGGTCCTCTCAGTGACTGCCTATTTCTGGGGTGTACAGACACACACTCACAGGGAAATACATAGATACCACATCATATACATACACACCCCCAGCCTAACCTGGACACTTAGGTGTACAGCTCATGGACAGGCTCACACACAGACATAAGCAAAGATACCCCAAGGAAAACACACACACACACACACACACACACACACACACACCCCCTCAGGTCCTGGAAGATAGGAAGCCTGGACAGCCGTGGCACTCCCAGCGAGGCTGCCGTGGGCAGACAGAACAAACAGACCCCAGAGTGACCTGCCCCACCTACACTGGCCGGGAGGGAGTGTTTTCCTTGGTTCCAAACCCACTGCTGGGCGTCTGCCCCATGCTTGGGTTCCCCATTGGGCTGTACCCAGGAGCTGAGATGCCAGAGTGTAGTTAGGTCATGGTGGGGGACCTCTGGGGACAGCTGTGAGGTATAGGATTAAGACTGGGGTCCTGTCAGGTATGCTTGAACTGGGGCTTGGTGGATCCAGAAGTCAAGGGACCTTTCCTGGAAGCCCACTGTGTGCCGGGGGAGCTGAAGCTGCCTATGGCAGAGATCTGTCCTTGAAGAGCTCCCGGGCTAGAAGGTCACTTCCATAAGCAGATAGCCGCACAGTGTGACAAGGACCCCTGTGGTCACCTGAGGGGAGGCAGATTCTAGCAGGTGAGCTGGGTGAGGATGGTGTGAAGGCATTTGCAGCACAGGATATATGTGATGGGAAATTTGACTGGAGGAGCAGGCGATGATGAGCAAGGTCCGTGTGGTGGGCATTGAGAGAGGACACTGGAGAGGAGGGAGGGATGGGCTTCTGCCAGGCCTCTGGGCTGCACTGAGGCCCCAGAGCTTTATCTGGGGGGTGGTGGAGCCACGGGAGGTTTGAGGCAGGGTGTGGGCAGCTGGGAGCAGCACTCGGCAAGTCCTGGGAGATCAAGGACTGGTCATCCAGAAAGGAAGGTGAAGTGTTGAACTCTAAACTTGTTTGTTTTACATTTTGTTTTATATTTAACTCCTCTCTATTTCCCCACATGCATATGCTACTTTCTCCACTGAGAAAAAAAATTGAATTTAATTTTGTTCAGTATTCTTCGAAAAAGTCAGTGTTATAAAAACTTGCTCTAGATAAAAAGACACAAAAGAGACACGATGACCACATATAATGCATGCATCTCTGTACTGGCAGCCCCAGAGCAGTGGAGAGCAGACTCCCCGGAACCAGGCAGGCCTGGGTGTGGGCTTCTGCTCTGAGGCTCACCAGCCCCGTGACCTGGGAAGGGTCCTTTCTCCTCTCTCAGTCTCACTGTCCCCATCTGTAAGTGGGATGACTGCTACCCACAAGATAAGGAGGCTATGCCATTGACCACAGATGATGCCTGGTGCAGAGTGAGGTTCAAGGGACTGCATCACCTGTTATTGCCCTGACTTGTTTTTGACCAAATGCCAGAGAGAATAGACTTATTGCCTTCACCAGAAGGAGGAGTTGCTCCGGGATTCTCTGATGCCCAGGTTACAGTGGGTTTGGAGATGCCTGGCTTTGAGGAGTGGCCTCTACCTGCTCAGTGCCCCTCAGCTCTGCCACCCTGGCAGACCTCCTGCCCCGGATGTTCCTGGGCAAGGAAGGATGAATGCTGGATTGGGAGTCAGAAGCCTGGGTCGGAGCCCCTAGTCAGCCAGGTTCTTGTTGGCATGTGACTGTGGGGCTCATCCTTACTGCCCACGCCTCCTCTTTCTCACCTGTGAAATGCGGGGTTTTCAGGTGCACCTACTGTGCACTGCTCTGCATCAGAGCCATGGCTGGGCTCGGGCTACAGGGCCTCCCTGTGTGGGAGGAAGCAGGGCCGGGGCAGTGACATAAGAGGAGATTGAGAGGCCCCTGAACCAGAGACTTGACAGAAGAGGTGGCGGTAGGGGCGGGGGAGTGCCAGGGGAGCAAGGAGGAAGCAGGGACAGGGAAGCCCCCACAGAGGAGCCCTCGTTGGTGGCAGGGACCCTATTTAGCTCATCTCTGATGTCCAGTACGCATCACAGGCAACTGGACAGACATTTGATGTCCAACTTGGACTCTGACTGTGTCTAGACTTGACAAGGGCAGGAGATTGGGGATCAGGACGTACCAGGAAGAGGGACCAGCCTATGCACAGGTTCAGTGGCGGGACCTTCCAGATGCTGTGGCTCTGTGTCTTGTTTTCTCTTTCATGGCTGCCTTGAGAATATTGGTGAAAATAATTAGAGCTTGTGATGTGCCAGGTGCTTTACATTTATGGTCGCATTTTATTTTATCAGGTGAGATACACTTATCCCCCTATTTTATAAATGAGGAAACAAGGCACAGAGAGCTTGAATAAGTTGTCCAAGGTCACACAGCTTGGAAGTAGGAGGAGCAGGATTCAAACCCAGGCAGTCATCTAGACTCTTCTCAGGCCAGTGACCTTCCCCAGGGCCCAGGGCCAAGGCAGACTTGACCTTTAGCCTCTAACCTTTGTTTCTCTCCAGCCTCCTTGAAGTCACATGTGCACCGGCGTGGACTGATAGAACTGGCAGAAACCATAAACTGCGTTGGCTCCCGCACCCCCCTAGCCTATGTTAGCTACGGCTGCTATTGTGGCCTGGGTGGCCATGGCCAGCCCCTGGATGCCATTGACTGGTGAGTTCATGCTTGGGCCAGGCTAAAAGGTCTCCCAGCCTCAGGGATAGTTAAGGCCTATGAGGAAATAGCACATGTTACTACCTTGCAGGCAGAGGGCCTCCTGGGTAACATGTCGACAAGGCCAAACCTTGGTGTCAGCTGCCCTCTTCAATCTGGCTATAGGATGATTACTTTGGCTAAAACAAATAAATAAATAACAAAGTTGATCAGACTTCAAGTGCACCAGGACCTGTTCTGAGAACACCTTTTTAATCCTCATAACAATCCCATTACAAAGATGAGAAAACTGAGGCACAGAAAGATTAAGTAACTTATCTGGACCACATAGAAAGTAAGGGGTGGGGACTGGGATTTGAACCTCAGCAGTCTTGCTGGCTTCATGGCCCTAATCAGTGCACTCTGCTACCATGTGAGAAGTGCCTGTTCTGTGCAAGGCTGTGAGCATTTATCTTTCCATGACTACTTCTCCTTTACCCTCATGGCTATCCTTGGAAACAGGCACAATGGCTAACCTGTTTCATGAAAGAGGACCTGAGACTCAGAGAGGCACTGCCACTTACACATTTCCACACTGGTAGGTAGCCGAGGGCAGAATTTGACTGTGTCTTTCCTAGCTTGGAGGATATGATTGTTATTAACAAGTCTTTACTCAGTCTTGTACCTTCAAGGCTCCTGCTGGCCACATCCTCCCACACTCTGGTTATCTGATTCCTGTATCTTTCCAGATTCAGATCAAGCATTAGCTCCTCTAAAAAGCCTTTCCTGAAGCCCTGGTGAGCATAGCACCGCCTCTGGCTTCCAGAATCCCCTCTCCTTACCACACATCCCAGCACTTCTCACTATGCACCAGCATCTGGTAGCTTGTTTGCCTCCCCCACCAGACTGGGGGCTCTTCAAGGGCAGAGCGGAATCGGGCTGACCTGTCCCTGCCAGACTCAGCTGAGGGCTCAACACAGAGCAGGGCTGGTGGCTGGATGGAGGTAATACCAGTAAATGAATGAATAATGGGCAAGATTTGGGACATTTGTGGGTGTTCCTCAGATAATTTTTCAACAGTAAATAATAATTATTGCCCTGGCTGGTGTAGCTCAGTGGATTGAGCATGGGTCTGCAAACCAAGGGGTTGCTGGTTCGATTCCCAGTTGGGGCATATGCCTGGGTTGCAGGCCAGGTCCCCAGTGGAGGACACGTGGGAGGCAGCCACACATTGATGTTTCTTTCCCTCTCTTTCTCCCTCCCTTCCCTTCTCTCTAAAAATAAATAAATAAAATCTAAAAACAAAACAAAACAAAATTCCTTAACTAAAATGATACAGAATAAAGATTAAACAAAAAAAGAAAATATTTCTTTAAAAAATAATTATTATTATTGTCAGTAAATAATAATATTAATGATAACAATAATAATTATTATTGAGATCCTATTATGTAGCAGGCCCTAGGCTGGATTGGCTGCTGGTGACACTGTGAGGAGCCAGACAGAAATGGTCCCACATCTTAGAGCTCTGGTCCTTAGGAAGACAGATGTTAATCTTACTAATGAGGGTCTCATTATGAACCTGCCTGAAGGAAAGGAACCTGGTTTTATGAAAGGGTGTAACAAGGACACCTTCATAGGCTGGGAGGTGGGGAGCCTGATGACATTCTGGGAATGGGGGCTGGGGCTTAGCCTGGGACTAAAAGAGGAAGAGTGGGTATGAAGTTGTCCCCAGAGGGACAGGCGGGAGGCAGCTTCACTCTAGCAACAGAGAGAAGACAGGTCCTGCTGGAGCTCAGAGATTCAGAGAGTGAAGCAGGCGGGGCCAGGCTCAAACATAGCTGGGATGGAGGGAGTGCAGGACATACCAGTGTCAGCAGAATTATTTCCCAAGATAGGATTCTCAGGGACAAAGTTCGGACCAGAAGATGCTCACCCGTAGCCCTGGCCTGGGAAGGTGGCCAGGAGACCAGCCCTGCCTCTCCCTACCAGCTGGTCTGCTTGTCTGCCATCCATAGGTGCTGTCATCAGCACGACTGCTGCTACTATCATGCCCGGCAGGAGGCTGGCTGCCAGGCCAAGCTGGAGCCCTACTTGTGGAAGTGCGTCGATCAGCGCATTGAGTGTGGTGAGTGCCCTGCAACACCCACAGTGACCTCCCTGAGAGTCCCTGGGATGTCCCGGTTATAATAACTCACCACTGCTTCCAACTCTCCATAGGCCACTCTTTGGATTTATCTAACGTCTTATCTTTAATACTAAGCACTTAAAAAGTAAACAAAGAAACCTATTTTTTTGCTGTTTGGACAAAAACTGAAAAAGATCAAAATGACACCAGATATAAACAACCTAAATGCCCATCAGATGGGCCTGGGTATATAAATCCATGGTGTATCCTCACGATGGAGGACTCTGCAGCCTGAAGAAAGGATAAGGTAATGAAGGACAAGGAAAGATGTTGACAGAAAAAGCAAACTGCAGAATAACATGTTCAATAAAGCACTATTGTGTTAAAGAAGAAAAGCTTGTAAATACTACCATGCTACTTTCCATGGCTAATGTAGATGGATGCAGAGGTCAGAAAAACATAAAGATACACTCTGAACTGAGGATGGCTGTTGTCATCTATCTCTAGGGACAGAATCGGGTTGAAGGGAACAATGGTAGAAGGCGATTTTATGTTCTTTGTAAGGTTTACGAATTTTACAAAGAGAATGTCTTCATGAGTTAATTGCGAATTGAAAGTTAAAAAGGAAAGGAATATACAGCCTCATATGATCTCTGCAAATTACTTTGACATACATCAAAACAAAATAAAATAAAAATCTGGCCAGATGACAGATGGCCAGATGACCTTTTGACAGATAGCATCTTATTAGTGGGGGTGATTAGTATATCTCGCCGTGGTGTTGATTTGCTTTTCCCTAATGACATTGAGCATCGTTTCATGTGCTTTTGGACATTTTTGTTTGTTCCTTTGTTTGTTTTTAATATATTTTATTGATTATGCTATTACAGTTGCCCCATTTCTCCCCCATCATTCCCCTCCACCTTGCACACCCCCTTCCACCCACATTCCCCCCCTTTACTTCATGTCCATGTGTCATAAGTTCTTTAGCTTCTACATTTCCCACAATATTCTTGCCCTCCCCCTGTCTATTTTCTACCCACCATCTATGCTACTTATTCTCTGTACCTTTTCCCCCTCTCTCCTCCTCCCATTCCCCTGTTGCTAACCCTCCATATGATCTCCATTTCTATTCCTGTTCTAGTTGTTGGCTTAGTTTGCTTTTGTTTTAGGTGTGTTTGTTAGTATCTGTGTGTTTGCTGTCTTTTTACTGTCCTATTTTTTATCTTCTTTTTCTTAGATAAGTCCCTTTAACATTTCATATAATAAGGGCTTGGTGATAATGAACTCCTTTAACTTGACCTTATCTGAGAAGCACTTTATCTGCTCTTCCATTCTAAATGACAGCTTCACTGGATAGAGCAATCTTGGGTGTAGGACCTTGCCTTTCATGACTTGGAATACTTCTTTCCAGCCCCTTCTTGCCTGTAAGGTCTCTTTTGAGAAATCAGCTGACAGTCTGATGGGAACTCCTTTGTAGGTGACTATCCCCTTATCCCTTGCTGCTTCTAGAATTCTCTCCTTCATTTGAATCTTGGCTAATGTAATTACAATGTACCTTGGCATGTTCCTCCTTGGGTCCAACTTCTTTGGGACTCTCTGAGCTTCCTAGACATCCTGGTAGTCTATTTCCTTTGCCAGATTGGGGAATTTCTCCTTTATTATTTGTTGAAATAAGTTTTCCACTTGTTGCTCTTCTTCTTCCCCTCTGGGACCCCTATAATTCAGATGTTGGAACGTTTAAAGATGTCCTGGAGGTTCCTAAGCCTCTCCTCATTTTTTTGAATTCTTGTTTCTTCATTCTTTTCTGTTTGGTTGTTTGTTTCTTTCTTCCTTCTGGTCCACTCCATTGATTTGAGTCCCAGTTTTCCTCTTATCACTATTGGTTCCCTGTGCTTTTCCTTCATTTCACTTATTGTAGCTTTCATTTGTTCATCTAATTTGTGAGCAAAATCAACCAATTCTGTGAGCATCCTGATCACCAGGCTTTGAACTGTGCATCTGATAGTTTAGCTATCTCTTCATTGCTTAGATGAATTAGCTCTGGAGCTTTGATCTGTTCTCCCATTTGAGCCATTTTTGGGTTTTGTTTTTTTTTTTGGGGGGGGGGTCTGGAGGCAGCTGAAATGTAGTGAGGGGCAGAGCCTTAGGTGTTCCCCAGGGTGGGGCAGCCCAGTTACTGGGTTGTAATGCTGTATGTGGGGGCAGGGTCCGAGAGGGAACAATGGCGCTTGGTCTGCTCTCTCTTGGATTCTAGTCCCCACCGCAGCCTCCCCTTCACCTGGATTATCTGTGCGCAAATGTGGGAACACCTGGTCAACCAGCTGCCTTGCACGGCCTCACTGGGTCTGCCCATTGCCACCCCGTGCCCGGGGTCTGCTAGCCACTGCTGCCTGTGCGCCTGGCTCCGCCAACCTCCACTTTTTTCTGTCCCAGCTCTGCCCCTCTTACCGGTCTGGATGAATGGTTGTTGGACTTCCATACAATTCAATTTTTCTATCAGTTCTGGTTGTTTTCTTCTTTCTAAATCTTTGTTGTCCTTAATTTTGGTTGTGTGAGGAGGCACAGTGTGTCCACCTACGCTTCCATCTTGGCCGGAAGTTTCTCACTGAGTTTTAAAATCTAACTCACCAAGGCTTCAAAACTACTGAAAAAGATTTATTTCTTTTTAAAAATTATACCTTATTGATTATGCTATTATAGTTGTCCTGATTTAAAAGATTTATTTCTTAATCCAGATGTCCATACTATTTTTTTCTTGATCAAGCAGCAGGTACTCCTCGGGGCAAGCCTGCTTTTGGACATTTTTATATTTTTGGAGAAATGTCTGTTCAGGTCTTTTGCTCATTTTTAAATTGGGTTATTTGTCATTTTCGTTGTTGAGTTACAAGAATTTTTATATAGTCTGGGTACTGCACCTTTATCAGATATGTGATTTACAAATATTTAAAAAAAATTTTTATGTACAAAAGTTGTAATTTTAATAAAGCCCAATTTTTCTGTTTTGTCTTTTCTTAATCATGTCTGTGGTGTCCTGTCTAAGAAGGCATTGCTAGATCCAAGGTCATGAAGATTTACCCCTGTTTCCTTCCGATGGTTTCATCATTTGAATTCTAGGTCATTGATCCACTTTGAGTTTATTTTATTTTATTTTTTTTAGTGAGAGGCAAATGGAGGGAGGAAGAGAGGGAGAGAAGCATCGATGTGAGAGAGGAACATCGGTCGGTTGCCTGTGACTGACTGAACCTGCCACCCAGGCGTGTGCCTGACCAGCAGTCGAACTGGCAATGTTTTGCATTGCGGGATGACACCCCACAAACTGGGCCATGCCAGCCAGGGCTTTCATATTCTTAAATTTTTTTAAATTGTGTTTTAGAGAGAGAGAGAATCATCGCTGTGTCGTTCCCCTAATTTATGCATTCATCTGTTGCTTCTTGTACGTGCCCTGACCAGAGACTGAACCTGCAACTATGGCATATTGGGATGATGCTCTAACCAACTGGGCCACCCAGCCAGGGCTGAGTTAACTCTTGTGCATGGCTTGTGGTAGGGGTCCAACTTCATTCTTTCGCATGTGAATATCCAGTTGTCCCAGTACCATTTGTTGAAGAAACTCCTCTTTGTCTTGTTGAAAGTCTGTTGGCCCTAGATGGATGACATTTCTGGCCCTCAGTTTCCTTACCTTGAAGATGGGTGTTTCAGAGATGGAAAAAAGGGGTTTGTAATGTGATAAACAGATTGGACAGGGGTTATTACTCTCTCCCATCTCTTCTCCTCCCTTCCTCATCCTGATCTGAACCTCTCTGTGACCCCACTACCTTCCACCAGAGAGAACTGAGGTTCTGGTGTAACTTTCCTCTAAAACTCTTTCTTCTGCAACTTGGTCTGTTCTGGAGGGAAGGAGACAATCATGAGTTATAAGAAGGATGTTCTTAAATATGCACAGATTCTCAGCCATATCTTCTTAGTATGACTTAGGAGCTGGCATAAGAGCGAAGCTGAACTAATACTGAAACATAATATTAATGTTTAGGACTGAAAGCGCCTCAGACATCGTCTTGTTCAGCCCTCTCATTTAGAGTTGGGCAAACTGAAGCTCAGGGAAAGAAGTGATTTGCCTAATGTGGTGGTGATGTGCCTACTGCTGGGTACATTCCCTGTCCCTAAGCTGCCCCCATCCGGTGTGGGTAGAGAGGGGTGAAATGGGTCTTGAATTGGAATCTGTTAAAGATCTCTCCCTTCTTCCCTTTAACTTGCATGTTCTGCTTTCCCTAGCCATGTGAAAATGGTGTTTGTCAAATATTTATTGGTGGAGTCTGTGCCTGTTTACAGAACTGCCCTCCCTGAACCAAATGAAGAGAACCAAAATATCTATTATGCATTTTTGGCTAAAAATATTCTCTTATTCTCTTTGGAGATATTCTGAACATAGTTGTTTATTTAATTACAGGTGTGGCCCATTTTCCATTTATGGGCCTCACTTAAATATATTTAAAAAATTTTAAGCCTATAATAATATTTACTGGCAGGCCTTTATTTTAAACTTAACCCTTGGGAGCTATTTTTCCTTTTAAGTTTTTATTATTCTTGAATAACATGATGCTGTTGGGTTCCTGAGGCTATGGAGCAGTGAGACCAAGTGTTGCTTTTGAAATAATCTTTCTTGCTCAGAGAGGAGGATGGGAACATAAGGGAGGTACAGCCACTGGGTCAGAAGACCCTGGGCTGGCATCCTTAGTCCACCCCTTGCCAGCTCCATGGTCTTGGACAAGTTACTAAATCCCTCTGAGCCTCACTTCACACATCTGTAAAATGGGAATAATAAAACTTAGATGCTGTGTTTGTGTGAGAGGCTTTTCTGTATTCTCCCAGTAAATATTGAGAATCTACTCTGTGCTAGCCTCCATGCTACGTTTTAGGTAAGACAGAGTCTAAAATGAGGAGAGTGGGAAATCGTGTCTTTACCAAGTACTTTTATAACTGCTATGTTGGAAAATAAAGCAGGTGAACCTGCTACAACATGGGTAAACCTTGAAAATGTGATACTAAGTGAAAGGAGCCAGACACAAAAGGCCATATAAGTGTAGGGTCCCAAGTATATGAAATATCCAGAATGGGCACATCAATAGGGACAAAAAACAAATTAGTGTTGACAGGGACACAGGAGAGGGCTAGTGGGGAGTGACACCTTAATGTATGCAAGGTCTCTTTTGGGGTGATAGAAATGTTTTAGTAGGATCAGATAGAGGTGATGATTACACAACTTCACGAATTTACTAAAATGGTAAATTTCATTATGGGAACTTTTCCTCAATTAAAAAAATGTAGGGATGCAGAGGGAGACTTATTAAAGATATCTTTGGATGGCAGCCTTTGCCCCTCTGTAGAAGGTAGTCTCAGCCAGGATGGAGAGGAGAGATGGATACGTGGTTATTGTCTACAACAAACTCTTATTCTCGAAGGAGCATCTTAAGACGTGGCTAAAGAAGGCAGAGAAATACAGGGAGAGCCAACACCGACAGAGTGCATGCTAAGTCTTTCCTGGGCACTTTACAGAGGCTTCCCAAGAACCCCGCAAAGTGAATAATGCCCCAAAATGAAGACTTGAGTCATTTAGGTAAGATCATACAGCTAGAAGTAGCAGAGCAGGCATTCTTAAAAAAGGCCTGGGTGGTTCCTTACTGCTTATCTAAATGGATCCTCAAATGAAATAGTGTACTACTGATGAAAAAGAGAAGCCAAAAATTCATGTGGACTTTGGACTCTGCTTCTGAAATCACGTCTCTGACAACTTCAATTTCCTTCTCTGCAAAATGGGGCCAACATCACCTTCCTCCTGGAGTTGCCAGGACTATGATCACTGGTGAACTGTCAAATATCACACAGAAGCAATGTGCGACCCTTCCTGCCAACAGTGTTGCTGGCTTCCCTCATGTTTATCTGCGACTCTCTGCTCTAATCTCAGTTTTCCCATTTCTTTCAGAACCAACAGAGGACAAATGCCAAGAACTCTTATGCAAGTGTGACCAGGAGATTGCTTACTGCTTAGCCCAAACTGAGTACAATTTAAAGTACCTCTTCTTTCCACGTTTCTTATGTAGGCAGGGCCCACTCAAGTGTGACTGACTAGCTTGACTTGAAATGTTCTTTTGCATAAAAAATAAAACTCCTTTTCACTAATCAATAGCCATATTCAGTTATTTGCACGAACTGAGTTAAAGCTGTAACCTATGTTTGCTTTCCCTCTCCGTCCTGGAACTTGGTGCTGGAGCCTGTTTGGTTTCCAGTTTGATTAAGGTCAAAATCCCATGTCTATTTATAAAACTATAACTGTGTTTATGACTGTATTGGGTTTGGTACCATTTTTGAGGTTCAACCTGTATGAAAAGGCTGAGCTTGTCTTCTAACCTACCCTTGGTGAACAAACACCTGCTAAGTGCCTGGCCTTGTTCTAGGTACTGGGTTGAGGCAATAAACAAGACAACCACATGACACCCTTGTGAAGTTCAAGTCTAGTAGTTGTTAGCTTAAGAAAGAGTATTCTAAAAAGAAAAAGAAAAAAGTATTCTTCCCCATCCTACTCCACCTTTAATAGTGAAAAAAATTTTCCTGATTACAAAAGTATTATATACTCATGCTTTAAAAAAGGGCACATACAAACAAAAAGGAGGGAAAAAAAACTACTCCAATTCCAACAATCCAAAATAACCACTTTTAGCTTCTTAGGGTGCTGTTCTTCAGTCCTTTCTGTAATTTTTATTTTACTTACTCACTTTTAGAGAGAAACAGCATTTTGAATTGGTTTCCTCTCACACGTGCCCCCAACTAGGGACTGGCCTCAACCCAGACATGTGCCCTGACTGGGAATTGAACAGGTAACCTTTTGCTTTGCAAGATGACACCCCAATGAGTCACACCAGTCAGGGCATTTTCCATAATTTTTAAAAATGTAGTTGAGTCTCTCATTTTATGACTTTTGTAAGCTCTTCTGTTATTAAAAATTCCTGGAAAGCTCCATTTTTTAAAAAAATATTTTGCTTCTTTATTTTTAGAGGGGCAGGGAGGGAGAAAGAGAGGGAGAGAAACATCAACATGTGGGTGCCTCTCACATGGCCCCCACTGGGGACCTGGCCCACAACCCAGGCATGTGCGCTGACTGGGAATCGAACCGCGACCCTTTGGTTCACAGCCCACGCTCAATCCACTGAGCCACACCACCCAGGGTGAAAGCTCCATTTTAAATAGCTACATTAGATACCATTTTGTAAACTGCTAACTTTAGAATATTAGTGATATTTCTCCTATTTTGATAAATTATTCATGTGTTGGTGATACTTCTGAATAAATCTTTGCCATTCCCTACTGCTCCTTTTCATTATTCCTTAACTCAGATTTGCAGAAATAGAATTCTTACATCGAAGGGTCTGAATATTTTAAATAGACACCCTCTTTTGATGCATGTAGCCTGCTGTGATTAGGAGGGTCCAAGGGAAGTGAGGTGCCTGTCCCTCCGACTGGCAGTAGAATGAAAGTCCAGCTCAGCCCATTTGCTCTTGGCCAGGTCTCCTTTGCTCTCTTCCCCTGAGCAGATGTGGGTATCACTCCTCTTTGCAGCAGGATGTGGGGAGGGGGGTGGGAGACATTGGACTGGGAGTCTGGCAACCTGTGGTCCAGCCTGGGCCCAGCTCCACCAGCGCCACTAAGCCTCCACCTCTTTATCTGGAAAGAAGAATAGTAATTCCACAAGGTAGGAGACCAGGGGTGTGTGTATATTACGGTGCCCCCAAACCTGTAATGCAGTGTTTCTGGCAGATCGAGTGTCACACAGGTAAAGTCAGGCAGCCCTGGGGCCTGACAGCAAACACCTGAGGGAGAAAAACATTCTCCTTTCACTTAAGATACCTTAGGGTGGCTCCTTGGCTCAACGCTCCCATCAGGCAGGGAGGCAGGGGGACTTCAGCAGGACTAGGAGGTCGTATTGAGCAATTCTGACTTTCATCATGTTTTCTAAATATTTTTCTCTAGAAGTTTTGTCTTTATTAAAGATCTTTATTTTTATTTCAAGTAATTTCTTCAAACTTTCAGGTGCAAAGTTTGAGTGAAGTCTTCAAAGATACAAAGGATTAATGAATGGTTCATGGAGTCACAAAAAAACACTTTGGATGCAAGCTTATCTCTGAGGGCCCATCTTCAGATGGATCCCATTTCACATCTGTTGATTTCAAACCAGAAGGAAGAGGCATAGTTCATCTCATTCACATTTACAATTACAGCAATTGGTGTAATTATACTTGCTGTTTTATACATAAGAACAAGCAGATAAAAAATATACAGTGTGAGGTCAATGTATAAAATGTTTCATTGAACAAAAGGACTATCCTGGATTTTACAGATTAAATTCTTAAAAACAAACAAAGCACCCCCCAAAAAAAATTTTTTTTTAAGTAGCATTGAGGCAGCTCAGCCTGGTGTGAATTATTCTCCGTTAATATCCTGACATCCCACTCAATCCCCCTCCCACCCACCAAGAACGGGATCCAAACTTTCAATGACCAGAAGTTGGAAACAGGTTAAGTCTAACCATCATTCTAGTCTCAAACCAAATCCTTCTGAGGGTTAACTCTTCAACTTCCTAGCAACTCATTTTCAGTAAGAATTGTCTATTGGAGTTTGGGTTTTCTTCTGTATTTTTTATGTGCAACTGTCTATGCCTATGACAAAATCTCTCATTTTCCTACACTAGACTTAAGAGGACAGGCCTGGTGCCAACGAGCCTGGTTGGGCTCAGTCTCAGGACCCCAACCCGCCCTGGCAGCTTCTGTTAGTCACTGAGGTGAGGGCACGCAGGACCACTGATGCGGCAGCCTTCTGGTGGCGCCCACACCACATCTTCTGAGAACCCTGGGTCCTTGCAAGCTGTAGTGGACTGGGTCTCCTAAGTTCCTGTGAGCAAGGCGGCTGGCTAGGTGCGAGGTGCTACTGCTGTGTCGGCCCAGCTCTGGGACGTTAGTCCCTGCTGCCACAGTGGCACAGGCAGAGGGAGAGAGGACCTGGTTACAGTCTTTGACAGAGAAAGCAGCACCTTGTTTACTAGGGAGAGGAAACAGGAAGTCAGTTCTCACTTCACTGCCCCTTCACTTAAGCATCAAAGCTCAGCTGCTAGGGAGGCTCCAAGAGTCCCTCAGCCTGAGCAGTGCCACTCACAACACTTGGGTCTCCAGCCGTCGGACTTCCTTGACCACAAGATCAATGTTAATAATTGGGTTAAAGTACAGGGCCCAGTAAAATAAACAGTTGCAAACAAACTGAGGAATGAGGGGCCAGAACATGGCCACAAAAAGCCCCTGTGTTGAGACTTTCCAAAAATGGCTCCACATCCTCTGAGGCACAGTCCTGAAAGAAGAAGAAAAGCATTTGAGAGGTGGCATAGTGATGGTGATCCTAGTGATGACACCAAAGTGCCCGGCCTCTGGGCCATTTCCCAGGTCGCCTGTGCTGTGAAGACCTTGTTTTCTGTCCCTGAGACGTGCCTTTGCCTAACCAATCATCTTCCACTCCCAGGATGCAGCCTACACAGTGCTGCCTCAGGGCTCCATCCGCGCCAGGTGAGGCATCCCCGTTACAGCCCCAGCCCCAGCTGCTCCACCACTGTGTCACAGTTGTATACATTTAACATACGTATTTTCTCCGCAAGGCAGTAGGCCTTCCGAGTCCAGACGGTCTGTCTTTTTTATCAAAAGATCTGCAGTGCCCAGAATTGAGCCAGAGACACTTTAGGGGCTCAATTAACTGTGCATGAAGAAATTAGTTCACTGAATTGAAATAAATGAGGGAGATTCTTATCAGGTTCTCAGAACTATTTTAAGGCTGCTCCTGATTGACAAAGTCAAGAACCCTTTGAGTTACAGGATGCTTCAGGCTTCAAGGATACTAGTGAGGTGATGTGTTACTTTTGTGTGCCAAGCAGCCATCCTATTTCTTCTGGAAACACTTCTGAGTTTTCCTTTGGGGTGCCTCTTTCCCCTATTCTTTTCCATGTGGTCTGAGTGGGGCTGGAGTTGGCCCCTGGTTGGGGGATGAGTGCATGCCTTGAGCCTGAACAACAAGAGCCCCAAAAGAGGGTCATACAGGTAAATTCAATTAGCATATCCCTGCACCAAGTGTTGGGTTCAGGTGAGCATGTGACCCAGGCTGGGCCAATCAGAGCAAAGGCATGTGAGCTTGAGACTTCCCTAAGTAGTACAGGGAAAGAAGTGCTCTTTCACAAGCATTACTAAGCTGCTCGGACCTACGGACCTACCTACTTCTGGAGTGACCACAGCCCCCCCATGAAGAGAGCTGCCTGAGGCTGAACAACGCAGCAAAGAGCAGAGCTGCGAGTGGGAGACAAAGAGTCAGTCCCAACGACGGCATGTGGGTCTCTGAGTCCAGCCACGCAGGATGCCTTAACTGGGCATTTTTCTTTTTAGGAAAGCCAATTTAGGTTGGTTTCTGTCACTTGCAACCAAGCGCCCTAACTTTGAGGCTGTCTAGTCCAATTCTCATTTAACACATTCAGAGAAATTGTTACTCTTCCAGTTGGTGGTGGAGCAAGATTAGAACTCTTGTCTATAGAATTCCTCATCAGACCTCTATGCTCTATCACAATGCTGTTTTCCATAAAATACCCTCATTTCTCACTTGTTTATTCCCTAATTATTAAAGTTCTTCAGGCACACCCTCTACCCCCAGGGATTACATGGTAGATTATGTAGGAATAAGATACATGGAGAAACACTTTAATAATGAGCACCATGAAAACCTCCCTACCGTACAAATACAAGGCAATTTTTCCTATTTGCTGCTTAAGTAGGTGTTTCTAAACCAGAGGACAAGGAGTCTTCATGTCTGAGTAATACTTCAAAGACATCTTTTCTAGTCCCTGTTGCCCCAGCCATCTCCAACACAAAAACACACTTACTTCAGCTCACTTCTTGACCAGATTCTCCAAAAGGAGAATAATTCCAGAACTGAGAGTAACATGGCATTGACAATGAGGAACCGTGACGTCCAATAATGGACTTCCAACCAGTCCCAAGCAAATTCAGCAATCAGCTGGTAAGGAAGGAAGGAGTATTTGACAAGAAATTCTCTCCACTGCTTCCATGTGGGCTCTCTAAGATCCTTTAAAAAAAACATACAAACAAATAAAAAATGGACATACAAATTACGAGGACTGAATTTTACATGAAATATAGTATTGTGGTTATCCCAGTAAGTTTTACATTTATTAAAACAACTCCCCCACAAACAATCTAAAATGAAATTTCCATCCATCAACTCACCTTGTAATAATCTTACATTGGCTATATGTTACCAAAGAGGCTGAACTGAGAGATGCTTGTTACATAATTGTGGAAGTTCAGAAGTAAAAATCTAAGCATGAGTCATAAAAAGTGGGGTTGAAATGAACTGAAATTGACTAGTTTAAAAAATTCTTCCCCACTGTGTGTGTAGCTCAGTTTCCTAAACTCAACATCTTAGCTGTGGTAGAATGATAACAGGTCATAGAAAAATTAAACACAAACACTGAAAAAATAATTCTTGTGAAAAAATTATTAACAAAAGTGAACAACTTATAGGCATCCAGAAGCTAATGGAAGCTCAGCAAGACTGTGTACGATGTAGCAGACACTGAGTATTCCAAGAAACAGGGGAGCCTGATAAGCTGGCAGGGGTGTTGGGGCTTGTTAAAATGGCAAGGTCAGGTGGGCCTGTGCTCCCAGTCCAGCAACAGCAGGTGATGGCTGGGAAGTGGGGAATGAGAGGGACACTGTGCAAAGGGGCTAATCAGCAGGCTTTAAACTACTTCCAAGGCTGAAGTCAAATAGGCAGGTACTTGACTGAAGTGTCTAAAAAAGGTTATTTGAAGATTTAGGAATTCTATTTCAACATTTATAGGTATGGGTCATATATGACAACTCCTATATCTATGTGACTTTTTGAAATAAACAGATCAAAGGGACTGCCCCAAGAGCAGCAATGCAAAGGACAATGTACCCTCAAATGACCAACTAGACACAGAAATCACCTGGAGTCAGTGGGATCCACCAATAACTATGCAGGATCCGTGGGTCAAACTAAAGAAACAAGAGCCATGGTGGGTAACCATCTTAGGTGATGTGAGGACCCCCATCAATGAGCTAGACAACGGCTTACTGTTCTGAGGTCAATAGGACAGGCACTACCTCTGCCTTGTAGGGTAAGGCAAGAAATCATCCTTTGGGGGTCCTATTGAGAGACAGATTACCAAGCTGGCAGACTCATAAATCTAACTCTTGGATAATCAGGACCTATCCTATCTTTTACAACAGAAGCAATGCTGGTTTTTTTCCCCCCTCTAAATATTTCAAGTCCAGAGGGCAACACCTCCTGCTATGCAATGCTGGAAACAAACAGGCTTCTGGGAGTGAAGAAGTTCCTTCTTATTTTCTTTTGTAGGGGCTCTCCTTGCAAAATCCAAATGCAAGCTGGCTATTGTTTGCTCTTCCATGACAGGCTACAGCCATGTCTCTAGTTCCATACCACACTGAGAAATGGTAGAATAATTTCATTTAAGGCACTTTGCAGACCTACCAGAAGCTTGGTGATGATGTCTTCCCCAGAGCTGTCTTCCTGCAGAGGGCAGATGGTGTGGATGAAGGGCAGGAAGGTGTCTGTGTAGTCAAACAGGTAGAGGTACAGCAGACCGAGTCTGGGGGAGCTCTTGAGGGCATACAGCAGGAACAGGGACCTGCCTGGGTTCACAGCCTGCAGGGGATGAGATGGACTCAAGGTCATGTTACCACCATGGTGGCCAGCTCCCACCAATGTAACATCTGCAACCTCACACCCTCTGCCATCAGCCTTTTTTGGTGTGGTTTGCATAAACAAGGAATGAGTGAATAGCAACAAGAGGCTACATGGCCAATCCTGAGGCTACATTATATAAAGTTCCAGTCTCTCCACAGCTGGGGAGAGAAGGGGTGATGGGAAGAGTACTCTGAAGCACTGCTAATAGAACACAACCTTTTTGGAAAGCAACTTTGCAAAATGTATCAGTCTTAAAAATGTATAATCTGAAGTGCAGAAGGCTTTATGCACAAAATGTTTGGTGTTGCATTGTGTATGATAGAGGAAATGTAAAATCTGCAACTTAAGTAATGATGTTATAGTAGATATTGAGCGATTGAAAAATGAATATAAGAAGTTTGAGATGATGGTAATGATATGTTAAGTTAAAAAAGGATTATAAACATTTTGTGCCTTTTTCTTCATATTATTGAGTGTCTTTATCCTTAACAAAAGTAAAAAAAAAAAATGCCTTCTGGTTAATTTTACATTTCTTTAATTACGAGTGAGCATTTTCCTCCCTGTAAACTTACTGGTTATTTACAGTTTTTAAAAATTTTTCTCCATGATGTCTTCTTTAGAGCCTCAGTCAGAATATTCCAGACACTCTACACCAAATTGAAAAATAGAATATTTGTTTTATAGTACAGTATTTGCAAAGTCCTCTCTGTGAAGGAGAACCCATTGGTGCAGTTGTACTGAAGAACAATCTACCAACATCTAGTGAAGATGTACATGACTTATACCCTAGTAACCTTTTTCCTCAGTACGCCATAAAGAAACTCTTGTATATGAGCATAAGATCTTCCAAAAAATGTCCACAGCAGCAGTTTCTAAGAGCAGAGATAGAAACAATCTCAGTATTCATCAACAGGAGAATGCATAAATTGTTACCTAGTTGTGCAGGGTACACTGCGCACAAGAGGAAACGAGTGAATGAGAGCCACAGAGATAGACACTACTGGCAGAAGGACAGGCTCAGTTCATGCCTCGAACATTAAGGTTGAGAACCTGCAGGAAAATGCTCCCAGTACTTGCAGACACGTAATACAAGCAGGAAAACATGCCTGGAAAAGAGGTGCAGCTGGCTGCAGGAGTGTGGGACCTACAGGGTAGGTGGGGAGGCAGGGCTTCAATCATGGCTGTCATGTTTTCTTAAGTAGTGGGTGTGCAGGTGATTGTTGTTCTCTATATTTTTTTTCTATTAAAAAAAAATAAAGAGTTCACCTTATATTCCCAGAGATTTTGGGGGGGCTTCACGCCTAGGGCTTTGACACGCTCTAATTCCATGAGGATGGCTCTTCTGTGGCTGCTGTTTTCTATGGTATATGGCGCCCTTGAAAATTCTTCCTCTGTCAAAGTTAAAAGCAACCTGTGGTGGGAAGGGAACAGAACTCTTCTGAGGTTATGGACCAGAAGCAAACTTTCCAAAGAGTTCCATCTTATCAACACAAATACTTCAGCCTTGAGGTAAGGTAATTACTGTAATATAAAATATGATTTCTTAAATTTTTTTTATTTTTAGAGAGAGGGGAAGTGGAGAAGAGAGGGACAGAAACATTCATGTATGAGAGAAACATCTATCAGCTGTCTCTCACACATGCCCCAATCAGGGACTTAGCCCACAGCCTAGGCATATACTCCGACCAGGAACTGGAGTGGTGACCTTTTGCCTTGTAGCATGACATCCAGCCAACTGAGCCACTCAGGCCATGGCTGAAATACTATTAATAATAGCAAACAACTGCTTACTGTTTGCCACTCGCTATCTGAAAATACTTTCATAAATCATCACTGACCTATTTAACAATTCTGTAGGGTAGGTGCCCTTATGCTCATTTTGTGGATGAGAAAACTGGCTCAGAGAAATAAAGTGACTTTACTCAAGGCATACTCAGGGCTGCTTTGCTCCTTACCTTTGATCTTTCAGCTATGCACTCTGACCTCTCACACACATTTTTAAAAAAAGATTTTGTTTATTTTTAGAGAGGGGGAGAGAGGGAGAAAGAGAGGGAAAGAAACATCAACGGGTGGTTGCCTCTCGCACGTCCCCCTCCATTGGGGACCTGGCCTGCAACCCAGGCATGTGCCCTGACTGGGAATCGAATTGGTGACCCTTCAGTTCGCAGGCTGGCACTCAATCCACTGAGCCACACCAGCCAGGGCACATTTCTGTTTTGTTACAAATTTAATCCTTATTGTAATTTTTTTACATTACTTTTTAGTCCCTTTATATCCCCCACCCCTCAACACATTTCTGTTTTTTAAAGTGTGTGTGCGTGTGTGTACAGGAAAAATGTTGGAAAGAAAGCCAGTAAAACATTATGACATTAGTAGCAGTTTCTTTGGGGTAATTATTTAATAAAAATAATTGTAGATCTCTCATCTGTTCTCTTTCACCAGAAAACACAAATCTGGCTCTGGCCAGGTAGCTCAGTTGGTTAGAGCATCATCCCAGTACACCAATGTTGCAGTTGAATCCCAGTCAGGGCATCACCAATGAGTGCATAAATAAGTAGAACAATAAATTGATGTTTCTCTCTCTAAAAATCAATTTAAAAAATAACCTCAAAAAACAAAAGAGAGAAAACACAAATCCACTTGCAGTGATTCATCACAAGAAGCACCCCTGTGCGCTGGCCGATGAGATCACTATAATCACTGTTGGAGGAATGTGCCCTGATGTCCTGTTGTGAGTGATTCGGTCAGTTACTTAGGTGGTAAAGGCTTTCTTATTCCCTCTGATCCAGCAATTCCAGTTTTATGAATCTACCCTCCAGAAAAATGGCAGTTATACAAAGATATCTTTTATTATCTAGGTAGAGAATATTTTTTAAAACCACAGTTCTGAGCTGTGGAAGGGAACACGATAATTTTTACAAAACAAAGCAAACAAAAAACGAAACAAAAAACCCCCCAATTACAGTGGGAGCACTCTAGTTTCCACAAAGGACAGTCAAACAGTGGAAGCTCGGTACAGCGGGGGGGAAAGTGACTGGGGTGGGAGGCGGGACAGTGAGTGGACTTCAAGTCTGAAACAAGCAGCTTTGAGGGTGTGGTGTTCTAAGTAACATCCCTACTCGGTCCCTCCAAGGGAAGGAGGAGCCCCAATACAGATGGACAGTGCTCTAGAATGGGCAGGGGTTTGTTGATGGGCAGAAGCAGGCCTCTTAGAGCCCAGAGATTGACGAGTTCCTTATGTTAATGAGTTCCTCCAAGTACTTGCTACAATGTTGTATGAAGCTGCCTAAAACAGGAAAAGGAAACAACCCAAATATGTTTTGGTAGAGATCAATTGGATAGACTCCAACAGATGATAGCAGTGGTTTTCCCTGAAGAGTAAGAGTCCAAGGTATTTCATCCAATATCCTGTAGCTCTGTGTTGTTATTTTTAAATAAATAAATATGTGCTAGTTTTATAAGAAAGCAACAAATTAAAATTTGAGTGACATAATATGGTACAGCCACTTTGGAAAACAGTTTGACAGTTCCTCAAAAAGTTAAACATAGAGTTACCATATGACCCAGCAATTCCACTCCAAGAGAGTGCTGAAATATATGCCCACACAAAAACTTGTACACAAATGATCATTGTAGCATTGTTCATCATAGCTCCAGCCTGGAATCAACCCAAATGCCCATCAACTGAAGAATGGATAAATAAACTGTGGTATGGCCACAAGATGGAATATTATTCAGCCATAAAAATGAAACACTGCCACATGCTGCAACTTGCATGAACCCTGAAAATATGATGCTAAGTAAAAAGGCCAGAAAGACAAGGCCATGTGTTGCATGACACCATTAATGAAATACTCTGAACAGGCAAAACCACAGAGGCAGAAAGTAGAATGGTGGTCCATGGGGCGGAGTGAGGGGAAAACAAGGATGGACTGCAACAAGGATGGACCACTAAAGAGTAAGAGTTTCATTTGTGGGTGATGAAAATGTTCTAAAACTCAACTGTGGTAATGTCAGCACATATCTGTGAATATATTAAAAACCATTGATTGTACACTTTAAATGGTGAATATTCTGCTATGTAAGTATTATCTCAATAAAGCTATTTTAAAAAATGTCAGTAACGTGTCAAAGCTTTTGCTCCTCACCTTCCATTTACTCTTTCAGATAAAAACCTGTCCCTGTAGAGAGAGGCCCAAGGGCCCAGCTGCTCCAGCCAGAGGACGACTTCTTCTGCTGTCCACTTGGCCACAGCCTTGTGGACCAGGAGGTCATGCTCAGATTCCCTGCTGCTCCAGTGATACACGAGCAGGACCACCTGGGGAGAAGTGACAGGGATCTTAAGACACAGACAAGTCAGAGATGCCAGTTTCCAAATATGTGAATATGAGGCAGGAAAGGGAAGAGGCTAAGCTCTCAGGGAATGATGCCAAGTCTGTACACAGAAGCAGGGCAATGCCACCGCGAGAGAACAGGAAGGCACGACCCTCGGGAGGCACAGCTCCTGGCAGGCTCATCTGTCTGATGATCGCTGGGCTGTGAGGGAACAGAGACAGCAGCAGGACTCGTCACAGGGCACCTGGGCGCACTGCTCCCAAGACCCCATCGACCTGGCCAACCTAACTAACTAACTCATGTCTCTTTTCTACTGAAAAAGGTGTAACATTTAGATTTCTTTTGCATGGAACTTTAGAAAAAGGAAACAGTCTTTATTTACACTGGAAGTTAGTGAAGTGGTGTGCTCAAGACTCTATCATCAAGGCAGACATTGTCTCAAATTCCAGTTCTATCACCTACTTCATCTCTGAAATGGGAAAAATAATGGTCCCTATTGCACAGGCTATGAGGAAGATGAAATGAGATAAAGCTAACATTCACTGGGCTCTGATAATTACGTTGTCTACTTTGAGTAAGCGATGTCCCCAAAGAATCACACAGCCTAGCAGATTTCAATGCATGCACTGAATTACCACATGCAGTGATGTCATCAATCATTTAGCTGTATTTGAACAGAACTGATTTCAATAGAAGCCATGGGAGGGTGGGGGACAGAGAAAAAGCGATAAACTTACTGCCACACCAGTTAAAGCTGTGAGCACTCCTGAAAAGAATCCCCCTCCTCTCTGCTGATTCACTCGGCCTGTGTTAGGAGCTAAAGGAATCTGATCATTCCCATATTTCTGAAAGGCTGCGAGACTCTGGACTATGTCATTATTCTGCTGAATGTCTTCAAATCGCATTCTAATGGCATCAGGAAATAATTTTTCAATAGCATCCCTATGGAGAACAGAAAAAAATCACAAGACAGATCTTTTATTAAATACACTTATAATGTTTAAAAGCCAAAATAAAACTGTGAATATTTAATAATATGCAAGTACTCTAGTACTTTGGAAACAGCAAAAATTGGCAATGACCTACATGTCCACTGTTCGGAAAACAGTTCATTAAAACATGGTATATCATACAATGGAATACTACGTAGTTTTAAAAGTGAACTTACTGGATATCATTGTTTATCAAGATGGGTAAATTTAAGACAATGAATGAAAACAGTGAACTTTAGAACTATACAGACAGAATACCACTGATGAGAAAATGTCTGCATTTCCTATTGGCACATATGTAAATAAAAATATTTTTAAAAATCCGAAAGAAATCACAACTAAGTCAAAACAAGTTACTCTGGGAAAAAGGAAGGGAGGGTAAGTTGGGGGAGGGGTCAAAAAGATCTTTAGCTTTATCAGAAATGCTCTAATATATTTTTAAACATATATGTATTGCTTAGGTTATTAAGAATTCATTCAGAAAAAAAGTGAAGTTCAGTAGTAAGTGAAGAGACCAACGATCAGGTCATACTATAAGGTTCTTTTCATCCTCAATTACACACAATCAGAAAACTCTCCTTCAATTTAAGATTAACCTTCAGGTGAAAAGAGGCTGCCAGGTAAAAGCAACTTGTTTGTAAATACATCTCCTGTGAAAATGAGAATGTGTTAATTTTTCATGGAACTTTTGGTATTCTGTTGATATCAAGATGACTGAAGAAGAGACAAGGAATTTAGCCTCAAAGATCTCACAATAAGCAATATCCCCAAAGAACTTTAAATATTATGAACATTATGAATGGAATAACTGCTAACTGAAAGGTCTTGGCATTTGCTGTGTGATGCTATACATGAGAGCCTACCTCGGTTAATGTAATAGCTGGTACAGAGTTTAGTCAAAGACTAAAAATCAGCCTCAAACCAGTTATTCAGAATTGTACACTTACACCATTTTTACCATTAGACATAGGGTGTTCTCAGTGAATACAAATCGATTAAAAGGTATTATATAACAAAGGATTACAAACAATGGTCTGATAACTAGAATTTCTTTCATTTATTTATAATAAATAATAAACAAATCACAGTCACCTATGAAGAAGGGAATCTGGATTTTCAGGTCCTTGAGCTCCCTGATTCACATCCAGCAGATCCAGAATGACCATGGTGGAGGTCAGCTCTGTGCCTCTGACCTTTTCAAACATGGCTGCACCATTAAGACAAACCACATCGAACAAGCTGTATGTGCTACCATTACGGACGGAGCATACCTGAGGAGAATATTGACTTTGGGGAAACCTTCCCATTTTTCTCTGCATTCTGGACACTCTGTTTTCTTTGAAGAGGCCCACCATAAAGCCAGGCAGTGCCGGCAGAAGCTATGCCCACAGTTCAAGGTAGTGGGGTTAATCAGGATGTCGTAACAGCAGTGGCAAGAAAATTCGCTAACAGAAATCTGAGGGCTGGTGCTCTTGAGAGGGTCATCTTTCTCAAGGGTCATCGCGTTCGGATCATCTTGCTGAGACTCCTCCATCTCTTAGCAAATTCTGGGATCCACGGGCACAGAAAATTTCAGACTTAGAAAACTGCTGCAAAGCATCATTAAATCTAGAAAAAGAGAGATAGCAACAGAAACAGGACAAGATTATTGCCATTCAATTAAAGCTGATTTTTAAATGTGACAAATTTGATTTCTAAAAATTTACATTCCAAAAAGCAGATAGGCATCATTGAATTTCTTTCTGGCCTATTTGTCTTACTTTCAAAAATTAGGTAAAGCAAAATAATGTAGTGGAAATTTCAACAGACTTGAGAGGTGGTGTAGAGATTTCTAGGTCCTACTCTTTCACTAACTTCTTTTGAAAATGTAATTTCTCTAGCCTCGATTTCTCAATTAAAATCCTTTCAGCATGTCTGACTTTAAATAAACTAGCTTCTTGGTCCAGTAAAATGTCTGGAGTTGGCAATAATAAATACATTTCATGTAAATAACACATTCTGCCCAAGCAAATCTTCTTTCCCATTAGGTAATTATTTGTGTTATAAACATTTCATTTCAGAGGC
Source organism: Glossophaga mutica (assembly GCA_039655065.1). Lineage (NCBI taxonomy): Eukaryota > Metazoa > Chordata > Mammalia > Chiroptera > Phyllostomidae > Glossophaga > Glossophaga mutica. Next base: position 103,416,448 of record CM077305.1, read on the forward strand.
TCCTACAAGAGCAGTTCCAGTAAGTGAGCAAAGCCTTGTTTTTGAGGTACCCTGTGTCAGATCAACCTGCATGGCTCAGTATAACTTTTGCCCCCAAATCAACCCAAACATGCATATGATGCTCTCTAGATCAGGCCAATGTGGTGCCAGGGAAACATGCTAATGTCTCTAATATGCAAATAGCAAAGGACGACCATTCTCTTCTCATTCTCGTCTGGGTCTTGGGACATTTTTTTTGAAGATGTAGTATAATGGCGAATACCATGGAGTAAGAATCTCAACTCTCCTACTCATTAGCTCTGTGACTATGCATAAGTTACTCGAGCTCTCTGAGCCTTTTTCTCAATGGTGAAATGGTGAAAACAGTACAAAAACTTTCAAGACTTCCTTTGAGGATTAGAGACAGTGAGAGTAAAGTGGCTAGGGTGGTATGGCATAAGCAGGGGCTAAAGAGATGATTATTGGACTTCCAGCCAAGATGGAGGTATAGGCAGATACACTTTGCCTCCTTGCACAACCGAAAAGACAACAAGAAATTTAGCTCTGGCTGGTGTAGCTCAGTGGATTGAGCGTGGGCCTACAAATGAAAGTGCTGCTGGTTCGATTCCAAATCAGGGCACATGCCTGGGCTGCAGGCCATGTCCCCAGCAGGGGGTGCAGGAGAAGCAAGCACACATGGATGTTTCACTCTCCCTCTTTCTCCTTCCCTTCACCTCTCTCTAAAAATAAATAAATAAAATCTTTAAAAATAAAATAAAATAAAATAACCAGAGCTGCCAGAAAATTGAACTGTGTGGAAGTCCAATAACCAAGGAGTTAAAGACGTTCATTCAGACTGGTAGGAGGGGCGGAGACAGGCAGCTGGGGCAGAGAGGACAAGCACAGCAAGGAGGCGGCTGGAGGACCGAGTGGTCTCACATTTGCATGCAGATAAACTGGGAGGAACAACTGGGGAGTGAGAAACCACGCAATCCAGGGTTCCAGTGTGGGAAAATAAAGCCTCAAAACTTCTGGCTGTAAAAACTTGTATGGGTTGCAGTGGCGGGAGAAGCTCCCAGCCTCACAGGAGTTAATTTGAGAGACCCACAGGGTCCTAGAACGTACACAAACCCACTCACCTGGGAACCAGCACCAGAAGGGCCCAATTTGCTGTGGGTATCGAGAGAAGTGACTGAAAGCCTGCTGAGAGCTGAGCAGGGCATTGTTCCCTCTGGGACTCCTCCCACATATAGCGCAACAAAACAGTGACTTGTGGGTTGTCCCACTCTGGTGAATACCCTAAGGCTCCGCCCCTTACTACATAACAGGTGCCTCAAGACAAAAAAAAATATGGTCCAAATGAAAGAACAGATTAAAGCTCCAAAAACAGAACTAAGTAATGAAGAGATAGCCACCCTATCATATGCACAATTCAAAACACTGGTAATCTGGATGCTCACAGAAATGGTTGAGTATGGTTGCAAAACAGAGGAAAAAGTGAAGGCCATGCAAAGTGAAATAAAGAGAAACAGACAGGGAACCAACAGTGAAGGGAAAGAAACCGGGACTCAAATCAATGACTTGAAGCAGAGGAAGAACTGAACATTCAACCAGAACAGAATGAACAAACAGGAATTCGAAAATGTGAGGAGAGGTTTAGGAACCTCTGGGACAACTTTAAACGTTCCAACATCCAAATCATAGGGGTGCCAGAAGGAGAAGAGAAAGAACAAAAATTGGAAACTTATTTGAAAAAATGGAGAACTTCACCAATCTGGCAAAGGAAATAGACTTCCAGGAAGTCCAGGAAGTTCAGAGAGTCCCAAAGAAGTTGGACTCAAGGAAGCACATACCAAGGCACATCATAATTACACTACCCAGATTAAAGATAAGGAGAGAATCTTAAAAGCAGCAAGAGAAAAGAACACAGTTACCTACGAAGGAGTTCCCATAAGACTATCAGCTGACTTCTCAAAAGAAACCTTGCAGGCAAGAAGGGGCTGGAAAGAAGTATTCAAAGTCATGACAGGCAAGGACCCACATCCAAGATTACTCTATCTAGCAAAGGTATCATTTATAATAGAATGGCAGATAAAGTGCTTCCCAGATAAGGTCAAGTTAAAGGAGTTCATCATCACCCAGCCCCTATTCTATGAAATGTTAAAGGGACTTATCTAAGAAAAAGAAGATCAAAACTATGTACAGTAAAATGACAACTAACTCACAACTATCAACAACTGAACCTAAAACAACAACAACAAAAAAAACAAACAAATTAAGCAAACAACTAGAACAAGAACAGCATCACAGAAATGGAGATCACATGGAGGGTGATCAGTGGAGAGAGGGAGGGGGAGAATGGGAGAACAGGTACAGGAATAAGAAGAATAATTGGTAGGTACAAAATAGACGGGGAAGTTAACAATAGGAAATGGAAGTATAGGAAATGGAGAAGTGAAATTACTTATATGTATGTACGACCCATGGACATGAACTAAGGAGGGGAATGCTGGTGGGAGGGGGGTGAAGGGTAATAAAGGGGAGAAAAAAACGGGACAGCTGTAATAGCATAATCAATACATTTAAAAAAGAAATTCTTTATACTATTTCTGATATTATTATAGTGTAGGCACTAGTGGGTGAGTTTCTCAACGTCACTATTGAAAAGTAAACCACTCTCCATCTCCCATGCTGGTCTCAGAGAAGAGCTCAGTGTATGCTTTGTAGGCACAGTGGTGAATAACACAGGTCCCTGGGCTGGGCTGGATTCTTACCCACCTCTGTCCTTTATCAACTTGGAGACTCAGCTTTCTCATGTATATTGGGGGTGGTAATAGTATTTATTCCACTGAGTGATTTTTTTTTAAGATTCTAAGAATTTTTATGAGTACTTGAAGAGCAGAAGAGTCCACATTAAGCCTCAAATACAGGTCATTTGTATCACTGAATCGATCTTCTTTAAAAAAGTTATTTTTCAATTACAGTTGACATTCAATATTATACACTTTTTGGGTGTGCACTGGAAGGTTGTTGTTTTTTTAAAAATCCTCACCAGAAGATATGTTTATTGATTTTAGAGAGACTGGGAGAGAAACATCAAGGTGAGGGAGAAACAACATCCATTGGTTGCCTCCCATGCATGCCCCAACTGAGGATCAAATCCACAACCTAGGTACAAGCCCTGACTGGGACTTGAACCCGGAACCCTTTGGTGCTTGGTACGACGCTCCAACCAAATTGCCCACCCATCCAGTTTTTATTAGGATCTAAAAGGGGACCAAGACCCAGAAAAGGTTAAGAACTCCTGTTCATCCACTAGGATGAAGGCTTTCTTAATCTACTACACCCCTTTGCTTCTTAGAGTGGTTATAAGGAGTCCAGGTGAGCCTGTCCGCAGTGATGCTTGTAAGCATCCACCCTCCCTGACCTGAAACAGCCACAGCATTGGCAGCCACCACTTCACTGTGGGAACATCTGGCCTGTAAGCAGGCTTTCTTTCACAGGGTCTTTCTCTTTCTCTCCTGCCTCTTCTTTCCTCCTCTCTCTCTCTTGAATTGGGTGCCAATATTTTTAAAAATCGGACTTCACATCAAAATTCAGATTCCTGGCTTCTTTTCAAAAAACTCAAAAAGTCTGGCAACACAGGGCTCTCATTTTGCATGACAAGAATCATCTCAAGCTGAGTAACAATGCTGGCCCCTTCGGACAGGGCAAGCGGGGCTTCAGTTTGCCTCAGTCCTTACCCACCTGTTTTCCTCATTTCTGTTACTTGCCTGACCCCTGGAGATAATTGAATTTCCATGTTCTGTCCCATAAGGTGATGCCTTCAGTCTACTGATGAGTGTATGATGTTTCTAGATTAACTGGCCTTAGATTGGTAAACTTACAGTCTTCCTGTCTGTCTCTCTCTCTTAATCCTTATCTAAGGATATGCTTATTGATTTTAGGGAGAGAGGAAAGGAGGAAGGGAGTGACTGAGGGGAGAAGGGGAAGGAGGGAGGGAGGGAGAGAGAGAGAGGTAGAGAGGGGGAGAGAGAGTGAGAGTGAGAGTAAGAAAGAGAAAGAAACACTGATGTTAGGGAGAAAGATCAACAGGTTGCCGCCCGATTGGGGATGGAACCACAACCTTTTGGTGCACTGGACAATGCTCCAACCAACTGAGCCACCCGGCCTGGGCAGTTTTCCTGTCTCTTGATTTGCTGTCAGGTTGTTATTCACCATTGCTGAGAAAGTGATGGCCTATTAAGTCTTCAATTTTTAAAATTACTGCTTCTATTCTGCTTTAGACTCTGAGGCTAGATAACCCAGCTCAGTAGATTGTGTGTGAAAGGCTCTGGATGAACCTGAAGGCAGGGATTAAGTCTAAAAATTCTAAGTAGGCTTTACTGTCATCATATCCCCAGAGACCTAGGGCAAAATGAATGGAGTAAGTTTTTGTGGGCTCTTCTATGAATCAAGTATTTTGTACAAGGCCTTTAAAGACACTTACTTTAATTTTTTGTTCTTATTATTTACTTTTTGATTCTGAGAGACAGTGTCATGTACCTCAGTTTTAAAATCTAAAGACAGGTTCTGAGTCCTAGCTCCACTATTTAGGAGCCAAGAGATCATGGAGAAATAACTCATTCTTTCCAAGTCTCACACTAGCATATGCGAGGAAGGGGTTACTACTGCCCATCTCACAGGGCTGTCATACGTATTAAGAGGACACATGCTAGCTCTGGCACTTACAAGTGTTCAGTAATTGTGGTCCCTTCTTCCATATCATACTCCAACTGGGTGACACTTCCCAACCCATACAAGTGAGGAATCCCTAAAGTTGTTATGCCCATGCCATTTAATCAACCACTTGTTCTAACAGCTCACTGATGTGACTTTTAAAACACCCAGAGAGCTATGCTTCTTGATGAACATATCATCTCTAAAATTTCAGTGTCAAGAAATGGCATAAAATCTTAGAAAGTATTGATATGTGAAATATGGCATGAATACACATATATGAACAAACTGTATTGTTAACCTTTTCTGAAATGTTCGTGGGTTTGGTCTGTTGGCTCAACTAATTAAGAAACGATTATCGCAGTCTCCAATGACTTCGGCAATTCTGAGATATCTATCACCATAACCTTTTCTATGTTCTTCCAAAGAAATACCTAACTGACACATAAAGTTATCTGAAAAAATCTAAGAAACAAGGGAGGGGGGCGCGCGCTGGGCTACAATCTCCCAATAATTAATTCTGTGTCACTAAAGAACCTGGAATGAACTTGACTCGCTCAGAAACAAAGTTGTTTAAGCTGGTCAAGTACTTATCTATGGGTTTTTCCAAAGGACTACTATCTCATGGTTCCTATGCTGCTACCTGTTTGATTCTTTAGTCATTCAACTAACATTTAATAAAGTCAGTTAATACAATCATTTTTATTGAGTTTACCAAAGTTAATTCTGAGTTTAAGTTGAGAATTTTTATACCTTAGCTTATAAAGTTCTCATTATGTAATTATTGACTGTTAACTCTCACAGAGATCATAATCTTCAAACTGCTTTGTTCAGTAGTATATAATTATGGTCCTGCCTCTTCATGCAACAAGACACTTGGGACCAGTACATACCTAATATTTTAGGAATAATCCTTTGAAAGGCAAATTTAGAGGAATTCCAGTCCAAAAATTAGGATCTCAATCATTTCTTAGCAAATATGTTCATTGTAATAAAAAGATTTTGGCTTTAAATGGGCCTTTAACTAGACTATTTCTTCTCATTACGTATCATCTGACTCCAGAAATAAAGACAATTGCTAATATTTACCGAGCCCTTATAATGTGAAAAACATAACAATCCTATCGTGTAATTTTTACTGTCATTTCTGTTTTAAGATGAGAAAATGAAGGTCCAAATCCTGGTCTGGCTTAAAGCCTACCCTTACAACACTACATTATCCTAATAATGTAATCAAAAACAGTTATCAGTTGTTGTTGATTACAGCTATTTCAAAAGACTGATTTGTTCCTTTATCATCTAGGTCACATTACAGAGCTACTACTGCAAAGCTGAGATAGCTGAGATATCAAACTAGAATCTAAAAACACTGCATTTTGGAATATGAACTCCCATGTGTGACTTTAAGGTGAGTATGCTGTTCCATGAGATAAATAAGCAAAAACATTCACAATAGAAATAGGGGTGAGGGTGGTTGGGAGCACCACTATAAACACTGGCAGAACTTACGTCCAAGATGGAGAAATAGGTAGATATGCTTTGCTTCCTTGCGCAACCAAAAGAAGGACAACAACCAATTAAAAAAAAAAAGCCAGAACTGCCAGAAAATCATACTGTATGGAAGTTTGACAACTGAAGAATTAAGGAAGAAATATTTGTCCAGACTGCGCCACAACACAGCAAAGTGGGTTGCCCTGCCCTGGTGAATAACTAAGGCTCTGTCCCTTACAATGTAACAGGGGCACCGAATCAAAGAAATATGGCCCAAATGAAAGAACAGATCAAAACTTCAGGAAAAAAAGTAAGTGACAAGGATAGCCAACCGATCAGAGGCAGAGTTTAAAACACTGGTAATCAGGATGCTCACAGAAATGACTGAGTATGGCCACAAAACAAAGGAAGAAGTGAAGGCTATAGAAAGTGAAATAAAGAAAAATATACAGGGGACCAACAGTGAAGGGAAGGAAACTGGGACCCAAATCAGCAATCTGGAGCAGAAAGAAGAAATAAACATTCAACTGGAACAGAATGAAGAAACAAGAATTCAAAAATGTGAGGACAGGCATTGGAACCTCTGGGACAACTTTAAATGTTCCAACATCCAAATCATAGGTGTGCCAGAAAGGCAAGAGGAAGAGAAAGAAGTGGAAAACTTATCTGAAAAAACAATGAAAGAAAACGTCCCCAATCTGGAGAAGGAAATGGACATGCAAGTCCAGGAAGCTCAGAAAGTCCCAAAGAAGTTGGACGCAAGAAGGAACACAACGAGGCACATCATAATTACACTACCCAGGATTAAAGATAAGGAGAGAATCTTAAAAGCAGCAAGAGAAAAGAGCAGTTACCTACAAAAGAGTTCCCATAAGACTATCAGCTGATTTCTCGAAAGAAACCTTATAGGCAAGAAAGGGCTGGAAAGAAGTATTCAAAGTTATGAAAGGCAAGGACCTACATCCAAGATTACTCTATCCGGCAAAGTTATCGTTCAGAATGGGAGGGCAGATAAAGTGATTCCCAGATAAGGTCAAGTTAAAGGAGTTCATCATCACCCAGCCCTTATTCTATGAAATGTTAAAGGGACTTACCTAAGAAAAGGATCAAAACTATGAATAGTAAAATGACAACAAACTCAAAGCTATCAAGAACTGAACCTAAAAAACAAAAACAAAAACAACACAAACTAAGCAGCCCTGACTGGTGTAGCTCAGTGGATTGGGTGTAGGCTGTGAACCAAAGGGTCACCAGTTTGATTCCCAGTCAGGACACATGCCTGTGTTGCAGGCCAGGTCCCCAGCAGGGGGCTCGTGAGAGGCAACCACACACTGATATTTCTCTTCATCTCTCCTTCCCTTCCCCTCTGTCTAAAAATGAACAAATAAAATCTTAAAACAAAACAAAACAAAATAAACTAAGCATAGAAGAGGACCAGAATCACAGAAATGGAGATCACATGGCGGGTTATCAGCAGGGAGGGGGGAGGGGGACAGTGGGGGAAAAGGTACAGGGAATAAGAAGCATAATTGGTAGGAACAAAACAGACAGGGGGAAGTTAAGAACAGTATAGGAAATGGAGAAGTCAAAGAACTTATATGTACGACCCATGGACATGAACTAAGGAAGGGAAAAGCTGGAGGGAGGTGGGGTGCAGGGCAGAGGGTGATAAAAGGGAGAAAAAAGTGGGACAACTGTAATAGCATAATCAATAAAATATACTTAAAAAATAAACACTGGCAGAATACTACAGACATTATTAAATGTTCAAAGGGTGACCATGCTATTGTGACTATGAAATTTTTAAAACTATGCCCAAATGTAAGCAAGGCAAGGGTCAGAAACGGCACCAAAGGAGACCACTAAGTGCACTTCTTGCATGTGGCAAAAACTGGCTTTCATTAATAGAGAAGCATTTCCAGGATCTTACCATACTAAACCTCGTGTTTTTCCAAGTCCAAACAGACAGATTTTCTTTCTGGAATAGGTCAGAAATCACTAGGGCAAAGGTAGCCAGCTCACTGAATACTGACTTGCTGCCTTAACTTTGGGGCCAGTGATTTGCTGCCTGAACTTTGAAGCCCGGTGATTTACTGTGTGTGAGTGGTGTTGGGCAAGAGGAGAGCATAGTGAGAAGGCTGTACTGGCTCTCTCTACAGACTGTCCTCTGTCATTTGTTACGTGGCATTAATTTAATAACCTATCCTATATTCAGTGCTGTAGACATCCAATAACTCAGAAAGTGATCCAAAAACTATTGGTATGTACCAGTAAACCATGCCTTAAAGTGTTGTTTTTAAACCATTCTGTTATGATTCACATATTATAAAATGGGGTATCCTTTCCAGGTTTAGCTTGCTCTTACGCTTTTTGCACACGAATGTTTGAGTCGTCTTTGCCTGGCCAACCAAATTCTGAGCTCCCTGAGGTCAGAAACCCGTAGAATTCCATCACCATACCTGAGATTTGCTGGCACAAAGCTGGGCTCTACAGATTTGTAGATGAAAATGAAACCAACAAAAATTTGACTCTGTAATTTCTTAGAACCTCCATCAGAATCACCTGGAAAGTTTGGTGATATCTGGGAAGCAGGATATCAAAATGGCATCTGGGAGAGAGGGCCAGGAATGCACATGTTAAACAAACCAGCCCCTGCGCATGAGATTCTTAGGTACACAAAAGTTTGGGAACTAGACAGCTTGTTCCATGCAGACAGATCTTGTTTTATTGTACTTCAATTTAATGCACTTCACATGTGTTGCATTTTTTAAAAATTAAAGGCAAAGCTCTCCACCAGCAAAAAGATTACAACTTGTTTTATTGTGATACTTTATTGCTGTGGCCTAGAACCAAACCAAACCTGCAGTATCTCTGAAGCATGCCTGTACAAATAGACACTTATATGCCCTAAATATGTTTCAGACAAGAAATGGGGAAGGTGTAAACAAAATAGTTTCAATAACATTTCTAATCTCCATTGCTCTTCTCTTCAGTCCTTCCTCTCACCACTGCCCAAACCATCCTCCTAAAGCACAATTCTGATCAAGCCCTTCCTTTTCTCAGAACCTTTCCAACTATGAGCAATTAAAACCCATAGACATTCATCTAGCTGTTTGGGCGACAGAATTTCCATCCTAGACCCATAGCCCAATTTGTCTGTAATCTCACAGAGAAGGCCCAGTGTTAGTAAACGCTGTGGTGACTTATTCGAAGCCAGGATTGGCTACATTCTGGCACTATACCAAAGTAGAGCTGATTCCTCCAACCCCTGCTGAGATCCCAACCACTATTCAGAGCTTGAAAAAATTAGTCAACAGTGCTCAAACTGGTAGCTTCCAACAGTTAAGAAAACTCTGCTGAACGCTTTGGTGGCCACTAAGGTGTGGGTGTGGTTTGATGTCAGGGAGATCATAGGCAAGAATGGTGTCACTGGCTATAATGTTTGAAGATCCATCTTTTATATGTTTCCTTCCTGCTTTATTATTTTACCATTCTTGGACCATGAGTGATCGGAATGGTATTTGAATAAAAAAAATTTCAAAAGAAAAAAGAAATTAAAACCCACAGTTGGAAGCTTGTCCTTTAAGAATCTTTATGGCCCTGACCAGCTTGACTCAGTGGGTTGGGCATCCTCCAGCAAAGTGAAAGTTCGCTGGTTCGATTCCTGGCCAAGGCACATGCCTGGGTTATGGACCAGGTCCCCTGTTGGGGGGATGGAAGAGGTAACCCATCCATGTCTCTGTCATACACTGATGTTTCTCTCCCTCTCTGCTGCCCTCCCTTCCCTCTCTCTAAAAATAAATACGTAAAATCTTAAAAAAAAAAAAAAAGAAAGAAAAAAAAGAATCTGTACAGCCTGCTCACAATCAAAACAACTTTTAAGGAGTACAAATTCTGCAGCCAGAATGACGGAGTTGAAACCCCAGCTCCACCAATTATTAGTTGTGTGACCTCAAGCAAGTCACTTAAACTCTGTTCCTCACTTTCCTCATCTGTAAAATGGAGATGTTCATAGTATCTTCCTGACTGGGTTGTGGATTAGATTAATTTACCTGTGCAGAGCTCTCAGAATAGTGCCTGGGGCATATTAAGTGCAATTTAAGTGTTAACTATTACTATTATTGTGATTATCCCCTACTATTCACCTATTCAAACTCTAGTCCCATATATTAATTCCTGCTCCTTGCTCATCTTTCCATATCACACTGTTCCCTCCATCCGTAACACAGTTCCACATCATCTCTGGGTCAAAAGTATCTAGCTGACAAGACCCAAATTAACTTTCATTTCAATGTCTTTAATGACTAACTGTCCCCACACTCAAATTAATCCTTCCCGCCTCTGTGCACTAGCTTAATCTTTATTTGTGCATGCTTCGCCATTTCACAGACTATAATTTCCCTGGAGAAGCTGGTATAGTTTAGTCAGTAAGGTCAAGAAAATGAGACTTGGGTTCCAAAGCAGGTCCCATTTATTCTCCCTGAGCCTCTTATTTTCCACTTATAAGTTCAGGAAAATAATTGCTGTGAATGAGGTTTAAGTGATAACTTCTATCTATAGCTATTCAAAAAGCCTACTGTATGGTGGTATTATTAAAATAATTATTAATAGTTGTATTTACTGAGTGCTAGTTATGTAAGTACTGCCAGCACCAGAGAGCGCATGGTATACCCAGGTTAGCTGTTTACAAAACAGCCATAACAAAAACAAACCAAACAACTCATTCCGCACGTGCAGTCAGCACAGGGTGTGCCTGAGGGTGGAGGGGAGAGTAAACCTCCTTCGTATTGGTCTTTCACAGCATGATATAAGGGCCGCCCCCAACGAATCAACCAATGGGCTTCGGCGGGGAGGACTCAACAGCGACATTTGAGGGCACAACAGCTTCTGGGCTCTCACTTTATCCTCTCCACCAAAGTAGGAGGGCAGCCCTCTCGGGCACTGACAGGGCTGCTTCTTACCCTGCCAAAGATTACTAGTTAGACCCACAGACTGAATTTCACTTGCTGCTTTTTTTCTAAAGGAAACTTTCTTTTGCAAAAACTCAGATTTTTGCCCACAGAACTGGTTTCAGCCTAATCACAGAACTGGTTCCAGCCTAATCCCACTGTGAGTGTGCGGTTTCACTTTCGCCTTCGTTACCCTATTTTTTTGAGAATATCTTTATTAGAGAGAGAGAGAGAGAGAGATCGATGGGTTGCCTCTCACGCGCCATGACCAGGGAGGGGACCCACAACCTTTTGGTGTGTGGGTAAACACGGTCCAACCAACTGAGCCACCCAACCAGGGCCCGTTATCCTATTTTAAAAGGGGAGCAATCGTTTCGTCTTGTATGGCATATAATGGCTCGCCAATTAGACCTGAAGCCCAGCCTGGCATCAGGAGCCTAATCGATTCTGTACGTATTGTCGTAGTCTGCAGCAGGTGCTCCTCGAGGGCAGGCGCTCCGTCGTCTCCCCACCAGGTGTGTGGAAACGACGCCCCCTCCTTCTCGCCCTGGGGAGATTCTGGAGAGAGAGGGTGACGCCGACCGTGGAGGGGAAATAGGTGAGGCCCAGAGACCCGCAGTGCCGACGTGGGCTTCTCGGGTGAGATGGGGAAGTTGCCCAAGTTGGGGTCCAAGCCCCGAGTCCAGGACTGCAACTGCTCAGGAGATCCCTGCGCGTCTCCTTGGACCTCTAACCCCACGCCCGTGCTCTACACCCCACCGTTGCATCGAGCCCAGGTCGCCCACTCTCTATCGTGCGCCGCGGCGCTGCTTACCACTGCGCTCATCCCGAGGCTCACCCGGCCGTCGCCCCCTGCCTGGACCCTGCGGAAGCAGAGGAGGATTTGGCGGCTTCACTCCCGGAAGTAACTTAAGACTGCCAAGGAAAGTGCCTGGCCTTCCCGATCATAGATGAGAGGTCGCACTGTTTCCCAGCCCCCTCAACCCCGCGACCTCCCTGCTGCCTAGAGCGGCTACTCCTCGGCCGCTGAGTTTGACGCAAGCGCACTACGGTCGGTCCCGCCCCTTCCTCTTCAGGGACCGCTAGGGGCGAGAGCGTAGCTTGAGTCAGGTATTCGTGTCCGCTACTCTTAGGCGGCTGTTTCTGAGGAAATTTGCCCAGAAATTAAAACAATGTTACAAGTCCTCACTGTACTTCCATAGTTTTCTTTTGCTTTCACATTTTTACGCAGAAAATTAGGACCATGGCTAAAGTACCATTTAGAATAGGAATTAAAAAAAATTTTTAAACGTTTCTTAATGTTTTAAATCGCTGGTTTGGAAATTGCTAAGTTTATCCTTTGGGTGACTTTTCCTACCTATCAAGTTACTAAAGAGTAAAAAGATTGGTAATGACTTGTGTCAGTGCCGGGAGTGTGTGAACTCATTTTTCTGGAGGATAATCTGGTAATAGGTATATCAGTATTGTGTGTGTGTTAAAAGTCGTAACATAAAAATTACCATTTTAACCATTTTACGTGTACGGTTCAGTGGCATTAAGTATACCCACATTGTTGTGCAACCATCATTACCAGACATTTTCAGGACTTTTTTTATCTTCCCAAACAAATTCCATGCCCATTTAACACCTGCTCATGGTCCCTTTCCCCAGCCTCTGGTAACCCCTCGTTCTACTTTCTGTCTCTATGAGTTCGACTACTCTAGGTACCACACATAACTGGAATAGTACAGTGTTTTGTTGTGACTGGCTTATTTCACTTAGTATAATGTCCTCAAGGTTCATATAGATTGTAGCACATACCAGAATTTCCTTCCTTTTTAAGGCTGAATAATTTTCCAGTGTATGTATATATCACATGTTGTCTATTCATTTGTTGATGGACATGCTGGTTGTTTCCACCTTTTGGTTATTGTGAATAATGCTGCTTGCTGATAAATGAGTGTACAAATACCTGTTCAAACTTACAGTTTCACTCGTGTTGGCTACATGTTCAAAAGTGGAATTGCTGCCTCCTATAATTCTATTTTTAAATTTTAAAGAGCTACCATACCACACTCTGCCTGGGTTGCTCCGTTGGTTGGAGTGTCATCTCCTAAATCAAAAGGTTGCAAGTCTGGTCCCCAGTCAGGGCACCCTAGGTTGTGGGTCAGATCCCTGGTTGAGGTGTGTATAGGAGGCAACCAATTGATGTTTCTCACTCACATTGAGGTTTCTCTTTCTCACTCTCAAGTCAGTAAGTATATCCTTGGGTGAGAATTAAAAAAAATTAAGACTCACTATATTGTTATCCATAGTGGCTGTGCTGTTTACGTACTTCTACTAGCTGTGCACAAAGTTCTAATTTTTCATCCAATGGGTGTGAATGGCATCTTAGTGTGGTTTTGATTTGCATTAGTGATGTTGAGCATCTTTTCATGTGTTTGTTGGCCATTTGCATATCTTCTTTGAGAACTATTCAAGTCCTTTGTCCATTTAATTTTTTTAAAAAGATTATTTATTTATTTTTAGAGAGAGGAGAAGGGAGGGAGAAAGAGAGGGAGAGAAACATTGATGAGCTAGAGAAACATCGATCCGTAGCTTCTTGTATGTGTCCTGGGACTGAAACCGCCACCCAGTCACTTGTCCTAACCAGGAATGGAACTGGGGACTTTTGGTTCTGTGGGACAATGCCCAACCAACTGAGCCACATCAGTCAAGGCAATTCAAATCCTTTGTCCATTTTTAAAATTGGAATGCTTGTTTTTGAGTTGCCGAGTCGTAGGAATTCTTTATATTTTATGGGTATTAGCTCTTTATTAGATATGTAATTTACAAATATTTTCTCCAATTTCATTGTTGCCATTTCATCTTATGGATAGTGTCCTTTGATACACAAGTGGTGTATTTTCAATGTAGTTAAAATTATCTATTTTTTCTTTTGTTGCCTGTGTTGTTTGTGTCATAGTCAGAAAATCATTGCCAAACCCAACATTATGGAGATTTTCCCCTTTGTTTCTTCTAAGAGTCTTACAGTTTTAGCTCCTACATTTAGATATTTGGTCTATTTTGAATTATTTTTTATGTTGTGTTGAGTAAGGTCCAACTTCATTCTTTTGCATGTGGATATTTAGCTTTTCCAGCACCATTGTTGAAAAGAGTATCATTTCAAAATTAGCCAAAGAACATCTATGCATATATGTATTAGCCAAAGAACATCTATGCATATATGTATAGCCCATGGAGAGGGACAACAATGAGGTGATGGCAGGTGGTGGAGGTTGAGGAGACAGGGGCTGGGTGGAGGGAGGCAAACTGGGGGATAAATGGGGATATCTGTAATAGTGTGAACAATAAGAAAAAAGAGAGCATCCTTTCTCCATTGAATGATCTTAACATCCTTGTAGCAAATTATTTGACCATATATGCCAGGGTTTATTTTGGGGCTCTCTATTTAGTTAGTTTCTATCTTTCTTTATGCCAGTTTTAATCAAAACCACAGTGTTTTGATTACTAAATCTCTGTTGTAAACTTTGATATTTATTTAATTTAAATTACTTAAATTTAACTTAAAGTGGCTATATGGGGCTAATACTTTCAATTTAGTTTTTAAGCTGAAACAAGAAGGCAGAGACATTTCAAGCCTGAAGTTTGACTACTTGTCATATTGTTGTTGTTGTTTTTTTTTTCGTCCCCATTCCAGTTGAACTCTAAAATTCACATTCACTCTCTGCTCCTCACATTAGGGATAGTGGGAATAATTACTTGCATATAAATTTCCATTGACTAAGGCAAGGAAAAAGGCTTTGTTGTGTGACTGTTACCAAACTAAAGGGGTTCACCTTGGGGTGTTCTATTCAAGAATGAGATGTGGTTGTCCCAAGGATGATTTATATATATTTTTTTCAAGAATATAGTGCTTTACCATTTACAAATCTTTCACATACATTCCATTTGACCCTCACAACAACCCTGTGAGGTAGGCAGCACAGATATTATTCTCATTTAACAGATGAAGAAAGTGAATCTCTGAGCAGTTCAGTGATGTGCCCAAGGTTCTACAGTTAGTAAATAATTAGTATTAATATCTGTCTTTGACCTAAAAATTCAGCACCCAACCTCCTCTTGTACTTGCCCTACCTACTTCACAGGGGTAATGAAGATAAAATGAATTCTAGGCTAGAAAAATACTTTGAGAGAAAAAAGCACTATATAATTATACCCACAGACTATAATTTTCCGTGATATATGGCTCATTCCCCTTCTCATCCCAGCTTGTGCGTGAACCCAGAGTTTTACATTGCCTCTGTTCTGTGCTCAACTAAACAACTAAGGCAGGGGAACAGTGTGATCCTGTTTAAAGTTATATAAATTACAATAAGGGTAACTGCTATTACAGCAAATTGAAAACACAGAAAGGCCAATGTGCAAGTAGGACTCATTGAAGCACAGAGCAAGCAAGGCAGCATTATCAAACAGGGCATGATTGCATAGAAGGAAAACCTGGTGTCAAAGTGGCACCCCCCCCCCCACAGTTACCTAAGGCAAAGTGGTGGCAAAGAAGAGTTATTTGTTGTGCATTATATAAATGAGCAAAAGATTCATGGGAACCCATGCAAAAGCATCTCATGTCACACAGATCTCTCCAGCTGCCTACAGAGAATATAAACGGTGTCATCTTCATTTTAAAGAATGACTGTACCTGTACTCATATCCTGAACTAAACCAAAGAAAAGCTAACCTTCCTTGGCTCAAATACAACCAGTACCACCATTCCTAGTCAGACTGGTAAAAGAGAATGTCTTTTAAGGAAATGAATTAGATGGCTGTGTTTAGATTTTTTCAGGATTCACTTTGGATTCTCCTGCTTTTAAGACCCAAAGAAAGTTATATTGAGTTTTTATTGGTGATTCTAAGAATATGTGTGTATAACAGTTAAAGTGTGAGAGGTGAATTTAACATATTAAAAGAGTTCTATAGCATCTGTTCAGAAAAGATTATATACTATACAAACTATTCAAGTCTTACAAAACCATTTTTCAGTGTCTTTTCAACTGAGAAGAATCCTATTCAGCACGCTTCTCCTCCTGAGGTGGTTCATACTGAGCAAGCTTTGTTTTCAGTTTTTTATTTTCTTCTACAATAGCTTCATATTTTTCTTTCATTTCTGCCAATTCTAGGCGAAGCAGCTCTATTTCTGGATTTTCTGGGGTAGCAGCTCCTAAGTGATGCTTTAAAAAATCCAAAGCACTACTAGGTTTCTCTGGTTCTTCATATAAGGCTACCAATACCTTGGTCAGCGTGTCTAGCACTCCTGACTTCTCCAAGTACCTCCGGAACTGCTCGCGCTTCGAGTCGGCGGCTTTGTAATGGGCCATAGTGACAGCGGCAGCGGCGTAGCTGGCCTGATTTATATTTTTGTATCAAGAAAAGGAAACAGGGGATTAATAGCTAAAGCTCTGTTTCCAGGAAGGGAGGCTTATCCATTGCTTATATTCACTGTTTGGTCAATTACATGTTGATTTCTTCTTTGCAGCTGGCTATATTTATACATTAGGTTCCTGCCAAACTCATCCTGTTTACAACTGGTCTGCAAAATACATTTTAACATTTAGCAACAAGAGCATGTAGTAAGAATGGCTCAGACCTTGAGACCCTTGTCCTATATAACAGGACCTTGTGGGGAAAATATGACCAGACTCATTTGTTTTTTAGAGTACTTAGTATTTCGGGGTGGGGGGATGATGATGACAATGGTTATCTTTTCAAAAAGCACAAGTAGCTTGTACTCAGTATTCTTTCAAACCTAAGAATATGGACGCAGGGAAATATGACAACAGCAAGTCAGTACTGTAATCATACCTTACATTTACTTATACAGTGCTTTAAAATTCACATACATTATCACCGCTGATCCTTAACCTTATTCAGTGGAAATCGAGGTTGAGGTTGAGTAAGTCCTAGACCTAATAAATGGCAGAGTTAACCAATTTCATAGTTGACTTTTGTGAAAGAACAAGGTGAATTCATTCACTCTGCCTACGTTTATTGGGCTTCTATGTGTCAGCACTGTTGCAGGCTCTGGGGATCAGCGGCAACCCCCAAAACTACTTTAGTCAAGACCTCATCTGCTTTCCTCTCCACTGCCAGTGGCTAGTGTGGTAGATAAGGTCTCAGCTTGTAACTCTCCCTCCCATTATTATTGCAGCATCTTGCTCTTTCTCGTAAAGAAATAGATTACTGTGTTTCCAAGGGCAGGTTTGATTCCTCCTTGACTTTCCCCTGTTCCCCCAAGTTAAACTCCAATGGGGCAGGGTACTTGTCTTTTGTGTTCATTACTGCGTCCCCACTTCTTTTAGAGTGCCCGGCACACAGTAAGAACCCAGGAAATATTTGCTCATTGACTGGATGTCAGGACATGCCTACTTCTAAAGTGAATGCCCTGCGACCTGGTCTCACAACTTAGAACACGCCATAGGGACTTCCAGGAGCAGAGATACGCACACCCCGCCTCTGTCTCTAGGAGTGAAGGGAAGCACGGCATTGACCCCGCCCCCGCCGTGACGCAGGAGCACGTGACACGCGCGCCGGTGCGCGCTGTTTCCGGAACTCGCTGCCGGAGTCTGCCTCTGCCGCCTCCTCCGCCGGTGCCGTCGCTGCGGAACTCTGCGAGTAGAACAACCTGGTTCGGCCCGGGCGGAGCCGGGGTTCCGGCCTGCCTACAGAATGGAGATAATCAGGAGCAGTGCGTGTCCGGCATGCACCTCCTTGCGTCCGGGCGGTTCCCCTCACTCGGTCTGCTAGGCCCGGACAGCAGTCGGCCGACGGGCTTGATGGGCCTGAGGCTGAGGCAGCCTGTCAGGAGTTTGCCCCCCTAACCCTGTGTGCCTCTTGGGGGCTTGTCCTTATCTGGGCCCTGCGCCCCTCGGGGCCTAGTTCTCCTGTCCCGGCACCCCTTAGGCCCTTGCTTCTTCCTGATCCGTACATCCTCAGTCCTTGTTCCCTTTCGGCGCATGCATCCTTCGGAGACTTGACGCTGTCCGTTTCTTAGCGTCCCTCCAGGACTTGCCCTCCGGCCCCAGGCTTTTGGAGTTCCTTCGCCCTCCTCCCCTCTCCCCTTAGGCGCTTGTTGGCAGGCAACCGGCCACCGATTCTGAGCTTCTCGGTTTCTCCACAGATTTTAAGACTAATCTTCATAAAGTGTACCAGGCCATAGAGGAAGCGGACTTCCTTGCCATCGATGGGGAGTTTTCAGGTATCCCTCGCTTGCAAGCTCGTGTCTAGCGCCTTGCATTGCGTAGCTAGGACGACTACTGACACCCTGCCTCTGACTTTTGCTTGCCGGCCCCTTTTTCTTGTTTATAGCCTTGGGCAAGTTCCAGAGTCTCAACATTTCCTCTTAAATGTTTCAGAAGCAGGGAAGTAGATTTGTGATTATTGGTGCTCTGAGGGTTGCAAGAGACTCTGGTTTTGATGCTGCTTAAAACATTTTGACAGGTGGTAGAGAGCTTGACGTTTAGGGTCGGGTTTTTTTTTGGGGGGGGGTGTGTGTGGTAAAATATAAAATTGACCATTTTAACCATTTTAAAGTATTTTTACAGTTAACCGTCATAAACTACATTCACATTGTTGTATATCCATCTCATGAACTTTTTTATCGTCCCAAACGGAAACTATCCATCGAAAGACAACTTGCAATTCTTCCCCGCGCCCCCCGCCTCTGGCATCCACTGTTTCTGTCTCTGTGAATTTGACTATTCTAGGCATTTCCATAAGTGGAGTCATACAATATTTGCCTTTTGTGACTGACTTCAGGGTCGGGCTTTATCATTTGTGGAAGTGTTTATTGCCTACCTTGGCATGGGTGTATATGTGTGTGTACTTCAACACAACTGCAAGGATTTTTTTTTCCTTTGGATCAAAGACTAATTTTTAAATTGTTGAAGTCAGTATGAACAGTAGACTATCTTTGGTATAAGCATCCACTTTCCCTATGTGATTTTACATATTTAAAAAACTTGTCAGCTCTTTCTAAAGGAATCCATGCTGCGATTCCTTGGTTTTAATTATACATGCTTTTTGTAGTTGGAGTCAATTCTGTGGGAAGCTAAGAGTTTTCACTAGAAATCATTTTCTCTTGACCTTGAAAATACCTTTGTTGTGTAGATGTTACTCCAAACTGTTGGCCAACACTGAGATTCTAACAATAATATACTTTAGAATTTGCTGATATCAGATTGTGCATTAAATTTTGAAAGCAACAAAAATTATAGAGATTGTTTTCTTTAATCATTACTATGTTTCGAAACCTGTTTTAGGCACTAGAACTGCCTAATCTCAAATTGAAACATTCACATCTCTAAATTCGTTATTATAGAGGTTAGCTTGGTGACCAGTGAAATGAATGCTAATTTTCAAAAAGTGAAGTAAGGAGCACTTTGTAATTCATGAGAATGTAAAATTATAGAGCCATGGAATAGTTTTTTTACATTAAAAATTATGTTTTTAATTAGCATTTACTAAAAAGTTAACTTTTCTTAAAATCTAGGAATCAGTGATGGACCTTCCGTCACCGCATTAACAAATGGTTTTGACACTCCAGAAGAAAGGTATCAGAAGCTTAAAAAGGTAAGTGGATGTGCTAGAAAATCTTTTCCCCCCCGTGTTGGTCCTCCTTACGTTGAATTATAGAGAAATATAATCATTAAACTAGCACATTGACTTCTCAACCCCAGCTATCAAACAATATTTTAGTGTTATTTAAAACAACAGCAAAAATAATTGTTTGCTGGAAAACATTGTTGGGGAAGGTTTAGTATTTTCATTGTTAATTTGATGTATAGGAAATACGATATGGTTATTTTGATCATTTGGAAATAGGCTTAATATTATGATGCTCTTGATGGTGGATAGGTGCTTAATTGGGAAAAACATTAAGAAATGTATATAAATTAATAATGCTTCTAATACATAATCTGTAATCTGTTCTAATTGGAAGTATTCTGCCAAAGTCAAATTGAATAATTAGAAAGCCCACCTAATTGAGAATAGTGTTGCTTGATAGAATATATGGCATTGTTTTGACAGATGTTTTATTTCCCTTTTCCAGCATTCCATGGACTTTTTGCTGTTTCAGTTTGGCCTTTGCACTTTTAAGTATGACTACATAAATTCAAAGTAGGTTGTTTTAACAAGTGGTGGGAATTCTTTAGTCATGGTTTAATATAACTCCCTAAATCTCCTTTTATCTTATTTTTCCAGGTATATAATAAAGTCATTTAACTTCTATGTTTTCCCGAAACCCTTCAATAGATCCTCCCCAGATGTCAAATTTGTTTGTCAGGTTAGTAGAATAATTGAATTTTTTTTTTTTTTTTTTCTGTTGTGACTTGCTGAGGAGTCAGTGTGGATATGTGGACTCAGAATTCTCTTTAAAGTTTGGTTCTGCCACTAACTTTAGTCTTTGAGCAAATCATTTCACCTTTCTGACGTTGAGTTTTAGGGTTGTAAATTAATTACACTGCTGTCTCCCGCTTCACTTCGTAATGAATTAAGGAATCAAGTGATAGGCAGAAATCAGAACTTAGCTTTACTATTAGTAAAACTTTGAGAACTGCACGAAGTGTTCCAGGTATAGCCACAGAATGGCTTTGAGAACTTGTCTTCGTAATGCAGCTCTATTTGGTGTTTTAATATCTTGTACCTGACTTGAACTTACAGCTCAGGACCTGCAGGCTTTCTCCCATCTCATTCTTTACGCACCCACCTCCAAGGGTAGAGCTTTATTTTCTGGAAGAGCAGAGTATATGTGTATCCTGTCTAAAAAGAGAGAACCCAGAAGGAGCTAAACTACATACCCTTAGTTCCTTTTCCCAAGCTTACCAATTAGTAAAGGGAGGGTGGAAAGAAACTTCCCTCCAGAGGAGGAGAGGGCCTACTTTGTGAGCCGAGGAAAGCATGCCGGAGATTCTCCATTATAACATCCCCTTTAGGGTTGTTGTAGCTGACCTGGTACATACTCAGTAAATACCAATTTCTTTTTTCTTTGCTTTTAATAATCTGTTATAATGGATAAGGAGAATGTGAATAAGTATTTTAGTGTGGATAGATGATTAAAGGTAAATATTAATCTTTTTCCATTTATAGTCTTGTGCCCTAGGTTCTTTCCCAGTAGCAACATTAGTTCATTTGAGTCTTCCTGACTTCCTGTCTCCTGCACGTAAGCAGTAATGCAGTTAAGAAATCCTGAAGGGAAGACTTGAGTGACTGAGTCATGTCAGATTCTTTCTGTAATAAGGCAGATATTAGCAACTGAAATTGAGGGATAATCTCAGTTATGTTTGGGGCTGAAGAGAAAACATGAACATAATTTTGATTTTGTAACCTGTTTTCTTAAATTAGCAAATCACCGTCGATATTTTCTTTACCCTACCATTAGTTAACAGCTACTTAACAGTCACCTTGATATAGGATACTTAAGTAAACAGTATTTGTAGATTCTTCACTGAGAGAAAAATAGGCTCAGTTTGGAAATTTGTGTGGCTCCAGTTTTCCAGCAGTACCAGCAGAAGAGAGTTACTTAAAGTGGGTTCCGTGGCTTTAGCCAGAGGTTAAAAAAAAAAACCCTAAAGATTCTACCAACAGACTCTTAATAATAATCAGATATAGTAAATTAGCAGGAATTAAAACCAATATTCAAATATCAGTGCATTTCTATACACTGTTCAGTTATATACTGGTAGGTGAAATAAGTCCTATAGAGAAAGATAAATACTGTATGATCTCACTTCAATGTGAATTAAAAAAAAAATTGAACTAAAAAAAAGTGGCATTAAGGCATGTTAGGGATGATTCTCTGTTCTAAAAGATTAATGCAAATAAGGTTATTCTAGGAAATACATTGGGAACAATTTAGAGGAACTTGATCCATTGTACACAGCCATGTTGTGGCTACACCTGGAATACTTAATACAGTTCTAGTTGCCATCCACTCCTTAAAGAAGAAAAAGATACAGACTTGAAGACAGGCCAGAGGCTAATATTTTAAATGGAAGGAAGATAAATAGGCTGTAATTCTTTAGTCAGGAATAGCAAAGACAGAGAAAAGGTTTAGACTCAGCATGTAAACTTATGATTTGTATGGATAAGGTAAATGATAGTGTCTTTGAATTTTCTTTCTTTTTTCCTCCATCTAAGGTGGGTTTTGTTTTGTTTAAAATTGTATGACTGCAGCATAGTCACATTTTATAAGGGAGTTAGGATCTAGAGTCAACAAGTAGGGTGAAAATCACATCTAGTCAAAAATCACTCTTTAGAAGCTTTTGTTACCCTGAAAGTAGATGGATATGGGGGCGGGGATAAAACAAACTAATGTGCTTTTTGAAAAGCAAGTGTCTGTACTCACAGAGAGACGCTCACACACTAGGCAGGATATGGAGGGATGGGCAAACTGAGAACCAAACACACTCCCAGTGAATGTGCCCATCCTGTAGAATGACAGGCAGAATAGCATGGTATTTACATTGTTTTCATCTCCTGTTTTTCTTTTCCCTTTTTCTGGCTGAACACCTGTAGTTGAATTAATGGAAGACGACACACACGTGGTGAAAAATGAAACATTGCTGCTATCTGTAGAGTAACAAATGAGTTTTTTTTTTAATGCTGTCTTCTCTAAACCTCTTCCCGTTTCACTTCTTTTTCTAGATTTTTATATGCATATATACATATATCCATATGTCTATACACATATACAGAATTTTAGCTTTTCTTTAATATACACAGAATCCTAATATTCATATTTTATATAAATTGCATTTTTTACTCAACATATCTTTATATTCCATAGTACAGGTTTGTATAAATTTATTAAATTGGAATTTAGGAGCTTTCTAATGGTTCCCAATTTAAACAGTGCAATAGTCAAATCCATGTGCAATATACTTTTGTGTATATATAGGAGTATTTTCATAGGACAGATTTTCTAGCAGTGGAATTGTCTTCTCAAATAGCTGTGTTTATCTCTTGAATCCTGAGAATGGTACATTTAGCACAAATCAAAGGTGGTGGATGGTAAACCACAAATAGATTTTGTTGATTCAAAGGATTTTAAAAAAATTATAGGAAAATTACATAACATAAAATTTACTATTTTTAGTGGTTTTAAGTAAGTGGTATTAGGCACATTTACATTACTTAGGTTACCTGGGCAACCTAAGTTTTGCTGGACATACCTTCAGAAGTGGAATAGATGAATCTTTGACTCTGGATTTTTAAAGAGGAGGAAATTAGGATGTTTTGGAATCTAGTTACAGGAGGGGCAAGAATGCCTCTCTGTAGTACATCTTTCAGTGCCTCTGTCAGGGATGGAATATGTAGGTGGGCAGAATTACAAGACTATACAAGCAAGGAGGCTTGTGGCCTATGTGAGAAGACATTGGGTCCTGGTTCAGAACAGGATAAAAAGGGAAGATATCAGGAGAAAGGTTGCTTATTTTAAAACTATAGAAAACCTGACCATGATGGAAAACGATGTAAATGTACCTGAGTGTGTGTGTGTATAAGAGTGTCTTTCTTTATTCCACCATATTTGAAAAAGGTTTTGTGTGGGCTAGTAAAATACATAAGATTTTAGTGGAAGATTACAAAAAATAAATTAAAAAATTGGAAGAAAAGAAAAATGCAGATGTGATTACCGTAGTATGATTAGAACACAGAATTTGTGCCAAAGCACGTCTCCACTCTTTGCTTTTCAGCTTTCTACCAGCTAAGAAAGGGGGAAACACAATCTGTGGCCATAGGATCAAAACAAACCAGAGCTCAGGAGAAGCTCAGCTTTGCTCAGACTAGAGACCTCAGAACATTTCCTCATCCATTATCACAAAGAAGTCATTAATGTAGACCTTGCCTTTAATGCTCTTTGTCAAGTGAATGCTGTAATGGGTTTAATGGGACAGTACTGTGCCCCTCAATCTAGACTAATGGTATAATGTCAAAGTATAGTTCAGGAAAGGTAGTTCTGTGAGAGGCCAGATTAAAATGATTCAAATGCTTTGCCCTTTCATGTTCAGACTTAAAACTAGAGTAAAATTAGAGGAGCTAAAGTAATGTTTTCCACGCTTCAGTCATTTTGAGTGAGGACTTTGTGATTTTGCCATTTTTGTGTACATTGTGTAATTTATTTACTTGATTTTTTTATTTAAATTTGCTTACATATTTTGACTCTAGGTTTGAGATGTTTGTTTAATAAGTCTTATTACTCGGAACTTTTGTCTATTTTGATCTGGAATGTAAAGAACATCCAGTTAAGATCTAATTTGCACTGGCCAAGATAGAGGTGTAGGTGGACACACTGTGTCTCCTCTCACAACCAAAATTAAGGACAACAAATATTTAGAAACAAGAAAACAACCATAGCTAATAGAAAATTGAACTGTACGGAAGTCCAACAACCATTCATCCAGATCTGTAAGAGAGGCGGAGTCGTGGCAGGAAAAAGTGGAGGTGCGGACCCGGGAACGCAGGCAGCAGTGGCTGGCGGTTCCCAAGTGTGTAGGCGGCTGGTGGACCCCAGGCACAGGTTGGCAACTGTGCGGACCCAGTGAGGCCTCACAAGGCGGCTGGCTGACCAGGAAGTCCCACATTCGGGGGCGTAGATAATCCAGGCAAAGGGGAAGTAGCAGAGGGGACTGGAATCCAGGAGAGAGAGGAGCAGGCGCCATTGTGCCCTCTCTGACCCCGCCCCCACATACAGCATCACAACTCAGTGACTGGGCTGCCCCGCACTGGGAACACCTAAGGCTCCACCCCTCACTACGTAACAGCCGCGACCAGACCAAAAACAGCAACAACAACAGAAAAAACCCACCAAAAATGGCTCAAACCGGAGAACAAATGAAACCCCCAGAGCCAATTCCTTTAAGTGACAAAGAGATAGCCAACCTATCAGATGCACAGTTCAAAGCCCTGGTGATCAGGATGCTCACAGAATTTGTTGATTTTGCTCACAAATAAGATGAAAAAATGCAGGCTAAAATACATGAAATGAAGGAAGATGCATGGGGAACCAATAGAGATGGGAAGAAAACTGGGACTCAAATCAATGGAGTGGACCAGAAGGAAGAAAGAAACAACCAAACAGAAAACAAGGAAGAAACAAGAATTCAAAGAAATGAGGAGAGGCTTAGGAACCTCCAAGACATCTTTAAACATCCCAGCATCCGAATTATAGGGGTCCCAGAAGGAGAGGAAGAAGAGCAACAAATGGAAAACTTCTTTGAACAAATAATAAAAGAGAACTTCCCCAACCTGGCAAAGGAAATAGACTACCAGGAAGTCTAGGAAGCTCAGAGAGTCCCAAAGAAGTTGGACCCAAGGAGGAACATGCCAAGGCACATTGTAATTACATTAGCCAAGATTCAAATGAAGGAGAGAATTCTAGAAGCAGCAAGGGATAAGGGGACAGTCACCTACAAAGGAGTTCCCGTCAGACTGTCAGCTGATTGTCCAAAAGAGACCTTCCAGGCAAGAAGGGGCTAGAAAGAAATATTTGAAGTCTTGAAAGGCAGGGACCTGCATCCAAAATTGCTCTAGCCAGCAAAGCTGTCATTTAGAATAGAAGGGAAGATAAAGTGCTTCTCAGATAAGGTCAAGTTCAAGGAGTTCATCATCACCAAGCCCTTATATGAAATGTTAAAGGGACTTATCTAAGAAAAAGAAGGTAAAAATATGACAGTGAAAAGACAGCAAACTCACAGCTATTAACAACCACATCTAAAACAAAAGCAAACAACGAGAACAGGAACAGAACCACAGAAACGGAGATCATATGGAGGGTTAGCAACAGAGGAATGGGAGGAGGAGAGGGGGAAAATGTACAGAGAATAAGTAGCATAGACGGTGGGTAGAAAATAGACAGGGGGAGGGCAAGAATAGTGTGGGAAAGGTAGAAGCTACAGAACTTATGATACATGGACATGAACTAAAGGGGGAATGTGGGTGGGAGGGGGTGTGCAGGGTGGAGGGGAATGAAGGGGGGGAAATGGGACAACTGTAATAGCATAATCAATAAAATATGTTTAAAAAAAAGATCTAATTTGCCGTGAATAGTGATGTTTTATAATTTGAAGTGGATACTGATGTGAGTGAGCTACCCTAAACTTGAACCTGGGGTGAGATAATACAAATACATTTTACTTTTATTTATAGTCATTTAGTCAGTACAGTGATCAGTTTTCTGCCTATTGAAAGAATGTATATTCACCAAGTAAGGTTTTCTTATATATTGTGAAACAAAGGATATTTGTTTTATAAGCTATAAAGGAGCAGAACCCAGATAATTTAAGTAAATGAATGGATTGTTTGGCAGGCTGGGAGTGGAAATCCCTTGTCTTCTCATCTTTGGCATATTGGTTCTTTGCCTGGTTGTCTATATTTACTCATGTGAATTACTTCTCTGCTCCTGTTTACACACCTGCCACTAACATCAGTGAAATGTATGTTCTGTATTCTTTTGTTTCAGAGCTCAAGCATTGACTTTCTTGCAAGCCAAGGATTTGATTTTAATAAGGTTTTTCGCAATGGTAAGATTATGCCTGACTTACTTTAGAACTTGTAAATGTGGATTCGGTTGAGAATTATCTTTTTGTGCTTGTTCTCTGAGAGAGAACCTCAGATTTCTAGTATATCACATGCAGCCTTAGAGTTTTAAAATGTTAAAATGTTGTGCCTTTTTTTCCCCCTAGCCTAGTCAACCATGAATTGAACAGGAGTGTAGATGCTATTTCATTTAGCTTTGATGCGGCCTCTCAAACTTCTGATTTTATGATTGGTGTTTACTTATCATTTATTCTCCAAGTTAACTACTTATACATAGTTATAATATAGAATAACATGTTATTTATAGTTTATTCCATGTGATTTACTCACCTAACACCTGTGCGGAATGCTTCTCTGTCTTTTCAGTGAGGAAAATGGTATGACGTTGTACTTTAAAAAGTAGCTGTGTTCTCATAACCCTGTAATGAAAAACTCCCTTCTCCTATTGGTGCTTGTTTTATAATTGTAGGTGGTTTCTCTGTTTCTCATGGGAGAAAAAACTGCACAGTCTGTACAGTCATGATAACTAACTTGCTGGTGTGTGAGGCTGCTGGGCACCCTGCAACAAGGGACTGTGTCTCATCCTGTGCCCTTGGTGCATGATTCTTCTCTTTCAGTGGGTGGTGACCATCAAATATCTGATGAATGCATGTTTTACATCTATTCATTTATTTCCTGAACAGTGTTTGGAAAACCTCTGGTTTTTACCATCATTATTAAGCACCTGTTGCTCTAAGGTTAATAACTACTTTTAATTTAATTATTCCCCTAAATTATACTCTTTTCCATGGTGAATACAGATTTATTGAGTAAGGAAGGAAAAAGATTTTTTCAACAATAGAACTAGAAGAGAGACTTCAAATAAATTCATTTCCCCTCAGTGTGACCTTCCTGAGAGGCCATTAGAACCAATGCCATGTTGTTACTTAATTGCTTCAGTGGTGCTGCATCATAATTTCTATTGATGATTTTGGGTTTTAGAAGTACTCAAAAGTTTTGGAGCCCAAACTGCTTAATGTAGTGGGTGAATGAACCAACTGGGTAACACAATTTGGGTGTATACATTTTTTTTCTATTTTGGCTCATACTTGACTCTAAAAGCCATTATAAAGTGCAAGTTCTAAATGTAGTTAGAGCACTGTTTTGGAATAAGCACAAGAACCTTTTGAAGGAATTACTTTAACCAGACTCATATCAATGTAGTATAGTTTCCATCCTGATGGTTTTATTTTCATAAAAGGAGAGAAACAGTTAATTTAGGGTGTGCCTCATCTCATTGTTTTATAGTCAGACCTTGGAATATTTTAGTTACAGATGAATCGGGACTCCCAGGCCATCTGTTATAACCAGGACTCTTATATTCATGCTGTTGTTGATATTCTAAATCTGATCTAGACCTTCACTTCTTTTCCTCATCAAATCTTTCCAGTCACACTCCATAAATGCCAGACCTTTTCTCTTGGTAGTGTTGTCAGAAGTGGCTGTGACTTCCTTTCTTAAAGAGGAACCACATGACTCCTTGTTACCATTCTCCCTACAGCCTGTCGAACACAGGTGGCCCCGCCCCCACCCTCATTTTATATCTCCAGCCAGACAGTGGTAAGTATCCTTGTTTACCCATACCACTTTCAGACCATCTGAATTCCCTCTTAGGAGCTACAGTTCTCAGGACTGTCACCCAGCTCTGCCACCCCTCTTTGTGCTGATTTCATGGGCATGACGTTCAACAAAATGACATCCTTGGCTTTGGCTCATTGTGTATCTCTCCACTTATGCCTCTGTCCTCATTTTTAGTGACTTCTGTATCCACAGGGTGACCAGCAAATGCTCTGTCTGGTCTGTTTCTTGACGAAATGGTCAGCAGTCCTTGCTTCTACCTTCTCATAGCCATTTGCTTCCTTGGTAACATCATGGGTCTTACCACCCACTTCAAGGATTTCTCTTTGAGAACAGTACGTCCTGTCTTTCTCATTCACTTACTCCAGTATCTCATTTCAGCAATCTGTTGACCTCCATCACTTTTTCACTGTAAGTGTCCTTCCATTCTCCTGTCTTGACTTTTCTCCTTATCCATGTGGTCCATCATATCCTTCCTCCCTTCCCTTGCTCCTCTCTCCTGCCACTGTACTTGCCCAGCACAGTCCTAACGCTGGTTGGATCTGACCACCCACCCTCTTTGTTTCTGAGCATCTGAATATTGTTGGAAAACATGCCACACCTGAGCTAATTTGTTACTTTAAACTCATGACCACAAGCCTCAAATGATCAGGGATGCTCAAAAATCATACTTTTTCTGAGTTAGAAATTTCCTTTCCAGCTCTTTACAATGTCTGTTTTTTTTACTATATCTTTTTCAAACTTCCCACCCCACCTGATGACCATGTCTCTCAATGAAAATAGAAAACAGCAGAGAAGAGCTGCTCCATGCATGTTCTTACTACCAGATCCACGTCTGGACCCAGCCTTCTTACCTCTCTTCCTACAGTGTGGAGGAGTCCCTGTGCCCGTCAACAGCTAGTTCCTGCCTCCTTGTCAAGCATTGGCTCCTCCAGTTTGCCCTTCTCTCTCCTGAATTATTTTCTCTTCTTTACTGAATCATTCCTGTTTTATATTTCCCCTAACTTTGAACTGAAGAGCTGGTAATTTCTTCCATAATGAATGTAGGCAGCCATCTCAGTAGTAGCAGTATCTGGTGACAGAGGTGGTTTTCTAATTTCTTCAAATTTAAATTTTGTTGTTGTTTTGCTTTTTTTGTTATTTTATTGATTATGCTATTACAGTTGTCCCAGTTTTTCCGTTAACCCCCTCCCATCCCCAGCACCAGTACCACCTCAAGCTGTCCCCTTACTGTTGTTCATGTCCATGGGTCATGCATATTGGCTACTTCATTTCCTATACTGTACTTTACATCCTCATGGCTGTTCTGTAACTGCCTATTTGTACCCTTACCTCTCCACCCATATACCCACAACTCCAACTCCCATCTGTTTTCCATACCATGATTCTGTGTCAGTTCCTATTGTTTGCTTAGTTTGTTTTTTAGACTCAATTGTTGATAGATATGTATTTATTGCCATTTTATTATTCATAGTTTTGATCTTCTTTTTCTTAAATAAGTCCCTTCAACATTTCAAATAATAATGGTTTGGTGATGATGAACTTTTTTAGTTTTACCTTATCTGGGAAACTCGTTATCTGCCCTTTGATTCTAAATGATAGCTTTGCTAGGTAGAGCAATCTTGGCTATAGGTCCCCGCTTTTCATGACTGAATATTTCTTGCTAATCCCTTCTGCCTGGAAAGTTTCTTTTGAGAAATCAGTTGACAGGAATTCCCCTGAAGGTAACTAATCTGCTTTTCTCTTGCTGCTTTTAAGATTCTCTCTTTATCTTTAACCTTTGGCATTTTAATTATGATGTGTCCTGGAGTGGGCCTCTTTGCATCCATCTTGTTTGGGACTCTCTGTGCTTCCTAAACTTACATGTCTAGTCACCAAATCAGGGAAATTTTCTTTCATTATTTTTTTCAAATAGATTTCTAATTTCTCATTCTTTCTCTTTTCCTTCTGGCACCCCTATGATGCAAATGTTGGACCACTTGAAGCTGCCCCAGAGGCAACTTACATTGTGCTTGTTTTTTGGATTTTTTTTTCTTTTCATTCTGATTGGTTGTTTTTTTCTTTCTTATGTTCCAAATCATTGAAGTAAAGAACATTTGATTCTTGGCTGTATTTATTCTACTGTTGTTTTCCTGTAAATTGTTCTTTATTTCAATTAGTGAATCCTTTGATTCTGACTGGATCTTTTTTATGCTGCTGAGGTCCTCACTAAGTTCCTTGAGCATATTTATAACCAATGTTTTGGACTCTGCATCTGATAGATTGCTTATCTCCCTTTTTAAAATTCTTTTTCTGAAGTTTTGATCTGTTGTTTCATTTGGGCTATGTTTCTTTGTTTCCTCATTTTGGCAGTCTCCCTGTGTTTGTTTCTATGTATTAGGTAGAGCTGCTATGACTCCCTGTCTTGGTAGTGTGGCCTAGTATAGTAGGTGTCCCTTAGGGTTCAGTGGCACAGTCTCTCCTGTTACGCAGGCTGGGTACTCGAGGTGCAGCCTTTGTATGGGCTGAGTACATCTTCCTCTTGTGGTTGAGCCTTGATTGCTGTTGGCAGGTCAGTGGGAGGGATTTACCCAGGCTAGTCAGCTACAAGGACTGGCTGTGACCACTTACCAACCTCTGCTCTCTGTGGAGAATCAGCTGTGTGGGGGTAGGGTGGAGGTGTTCTGACATGATCTGTAGCTGTCCACTGGGTGCACAGGCTCTGGGGTTTCCTGGGTGGTGCAGGCCATGGTCAGCCCTCACCTGTTGTCTGCCTGGGTTTTCCTGCTCGAGCTGCGAAGCAATCTGAGATGGCTGCCACTTGTGCTGGGCTTGGAGATTCCCAGGCAAAACCAAGCTGTGAATCTGTGCTGACTGCTGCTAGGGCTGGACCTGGAGCCACCTAGCAAGAGGTACAGGGGCTGGGGGCTCATTGAGGCTAGCTGTTGCTTGTTTGAGAGGATTTAGGAAGTTGTGAAGGATGAGCCAAGACCAGCCATTCATACGGAAAAGGAGCTTAGGTGGGACCGTAAGTTGGGTGGCAGAGAGTCTCAGGAGATCTCCAGGGCAGGGCAAAACGGTGTTAGCCAGGTTGATGGAGTCTCAGATAATAACACCAGCCTGTCAGCTCTGTGGCTCTGTTGGGGAAGGGACCTCTGTTGGCCTTTCTGTCTGGAAGAAAGCTGTCCCCCAGTTCTTGCCTTGACACAAGACACTTCATTTTTTCCCTGTATGGCACTGGTGCCTTTCAAACTGTTAACTCCAGTGCTGAAGCTCAGAGGAAGCGAGTCTGAGTAGGTCCATGTGTAGATTCTTTAAGAAGAACTGCTTGGATCTCCTGAAGTTTCTTCCCCTGACTCAATCCCTGCTGATTTTTGTAGCCAGAAGATATGGGAACTTATTTTCCTTGCACTGGAATCCTGGGCTGGGGGCTGTGGTGTGGGCTGGGACTCCTTGATTCTGAGATATGCCTCTGGAATTTTTATTCACCACACATGGATGTGGGACAGCCCATTCCGTGTCTTCACCGCCCACCTGCAGTCTGTATGGATATGGTTTCTTTAATTCTGTAGTCGTCAGACTTCAACTCAACTTGATTTCTGATGGTTCTGAGTGATGCTTGTTCTATATTTTAATTGTAATTTTGATGTACAGTGATCCCTCACCTATCGCGGGAATTATGTTCCAGAGACCCTCGCGATAGGTGAAAATCTGGGAAGTAGCGGTGTTATGTTTATTTTATTATTTGTATATATTTTAAGGCTTTATAAACCCTTTCCACATTCCTATAAACCTTTCCCACACTCTTATAAACACTTCATATGCTCTTAAACACTTTCTACACTCTTAAACCTACGTAATTTTAACAACATATAAAATTCTATATGGGTACTCAGCAGTGGAGTATACAGTCGTCCCTCACTATATCGCAGTCCACTTATTGCGGCTTCACTGTATTTGGGCTTTAAAAAACCCGCAATACAGTGAAGCCGCAATAAGTGAGCTGCAATATAGTGAGGGACGACTGTAGTTGTGGGAGGAGGCAAGCCATGTTTACCTGTGCTACCATCTTGACCTGAATCCATATCATGGTTTTTAATAAACTTTGTTATAGCAACGGAAATAATGTCCTACATCTCAGCATGATGGTTGGCAAATACAGCCCCTGCCTCTTGGTCTCCTCTGAGTGGCCTGGACCAGCCCCTCGGCCCTGATTTCATCATCGTTTCTACAGAGTTCATTGTTGTCCTATGGCTTTTAAGACCACATATATCCTGATGTTGCCTAAATTTCTATCTCAACTCTTTTCTCCTGTGCTGTAGACTTATATAAATTTTTTAAAAATATTTTATTTATTTATCTTTAGAGGGGAATGGAAGGAGAGAGAGAGAGAGAGACATATCAATGTATGGTTGCTTCTCATGCATCCCCTGCTGGGAACTGTCCTGCAACCCAGGCATGTGCCCTGACTGGGAATCGAACTGCGATCCTTTGGTTCACAGGCCCATGCTCAATCCACTGAACCACACCAGCCAGGGCAGACTTATATAAATTTTTAATTTATGTATACCCTTAGATGATTTCATATATCCAGCAGGTAGCTTTTGATTTTTGTCCTTGGAGCCCCAAACCTATTCTTTGCCTATTTTTCCCTATCTTGTTAAGTGGCCATATCATCTTCCCAATTGCTTAAACTTAATAGCATCATTCTTTTATTATACTTTTTCCTTTATTCTCTACCTACAGTGTATCAATAGGTTCTGTCTCTCGTATCTAAAAACCATTCTCCCTATCTTTATAGTCTAAGCCAGGGTACAAAGTATGGCCCACTTTCTACTTTGTAAATAAAATTTTATTGGGACATAGTCATGCTGATTCATCTACTCATTGTATATTACTGTATTACTCCTTTTATAGCCATAAGAGCAGATCTGAGTAGTTGGAACAGAGACCCCCATGCCTATATTTTAGGCTTATGTCTCACAAGCCTAAGACATTTACTATTTGTTGCTTTAAGAAAAAGTTTACTGACCTTTGATATAGGCCAACATCTTCTGCCTGGATGATTTCAGTGGACACTTGCTTGTAGCTCTGAATTCCCTACTTCAACTCTCACAGGAGTCAAAGTGTTCTTTTAAAAACATGAAGCAGGTAATGTAATTATCTTGCTTAAAGTCCTCTAATGGCATTCCATTGCTCTTAGGATATAATAAATTTTTACTCTGTCCTACAAGGGCCTGTGTAATCGTGTTCCATCCTGTCTCCAGCCTGGCCATCTCCCTGTCATTGTGTTCTGGCCACACCAGCTTCCTTACTGTTTTGGAAAAGTTCAAGCCATTTCCATTCTCAGCACATTTATACTTACTCTCCTTCTGGAAATACTCTTCCCACAGTTCTTTGCCTGTCTGATTCATCCTTATCCTTCGGATCTTTGTTCACAGTGGCTTTGTATGATCATCCTGGCTAAGTGATTCCCTTCACTTTAGAGGAGGGTACATCTACTTTGCTCACTGTTAGATCTTCCAGAGTCTAATACAGTTCCTGAAACAGCGTAAGTGCCAAATAAAAATTTGTTGAAAGTAGAATGAATAAATGGAATGCATGAATAGACAAACATTTCAAAATTACTTGCATTTTCTGTTGATATTTTTGAGCTATATTTAAATATGGTAAGCCTTTCCTGAGTATTTTAGGCTCTTTGGTTTATTAAACAATTTTTATGCTGTACAGATATTTCTACTAATCCATTCTTTTAAAAACTGTGTTTAGGAATTCCATATTTAAATCAGGAAGAAGAAAGACAGTTAAGAGAGCAGTATGATGAAAAACGTTTACAGTCCAATGGTGCAGGAGCTCTATCCTATGTGTCTCCTAACACATCAAAATGTCCTGTGACGATTCCTGAGGATCAGAAAAAATTTATTGACCAAGTGGTGTAAGTTCTAAACTGGAACCAAATGTGTATCATGTATGTGTATTGGGGCGAGACTGACCAACATCTGTATCTTGAACCTGTGCTACATGTACACAGTACACTCTGAGATGTGTGATGTGATTGGAGGATTTAATTACGGCACACCTGAATTCGTGTGACAATATTTACAATACATTGTAAATAGGATTCTGTGTACTAAGACTTGTCGCATGTCGCTGGAAAGACCTTCTAAGGGCCTGGTATCCACTGTCTAGTTCCTCTGAAGGCAGAGGAATGAAACAGGTCCATCCAGGTACTTGCAACATGGCCACGTCTTTTTCTCAGTGAAGTTTCTGACAAACGAATGTGCCATCAAAGAAATGTCTAGAGTTTACTTATCAGTATAACTGCTTTACTAGAAAAGTAAAAATTTAAATTACTTGTATTGATATAGCCTTGAGTTGTTACTAATTAATAACAATAGTTAAAAAGTGCCAAAATAAATTCTTTTTCTTTAAGCCTTACTACAGTAAAAAGTTATGATATGATTTGTTAAAATTACATTGTCATATTCTTTTTTAAAATTGATTTTAGAGAGAGAGTAATATCGATTTATTGTTCTTACCAATGCATTCATTAGTTGATTCTTGTATGTGCCCTGACTGGGGATCGAACCCAGAACCTTGGTGTATCAGGATGATGCTCTAACCAAGTTACCCAGCCAGGGCATATGTTCTTATGTTTAGATAGCTTTTGAGTATGATTGTTTTGTTGGTTGATGACTTTGTTCCTTAAAGATATTGATAGTTATGTTTTTATTTTAATTCCTCAGAGAGAAAATAGAAGATTTATTACAAAGTGAAGAAAATAAGAACTTGGATTTAGAGCCATGTACGGGGTTAGTTGCCCTGAATCTTTTCACATCTTCTTTTTGGGGAAAAGTAGATGATTTCTGGCATGTGCTATATTTGATCGTTTAAAAACGCCTTCATAAATAGTCTTTTTATTATAAGCATGCTCCCAAGGTTTAAGCACTAACTATAACATTAATACAGTGGGGATGATGGTGTATTGAGACACTGAATGAATGCTTTGTCCCATTCTGGAGGGCAGACAACTGTTGTGCAACTTTGGTTTCAAGTTTATGCTCAAGAGTGGCATAATTATTTTAGCCTCAAGGAGAACTTAATGCATAAACACTTCAGAAGAGCATTTACTCTCAGGCTACTTCTATCCTTTTACTTTTTCTTTGTGGTAAAAAACATCTTACTTTCTTTTTACTTTGTGACTAGCTTCACAAAGTGTTTTAGTGTACCTTAAACACTCTTTATAAGCCACAGGAAGTAATACTTTGGTTAGATGGGAACTTGACCCCTTCTATAAAGGTAATATAATAATAATAAAGAACTTTTTGATGAAGATACGTGGTGAGGAATCCTCACACTACAAACATCCTACCCAGTTTTGTTTGCATATTATCTGTCACTTTTATTAAAATCTGTTTTAAAAATTAAATGTCTTTCCCTACCAGTGCTTGATCAGTTAGGATTTTCTTTTAATGAGCCAAGATAAATGCCTTTTCTTTCGTTTTTATAGGTTCCAAAGAAAATTAATTTATCAGACGTTGAGCTGGAAGTAAGTGTTTATATTATATGCAAGAGCTTGTGAGGAACCCAGGACTTAAGAACTAAAGATATAGTATCTTAGTTCTCATTTTTTTATGGAATTCTGCAGTACTTGGTGATTTAACATTCCACATTCTTTTTTTTTTAAAGATTTAATTTTTTTATTTTTAGAGAGGGAAAGGGAGAAAGAGAGGGAGAGAAACACTCATATGTGACAGAAACATTGATTGGTTGTCTCTTGCATGCTCCTAGCTGGGGACCTGGCCCTCAACCCAGGCATGTATCCTGACTGGGAATCGAACTGATGACTTTTCGGTTTGTGGGATGACACCCAACTCACCCACTAAAACCAGTCATGGTGACCATTCCATGTTGTTGTGCGGTGCTTTATTTTATTTCCCCATATTTTCTTAAGTTGAATACCCACTTATTTTGTTTGTTATTGCTTGTTAATAGAGGCTTTAAAGCCTTTAATCTTTCTTTTAATTGTCACTTCAGCTTTGCTAAGTTCTGGGTGTGTATCGTTTTTGCCCTTTGAAAGTATACAATAAAGATTTGGTTTTAAGACTGAGGAAATAGCTGAATTCTTTTTCTAAATCTGGGGTTAGACCATGATTTAGAAGAAGAATTGGTTTTAGGAGGTCTGTGGATCACCGGAAATATTATCTAACATTTTGTTTCCATTGGTTTCATTCT
Organism: Glossophaga mutica; assembly: GCA_039655065.1. NCBI lineage: Eukaryota > Metazoa > Chordata > Mammalia > Chiroptera > Phyllostomidae > Glossophaga > Glossophaga mutica. The sequence continues at coordinate 103,452,987 of CM077305.1, forward strand.
GTTTTCCAGTGGATTTCTAACCCCAAAATTGCACATCAGTATTAGACAATTTGATGTTTGCATTTGACTTTGTTTGGGATTCTTGTTCTTGGATTAGAATCTGTCAATGACATGCTTACTGGAAATTTACTTTGAATATAATAGGAAAGGACCATTGTCCTTTGACCAGCTCCTTTTTTTTCTTTATATTATCCTTGGAACCTACTTGATGTGGATTCCAGATCACTCTTCTTGGCTGATACAAACTACCATGCCAAACTGCAGAGTTATCCATTTCAAATCTCCCGTGTGTGAACCCATACAATATAAAATCTTTATAATCAGTTAGGAAGTAAACATATTTGGAAGAAAGATTTGATTGTGTACGGTAGTAAGCAGTCTGTATACTGTGATGCAAGACATTTCAGAAAACGCCTAAGTCCTAAAAAAAATTATTTTGAAATCAGATACATACATGTATGTTTAAGAGCAAAGATAGGGAATGATTTAGCAGCTGAAATATTGTGGAATATGCTTACTGTAAAGTCTTCATCATAATAATACTTATTTCATAAAATAATTATGAAATAATTATGAAAATATTTATTGTTTTATTAAATGATACTTATTTAATAAAACATTCCATTTAATTAAATTACAGCTTTATAGTTGCTTTTAAAATACTTAAAGTTTTAGTTGTCATTGTCTCATCTACTGATGTCATGTTTTCTTCCTTTTCTTTAGGTATCCCAAAGGCATTCATGTTGAGACTTTAGAAACTGAAAAGGTAACCTCAGGTGTTTTCCAGGGCTAACAAACACATGCAATGATTCATTGGTATGCTGAAAGTCAGAGTTCACTTCTTGGCCCTGCTGTTTATGAGCTGGGTGACCTTGGGCAAGTCATTTAACCTCTGTAAGCCTCATTTTCCTCATTCATGCATTGGGAGTGCACATGATAATGATGATCTGTACTAATCTCATAGCTTTTTTATGGTCATCCAGTAGGTAAATGAAAGTAAACAGGCTTTGTAAACTTGAAAGCATGCAAATGTTAGTACACGTTCTAACTACAGCAGAAAATTGTGATGATATGCATGAAAAAATGGCTTCCGTTATGTGGGCAAACAAAATTAAATGTTAGAATTTAGGGCATGCCCTGGCTGGCCAGTTTGATTCCCAGTCAGGGCACATGCTGGGGTTGCAGGCCAGGTCCCCAGTACCCAGTTGGTGTGTAAGAGGCAACCTTTCCATGTATGTCTTGCGCATTGATGTTTCTCTCCCTCTCTTTTTCCCCTCCATTGAATAAATAAATCTAAAAAAATACATCTTAAAAAGTAGAATTTAGGGTGTAAGTGTCTGTACTGGTATTGTCACACACCCCCAAGGTGCACTAATAGAACATGATGGATAATGGTGGGCTCCTTTTGCAAAATTTTAGGATTTAGAATTTAATTGTTGCTTTGGATGTCAAATTATATGAGATAAAGTGAATTAAAAACCAATCTTGCTAGAAGAGAAATCTCAAACTTTAACATAGGTTTTATGGTTTAATTGATTAAAAAAATGCAGTATATGAGGAAGAAGGCACTAATTATCTGACAAATACCAGAAAATCCAGGAATTTTTTTGTTACATTAATGAAGTGAGATGTAGAAATTTATTTTAAAGCCATCTGCTTAGAAACTCAAGTTCAGATACAGTGTAATTTCCTAGTGTTCACTGTGGGAAAATGTCTTATTCTCACAGTCGGTTGATACTTTTAACTGACATCTGTTGGGTTGGATTAATAAACCATGGGAAAGTGCCATGGAGACAGGCAGAATTTTGGTTTGTAATGCATGAATTCAACTTTTGGTGGCTTTTCAAAATCTTTTCATTGTGTTTAGCCCGTGAAAGACTGTGAGGTGATAAAAACGGTAACTTCTAACGGTAGCGGAATTCTTAATTTTTTGGGTCAAGTTGCTTCTAGAAAGTTTTATGTTGGTTTTGTGTCTTTCAGAAAGAGCGATACATAGTTATCAGTAAAGTAGATGAAGAAGAACGTAAAAGAAGAGAGCAGCAGAAACATGCTAAAGAACAGGTGATTGAGTTATGTTCATTTCCTTTGGGTGAGAAATGGCAACATAGGACCTTTCTCTATATTTGAAATGGCAATATAGTACCTTTCTCTATATTTGTATATGGCATATTTGCATAGTACGTTTCTCTATATTTGTATATGGTATGTTGGATTCAATTTAATGATTAGTTTTCTGCCATAGTAAAATTGAATTGGTAGGAAAATCTAGAGTAGAACCAGGGGAACATAAGGTTAAGTATTTAAACATAGACAACAAAGTAAGTCTGACATGGTTGACTAATCTTCCCATATATGAAGCAGTCTTGAAAAAAGCATCCTTGATTATCATTCAGATTATGTGCCACTGATCTTCATTGCCTGTTAACTAATATTGTTATGTCTGACTTCAAGCAAATTACTAGCTTTCTTAAGTTTAGAAAATATGATTTTTTTTTAAGTTTGGGTTGTTTTTATTTATTTATTTATTTATTTTTAATGAGTATTTTTTTAATTGTTGATATTGTACAGTTTTCTTTTACCCCGCCCCCAGCCCACCACCTGAGCCCTCCCCACCTTCCTCCCATTTCCATCTCCCATAGTTTTTGTCCATGTGTCCTTTATACTTGTTGCTCTTAGAAAATATGATTTTATAACAGAACAAAAACGGAGGTTCAGCTGCCTGTTGCCACAAAAAACAAACTTGAGAGGCCGGTGCTGGTGCAAAAGGAGAGAGGTTTTATTCTGGTGCTGCACAGTCTGGGAGAATGGCAGACTCCCATCTCAAGGACTGTCTCCTCTTTCTACCATGGAAAAAGTCCAACCATCCTCAGGAAGGCCAGGATAATATAGCCAGTGTCCAAAGTTCTGGTTGCATTTTATTTTATTTATTTTTCTTAAGCATTGTGTTTTATTTTTTGGAGAAGATAATAGGAAGTAGAGGAGGAAAAACAGTGTCCCACCGGAGTCTCCAAAGTGTATGAGACTGTATAAGAGTGTATGTGGTTTTCCTGAGGCCTGGCCAGCTTGTCCTAGAAGATTCCATGTGGAGGGCCGTGGGTTCCTACTTTCACAGTCCTTTCTTTTGGGCAATGATAATTATAGGAAAGAAGTGGCATGTATGCTGATTTCACGGGCTGTCTTCAGGATCTTAACAGCCTTGCTATGCTCAATATCTTACAAATCCACGTCGTTTACAGCTAGGACTTGGCCCCCTTCCTGAAGTGCGTAAGAGGCAGAGATCATCTTGGAGATGAAGATGCCTAGCTGGGTAGTCTTTCCTCCTTAGATGTTAAATCCTAACTGAGCTCCAGGGGGCATGCATCTTCAGTGTGATGATTCAGGGCAGAAACTGGGTCTGGGTGGTATACCCTCTTGGCAGAATGGAAACTGGGGCTTTCAATTTCCAGAATTCTGTGATACAAATTCTGTACTCTGGCAGGAGGATTCCATAAGAAGTTTCCAAAGGCCCCAGTGGCTCAGAATCCAACTTCTGGGTCCCTTGGCTCTAACAGAGCATAAGATTCATTCTCTATTGAACTTTCTAACCCTGCTATACTACGTTTCATGTATCATCTCATGCCCATGGGGAAAAATCCAGTATTTAAGAGTGCAGATGGTGCCTACCTCATGAGAAGGAATCCATGTTGGGGAATTTTCATAGGCAGGAAAACCACTGGGTAGTCATAAGGAATCCGACTGTCCATATCTGGTAAGCCCCTGTTAATAGGCCTTGGCCAGCTCAGGTTCACCTCACTGCCGATTTCCCTGCTCCATTTGAAAGTATAGTCCTTTGGAGTCCATAGGTGGCTGCTAAGTGGTTTTAGTCCTTATCCAGGTGGCTTAGCTTGTTCCCTGCTGTTGTCCATTTCAGGCTCCCTCCTGGAGCCTGTGTGTGGAAAATGTTGCTAGGGCCACATGGTCATTTGCTCTGAGAGCGCAGTGATAAATAGGCGGTCCAGAACATCATCAAGTTGGCAAGAGAGAGCTGCTTTGTTCCCCTGGGAATATGTTAGCTTGGGTTGGACCAGGTGCTTTTTCAAAGTAACCAGTCAACTTTGCAAACTTTTGCATGCTTTGGGTGGGTCCATCTTCCAATCATTTCTTTTTTTCCCTTGGCTAGACTGATGGTCAAGCACTCCCCCTGCACCATTTTGACTTACATGGCACATGTGCCTGCCCTTTCCTGTCCAACCTCCAATCAGGTATAGGAGGGTAGGGGCAGGGCTTTTCAAAAATCTGATTACCTGCCCTGGCTGGTGTAGCTCAGTGGATTGAGTGCGGGCCTGCGAACCAGAGGATCGCGGTTCAATTCCCAGTCAGGGCACATGCCTGGGTTGTGGGCCGGTTCCCGGCAGGGAACACACGAGAGGCAACCGTACATTGATGTTTCTCTCCCTCTCCTTCTCTCCTACCCTTCCCCTCTAAAAGATAAATAAATAATAAATTTTTAAAAAATCTTAAAAAAAAAAAATCTGATTACCTTGTTAGCTTTTTGCAGGTTCAGGCTTTCTGTGTGCTCAGTGTAAGAACCTCCCCCTGCCCCCATCTTAGCCAGTGGGGAGACTTCCCTGGGGCTCTAACTCTTTTACGGCAAAAACTTGGCAGATTAGGGTGACATGGACATGTTGGCACGTCCTCTTGTTTGCTATCTGGAGAATGGATTTGAGTAAGACTGGAGCCAGAGAGACCAATTAAGCTATGGAGTAACATAGCTAAGAAATATCAGTGACCTGGAATAGAATAGTTAGTAGCAGTCTAGGTGAAATATGGAGATACTTAGAAGGTAGAATCGTTGGAATTTGTGTCTGGATGTGGGGGGTGAAAGAGGAAGGGAGAAGGAAAATTCTCAAGCCTGAAATTTGAGCAACTAGGTAGACTGATGTCAGTTCACTTATATGGAGTGATTTTGGTTGGGGGTGAGGGGCCAGGTCAAGTAGGGTTTACAAATGGGTGGATGTCCAGCTCACAGATATATTAAGGCAGGGCCACATCTGACTGATTCAAACCAGTAAGCTACAACAAGCCATTGTTAGATTTAGACAGTTTGTTGCATAGAGAAGGAAGATCAGCCAAAGGTACCAGCTGCATGAGGTTCTTGTTCCCACACACCAAAAAGACAACACTGAAAGGAGCGGAGCCAGATGACTGTGTTGTGAGTTGTGGATCTCTCATTATTGAGGAGCCACTTCTAGACTGCTGCTAAACACTTTTATATGCTACAGCTCTCTTCTGATGAGGGTGGGAGGGTGAGGCAGAAAGTCCCATGCCTTATCAAAACATGGGAGGCAGTGAGAAACTTTCTCATGACAGCCTCCCAGGGAGAGAGAGGGAGGTGGTTGGGATATGGTGTATTAGCAGCTTTTTATAAGCCTCTGCCTCCCATCCTCTCCTGGGATGTGTCACCAAGATGCAGGTTAACTGCAGCTCAAGCCTTTGCCTGTGCTGCCTGTTTGGATATGTCCAGGGTCACCAGGGCACCGTGGTGGAGCTTTCCCCCTACAGCGTAAAAGAGGTTATGTTCTGTTTCTGATCCAATGAAGTTTTAGATGTCTTTGGGACATCTAACAGTAGGTATCCTGTAGGTAGAGTTGTCGTTCTGGAACATAGGAGAGAGGTGAGGGCTAGATTTGGTTGTCTTGGCAGGGAGATCGGGACTGGATTAGAGCACCTACAGTATGCATGAGGAATGAGAAGAAGACTGAGTGTAGGGTTCTGAAGACCACCAGCAATTAAATGATAGGCAGAAGTGGAAAAATGTGTCAGGAGATTATTGTGACACAGTAGCCAAGGGAAGAGAGTTTTTGAAGAAGGGGATGTCAGCAGTGTCCCATACTCTAGAGAAAGGGTAAGGGCTGAGATGTGGCCATTGGGTTTAGTCTTGGGAGTTTTCTTTTTTTGAGTATTCTTTAAAATTTTAATTGTAAAATACACATAACACAAAATTTACCATCTTAACTGTTTTTGAGTGTACAGTTTCCTAAGTGTTAAGTACAGATTGTTACGCAATCATCAACACCATCCACTCCAGAACTTTCCATCCTGCAAAACTGAAACTAGCCATTAAACAAACCCCACTGCCCCTCCCGCTAGCTGTAGGTAATTGCTCTTTCACTTTCTGTCTCTGAATTTGACAGTACCTCACGTAAGTGGAATCATGCAGTATTTGGTTTCTTGTTACTGCCTTATTTCACTTAGCATCAAGTCCTCATGGTTCATCCATATTATAGTGTGTGTTAGAATTTCCTTTCTTTTTAAGGTGAAATAATATGCCATTGTATGGGTATACTACATTTCCTTTATCCACTCATCTGTCAGTGGACACGGGTCGCTTCAACCTTTTTGTTCTTGTGAATAATGCTACTAAAAACTTAGGTGTACGAGTATCTCTTTTGAGTCATTGCTTTTAGTTCTTTTGGGAATATACCCAGAAGTAGAATTGCTGGATCAAATTGATTGAAATTTTATGTTTAATTTTTTGAGGAACTGCCATACTGTTTCCATAGCAGCTATACCACTTTACATATCCACCAACAAGTCACATGTGTTTGAATGTTTCCATATCCTTACTAATAATAGTTAACCTGGGAGTAGTTTAAAGAGGTGAGCAATTTCAGTGAGGGTGCCACGATAAGGCAGAGAAGCCTGCAAGTACCTGGGAGTTAAACTGGAGCTAGTTAGTGGAGAGGTCTTTTATGTAATTTAGCTGCTAGGAGACAAGGAGAAGGGACAGTAAGTAGTTACATGGAGCTTCAAGTTAAAGAAGGGGTTTCAATATAGGACAGAAATTGAGCCTATTTCAACACTGTTAGAAAGGAAGTAGGAAAGAAGAAACAGTGGGGATGAGTCTCAGAGTGCTGTACTACAAAAATTTTATAAAAATGCTTTCAACAAGAAAAATATCACGAGTTAAGGGGAAATGCTGTTTTTGATCAGTTAGCTGCTGGTTGGGTTTCCTAAGAATTTAATGCAGTATTGAATTTGGCCAGCAGATGGCAGCTTTTAAAAGAGTGTTTTTAAGATGGCTTGATAGGCTGAAATTTCAAGTGATGCGAAGTGACGGTACCATAATTTTGGTAACTAATGAATAATTTGCCACTTGCTCATCCCACTTTCTAAAACAGAAAAAAGGAATATCATAAATAATTTCAGATGTAGTTACTTGGGAGGATAGGTGCAAAGCATGTGAAACTAAAGCTTACTATAAAATTTCAGTGCTTTTTTTTTTTGACTGGATTTTAACACACTCAAATATAGGAATATATGTACATGAATAATTGTTTTGGTTTGCTTTTTTAAACTAGGAAGAACTGAATGATGCTGTGGGATTTTCTAGAGTCATTCATGCCATTGCTAATTCGGTAAGTGAACCAGACTTTTTGTTTTCAACTATATTCCTGAAGATAATATTTAGGTAAAGTGCCTAGTTATTATTGCGAATTAATCATTTGGTTACATTTAGAATATTTACCTGGTATGGAGGAAGAAGTTAGAACTTCATAAAGGTAGATTATTGTTATGATATGCTTGGTGTGATATCATAATTGCTGTCAGCATTTTTTTTTATCCAAGCCATTTTTTCAGAAAACTTTTCCTGTAAAATTCATAGGATTATTATACTATAAGGTTCTTATTCAGCTACATGAAACTAATATTTATTAATTTCAAAACCAATAAGAAGTAGGATAAGAAAGTAAGGAATATGGGGAGAAACAATCAGGTGTTTGAAGGTGTTTATTTCCTTAATTAGAAGACTCTAGAGGCCTTGGCTAGAGGTGTGGCTCAGCGAATTGAGTGCTGGCCTGCAAACTGAAAGGTTTTTGGTTCGATTCTCAGTCAGGGCACATGCTTGGGTTGCGGGCCAGATCCCCAGTTGGGGGCATGCGAGAGAGGCAACGGATATCTCTCACACATCGATGTTTCTCTCCCTCTCTTTCTCCCTCTCTTCCCCTCTCTAAAATTAAATAAATAAAATCTTTTAAAAAAGGAAGAATCTAAAGGATAAAAGTAGTTGCCTGTATTGAATTCTACATAACTGTAATAGGATCTTATATCTAGTAGCCTTATTAATATTTGGTATTTTAAAAATGTATTTACCACTGTGTAAATGTGCTAGAGGGTTCTGTGATTGATATATATGTATATATATGTATATATATACGTATATATATATAGTGACATTGTTTCTTGTTTTCTAAGTCCTTTTGGGAAAGAGGCATCCACGTCTTGTGTGGATAAATGGGGTAATGGTGCTGGTGGTTTTGTGAATTACACATCCAAGTCAGGTTACTTGCTTGGATACTAGATTGCATGTCTTTCCTTGAGTAGCTGGCCTTGGGAGAAGGAATCGTTTTCCTGGAGAAGGACTTGTTTTGTCTCTTAGATGCTGAGCTTTGCATCAGGGAAGCTTTAAGGCTATAGAGACCCTCTCAGAGTTCTGTGGCTTCCTCACCACCAGGTGTGGACTTGTCAAAACAGGCATACCACTGTCCTCAACTGGGGATAAACAGAAGTGACCCAGCCTTGTAAAAGAAGAGGGCTGGCTCACTAGGAGCTCCTTCTCTAAAGTAAGCAAGATCATTGGAATGGAGTAGTGAGTTGGATGAGCCTGGAGAGAAACAAAAATGTGAGCCTCTTCACAAGTTGCTAAGATCATAGGTATCTAGAAAATCAGAGTTTCTGGTCATGTTTGCTTACATTAGACATAGTTAGCCAAAAGATTTCAGATAGTTGGCTTGACTGAGGTGAACCCTAAAATACAGAGATGTGGGACATCATTTGGCTTTGAGCTGTCTTGTAGCTATCATGATAGTTTAGTTAGCTGGGACATTTGCTTACCTTGTACAAATTCAGATACTTTAGCTTGCTGTGCTTGTTTTCCTCTATTTTGTCTTGTACAGAATAGTTAATAATATGTTGCTGACCTTTTGTAGTTTACATCACAAATCATATTATGAAAAACCCGTCATTAGTGATGCAGATGTTTAAAATTTAAGTCACATACCTTAAAAATGCTAATATTTTAAGTTAAGCTTTATAAAGCTTGTGAGCAGTAATTACTCTTAAATATTTATGTCATGCCAAATTCTTTTCCTGTCGCTCGTAGTAATAAATCTGTGCTTTTTTTATAGTTTTAAAAACTTTTTACTAATTTTTTACTCACAGCCAAGTTGCAAAAATAGTAGTTTCCATATATTTCTCACCTAGCTACCCCCAATGTCAACAACTTACATAATCATACAGTTATCAAAACCAGGAAAGTAACATTGGCATAATATTATGAACTGAACTATAGATTTTATTTGAATTTCACCAGTTTTTCCACTAAGTACTTTTTCTGTTCACAATTTCATCTGGGATCCCACATTATGTTTATTATTTCTTCTTAGTCTTCTGCAGTCAGTAACAGTCTTTCTTTGTCTTTCATAACCTTGATAATTTAAAACACTATTGACTGCATTTTGTCAAATGTCCCTCAGTTTGGATTTGTCTGATCTTTTCTCGTGATTGGACTGAGGAAATATAATTTATGCAAGAATATCACAGAAATGATGGTTCATAATGTTGACCTTGATCACTTGCGTAGGGTGCTGTCTGCTAGATTAGTATACTGTGAAGTTACTACTTTTGCCTTTGTGGTTAATAAGTATTTTGGTGTAGATACTTAAGACTATGAAAATCTTTTTTCTCAAACTTTTGTCCACTACTACAGCATCTATCAGTGGATCTTACCTGCAGCCATTATTACTCTGATGTTATAGAAGTGTTTGTACTTCCCTCTTTCTGCATTTGTTCTTAGAATTCTTTTATAAGGAAGAGCTGTCCTCTCATTTTTTTTAGTCATTTAAGAAAGTGTTTATGAATATGGACTCAGGGAAATATATTTGTCCTACAGATTATAATGTAGTGTTTTATTGTTTATTTTGTTGCTCTGCTTGTGCCACCTTTGACTATTAGAGCTTCATCAGGTTGGCTCCTGTGTCCTTTGAAGAACCCCTATCCTTTTTTGAGCGCTTAATTTCTGGTATCACAAGATGTTCCAGACTCATCTCGTATTTTTCCTGCCTCAGCTCTGAATTGGTGACTTCTCTGAGGAGCCCTGGTTCTTTTTATTGGACAATGGTGTTTAGAAAGCAGGACCTATCACTAGGTTACGACAGTGGTTTTACTACTTCCAGGACCTCTCCCTGGATAGAGCTAAGAATGATACATCTATCTGCCTGTCATACATATAAAACCATGCCTTTGTACTGATGCCTCAGATTCCAATCCAATACCACAGGGTTTATTTTTAGTTTACGCTTCTTTTCTTATTTGTCAATAGTGGGAAATTGAGTTCTTACCTGCATTATATATGTTTGTTTAAATCTGCTATACATACAAAATGTTTCGAAATTACTACCCATACTTTGTGAGAAGTTTGTTCACTGACAACTAGGCTACAGCACTCATGTGAAGGTCTTTTTGTCTTTAGCTTGACAGCATGTAGTCACAATACTGTTTTGTATCAACTTTTTTCATTGTGGTTATGGTATTCATTCATAATACAGTTAGGTTCTATTCGTCTTTGTATTACATTTTGGGTTTTATCCACATCTTTTCTATAGTATCAATCAGTACTTGATCTTTTAGCATTGCATAGGTATTCAGAATGAACACAAACACTGAGCCAAAAAGACAGCTTGTGTCTTAGATTTGGGAAGTTTTATATAAAATTATTTATTTCAAAGGATTATGTTTAGCCCTGTGAGTCAAGGATTGTCACTCTGAAAGTCCATTGGGTCGTAGTTAAAAGCTCTACTGCAGTGACCTGATACTTTATGTTAAAAATGGTGCCACTTGGCTTGCTGCATCGAAGTTGATGTTTCATTTTGGTAGTTTAATTTTGTATCAAAATGGAGTAAATTTATTGCACACATATTGTACTTCAGTTGGTTGAAAAGCAGTGATTTTATTGGAAATGGTATTTAAGAACATGCCCTATGAATTTTGACATAGATGATAAAGGAAATTAAAATTCATTCTGTTTAGTATAATTAGAAAGTTATTTTTATCTTTTAGCATTGTTATGAATGCAGCCCTAAATTGGATACTTGGAGTTTGTTCACAAATTATTCAGTAGTGTTGGGGACTTACCATTTTCAGATTTTACCTTTTTAACTTGAGCCCTTCAATCAAAATTTACTACTCCTGAGTCTTGTCAGTGGCAAGATTGAAAATCATAGAAAAAGATCAATTAAATAAAAATAATTTGGAGCCTTTAATTTGCATTCTGTATTTAATACCCCCCCCAAATTGAAAAAGAATGAAACTTACCCTATTTGCTTATTTGCATATATTTATAATATTTTTTTAATGTGGTAAAGTAATTTTAGTAGAAAATCCTCATGGATCTTCACTCTCAAACCCATTAGTACAATTTGGTACCTGGCAGTCTTTTTCCTAACTTTGACTTTCTTTAGGGAAAGCTTGTTATTGGACACAACATGCTCTTGGATGTTATGCACACAGTTCATCAGTTCTGCTGCCCTCTCCCTGAGGTAAGTCACTTGTCAGCCTGTGTTGAAAATTCATGGGTCTTCATTACTGAGAAAGTGTTTTCTACTTGAGTGTTGTTTCTTTGTACGCAGCATGTTCCCAGAGAGAGAATCTCATGCACTAGGTTGTACACTTTTGAAGGGATGTGCATACAGGCCATTTTAAGGGATCTTCAGTTATCTGCCATTATCAGAGCAAGGCTAAACATTTCTTCCATCTTAATGTCATTGGCTTGCTCAGTTACTCTTCTGGGTAGGGGTTTCTCGGCCACAGATGTGGTTGTCTAGTTTGCTACTACGAACATTAGACATAGCAGGGCCATTGAAGGTAAGTGGTGCTGTAGGTCAGCTGAACTGGATCAGCTCCTGCAGAGTTCTGGATTAACTCTTGCTAGGCTGCTTCCCTTAGATTTTCTGTTGACCTGAGTGTATTTTCACTCTTGGAGCCAAGTTGTCTCAGTGCATGAAACCATGAGCTTCTTTGGCTCCTCAGGAAAAGAGCTTCTCATCTGTCTCTTCCTCTCTGTACCCTGACTGCACTTGGCCTCATGTCACTTGTCTTCCTATCTCCTTTATCTTCTTTCCATGTTTTCTGTTCAGTGGTCTCACTCACTTTCATGACTTCAGCTGAAGATACCAACATTAGTCTCCTCAGAACTGGGTACACAGTTCATGATGGATTGCAAATGTCTCTACCTGGAGAGCCTTCAGATTAAATGGTGTCTAAAATTTACATGTTGCAAAGGATATCTGTAACTTTTACTACCTTTTTTTTCCTTATTATTGCCTCTGAACCATTTTCTTCTACTGATTCCTTTACCATAAATGATACCCATCACCAAGACTATTTTTAACATAGGTTTCGACTCTTCCTCCTTCCTCCAGATCTGGTCAGTTAAAAATTCTGACAATTTTGTCTCCATGCTGTCTGTTACATTTAGCTTCTTTTTGTTTCAGTTGCAAGTGAGCTATTTTTCATCTGGAGTTTAGCAAACATCAGGCAGGATTCCCTGTCTCACTTTAACCTTTAGCCCATCCTTTAAAATTCTAGGTTGGCAAACTTTTTCTATAAAGGCCAAATGGTAAAATAAATATTTTGGGTTTTCCAGGCTATGCTGCCTCCATCATAACTCTCAACTGCTACTGCTGTGTAGCCTGAAAACTGCCATAGAATGCAGAAGGAAAGAGGTGTGGCTTTGTTCTAATGAAACTTGATTTAAAAAATAGATGATGAGCCAGATTGGGCTTGTAGTTCATAGTTTTCCAACCCTGCTTTAAATTGCCACTAGATTAATCTTTTATTCCTTCTGGATTGAAAGATATACCTGCTTTGGAGTTTAGTCTCATTTATACATATGCAAAGCCTCAGTTATTTTTCCATTCCTCGGGGGACATTGTCATCAGCATCTTGATTATTATCCTTTGGAAAAGTCCAACCCAGCCCAATCGTGAATATGGCAGCTCTTTTGCCCCCCTTGTCCTATTTCTGCAACCTTAAGGTTGTCACTTCTTTTCATGACAATTGTATCATCCTCTGGGATTCATCCTCTGTATCATCCTCTGGGAATCAAAGGCTTTATATTGTGAGTCTCAAGACAAACATGATTGGTGTGAATTTGCTTTGTATAAATCTAAAGATCTAATGTTTAGCAGTCCTGGCTGGTGTGGCTCAGTGGATTGAGCACTGGCCTGCTAACCAAAGGGTTGCCTGTTTGATTCCAAGTCAGGGCACATGCCTGGGTTGCGGTCTGGTCCCCAATGGGGAGCACATGAGAGGCAGCCACACATTGATGTTTCTCTCCCTCTCTGTCTCCCTACCTTCCCCTCTGTCTACAAACAAATAAATAAAGTCTTAAAAAAGTCTAATATTTATATCAGATTAACTACTTTTTATTGGCTGAACATGTCAAAACAGCAGCTTTTCCCAAGACTCTTGGATCTTTACAGCAATGAAGTTATCAGTAAGGAAGGAGGGAAGTGTGTTTCTAGGTGTTCTGGACATCAAGCAGAGTTTGGCACATAAGGAGGCATTGAATATTGATTGAACAAATGACTATCTTCCCAATGTGCCAGTTTTAGAATCTTCTGGTATATGACTGTTCACATCACTGATCCTGTTCAAAATTGTGAACTAATCCCGCATCTATAGAGTTGATTTTACATAAGTTAACTTGGCATGTCAAGTTTTCTATGACCTGGCCCAACCTTCTTGTATAGTGTGGTCACTTGTTACTTTCCTTATTCCTAGTCAGACTGGCTTATTTGTTCCCTGGGAAGTGCTTTGCGTTTCATATGTCTGTGGTTTAGGAATATAATTTCCTCCAACTTGAATTTTCTCAGGCCTTTCTAAATGTTGCTTTGTACAACTTTACCTACCATACTAACGTCCAGTTTATGCCTCCTCCAGGAAGTTTTCCCTGCCTACTGCCTTGCCCGAGAGGTGATCTTTTCTTTTTCTGACCTCCCACACAACTGTGCACCTGTTATGGTGCATGAATTTTGTCTTTACAGCTTACCCCTCTTCTCCTTCTAGGTGATTAGATCCTTGGACAGGAGTATAATCTTGTTATTGTCTGTTTAAATGCCTAATACAGCACTTTGTAGGTAAACACTTAATAAATGTTACCTTGAAAAACTAGTTTTGAAGCAAATTCTAGTAGAAAGAGCACTTGATTTGTTGCAGAGTAGGAGGTGGATTAGGATAAGTGGTTTTATCCCCTGCTTTATTACTAAATAATAAACCTGAATAAGTTACTTAACTTCTTTGTGTTCTATCATTGTCAGAGGGAGAAAATGGTTTTCTTCCATCTAATTTTGGAAGCAGTGATGTAAATGAGAAAACCTGTGTAAAATGGTAGAACTTTTACAAAGTCTGGTGCCAAAATAATGCATTTAAAAGTATACTAAAGAATCCCTCTTTTGGAGCTACCTTTTAAGGGAGAGTCTCTCTCAAGAATCTTCATGGTACTTCCACATGACCTGTGTTTTAGAAGGCACTGGTCTAGAACTCTGCTACTACTGGCCCTGGAAGTAGACATAAGTCTAATTTTTTCTTGCTTGTGAAGCTTTGTAATAGTATTGAGAGATTACAAACAGTCCTTATTAAATTTTTGTTTGAATTAGCATTGAAACTACTTGTTCATGTATTGTTCATTAATTTAATGATAGCCATTGAAAAGCTGGTAAGTTTTGCGAAGTAGCTAAATATAGTCTGTATTTACAGGCTTGAAGAGCTCATTGGAAATGGCAGTTGCTTATGAAGCATGAATAACGCTGAAGAGAAGTGTAGTTACAAAGAGTCAGGAATACGACTGTTAGTCTAGTGTGACAATTATGTATGTATGCACATAAGTTAATTCAAGTTAGAGTAATCTCATTTCAGCTTTAGACTTTCTGATCAAAATAAATTTGGGAAATGAATTGTCTAATTTAGGTACTTGTCTATTAGTGCCACTTTAGCAATTTTATGAATAGTCAAAACAGGAATCATGTATATATTGGAAAGTGTGTGTTTCAGTGGTCATTTTAACTAACATTTCAAAGATGTTCCCAATAAAAGTATAACCTAGTTTACAGTATCCATTTCCTGTATAAACCATTTATTTAAATAATTTTCCTAGACCCACTATAATGATGAATTTGTGTAATAGAGCTATTACTGAAAGTTTTCTACATACAATAAAATCCTTTTTTCCTTTTCTATTTCAGCCATAAAATATGTTTGTTTGTTTTGGTTATGCAGAGCTTTTACATCAGGTCCTGTGATTTCCAATCAGTGAGGAAATTGTGAAGATTTTAAAAAAGTTGTTAACTAGAAATAGGTCTGACGTTTAGCTTTAAAGGGCCTGTGTGAGGTATAATAGTTTGAGAAGAGACCTGTGGAGCTAGAAATATTTGTGTATGTTTTTAATACTGTGAGTGTCTTAATAAAATTGTTGCAAGTTATTCTCTTGTGTTTTAGGACTTAAATGAATTTAAGGAGATGACAACATGTGTTTTTCCCAGGTAAGCTTCTTTTCAGGATTTGTCTTTCATTTAAAATAATCACGGCATACATAATCCAAATAGGTATATAGTAATTTATTGAAACTATTATTAACTCATGCTTGCAATCCAGTTCATATAAGTTGGGAAATGATTTAATAGCTTCATGTTTGTGATGGCTTGCTTTTATAATTGGTGATTGGTTTCATCATTCATTAACATCAGAATTTGAACTGAGGGTGAAAATAGCAACTCCTTTTTTCTCATCCTATGTATTAATATCTAAAGAACTAATGAAGTTTTCTTGTTGGCTCTTATCTTTCCTTTATGTTGGATGTACCATGTCACAGTGAAGTGGGCAGTTGAGAGTATTCAGTTGAAAATTGAATAAATATATGGTTGAATATTGTTGAAATGTTCAGTTGAGAGTATTCTGTAGTCAGTCAGGAACTGTCTAGCTAGAGATTTTTTCCTCTCAACTTAAAGTCAGTGCCTTTACCCATTAATGTTTTCCACAGTTAATATTGCATGTTAGTTCTGATATGTCACATGTCACATGACTAATAGATCACACATCAGCCATGTGGAGCTGACCCAGCAAGCCTCTGCATTTGAGGGCCTGTTTGAAGAGGGACAAGTGGAGCATGTGATCTGATAGCCAGGATATTTCTGTCCTATTGTCTAGTGTTTACATTTATATGCAAAGAAACAGTTTTCACATTAGCGTCTCTCTTTTTTAGTATTCCAATCTGAAACACAGTAGTAAGAAATAACTACATAGCATGAACCTGTCAAATGCAGATTTTGACCCTCCAAGAGTTTATAGCGTACAAACCAGGGTAGTGGTGGTAGATGGTAATGGCCCAGCAGTGTTAGACCTGCAGCAGTATTTGAACCTTATAAAGACACATGAGGATATTTGACTTCCCCTTGAGATTGCTTTAGCCCACATCATCTCAGGGTACAAGCAAATCCCGAACTTGTGCTCTGCGTATGGCAGAGTGGACTCTCCCACAGCCTCTTGATGAGGTTGCTGGTTGAGGGGACCAAGTTCCCAGTCTAACCAGGGATGCCGGCGCCAGGCTCACAGTGGCTAATGTGTTTTATTCTTCTGTCCACTTTTAAGACAATAGGCTATTCATTTGAGTAAAATATATTTTGAACATGGATATACATTTCGTTTACCTTATTAAAAATTCTTTTGTTTTTAGACTCTTGGATACTAAATTGATGGCCAGCACACAACCTTTTAAGGTATTTAAAAAATTTGAACTATTAGTGCTAAGCTATATTTGAAATTTTCAGAATTGCTACTAAGAGCTTTGGAATTTTGGTCTATTTAAATGTCATTTTCAAACCCATCCAAAAAAAGAACAAGAAAGAAAAAAAAGGAAATTGGAAAAAGACTAGAAATATGTAAATCGAAACGTGAATAGCGGTTGTCTTTGGGTGGCGGAATTATTTCCTTTCCCCTTTATTCTTTTAAAATGTGAGTTTTTAACATTAAAATATATAATGTATTTTTGAATAGGTTATGCATGCACATACTTTTTTTTTCTTATTTTATATATTTTCCAATCAAGGAAATTCAGCTAAAGGTATAATCATTTGCTACTTTGTGAAGTGACTTTATACAGCTGAGTGAAATAAATGTCACCACAGTATAAGAACAAGTGTAGCTTTTTGGCCCAAGGTCTGTAGATATTGAGCACATTTGTACAAATCATCTTTCATATGCCTAAACCCTCCACATGGTGAAAATTAAACTTGCTGCTTCTCCTTCACATTGACCAAATGATGACTTCTGTGTTTCTTTAAAGAACACAGAGGGGCAGTATCTCTTTAACATACATTGCACTGAGATGATGAAGGCTTGTAATTCTCTGCTTACTGGTTTGCAGGATATCATTAACAACACATCCCTTGCAGAATTGGAAAAGCGATTAAAAGAGACACCTTTCAACCCTCCTAAAGTTGGTAAGAATACAAAATATAAAATGAAAGTCTCAAACTCTTTGTGATGATTAGGTATTAATGTACATTATAGAAGAAAAATAAAACTGGTCTACAAACCACATTGCACATTTATAAATTTTGGCTAAATTAACTTGCTTATGCCCTGTGTTGAATTTGTGTTTTCTGAATAAAAGTGGTCTTCTAATCTTACATTTATTTTATGTGCATAGAATTGGGTAGCCTGTTCATTGAGAAGTTTAGCAATTAAACCTTCAGGGTTTTATTTCCTAATTCTTAGAATTCTCCCAAAACTTCATGTGTTCTTTCTATGGTGTGTTGTTTAAGCAGAGACAAAGAGTTGATGATTAATTTCATTCTGCCAGGGCTAGAATGAAAATAGGCTTTTGTCTCAGAAAAGCCCAAGGGTTACAGATGAGAAAGGAGAGTCCTCTCCACCTTTCCTCTTTCAGAGGTGGCTTTGGAGTGAAATAGCAACAGTGAGGGAATCTAGAAGAAGGGAGGAGGAATGTTTCTTGGGATGGAGATGTTTTGCCATGTCTGGCCATGGCAGCTACCTAGGTATTTGGTGAACCATCCAGGGGTTATTTCCTTGGTTCCTGTTTGCCTGACTGTGCTGCTAATACTCTAATTAGCCTTTCATTAGCTGTAGCGTGCAGAATTCTGAAGACACTGGTAATAGGACCAGGGATTCAGACATTTACAATGGTAGATACTAAAGTAGCCAAGAATACAGTCATTTGTTTCCCTTTCTGGGTAGTAGTCAAACAAAAGGACATAAGAAAAGGGGTGGGTTGGGGGAAGAAAACCTGATCTTTTCTATAACAGTATAATGGAATTAATTGGTTTTGGAAATCTGTGTTTCAGCTGGTGGTAGAGGTGATTACTTAGTTGGCTGTCATGTTAAGATTCTTTTTTAAAGCTTAAAGTCTTAATATTTAACACTTATGGAGGTTAAATAATTCTTGCTTACAGAACATTGTATTGATGTAAAAATAGTTACAGCCTTTTCATTGATAATTTTCATTCACACTTTTGATTCTGTTGCAACCTTTTTTCTTTTCTTTATTACGAACTCCAGATTTTTCAAAAGGTTTTATTTATTTTTAGGCAGAGGGGAAGGGAGGGAGAAAGGGAGGGCGAGAAACATCACTGTGAGAGAGAAACATCGGTTGGTTGCCTCTTGCATGCTCTCCAACTGGGGACTGAACCTGCAGCCCAGGCATGTGCCCTGACCAAGATTTGACCTTTTACTTTGTGAGACGACACCCAACCAGTTGGGCCACACTGGTCAGGGCTGTTGCAACCTTGTAGATACTTGTTTCCTGAGTGGTTCTAGTAAATAATTGTGAGTTACAGTTTTATCATACTATTTCCATATAATGTTCTGGTATCTGGTGGAAAATTTACTCTAAAGCAAGTAGGTCACTCTTCTCAGATTTCTCCTCTCAGCATCTGTGTATATCCATGTACAAAAGAATTATGTTATAAAATGGTCTCATATGAAGTGGCCCTATGTTCTAAGGGCAGTATTATAGGAAGTTCTGATCTGCTTTTGGAGTTAGTTGTGCTTTCATCTTTAGAACTGTAAGCTTGGCAACATAGAGGACAATATTGAATTGAGCTACTAATATTGATTGGAGTGTTGCTTTTGGGAGGATTACTTGGGGTGTTAATGGGTAATAAGTAGTGAGTCTTGTATTAAGCACTATGTAAGAGCTTCACTTACATTAGCTCTTTTGATCCTCACCTAATAAAATGGGGAGGTTTCATTATTTTCTTCATTTTACTAAAATTGAGGAGAAGAGGAGAAGCAACCTGCCCAAGATCACATTGCGCATAAGTGGTGAACAGAGATTCACACTTAAACACAGTGGGACTCTAGAGCCCATACTTAATCATTACTGTGAAATTCCTGTTGTACCATGATGCTATAAAGGAAGACACTCCTCTTTGTGACCTTAGAGAACAATCTGAAGACTTTTGTCTCAGAAAAGCCCAATAATCATTGTCATAAAGCATGTAGGCATGATTGTAAATAGCATCCACCACTGTGCATTAGGGAGGCCTGCGTCTCTCTTTGATAACATACCTGAGGCATTGCTCTAGCCTAGACAAAGCCCTCATTTTCAGTGACTCAGTTATTTCATATTGTAAGGGCTTATGTGGAGAGAATTAAGAAATACCTTCTTTTAATTTATAGATTTGGTGCAATTACCAATGGTGTATTTCACAGTACTGAAACAAATAATTCAAAATTTATGTGGAACCACAAATGACCTCAAAACAGTCACAGCAATCTTGAGAAAGAACAAAGTTAAAGGCATCACACTACCTGATATCAAACTATACTACAACGTCATAGTAACCCAAACAGCACAGTACTGGCATAAAAACAGACATATAGATCAAGGGAACAGAATAGGGAGCCCAGAAATAAACACACACCTTTATGGTCAATTAGTATTTGACAAAGGAGGCAAGAACATCAAATGGGGTAAAGATGGTCTATTTTATAACTGGAAAACTGGACAGATACATGCAAAAAATGCAATTAGACCACCACCTCACACCATATACAAGGATAAACTCAAGATGGATTAAAGACTTAACTATAAGACTCAAAACCATAAAACTCCTAGGAGACTCAAAACCACAAAACATAAGCAGTATATTCCCAAACATTTCCCTTAGCAATATATTTTTTCTGATATATCTCCTCAAGAAAGGGAAACAAAAGAAAAAGTAAACAACTGGGACTACATCAAACTAAAATGTTTTTGCACAGCAAAGGAAGTCAGTAATACATCTGGTAAGGAGTTAATATCCAAAGTTTATGTGGAACTCATACAACTCAACACCAAAAAGCCCCCAAACAATCCAATTAAAAAATGGGCAGAAGACCTGAATAGACGCTTCTCCAAAGAGGCCATACTGATAGCCAATAGACATATGAAAAGATACTCGACATCACTAATCATCAGAAAAATGTCAAATTAAAACCACAATGAGATATCACTTCACACCTGTCAGAATGGTTATCATCAATAAATCAACAAAGAAGTATGATGGGAATGCAGATTGGTGCAGGTAGTATGGAAAACAGTATGGAAGATGCTCAGAAAATTAAAAATGGAACTGTCTTGTGACCCAGAGATTCGCTTCTGTGTATGTACATCCAAAGAAACCCAAAACAGTAATTTGAAAGAATATATGCACCTCTATGTTCATTTCAAGTGTTATTTAATAAAAACCAATATCTGGAAGCAACCCAAGTGCCCACCACTAGATGAGTGGATAAAAAAACTGTGGCACATATATGATGGGATATTCCTCAACCATAAAAAACAATGAAATCTTACCATTTGTGATAGCACAGATGGACCTAAGGTGTATTGTGCTAAGTGAAATTAAGTCAGAGAAAGACAAATATCATATGATTTCACTTATATGTGGATTTATTTATTTATTTATTTACTTATAAAGATTCTATTTATTTTTAGAGAGAGGGGAAGGGAAGGAGAAATGGAGAGATACATCAATGTGAGGTTGCCTCTTGGGCACCCCCTACTGGGGACCTGGCCTGCAACCCAGGCATGTGCCCTGACTGGGAATCCAACTGGTGACCCTTTGGGTCACAGACCGGCAGTCAGTCTACTGAACCATACCAGCCAGCACTATATGTGGATTTTAAAAAGTAAACAAAATGGAAACAGACTCATAAATACAGAGACCAGACTTAACGGTTACCAGAGAGGTGGAGCATTGAGGGACTGGGTGAAAAAAGTGAAGGAATGAAGAAGTACAAATTGGTAGTTACAAAATAGTCCCGGGGATGTAAAGAATGACAAGGGGCTGAGGTTGGTTGGTCAGTGGTCATAGCCAGTCCTTGCAGCTAAAGGCCTGGGTCAGTTCCTCCCATTGACCTGCCAACAGCAATCAAGGCTCAACTGCCAAGAGGAGGGTGTACTCAGCCCACACAAAAGGTGCACCTTGAGTATCCACCTTGGATGATAGGGGAGGCTATGCCACTGGACCCTGCAGTACACCTACTACACTAGGCCACACTATCAAGACAAGGAGTCACAGCAACTCTACTTAGTACATTGAGGAGATAAAGAAAAATGGCCCAGATGAAAGAACAGGTCAAAACTCCAGGAAGAGAACTAGACAAAATGGAGGTAAGCAATCTATCAGGTACAGAGTTCAAAACGCTGGTCATATGGATGCTCAAGCAACTTAATGAGGACCTCAACAACATAAAAAAGGTTCTGTCGGAAATGAAGGATACACCAATTGAAATAAAGAACAATTTACAGGGAGACAACAGTGGAATAGATGAAGCCAAATCAAATCAATGATTTGGAACATAAAGAACTAAAAAACAAACTATCAGACAACAAAAAAATAAAAATAAAAAAAAAACAATGAAGATAGTGTAAGCAGCCTCTGGGACAACTTCAAGTGTTCCAATGTTTGCATCATAGGGGTGCCAGAAGGAGAGGAGAAAGCAAGAAAATGGAAATTTATTTGAAAAAATAAGGAAAGAAAACTTACCTGATTTGGTGAAGTTCAGGAAATACAGAGAGTCCCAAACAAGATGGAATCAAAAGAGGCTCACTCCAGGACACATCATAATTAAAATGCCAAAGGTTAAAGATAAAGAGATTTTTAAAAGCAGCAAGGAACAAGCAGTTATTACCTACAGGGGAGTTCCCATACGACTGTCGGCAGCTGTTTTCTGTAAAGAAACTTTGCCAGGCTAGAAATGATTCACAAGAAATATGCAAAGTAGTGAAAAGCAGGGACCTATAATCAAGATTGCTCTACCCAGCAAAGATACCATTTAGAACTAAAGGGCAGATAAAGAGCTTCCCAGACAAGAAAAATCTTAAGGAGTTCATCATCACCAAACCATTATTGTTTGAAATGTTAAAGGGACTTAAGAAAAAGATGAAGATCAAAACTATGACCAATTAAATGGCAATAAATACTTATCTATAAACAATGGAATCTAAAAAACAAACTAAACAAACCAGAAGAACAGAGACAGAATCATGGATATGGAGAGCGTTTTGATGGTTGCCAGATGGGAGGGTGTTGTGGGGGAATAGGTGAAGAGGTGAGGGGATTAAGAAGTGCAAATAGGTAGTTACAGAATAGCCATGGAGATGTAAAGTACAGTGTAGGAAATGGAGTAACCAAAGAGCTTATGTGCATGACCCATGGACATGAACAGTGGTGTGAGAATTGCCTGGTGAGTGGAAGGTGCTGGGTGGAGGGCGGTAAAGAGGGAATAATTGGGATGTAATAGCGTAATCAATAAAATATAACTAACAAAGTGGAAATTTTAAGAAACACATTTTTAAAGGCTTATTTAGGATATTCCTATAGCATATACTAAATACAATTTGGATTTGGTAGGGCAGTACACTTACCTGTCTTCATGATTTATGATGTCCTTAGTAAAACCTTTTTTTCTTTTTTCTCTTAGAAAGTGCAGAAGGTTTTCCAAGTTATGACACAGCTTCTGAACAGCTCCATGAGGCAGGCTATGATGCTTATATCACAGGATTGTGTTTCATCTCCATGACAAACTACCTAGGTACTCACTGTATATGTGTCTGTCAAACATCATGGTTTAGAGGGGATCTTACCATGTCTACTATTTCCCTGGGTTCCACTCACCCAGTTAGAAGTGGGAGGGGTTGGAGTTGGAGGGGATGGAGAGTACAGAGGGAGGAACCATTGACCTGTACTGATTGGATGGGACTTGGCCCATGTGAGTACCTTTTACCCTTGCTGACCCATACTGTTGACTTAAATGTATTTTTTCCTGAACTTTCAGGCTTTGTCTACTTACTTGTATATATAATACTCTGCTTTTTTTTTTTTAATTAGGTTCATTTCTTAGTCCTCCAAAAATTCATGTGTCTGCCAGATCAAAACTCATTGAACCTTTTATTAACAAGTAAGTAATCAGTGGGTCCCAAGGCCCATTCTCTCACTATGGAATAGCCTGGTGTCTGGAATGTCAATTAAGGATGACTGCGAGATATAGTGCATTTTTAGATGAAGTATTTCTCATTTCTAGTGACTGAGATATTTTTTGAAAATAGAAATGGACTTTTTGGGAAATAATTTATTAAATATATTACCAAAAAAAGGAAGGAAAAAAAAACACTGCCAATGATAGATAATGCATTACTTCTAAGACAAAGAACTGGTGATTTGCATTTTAATTGCCTGCAAGGGAGATTGTGTGGGTGTGCACTCACTCGGTTAGACCTAACTTATATCTAACAAACTTTACATGTAAGATTATTTTTACGTTTGTATTGTTATCTGATTAATATAGTTTCTAAGAAGATGGTGGTTATACAAATGGCTTTTAAGATAATCTGTGGAGCTTTGTTTATCATTGCATCCTGAGCCCTTATCTGAATAGATCTAGTGAAGTACAAGCTTGCTCATGTACCTTTATTGTTGGAAGAAGTCAGCGTGAGTTAGAGAAAAGTCTAAGTTTAGAACATTTTCAAAGAATCTCAAGATTACTTCAAAGTGTGGTTTGTGCTTTCTTGGCGCAGTTGAGGCTAAAGTTACGGATATACTCCTCAAGCAGGCCACAGTTTGGTTCTGTGCCAGAACCCTAAACCTTTGTCTTTACTCCTGCTCTCTTAGCAGGGTTGATTCCCAGAAATTCTAGGTGAGCCAGAGAGAACAAGGCATCTCACAGTAATCACCACCACTGGGAGAAAGAATTATGTTGGTGTTGGGTTGGTTCCATCATTTCCTTACATTCTGTGCAGCAGTTTACAATTCTGTTAGTACTTTACTGGGTAAGAATACTGTTTCTCTTTAGGATGCCTATATAAATACTAGTATCACTGTGCTTGTATTTGGATGACATGCTGCAGAGACAGTAATTCCAAATATCTGGATTGTGACAGGTTTATTTATTTATTTATTTAATATATTTTATTGGTTTTGCTATTACAGTTGTCCCAAATTTTCCCCCATTGCCCCCCTTCACCTGGTTGCTTATCTCCATTTCATTTAGTAAGTTTCCTTGAGTTTCGTTCTGTTCTTTTATTTGATCCATATTTCGTCGTCTCCTCAATTTGGCAGCCACCCTGTGTTTGTTTCTATGTATTAGGTAGAGCTGCTTTGATTCTATGTCTTAGTAGCATGGCCTATTGTAGAAAAAGCACCCATCTGGATGAATGTGGCTTCAAGTCCTTGCTTGTTGGACTTCCATATAGCTCAATTTACTGACGAATCTGGATGATGTTTGTTCTGCAGTTTAATTGTAATTTTTGCTGTAGTTGTGTGCAAAATGTGTTTACCTATGCCTCCATCTTGGCAGGAAGTCTCTTACTCTGCCTGCAGCCAGCCAGGTGGTACGGATGGTGGCCCCTTGCACCCACTGTGCCACTGAGACAGGTTTAGAATTTGTGTAGTCTCAGGAAATTATATCATGCTGTAGCTTATTTTTTTAATCTTTGTTCTTTTCTATGGAAGTTCAGAAGTAAATGTGTTTGATTTTTTTCGGATGTCTTTCAGAGTGGACTGGGTAACTAACCATGTAGTATTTATTAGAAATTAAAGTTGAATTTTTCTCTCTGGGAAATTAATTCTACTCACAGTTGAGTCCTTGCCATGTATCCAAATCTTTCTAAACAGATACAGCAGGATTTTCTTAGCTCTTAATGCTTATTTTAGGGTCAGTGCTTAGTTTGTAAATCTTTGGAAGGGCAGCTTAGGAAGACCATGGAACCTACAGATGACACTAAATGTTGTTTGGATGATGGTTATTCCTTACATTTTTAAAAAAATATATTTTATTGATTATGTTTTTATGGTTGTCCCATTTCTCCCCCATCATTCCCCTTCACCCTGCACACCCCCTCCCACCCACATTCCCCCCTTTTAGTTCATGTCCATGTGTCATAAAGTTCTTTAGCTTCTACATTTCCCATACTATTCTTGCCCCCCCCTGTCTATTTTCTACCCACCATCTATGCTACTTACTCTCTGTACCTTTCCCCCTCTCTCCTCCTCCCACGCCCCTGTTGCTAACCCTCTATGTGATCTCCATTTCTGTGGTTCTGTTCCTGTTCTAAATGTTTGCTTAGTTTGCTTTTGTTTCAGGTGTGGTTGTTAATATCTGTGTGTTTGCTGTCTTTTTACTGTCATATTTTTTATCTTCTTTTTCTTAGATAAGTCCCTTTAACATTTCATATAATAAGGGTTTGGTGATGATGAACTCCTTGAACTTGACCTTATCTGAAAAGCACTTTATCTGCCCTTCCATTCTAAATGATAGCTTCACTGGATAGAGCAATCTTGGATATAGGTCCTTGCCTTTCATGACTTGGAATACTTCTTTCCAGCCCCTTCTTGCCTGTAAGGTCTCTTTTGAGAAATCAGCTGACAGTCTGATGGGAACTCCTTTGTAGGTGACTGTCCCCTTATCCCTTGTTGCTTCTAGAATTCTCTCCTTCATTTGAATCTTGGCTAATGGAATTATGATGTGCCTTGGTGTGTTCCTCCTTGGGTCCAACTTCTTTGGGATTCTCTGAGTTTCCTGGAGTTCCTGCAAGTCTACTTCCTTTGCCAGATTGGGGAAGTTCTCCTTTATTATTTGTTCAAAGAAGTTTTCCACTTGTTGCTCTTCCTCTTCCCCTTCTAGTACCCCTATAACTCGGATGTTGGGACGTTTAAAGATGTCCTGGAGGTTCCTAAGCCTCTCCTCATTTTTTTGAATTCTTGTTTCTTCCTTCTTTTCTGATTGTTGTTTCTTTCTTCCTTCTGGTCCACTCCATTGATTTGAGTCCGAGTTTTCCTCCCACCACTATTGGTTCCCTGTGTGTTTTCCTTCATGTCACTTATTGTAGCCTTCATTTGTTCATCTAATTTTTGAGCAAAATCAACCAGTTCTGTGAGCATCCTGATCACCAGTGCTTTGAACTATGCATCTGATAGGTTGGCTATCTCCTGGTCACTTAGAGGAATTGGCTCTGGAGCTTTGATCTATTCTCCTGTTTGAGCCATTTTTGTTTTTTGTTTTATTTTTGGTCTGGTCAGGGCTGTTATGTAGCAAGGAGCAGAGCCTTAGGTGTTCCCCAGGGTGGGGCAGCCCAGTGGCTGGGTAGTGATGCTGTATGCGGGTCTGAGAGGGAACAATGGTGCTTGCTCTGCTCTCTTGGATTCCAGTCCCTTCCGCCACTTCCCCTTCACCTGGATTATCTGCGCGTGAATGTGGGACCACCTGGTCAGCTAGCCACTTCGCATGGCCTCACTGGGTCGGCACCGTTGCCACCCCATGCCCAGGTCCACTACCCGCTGCCTGTGCACCTGGGGTCTGCTAGCCACCGCCTACACGCCTAGGATCTGCCAGCTGCTGCTGCCTGCGCACCCGGGTCTGCCAATCTTCTCTTTTTTCTGCCATGACTTCCCCTGCCCCCCTTACCAGTCTGGATGAATGCTTGTTGGACTTCTGTACAGTTCAATTTTCTATCAGTTCTTGTTTTTTTTGTTTCTAAAACTTTGTTGTCTTTAATTTTGGTTGCGTGAGGAGGCACAGTGTGTCCACCTACGCCTCCATCTTGGCCGGAAGTCCTATTCCTTACATTTTTATGTGCATGAAGTCAAGTTCATAGTTCAACAGTATTTTTCAACTGGGATATGTTTACTTGTTTGTAAATATGTAAAACAGTGATCCTATTCTCCATTATAAAATCAGGTGATAAGTACAAACTATTAGATACAGGAAGTGCCTATTTTATCAGTAATTTATGTGACCGACATGAAGAGCACTCAAAATAAGCTTCGATGAGAAAGCTTACCTGAGACTTTATGTATTTCTAGATCAATTTAATATTGCTAATAATCAGCAAGACTGTTACTCAGAAGAACTGAATGGTAAACATATAGCTTCATTTTAAATTGGGACATGTCTCCATTTAAATTTTTTTTCTGAATCCTAAATACATACCAAAAATAGTTGAGACAGGAATCCTCTTGGGACAATGCACTGAAAATTCTTGCTAATTTGATTTTTTTGCTCTTATTTTTCCTCATGTATGAAGGAAGAATACTTTCTTCATCTTCGAAGGAAAAATAACTCCAGAAGGATGTAAAATGTAAAACAAGAACTGTTTTTATTATTCTGTATTGGAATAACTTGATCAAGTATAGTCATCTATTCTTAGCTCCTATAGAAAGTGGGAAAAGCAGTTGCTTCTTTTGACATCATTCTGTGTTAATATTTACCTCATTCTTACTTATGTGCAGGTTTGACTTACGACATTTTTCTCAAGATTACCCTTAAATAAAAACATTTAACAATTGCCATAAACATTATCTCAAGTGATTGATTTTAGAAAAATATGTTAATTTTTCTGAGGATTTATATATTTTGGCACCAGGCTTTTCTCAGTGTACCTCAGCTAAATATGCATAGTCCTAACATCAATTTGGAAGGACATCAAACTGCTCTAATATACAACTAATATTTTGTTTTGCTGTCACCAGACTTATGTTTAAAAAGTAAAACTCGAGGGGAAGTAACTACCTATTTCCACGTATCCTATATTAGCATTTGACTGTATTAGGTATATTTTGGGGAGCTTTATTGAGTCAACTACTGAGAAGATCCCTGGACAGCTGGTATTTTTGCAGTATGCAGAGACTGAATGTAATATAAGGTGCATTCTGAGTCATATTTGTCTACAAGAATGTTCCATGACAGTTTTGCATGGTGCCATTTTGTCTCTTTTATAACCTGGGCACCTCCCATATTTCTCTTTACTTTGTTGGAATCACAATGAAAGTCAGAAGAAAGCTGCGTAACTGAAATCAGGATCAGACCACTGCTAATGACAGGCTGTGTGGAATGTGCTCTTTGTTTATGTTGTATGCTCTCTGGTCAGGAAATGATTTATGTTTTTTTTAATAACCTTGGTCAGTTTTAATCAATGGATGGAAAACCAGACTTAGAGAAGATCCTTTGGTTAAATCCTTTTAGGCTGGGAAGAGCTAAAAATACTCTCTGCTTTTACTTTTTATTGCACCATAGAAAGCACAAACTCCGAGTTTTGCCTTATGTTTTATTAACAGACATCTGCTTCTTTCTGCAAGGCACCTTGAACTCTTATGGATAACCTTTTATGAAGATTTTTTTGGGAAGGTTGTTTTTCACTTACCTCAGTTCTTAGAAAGTAAATGACTAAGTATCTAATTTTGGCTATTCTCTGTATATAAAATTAAAAGGAAAGAATCACCTGCAGTTTACAGTACATACAGGATGGTCACCTTGGACTTGACACAAGTGTTCTAAGTCTGAACGGGATTCCTGTAGAAAACGAGGTCTTTGTGGGGTGATTCTGCCATATGTTGTTTCTAAGCTGCAGATGAAGAGATGAGGAGACAAGGAGTGATATGCTCTTGGATAAATTGTTTCCTTCTTTGTGAAATAGGGATAGCGCTGCTCACCTCTCACAGAGGTTATAAAGGTAGTGTGCAATGCAAAAGGACTTTGATAGTTCTTAGAACTTAATAGGTGCCTGGTATATATTGTTTTCTTGTCCTGAAATATAAGAGAATTTAATGGGCTAGGAGATTCAAAAAAGTAATTGTGGTAGCAGAATGTGTTTCATGTTTTTAGTTCAGTGATGATACAGAAAAAAATTTATCAGTTGCATACAAGATGGTAATACAATGGCAGCAGATGTGAAGTGTTCACTTTTGCTTGTACCTACCTTTTAGTGTTTGCTTATGAAAAAAATCAGATCATGAAGTGACCCAGATTGGTACATAGTGGAAGCAAGGTTGTTTTGATTTGGAGCATTTTAAAAGTTTTGTTCAAATGAATATAACAATTTATGGAAGCTGGTATAGCTATATGTAACTGCCCTAAGTATAGAGAGAAGAGGAACCATTATGGTGCCTAAGATAAAGCACACCAGTGTTTCTCCCCTTTTTCTCAATGGAAAGCAGTCACATGCTGGCAGCAAGTTGTTTTTGTAATGTTCATGTGCTTTTTATTTAACACAAGAGAGATTTTGAGATGAAGGATTATGGGAAGAAAACACTGAATATCAGGGCTATATAGTCGTTTCTCTGTATCCAGGGGGGATTGGTTCTAGGATCCCCTGCAGATACCAAAATCCATGAATGCTCAAGTCCCTCATATAAAAATAGCGTAGTATTTGCGTATAACCTACACACTTTCTCTCGTACACTTTAGGTCATCTCTAGATTATTTACAATGTCTAATACATGAAAGTACTATGTAAATAATTGCTATACTGTATTGTTTAGGAAATAATGACAAAAACAAGTCTGTATAGTAGGCCTGACCACATAGTACATGTCAGCAACAATGTAACACTTAAACATTCTGTTTGCAGTTGGTTGAATCTGCAGAAGGCCAACTGCACCTCCTTCCTTTCCAGCTCTTTCACTGATAATGGACAGAACAACTCTTACTAGCCCCATTTATTAATAACCTGCTATTCATGCTTCCCTGCCTGGTATTCCAGATCACATGACAGGTTGGTAGCAGGTTGTCAGTAGGTCACATGTCTGGAAGGACAGACTGCTTGTCTTTCAGGAGGGTGGTGCCTGATCATTTGCAAGGTGGCTCTTACCGGACCTTCTGTTGTCCTGCCTGCCCCTCCTCAGAGGAGCGGAAGGTGCTGGAATAACGGGAGGACAAAGCTAATCTGTTCTGATTCTCAGTGTTTGCTGTTGGTTTTTAGCATCCTGGGTGATGAATTGAATGTGTCTTTACTGAGATATGGATTGTCGTTTTGTTTTTTTAAAGATTTATTTATTTATTTATTTTTAGGTGGGAAGGAAGGGGTAGAAACATCAATGTGCAGTTGCCTCTCGGATGCCCCCAAATGGGGACCTGGCCTGCAATCCAGGCTTGTACCCCGACTGGAAATTGAACTTACGACCCTTTGGTTTGCAAGCTGCCACTCAATCCACTGAGCCACACCAGTTAGGACAGCTGTATTGTTTTAAGTGTTAGAGTAACCCTCCCTCCCATCCTGTAGTACTTCCAAATTCCCAGTATAAGCAAGAGCTATAACCATCTGTGCTATTGATAAGGCATAGACACGAGTGTCACAACACTTTACATAATTGGTTTCCACTTGCATTTAAAATTTAAAAACTATTTGATCAGTTTATTCAGTAGAATTGCTTTATTTCAGGATATTGTGCAGTGTAAAACAGTTGTGGTTGCTGGTGGTCCCTGGGGTCAGGTACCTGGATTTGAATCCCAGCTCCACTCTTTACACCTGTACAATCTTGGGCACATTATTTACCCTCTCTGTGCCTGAACTTCCTCATATGTAATTAGGAATATTAGTGCCCATTTGATAGGGCTATTGTGAGGACGAAATGGGGGAATGTATGTAAAATGCATTGTCACTGCTGCCACTGCTGTGAGGATATTTATGCTTTGAAGATGTGCTTCTCAGACCAGATGCTGGAAGCAAATGGAGAGCTTTTTGCTTTCATAGAAGATAGCTGATAATTGTACCTTTTGTACTGAACATACTCTGTAAGGCAGGTTTTGCAGTCAATTGTAAGCCTCGATCAGAAAAGGGAGGGAGGGGAGGAAAAGCCACTTGTAACTGAATGGTGTTCAGGGAGAAGATTTGAATGTGTTATCTTTTTTTGTCCGTTGTTTTTGCCCCTTGGAGGCATATGATTATTTCTCAGTCTTTGTGCTGTGTGGCAATTTCAGTTATAGAGTTTTATTGAGAGAAGACGGCAAGGAGATAGCATTTACTAGTGACCTTCTGGGAGCTGTTTCTTTTTCATTTTTAGTAACTTTATTGGGCTATAAATTCACATACCATACAATTCACCCATTTAAAGTATACAGTGGTTTTTAGTATATAATATTAATTTTTAAAAGGATTTTATTTATTTATTTTTAGAGAGAGGAAAAGGGAGGGAGAAAGTGGAGAGAAACATTACTGCAAGAGAGAAACATTGGTTGCCTCTCTCCCCAAGCAGGAACTGAACCTGCAACCCAGGCTTCTGCCCTGATTGGGAATTGAACCAGTGACATTTTGCTTTGAGGGATGATGCCCAACCATCTGAGTCACACCAGTTACGACAGTATCATTAATTTTTAAAAAATTTTTGGTAAAATATATGTAATATAATTTACCTAAATAATTTTTAAGTGTACAATTTATTGGCATTGATTGCACTCCTAATGTTTTGTAACCATCACCACTATTTCCAGAATTTTTTCCTCAACTCAGACAGAAGCTCCATAGTAGTAATTCCCCATTTCTCCCTTGCCTCAGCCCTGGCAACTGC
The DNA here is from genome assembly GCA_039655065.1 of Glossophaga mutica. Taxonomy (NCBI): domain Eukaryota; kingdom Metazoa; phylum Chordata; class Mammalia; order Chiroptera; family Phyllostomidae; genus Glossophaga; species Glossophaga mutica. The sequence continues at coordinate 103,484,867 of CM077305.1, forward strand.
TAATGTCTACTTTACTGTTTCTATAAATTTGTCTTTTCAGAAGCTGTTTCTTTCTTTCTTTTTTTAAAAAAATTTATTGAATTAATTGGCATTACATAGGTTAATGTAATAAAGTTATGTAGGTTTCAAGTGTGCAATTCCATAATACATTGTGTATTGTATTGTGTGTTTACCACCCAGGTCAAGCCTCCTGTTACCATTTCTCTCCCCTTTACCCTCTTCTACCTGCCTCCACCCCCATCCCTCTGGTAATCACCATACTCTTGTCTTTATCTGTGAGCTTTTTTTTTTTCTTCTTAATTTCTTGATCTGTTTCACCCCCCCTTCAGACAGCTAGTCTGTTCTCCATATCTGTGAGTCTGTTTCTATTTTGTTTGTTTATTTTGTTCATTAGATTCCACATATAAGTGAAATCTGGTATTTGTCTTTCTCTGACTGACTTATTTCACTTAGCATAATGTTCTCCAGGTCCATCCATGTGTTGCAAAAGATAAGATTTCCTTCTTTATTTAAGTATATTTTATTGATTATGCTATTATAGTTGTCCCATTTTTTATCTCCCTTTTATTCCCCTCCACCCTGCACCCCCTCCCACCAGTATTGCCCCCACCCCTTAGTTCATGCCCATGGATTATAAGTTTGTGCATATAAGTTCTTTGGCTCTTCCATTTCCTATAATATTCTTAACCTGTCCCCTACCTATTTTGTGCCTACCATTTGTGCTTCTTATTCTCTGTACCTTTTCCACCATTTTCCCTCTGCACTCTCCCAGCGGCTAACCTTTCATGTGATCTCCATTTCTGTGATTCTGCTCCTGTTCTAGTTGTTTGCTTAATTTGTTTTTGTTTAAGTTCAGTTGTTAGTTGCGATTTTGTTGTCATTTTCTGTTCATAGTTTTGATCTTCTTTTTCTTAGATAAGTCCCTTTAACATTTCATATAATAAGGGCTTGGTGATGAACTTCTTTAGCTTTACCTTATCTGGGAAGCACTTTATCTGCCCTTCCATTCTAGATGGTAACTTTGCTAGAGTACTCTTGGATATAGGTCCTTACCTTTCATGACTTCAAATACTTTCCAACCCCTTCTTGCCTATAAGGTTTCTTTTGAGAAGTCAGCTGGCAGTCTCATGGGAACTCCTTTGTAGGTAACTCTCTCTTTTTCTCATATTGCTTTTAAGATTCTCTACTTTTCTTTAATCTTGGGTAACTTAATTATGATGTGTCTTGGTATGTTCCTCCTTTAGTCCAATTTCTTTGAGATTCTCTGGGCTTCCTGGACTTCCTGGAAGTCTATTTCCTTCGCCAGATTGGGGAAGTTTTCCTTCATTATTTGTTCACTTAAGTTTTCAATTTCTTGGTCTTCATCTTTTCCTTCTGGCACCCCTGTGATTCAGATGTTGGAACATTTAAAGTTGTCCCAGAGGTTCCTAAGCCTCTCTTCATTTTTCTGAAGTCTTGTTTCTTCATTCTGTTCTGGTTGAATGTTTATTTCTTCCTTCTGCTCTAAACTGTTGATTTGAGTCCTGGTTTCCTTCCTTTCACTGTTGGTTCCCTGTACATTTTTCTTTATTTCACTTTTCATAGCCTTCACTTTTTCCTCTGTTTTGCAACCATACTCAACCATTTCTACGAGCATCCTAATTGCCAGTGTTTTGAATTGTGCATCTGATAGGTTGGCTATCTCCTCCTCGCTTAGTTCTTTTTTTTGGAGTTTTGATCTTTTCTTTCATTTGGGCCCTATTTCTTTGTCCCAGTGCATCTGTTATGTTGTATGTATGGGGTGGAACCTTAGGACTCACCAAGGTGGGGCAACCCACTGCACTTGGTTGTGGTGCTGTACGTGGGGGAGGGGTCTGAGAGGGAACAGTGCCTCTTGCTGGGCTCTTGGCCAGCTTTCAGTTACTACCCCAGCTACCCAAAGGAAATTAGGCCCTTCTGGTGCTGATTCTCGAATGGGCAGGTTTGTGTACATTCTAGGACCCTGTAAGTCTCTCCAATGAACCCTCTTGTGAGGCTGGGAATTTCTCCTGCCACCACAACCCCCATAGGTTTCTACAGCTAGAGGTTTTGAGGCTTTCTTTTCCTGCATTGGAACCCTGGGTTGTGTGGTCCGTCTTCCTCTGCATTTGTTCCTCTTGGTTTATTCACAAGCAAATATAGGACTGCCAGCCACCGCCTTGCCCGCCTGGTCCTCCAGCCACCACCTTATTGTGCATTCTGTCTGCCCCAGCTGCCTGTCTCCACCCCTCCTACCAGTCTCAATGAGTGTTTCTTCTTTAACGCCTTGGTTGTCAGACTCCCATACAGTTTGAATTTCTGGTAGTTCTGATTGTTTTGTGTTTTGAAGTCTTTTGTTGCCCTTCTTTTGGCTGTGGGAGGAGACAAAGTACCTAGCCTCTATCTTGCCTAGAAATCCAGACTTCCTTCTTTTTTATGGCCAAGTTATATTCCATTGTGTAAATGCACCACAGCTTTTTAATCCACTTATCTATTGATAGCGTGGGTTGCTTCCAAATCTTGGCTATTGTAAATAGTGCAGCAATGTACATAGAGGTGTATACATTCTTTGAAATTAGTGTTTTGTGTTTCTTCAGATATGTTTTCAGAAGTGGAATCACTGGGTCGTCAGGAAATTCCATCTTTAATTTTTCGAGGACTCTCCACACCTTTTTCCACAGTGGCTGCATCAATCTGCATTTCTCTTTTTCTCTACATCCTTGCCAACACTTGTTTGTTGATTTACTGATGATAGCCATTCTGACAGGTGTGAAGTGATATCTCATTGTGGTTTTAATTTGACATTTTTCTGATGATTAGTGATGTCGAGTATCTTTTCATATGTCTATTGGCCATCAGTATGGCCTCTTTGGAGAAGCGTCTATTCAGGTCCTCTGCCCATTTTTTAATTGGATTGTTTGGGGGTTTTTTGGTGTTGAGTTGTATGAGTTCCACATAAACTTTGGATATTAACTCCTTACCAGATGTATCACTGACTTCCTTTGCTGTGCAAAAACATTTTAGTTTGATGTAGTCCCAGTTGTTTACTTTTTTCTTTTGTTTCCCTTTCTTGAGGAGATATATCAGAAAAAATATATTGCTAAGGGAAATGTTTGGGAATATACTGCTTATGTTTTATGGTTTTGAGTCTCCTAGGAGTTTTATGGTTTTGAGTCTTATAGTTAAGTCTTTAATCCATCTTGAGTTTATCCTTGTATATGGTGTGAGGTGGTGGTCTAATTGCATTTTTTGCATGTATCTGTCCAGTTTTCCAGTTATAAAATAGACCATCTTTACCCCATTTGATGTTCTTGCCTCCTTTGTCAAATACTAATTGACCATAAAGGTGTGTGTTTATTTCTGGGCTCCCTATTCTGTTCCCTTGATCTATATGTCTGTTTTTATGCCAGTACTGTGCTGTTTGGGTTACTATGACGCTGTAGTATAGTTTGATATCAGGTAGTGTGATGCCTTTAACTTTGTCTTTTTTTCTCCCAATTGCTGAGGATATTTGTTGTCTTTTGTGGTTCCATACAAATTTTTGGAGTATTTGTTCTAGTTCTATGAAATAATCCATTGGTATCTTTGTTTATTTAATCCTCATCCAAGGATATATTTATTGACAGTAGAGAAAGAGAGAAACATGAATGTGAGAGAGAAACGTCAGTCAGTTGCTTCCTCTATGCACCCCAACTGAAAATCAAACCTGCAACCCATGTATGTGTCATGATCAGAAATCAGACCCACAACCATTTGGTGCATGGGACAGTGGCTCTAACCAACTGAGCCACCTGTCCAGGGTGCTGTTGGTATCTTGATAGAAGTTTGGGTAGTGTGGATATTTTAATGATGTTAATTCTTCCTATTCATGAACATGGTATATGTTTCCACTTATTTATATCTTTGATTTCTTTCTTCAGTATCTTATAATTTTCTGAGTACAGATCTTTTACCTCCTTGATTAAATTTATTCCTAGGTACTTTGTTTTTTTGTAGTTGAAAATGGTATTGTTTTCTTTGTATTTCCAATAGTTCACTATTGGTGTGAACCGATATAAATGCCATTGATTTCTGCATATTAATTTTTCATCCTTCTTTATTGAAATCATTTATCGTAGTAGTTTTTTAGTGGAGTGTTTTTGGTTTTCTATATATAGTAACATGTCATCTGCAAATAGTGACAGTTTTACTTCTTCCTTTCCAATTTGGATGGTTTTTATTTCTTCTTGTCTGATTGCTGTGGCTTGGACTTCCAGAACTATGTTGAATTAAGAGTGGTGAAAGCAGACATCTTTGTCTCCTTCCTGATCTTAATTGAAACACTTAGTTTTTGTTCCTTGAATATGATTTTGGCTATGGGTTTGTCATATGTGACCTTTATAATGTTGTATGTTCCCTTTATTTCCACTTTGCTGAGAGTTTTTATCGTAAATGGATGCTGGATTTTATAAAATGCTTTTTCTGCATCTCTTGGTATGATGTAGTTTTTATCCTTCATTTTGTTTGTGTGGCGTATCACATTTATTGATTTGCTGATATTGTACCAATCTTGCATCCCTAGGATAAATCCCACTTGATCATGTTACATGGTCTTTGTAATGTATTGCTGGATTTGATTTCCTAACATTGGGTTGAGGTTTTTTGCATCTCTGTTCTTCAGGAATATTGGCCTATAATTTCCTTTTTTTGTAGTGTCTTTTTTAAAAAAAATTTAATTTTAGTTTAATTATTGTTCAAGTACAGTTTTCTGTCTTTTATTCCCATCCCATCCCACCCCCCCAGCCCTCCCACCTCCTTCTCATTTCCACCCCTCCCCCAGTTTTTGTCCATGTGTGCTTTATATTTGTTCCTGTAAACCCTTCCCCTTTTCCCCTGAAATTCCCTCCCCTCTCTCCTCTGGTCACTGTCATCCTGTTCTCTATTTCAGTGTCTTTGGTTATTTTTTGCTTGTCTGTCTGTTTTGTTGTTTAGGTTCCTGTTAAAGGTGAGATCATATGATATTTGTCTTTCACTGCCTTGCTTATTTCATTTAGCATAATGCTTTCCAGTTCCATCCATGCTGTCGCAAAGGGTAGGAGCTCCTTCTTTCTTTCTGCTGCATAGAATTCCATTGTGTAAATGTACCATAGTTTTTTGATCCATTCATTTACTGATGATGGGCACCTAGGTTGCTTCCAGCACTTGGCTATTGTGAATTGTGCTGCTATGAACATTGGGGTGCATAGGTTCTTTTGGATTGGTGTTTCAGGGTTCTTAGGATCTTTGCAGTGTCTTTATCTGGTTTTAGAATTAGGATAATTCTGGCCTTGTAAAATGAGCTTGGAAGTTTTCCATCCTCTTGAAATTTTTGGAGTAGTTTGAGGAGAGGTACTAGTTCTTCTTTGCATGTTTGGTAAAATTTGCTTGTGAAGCCATTCCGCCCAGGACTTTTGTTAGGAGTGTTTTGTTTACTGCTTCAATTTCATTAGTTCTAAGTGGTCTATTCAGATTTTTTGATACTTTCTGATTGAGTTTTGGAAGATGTGTATTTCTAGGAATTTAACCATTTCATCCAGATTGTCCAAATATTTGGCATAGTTGTTGGTAATATTTTCTTAAAATCCTTTGTATTTCTGTGGTGTCAGCTGGTGCTTCTCTTTCATTTCTTGTGTTTTGTTTGTTTATTTTAATTTTGGTCCTCTTTCTTTTTTCTTTATGAGTCTGGTTAAAGGTTTTTCAATCTTGTTTATCCTTTCAAAGAACCAGCTCTTAGTTTTATCGATCTTTTGTATTTTTTTTTAGTATCTAGGTCAATTATTGCTGCTCCAGTTTTTATTGTTTCTTTCCTTCTACTTACTTTGGGATTTGTTCTTTTTCTAGTTCTTTCAGGTGCTAGGTTAGATTATTAATTTATTCTTCTTGCATTTTGAGGTAGGCCTGAATTTCTATGAATTACCCTCTTAGGAATGCTTTTACTGTGTCTCATAGGTTTTGGGTTATTGTGTGTTCATTTTCCTTTGTTTCCAGGTAACTTGATTTCTTCCTTTTTTTAAAAATGAAATGCACCACTTTTATTTATTCGCTTTTTAGATTTTATTTATTTATTTGTAGAGAGAGGGGAAGGGATAAACAGGGGTAGAGAAACACCAATGTGTAAGAGGTACATGGATGGTTGCTTCTCACACATCCCCAGCTGGGTACCTGACCTGCAACCCAGGCATGTGCCCTGACTGGGAATCAAACCAGTGACCTTTTGGTTCACAGGCTGGCATGCAGTCCACTGAGCGATACCAGTCAGGGCATGTTTCCAGGTAACTTTGATTTCTTACTTGATCTCATTGTTGACCCATTTGTTTGGTAACATGTTATTTAGCCTCTATGTATTTGTGTGTTTTTCAGGTTTTTCTTTTTGTAACTGATTTCTAGTTCATACCATTGTGGTAAGAGAAAATGCTTGATGTGATATAAGTCTTTTTGAATTTATTAAAGAATTGTTTTGTGTTCCAGTGTGTTCTATCCTAGGGAATGTTCCATGTTCACTTCAAAAGAATGTATATTCTGCTTTGGGGTGAAATCTCTGAAAATATCAATTAAATCTTTGGTCTAGTGTTTCATTTACAGCTGCTGTTTCCTTGTTGATTTTCTGGTCTGGAAGATATGTCTATTGATGTCAGTGGGGTGTTAAAAACCCCCTACTATGATTGTATTACTGTTGGTCTTTCCCTTTATGTCTATCAAGATTTTCTTTATAGGTTTAGGTGCTTTTACATTGGGTCCATATATGTTTACAAGGGTTATATCTTGTTGGATTGATCCCTTGTGCATTATATAATTATCTCTTGTTAACAGGCTTTGTTTTGAAGTTTATTTTGTCTTATATAAGTATTGCTGTCCTGTGAGCTATTTCTCTCTGAACAACTCATTGCTTCAGTGAGAATTTAATCTATTAAACTTAACTGATACATCGCAAATACCTGGAGCATTTTTCTTTTTAATCTGTGCTGCTCTCTCATGTTTACATCACTTCTGGGGCACATCAACCTTGAGATATGTGGATGTGAAGTGCAGCTTCCTCCACTGAGGTTTGCTCATGAGCTTAGGCATCAGGGGCAGGATGAAAAGAGCAGAGGCCTCAGGGTGGGTCAGTTTAGTTCATATCCCACCACTTGGGCAGGACATTTGTCCTTTCTGAGGCTGGGTTTCCACATCTGAGAAATGGAGATAATAAATGTTCACCTTGTAGGGTTGCTCTGAGGTTGTGGAGTAGCATCACTGATAAGGCTGCTTAGCACAGTGTGTGGCGTATAGTAGGGATACAGAGTGTAGCTGGTACTGTGATTTTCATCACAGTGAACTTTCAAGAAAATAACATGAATCTAGTTTTTCCTGGTGTTGGGGGCAGTGGAAGATAAACTGTAGGGCTGTGTGTACCTGGCTGAGTATACTCAGGTGGCAGTCTCTCTGTGTTAGTAGAAATAAAGAGGCAGGAATGCATGGTGCCAATAAAATCTTTTCTAGAGAGAGCAACAACCTGGAAGTCCTCTTAAGAAAACACTTCATAACTGTGTTTGCACCTTACTTTTTAAAGATTTTATTTATTTATTTTTAGAGAGTAGGGAAAGAAGGGAGAAAGAGGGAGAGAAACATACAATGTGTGGTTGCCTCTTGTGTGCCGCCTACTGGGGATCTGGCTGGCAACCCAGGCATATGCTCTGATTGGCAATCAAACTGGCAACTCTTTGGTTTGCAGGCTGGCACTCAGCCCACTGAGCCACACTGTACATAGCCATGGCATGTATCTTTTTCTTTTCTATCCTCACCCTAGGACCTTTTTTCATTGTTTTTTAGAGTGAGAGGAAGGGAGGGAGAGAGAAACATAGATGTGAGAGAGAAACATTGATTGGTTCCCCTCTCGGATGCACCCCCATCAGGGATTGAACACACAATCCGGGTATGCGCCCTGATTGGGAATTGAACCTGTGACCCTTCGGTCTATGGGACCAACTGAGCCACACTGGCCAGGGTTGTCTTTGTGACTTTATTAAACAGGTCTTGCCCTGGCTGGGTGGGTCAGTTGGTTGGAGTGTTGTCCTGTATACAAAAAAAAAAAAAAAAAAAGAAAGAAAGAAAAAAAAATGTTTTAGGTTCAGTTCCTGGTCAGGGCACATACCTAGAGTGCATGTTCAGTCCCCTATTGGGGTATGCAAGGGAGGCAGCTGATCATTGTTTTTCTCTTCCATGGATGTTTCGCCCTCTCTCTCCCTTCTTCTTTCTCTAAAATCAATAAACTTATGCTCGGGTGAGGATTAAAACAAACAAAAACACAGGTTTTGCTGTGAGGTTGGGTTATGAATTGTGAATCAGGAGACTGTCTGCCCTGTTCGTTGGTCTCAAGTGTGTGTGTTGAGCTTTATGATGGTGGTGAGGCTGTGTCATTTGTGAGGCCTCTGATAGCCCCTTCCATTTGCCACCAGGAGCAGCTGTGCCCTGCACATCTCTTTCCCCAGGAGACCCTGCTGATGCCAGGACTGAGGAAGTCGGGGGAGACAGGATGGAAACACGTAGTAGCATTGGTGAATGTGGGACCCTTCCTGTCCAATGGGTACCTTTTCCAAGAATTTGTTGGTAGTTACCCTTGACTTTTATATTAATGGTTCTTGAGTAAAGGAGTGATGTCCTCTGCCCTCTAGCTTCTATCAGAAATGAATATTGAACCAGGGAAAGGGTACATAGGAAGCATAGCTCACACTCATCCTCACCTGGTTAGAAGCGGACTGTGGTGCTATTGTGGACATTGCTTTTTAATTATAAAGAGCCTATAAAGGAATAAGCCTTTCAATAAGAACAGTCCATTTTCACCGTTTTCCAGATTGTGCAAATTTTGAAATCAGGTGCCATGGGGAGTAAATCTCGTCACTAAAAATGCGTGGAGCAGCCTCCCAAGTTCCAGAAGGCTTGAAGCCAGTTTCTTCTAGTTTACAGATGTATTTTTCCCTAGTACACAAAATGTGTGTTATCTTCACACACCTTAATCAAAGCCCTTTATTTTGCCCCAAATCATGTTAATTTCACCTTGGGACCCCCAGATTACTATAGGATTAGCTTGGTTTGGTCACACTGAAAGTTTTTCAGTATGCTGATTTGCATAAAGGTAAAAGATAGATGAGTCTAGGTAGGGCACATTAAGGTATACTAAAGCCTTTTGTCTGTTTTTTACGATGGAAACTAGCTCTTGTTTCCAGGACTCCTTCAGAGAAAGGGGGTGCTCGCTTTAAGCTGATATCTTACATCTAATTTCTACCTTACAATCGTGATTTCCATATTTATCAGGTAAGTGACCTCTGTGGCTTTATCAAAAGGCTGCTTTTTAACGAAATCTTAAAGGGCACCCATCTCACAAACTTACACTTGGCATGCTAACCCTGTGGGTCTACAGGGGTTAGCCACATGCTGCGCTCTTTTAGCCTTGTATTTGCCCTGGTTACTTTATAATATACTCTGGCTTAATAACTTGTTTATCATTATGATAAACAAGTAATTTGTTTAGGTAAAAAAAAAAAAATCAACCCCAGGGTATATATTTAAAAGTTTGCCTCCTTCATAGTGGGGTATTATTTTCCTATGACTACTATAACAAATCACCACAAGGTTGGTGGCTTTAAACAACAAAAAAATTTATTCCTTTGTAGTTCTAGAGTCCAGAAATTAGAAATCAAGTGTAGGTAGGGCTGTGCTCCTCCCAGGGGGAAAAACCTGTCTTGCCACCTCCAGCTTCTGGTGACTATTGGCATTCCTTGCCTTGTGGCTACATCATGCCAACCTCTCCCTCCATGGTCATAATGCCTCCTCTTCTGTGTCTTGTCCTGTCTCCCTTTCTTCTTCTTCTAAGGACACTTGTGATGGTACTTAGGGCCTAGTTGGATAGTGTAAGATACTGTTCCCACGTGAAGACTCTTAGCTTTTTTTTCTACCTCACCCAAGGATATGCTTATTTATTTATTTTTAGAGAGCGGGGGAAAGGGAGGCAGAAAGAGAGGGAGAGAAACATTGATTGGTTACTTCTTGTGTGTGCCCCAACCAGGACTGAACTGACAACCCACCCATGTGCCCTGACCAGGAATCAAAACCGTGACATTTTGGTTTATGGGGTGATGCTCAACCAACTGGGGCATGCTGGCTAGGGCTGAAGATTCTTAATTATTAGTTACATCTACTGGGACCATTTTTCCAAATAAGGTAATATTCATAGGTGCCAGGGTTTAGAATGTGGACATATCTTTTTGGAGGCCACTATTCAGCCTACTGTAGGCAAGTTAGTAGTAAAGTCAGCATTCTGACTTTACTAGGCAATAGTTATTTCCAAGACTATTTTTTAATGTATATTTTATTAATTATGCTGTTGGAATTGTCTCAATTTTTCCCCCCTTGATCCCCTTCACCTGGTACCCCCCCATTCCCTCCAGCAATCCTCTGCATTTAGTTCATGTCCATGGGCCATGCATGTAAGTTCTTTGGCTTTTCCATTTCCTATACTATTCTTAACATCCCCCTTCCCTCTCCTAACTGATAAACCCTCTTTGTGATCTCCATATCTGTGGTTCTGTTTCTGTTCTGCTTGTTTGCTGAATTTGTTTTTTAGATTCAGTTGTTGATAGTTGTGAATTCGTTGCCATTTTAATGTTCTTAGTTTTGGTCTTCTTTTTCTTAAATAAGTCCCTTTAACGTTTCACGTAATAATGACTTGGTGATGATGAACTCCTTTAGCTTAATCTTGTGTCTGGGAAGCACTTTACCTGCCCTTCCATTCTAAATGATAGCTTTGCTGGATAGAATAATCTAGGTTGTAGGTCCTTGCTTTTCATCACTTTGCATACTTCTTTCCAGTCCCTTCTTGCCTGCAAAGTTTCTTTTGAGAAATCAGCTGAGAGTCTGATGGACTCCTTTGTAGGTAACTCTCTGCTTCTCTCTTGCTGCTTTTAAAGAGATTCTCTCTTTATCTTTAACCTTTGGCATTTTAATTACGGTATGTCTTGGTGTGGTCCTCTTTGAGTCCATCTTGTTTGGGACTGTCTTTGCTTCCTGAACTCGTATGTTTATTTCCTTCACCAAATTAGGGAAGTTTTCTTCTTGCTTTTCTGATTCACTGCTTTTCCATTCCTTATGTTCCAAATCATTGATTTGATTCTTGGCTTCCTCCCCTCTCTCTCAATTTTTCTTTATTTCACTTAGTGTAACCTTATTTCTGCCTGAGTCTTTTTTACATTGCTCAAGTATCCAGTGAGTTCCTTGAGCATCCTAATAACCAGTGTTTTGAACTCTGCATCTGTTAGATTGCTTATCTCCATTTCATTTAGTTCTCTCCTTTTTTTTTTTTTTTTTGAGTTTTTTTCTATTCTTTCATTTGGGCCATGTTTCTTTGTCTCCTCATTTTGGCAGCCTCCCTGTATTTGTTTCTGTGTGTTAGGTAGAGCTGCTTTGACTCCCTGCCAAAGGACACACCGTGTCTTAGTAGCATGTCCTATTGTAGAAAAGCACAGGGGTAAGTTGGATGGGGTAGAGCCTTGGGTAATCAACAGGGCAGGGTAACCCAAGTCGCCACTGTGTGGCTCTGTGTGCAGGAGGACTCAGAGAACTCAGGAGGACTCAGAGTGCCGCTGCCTAGCCTCTGGCATTTTGTCCAGGAGGAGGCTGTCCTCAGCACTTGTCCTGATGCCTCTCACTTCAGTTTCTCCCCAATGCCACTGGTGCTCTTCCAGCTGTTGCCCTGGTGCTGAAGCCCAGAGCGAATAAATTTACATAAGTCTGTTGCTGGCCCTTTAAGAGGAGGCTCCTGAGAATCCCAGTTTCTTCCACTGCCTTATCCCTCACTGGGGTTTATAGCCAGAAGTTATGGGGACTTACCTTCCTGGCCCTGGAACTCAGAGCTGGGTGGTCTGGTGTGGGGCTGGGGTCCTATGCTACTGAGGTATCTCACCCCCCATTTTTATCCACCACATGTGGGTGTAGGACTGCTCATTCTGCGTCGCTCCGTGTCTCTGCACCTCTCAACTCCCCTTTGTGTTTCTATCCCTCCACCCCTCCTACCTGTCTGGATGAATGTGGCTTCTTTAGTTCCTTGGTTGTCAGATTTCCATACAACTCTGTATTCCGACAATTCTTGGTGAAACTTGTTTTGAAGCCTAGTTGTAATTTTGATGTGGTTGTGTGAAGAGGCAAGCTGTGTTTACCTATGCCTCCATCTTGTCCAAGACTATTTAACATTTAATGTATGTGTTTATATGATTCAGGGGATAGCAGTGTACACTAAGAAATTTAGACTAGCTACCCCATTGAACCTCTTCCACTCTTTAGAATTTATCCCACAGTATACAGTCTCTTAAAGAGACAATTCTATAGTTGCACATTTTCTTAAGAGATAATGCTGGTATCTTTGAAAGATTTATTTTTCTCTCAGCCTGAGCAATGATTCTAAAAGTGTTAACTTTGACCACTGGATTATATGTGGCTGGTTTCTGCTGACATTTTACAAACTGTTGTTACAGGCCCTGCAGAAGTTGCCTCTGTATTATGCTTAATTTAACTTTTATTTGATGTAGTTGATGTGGTTCATTTGGTGGAGACTTGTCAAGTGAGCTGCTGGTTTTCTCTATGCGCCCCCTCCCCCATTTCTCCCCCTTCCTCCCTTATTTTTAGTGGTGTATCTCTGTTTAAGAAAGAACATGAGTTAGCTTCAGAACAAATGTCAGGTAATGCTCTTATTTGTCAAAACATCAAGTGACTAGATTTAAAATTGTATCTGCACCCACCACCAAGTGAATTTAAAATAATGGATGGCACAGTAAGTCCTTGCTAGCCAGTGGTTGCCCTCTGCTTTTACATAAGAGCTTTAGTGAGTAAAATAAATGAGCTCATTTTGTGAGAGATGTCTGCATGCTTCCTACCCTGAATGATAAAGTTTTTCATAGCACATAAATATGTATAATGATGAGCCCTTGCATACAACATTTCTATGAAATGCTTTGACCACTGTGCTCTGAAGGAAATACCAAGACCATTTGCAAGTACAGTAGAGCTGGTAGTCATTAAAGGTTTCAATTTTCCTTTGGAAGGCTTGGGACTTGGGGTAAGCTATAAATTAATTCACTGCTCCAATTATGTTGAGATTAGATTTTACTCAACATTTTTGTATCCCAGTTTTTAGTATTATGAGAGAAGCACAATTTTCCTTGGAAATTTTATTTTTTATTTTTTTGGATAAAAGCTTTTTAAGAAGTATAGTCTTAAAGAAAGATGAACAAATGCGGAGTTTTACTGAATGAAACACTGAGTTTCTAAGAGGTAGAATGAAGAGTTTGAGGCCTTGTGGTTTCTTCTTTTTGCTAAGGAAAGACCAGAATAAACAATGTTCTTCCTTATTAAGATATGCCATGACATTAGAAATCCTTCTAGATCATTCAGGCTTGTGTGTATGTGTACAAATCTGACATTACATAAAATAAGCCTCTGTATTGAATCAGACACCTCTATTCTCACTCAACCCTGAGAAGCAGCTATTCACTACTTTTTCTGATGGTGATCATGGTGTGTGGGGACAGGTGTGACAGGAAAGCCTGATGCCCAGATCGCAGCTCTTCCTGCACTGCAGTCATGGGAAGTTTGTCTTTCTGATCCGTGGCAACATAGATAACTTCACTGCCTATTCTCATTGCCTTGAAAATTCAATCTACCCAAAGCTTATTTGCAGATAGCAGGCTCATTTCTTGTAACTAGGCTGTGCTTATCAAGATCTGAGCCTCTTGGGCAGAGTATTTCTGAATCACCTTCTATGATTCTTGCACACATTTTTTTGATTATCATTTTTGTCCCTTTTGTTTTCTTGAGCTCAGCTGCATAAAATGGGTTAATGCTGGCATTGCTTTTGCAACCTAATTTTATTCACTGGACAACTAGCAAGTGGTTCAGATAAGCTATTGTGTCATCAAAGTGTACTTCTTAAAGCAGACTAATATGTTTTGTGATTGCCAGAATCTATGTCTGACACTAGTTGGTAAGGTTGGGGGTTTTTGATAAAGTTAGAGGTGTCTGATTCTTCGTCTGCCAATTTTCAGTGCTGCATTAGTGGCTCAAGTTCAATTTGTGATGCTGGAGGTGTTTGTTTGTAGCCAATTTCACAGAGACAGGTTAGACTTCTGCTAATGAGTTGCCAAGAGAACAGTGTAAAAAATCTTTTTTTTTTTTCTTCTTAAAAATGAGAAAAATAGCTCTGGAGCAATAATTTCCTTTAATTTACCTCTTGCATAGAAACTAGTTGCTTGCTATAGTTGACTTCCTGGTTTCAGGGAGTGGTAGAAGACTTATGTTATTGCTTTCTGGATTTTGAGGTAGTCCTTGGTATTTATTTTAATAGATTTGTATCTTGCTAACCAAAATCATTTGATATAAACAAACTGTTAATGCTAGTACTTTTTTGGAGTTGACCCAAGTCATTATTAACCAGCTGACTAATTGTTCATCATCAATGGCAATTAATCTCACAGCCCTGAACATACTCTTGTTAACTAAGTGATTCTCAATCCTCATAGTCCTCATAGTTTCTGGGGCAATAGGGTTAGGTGTGGCCCAGGAATTTGCCTTTCTATCCAGTTCCCTAGTGATGTCCCTGTTGATTGTCTGAGGAACCATATTTGGATAATGGCTCAAGCTCCTAAAAAGTTTTATATCTGAAATGAAATTCTTTTGTGAGTAGCAAGCTTCCTTACACAGTGTAGGTCACAGTGTCATACTTCCCTGCTCAGAAAAGAATGTTAGTAGATGGCTTTCTGTGAGTGCCACAGAGCATATGGGCAACAGAGGTGACTCTGGAGATAAAGGTATTGTACGCTGTGCTTTACCCTTGGATCTTTCCAGACTTGTTGGAAAGCCGAGGTGAGCAGCATCACTAGTTGTATAATCATAGAACATTAAAAAAACTTGAGTTACACAGTTTATTAGGATAAAATCCTGTTGTAAATTTGGCTTTTGTATCAAATTGGAATTTTAATTTTAGTCTTTGACAGAGTTAGTGTCAGTACTTTACAGAAAAAGTGCTAAAGTAATATTTCATCAGAAAGCTTGCAGGAATGTGGCAAGATTCCTGCATAGTCTTGAATGTCTTTACCCAGTTACAGCCATCTTGAATCTTTTTTTAAAAATATATTTTATTGATTATGCTATTACAGTTGTCCCATTTCTCCCCCATCATTCCCCTCTACCCTGCACACCCCCTCCCACCCACATTCTCCCCCTTTAGTTCATGTCCATGTTTCATAAGTTCTTTAGCTTCTACATTTTCCACACTATTCCTGCCCTCCCCCTGTCTATTTTCTACCCACCATCTATGCTACTTATTCTCTATACCTTTTCTCCCTCTTTCCTGCCACTCCCCTGTTGCTAATCCTCTTTGTGATCTCCATTTCTGTGGTTCTGTTCCTGTTCTAGCTGTTGGCTTAGTTTGCTTTTGTTTTTGTTTTAGGTGTGGTTGTTAATAACTGTGAGTTTGCTGTCTTTTTACTGTTCATACTTTTTATCTTCTTTTTCTTAGGTAAGTCCCTTTAACATTTCATAGAATAAGGGCTTGGTGATGATGAACTCCTTTAACTTGACCTTATCTGGGAAGCACTTTATCTTCCCTTCCATTCTAAATGAAAGCTTTGCTGGATAGCGCAATCTTGGATGTAGGTCCTTGCCTTTCATGACTTGGAATACTTCTTTCCAGCCCCTTCTTGCCTGGAAGGTCTCTTTTGAGAAATCAGCTGACAGTTTGATGGGAACTCCTTGGTAGGTGACTCTTCCCTTATCCCTTGCTGCTTCTAGAATTCTCTCCTTCATTTGAATCTTGGCTAATGTAATTATGATGTGCCTTGGCATGTTCCTCCTTGGGTCCAGCTTCTTTGGGACTGTGAGCTTCTTGGACTTCCTGGAAATCTATTTCTTTTGCCAGATTGGGGAAGTTCTCCTTTATTATTTGTTGAAATAAGTTTTCCACTTGTTGCTCTTCCTCTTCCCCTTCTGTTACCCCTGTAATTTGGATGTTGGAACGTTTAAAGATGTCCTGGAGGTTGCTAAGCCTCTCCTCATTTTTTTGAGTCCTTGTTTCTTCATTCTCTTCTGTTGTTTCTTTCTTCCTTCTGGTTCACTCTATTGATTTGAGTCTCAATTTTCCTCCCATCACTATTGGTTCCCTGTGCATTTTCCTTCATTTCACTTATTGTAGCCTTCATTTGTTCATCTAATTTGTGAGCAAAATCAACCAATTCTGTGAGCATTTTGATGACCAGTGCTTTGAACTGTACATCTGATTGGTTGGCTATCTCTTGGTCACTTAGATGAATTGGCTCTGAGGCTTTGATCTGTTCTCCCGTATGAGCCATTTTTGGTTGTTTTTTGTTTTGTTTTGTTTTATTTTGTTTTGTTTTGTTGTTTTGGTCTGGTCAGGGCTATTATGTAGTGAGGGGTTGGACCTTAGGTGTTCCCCAGGGCGGGGTAGCCCAGTTGCTGGGTTGTGATGCTGTATGTGGGTGCGGGGTTCAAGAGAGAACAATGGCACTTGCTCTGCTCTCTCATATTCCAGTGCCTTCCGCTGCTTCCCCTAAGCAAATTTGGCCCTTGTGGTGCTGATTTCCGTGTGGGTGAGCTTGTGTATGTTCTAGGACCCTGTAGGTCTCTCCAACAAACTCTCCTGTGAGTCTGGGAGTCTCTCCTACCACGTCAACCCCCACGAGTGTTTTTAATTGGTGATTTTAGGTTTTATTTCCAGGCGCTGGGGCCCTGGGTTGCAAGGTCTGTCTTGCTCCCTGTTTTTGCCTGGATTATCTGCATGTGAATGTGGGACTGCCTGGTCAGCAGGTGGTCTTGTGCGGCCTCACTGGGTCTGCCCGTTGCCACCCGTGCCCAGTGTCTGCTAGCCACCGCCTGTGCGCCTGGGGTCTGCCAATCTCCACTTTTTCCTGCTGCTACTCTGCCCCTCTTACCGGTCTGGATGAATAGTTGTCAGACTTCTGTACAGTTCAATTTTCTGTCAGTTCTGGTTGTTTTCTTGTTTCTAAATCTTTTTGTCCTTAATTTTGGTTATGCGAGGAGGCATAATGTGTCCACCTACACCTCCATCTTGGCCAGAAGTCCTGAATCTTTACTAAAATAGAAAACATGTTCCATGCAAGTGTTGGTCTGAATGTCTTTTTGATATCTCCCAGTGAAAGACCTTTTGGGAAAAATTGTTCTTCAGTACAATTCACAGCAAAGGGACATCCTTTCTGTTCACCTGGTACATTTCTTACATGTTAAATGAAAACTGTCTAGTCTAGTCATCCATATGTGAAGTTATCAAATCATTCATGGAGTCATTGTAGGCCTTTTGACAGCTAGTGTGTATGAGGCATGCATACAGTGAAATGTTTCAATTTTACTTCAAAAGGACATAGATATTACCAGAGCAGTAGCTTGCAAACAGCCCTGTGTAAAGGGGTGGAAGGCCATTGGAGAGTTTACTTTGGTTTAGTTCCACAGACACTTAGCTACAGTTTTAGAGTCTGTCTCCCAATTGCATAGGTCTCTCCAGAGGCACAGTCTGCCAAGTCACACAGAGTTGGTTTTCGTGTTCTTCCAGGGTTTGGGGCTATTCAGTTCTCTGTAAAGCCCAGGCATGAAGGTGGAGGCCTAGGGGAAGAATGTGAGAAGTGCTATTAATAATTCATTTGAAAGGGGTTTCCATTTAGGTAAAAAATATCAAGTAAGCAACCATAATAGTAGAGGATTAATTAATTTAAAAAAAAATCATTTGCACGTTTTAGCTGAGAATCACTTTTCTTATTTTAAACGGAGATGATACTTAAAATTCACATGAAATTTTAGAGAACAAATAGCCTGTATATTGCTTGACAAAAGATACCTTTCTTTCTTTTTTTTTAAAGGTTGTATTTACTTATTTTTAGAGAGAGGGAGGGAGAAAGAGAGGGAGAGAAGCATTGATTAGTCCCTTTCATATGTGCCCTCTCTAGGGGCCAATGCTCAACCAACGGAACCACACCAGTCAGGCCTCTTCTTTTTATAAATGTTTCAATTACAGTTGACATTCAATATTATTTTATATTAGTTTCAGTGTATCTCATAGTGGTTGGACAATTATATAATTTACAAAGGGATCCCCCTGATAATTCTAATACCCACCTGACATTATACATAAACTATTACAGTATATTCCCTGTGCTGTCCTTCAGATCCCCATGACTGTTTTCTACCAACTTGTACTTCCTAATCCCTTCACCTTTTCACCCAGTCACCTATCCTGCCTCCCATATGGCAACTCTGTATCTATAAGTCTATTTTGTTCTTTAGATTCCACATACCTGAAGTAATAAGTGAAATTGTATGGCAGTTGTCTTTCTCTGACTTATTTCATGTAGCATAATATCCCCAGGTCCATCCGTATTGTCCCAAATGGTTAAGATTTCATTCTTTTTTTATGGCAGAGTGATATGCCATTGTATATTTATCTAGTATCTTTTTTATACCCTTGTCTATAGATGGGCACTTGGGTTGCTTCCATATCTTGGCTATTGTACAGAGTCCAATACAGATAATGCCCCCTTTTAATTATAGAATCTTTTATTACAAAATCATAAGCATGTAATTCTGTAACATAACAATATCACTCAAGCACTCCATATGACATCTTAGGTGAAAGATTCAAATTAAAATTATAAATTATTACACCTATATTATTACCCTACCAACCACATTCAAGCAGGCGTTACTTCAGCTGGACCCTGTAAATAATGCTGCAAAACATAGGGGTGCTTTGTCTTTTCAAATTAGTGTTTTGGACTTGATCGGATATACAGAGTGGGGCAGAAGTAGATTTACAGTTGTTTATATGGAAAATAATACAGTAATTAATAAATAATAGTGTGGGAATAAGTTGTGTATCTCATGTACCTACAGCTGTAAACCTACTTTTGTCCCATGTTGCATACCCAGTAGTGGAATTGCTGGGTCATAATCTAGTTCTCTTTAATGTTTTGAGGAAACTCCATACTGTTTTCTCTAGTGGCTGCACTAATTTGCAATTCCACCACAAGTGCATGAGGTTTCCCTTTTCTCCACATTCTTGCCAACACTTGGTATTTGTTGGTTTATTGATGATAGCCACTCTGACAGGTCACTGTGGTTTTAATTTGCATTTCTCTGATGGTTAGTGACATTGAGCATCCTTTCATATGTCTATCGAACATCTGTATGTCCTCTTTGGAGAAGTGTCTATTCAGGTCCTCTGCCCTGATTTTTAATTGAATTGTTTGTGATTTTGGTGTTGAGTTGTATGAGTTCTTACAAATTTTGGATATTAACCCATTACCAGTTGTATCATTTGTGAATATGTTCTTCCATTCATTGGCTTGTCTTTTTGTTTTGTTGATGTTTTTCTTTGTTGTGCGAAAACTTTTTAGTTTGATGTAGTCCCATTTATTTTTTCTCACAAAAGATATCCTTCAAAAAAATTTCAAACATTTATATGATGAGAAAAATTGAAGTGTCCTTTTTCTTTTTAAGTGCCTTATTTGTATTTATAGGTCAATAGGTCTTCTAAACTCGTAATTGAGGTCCTATGGTTTTAGAAGTAAAACAATATTTTAATAAGAAATAAAGAAATTATAGACTCACAACTTGTGATTTTGCTTTATATTTCTTTCCCCCACAACAGTTTGATGTATAAGGTTGATTCAGTTGGCATTTGTAGCTAGGCTTTCTCTAAGGAAGTCTCTAGTTATTCCTTTGGGTTTCTCAGTTCTGGTAGCCTTTATATATATATTTTTTAAGTTTAAAAATAATAGTCAAAGGATTTTGAAAAACAAAGTTTAGTTTCACAAAACCATTGGCTTTTTTTCGTTGTGGTGGGGATATTTTTTATTCTTGGTTTAATGACAGATATTTTACAAAGCTGTAATTATAGTATAAACTTCTGTGCTTTTTTAAAAACTTGAAATTGTATCACAATTTCTTCATGTTGTGAAGTTCTCAAAAGTTACTTTGAATTTATTTTGATTGTTTAATGTTCTGTTGAAATGATGAACTATAATTTAACCACCCCCATATATTATTAAATCTTGAGGTTGATTTTGATTATTGGTGTATCTGGCAGTATGACCATAAACATCATGCCAGTTCAACTTCATTCATCTGTTGAAATTAGGGTAAAATTTTTAAATTATTTTTGTGGTCCTTGATATGTTGTGCTAACTTTAAAAATATTTTTTGATTTTTAGAATTTGGAAACCATTGCTAAAATTACTAAATGGAGAATTTAAAATTATATGAAACATAACAATACCAAGCTTTCTAACCCAGGAATATCTTTCCAGGCTCTGGTTGGCAATAGTAAGAATAGCTAATGCCAGGAGAATTTCCTGTGTGTTAGGTGCTTTATATGTTTTATTGTCTACTGGCATTGCAGGTAGTACTAATTAAATTGGGTAAAAAAATAACTACCAGAACCAGAATGGTACACTTTAGCCTAAATTAGTGAACTAAAAATAAATTTGGTTTCTTAGCCATAGGATTTGCTTTATTAAATTATAGGCATGGCCACAAGTTTCAGACCATAAAATACCATGCCTTCTTTTTTCTACTTTTAATGAAAGTGTTGTTCAGGTTGATGGTTCCATTTGTAAATTGTATCATGCCCTGCTTGGCTTTTGAATGTCTTGTAAAAAAATGCCTTAATTGTGGGTCAGTAAAGCCATACTAATTGCTTGTCGGGCATTTGGATTGCCTTTTCAATTTGCTGTATAATGCACTCTCAACCAGAAGTGTATCATATATCGTTATCTAAATACAACTCATTAAAATCCTCTCACAGACAACAGAATGCCTGATGTTTTGTCCATAATCTTGCAAATAAGAGAAAATTGAATGGCATTATAGAGACTTGTAATTATCAAGCACTCTTTTTTAAGTGTCTTTATATCTGTTTTGGAAGTTATACATAAAATGACTGCCATGGTTTATATCAGTATGATAGTTTTCTTTAAAAAAGACATCTCTGCTGTTATTCTCAACTCAAAAAATACCAATTATAGGGGTAACCTCTACAATTTATGGAACAATTGTTCCTAGGTTGGGAAAATGTTTAGCACTCTGTATTTGTTTCCCTCAGTGTCTCTGGACTGAGAATGCAGGTATGCAGAGGACTTTCTTTTGACTCTTTGATTACTAATTTCATTGATTTAGCTAATATTTACTTAGCAGCTACTGAATACCAGGAACTGTTGTAGGTGTTGGGGATATCCCACTTTCTTTTTTGATATATGATAAAGCCCAAGAAAAATCTTTGAAATGAATCTTAAGAGCTTTTAAAATAATTTTTAAAATAGGTAATTTGATCAAGGAGCCACTAAAAAATTTAATAGATGCCTATCTTTTCAATAGAAACTAGTTCATTGCCTGTTTTTCTTTCTTTCTCTCTCTCTCTCTCTCTTTCTTTCTTTCTTTCTTTCTTTCTTTCTTTCTTTCTTTTTTGATAGGTTATTTCTTATGAGAGTCATGGATATTCCCTATCTAAACTTGGAAGGGCCAGACTGTAAGTAAAATTTTATTTTCTTACACATCTACACATTTAACTCTGTGATCTGGAAGGGATAACAGGAAAACTATGACTGAAGAAAGAGCTTTATTCACTTAAAAAATAGGCAGTGATTTTGTGGTTGATATGAATGGTATGCTTAAGTTAATGGTACCCTTGAGCCTCAATTAACTCATCTGTTACATTTCCCAGTTTATGCATGAGTTGAATTTTAAAAAACATATCTCCATAATTTCTTTTCACTTAGAACTCTAAATTTATAATTTCTTACAAATGTATGTGTATAATAGATTTTAAGATACATTAGCTATTTCAGTAAGTTCCCTATTTTCCAACATTCAGAGTATTGTATATTTAAGTTTAGTATGTGATTTTTTGTACTATTGTTTTTGAAAACCTTGGAAGGCTAATCTGTTGGAAGGTGGTTGCTTCATCTTCTAATTATCCTGTACTTTATTCACATCCCCATTCTCCTTTTCCAAGCCTTGGTATATTTGTCTTAATGTTTACTACAGGGATATAGAAATGGGTGAACAATACTTGATGAGAGTTATTGTAATGATATTGATCCAGGATATACTGTGTTGCACTCTTTATTAGATTTACATTTTAATCTGTCATTCTCACAATGATTCTGCAAGGTAAATATTGTCATTCCCAATTTACAAGAGGGGACCCAAAAAACCCAGAATTGTCTTCTGGACGGTGGGCCTTTTGTAGTAGAGGTTTCCCCCACTAGGTGAGAGGTCTGGGTACCTATGTGCATCATCAGCGTATTGGCTAGTGTTGCTGTGAGAGGCTACATTCAGTTTCAGTGAACTTTTTTTTAAGACTCTTTAGCGTTTGCCCATTTCATCATGGGTGATTTATGAGCGCACCTGTCCTTACTTCACTGAATGTTCATCAGTTTTTGACCCAAAACAGCATGACCCCTATGCCGCATCCTCCCTGTTCACCAAGTGTCACTCCGAGCGACTTTTTTTTTTGTTTCCCTGGATGAAGAAAGTCCTCAAAAGGGAAGGTTTTGCTGATGTGGAAAAGATGAAAGAAGAAAATGGCAGAACTATTATTAAAGGCATCAAAACTGTTGATTTCGTAAACTGTTTTGAGCAGTGGAAAAAATGCCTTGATAGGTATATTGCATCAAGTGGACAGGTACTTTGAAGGTGACTAAAGTTTAAACATATAAGAATAAATGCACAATTTTTAATAAACGAATTCAGGTATTTTTGGGGATCCCCCTTCATAAAGCCATGAGTGGCTAGAGTGTTTAGCTTTCTTGCTCAGAGTGCGTCTGATACTAGAACACAAGATTATGACTTAGAATTGCCTTTAGGTAAACACAATTAGTCCATTTAATTTGGACAGTGCCTTTTTTTTTTAGTTAAATAAACATGTGGACAACTAGATTAAAAGAAAGTTAAATGTTTAATGAAACTTCTCAAAACAGCAGCCATTTTTTTCTTTTAAATAATTCTCACAGCAACTTCATGAGCAAAAATGTTTCTGCATAGAATTGCTAGGGTTCAAATTGTTGTGGGTTCTATAAAGTATAAGAGCGTGATATCTAGGCAGAGTTGGCAGAGTCCTGCCATTCCTAAGAATGCTTTTAGGTGTTTGGTAATCAGGAGGCATTTATGATTCCCCAAGTTAGCTTGGACTTAAAGAACCGCTAGTATTTTGTTCACTTTCCAGCTATCAAACTTTTAGCAAAAATTTGTTTTACAGTACAGCCTAAACGTGATCACGTTCTCCATGTGACATTCCCCAAAGAGTGGAAAACCAGTGACCTTTACCAGCTTTTCAGTGCCTTTGGTAAGTTCATCACAAGTACAAATGCACTTCTAAGACTTTGCTCTTCTTTGGTCTAGGTAATCAGAGGTAAATAGATAGCTTCAGGGGCATGAAAGAATATTAATTTTCAAGGTTTTAATCTCATTTATGGAACTTTTGGTAGTTTGGCATGCCGCTATTTTTGTGCTAATATGATCTGAGGAACTTTTTTTTTTTTAAATATATTTTATTGATTGTGCTATTACAGTTGTCCCATTTCTCCCCCATCATTCCCCTCCACCCTGCACACCCTCTCCCACCCACATTCCCCCCTTTAGTTCATGTCCATGTGTCATAAGTTCTTTAGCTTCTACATTTCCCACACTATTCTTGCCCTCCCACTGTCTATTTTCTACTCACCGTCTATGCTATTTATTCTCTGTACCTTTCCCCCCTCTCTCCTCCTCCCACGCCCCTGTTGCTAACCCTCCATATGATCTCCATTTCTGTGGTTCTGTTCCTGTTCTAGCTGTTGGCTTAGTTTGCTTTTGTTTTTGTTTTAGGTGTGGTTGTTAATGTCTGTGAATTTGCTGTCTTTTCACTGTCGTATTTTTATCTTCTTTTTCTTAGGTAAGTCCCTTTAACATTTCATATAAGGACTTGGTGATGATGAACTCCTTGAACTTGACCTTATCTGAGAAGCACTTTATCTTCCCTTCCATTCTAAATGACAGCTTTGCTGGATAGAGCAATTTTGGATGTAGGTCCCTGCTTTTCAAGATTTCAAATATTTTTTTCCAGCCCCTTCTTGCCTGGAAGGTCTCTTTTGAGAAATCAGCTGACAGTCTGATGGGAACTCCTTTGTAGGTGACTGTCCCCTTATCCCTTGCTGTTTCTAGAATTCTCTCCTTCATTTGAATCTTGGCTAATGTAATTACGATGTGCCTTGGCGTGTTCCTCCTTGGGTCCAACTTCTTTGGGACTCTCTAAGCTTCCTGGACTTCCTGGTAGTCTATTTCCTTTGCCAGATTGAGGAAGTTCTCTATTATTTGTTCAATAAGTTTTCCACTTGTTGCTCTTCTTCTTCCCCTCTGGGACCCCTATAATTCGGATGTTGAGATGTTTAACGATGTCCCGGAGGTTCCTAAGCCTCTTCTCATTTTTTTGTATTCTTGTTTCTTCCTTCTTTTCTGTTCGGTTGTTAGTTTCTTCCTTCTGGTCCACTCCATTGATTTGAGTCCCAGTTTTTCTTCCATCTCTATCGGTTCCCCATGCGTCTTCCTTCATTTCACGTATTGTAGCCTCCATTTGTTCATCTAATTTGTGAGCAAAATCAACCAATTCTGTGAGCATTTTGATGACCAGTGCTTTGAACTGTGCATCTGATAGGTTGGCTATCTCTTCACAGCTTAGAGGAATTGGCTCTGGGGCTTTGTTTTGTTCTCTGGTTTGAGCCAGTTTTGGTGGGTTTTTTGTTGTTGTTGTTTTGTTTTGGTTTTAGTCTGGTCGCAGCTATTACGTAGTGAGGGGTAGAGTCTTAGGTGTTCCTCAGGGCGGGGCAGCCCAGTTGCTGGGTTGTGACGCTGTATGTGGGGGCGGGGTCTGAGAGGGAAGAATGGCGCCTGTTCCGCTCTCTCCTGGATTCAGTCCCTTCTGCCACTTCCCCTCCGCCTGGACTGTCCGCGCGTGAATGTGGGACCACCTGGTCAGCCTGCCGCCTTGTGTGGCCTCACTGGGTTTGCACAGTTGCCCCTCTGTGCCCGGGGTCCGCCAGCTGCTTCCTGTGGGCCCAGGGACTGCCAGCCGCTGCTGCTTGTGCTCCCGCACCTCCACTTTCTCCTGCCGCGACTCCGCCCCTCTTACCGGTCTGGATGAATGGTGGTTGGACTTCCGTACAGTTCAATTTTCTATAAGTTCTGGTTGTTTTCTTGTTTCTAAATATTTGTTGTCCTTAATTTTGGTTGTGAGAGGAGGCACAGTGTGTCCACCTATGCCTCCATCTTGGCCGGAAGTCAGTAAAATTAATTTTTAAAAAGCTTTGTATAGAAACCAGATCAAAAGGAAACATCATGCTACTATCAGTGAATGTTTTAGATAAGATTTTTTCTTCCTCTTTATGCATTCTGTATTTTCTAGAGTAAGCATATATTAGCTTTTTAAGTAAAAAACTTTACCTACTTAAATTTTAGAAAAGTAAGTAAAAGCAGGTATATTTCTAGAATGTTACTCTAATCTTCACAGATAGTCTAAATGTCTTCTGAAATTCTAGTTTTGCTTTTAAACTTTAATACAGGTATAGAAATGCAGTTGATTTCACAGTGCATTTCTTTTGAAAGTTTTCGATGTTGTTTATCATCTTAAGTTCTTGTGCCTGTGTAGTCAAACTTCAATTGGCTAAATTAAGTAGGATCCTCTGAGTAGAGTTTTTTTTCATTTAAAGTAAAGAAAATTACTGTGTGATACTGGATGAGTAACCCTTCTATATCTTTCTTTCTTCATGGAGCTGATGATGATCATAATAATACCAACCATTTCATAGACATTTCACAAAAATTAAAATGAGCTAATTTATGAAAGGCATTTTGAATAGTGTGTGGCATATAGTAACTACTTAGTAAATATTAGCTATTATTATTTATTTCAAAGACAACATGTAGAGAGATAACAAAATAATAGTAAGTGACTTTCTAAGTGAGAAAGTCATTATGGCACTTATTTGCACATCAGGAAGTAAGAGTTTTTCTCCTGTGACAGCAAAACAAAGCAGTTTCCTTACCTTTGAAAATTTTAGTTGGAATTAAAACATTTTTTCATTGCTAAATTCCTGTGTATTTATCCTTGTTCAAAATTTCAGTTTTCTGCATTTTTTTAAAGAAGCATGATAGCAGAATAATTAAATCTTTTGTTTTCCCTTCAGTTTTCTCCAACTTCCCACCCCACTCCTCCTGCCTTCTCCTCAGCGCTGTTCCATATTTCATTCTGTTTACAGTTAGCCTTTTTAAAGATTTGTTTCTCTGGAAATCATTTTGTTCCACTATACTATACTGCTTCCTGCTCCTCTTTGGTCTGTCCCATCCTGCTGTCCCCCTCCACCCCCATTTAATCTGTTTTGGTTTTCTCCCTGACACCTTCTTTTCCTTTTTTTCCATTCTGACACTTGGTTTCTTTACTTGGCCTTGAAATCAACACTGAATTTTTCTTATTTCTTGCTACATTGATTTATTTCATTTTTCCCATTTGTAATTTTCAAAGTTTGTGTCTCTAAAAAGACATTGTTACGATTTTGAATTTATGTAGTCTCTGAATTTTGTTTGTGATTTTGATACCAACAAAGTTTCCAGTGCTGGCATGACATTGTGAATCATGAAGGATGTTTTGGTTTTAAAAGAAATTTTTAAAGCTCTCCCCCCGCCCCCCCCCCCCCCCGATTTGTCTTTTTTCTTGAAGTTCTCACTTAAATAACTGCTGTGGTAGATTTATGATTTAGCTTTTTATAGTGATGCTATTATAATAAATTTATCAATTTATTATATCAAAATGATAAATTTTGATTATATATTTTAAATCAGCACCCCATCGTTCTCTAAATTAACATGTATACTGAAATATAACAGATGTAAATGAAATCCGATTCTATCTAATGGTCAAGTGTTCACTTTACATTTAATTCAATATTGCAGGTAACATTCAGATATCTTGGATTGATGATACATCAGCATTTGTTTCTCTAAGCCAGCCTGAGCAAGTACAAATTGGTAAGTGTTTTGGACATTGTTTTGTGTATTAATCAAAGTAGGAGCTTGTGCCCCATCCCCAGTCTAAACATTGTGGGTTCAAACAACTGATTCACAAGCATGCTGCCTGGTTTGTTTTGAGATTGTCTGTAAAATAAAGGAAATAATTAGTAAGTCATGTTTAGATGAGAAAATAAGACAAATTTATTGACTCATTAGATATACTACATAATATATTTTTTTTTACTTAACTCCATTCTATTCCCGTCCCATTGCATTTTTGCTAATATGAGTTGCAGGTTTACTTTTAGGAGTAAGATGTAGCAAATTGAAAGGAGTGGGGGACACCAAAAAGTGATACCAGTATTGGACTTTCATCTCTGTAGTTTTCCCATGTATTTATACATTTTTGTGATTTGTTCATTCCATTAAAATTGTATCAAATACTTGTTTTAGAAACAAGTACACTGAAAGATACGCTGTTTGCTTTTAAAACAGGATTCTAAAAAGATGGAGTATCCTATCTCTAGTTGAACCCTAAATAGTTTTAATACTAACCACCACAAAACATCTGTTTTCTTAGGATGAAAAGTTAACTGAAAAAAATCCTGAAGAAAATATGTAGCGTTAAGCTACTTATTCAAATAGATTTTAAGTTTTCTGGTGCTTAATAATGTAAATGGTATGAAATTTTCAAGTGGTATATCTAATTAACTTTTTCTTTTTGTTTAACAAAGTGCCATATGCTAAAACTAACAATTCTGATAATGTAACTATAAGAGTACTTATATATGAAAACTTCTACAAACATAAAAATTCAGATCAGAGTATTTGGGTATTTTAAAAAATTACATGGCCATCACAGACAATATAGGCTATTACAGAAACGAAAACCTTAGGCTCTAGAGTCATATTTTGCTGTAGTTGTGTGACCTTGAGCAGGTTATTTGAACTTGATAAGCATCTGCTTCCCTCCATAAATTGAGGATGATAATATGGACTTCTTGGGGTTATTGTAGGGATTATGTAAGTTTATGTATATAAAGCTTGATGTAGCTTCGGACTTTTATTTTGTTATTAATAGTAGATTTCAGCGTGAAATGTACTTCAGGAGCACCTGACACACCCAGAATAGCATTGGATGCAGGCTGTGAATAATGTTGCTTATTAAATATTTTAATATTTGGTTGTTTCTAGATCCATTCCCCCACAACCCTTTGAAAGACAGTTTAAATAGAGCCCAAAGGGGTTGAGTTATTAGAGAGCTAAAGATAAATTCAAGTAGGGGCCAGGGACTCTGAGATTCAGACTGTAGTGAGACTTCACTGTGGCTGAAAGAAGATTAAACAAGAACTCCAGACCAAAAGTCTAGTCACACCTTCTCTGCTCAGTGTCACACGTCAGCTCCCTCACTGTTCACACTCTGGTAACATTGAAGCCATGCAGTGAGGGGAAGGAAGTGCCTAGTCTTTGAAGTCATACTGATACTGACATGGGGACTAACCTTGACTCTGCCACTTGTCAGGCATGTCTCTTGGGGCAAGTTACGTAAATTCTGTAAGCCACAGGTTCCCTGTTTGAGAGATGGAGGTGCTGATAATTACTCTGTGAAGTGAGATCATGAATATTAAGTTCCCACCAAAGTGGCTGCCACTCTACAAGCAGTCCTTGACAAATGGTAGGTAATTATTAAAATAACTACTTGGCCTCCCTTGCTGTGAACAGTAAAAATGAGAGTGTGTAAAAATGCTCTGATATCTGTAAAACACTAGTCAGTAGTATTTACTGGAAAATAAAAGCATAATTCTTATTTTTGTGTATGGGGTATTATTTCATATTTGATGTCCAGTAATAATTTCTCCATTACTTATAATTGAAAGATTGTTCAAACAATAGCTTTTAAGCTCAGTATTTTATGCAATAATTTCAGAATCAGGTAGACACAGAGGCACTGATATTTGATTGTTTGCCTATATGTGTGTTGCTTCCCTGAGGGTAACATTGAGTCCACCGTATTCACCATTGAATCCTTTTCTACTGCCTGGCAGACACCGAGGCATGAATAAATAAATGTGTGTTTGAATGGGTAATATGTGGAATAGGCCAAGATGACATTGTGATCCTTTTACCCTTTTCCTCACAGATTAAGAAGTAGGTGTCTGTTGTCTTTTGATATATGCAGTTTTACTAGTAAAGTCTTAATTTTCCACTGTCATGTCTCTTCTTATCAAAAGACAAATCTTAACGTAAATACCTGGCCATTTGCATGTGCTGTGCCTGTGATCATAGTGTTCTTTGGCAGAAGTCATCTTTGACTCGACCATCACCCAAGTCCCTTTAGAGCCTGGCTGGGTCCTACTTCCCTCCTCGTCTCAGCTTGAATGTTCACTTCTCCGGATGTCTTCCCTGGCTCCATTTGTAGGGGAATGTACCTCGTTTTCTCTGCTAGCTTGGCATCCTTTGTCGACACACCTTGTTTGTCTTCTCTGACAGACTGCAAACTCTTTGAGAACAGGGGATGTATTTCTTCTTCACCATTGTGTTTTCAGTGCTTAGGGTAGTATTGTCTGACATTAGTAAGTGCATGTTAAATATTTATTTAGCTGAATAAATTATGTTGAAGTCTTATGATTTAGAAATGTCTTTTTGCACATGATGGATATACCTAATGTCTCTGGTCTTATGCTGTGATTTCTAAAATTATGCAGATGTTTCATTGAAAGACGTGTAAAATTTGTTCTTTATAGTGATAATTTTAACGTGCTGCAAATCCTATTAATGTTACCTTAAATTACTCATTTCCGTGGAAACGGAGGTCCTGTTAGATCAATAATGTAACTTTGGAAAAAATCATTAAAGGCCTATTTATATAGCAGCTTGTAATGGCTTCTTTGGCCCAGCTACAGACCATTTTTTATTTACATTTAAGGAGTTGCTTTTAACTGATACTATCTTTTGATATTAAGTCTAATCAAGATTTAAAAAAAAATTATTTTCAACATCTTGAATATCCAGAGTTCTTTTTTCTAGGAGATCTTACTGTACTAAGTATTAAATCCCTCTATTGAGCACTATGTGTCAAGTTTTTTTTCTGCTGCCACTGGGAAGGTGAGGGACCCTGGTGGCTTTGGGTGTTTGGATAGTTGTAACCCATACAAACCACACATTCAGCCTATTTCCCCTTTTGCTCTTCAGGTGGCCAGTATGGGACTTGACACTATGGAGAAGATCACTTGTCCTCAGCATTTGAGATTTTTATTTTTGAGATTTTTTTTCTCAAAGTAGTTAAATAAGAAATCTTTAATGGTCACACCTGAAGCACATTCATACTTAAGTTTTGTTACAAAGGAAAAGAGTATTTAACAATATTTCAAAAGTAGTTGAAATTTTAGTCATACTTTCAATATTTAGACGTTGTTTTGAGTTTCTTTAAATATGTTATAAGACATTTTCTGTCTGCCTATAACTTTATAGTAATAGTTTGAAAAAAGTAGCTTTTTCGTTAATTTTGAAAGCTGGAGATTGGAGCACACCATGCTTCAGATAAAAATACTTCACAAGAGTTAGAAACAGTTACAATATTTGTAAAGCAAGCCCAAATTCAGCTAATTATATATAAATTCCTGATACGGAATCTTAAGGGTTTGTTCAGGATGATTTGTTGGGACTGGGATGGTGGGAGTGGGGGGAATCTTGGCTTCACTTCATTCCAAAGTATGAATGTGCTTATATTAAATCAGACTTTTTTAAAAGCACAGCTTTTGATTGCATTTAACAGATAAATATTAGAATTGTGGATATGACACTTTTGAGGTGATTATTCAGCAATGTTTTGCTAAAAGGCTGCTTGTAACTTTAAACTTTACCTATACGTACCTTTTGTTATCTTTCATGTTTGCAGAATCTGTGGTGATAATTCTTTTCATTCATCA
Source organism: Glossophaga mutica (assembly GCA_039655065.1). Classification (NCBI taxonomy): domain Eukaryota; kingdom Metazoa; phylum Chordata; class Mammalia; order Chiroptera; family Phyllostomidae; genus Glossophaga; species Glossophaga mutica. Next base: position 103,515,895 of record CM077305.1, read on the forward strand.
TAGTGGTGGTTTGTGTTCTCATTTATTTGGATCACTCCAACTATGGGTTACTGATTTTGTTGATCTTTAAAATACAAACAGCTTTTGGTTTATTTTGTTTTTCTGTATTTGCTATATTATCTGTTTTGTTGGTTTCTGCATTTTTTTCTTTTTTCCTTTCTTTTCCTTGCTTTGGGTTTATTTTCTCTTTTTTTTCCTCTAGCTTGTTAAGGTACAACCTTATGTAATTGATTTTTAAAAAATTCTTCTAAAAGTTGTAAAGCTTGGCCTCCTAGAGGTTGGTTGTCCCTGGGTCAGTCAGTATAGCTTAGTGGTCAGCCAACAATTGATCAGCTGTTGTGCTTAGACACCATGAGCCAGTAAGGCTGCCATCCTTACCAGCTGCATTGGGGAACACACTCAACATTCAAGCAATTTACAGGTCTGCTCAGTTTTTACTTTTGGCTGGAAGTTTTCATCTCCTCCGTGGGCACACAAGGCCTCAAACCCCGTCAGCAGTGCGTAAATAGCTTAGAGACTCTCCAAGTCATTGAGTATGACTTTTCTATTTTAATAAAATCATTCAAAGCTATAAATATCCACTAAGCACTGCTTTAGGTGCATGCCACAAATTACATGTCATATTTTCATTAAGTTAGGTAAAATTTCTAACTTGTCCATTGACCCTGGATTATTTAGAAGTGTGTTATTTAATTTCCAAGTACTTAGATCTTTCCTAGATCTCTTTTTTTTACTAATTTCTGATTTAATTCCATTGTGATTATAGATTTTAGTATGATTTCAGTCCTTTAACATTTACTAATGCTTGCTTTATGGCCTGGCATAAGGTCTATATTGCTAAAAATACTACATAACTTGAAAAAAATGGAAATTCCATAAATGGTTTGGTATATGTTATATGATTTGGTCTATAATATCCTTGTTGTTCAGATATTTACTTCTTTACTGATGTTTATTTAGTAGTTCTATCATTTTTTGACAGTGACTGTTAAAATCTGCTATGATTTTGTCTATTTTCTCCTTTAATTTTGTTAATTAGTATGTCATATTTTGAGGCTGTGTAATTAGGTACATACACATTTATAATTGTTTTGCCTTTCTGATAAATTGACTCCTTTATTATTATGAAATGTTCTTTTTTATCTCTCACAATGCCATTATTACTATTTAATTCTTACCCGAGGATACATTTATTGATTTTAGAAAGAGAGGAAGGGAGAGAAACATGGATGTTGGAGAAAAACATCGATTGGTTGCCTTTGTACATGTCCCAGTAGGGATAGAACCCACAACCTTTTGGTGCACAGGATGACATTCCAGCCAACTGAGCCACCAAGCCAGGGCTATAGTGCTATTATTTTTAAGACTACTTGACCTGGTATTAATATAGTTGATCTATTCTTCTTGTGTTTTTTATATTTGGCTGGTATATCTTCTTCCTTCCATTTACTGTCAACCTATAGTGTATATACAGCATATAGTTGTAGATAGCATGTAGAGGGGTCTTGCTTTTTTATCCATCCTGATAACTCTGATTTTAATTGGATACTTAGTCCATTGACATTTAATATAATCATTTATATGATTAGGCCTGTCATTTTAAAACTTGTTTTTTGTTTGTTCCCTCTGTGTGGAGAATGCTGTCCTATGGAGTTCTCCTGCTCTTGGATGAAATGAGTCCTCCCGGACACAGTCTGTTCTGGTGGGAAGGAGGGTGGCAATTTCCTCTAGTGGAGAATGCCCTAAGCCCTTCTCCAAAATGGCTTTTATTGGGATCAGTATGTGTAGGGGTATACAGCATGCATGCATAGCTCATCAATCAGTGTCAAAAGGCTATGGTTATAGAAAACAGGTATTATCTATAGATAACAATTGAAAGAACACAGAGATCTGCCTCAGGTCAAGGACTGTTAGACATGTTGATGCCAGATGGTCTTTAAGATGTTTCATGAGATAAGGAGTTCACTCCTTAATGCCTTGAACTTAAACATTCGGTTTATATCAACAGAGCCATACAAAGCAAAACAAGCTTCAGAGGGTACAATGTATTCTTCAGGCCTGATTTCCCAGGAGAACCCTTGATGTTAGTATTGGGTCATGCCTGCTACCTGCATTCCTGGCGTTCCAGTGGAGCCTTACAGGCCTCTTTCAAGGTCTTGCTTGTGTGGGGCTGCATTCTCTGATACCACGCAAAGTGGTCCCCAACACCTCTGCTTTTTGCTCCTTTGTTTCCCCCTTTCCTGTCTTCTTTTGAATTATTTGAATTTTTACAAAGATTTTCATTTTAATTTCTCTGTTGACTTTTTAGTGCTACCTCTTTGCATTATTTTTTAGTGGTTGCTTTAGAAACTTGAAAATGTCCATAAGTTTTCACAGTCTGCTTAGAATTCATACTGTACCACTTAATGCAGAATATAGAAACCTTATATTTACATAGGTCCATTTACTCCAATCCCCTTGTCTTTCATGCTATAGTTGGCTTATGTGTTACATCTGTATTCATTATAAATCACATAATTGGTGGTGTAATTTTGCTTTAAACAGCCATATGTGTTTAAAAAAATTTAAATCCTGTATTTAAGAGGATGAATTCTTTTTTATTTACCCAGATATTTACCGTTTCAAATGTCTACATTCCTGAAGACCCAGATTTTCTTTCGGTATCATTTCACTTAAGCCTGAAGAACGTCCTTCAGTATTTCTTACCGCACTAGTGATTCTATTAATTTTCTATTACCTTAAAATGTCTTTATTTTGCCTTCATTTTTATAGTATATTGTAGCTGGATATAAAATTCTGGGTTTTTCTTTCAGCATTTTAAAGATATTGTTCTGTCTTTTCGCTTCAATGGTTTCTAATGAAAAGCCTACAGTCATTTGAATCATTGTTGCCCTTTACATGTAATGGATTGCTTTTCTCTGGCTATTTTCAAGATTTTCTCTTTACCTTTTTTTTTTTTTTTTTTTTAGCAGTTTGACGTTGATATGCTTAGGCATGGATTATCCTACTGGGGTTGACTAAGCTTCTTGAGTATGTAATGTATGTCTTTCACCAGATTTGGGAAATTTTAGGTATTGTTCAAATACTTTTTCTGTTCTGTATTCTCTTGCTTCTCTTTCTGGGATTACGGTGATCTATATATAGGAGACATTTTGATATTGTTGCATTGGTTCCTAATGCTTAGTTCATTTTTTTCTACCTTTCTTTACAGTTCTTCAGATTTGATAATTTCTGTTGATCTCTAGGCTCACTGAATGTTTCCTCAGTAGTCATTATTAAGCCCACCCAGTGAATTTCTAATTTCATATATTTTATTTTTCAGTTCTGTATTTTCATTCAGTTTTTAAAATCTTTGTGTTTCTCTGTTGAAATACCCTATCTTATATTTCAAACACTGTTCCTTTACCTCATTTGGCAAAGTAAAATAGCTTGTTTAAGGACTTTATCTAATAATTCTAATATCTCTGTTATCTAGGTGTTGATACCTGTTGATAACCTTTTCCTTAAGAATGGGTCAGAGGACTTCAGGCCAAGATAGAGGCATAGGTAGACACACTGTGCCTCCTCACACAACCAAAATAAGGACAACAACAATTCAGAAACAAAATAACAACCAGAACTACAGAAAAATTGAACTGTATGGTAGTCCAACAACCAAGGAATTAAAATAGACACATTCATCCAGACTGGTAGGAGGGGTGGAGTTGGGCGCCTCAGGTGGCTGGCGGAGAAGAGTCACAGAAGTGGTAGCACTGGGCACGCAAAGCAGCAGCTGACACACCCTGGACATGTAAGTCAGCAGCGGGCAGACCCTGGGCACGCAGGCGGCGGCTGGCAGATCCCAGGTGCAGGGCGGCAGCGGGCACACCCAGTGAGGTGGTGATTGTGAAGCCCGGCACAGTGCACAAGGCAGCTGGCTGACCAGGCAGTCCCACATTCACGCGCAGATAAACAGGATGAAACTGGGGAGTGAGACAGACTGCACAACCCAATAACCCAGGGCTCCAGCATGGGGAAATAAGACCTCAAAACATCGATTGAAAATACCTGGGGGTCGAGGTTCCAGGAGAAACTCCCAGCCTCATGGGAGAGTTCATTGGAGAGACCCACAGGGTCCTAGAAGGTACACAAGCTTACCCACACAGAAATCTTCACCAGAAAGGCCCAGTTTGCTTGGAGGAAGTGCAGAAGGTACCGAAATCTGACACAGAGCAGAGCAAGCGCCATTGTTCCCTCTTGGACCCTGCCCCCACATAAAGCATCACAACCTAGCAACTGGGTTGCCCCACCCTGGTGAACACCTAAGGCTCTGCCCCTAACTACATAACAGGTGCAACAAGACCAAAAAAAAAAAAAAAAAAAGACCCAAATGGAAGAACAAATCAAATTCCAGAGCAAATACAAGTAAGTGACAAAGAGATAGCCAACCTATCAGATATAAAGTTCAAAGCACTGGTGCTCAGGATGCTCACAGAATTGGTTAATTTGGTTGTAAATCAGAGGAAAAAATGAAGGCTGCGCTAAGTGAAATGAAGGAAAATGCACAGGGAACCAATAGTGATGGGAAGAAAAGTGGGACTCAAATCAGTGGAGTGGACCAGAAGGAAGAAACAAACACCCAAACAGTAAAAAATGAAGAAACAAGAATTCAAAAAAATGAGGAGAGGCTTAGGAACCTCCAGGACATCTTTAACCATTCCAACATCCAAATTATAGGGGTGCCAGAAGGGGAAGAGGAGGAGCAACAAGTGGAAAACTTCTTTGAACAAATAATAAAGGAGAACTTCCCCAATCTGGCAAAGGAAATAGACTACCAGGACATCCAGGAAGCTCAGAGAGTCCCAAAGAAGTTGGACCCAAGGAGGAACACCCCAAGGCACATCATAATTCCATTAGCCAAGATCAAAATGAAGGAGAGAATTCTAGAAGCAGCAAGGAATAAGGGGACAGTCACCTACAAAAGAGTTCCCATCAGACTGTCAGCTGATTTCTCAAAAGAGACCTTCCAGGCAAGAAGGGGCTGGAAAGAAGTATTCCAAGTCATGAAAGGCAAGGACGTACATCCAAGATTGCTCTCTCCAGCAAAGCTGTCATTTAGAATGGAAGGACAGATAAAGTGCTTCCCAGATAAGGTCAAGTTCAAGGAGTTCATCATCACCAAGCCCTTACTATATGAAATGTTAAAGGGACTTATCTAACAGAAAGAAGATAAAAAACGTGTAGTAAAATGACAGCAAATTCACAGACATTAACAACCACACCTAAAACAAAAACAAAAGCAAACTAAGCCAACAGCTAGAACAGGAACAGAACCACAGAAATGGAGATCATATGGAGGGTTAGCAACAGGGGAGTGGGAAGAGGAGAGAGGGGGGGAAAGGTACAGAGAATAAATAGCATAGATGGTGGGTAGAAAATAGACAGGAGGAAGGCAAGAATAGTATGGGAAATGTAGAAGCTAAAGAACTTATGACACATGGACATGAACTAAAGAGGGGGGATGTGGGTGGGAGAAGGTGTGCAGGGTGAAGGAAATTGAAGGGGGGAAATGGGACAACTGTAATAACAAAACATTAAAAAAAGAATGGGTCACATTTTTTCTAGCTATTCATATGTTGAGTAATTTGCAGTTATTTCACAGACATTGTGAGTGTTCTTTTATGGAGACTCTGGATTCACTTATATTCCTCAAGAGTGTTGATATTTTTGTTTTAGTTTTAGCAGACAATTAACTTAGGTAAATTCAAACTACAACTCCTTCATGCTTATGGTGGGCAGTGGCTGAGATCTTAGCCTCCATTGCTTTTAGTCTGCACATGCATGGCTAAGGGTTAGCCAGGGATCTTGGCTGAGGTATACACCAAATTTGGGGTTCTTATTTTCTGATTTCCTCTCCTCGAGGATTCCTCTCTTCCTCCCTATTGCCACTGGTTGCCCTGTGCTTCTTTCTCTGGTTCCTTCTACAAGAAAACAAAGGATTTTCTATCAGTTTTAGTTGGCCTGTGCTCCTGTAACTACAGTTTTGTCTTAGGGCACTTTCTCTCTCCTTCTCTCTTTCTTTCTCTCTATCCCCCTTTTCTCCCCACCCCTCCCTCTGAGACACACCCACCCACCAGGAAATTCACTCTTTGCCAGTTTGCTTCCTCCAAGTTTTGACTCCTCTCCAAAAACTCTTTCTCTTCATCTTCCAGAGAACCTCAGATGCTTGTGGTTTTGTTTCCTTTCATTTCCCCCCACGAAGTTTATTATATTAGCTGTTATCGGTGGAAAGGTTGGGTTTTTTCCTTGCATGTTAGTTTTCTTAATCTTAAACTCTATGTAGGTTTATAACAGTTACCTTGAATTATAAGTATAGCAGTATAGACAAATGAGCTTAACTATGACTTGACTTTTTAAAATAAACTTGTTTTAGAGGGAAGGGTAAGTCTGATAACTTGCCTTGTGGTTTAAATGATACGATTTTTATACCACAAGTACTGGATCCTAGAAATAATGTATTTCTTATATTCAGGCAAGATTTTTACATTAGTAGCTTATTGAATTTGTCAAGTTTCGTAAAGAAAAATTTTTATTAGTGAAAAGGCTGAATATCTATATGTTTTGTTTAGATATTTTCTGATTTGAAAACTTTTGAGAGCAACTGATTGTTTTTCTTTTCCCTCTGACTTAATCTATGAAAAGCACATTGGAAATTTTTAATAATATTTATTAAGAACCTTCATGTTTTCTTAACTCCCCTAGGTGTTTAATCTTGAGAATTAGCAGTTTATACACCTCCGCTATGAAATCTGTGTCAGGCAGATTTATTTAAGAGTGTAACAATAAGCACTCTACCTAATTAGTGTGTGTGTGTGTGTGTATACACATACACATTTATGTATATGTAAAAGATATCTATGTTTATATATTCATATGTACATGTATGTACTATATATGTAAAATATATATGTATACACATTTAGGGCATTTTTATATGTATATATAAAATATGGGTGTGTATGTATGTGTATATGTATTTATATGTATAAATTTTTTAGGGCATTAGCTGGTACGAAAATAGGATAAAGAAACTTCCTGACCACCAGATAAGACATCCCAAGTTCTTTTTTTTTTTTTTTTTTTAAGATTTTATTTATTTATTTTTAGAGAGAGGTGAAGGGAAGGTGAGAGGTAGAGAAACATCAATATGTGGTTGCCTCTCGTGCCCCATACTGGGGATCTGGCTGGCAACCCAGGCATGTGCCCTGAGTGGGAATCAAACCAGCGGCCCTTTGGTTCGCAGGCCAGTGCTCAATTCACAGAGCAATACCAGCCAGGGCCCAAATTCTTATTTTAATTTCCAGAGTTAATGCAACAGTGAGAAAATGAGTCCTGTGACAACGTAACCAGCAGAAAGAAATGTAGTGTTTGTGCTCTGGAAACTGAATTTTCATGTTCCGTTAAATTGTTTTGAATCTTAATGTTCTATTAAATTGCTAGCCCAAAGCATTGGGTTTGATTTTTGTGTTTTAGGGGCCATTTTATCTGATCTAAAAATGTTTGTTTTGTGATATATTATCAGGATACTTTGTCAAATTTAGTTGTAGTATCATTTGTAAAAAAAAAAAAATTACTTTGTTGTACTGTCCTGCCCCCAGGTTTAGAAGTAAATTAAGCTGTTAAAAATGTGAAAAATATTTGAAGATACAGGTAAGAAAACAATGCACCCATGATCTTGCAACCTAGACATGAATACTAGTAATATTTTCATTAGTATTTCCTTTCAGTTTTACTTCAGTTTAGGAGGTATTTTCATAACATTTTTTTAAATCCTCACCTGAGGACATGCTTTGAGAGAGGGGGGAAGGGAAGGGAAGGGAGGGGAGAGAAACATCGATGTGAGAAAGAAACATCAATCAGTTGCTTCTTGTTTGCACCCTGACCTGAGACTGAACATGTAACCTGTGGCTGTGCTTTGACCAGGAATTGAACCTGTGACCCATTGGTGTATGGGATGATGCTCTAACCAACTGAGACACACTGGCTAGGGATATTTTCATAACATTTTAAATATAGCTTGGGTTCTGACTTTAAGTATGTTTTTGCAGATACTTTGTTAGTTAATATGCCATGAGCATTTCCCATTACAGATTTTTCTAAAAGTGTTTCCTTTAAATGAATGCATTATATTATATTATACACATACATAGCATATATAACTGTATGACTTTTGGATGTTTAAGTTATATCCAAATTTTTACTATTTGAAATTAATTATTTAGTGAGTGTCTTTGTATCTTAGTCTTTGTCTGTATCTGATTATTTCTAAAAATAAGTTCTAAAGAAGTGAAATTACTAGGTCCATAATGATGATCTTTAAAAAAAATCTAAAAATAACTCACTTTTCCTCTTATTATATTAAACAATGATCATTTATTTTTGTTGCTAGAATAATTTTAAGCTGCAAAGAAAGAAATGAAACACAGTCTAGTGCCTCGCTGTTAATAAAGATAATTGCAATAATATTTGAGATTTACCTTTTAGTTGTATATTATATTTAAGTACATATTTCATCCATAATATCCTATGCATATCATTTTACAATTTGTTTTTTTAACCTAACAGTACTTTATTTATGTAACACACTCTTCCTGTACATTCCTTTTTTGTGTGTTTAGCTGAACAGTATTTTATCTTATGAGTCTATTACCATTTATTTAACCAGTTCTTTGTTGGATACTTAAACTATTTTTAGGACTCAACTCATATTTCTTGGGCTTGTACTTATTCTTCTGATTGAGCTTTAGAATCATTTTATTAGTGTCACTTGAAAAGCCCTTTGGGCTTTTCACTGACATTTTAGCAGTTTAATTCCCTTGACAACTTTATTTAGACCTACTCAATCTTTAAGACCAGGAATATAGTGTTCCTCTTCATTTGCACAGGTAGTTTTTTGTATCTGAGAATTTAGTTGTATGTTTTATTGTTGTTCTTGTTTTTATCTTGCATACTTTTTTAAGGTTATGTAGAATACTTTTGAACGCAGGTACATGTGTCTGATTTAGTACCACTGTCATAGTCAGCTCTCAGTAAAGATTTTAGGGTGATAGTGGTAATTGGAAATTTAAAGCAGTGATATTAATTCCTGGTTGCTCTCAGGCCACTGAGAGACTAAGTTTGAGAATTTAGCATTAACACTGTGTCTCTATTATTCCTGAGGCTTCAGATGTCATTTTTACTGTTTTGTTAGCCAAAATAATGAACTAGTTGATTAAGTAGTTTAGCTATATTACTCTTTACATGTATTTACATTGTTTTCTCATATATGATTGCTGTTGTCTAAACATTACTATTTTTGAAGATGAAATAAATTCATTTTTAGCGAATTGGAAATAAATGTGAATTGATTTTGGAGCACTTAAGTGATTAATTTAGAATATTGTGTTTCTAAAAATGTTACCAGTGAATCTCTTGGGGTGATAGAAAAAGAAGTAGATTTTACTTTTTTCTATTTTTTGATTTTTTTCCCCATTTTGAACACTAAAATATTTAAATTTAAGACTGAAAAAATATTACTTGGTTTTTAATATGCACAGGAACACAGCAAAAGGAAACATCTGGCTTTTGAATTGGTTAGCTGGCAGAGTGGACTTTTCATATAGTTGACTGTAATTATTTTATAGCATCCTTTTTCTAATCATCACATTTATGGAATTCATTTCTTTGAATTTTCCTTCTTCATCTTTTGAGTTAAATTTGCTATTCTGGCCCTGGCTGGTGTGGCTCAGTTTGTTAGGCATCATTCTGCAAACCGAAAGGTCACCTGTTTGATTACTGGTCAGGGCAGATGCTTAGGTTGCCAGCTCCATCCCTGGTCAGGGCACTTGCAGAAGGCAACCAGTTGATGTTTCTTTCTCACATTGATGTTTCTCACCCTCTCTTTCTCCCTCCCTTCCTCTCTCTCTAAAATAAAAATAAAATAAATTTTAAAAATTCTGCTATTCTGAAAAGATGAATATGAATCATTTTTGATGTGATGTTTATGATATTTCTGCTGTTGAGTATTTTTACAACCTGTCTCTTCTCATTTATCCTGGAAAAAAGTCCAACCACCACTTCAGTATTAGAGTGAATGTCACTTCCTTATGTTTAGCAAAAATTCCAGAAAATGCTAGACCAGTGGAGCATTAAGTAACTTACCATCAATGGTGGTGATGGTCCTAGCACTTCAGATCAGGTTTTACCTTAAGTTTTATATCCCATGTTAATATATCTGGGTATTAATGAGTATTTTTTAAGTTGTCTGATTATAAAAAGCAAACATAGCTTAAAATAATTGTTTAGTAATAAGGCTTTTTTAAAAAACTATTTTATTTATTTATTTTTAGAGAGCGGGGAAGGGAAGGAGAAAGAGAGGGAGAGAAACATCAGTGTGTGGTTACCTCTTGTGCCTACTGGGTTGCCTGCTGGGGACCTGGCCCACAACCCAGGCATGTGCCCTAGACTAGGAATCCAACTGGTGACCCTTTGGTTCACAGGCAGGCATTCAATCCATTGATCCACACCAGCCAGGGTAGTTATAAAGCTTTTATATTATACCGTCCATCTAGTAAGAATGCCTTTTTATCCTTTCTGCGTGTGAATTGTAGCAATGTGGAGAACTTCGTAGACACCCTTTTTCAAATTGTGTCAAAGGCCAAGGAACAGATTACTACAGTATTGGGAAAAGGAGCATGGTAAAGTGACCCACACATTCAAATAAAACTTTGAAACAGACCCCCCCCTTCAAATCCTTTATTGTTGTTATATAGACAATTTAAAGAGAAGGGAAATAAATTATTTTAGCATATTATAATAATATGTAGCAAGAAAAGTACTACTTTTAGATATCTACTGATTTTAGTAACTGTTAATTCCCCAAATAAGTTCTAATCACTTGATAGCATGGATAGGATCATATTTAAGTGTGAAATTTTGTAATTATATTTTCAGATGAAATGTAAGCCTTTTATTCCTTACTGACTTCACACTATATACCTTATGTTTTTATGATCAGGTTTTTTTAATAGTAACAGCAGACAGTAACTATGAAGGTATTTGCAAGGCTTTTAAAAAGATGGTTTTCATTTGAAACTGTAGTGTTATTCTTTGTATAAATCTTTGCCTATCTACTGTTGAAGAACTGAGGGACTAAATTTGATGGGGAGTAGAGTTGAAATAATAGTCTCTGCCCTCAAGGCATTCATGGTCTAGCATCACAGATGGGTATCGAGAGGACTAGCACATCAGCACAAGCTAGGTGGAGGGAGGACCAGCTCAGACTGGTATGGACATACAGTAGAGGGTAGCAGGGAAGGTTTCTTGGAGTAGGTGATGCCTCAAATAATGATTTGGACTTAGCCCAGTAGAGGAAGGCTGAGAAAGCTTTGACAAAGAGTGGAACTAGCACGTTCTTTTGGTATGACTGGAACAGAGGGTACATGTGGTGGAGTGGCTGGAGGGGAAGTTAGAAGGTGCAAATATGGAATTTGTGTATTAAAAATAGGAGTTTGAATTGTATCCTTTGTACAGACTTTGCTATAGTGTTGATTTGGGGTATTTTTAAAAAGTAAATCAAGTTGTAAAATAAAATATGCCTAACTTTGTTTCTTTTAAAAGTTTGGGGCTCTCGAAAGAATTTCCAGGTATTGAGTGCCAAACCTACCAACCAAACAGGGAGCTGCCATAGGAAAACCTGCTTATTATCAGAAGTGGTATGTCAATGGCACTTGTCCACATGTGTATGGTGGCATTGTAGCAGAGTCAAAATATTCAAGCAGGTTCCATTTATTTTTAAATATCTAGAAGGTTGGTCTTTGCATTTACTCTCTAGTTTATAGTCTTCTCTAAGAGACTGGGACCAGATTGAATTTATCTGGGAACTTGCCATATGTATAAATGCTGCACAGAAGAATAAATGAGCCATAGACTTTCAAGAGTCAGTGACAGTGCACTTTAGTTCCTAATTTAGAGGTTATGAAAATTATCCCTTGACAAACAATATTGTGAAGAAGAGGAAGAAGAGGAGGAGGAGGTAGAAGAAGAGGAAGAAATTCTACTTGATGGATTAATTTTTTGATAAACATTTGAATGTTGTTTACATAAATGGTACTGGAACAAGTCGAGGTGGGGAGTAAATGAATGAACAAATGAACACACGGATAAATGAACAGATGAGTACAGATGGCATACATTTTTGAGTTCAGAGGAAGAGGAGATGACTGTGCTAAAACATATCATAAAACATTAATCTGTCCCACCCAGTAGACTTGGCCTCTCAAAGTAGGCACTAGTCATAGGCATTATTTTACCTCCTTGGTGTTTGGGACATGCCGACCACAAATTGGTAATGGCTTTGAGGAAAGACTTTGATTAGGCCCTTGATGGAGGGCTGATCTGGGCTAGCAGAGAATAGAGAGGATTGTGCCAGCAAACAGAGATTGGAATGAAAGTGGATGTTTATAACAGTGTTTGTCAGACAGTGGGTCACACTCTCTCGGTGGGCTGTGAAATTGATTTAGTGAGGGTGACCAGCATTTTTATAAAAGGAAGTTAGAAAAGTTCAGAGTGAATGCCGTATAATAAAGGTAGATAAGTTTTGTTTGTTTTTTAAATATAACTTTTGTTCAGGTACAAATCTGTACATGCAGATAATACATGTATGTGTACTGAATTGTAATAAGAATGTATTGATGTAGGTCATGGTCAAAAAAGTTTGTACTCAGATGGTTTAGGAGACTTTTCTCTTCCATGTGCAAAGCACTGTGGTAGGGAAGGAATCACAGGGTAGCTCAGGTGCTTCCTCTCTCTAGACTATTTTGGAGCTAGGGATTCACACAGACAGCATCTAGGAAGAATGCTTGTTTCTTCACCCTTACATCTCCATGGGCCAGGAGGAGATATTTTGGTTCTCACCGAGAGAAGAATATTGTGGTTAAAGTGTCTGACCCCACTCTGTGTCCCTTGCTTGGTCCTCCTCATGAAAGGACAAATGGCATATCTGATGAGTAAAAGCAGGAAGAGGCTGACATCCAAGGGCCTTTCTGACCAGTGGGTGAGGACACTCTATTGAAGAAGGCAGGTCTGGAAACCATCTGTTGGAGTCTGTTCTGGCAGCTGAGATTTGGAAATAGTTTAGAGTATCCTTGCAGCTGTTAGGTCTCTTGGTCTGGATTTCATTAGATGGTGGCAGCAGCTAAGTAGAAAACACCATTTGGACCTCAGGCCCAAGGACTGTTTCAACACAATCTACTGGGCCCTGTACTTTGGAGGAACATAAAGGCGATGTTAAGTCATCATTAGCTCTTCTATCTGTTCATCAATTTGTTAGGACCCGTAAGAGAGGATGATGCTCCCTAACTGCTATCCAGTACTAGAAGGGTCCAGACTCTGAGGGCCTTGATAGCAATCACTGTCCGCATCAAATTTCAACTTTGTGTGTGAGCAGCAGAGAGCCTTTTTGCGCACCCAGGTGGGGATGGGTGTGACTCTGATTACAGAGTAAGAAATTTCTTTCATAAGGCGCATAATGGGTTCTGTAGTATGGAAGAGGTGAGAGGCTGTACTTTTTGCAAAAGTGGAATAATGACCAGTAGTGACCTACCCTTAAATTTTTTTCTATTCCATAATTGGTCTGTGAAGGTGTTTACTTAATACAGACATTGTTCAGAGTTTGTGGTAACTAATTTTCTAGTTTGATACCCTTCTGGGTTACCAACTGGAAGTGCTTAACTCCAGATGTGACTTTTCTATGTCTTAATTCCATTTCACCAACCAGAAGATGGTGCTGTTGTGCTGGAAACCAATCCACTATTCTTTCTAGTAAAACTTGTCATCTAAATGCTATTCATGCTAAATCAAGCGGACACATTTAGCACGCGGTGTTTATAGTGTACCACCTCATGCAGATTGGAATCAGAGGGGCAATATGGAATATTCATAGGGTCAAACTTACAAAGTAAGGGGCTAGAGAAACCAGGCACAGGGGCCTTGATTAGGTGTTTGCCCCAGGCAATCTTTGCACTCAGGGTAAAGTGACACTGTTATAGGAGGCAGGAGGAAGATGGCTGCTAGGGGCTGTTTGATCTGGGTGCAGACTTCTCTGATTTGGTTTGGAGATGAATGAGTAGAAATGAGAGAAGTTTCCTTAGGTGGGGAAACCATTTTTTCTCTTGAGAAAGATCTGAGTACTTAGAGGAAAAGTCATGCATTAAGTTTATAAGAAATACTATGCTTATTTCAGTGCTTAACTGAATATGTCAGTAGTTGAAATACCCAAGCAATCTCTTCATTTATTTTACCACTGGAAAGAAACCCAGATGGTATGATGGAATTGGAGTAAAATTGGTTGAGTGACCTTGAGTGCTTGTTTGTGTCTTCAGCTGTAAAATGAAGGTGAGAAATCCTACTTCTCAGGCCTCGGAAGAATTGATCTGGGTAATAAAGGTAATGTTCTCAACATAGTGCCTAGCACCAGCTGCTCAGTAAATGTTCACGTCTGCCCCATCTCACCCACATCCAGAAATCTAGACATTGTTACCAAATTGATTTTACAAAAAGTATGTATTGCTGCATCATGGAGACTAAGTATAAAGCTCTCCGTATTTGCTCAGCTTTCAGAATGACATGTCCCTCAGGTAGGGCCATGTTTGTTGTGGTAGTGACCTGCAGTTAAAATCTTCTCTTGCTTGTACCTTGTGAACAAAAGACCAAAATTATTGCCACAGTGATTATTAGTTGTTTCTTCTTTTCTTTCCCATGGCTTCCTATAGCTGGCTGCCATTCTAATTAATCTCTTATCAGTGTGGTCAGGTATCTCCCACAGAACCTACTCAGGGAGCTACTGGAGCAATTTTCTGATATGGAGGTTAGCTTTTGAGTGGGTTCTTAAATAACAGAAGGTTTTCCAGACACAGAGAAGTTTGTAAGATTGCTGTAAGATCTGTGGATTTTCAGACTCAGGGTAGGAAGCTGGTTTGGGAATGGTCTCAAAAGTACAGTCAGATCTCATTATGCGTAGATTCTGTGTTTGTGAATTCACCTACTCATTAAAATTTTTTTGTAACCTCAAAATCATTACTTATGGAGTTGTTGCAGTCATTTGTGGACGTGTGAAGAATGATGGCATTTTGAGTCTCTGAGTGCACAGGTTCCCCAGTCGAGGTGGGAACAAGGCAATACTTGGCCTGCTTGTTGCAGCTGTCATGCTGTAAACAAGTGTTCTTTTCACAGTCTTTAGTGCTGCGTTTTCCACATTTTTGTGCATTTTCTTGGTGATGTTGCTGTTAAACATGGCACCCAAGTATAGTGTCAAAGCAAAAGAAGACCATGATATGCCTTACGCAGAAAAATATTAGTGTTATATAAGTTTAATTCAGGCAGAAGTCATAGGGCTGTTGTTGGTGAGTTCGGTATTAGTGAATCAGCAATGTATATTAAATAAGATATCTTTAAACAGAAGCACACATAAAGCAAGAGTATGTATTGATTGGTTTACAAAAATATTGTTTCGAAGGGCTTGTAGGAATCTAACCCTGGTTTTCCCCTAGAAGTAATGAATGGTTCAGTGTTTGTGGACACTTGATAGACCATAACTACCAAGAATAATGAGATTTGAGACTTGGCTCTTTGTTCCTTTCTCCTCCAGAGTATTTGACCCAGAGACTTTAAGGAAAAGGTTTTCTGAGCTGCTTGCTTTTTGTTTTCGATGAAGAGGTCCCTATCGCAGAGTTCAGGAGAGTTGTGCCTAATAGAAATGCTGCTATAAAACAGGCTTGCTGCAGGGCGACAGCCTCTCCTGGCCTAGCAGGCTTCTCTGACACTAACTGGCCCACCCTGAGATGGCTCCAAGTGCTAGGTAATTAGGTGCTTGGAGACCTAGGATCTTTATTTGGTATGATGAGGACAATGAGCCATATCCTCAGTTTATTATGATTTTGGTAATTTTTTCTTATCATAGTTATATAGCTAAAGGATTGAGGTTAGTTAAATTACGTTGTATGTTGAACATGTCTTCTGCACTTAGAATTCCTACAGCTGTTGAATTTGACTTTAATTGAAGGTGATGTCTTTATTTTTTTATTTTTCTCGATATCATATTTCTGCCAATGAATCCTCTTATTGTGGATTTCCACCTTAACTTTTCCATTTTGTGGTGAGAAAATCAGGGATGTGTGGTTTACCTTGACAGCGTCTTCACTTCAGCCACATTTTAAATAGCACATTGGCCCCTTTCGAAAAGAATGGGCCTGAGATGGGAAAGGGTTAAAATCAGTGGAAGAGTCACTTAATTCTTGTCAGGTATTTGAAAAAAGTAACATGTAGCAAATTTGGTTGAAATTAAAGTGAGAACACTCCATGTTCCATTATGCAATCTTTCGTTTCACAACTGTACGTATAACACACTATCATCTTTTCCTAGTGGAATTTACAATTAAGGACGGTGTTGCTTTTAGGCGGCTTGAGCTAATCAGAGCCTTGGATTCACTGGCCAGCTCTGACCTGTCATTTGGTGTATGGGTGATAATGAAGAGAGGCATACTCACATACTGTATTTCCTTGATTATGAGTATGGTGGCCATATGAATGGGGACTGTCCTGTGCTCCAACAGATCCCACAGCTGGCATGCCACTGCCTTCACTCATCCACTTGGAAGCTTGTTCCACGGTCACAGCCACACTGACTGTCGTTGGAATGGGGTGTTTGTGCATCCCACCTCACTCAGAGAGTGATTGGGTGCCCTGCCTTGCTGTCTCATAGAGGTTGACCCTTTGGTGACTGCTGCATTGATGTGACTGAATCAGTGTTAAGTACCGACTGAAACTGGCAGGTCTTGGACAACTTCAAACCAGGCTTCCTGCGTTTCCCAGACACATCCTTATCTTTCAGATGGGAGGACTCATCTGTTTTATTTCTTGGTGGAGAACAGCCTTTATCATTTGGTGTGCTTACTTTCTCATCTGTAGAGAGTGACATTTAGTAAGAGTGGCCTAGGAACTTAATCTGGAGGTTTTTCTCAGACATCTTCAAACTGAAATTCCATAATTATCTAAATATTCTGGATAACTTCAGATAAGCAGAAACAAGGAAATACATTATTTAACCCCAATTTTTTATTAGTACTATTCGTTTTGGAAAATATCACAGACTAGTTTAAAAATTCATCGTTTAAATTTTTCTTTTTCTCCTTTCTCATAAAATTAGATCTTTCTTCCCATTATAGATACTGTATTATTATATTTAAAGGGGAGATTTATTTTGATGTACAACTGAAGTCAGAGTTCATTTTATATCTATATCTCTGTGTGTGTAAAATACTACCAGATATCTGGTAATAGAAAGATTTAATGTATCTGAGGAAAGATCCACATAAAAACCACAGGGCAGGGTCTGAATGTCACTGATGGCTATGTTTTGTTGATGTTAACTCCTTGGGGAAATTTTTACAAGCAGTTGATACTCAGTTTTAATATTGCAGAGACATTTACAGACAGAGACATTTTAACTGAATAATGTTTGGGAAATTTTATGTAAGTGCAGATCAAATGTTTTCAATAAAGTATTTGAAGTAAATTTAAAGACTTTCTTCTAAATTTTCATTAGATTTCTAATTTGAGTAAAGGGAACTTGCCCTTCATAGTTCTTCCCCTCTTTTAAATGCTTGCAAGCAATTTGAAAAGTGATTATATTAGAGCTTGATCTTTGTTTTCTTATTTTGATAAATCGAATATTCTTAATGCTGTGGTTTAGCAGCTGTAGTGAACAACAGCTGACCTTAGGAGTAAAGATCTTTTTTCATAATTCATGTTTGGACAGGAAAGTATGCCTGGTAATGCATTTTGATTATCTAAACTGCCAGTGATGGACCAAGGGATGATAATATACTGGTTTGCTTTCAGGCCTTAGCTCCTCTTGGAGAGCTTACTGACAGGGTAAAGCAAAACAAAGAATTTATAATTAGGTAGTTGCCCAGGGAAAACAGCCGCTAACAAAAGGCTTTAAGTGTCTTAGGACAAGAAAAAATTTTTTAATAAAATCCACAGGTTATCAGCCTGTGAAAACCAACTACTTATGTTATTTCTAGTTTCCCCTCACCCCTAAATGACTTACTCCTTTTCCTCCCCAGTCTTTGCATCACTCCAGGGTGATGTGACACAGCTTTAAGAGGTTTTGGGTTTTTTTCATGGGATTAGTTAGCTGCTTGGTGATGGTGAATGTCATAATCATTCCATGTTCCGTATAACTGTTTAGCTTTTCCTAAATCAATCCTCTCTCTAGATAAATACAATATTCTCTTTAGGTTAGTAGGAGGATTGATTTTCTGTCGGTGATCAGAGAAATAGGGCGGAAAGTGGAGATTGTTCTAATTTGCACCCTGCTCCCTACTGTGCTGTTTGTTGAGTCTTGCTTTATGACCTAGTTGGTTTTTAAAAGTATTCAAAGTGTATTTGGAAGGAAAATATTAATATAATTTTTAATTGTGAAGTGGTATAGGGTTCCATATGTCCAGTAGATAAAGTTTGTTAATCTTTTACTTATTTACTAATTATATTTGTTTGCTTGATGTATAAGTTTATAACTGGAATATATTTTTTTAAACTCCTCCTTTGGTTTTGAAATCGTTGGCTTTTCCTTGTAATTCTGTTGGCTTTTGCTTTGGATAGTTTAATTAATGTTGTTGTTCTAAGTAGTGGTTTATTATTTTGTTTTTATGTCCTGAACTTAGCTTTCTTTGATATAAATTATACCAAGTTTTTCCTTTTTTGGTTAGTATTTATCTCAAATAACTCTTTTCATCCTCTTACTTTGAACCTTTCTGAGTTGCTTTAGATGTGTCTTTGTGAATAGCATAAAGATTCCAGTTTGTCTTTCTTTAGTCTGAGAACCTCTGTCTTTGAAATGGTGAATTTTGTTACTTTACCACACATATTTATTTTTTCTTAACATCCACTTGTGGAGCAGGTGTGAGGTGTGATTTCTCTTACAGACTCTTCTTACCTGAGGGGCTTAGGCAGGTACAGATGGGGTTGCCAAGTCTCAGGACCAGTTTATGAGGGTTTTTTAAAAAATATATATTTTTAATTTCTTTTTAGAGAGAGAAGAAAGGAAGGAGAGAAACATTGATGTACAAGAGAAACATCGATTTTTTTTTTTTTTTTTTGCATGCACCAACTGGGGACCTGGCCTGCAATCCAGGCACATGCCCTTACTGGGAATCGAACCAGTGACCTTTCAGTCTGCAGGCCAGTGTTCAATCCACTGATCCACACCAGCCAGGGCTATGAATTCTTAATTTAGTCCTCTCTGATAGAGTAGCTCTTGTATGTGTTCAGTTTTATATTCTGGTCCAGTTCCTGTCTCCCACAGGCCTGAAACTGTGTCTGGGTCTCTGTGTGGCTTCTGGATGTTGAGGTCTACACTCAGATTCTATACCACCCTCTTTCCTTCGGCTGTTTCAGCCCCCTCTTGCTCTGAACGCCTGCCTTTAAGTTCTCTCTTATTTCTGACACCTGAGGAGCTCCTTTTCTTTCCTTTAAGCTCAACTGTACATTAAAAAAAAAAAAGTGGAAGGAGGCTCTGTATTTCTGCATTAGCTCAGTCTTCCTATTCACCTGCACCCAGTTCTATTTGTTTCTTGATATGGTATAAGTGATGTCTGTGGTTAAAGATCTTTCTGGACTGTTGGTGTTGGGCTGTTTTGGTTTTTACCTGCTGGACCACTTTTACCTTTGACTTACTCCTTTGTAATATTTTAACAAATATTCCAAATGGAAAACAGCACCATTTGTCTTTCAGTGTGAACTGATGTTCACTGGTTTTGTGTATTCATTTAC
This sequence comes from Glossophaga mutica, assembly GCA_039655065.1. Classification (NCBI taxonomy): domain Eukaryota; kingdom Metazoa; phylum Chordata; class Mammalia; order Chiroptera; family Phyllostomidae; genus Glossophaga; species Glossophaga mutica. The sequence goes on from CM077305.1 coordinate 103,535,746, forward strand.
TGACATGGGACTCTCTCCAGACTTCACTGTTTGTTGGACATGTGCCATGCTGGAGGACTGTGGGGATAGGACCTGCAGTCGCTGAATTTTTTTGGCAGCCCTGATTCGCTTTCAGAGAACGATTTGGTGATATGTTCACTCCATTTTTTACTTGAACACCTAATCCCTACAAGGAAGCCAAATTCTGGTCGAGATGTCTTAAGTGATACTTAGGCCTCATTTTAATTATTCTGTGGGAAGAATTAGAGAAGATTAGTCTACTGTATGTCACATGCTCTATTTTACTTTGTTTGTCATATGAAAAAGAAAAAATGAATATTTAGGTTTGCCAGAGTGTGTTGTTAGAGCAGTTTGATAGAGCTGAAAAAGCAGTGAAAGTAAAAATGAGGTTCTGACAGATAAGAAAAGCTATTGTACCTTAGATAAGCTATTTGGGGAATTGGACTAGAAAACCAAAGGGTAACAAATTGTGGCATAGTCACCAGAGAGGTGAATACGATATTGAGTCTTGAACCATAGAAAACTTTCTGAGTGATGTGGGCAAGGGAACGGGAAAGTCCCCTTTGGCCTGGTTGTTGGTTTGGTTGAATTTTTTATTATGGAAAACTTTTTAGATAACCCCAGAAGACAAGAATATAATGAACCCTCTGTGTACACACCCCCTCCCCATTCAGCCACCATCGTGGCCAATCCTGTTTCATCTCTGCCAATGCACACTCTCTCCCTTTTTGTTTTATTTTGAAGCATATTCTAGATACCACATAATATCCATTGGTAAATATTTCAATGTGTATCTCTCTAAGACAGATTTTTTAAACAAAGCAACAACACTATTATTGTTCTTTAAAAATAATCTTTATTATCATCAAATATTCCTTTACTATTAAAATTTCCACTTATTTCAAGGGTTGCGAGTTTTTATTTTTCTGTTTTGAGTCAAAGATCCATGTAAGGACTACCACATATTGTGATTATTGAAATGTCTAATATGTCTCTTATTCTGTAGGTCTTTCTCTCTTTCTTTCATTTGTGGAAGAAATAGGGTCATTTGTCCTGTAGAGTTTCCTACAGCTCTGATTTTACTGGTTTTAGTCCCCGCGGGACTATATATTCTCTTTTCCTCCTGTTTAATCTATATCCATTATTTCATTAGAGGTTGCAATATTGTGGTATTGTAATTCTAGCATTCTTTTTTCTTTCATTTGTTGGAATACATCTATAAAGAAAAACTCACTTATCTGGGGTTTGCAATTGTTATAGAAAAGAGCAGAATATAGATTTGATTCTTTCCCTTCACTTACTGCTTTTTTAAAAAGCGAGTTGATTTAGTAGAATTGTTCAGTGGGGACCAGTCAGTTATTTTGTTTTAGGATCATTATGAACTCATAGTTGCAGTTTTGACCCTTACTGATGATCCAGTTGTCCCAGCCTCTCTTTGTTGCCCCATTCTTTTGACTTCCCCTGTGATATGACAGGATGTTCCAGGCTCATCTTATGTATATTCTGCCCCAGACCCAAAGTCAGCACTTATCCAAGGAGCTCTGGTTACTTTTCATGGAAAATGGTGTTTCAAGACTGCAGCCTGGGTGCTGGAGTGGCAGTTGTACTGGGTACTGGTCATTGTTTCTGAGCCTTTACAGCAGACAGAGCTAAGAAAACTAACTTTCTTTTTCTCCCCCTTCCTCTCTCTCCCTTCTTCCTTTCAGATGAAAATACATCATGCATTCATACTGGTATTTCTGATTCAGTATCAGGGCTATAATTTCTTCTTAACCTCTTCTACTTTACACACACTATACAAGTATCTTCTTTCTCTCATACCAGGAATCCTGGTATTCAATGATATGGGGAATGGTAGAAATCAAATATATAGTATTCATTTGCTTTATCCCATGACATGTATCTAGCTGTCTCAGAATAATGAAACCAATGCGGTCACCACCAATATGATAATTGAGAACAGTGTAAGACTTTTGCAGGATTTCGTTGTTTAGTGTATCCCTCTTGAAGGACATAGATTCTAATTGCTGTTTTATAAAACCTTTTTGATTAGTTCCCTCTCTGTGAGTTTATACCCCCAGTTGGATACATTTAGGTTTGTTTTCTTTGATTTTCAGTTCTTAGGGATTGCTTTTAAAATTATAATTGTTTTGTCATTAGTTAACATTTGGTCATGGTTCCAAAGTAAAAGTTAAAAAACAAGGTATACTGCATTCAGAAAAGTCTGGATTTTATCCCCATCTCCTTTACCCTGCTGTCTCCCTTCCCTTATAAGGAACTATTAAAAACTTAGTGCTCTATCCCTCCATTGCTTGTTTTTCTTAATATAAACAGATATGTGTACACGTATCTTTTATTTTTTAGATAAATTATAATCTACCATATTTTTTGGACCATAAGATGCGCCTAGGTTTTAGAAGAAGAAAATAGGAAAAAAAATTTTGAAGCAAAAAATGTGGTAAAATATTTAATAACATAAATAACATAATATTTTACCAATGTAAATGTAAGCAGAACTCAACAGCAGCATTAACAACCATTATTCCTCCCAAATTTGGCAGAGGGGGGTGTGGAAAGAAAGATGTGTCTTATAGTCCTAAAAATACGGTGCTTTTTTTTCACCCCCCACCCCCCCCACACACACACAAGATCCAGATTACTTCTCAGTAGTACCACAATAGTAGTGAAACCTGAAAAGATAGTGGAGTTTGGACTGCCTATCACCACCAAACCCAATCAGCAGAGACAGGATTGAATCTTATGGCCACTTGATTCAGATGGCCGGAGACCTGAGAAGATGGTGGGTTCATACCCTAACAGACCATCTTGTCTTTTCTTTCCAGGCCAAGGGTTTTATAGCAGAAAATAAACAAGGCGCGGTGAGGGGTTTTGAGATTCAGGGAGGGTCAGGTAGAAGAAACTGCAACATTCCTGTCCTGGGCAGTTAGCTGTCCCCAGGGGCTGGTGGTTGTCTGTCTCTCCCTGAAACGCAATGGCCTGGCTGCTGCCACTTTTTTCCAGGTGGTAATCTTTAGCAGTGCCCCAGGAGTTCGGCTGTTTTCCCAGGAGCCAGGATGGGCCTTATCTGTAGTTTCTGAAACAAAAGCTTTAACCATATACATTACTTGCTAGGCTTATAACTATTTACCTTAAACCAAAGTTTTCTAACTCTTAACTTCCCTATCAGTAGTATAGCATAGTGTTGGGTTCTGCTTTGCTAGCCAGTCTGAAATGTTCTCTTATTAGGTGAATTTGAGCCCATTTAAGTTTATTCATATAACGATACGTTTGTCCTCAGTTCTGTCATTGTTTTATATTACATATGTATGTACACGAACGAGTCTTTTTTCTTCTTTTTTTAAATATATTTTATTGATTATGCTATTACACTTGTCCCATTTCTCCCCATGATTCCCCTCCACCCTGCACACCCCTCCCACCCACATTCCCTGCCTTTAGTTCATGTCCATGTGTCATAAGTTCTTTAGCTTCTACATTTCCCATACTATTCTTGCCCTCCCCCTGTCTATTTTCTACCCACTATCTATGCTACTCATTCTCTGTACCTTCCCCCTCTCCTCCTCCCACGCCCCTGTTGCTAACCCTCCATATGATCTCCATTTCTGTGGTTCTGTTCCTGTTCTAGCTGTTTGCTTAGTTTGCTTTTGTTTTAGGTGTGGTTGTTAATACCTGTGAGTTTGCTGTCTTTTCACTGTCATATTTTTCTTTTCCTTAGATAAGTCCCTTTAACATTTCATATAATAAGGGCTTGGTGATGATGAACTCCTTGAACTTGACCTTATCTGAGAAGCGCTTTATCTGTCCATCCATTCTAAATGACAGCTTTGCTGGATACAGCAATTTTGGATGTAGGTCCCTGCTTTTCAAGATTTCTAATATTTCTTTCCAGCCCCTTCTTGCCTGCAAGGTCTCTTTTGAGAAATCAGCTGACAGTCTGATGGGAACTCCTTTGTAGGTGACTGTCCCCTTATCCCTTGCTGCTTCTAGAATTCTCTGCTTCATTTGAATCTTGGCTAATGTAATTACGATGTGCCTTGGTGTGTTCCTCCTTGGGTCCAACTTCTTTGGGACTCTCTGAGCTTCCTGGACGTCCTGGTAGTCTATTTCCTTTGCCAGATTGGGGAAGTTCTCCTTGATTATTTGTTCAAATAAGTTTTCCACTTGTTGCTCTTCTTCTTCCCCTTCTGGGACCCCTATAATTCGGATGTTGGGACGTTTAACGATGTCCCGGAGGTTCCTAAGCCTCTCCTCATTTTTTTGAATTTTTGTTTCTTCCTCGTTTTCTGTTTGGTTGTTAGTTTCTTCCTTCTGGTCCACTCCATTGATTTGAGTCCCAGTTTTCCTTCCATCTCTATCAGTTCCCCATGCATCTTCCTTCACTTCACATATTGTAGCCTGCATTTTTTCATCTAATTTGTGAGCAAAATCAACCAATTCTGTGAGCATTTTGATGACCAGTGCTTTGAACTGTGCATCTGATAGGTTGGCTATCTCTTCGTTGCTTAGAGGAATTGGCTCTGGGGTTTTGATTGGTTCTCCGGTTTGAGCCATTTTTGGTGGGTTTTTTGTTTTGTTTTGTTTTGGTTTTAGTCTGGTCGCGGCTATTACGTATGAGGAGTGGAGCCTTAAGTGTTCCTCAGGGCGGGGCAGCCCAGTCGCTGGGTTGTGACGCTATAGGTGGGGGCGGGGTCCGAGAGGGAACAGTGGTGCCTGTTCCACTCTCTCCTGGACTCCGGTCCTTTCCACTGCTTCCCCTTCACCTGGATTATCTGCGCACGCGTGCGTGCTGTTACGTAGTGAGGAGTGGAGCCCCTGGCGCTCCTCAGTGTGGGGCAGCCCAGTCGCTGGGTTGTGACGATGTATGTGGGGGCGGGGTCTGAGAGGGAAGAATGGCGCCTGCTCCGCTCTCTCCTGGATTCAGTCCCCTCCGCCACTTCTCCTCTGCCTGGACCGTCTGCGCGTGTGAATGTGGGACCACCTGGTCAGCCAGCAGCCCTGTGCGGCCTCACTGGTTCTGCACAGTTGCCCCCCTGTGCCCGGGGTCTGCCAGCTGCTGCCTGTGGGCCCAGGGACCACCAGCCGCCACCTGTGCACCTGGGAACTGCCAGCCGCTGCTGCTTGCGCTCCTGCACCTCCACCTTCTCCCGCCGAGACTCCGCCCCTCCTACCGGTCTGGATGAATGGTTGTTGGACTTCCGTACAGTTCAGTTTTCTATAAGTTCTGGTTGTTTTCTTGTTTCTAAATATTTGTTGTCCTTAATTTTGGTTGTGAGAGGAGGCACAGTGTGTCTGCCTACACCTCCATCTTGGCCGGAAGTCTCACAAACGAGTCTTGTAAGTGAATAATCTTTCTCTGTATGGTTTGTTTTATTTATTCTCTCCCCCCATTACTTAGTATGATTCTGTTCATTGTTTTGTGGGGTATTTTAAAGAGCAGCTTGCATTATTGTTCTAAGGGCTGCCATATTCTAATGCCATTATGTAACACTTTAGTTACTATCCCACTTTTTTCATTGAGCATTGTGCTTTGGCCAAAGCAGGTCACATGCCAATCTTAGATTCAAAGGGAGCAGTAAATATAGTGCACTTCTTGATGGGGAGAGTAGAAAAGTTGCATTGCAAAGGTCACGCATAGAAAGAAGGAAAAGTTTTTGGCCATACTAACATTATATAATGTCTAATCTTATCTATAATCTTATCTATATTTAGTTATTACCTATTGGTTCCCTACCAGAATTAGCTAATAATCTCTTAGTTTCCCTGCCTCCCATCTCCTCTGCATCTTATTTGAAGAAATACTGTTTTACTCATCATTACTAATGATAAGGAAGGCAGCATTATTATTGTACTCTTGTATGCCCTCCCATTCTCCTTTTCTTTTTTAAGTAACTACACTGTATCTACATTGTCAGAGCCAAACACCTTACTTTATCTCCAATAACCACCATTTTGTATGCATTTTACAGGTAAATTAATATGCATATAATGCTCACTCTCAGTACTTATCTGATGTTTCTTCAGTTAGTTTGGTTGTCCAAAGCTTATTCTCTAGTACATTTTTGGATTCTCTCTTTATCTTTTTGTAAAATGTATTTTATTGATTATGCTATTACATTTGTCCCATTTTTGTCTCCCCTTTATTCCCCTCTGCCCTGTATGCCCCCCCACCATCATTCCCTGCGGGGGGCTTCACCCGTAGAACCCCCCGTTCGTCACGGATGAAAATAAAAACTACCAAGACATCTTGTGCTTGGGGAGGAAAGGGGTCAAACTCTCAGAGGAGAATGACCCAGAGCGCCTTCCTCACTAGGCTTTTATTGGGCTTAAATCCACGGGAATACAGGTATGTCAGGCGACAAGGACCAAACAATGGTTAACATTTCAAAGCAATCTGAGGGCTTAATCTGAGCCAGTGTTTGTCAGGAAAGGGGGTTGCCAGACTTTGGGAGACATACTCATTTCCTCCTGGGACACTTATCACCTAAGGAAGAGCACTCTTAGCAAAGCAGGTTTCACAGGACTTTAGGAATTCTTTCTTATGCCAATCACCCAAGGAGCCGTTCTGGCCAGGACAGGGCTGCACTGCTCACCCCCACAGTTTCAGGCTTTAAGCCGATTAGGAAGCAGGAGACATCTCCCAGATGGAAATGAGGACTCGGGCTATGTCAGAATAGCCGGGGGGCGAGGGTCCATCACATCCTCTTTGCTGCAACCCCCCGAGTCCTTCCATGAGGCCTCCCAAGTGGTTGCGTCTGGCTTAGGTTGCCCCTCCCATGAGGAGTCTTACCCGTCATTGACTGCCAACCAAGCAATTGGGCCAGAGAGGCAGAAGTAGCACTCCTGCCAGGGAGATAAACTTTGTCTCCTTAGTAGGTCACGTCCTTGTGACAGAACAGACCCAGATGAAGTGGGTCCCTTGGGCTCTTACACAGCCCACCATGGGGTGAGGGTTACAACTCCTGAAACCAGGCTGAACGGTCCGCAACAATTCCCCCACCTTTGTTCATGTCCATGGGTCATACATGTAAGTTCTTTGGCTTCCCCATTTCCCATACTATTCTTAAACTTCCCCCTGTCTGTTTGTACCTATCATTTATGCTTTTATTCCCTATACCTTTTCCCCCATTCTCTCCCCACCTCCCCGCTGATAACCCTCCATGTGATCTCTATTTCTGTGAATCTGTTCCTGTTCTAGTGATTTACTTAGTTCATTTTTGTTTTCTTTTAAGTATTTTTTATTGATTATGCTATTACAGTTTCCCCAATTTTTTCCCCTTTATCCCCCCTCCAACCTGTCCCCCAACCCTCCAGCATCCCCCCCTTAGTTCATGTCCATGGGTTGTACATATAAGTTCTTTGAGTCCTCTGTTTCCTGTACCATTTTTTATCTTTCCCTGTCTATTTTATGCCTACTAATAATGCTTCTTCTTCCCTGTACCTTTTCCCCCCTATTCCTCCCTTCCCCCTCCCCACTGAACTCCCTCTGTGTGATGTCCATTTCTTTGATTCTGTTCCTGTTCTGGCTGCTTGCTTAGTTTTTGTTTTCATTGTTTTTCTTTTCTTTTAGGTTCATTTGTTGATAGTTATGGGTTTGTTGTCATTTTTTTTTCATATTTTTTATCTTTTTTCTTAGATAAGTCCCTTTAACATTTCATATACTAAGGGCTTGGTGATAATGAACTCCTTTAACTTGACCTTATCTGGGAAGCACTTTATCTGCCCTTCCATTCTAAACAAAAGCTTCACTAGATGGAGTAATCTTGGATGTGGGTTCTTGCCTTTCATGACTTGAAATACTTTTTTCCAGCCCCTTCTTGCCTGTAAGGTTTCTTTTGAGAAATCAGCTGATAGTCTCATGGGAACTCCTTTGTAGAGAACTGTCTCCTTATCTCTTGCTGTTTTTAGGATTTTCTCTTTGTCTTTAATCTTGGGTAACTTAATGATGATGTGCCTTTGTGTGTTCCTCTTTGGGTCCAACTTCTTTGGGACTCTCTGAGCTTCCTGGACTTCCTAGAAGTCTATTTCCTTCACCAGATTAGGGAAGTTCTCCTTCATCGTGTTTTCTAATAAGTTTGCTATTTCTTGCTCTTCCTCTTCTCCTTCTGATGTCCTTGTGATTTGGATGTTAGATTGTTAAAGTTGTCCTGGAGGTTCCTAAGCCTCGCCTCATTTTTTTGAATTCTTGTTACTTCATTCTGTTCTGGTTGAATGTTTATTTCTTCCTTCTGCTCCAAATTGTTGATTTGAGTCCGAGTTTCCTTCCTGTCACTGTTGGTTACCTGTACATTTTTCTTTATTTCATTTTTCATAGCCTTCACTTTTTCTTCTGTTTTGCACCCATACTCAACCAATTCTTTGAGCATCCTGATTACCAGTGTTTTGAACTGTGCATCTGATAGGTTGGCTACCTTTTTATTGCGTAGCTGTATGTTTTCTGGAGTTTTGATTTGTTCTTTCATTTGGGCCATATTTTTTTGTCTTGGTGCACCTGTTATGTTGTCAGGGGCAGAACCTTATATATTTGCCAGGGTGGGGCAACCCACATCACTATGTCGTAGCTGTATGTGGGGCAAGTGCCATGAGGGAACAGTGCAGCTTGCTGAGGTCTTGGCTGGCTTTTAGTCACTTCCTCTGCTACTCACTAGCAAACTGGGCCCTTCTGGTGCTGATTCCTCAGGTGGGTGGTTTTGTGTACTTTCTAGGACCCTGTGTGTTTCTCCCACAAACTTTCCTGTAAGTCTGGGAGTTTCTCCTGACACCTCAACCCCCACAGGATTTTTCAGTCAGAGGTCTTGAGCCTTTATTTCCCCACGCTGGAACCCTAGGTTGAGTGGTCTGTCTCACTCCTCAGTTGCTCCTCCTGATTTATCTGCACACAGATGTGGGACTGCCCATTCCTCCAGTTGCCCCCTTGCCTGCCCCAGTCCTCCAGTCGCTGCATTGCCGTGAGTCCTCTCCACCCCTGCTGTCTGTCTCTGCCTCTCCTACTGGTCTGGATGAATGTTTCTTCTTTAACTTGTTGGTTGTCAGACTTCCGTACAGTTCTATTTTCTGGAAGTTCTGGTTATTTTTTTAAATTTTAAATTTGTTATTGTCCTTCTTTTGGTTGTGCAAGGAGGCAACGTGTATCTACCTACACCTCCATCTTGGCTGGAAGTCTTCTCTTTATCTTTAACCTTTGGCATTTTATATAATGTGTCTTGGAGTGGTCCTCTTTGGGTCCATCTTGTTTGGGACTCTATGCTTCCTGGATTTGTATGTCTGTTTGCTTCACCAAATTAGGGAGTTTTCTTTCATTACTGTTTCAAATAAGTTTTCAATTTCTTGCTCTTCCTCTTATCCTTCTGGCATCCCTATGATTTGGATGTTGGTATGTTTGGAGATGTTCCAGGGGCTGCTTATACTATCCTTGTTTTTTAAATTATTTTCTTCTTATTGCTCTTCAGGTCAAATGCTTATTTCTTCATTATATCTCACATCGTTTATTTGAATTCTAGCTTCACCCTTGCCACTGTTGGTTCCCTGTAAGATTTTTCCTTATTTCACTTGGTGTAACTTTCATTTCTTCCTGGGTCTTTCTGATGTTGCTGCCATACTCAATGAGTTCTTCGAGCATCCTGATCACCAGTGTTTTGAATTCTGCATCTGGTAGGTTGGTTATCTCCAATTCGTTTAGTTCTTTTTCTGGGGTTTTGTTTTGTTCTTTCATTTGGGCCATATTTCTTTGTCTCCTCAATTTGGCAGCTTCCCTATGTTTGTTTCTATATATTATGTAGAGCTGCTTTGACTCCATGTGTTAGGATCATGCCTGTTGTAGAAAAGGCATCTATAATTGTATGGGGTGGAGCTTTAGGTACTGGCCAGCGCAGGGCAACCCATTTCACTGCTCTTAGCTCTGTGTGTGGGGAGGGCTCAGATAGGGAACAGTGGCACTGCCTGGCTTCTGGAGGTTTGCCTGGCACTCACCCTGTTCCCAGTCACTTCACTTACTCCCTGTATGTGACTGGTACCCTTCTAGCTATTGCCCTGGTGCTGAATTCCAGAGGGGCTAGGTCTGTATACATTCTAGGTCCGTGTGGGCCCTTTAAGCAAAGTCTCCTGAAAATCTGGCAGTTTCTCCCACTGTCCCAGCCAGAAGTTAGAGATTTATCTTCCTGGTGCTGGGAATCCTGGGCTCTGCGTTCTGTCCTGGGGCTGGGATCACTGACTCCCAAGGATTTTTATCAACCACACTTGAATATGTAACTGTCCATTCTGCTACTGCCTATCTCGGTCTCTACCTCTCCTACTTGTCTGGATGAATGTGGCTTCTCTCAGTCCTTGGTTGTGGGACTTCCATACAGCTCCACTTTCTGATGGTTCTAGGTGTTTTTTGTTTTGAGGTCTAGTTGTAATTCCTTCTGTGGTTGCACAAGGAGGCAAAGTGTGTTTACCTATGCCTCTATCTTGGCCAGAAGTCAGTATGGGATCCTTAGTTGAGAAGCCCTCTGCTTATTTTAAATAAGCTATTCCATTTTCTTCTCGCTTGAAGTGCCTCTCCTGGTGTTAGGGAAATCTGATTTTTTTTCCTCCTCCAATAATCTTTTGGACATTATTTTTCTTTATGTGCATTCTGTGCCAAGTATTTTTGTATACACATTACATTTATCTTCTCACTTAAATCATATAAGTCATGATTATCACTGTTTTACAAAGGAGCAAACTGAGACTCAGAAACTCACCAAAGGCCAGGCATGGGGCCACACGTGGCATAGCCAGAATTTTAGCCCAAAACCACCTGACTTGCCAGCATCAAGGTTAGGCTTATCGTGCAAAGTTGCCTGGATTGTGTCTTTAGCTTAAGTTAAAGAAATATGAGAAGTGTTTGAAGGAACTGAGGTGTACCACCTGAAGAAAAGTAGATCCAAGGAGCCTGTACCAAATGTTTGTAGATAATCAAAAGGCTGCTAAATGGAAGAAATTCCAGATTCATTCTTTGGCTCCACACAGGAAATTAGAACAAATGAGAAGACAGCCTTTTGCTCAGTATTAAGAACTAACAGTTATGGTTGCCCAACAATGGAATATGCTGCTATTATTAGTAATGTTTCCCTATAACTGAAGATATTCAAGCAAAAGTTTAATGACTACTTCTTGGGAATGTTGTAGAAGAGACTCATGAATCAAATAAGAGCTAGTCTAAGTACAGTTTATTCAACCATTGCAGTGCTCTAACCCTGTCAGTCATTGCAGTGCTATGATTTGAGATACCAAAGTCGTTTTTTCTTAGGTATTGGGTAAAAGTTCATCTCTCAATAAAACCTGTTGGTGCAATAACAACAATCAACAAAAGATTTTTTGCTTTAAAGTACACTAGCTTTAGTAGAATATATCTTCAGGCTAATGGTTTTGGGCCAGTTTTCCCAGGTATATGGTATGTTTTTTCAACGTACAATATCAAGTCTTCTGTTTTGGGTTACTTCAGCAAAGGTGTGTTGTATTATAATTTTCAGCACTGTTCTATTTCATTGCTTTTGTTTTTGTCTCGGAAAACTGCTGCTTTATCTATTTGAAACTTCTTTGCGTATCTTCTGTATCACTTTCTAATCATTTATTTAATCTATTTCTTTTGGTTCTAAAATTTTTCTTTTTATCTTCTCTGTGTCTTAGGCATATTACATTTATTTATTCTTACGTACTTTCTAATGTTATCTTCATTTGTAACATGCTTTCTTTAATACCTCATTTTTTTCTTTAGTTCTAATGTATTTTTTTTAGTACTGTTACCTCATTTCTGACTTCTTCTCATTCTGATTTCGTTCTCATACATTATGTTATTCCCTTAAATTCTTTAGTTCATTTCAAAATGTAAAATGCTGTTTTCATCTTTATTGTAGGCATGTCTTCATGGCATGCTTTCATTGGCCATGCAGGTAATTTTTCTGCTTCTTTATAATACCTTCTTTTGGGTTTGAACAAAATCCTCTTCTGTTTCTCATTTTGGCTACATTTTCTTTTTACTATTAAAACCTTTGAAAAAACATTAAATTGGCAATAAAATATTTTTATGTACATATATTTGAACTCAGTTGTCAGTCTTAGTGATTTAACTGCAGTGAAACATACCTGAGAATTTGCTACCTGAGGTGGGTCAAAGCCATTTTATGTTTACGTTGGTGACACTGTTTTAAAAAGGAATTTAGCATCTTCGGGTATATAGCTTCAAGTTATATTATGAAATGCTTATGGCTGGACATTGAAGGACAGGAGCAAGTATATATTTTGGAATTTGACAAGCACAATGGCCAGGGCAAGTTTGGTTGGGGGGACAGTGAGGAACAGATAAGTGTTGATTTGGGGCATATGTAAAGATTTTTGTTCCATGGACCACATAGTGTGTTATTACCAACAGAGAAGTTATTTGAAGAAAACGTAGCTTCACCTTGGCATCTGTAATAATTAGCAGCTTGATCTTATTATGTAGTTTTTCTGTGCCATTTCATTATACAAAACATCATTATTGAGTGCCCATTATGTGGGAACTGCTTCTTCCAGACACCCTCCCTTTGCAGTCCTTTTCACTAACTACTTCCTCCATTTGGAGTCATCATTCCCCAAATACTTGGTGAGTTACACTCCTGTACCTCATCTCTGTCCAATCATTGCTCAAAATTTCTTTGCCTGGTATACCACTTCATTTAAGAGTAATTTGAAAGAATATCTGCACCCCTGTGATCATTGCAGCATTATATTTATAATACCAAGATTTGGAAGCAGCCCAAGTATCCATCAGTAGATGAGTGGATAAAAAAGCTGTGGTACATTTACACAAGGGAATACCACTTGGCTGTAAAAAAAGAAGGAAATCTTACCTTCTGTGACAGCATCAGTGGACCTAGAGAGCATTATGCTAAGTGAAATAGCCAGTCAGAGAAAGACAAATACGATTTCACTCATTGTGGAATTTCATGAACATAGTGAACAAAATAAACTAACAAAGTAGAAGTAGACTCATAATAGTTGGTGGTGCTGAGTGAAAAAGGTGAAGGGGTTAAGCAAAACAAGAAAAAAAAAAAACCTCATGCACACAGACAACAGTGTGGTGATTACTGGCAATAAACAGGGGTAGAGGGATAAATGGTGTAGGGAAGAGACTTGACTTTGGGTGGTGAACACACTATACAGTACACAGATGATGTGTTATAGAATTGTACACCTGAAACCCATATAATTTTATTAACCAATTTCACCCCAATAAATTCAATAAAAAAAAGAACATTTTTAAAATTATAAATTAAAAAATATTAAAGTCTATCACCACCACCAAAAAAAAGCACCTCATTCCTCCCCATCCTCACTCTTGCCTTACTGTTCTCAAAAGCACTGTAAATGTTTGATTCTTTTTCCATTTTCACATCCTTACCCCCGTGTCTGTCCTCTTATTAGAATCTAAGGTCCAGGATGTCTTCCTGGTGCCTAGAACAGTTTCTGACATGCACTAGATGCTCAGTGGTTTATTGAGTCAATGTGTATATGCTGGGCACTGAGACAGGTGCTGAGGATGCAGTGTTGAGCAACCAGTGCCTTGCCCTCAGGGAATTTGTAGTTCAGTGGGAGAGACAGAAATTAGTCAAAGTGTGGAAGGTGCTGTATTGAGAGAGCACAATAGGGGAAACAGAACTTGTCTAGGGCAGTCAGGGTAGATGTCTCCGTGAAAGAGAGTTTTGAGCTAAGAAGTAAACGAATCATAAGTGTGAGCTTTGTGGCAATATAGGGAGCTTTACAGAAAGATGGAGTACCTTTTTCAAAGGCTCAGTGGCAAGAGAGAGCAAGGCTGACAAGTTCAGTTAAACAGATCGGAAGAAGGCCAGTGCTCTAAGGGAGAGAGGTGAATGGGGAAGCCAGGCAGGGCCAGCCATGTCGGGCAGAGCTTTTAGGCCAAGTTACACATTTTACTCTTACTGAATTATCTAAAAACTAGTACCAGTAACAGCCATATAGGTTGGGTCACAACTCACATAGTGTGGTAAATTACAATATGTATAATAAATACAGAATTTAACAAGACATCCAAGCACAGAACTGTAGTGAGTACTGATGGAATCCATTTCTGATAGCCTACCAGTGGTTCCCTCGTAGCAATTTTTAGAGACCTCAGATAAAATGAATATAATATGTATAATAAATACTTCATATTTGTATTATATATTAGCAAGGTCACAGTACTGTAATATTTTTGTTTGTAATAGTACACTTTATTTGCTGGTGTTCTGAAAATATCTTTAAAGTGCTCCTGGAAGAAAAGCATTTATTTTTGTTCTAACATTTTTTAAAAGAAAGAAAAAACTTTTAAAATGTAAAAGATGACCAGTTTTATTGCTAGCTTCACTTGGAAAGGTCAAGTTTTATAGTTGTGTGTGGATTTTAAAAAGTATCAGAGGCAGTAATGCAGAGTGGACAGAGCAGGCCTTTTTGGAGTTCCACAGGCCTCACTTTGATTTCTGGGGCCTGGTTCTTATGAGCTGTGTGATGTTTGCCAGTTACATATCCAGGCTTTCCGGCCTAGGTTTCAAAGCAAAGCTGAAATAGTACTATGCCCGTCCATCTGTAGCAAGTTGGTGAGCCTCTTCCTCATAGAGGCCCCATTAGCAGTAGCTTCTTTGTCATAGGCCTCCCAGGTTGAATGAAGTGATTATTAGTACAACATTTAACATGGACCTGGCACTTAGAAATTTCTGAACTAAGTGGTAGCTCTTATCCACTGAACAGAAGATAAAATAATTTGTCTTACTGGGTTTTGTATATAATCAATGGCTTTTTAACTTGCGTCTTCCAGAGCGAGAAAAGAAAATCACTTCTTTTTAGACCTTAAAGGTTATTCAGAATTACTTTTTTGATGCATCTAACCATTTAGGTACATGGATCTCAACTTGAATCTGTTAAACTTAATCGTTCAGGTAGGAGAAGAGAGCCAAAGATATCTCAGTCTCATATTTTTGTCATGATTTCAGTGCATTAATTCAAGCTTATGTTATTCGTGATGTATTATTAGCTGCCCTCTCGGAATAGTGTTGGAATTCATCTACTGCTTGAATGCTTTCCAAGTAAACAAACTCTTTTTTTTTTTTAATGAACAATCAAGTAGGTTGTAGCTTGGGGTTTTCTTAGCAGTTGGAATAGACTTGTGTTAATACGTCCAGATTCTCTTTCCCTCTCGTTTGTGAACAACAGCATTTATTTCTGAGCAGTGTGTTAAGGGTGCTGGGGTATAGACTGTGTCCCTAGAACAGGCCAACCTATCTCATCCTTGACCTTTAAAAGATAATGGAACCTTGGACTCATCACCCTGTGTCAATTCATGGTGATAAGCAAGCTGTGGGCTTTAGGGTTTGAGCCAGCAGTGAATTTGTAATTTCGTTTCATTTTTTTTTAATAAGAGGAGACTGATATACTATTTAAAGGAAATACTTGTATAGATTAGAGATAATAGAAGAGCAATAACTTGTGATCTTAATTTTTGTGGGTTCTTGGGACTTTGTAAAAGAGGAAATGGTTTATTGAGCAACCCCATGGTTGGGTGGCATTCACAACTTTTGATATTGGTGAATATTTTTTTCCCTCCATGGCTCACTTCTTTTCTGCATTTTCTGCAATCTGTATAGATTTCTTTTCTTCTCTTGTCGTGGTTTAGCATAACAGAAAGGCAAGATTGGCTAGATGATAAACATTGTCTACACAGCAAAGTCAAAACACCATA
Organism: Glossophaga mutica; assembly: GCA_039655065.1. NCBI lineage: Eukaryota > Metazoa > Chordata > Mammalia > Chiroptera > Phyllostomidae > Glossophaga > Glossophaga mutica. The sequence continues at coordinate 103,551,503 of CM077305.1, forward strand.
CCACAGGATGGTGTGCTGATTTGTGCTTCTGTGGTTGTCATCGGAGACCTAGACTTAAAATGCAGTGATCTGGTGTGTGCTTTGGAAAGGCAGAATGATAGATTAAGAAACTAAGTCCAGTTTAAGATTTGGGGGTTTTTTTGGTCCTTTTAACTAAGCAGGATTTTTGTTTGTTTTGCTCTGAAGGACTTGCTAATCTTCCTCCTCCTCTTCAAGTCATACAGGTTAATCTTTCTTCTTTACTTATGATTTTTAAAAAAATAAATTTTTATAAATGCCTACATGATTTGTGGTTCTATACAGGCACTTAATTATGCCTAAGTAGATAGCTCTCCCAGCATTTATATTTTTTCTGGAAGTTGTGAAAATGATAGAAAAATATAGTACTGGTTACGTTGGCTATTGTATATATATTGATAAAAGAATTGCCCTGTATGGCAGTTTACAGCTTTAGGAGAATAGTTTGTTTTACTTTATTTTCCTGCAGTTTTTTTTTTGTTGTTGTTGAAATTTGTTTGGTGAAACTCATTACCCCATGCTTTGGAAACAGCTCTGACATTTTCCTTTTCCTCACAAATGAACCTATTCCCCCAACTCTCTTCTGTGTGTTCTGTCCTCTGGGGAAAGAGTCTGGGGCTGCAGAGATTCTTGAAAATGTGCCTGCAGCAACACTGAGTAGGTTCAGTTAGTAACCTGTGGGTGTTTAGGAATCTTTTCTGAATATGAGTGTTTCCACCAGTTGTGTTTGTCATTGTTTTGTTGGGATGTTTATTGTTTGTTGGTTGGTTCTGGGTGAGGATTTAGAACTCTCCACTGAAAAACTGTTAGGAATATGTTAGCATAAGTTGTATGTCTTAACTCTAGTGAACTGTGAAACCCATTTCTTAGGAACGAGAAGGAACAAGAACACTTAACCATATTCCTCCTTTACTAAAGAAATTTAATGATAAAATGTTTATTCCTTAAAGAATAGAAAAATATGTATGTATAAGGCTCCCCAAGGGTTGGAAAATGCACTTGTTCATATGAAACAGGTTTCTACCTGAAACGTAGCTTCTATAGGCTTTTTATTCCCACTCCAGCTATTAAAAAAAAACTCTATAATTTGTTTCAATACATTTTGCCATAATTCTATGTATTAGAGTTAATATTTCAAATAAATATTCTTTCAGGTGTTCTTACATATTGGTGATATTTGACCATGTGTTAGAGATTCATCTTTGTGGGTTTTAAATTATAGTAATGATGATAAGAGTTTATAATTTGATATCCATTTAATGTATCTCTTGTGGGATGGGTGGGGTTTAGGGTGTAAAATTTTTATCCTTCAAATATCCCTTTTCACAAGAAAATGGACTGGTAATTACACTGCTTTACCATTTGTGACAACATTTAAAAATAGTCTATTTATAGCCAAAGAAAAAGTTCCTAAATAATCATACAGTAAAATCACATTTGTTGAATAAAGCCTTTTGTTCCCCTTACCACCCTCAATTCAGTAAGTTTATTCTTTCTTGTGATCAGGGCCACCTGAATGATGATATTCCTGAAGTGCAGAGTGCCCGTCCCTGCCATGGTGTCCTTGTCTGACGCCACATCAGGAGCAGATCAGTAAAGTCAAACAGGTTGACACACTGTTTACATCTTTTCTTTGGCAGCTTGTAGCATAGTAGGAGAGGGTCCTTTCTCAGTGGAGTTGGCGTTCTTGAGAAGTCAGTCTTAGCAGGCAAAAACCCCTAAGTGGTTTATTTTATTTCTCAGGATAATTTTACATAATTATTTCTGAAAAATTCTATTTATTTACAATTTAGCTTATGTTTTAGAAATTTCACCTTTTTAAAGTTTTGCCGTCTATTATTCTCAGAACAGTAGATTTGGATTTACTTCCAAGAATAGCTTTAAAGTTCTGTCAAACATTAGCAATTGTTGGCTTACAATATTAATTGCATACCTCAGAAAAGACATTAAGAATTTTCATTCAGTTTGTGATAACATTGATTCGTAATCTTATAGCTATAAATGAAACAAATTGTGGAATTTTGTTCCATCTAGGTTAGGATTTTTGAGGTTTAGCTATATCCAGACACAAAGTTAATTAAGTAAAAAATTGAGACTCCTCCTTTTCCAAGAAAATTTATTTGGTCCTTGCTGGCATTGAATCAATCCTTGTGAGTATAACATTTCAGCATATTAATAATAATATGTGTAAATGTATTCAAGTTGGTTCGAAGGTTGTGGGTTATTTTTAAGCTGTAAATGTATTTATAACTCAGTCTTCCTCTCATTTTTAAGAACTTTGCTATACCACAGTCAGCTAAAAAGTTCCCTTTTTTTAAAAAAGATTTCATTTATTTATTTTTAGACAGAGAGGAAGGGCAGCAAAAAGAGAGGCAAAGAAACATCAATGTATGGTTGCCTCTTATGCTCCCCTGACTGGAGACCTGGCTTACAACCCAGGCATGTGCCCTAGACTGGGAATCAAACCAGTGACCCTTTAGTTTGCAGGCTGGTGCTTAATCCACTGAGTCACACCAGCCAGGGCTAAAAAGTTTCCCTTTTAAACCTGGCTCTCAATCTAAAAGAAAAAAAAAAATTTTTAAAGCCCTGGCTGGTGTAGCTCAGTGGATTGAGCGCGGGCCTGCGAACCGAACAATCGCGGTTCGATTCCCAGTCAGGGCACATGCCTGGGTTGCCAGGCCAGTTCCCGGCAGGGGACATACAAGAGGCAACCGCACATTGATGTTTCTCTCCCTCTCTCCTTCCCTTCCCCTCTGAAGATAAATAAATAAAATCTAAAAGAAAAAAAAAAATTTTTTTAAAATAAATAAATAAACCTGGCTCTCTTCTAGTTATTACAGAGGACAATACTGTGAGACTATGAACCTGTGTTTCCTTCACTTGGCTTTCAGATCATTTTAATTAACTACAATAACAAAAAAAAGTCACCTTATCCTGAGTCTAAACATGCCAATTTTTTGTCTTTTAAAAGTATTTCAAAAAATAGAACAAATGCATGCACATTACAGAAAATTAGGGAGGAACACACACAACATTCCATTGGAATTTTTTATTCCAAGGGAATAAAAAATATAATCACTTAGAAATAATCGTGGTAACATTCTGGTATATTTTCTTCCTGTCTTTTGCCTCTTTATGTGGTTATAACCATACTGTATATAGCACTTCAGGTTTTGCTTTTCTCATTAAAAGGTATGAGAAATTTTCTTGTTATTTAAACTCTATATGAAAACATTTTAACTGGCTGCATTAATTAAATAAGCCATCAAGTCAGTGTACCATAATTTACTCATAAAATACTCTTACAGATTTTTTAGCTTATTTTTTATCTTTAATGCTGTAAATAATACTCTCAAACCTCTTGGGGCACAAGAATTTTGTGTGACACAGGGAACTCCAAGTGCAAAGTTATATCTCTGGAATTTTACTTGATCTCTGTTAATTACATGGTAGCTTCAGAGAATTGATTAAAAGAAGTTTGAAAATAAAAATTTCTCATTTATTGCAATTCCCCTATATAAATGTTATAATCAATTTATAATCCATCCTATGTTAGGTATTTATCTTCTTAAAACCATTCTTTTTTTAAATTATATTTTATTGATTATGCTATTACAGTTGTCCCATTTCTCCCCCATCACTCCCCTCCACCCTGCACACCCCCTCCCACCCACATTCCCCTCCCTTTAGTTCATGTCCATGTGTCATAATTTCTTTAGCTTCTACCTTTCCCACACTATTCTTGCCCTCCCCCTGTCTATTTTCTACCCACTGTCTATGCTAATTATTTTCTGTACCTTTTCCCCCCTCTCTTCCTCCCACTCCCCTGTTGCTGACCCTCCATGTGATCTCCATTTCTGTGGTTCCGTTCCTGTTCTAGTTGCTTGCTTAGTTTGCTTTTGTCAAAACCATTCTTATTAGCAGTTCTTTGATTACTGAGAATGTGTTTTTTCTTTTTGCAAATAGACATCATGCATTTTGTTTTATTTTTGCTATTTTTCCCAACTTTTTATTTTGAAAACTTTCAAACCTATTGATAAGATGGCAACATTTCATCATATTTGCTTTATGTTTCCTTTGCTCTGCACATATACACACACACATCATATGAATGTTTTTTTATTTTAGGAAATTTTTTAATTTCCTAAATATATTTTTATTTTTTATTTTATTTTTATATTTTTTATTTTAGGAAATTTGTGATTCTGATATGATCTAATATTCAGGCTGTAATCAAATTTCCCCAAATGTCCCAATAATATCTCTTACAGTTTTTCATTTTTATTTTTTATTATTTTTTAATTTTTTGATCCAAGATCCAGTCAAAGTCACATATTGCATTTAGTCATTATAGGTCTTTAGTCTCCTTTTATCTGGAATAGTTCCCCAGCCTGTGTTTCTTTTTCATAACTTTGACATTGTTTGAAGAGTTGAGACCAGTTGTTTTGCATTGTCTTTCGATTTGGATTTGTCTGTCTCATGATAAGATTCAGAAACATTTGTGGCAGGAGTACTACATAGGTGATGTGTTCTCAGTGTATCATATCCAGAGGCCCATGGTGTCAGTTTGTTCCATTATTACAGATGTTTCATGTGGTAATTTAGTTAAATGGTGGCCTCAGATTTCACCATTGCAGCTTTCCCCTTCTGTAATAAATTAGTACTCTATGGGTAGTACTTGTGCAAGGATGTCTTGCAAATTTCAGTTTATACGTGGTTAAAGCAGGCACGAGAATTATTTTGAAGTTTAATTGGGTCTTATGGATTATGTGCTTTTCTTAATTGATCTGTAAGTACTCTTTTATGATTATTATTCATTGTTAACATTTAGTGAGCTGTTAGTCATTAGATGCTAGACGCTGTTCTGAAATCTTCATACCTAGGTACCATTTTACCCCTTCATTTTACATAAGAAACTGAAGCTTCAGAGATCATGCTGGACTTTGTATTATACAACTATCTGTGTCCACTTATTTTGCACTTCTTTAAATAGAGTCTGTTTACCTGTAACATCAAAATGTTACATTGTTCCATGGTAACAACTATGAATATATCCTTTTATAGTTTCTGCAATTATAGGTTCCCAATATTGTATGAAATATGCTTATACTAAAAATTTCTTGCTTGTCTGAAATTCACTTTCGCTAGGAGTCCTTTGCTTTTAATTGGCAACACTGTCAATAAGGCTCCCCCTGACCACTTTAGTACTTCAGCTGAAATTGTAACTCCCATCTCAGCACTTCTCGCTTTTCTTTTTCTCTATAGCACTATATGTACACAATGTATTTTGCTTTTTTTATTTAGTGTTTGTATTCCACTGCTGGAATGTAAACTCCATGAAGTCAAGCCTTTTTTTTTTTTAACTTTTAAATTGAGGTTTAATGTACATATAGGAAAGTGCAGCTGTTATAAGTGCATTGCTCAATGAATTATTCAAAATGAGCATACCCATATAACCACCATCTAGAAGGACAAAGATTTATTTATTTATTTATTTATTTATTTTTAAAATATATTTTATTGATTATGCTATTACAGTTGTCCCATTTCTCCCCCATCATTCCCCTCCACCCTGTACACCCCCTCCCACCCACATTCCCCCCTTTAGTTCATGTCCATGTGTCATAAGTTCTTTAGCTTCTACATTTCCCACACTATTCTTGCCCTCCCCCTGTCTATTTTCTACCCACCGTCTATGCTACTTATTCTCTGTACCTTCCCCCCCCTCCTCCCACACCCCTGTTGCTAACCCTCCATATGATCTCCATTTCTGTGGTTCTGTTCTAGTTCTTTGTTTACTTCGCTTTTGTTTTAGGTGTGGTTCTTAATAGCTGTGAGTTTGCTGTCTTTTCACTGTCTGTCATATTTTTATCTTCTTTTTCTTAGATAAGTCCCTTTAACATTTCATATAATAAGGGCTTGGTGATGATGAACTCCTTGAACTTGACCTTATCTGAGAAGCACTTTATCTTCCCTTCCATTCTAAATGACAGCTTTGCTGGATAGAGCAATTTTGGGTGTAGGTCCCTGCCTTTCAAGACTTCAAATATTTCTTTCCAGCCCCTTCTTGCCTGTAAGGTCTCTTTTGAGAAATCAGCTGACAGTCTGATGGGAACTCTTTTGTAGGTGACTGTCCCCTTATCTCTTGCTCCTTCTAGAATTCTCTCCTTCATTTGAATCTTGGCTAATGTAATTATGATGTGCCTTGGCGTGTTCCTCCTTGGGTCCAACTTCTTTGGGACTCTCCGAGCTTCCTGGACTTCCTGGAAGTCTATTTCCTTTGCCAGATTGGGGAAGTTCTCCTTGATTATTTGTTCAAATAAGTTTTCCACTTGTTGCTCTTCCTCTTCCCCTTCTGGTACCCCTATAATTGGGATGCTGGGACGTTTAAAGATACCCCAGAGGTTCCTAAGCCTCTCCTCATTTTTTTGAATTCTCGTTTCTTCCTTGTTTTCTGTTTGGTTGTTTCTTTCTTCCTTATGGTTCATTCCATTAATTTGAGTCCTAGTGTTCTTCCTATCACTATTGGTTCCCTGTACATTTTTCTTCATTTCACTTAGCATAGCCTTCATTTTTTCATCTAATTTATGAGCAAAATCAACCAGTTCTGTGAGCATCCTGATCACCAGGGCTTTGAACTGTGCATCTGATAGGTTGGCTATCTCTTCATGGCTTAGAGGAATTGGCTCTGTAGCTCTAATTTGTTCTCCGGTTTGAGCCATTTTTGGTGTTTTATTTTGTTTTGGTTTTGGTCTGGTCGCTGCTGTTACGTAGTGAAGGGTGGAACCTTAGGTGTTCCCCAGTGTGGGGCAGCCCAGTCACTGAGTTGTGACGCTGTATGTGGGGGCAGGGTCCAAGAGGAAAGAATGGTGCCTGCTCCACTCTCTCCTGGATTCCAGTCCCTTCCGCCACTTCCCCTTCTCCTGGACTGTCTGCGCACGCTAATGTGGGATCACCTGGTCAGCCATCTGCCTTGTGCGGCCTCACTGGTTCTGCACAGTTGCCACCCCGTGCCTGGGGTTTGCCAGCTGCCGCCTGTGGGCCCGGGATCCGCCAGCCGCCACTTGTGCACCTGGGAACTGCCAGCCACTGCTGCCTGCATTCCCGGATCTGCACCTCCACTTCTTCCTGCCGCGACTCCTCCCCTCTTACCGGTCTGGATGAATGGTTGTTGGACTTCCGTACAGTTCAATTTTCTCTCAGTTCTGGTTGTTTTCTTGTTTCTAAATATTTGTTGTCCTTCATTTTGGTTGTGAGAGGAGGCACAGCGTGTCCACCTATGCCTCCATCTTGGCCGGAAGTCAGATTTATTTACTTAGTTAATTTTTTTTTATTTTTATTTTAATTGTTGATCTTGTACAGTTTTCTATCTTTTTATTTTCACCCCAACCCACCACCCCAGCCCTCCCCACCTCCCTTCCAATTCCACCCCCCCATAGTTTTTGTCCATGTGTCCTTTATACTCGTTCTTGTAAATCCTTCCCCTTTTCCCCTGAAATTCCTTCCCCTCTCCCCTCTGGTGACTTTCAGCCTGTTCTCAATTTCCATGTCTTTGGTTATATTATGCTTGTTTGTTTGTTTTGTTGATTAGCTTCCTGTTAAAGGCGAGATCATATGGTATTTGTCTTTCACTGCCTGGCTTATTTCACTTCGCATGATTCTTTCAAGTTCCATCCATGCTGTTGCAAAGGGTATGAGCTCCTTCTTTCTCTCTGCTGCATAGAATTCCATTGTGTAAATGTATCACAGTTTTCAAGGAGGACATACAGAGGATCCAGAGACACATGAAAAGATGCTCGATATCACTAGCTGTCAGAGATGCAAGTTAAAACCACAATGAGATACCACTTGATACTTAGTTAATTATTTAGTTACTTATTTATTTTATTGTTGACACTATGACAGATATCTTCCCTTTCCACCACCTCTGTGGAGGACAAAGATTTTTAGTCTGAATATATTTTCAGTGCCTAAAATAGTATCTGACGCAAGTATTGCTGACACAAGTATTGCACATAGTAGGTGATCAGCAATACTTGTTGAATAAATCAATGGTGTAACAGGTGAGTTAGGTGGTCAGGTTGCTTTTGTCCAAATCACTAACCAGAGAATTTATTATTTATTGTTTGGTTGTTATCCCATTGAAAAGCATAATTTTTAATGAATATGAATAGGGTAATTATTTAGCTATCCCCCTCCCCCGCCCGCTGTTGAACATTTAGGATGTTTGTCATTTTTCAAATGTACATGTATGTATGTATATATGTATATATTTTTGATCTTCAAAAATCTTGTGCACTAAAAATTAGTCCTCGTTTGAGATTGTGTTCATAGACTATTTTCCTAAAAGAAATTATGAGGTCAAAGGATATGAGCATGTCTAAGCCCCTTCTCATGTAGGTAGACCATTCACTGGCAGGCAGTAGACCTATCTGCTGAGGAAGGCACACAGAAAGAACTGACACCGGCGCCTTGTATTCCCTGCTTTGGAGAATAGCTGGCAGAGTAGGTAACCAGTGTATGGTAGTTGCCTTGACATCAGTTTCTTTGGTGGGTAGAGGGACTGAAATGCTTTGGGTTTGAATGCCAGCTACTCTCCTTCTACAAGCTACAAGACTTTGGGCAAGTCATTCAACAGATTTCAGGTTACTCCTCTCTACAGTGAGACTAGCAGAGTCTGTGGCATTGGCAGTGTGGACTACATGGTGTGTAATCTCGGGAACTGATAACTGCAGCTGTAGTGCAGTTGGCCCTGGTGCTCAAAATTTACCCAGTCCCTGGTCCAGATTCTTTTGTTAGGTAAGCTGACTGATGGATGCAAGGGGACCACTTCAACTAAAACAAGAAATACTTGTCAAGTGAATAAGGACTATGATGTGAGCTTATAGGTCAGGATTCTTACCTTCCCATTGTTTCTACAGGTATGCAGGTTATAACTCCTTCCAGACAGATTTATTTAACTGTGAGAGCACGCGGGCCCAGTTTAGGCTGCCCTCATCTTTGCTCACTTATACATGATATGTCCATATTTTCTACTGTCCGTTACCTTCACTGGAAAAATAGGTATTGCATTTACCTCTTCTCCCACCAGTCAGGTCTTTCTAGGATTGCTCCAGTCCTAAAGTGCTGCTAACACCTCTGTGTCATTTGTGACTCTAGAGTACAAATTATCTTGTGTAAACTAGTCTATGTGGACATTACACCACTTTGCTGTCAGGAAGAGAAGGTGGGGGTTTCTTCTTTCTTCTGATGTTCTCACTTTATCAGGAAGGAGACTTGATCGTTCATTCAGCTAATATGTAGTATTAGTAAGGGCTTCTGTGGAGGTGTACTTATTCCATGAAAAGTATAAGTTTTAATGAATATGAATAGCATAATTATTTAGTTCTTTCCCTGCTGTTGAACATTAGGAGCTTTGTTTGTGTCCATGGGAGAAGGTTATTCTTAAACTTTCACTAAGCATCCCAACACCAAAGGGGAGCAGATAGGAATGCTCAAGGGGCTGGGGGTGGGTGCTGGGGAGAGAGAGAAAGGAGGGGAGTAAGAGTTGGATTTTTCCTGCTGTCTTTTAAACCATTCTTGCAAATTTAAAAAATTCTCAATAATATATCCATTTTATTTTAATATTAAAATGTTTTAAATTACCAGATTAATTATTTAACTTTTCCTCCCTGAAGTTTGCTTGTTACTTCACTCAGTGAAAGAACATGTCCAAGTGAGTTGAAGATGAAATGAGAGCTGTGGGTCTGCTTTTCCCATGTGAATGTCAGTTTTCTCCTTCCATGTACTGATGGCCAGTAAAAATCTATGCTCCTGGAAGTTAAGCCATGGTTATTCAGTAGTAATTGCAAGCACAGGGCTGTTCAGAAGCAGAGAAAAAGCTGTTACATATTCTGTCTTGGGGAAATGTCACTGGTGATATAAAATGGACTAAAACATATTCTTTGTCTTCAAAGAACCAGCCTGGGTGTTGTGTGATCAGGGGACAGGCATGAATGCATTGATTATGTAAAGGGGTGGGCAATAGTAGGTTTACAGTTATAATAGAAATAAATAATACAATAATTAATAAGCAATAATACAAGAATAAACTCTGTGTTTCACATACTCACAACTGTAAACCTGCTTTTTCCCCTCCCCCTAGTATTCACTAGGTTCCAACTAGAGTTGCATCATAAAAGTTTGATTCAAAGTGTGAATTCAAATTTACTCATTTTGGAAAATTATTTTTTAACCATTTAAACCATTCTTGTAAATTTTAAAAATTTTTCAATAATACATCCATTTTATTTTAATATTAAAATGTTTTAAATTACCAGATTAATTATTTAACTTTTCCTCCCTGAAGTTTGCTTGTTACTTCACTCAGTGAAAGAACATGTCCAAGTGAGTTGAAGATGAAATGAGAGCTGTGGGTCTGCTTTTCCCATGTGAATGTCAGTTTTCTCCTTCTGTGTACTGAGCATCCCACTGATTGGAAACTGTGTTCTCACACGCGTTTTTGTTCAGTAACGTGCTCTTCTTCCTCTGGTGTGAAAGAGAATGTCCCAACACTGGAGGGACATGTCGGAGGCTAGTGTTGGAGGTGCCCCCATAGAGAATTTTCAAGGGTAATTTTGAATAAATAGCTTTCTCCTTTAGTCTCGCCACCCCTCTGTCCAAGTCTGTTGCGCCTCCTTAGTGCTTGGTGCTTTCTCTGAAATCAGCTGTGGAAAGCAACTCAGCTCAAGGATAAGAAAGCACTTGGCCAGAGAGCCAAAGTGATAGTCCCAGGGCAGAACTGTCTCACCCCTAGGGCACTCATCTTGCTGCATCATTCTGCTCATACAATGTTTATTTAAATCAATGTTTATTTAAATCATGAAGTGGTCAAAATTAATTCCCTCCCCCTCCCTTCCTTCCTTTGTTCTTTCTTTTAAATAATCTACGCAGCATTTAGTTAAGGTTTCTGGAGAACCAAGTACGGGTTTGCCTTTGCTTTTCTGGCTACAGCCACCAATTCCATCTGTGCTCTGGCTTGAGTTGGAAAAAGAACAAGCCCCAATTGGCTTGTGTATTGCTCCTTGTTCGTGATTTCCAGGCTACTTTCAGGTAGCTGCTTCTTCATGTAGTCCCCCAAGAGCATATTAGCAGGGAGAGACTGCGCAAGGGTAGGCAACCAGCTATGAGCCTGGGAAAGAACACATGACACAGAATTGCAGCCGGCCAGGATTCTCACTGCTACTCCTTTAATAAAATGTGGCATGTTGCCTGGCAACCTGAGAGTCGTGGGGCTTTTTTTCTACATACTTTACTAAAAAGCACTCTATCAGCTCTTGGCTGACCACTCAGGGGTGGGGTAGGAGATAAACTTGGCTCCACCGGCCGGGTGACTTTCTTTATTTTTCATGTCTCTGCCTGCATTTTAGCATTTGTTGTTTCTTCTGTTCTCATTTGTATATCACTTAAAGGTAGAGGCTGGACGGTTGGGTCCCGAAACAAGTTGGGAATTAGTTACTAAAAATATATTCTTTTTTTATTAGTCAAAATTATTTCATTTGTGATTCAAGCCTGGGATTTTTTCAGAGTCTGTTATATAGTAGTGGAGTCTATACGGTGCACTTCCTTGCCATTGATTTGGTCTTGACAGAAGGATCCAGTTGTGAGTTTTGAAGCAAGCCTGGCTTGTTCTTTTCCTGTTGGTGAAGGCCTCTGACTGTTGCCCTAATCTGGCACAGGGCACGGGATACTGTCTGTGAGTTCACTGGAAAAACATGGTTTGTGGAGCCTTATACCTGGGACTCGGGGAAGGGGCTGTCAGACACTCATATTTTTCTTCATTAAAATCATAGCATAACAACATGCAAAGGCAAGGTAAGTAAATTCATTCATTCTACAAACACACTTGATTTTATATGCTCTAAAATGAGACTGTACTTATGTTAGAGGCATTAGATGTGGGACCTTGGGTTATAATTTAAAGGATGATAACATTTTTGTAGGGAAAAATAGAGTACATTTTTAAATCCACAAATGCTTCATTCATGAGCATCCTGTGTACCACTGTATTTCCAAATGTACCACATGACATTTCAAAGTTGTTTTTCAATTTCCTAATCTGTGTTGAGTACTTTGACATTGTGGAAAACCCTTGCACCATTGTGAATTTTAAAGTAAAATGTTATAAAGTATTCCAAAAAATTTTATGTAGCAATTTTACAACACTCACCATTGTATTAATTTCATGTAAATGTTTTCAAATATAAGACTTGACTTTTTAATCTAATCAGTTGATCTTACATTGTACAGATAAGCAAAAAGATCTACATTAATTTTACCTTAGGATGTAGAAAACAAGATGACTATTTACAACATCTTAGAGATATTAACAACTTGAAACAGGAAAGCTAGACAATGTCAGCATCATTAAAAATTTTTTTTTCCTTATTCTCCTGCTGGCAAAAAATTTCACAGGTTCATTAAATGCGCATGAATGGTGAAGAACTTGTTAGTTCTCTGAATTTTGGGAGTTGCCACCTTTTAGAAGCACTTACTCATCAAATGGGAAAAACTGCTTTCCCTGACTCTCACGACTCTCATGCTGGCATGTTCTCCATGCCCCCTTCCTCTCTGTGTCCTGCTTTTGCTCTCTCCTGTTTTCTTCTTTCCTTCTCCCGTTCCTCTGTGTGTGTATATGTGTTTGACTCTAGAGAACTGTCACTGCACTTGAGCTGGTTTGGCACCTTAGAGTGCTCATGTCAGACCTGAACGTTCCCTGTAGCAGTGTCCTCCCATAACAGGTGAATAAACTTATGGGTAAAGAAAATAAAGAGGTGATAGAGTTTTCCTAAAATCATGAAGTCTATAGGGATGTGATTTGGTAGTTTAAAAAGAGAAAAGTACAAGTAGAATGACTGTTAAATGCCAAGATGAGACTTTCAAATAAAAAATAACTTTTGGGCTCTCCTTCTGTGATGTTTGATAATCCTTAGGGTTTTAGTGTGCAGTCTACAGATGGAACCCATCAGTAAAATAAATCAGTTGTTGGACACATCGTCTCAGCAAAGGCAAAGAGTAAAATGGATGTGGAAAATAAGACTAACTTTGTCTTTCTTTATTTCCCTTTGAAAAGTGTGTGATTTTCTGTATATTTCTTTTCTGGAGTCAAACATTGCCAATTATAACAAATACATTTCATTGTCCCAAGGCCCACCTATAGTCTGAAAAGCAGATTTTATTCCTTTTGTTGTTAACCTGTTTACTCTCCATGAAGGGCAGGCACAGTGCCTGAGAGGGCTCCATGAAGGCATGGAGGCAACTGGCCTAAGTGTGAAATGAGGTTGTGTTGGTATTTTTCCAAATCTTTTTGGTGGTGACAGATCATATGTGGAGTGTCCTAGAGACACCGAGAAGGTGCATTGACATTTGATGTAGATTCGGAATGTTCCATGTCTGGAGATGGATCACAGGGGTGAGGTGTAGGGAAGAGATGAAAAGCAGGGCTAGGAAGAGGGCTCTGGTTCATAGAGTAACACCATGGTGCCTTCATGAGAGCACTGACGGGTTCCAGACTTGTGGTGTGACAAGCAATGGTTAAAGGAATGCACAGGCAGAGTTGTCCCATTTATGTGGAATTTACACATAATTTCTGTGACTCCTTCCTTACTAGGTTGGGAGAGGTTGCTTTTTGGTGACTGATACCCTCCTTCCCAGGGGTAATGACTCATCTTGCAGGTGAGATAGCTCAGCCCTGCCTCCCTGATAAGGGCCTGTCATTCTCATTTTCTGTCCAGGTCCCCTCCTTTCCTCAGAGGTTTCAGCTGGTTAATGAATAAGCTGAGTCAGGAGGCGTAAGTAAACTCTTTGATCAAATGAAAACCACATCAAAACATCCACAGTGAGACATTTAATGGAAGTGTAAATACTGCAGCACAGTATCTCCTATTTCTGGTTGGCTTATAAACAGACTTTAAGCTTCTCAACTACTGAAACTTTTCAATCTGAAAATGTGCTGCCCTGTCAGGCTTTTTGTAAGCCTGATTATGAGAAATGGAGAAAAGATGATTCAGTTATGTTGTGTTACAACAGCATTAATATTGTGGCAGATTAAATGCTTCATAAACAGCTCCATAAGCTGTCAAGGTTAAGTAGTCAAAAAGTATTGTCTTGGTGTATGTGCTGTATGTTTATATCTGGTGTGCATTTGTATCCGGCATCCAAAGCATTGTTACAAGAACTAGTCCAGATGAAAGAACCCTACTTAATTCTGACTATAGACCCAGCTACTATCTCCAGCCAGCAGTTCAGTTACATGTGAGCTCTCTGGTTGGTGAATAGATTGTGTCCTAAAAGTTCTTTTGTTGATTAACCTTTTAAAACACAAAGCACATTGTGGCCTAGAAATGCCATTTTGAAAGGTGGGTGTCAGTGAGCTGTGGTGTGTTTCAGACTTTGGGTCAGGGCCCATTAGTGGGTCAGGAAATCAGTGCTGGTTGACACCAGTATAAAAAAAGAAAGGAGAAAGAAACAGAATAGAAAACATCAGAGTGGGTTGGGTGTAGTAAAGGTAGGTATTGTTTGGTGATACTGTTGCAATTTAAAACCTGTTGCATACTCTATGCTGCCATTTGAGTGCAGAAGACACTCGTGGGGTGGGGAGTAAGTTGTGTCAGCGATGGGTTAAATTAGGCCCTTTACCACCATCAAACACTGTAACTAACATCAGGCAAGTGACTTAACCTGTCTGGGGCTGTATCTGTTTAAATTCATGCTCAAAACAGGGCTGTTTTGTATAGGTAAGATTAGAGATGAAAGAAAATATGTTGAGATTAACATGTTAGTATATTAGAGAATATAGAATAATATATTAGGATTAGAGCCAATATAGCATTAGTGCATGGTAACTTCTCTGTAAACCATGATTATTATTTATTTGTACTCCTTTGTGATATGTACATAAGCCTTAAAGATACTGTTATAAAATAGTCTAAAACTTGTACTTCCCTAGAGAAGAATTTATTCAGTGTTCTTGACGTTTAGGATCTGCCATTTTGTATAGTCTAGGAGATCTTTGATTTTTACTTGAAATTATTCCTGTGTAGTTGAGACATCAATCTTAATTTTCTCCCATGAAGTGTGAAGAATGTTGTAAATTGCTTAGGTCTTTCAGCTGTCTGTCAGGTTTGTCAAGACTGTTAAGTATGGAATTGCTTTCCAACTCCTATTTTAAGTTATGTGTTTCGTCTTTAAAAAAGAAGATTCTCTCTTTCTCTCTCAGCTCTCAATTCTAAACTTTCTTGATACTCCATCTGCTCCTGTATGAGCAGGAGCTTCTTACTTTCTGCACATCACTACCCCATCTTTTAAGGAGCTGTCTCAGCACTTGTGAAAACTTTTTGTTTGACTTGGGTTTAGAGCAGCTGCTCCGTTGACAGCATTGAGGGGTAGGTTAAAATAGTTATCAAAAGCGTAGTCAGGGAGATCAGGACTCAAATCCAACTCTGCCAATTAGTTATTTTGTCCTTCGATAGGTTACTTAACCTCTCAGTCTATTTTCGTATTTGTAAAAGTAGAGCTACTGCCCACCTTGAGGGGTTGATCTGAGAAGAAAAAGAGCAAGGACAGATTAGTAACTCTCTGCAAAGAAGGCCACTATGTCTCTCAGGGTCATTGCAGTAACTAGCCCATGGGCTTTTCTCTCTTCTCTAATCTCCAGCCCTGGAGCTCAGGCAGACCTGCCCTTCTACCCAGGAAACAGCCAACTTCCAGGCACAGCTTCCTACCCGCAGATTCTCAAAGCTCTGCACCCACTTCTCCCTTCTCTCACAAGTGGATCCCACACATTTACTCCCTGGGGCCTTGCACTATCCCTCACCTCTGGGCTTACCCAGTGACTTTTTTCCCAACAGCACAAAAACCTGGATCCCTTCCATCTTTTCAGAAGAACTCCTGAGATCCCAATTCATCTTGGCTTCTGATCATTTCTCTCCTTTCACAAATTCAAGTGATCAGCATGCATCCCCCTTGCCATGGTTTCCTTTTACTCTCAGCCTGCTGTGGTGTCCCTGCACAGCACTGAGCTTACTCTTACTAAGCTCCCCAGAGTCCTCTGTGCCATAGTTCCACCAGACTCTCTCCTCTTCCCGGGTCGCTAAGTCCATTGATGTTCTTTCTTCTTGAGCTCCCTAGCACTGTCCTCTCTGGGCTAGTCCCGTTCCTTTTCAGCCTGCAGCTTCTCAGGCCCCCATGCCTGCTCTTCCCTATGTACATGATGATTAAATGTCCGTGTTCCTGCTTCCATTAGGAATTCTTTTCTTATTCTGTGCCTTCTCCATTCCAGTTTCTATCCTTGCCCCCCACCCCCACCCACAGTGATCTTGTAGAAGCGAACGTCAGATCACATCCTCCTCCTGACTAAAAACCCTCTAGGGGCTCCTGCTGCACTTGGCATGGCCATGGACCCTCTGTGCTGTGTCTGTTGCTCTAGCTTCACCATGAGCTCCTCTGCTCCCTCTTTAGGGCTCCACCATTAAGGTCTCTTTGCAGTTCCTCAGTCAAGACTGTGCTTCTTCACTCAGAGATCAATCACATCATGTTCCTTCTGCCTACATCATGAATCCCAACTCTCAATAATTTTAACACTGTCTACTCTCCCAATCCTCAAGTCTCAGCAAAGACATGAATATCATTTCTTTGGGGAAATGGTCCCTGTATCCTGGGCTGATCAGCTCCCCACTAGAAACCCCAGAGGTGCTTCTCCTTTTCTAACCCTCAGCACACATGCAGAGCTCTGTATGCTGTTTTCTCTCCCTGCTGAACACAAGGACTGTGTCTCTGATTCACTCTCACAGCTCCAGTTGCCTGGTCTTAGAAGATGGTTGGTTTGTTCATGAATGAATGAATAGATCAATAAGTAAACAAATGAAAACTCAATACCTCAGTGTCTGTATTCATAAACAAATGGATGGATAGATGAACAAGTGAGAACTAACTACATTTGTTAAGCAGTTTAGCATAGTTCTTGATATATAGTAAGTATTCAATAAATGGCAGCATTGTTTGTTTTTAATTGGTTTTTAACTAGTAACCATGAAAAAAAATCACCACCAGTATGGTTCATGGAAGTAGTCAGTGATCCTTAGTGATGGCATTCATTAAATGCTAAGGCAGTTTTGGTAGGCTTTGGGAATTTAGAACTTAAATACCAGTCTCTTCTCCTCACACTCCGCCTTTTAATAGCTCGTATTTATTGTCTCTTCTTCTTTCCAGCCTTCTTAACGTTAAAAATCATTGTTTTTCACCTTATTCTTGCCTACTTGGTGTTCCCTTGCCAGTCTGTTCCTTTCCTTTCCTCCACCTCTGGATGCGAGCTTCTTCAGGGTAGGGAATTTCTCTTTCCTTCTGCCACAACCCAAATACCCACCACAGTACCTAGGACTAGTGTTTGTTAAATAAATGAATGGTGGTGACTATTTGAAAAGGAGACTGTTGTGTTGCCAGTAGACTTAGTGGAAATTAATTAATTTCGATCTCAGTACAGTTTTCAAAAATTATAGTTGAGTTTCTGATTTTATACTTGCTGAGTGTGGTTGATATATTGGTTTCTGTATGTTCCATTTTCTTTCCACATTTTTGTGTAGGAGAGATTTTGCTAGATTGCATCTATATTGTAAATGATAATTGTATTCTATATTCTAAATGGTAGTCGTATTCCATGAGCTATTGTATACTCAAGTATGTCAGGCCTCCTCACTTCTAGCACACCAAGGCATGATGAGTTACAGCTTACTGAATCTATGTTCCTGTAGAACGTCTTATATTGGCTTGCACTTAGTTCTTTTTGTCAGAAGTATGTTTTGTAATTTAACAGCAGTATCCTCATTAATTAGGCAACTACTATGTGCCAGGCCTTATGCTAGAAACTTTGTATACATACTCACTTATCTTCTTAATAGTCTTATCAGATAGTTGGAGTGATCATTTTATGGATAAAGAAACAGAAGCCCAGGGAGGCAGATGACTTGCCTTAGGCAAGTTAAGATTTGGGCAGGATTTGAACCTAGGCCATTGTAGTCTCCGGGCCTATGCTTTTCCCACCTGACTTTGTTACCTCTCTTTTTTTATATTATAGGCTTCAAGTAAATGTCACTACATCTACATATCAGCCTTTGTCCAGTTTATAAAGAGTGTTTTCTTTGCCACTTCTTTGGCCTTACTTAGAGAACTGTGAGGTGAAATGAGGTGTGGGGCAGTGACCAAAATGAGTGCCTTCCTTTCTTTAGTTGAGGGACATGATGTAGAGACAGCACGGATGTCACGGGTGTGACTTGTAGGTGGCAGAACTAAGATTGCACTCTCCCCTTCTCTGCCACTTCTTGTTGGGTGCCAGCTGAGTTTTCTCACAGTCTTGTCAGTAACACCCACCTTCACTGTGGTAAGAAACCAGTGAAGTGTGGGTTATGTGGAAGGTGTCTGTAAACGCTTAGCTGCTCTTGCCCTCATGCTCAGCACTTCACATCTTTGAAAGCATGGGTGCCGGAGACTGCTTCCTTTCCCCTTATTCTTTCTTTTTTGGAGTGCCCCCTCAGAATCAGGGAGTATGGTGGAGACCTTGGGAAAGCAGAGACGAATGGATCAAGTCTCCTCTGCCTCTTACTTCATTGTTTCCATCTATCCCCCTTACAGGGCTTGAATCTGGTTGCCTTAGTTTTCACTCGTTCAGGCTCAGTACTTTTAAAGAAAAATTACCATTTGTTGGAGAACTACCCACTGTATGAAGCAGTAACAAGGACGAGGAATCACATGCTGTGGTCCTCACCTTGTGCCTGAGGCAAGTTCATTGATCTCATTACTGTGAGGCTCAGGTGTGGTGATGTGTAGGGACTATTACTTTGCAAGGAAACTGGCTCTTTAGCATCAGAGACACCTCCTCTTACTCCAAGTCCAGGGCTCTTCATCCACTAGATCCAGGTTTCACCATGGGATATTTAACTGAAAATTTTGTGCATATGTATCCTGGTTCTGGCTTTTTTTTCTTTTGAGTAGGAACAGGCTGCCAGCAGATATAAAAGCTGTGTTTTTTCCCTCCTCTCTTTCCATAATCTTGGATTAAGTTCCCACCAATGTACCATGGTAGAGCCCGGCACTACAAAGGTGAATAAAGTGCAGTCCCCTTCATCAAAGGGCATCTGGCCCTGCTGGGTAAATGTGGGGAAAGAGTAAGAGCTGAGGTGAGAGCCACACAGGGCTAGATGGTTACTGAGGGCGCTGCGTGCGTGGTGCGCCTGCAGGCTGGGACTTTATCTTGAAGACTCCGAAGGCTTTTACAGAAGAGAGTGGATGTTGTCAGCCGGGAGAGGATGGACTTGCAGAGGGTAAAACAGAGGGTTCTTATACTGGCTGGCCTGCCCATTTTTGCCTATTGGCACACTGGAAATAGCTATATTTCATCATGCTCATTAGACCACTCATTCCTGTCTGCACCTCAGTGTCTGCTGAGACCCTTCGATGGATTGAGGGGAAATACATCCTGAGTCAGGTTTTTGAACATAGGAAAATGTTCAAAATGACCATTAAGTTTGCATGGTTTGGTTTGGTTTTGTCTTAGCTCCTTTCTTTAAAGATTTTAAAGTTTGCTCCTCCATTTCCTATTTGATAAAAGTAGAAAAGTGGTCACTCTGTTGAAAACCAAAATATAATCAACATTATATGGAACATGACGAAACATTTGTATCCATTATGTTCACAGTTAAATAAATAAGCAAACACAGAACATTTGGTATCATGCTGGCATGGGGTGGAAACCTAGAATGGCGGTACGGTAGTGCAGGGCCGGCTGGAGGCTGTCAGAGAAGTAAGGAGGCCAGCTTAATGGGGGCCTGAAGCAGGCACCTTTGAGTGAAAACCCATGTTGACATATGGGGAGTAGGTTTTGGGTCTACAAAGCTGCTCTGACACATGCCACTGCTGGTGGTGGATTAATATACCAGGTATCACACAGAGAGTCCTTTTATTACTGTTGTGTGGAGAGATGGACAGGCTCTGATCATCTTGCACACAGGTGTGTATGCCAGTGTTAACTTTAAATGGCACCATCTGTGCCCCTTCCAGTGCGTGTGGTGTCATGAGAAGAATGTAGGCTTTGGTTTGCATCCCAGCCCAAACACTTGTAATCTTTGGGACCTTGGGCTAGTCACTCCTTCTGAGCCTCAGTTTCCTTATTTATTAATATAAAATCAGGATAATGCTTACAGGATTTTCTGTGCCTTGCAGTGTAAGTATTTGATAAATATTTCTCTTTCTTGTAAACATTGTATTAATAAGAATATAGGTAATTCCCTTAAAAATTGAGAACATGATGTTGGCTTAGGATAGCCATTGTAAAAAATGCAGGACTAATAATGATGTGTCCTGCAATTTCCTAAATGCTCCCTCATGCCCCTCCTAGCAGTTACTATAATAAATTGATTTTATCAGTCTGATAAACAGGCTGTACTGATGTCCTGCGAAAGGTTTGAGAAGTCTGGCATGTCAGCAGCAGTGCTCATTTGCACTATCTAGGCCATTCAGGGACATCTCCTTTTCACAGAAGACATGCAAACCAAAGTTAGCTGTAACCTGGTCTTACATAGACCTTCTTACTTGGGCAATATGTATTGGAAATGGCCCTTAGTAGCTGGACAGGAAGACAACAGAAAACCTAAACAATTGGTTTGGTTAAAATGTAATGAACATCTATGAAACCACCACTCAACCAAAGAACTAAAATATTACTAATAAATTACATCTACCTGTTGTTTCTCCCCTATTCCAGCCTCCTCATTCCCCACCAGGAGCAGCCACTTTCTTTTAAAGTTGTGTGGATCATTTTCTTGGCTTTTGGTTTTTTTATTTTATTTTTTAATTCTTTCTCCCCAACAGCATCCATTCTTTCCCCCTTTGCCCCAATTCTTCCTCTACAAATCTACAAAATGTTACCTTATTGCCTGAGGTTGAGCAGCTCTTTATGTAATTATTGTCGTTACATGCTTCTTTTTCTGTGAAATGACTAAACATACTTTTCCTGTCGCCCATTTTTCTGAACGATTTGTACATGTTTTCGTGTATTCTGGAGCCCATTCGCCACCAGTTGCATGTGTTGCACATAACTTCTCCCAGTTTGTAGATTGTCTTCACTCCCTAGAGGGTCTTCTGGTGACAAAAGCTCTATTAATGTAGCCAAATTTATTGTTCTTTTTTATGCTTAACACTTTTTGTATCTTCATAAATTCTTTCCTATTTCAAGTTCAGAAAGATATTTACTTATATTTTCTTTTCAAGTTTTCAAAGTTTTATTTTTGACATTTAAGTTCTGAGAACCCATCTGGAGTTGATTTTTTGGCAGGGTATAAGAATTCAATTTCATTTTTTCCTATGGATAAACAATTTTCCCAACTTTTTCTTTTCCACACTTTCTGTTAGGATGTCTCTGTCGAAAATCAAACTTTGACAGATGCATAAGTCTGTTTCTAGGTTCCTCTGTCCCATTGGTCAGTTTGTTTCTCTTTGCACCATACTACACTGTCTTAATTACTGTCACTTTACCTTAAGCATATTTGGCTACCCAGGCAAGTCCCTCCACCCCCCTTTCTTCGTAAGAAATGTCTGGGCTATTGTTGGCTCATTTGTTTTTTCATTTAAATTTTGGAGTCAACCTTTCTAATTCCGTAGAATAACTGAGGTATAATTTATATACAGTAAAATTACACTCTTTGTTGAACAGTTCTATGTTTCAACAAATGTAATCACCACCACATTCAGTGTACAGGGCAGTTACATCACCCCCCAAATTGCCTCATCTCCTTTGTAGTTGACCTCCTCACTCTGTCCCTGGCTACCACTGCTCTGGTTTTTGTTCAGATTTGTTTTTAATTTCATTTAACTTTTTTCAATGTGTTATTAAAATGTTGGATTTTTTTTTTTTTTTTACTGCAATTGCATTAAATCTATGGAGCAATTTAGGAAGGAATCTATACCCTTATGTTAAGTCTTCTTGCCCTTAAATGTAGTGTATCTATCAACTTAGTTGGAGAAACTTGCTTGACAATAACGGAAAGTGCTTATTAATTTTTAGAAAAAAACAAAACAAAACATTTTAAGCAGTTTTTAAATACTCCTGGTAAAGGAATCATTTCATGAGATAATTGTCCATCTAAATAAAAGCATAAATACACACAAAAATATATGACAGATATGTGGCACTGTTACATTAAAAAAGAGAAAAACCCATCTTGGTTCCAAACCAGCTTTATTGAGCTCCTACGAGACCTTAGGCAAGCTGCTTAGCTTCCCTGCTGCTCCGTCCCTTTATCTGTTTGATGACTAGAACATCCCCTTCCTTATGCAGTTGTCGTGAAGATTAAATGCTATAATGGGTGCAGAGTGTCAAGAGACAGCGGGACCCAGCACAGTGCAGCCATGAGTGGATGAGACTATCATGTGGGAGGAACCGCTCTCATTCACCTGCAAGGAAAAAGGGAGAGCTCTCAGTGTGTTTGGTTCCCTAGTGGCTGAACCAAGTGTCATAACCAAAAGATGGCCTTGAATCATTTCCCTGACAATTTTGGAAAAGGTTAGTGTTGCCAAGCAGCCGACTACATGCTGCTTCTGACAGGCGAGCTGGAATCACTGGAGGACACAGCTGACAGCCAATTCATTTTGCTGATTCATCCATTAGAGGGGTGTCTTTGAGCCAGAGCTTGGCTTCTAGATTAAAAGCAGAGAGCTGCAAAGCTGCTGGGACTTGAAGGAATGCTGGTAAATTATTGCCATGTGAAGGCCAGCAGTGAAAAGTGGATTGTTATTTGTTTCCCCTTTTAAGGGATCCTAATTCCAAATGTGCTCAAATAAATTCCCATCCTTGGTTAGGGAGTTGTTTGTAACATTTGTCCATGGGACTGAGAGTGAAATTATTGGAAACAATTGGACACTTAAATAGATCATCTTGGCTTTTTTGTGATCCAGTTATCTGTCACCTTTGTTTTCGTGGGGAATATTGATTCAGGCCTACTCTTTTATTTGGTAGTCCAAATTAAATTTGGGAGAGGGTTATTGCAGATTCCATGCCTTTTAAGCATGCTTGCAGAATGAACCTGCCAGGTAAAGAAATGAAACTTAAAGAGGAAAATCCAGGAAGTGCTCATTTACCAAGAGTCAGTACAGAATAACGATGGTAGAATCTATGCGTTCTTATTTTATATCATGTTGGTAGGTTATTCTGTTTTTGTAGGTAGTCTCAAGCATACAGGGAAATGAACTCTGCATAAAGCTTGCATGTGACAGGGTGAACTTAAGAGGGTGGAAGCTGTGTCTTGTTTTACCAAATACCTAGCGTTGTCCCTGGACAGACACTCAGTGAACAGTTAGTGGATGGAAGGATAGATGGATAATGTTTGTTACTATGTAAATTCTTAGGTGGTTAGATAAATGAGGGGAAAAGTCAGAAATGTAGC
Organism: Glossophaga mutica; assembly: GCA_039655065.1. NCBI lineage: Eukaryota > Metazoa > Chordata > Mammalia > Chiroptera > Phyllostomidae > Glossophaga > Glossophaga mutica. Next base: position 103,574,989 of record CM077305.1, read on the forward strand.
CCACTGAAAGCAGGAAAAGTAACTGTCACAGGAATAAGGTTTTCAAGAAAGTATCCTGCTTCTGTGGTTCTCCGATGTGAGTGACTTTGGTCAATGGCACGTCTCCAGAACTTGATGCCTCTGTTTATCTGCTTGTGAGTGAGTCAGAGCTCACATACCAGTAACTCACTCTGGTATGGGAGACCGTGTAATATGAAAGTTCCTTAATACTCTCATGCTTTTTTCCTTTTATTTTTGTTTCTCTTTAACTTGAGTGAATGTTTGAAATATATGGCAAACTTCTTAGTAAAATTTGTGTTTTTTTAGAATTGGTTTTTTTTCTTTTTCTGTAGTTGTTTTATTTTGCTCTTTAAGTAGCTAAACGTTTAGCATACCACATTCTGTAATCCACTGTTGTGCTGAGAAGTTTCAAGCAAATCCGGTCCACTTGGAGTGAAGAGTATCAGGTGTTGGCTGTGTGGAGCATCTGCCTCTCACACCGTTGTTTTTCCCTCTCATGTAAGACGCCTAGTGTAACTGGAGTCCCTTGTCCAGTTCTGATGTTCTCAAAGACTGTAGGCTTACCACCACTTGCTGCATTCTGCCTGCACTCATTCACATAATATTTATTGAGAACTACTCTGTACCAAGAACTTTGCTACGATTGGGTCTATAGATTCTGTGTCAAGTGTCATGGTGTTTTTGAAGCTGGCCAGGTACCAAGTCAGCATGACCGGGCTCTTACTGTCTCACTGCCAGTGTGGGTAATAACTGTTGGCAGTGGTAATGGGGCTAGGAGAGTATATGCTCAAATTGCATGATCCAGAACCAGGAAATGGGCGCTCATCCACCAGTAGGCCTTCCATGGGTCCTCACTCCCACGCTCCCAGCATTTTCCATCCCACAGCCTCCGAGGAGGAGGTAGCAAGGGATTGCAACAAAACTGACCTGGCCTTAGTCAAGCATTAACACCAAGGAGGGAATAAGTTTCATCCAGCTTTCAAGTACTCCTGCCAGCCAGAGACACATTACAGAGAATTAGCGGGCTTTAAAAGTGGAAGGAGAAGAGGCATGTCTTAGGTATTGTGGGGATGTCTTGAATTTGCAGTCTGAAGTAAGGTGCAGAGCAGCAAGAAGGCCCCTGGCCTTAGGGTCACAGTAGCCTGGTTTTGCATCCCGTCACTGCCACTTCCTCATGGCGAGGTCTATGGTAAATCACCTGACTTCAGTGCCTCTGCTTTCTCATCAGCAAATCAGTTCCTCCCTTGCAAGTGTATTGTGAAGATTAGACATCATGTATGCAAAACAGTGGACACAGGTAGACCTTCAGCATTTGGCAGTGAAGATTGCTTTTATTGCCATTTTTATTTCTAACAAAATAAATGAGCATTTACAGTTTTCCCTTAGTGATTTTAATTCATTGTTGTTTTCATTTTCTTACTCTGAAAATGAACAATTTTCAAGCACTAATGGTACCTCAAATATTTTAAAAATTATTCTACTTAACAGCATGATGATTCTTTACAGTTTTCAGAGCACTTTCACACTATGAGGAGACTGGGGAGCAGTGAGTCTGTCTTTTCTACAGATGAGGAACTCAGACTGGGGCAGTCTGTGGGACGTTGCCAAGGCCACCTGGCTTCTAAGTTGCAGAGCTGGTGTGTGAGCTCAAACCTGAATGCTGGGCTCCTTTGACTACCTTAGTGCCATGTCTGGGACTAGGTCAGACTCTTTCATAAGGATTTTTTCTTTTCCTTGTAGCTGTCAATACCAGCAAATATGCAGAAAGCTATCGGATTCAGACGTATGCTGAATATGTGGGAAAAAAACACGAGGAGAAGCAGATCAAGAGAAAGTGGCCAGAAGATAGTTGGAAGGAGGTTGAGAGAAAGCGGTTAAACAATCAGTGCATATCCTGTGCTCTGCAGAATCACTATTACCGCACCAATAGGTAAGAATCCTTGGTTGTTGATTTAAAAGGGCAGAGTTGTTCTAACAATATCTGTTCTTGTTGCTTCCTATAGGATTGTAAGTAATAAATTTGACTTTTGAGAAAGGCTTTTTAAAAACTTTCCCCATAATATCAGAAGTTACTACTACCTTAATTCCTACTGTGCTTTATCAACCACAGCTAGTTCACTTAACACTCACAAAGCCCTCTTGAGGCAGACAGGATTCATCTTATTCCCATTTTACAGGCGAGGAAACAAGAGGCTTCATGACTGTCCATCAGTTTCGGTGAGAGAGGTTCAGGGTTGAATTCTGGTCCCTTCCTCTTCTCAGCATGCCATGTTGCCTCTGCCTGAGCTTCTGAATTCCTTTCAGGTCTTGCATAGGGATGCGCACCGCCTACCTCCCTTAATGATTTTCATAATCCTATTTTTGGAATTTATTTTTTTTAAGTTGTTTTTTAAAATTTATTTTTAGAGAGGGAAAAGGAAAAAGAAGAGAGGGAGTAAAACATCAATGTGTGGTTGCTTCTTGCATGCCCCCTACCGAGGACCTGGCCTGCAACACAGGCATGTGCCCTGACTGGGAATCGAACTAGCAACCCCTTGATTCACAGGCTGGCACTCAGTTCACTGTTCTGTACTAGCCAGGGTCAGAATTTAAATACTGGTAACATTTTGGCATATTTGTGAAACTACAAAACATAGGTATAGAGAACAAGGGTGGGAGTAGTTCATTGTGGAAAGTTGTACAGTTCATAAAGGTGTGAATTAGCAGAAGAAAAAATTAGCCGGAATCCCACTATCCAGAAGCAATCGCAGTTAATATTTTGTATTGCTCTTCATACTTTTTAAATAGTTTTATAGGGATTTAAAAAATTGAGGAATAATTAACATAGAATAAAGTGCACAGATTTAAAATGTTTAGTGCAAAGAGTTTTACAGTTATATATATCCATGTAACTGCCACCCTAAGAAAGATATAGAATATTTTTATTTCTCCCAAAAGTTTCCTTATATGCCCTTTTTAAGCCACCTGCTGCCATAAGCAACTACTTCTAATTTCTGTCACTATAGATCAGCGATTTTCAACCTTTTTCATCTCATGGCACACATAAACTAATTACTTAAATTCTGTAGCATACTACAGAATTTTTTGTCAATCTGATTTTAAAAATAGGTATAGTTTGATTCATTCACACTGGATGGCTGTTGTTGTGTCGGCTCTTGTCATTTTTTTATTTGATAATCAAAGGGAAAAGAGGTCAGTGCCCCTGACTAAATAGTCAAGTATTACATGTTTTAAAAATGCTTGTGGTACATCAGTTGAAAATCGCTGCTATAGATTAATTTTTATTCTTGGAATTTCTAAAAAATGGAATCATGTGATATTGTTTGGCTTCATTTGCTTAAAATGTTTTTGAAAATCATCCTTGATATTGTGTGCATCAGCTGTTCACTATTTTTTATTGTTTAATAGTATTTCACTATAGGAATATACATTACCTGTTCTGTTGGTGGACATTTGGGTTAGTTCCAGTTTGGGAGTATTATAAATAAGGCTGCTATGATCATTTCATTAAAAAAAAATCTATGGGCATATGTTTTCACTTCTCTTAAGTAAATACCTGTGACTAGGATTGTTGGTTCTTAGGTTAGGTATATGTTAAACTTTATAAGAACTACCAAACAGTTCTCCAAACTGGATGTACCATTTTATACTCCACCAGTATTGTATGAAAGTTGCATTTGCTCCATATCCTTGCCTACATTCAGTGCTCTTGGTGTTTTTTATTCTAGCCAATCTAGAGGATATAAGATGGCATTGCCTTACAGTTTTCATTTATATTTCTTTCGTGACTAATGATGTTAGTTACCTGCTTGTGTGCTTATTGGCCATTCAGTTATCTTCTTTTGAAGTGGATATTTAAGTCTCTTTCCCATTTTCTAATTGGGTTGTTCGTCTTTTTACTGTTTTTACTGAAAAGTTCTTTTGCGTATTCTGTATAAACATCTTTTGTCAGATGCATGTGTTGCAAATATATGTTTTTGAGTTTGTGTTGCCAGTTCATTTTATTAGTAGTGCCTTTTGATGAGCAAATATTTATAGTTTGATGATGTCTTGTTATAAAATTTTTTTCTTTATGATTAGTGGGTTTTATCCCTGATGAAATATCTTTGCATACTCCAAGGTTTCAATGATTTTCTTACCTGTATTATTCTAGAAGGATTATAGTTTCAGCTTTTATATTTAACTCATGCTCTATGTCAAATTAATTTTGTATATGGAATGACATTGGAGTCAGTGTTAATTTTCTATATATGGATGCCCAGTTGTTCCAGCAGCATTTGTTCAAAAGATTTTTCTTTTCGTATTGGATTAACTTGGATTTATTTGTCTAAAATAAATTGACTGTGTATCTAGGTTTGTTTCTGAACTCCTCTATTTCATTCATTTTTATGTCTGTTATGCCAGTACAATGCTTTCTTATTTCTGTGACTTTATAGTAAGACTTAAAATTAGGTACTATAAACCCTCCAACATTGTTTTTCTTTTTCAGATTGTTCTGGCTCCTCTAGATCCTTTGTATTCCAAGTAAATTTTAGGATCATCTTGTCTGTTTCTCCACTAGGCCTGTTTTGTAGGTTTTGCTCTAGAGGTCTTAAATGTCTTATATTAGTATTCTTCCTAAATATTTTATATTATTGATGCTATTATAAAGGAAAGTTTCTTAAAATAATTCCCTCATTTTCAAATTGTTTGCTGCTTCTATATAGAATATAATTAATTGTTGTATATTGATATTGTACTCTGCAACCTTTTAAAATTTTCTTATTCTGACAGTTGTTGGTTGTTGTTGTTTTTAAATATTTCACGGGACTTGAATGTACTCAGTCATCTTGGTGTGCTAGTAAGAAAAGTTTTATTTTTCCAGTACTTATGTCTCTTATTTCTTTTTCTTGCCTTATTGCGCTGACTAGCACGTCTGGTCTGTTGTTAAATAGAAATGGGAAGAAGGGATATATATCCCTGTCCTGTTTCCAGTATAAGAGAGGAAGTTCAGTGTTTCCCCACAAAGTAATGATTTTAGGGTTGTCTATTCATGTCCTTTTTTAGGCTGAGGAAATTCTCTTCTACTTCTAGTTTGCTAAGAGTTTGTATCCTGAATGGATGTTGAACATTTTCAGGGGCTTTTTTTGTGTCTTTTAAAATTATCATACGGTTTTTATCCTTTATCTTGTCAATATTTTGAATTACATTGATTGGTTTTAAATGCTCAATCAAATTTGCACTCCTGGGAGAAATCTACTTGGTCATGATGTGTTACCCTTCTTATATGTTTCCAGATTTGATTTGCTAATATTTTATTAGGTACTTTTATGTCTTTATTTATGAGCAATATTAGATTGTAATTTTATATTTCTGTCAAGTTTTTGTATCAGGATTATGCTGACTTCATAAAAACTAGTTAGGAAGTTTCTCCTCTGCTGTTTTCTGAAACAATGTATATAGGACTTTTTCTTAAATTTTTGGTAGAGTTTACCAGTGAAGGCATCTGGACATAGTTTCTCTGTGGAATGGTTGTTCATTATAAACTCAATTTCTTTCATAGGTATGGGCTGTTTAGATGTTCTGTTTCTTCTTGTATCACTTTTAGGAATTTGTCTTTTTCAAGGAATATTTCATTTAATTTAAGTTGTTAAATTCATTAGCATAAAATTGTTAGCTCAAAATACTCCCTTATTTATAATTTCAGTATCTGTAGAATCTAAAATTATGTCCTTTTAAAGACCCCTGATATTCGTAATTTGTGTTTCATTTATTTTTTTCTAGCTAGGTGATTATCAATTAATTCTTTCAAAGAACAAATTTTATTTGTTTCTTTCCTATTGTTTTTTGTGTCTTATTTTTTCATTTATTTATACTCATTATTTACTTTGTTTATTTTGGATTTGTTATTCTTTGTCTCACTTTTTAATGTGGGAACTTAGCTTGTTGATTTCATTACATTTCTTCTTTTCTAATAAAAAGCATTTAAAGCTTTTTAATACTGTTTGCCGTATAGCTCTGGCTGGTGTGGCTCAAGTGGCTTGAGCGCTGGCCAGTGAACCAAATTGTTGCTGGTTCAATTCCAGGTCAGGGCACATGCCTGGGTTGCAGGCCAGGTCCCCACTTTGGTTAGAGAGGCAACCAGTCAGTGTATCTCACACATCAGCCAGTTGATGTAGCTCCCATACATCAATGTCTCTTTCCCTCTCCTTCTCCCTCCCTTCCCCTCTCTCTAAAAATAAGTAAATAAAATCTTTAAGTGTACACACTAAGGATTTTTTTAAAAAATGGTCAATTGTTTTCAGTGTTTACCTTTGGAAAAGTTCAAGAAAAATTTTTTTAAAAACTATGCTAAATAATAAAGTCAGCACACCAAATAAGAAAAGATTATTGTCACTTTCAATGGGTACAGTTTTTTAATTCCCACCTACCATGTGTATACTAGAATCTCTTAGAAGTTCCTTCTCCCCTTGACTTCAAAAAATGGTTAGAAATCACTAGCCTGTGATAGAAAAAACTTGTATTTAGCCCTTTTTGTCCTCTATGTGTTGGTCCTTGATTTACATATTAATTGTTTAACTGTTTTAGGTACTGAGAGTGTTTGCCTCTCATATTCAGAGCTTGGCTTCCCTGCCCGCCCCTATCAAGAATGCATTTCTACAGCCTGAGCAACCAGCCCCTCATCCTGGTGGGGCAGTTCCTTAAGTACACTCTGAAGCTGTGTGTTTGCCATCTCTTGTTTCTTCTGTCTTGCTCTTGGCTCCATTGCAGAAATCTCCATTCAGCTTTAACTGCTTCTCTGTTTTTCGTTCTCAGCTGCCTTTTTCTGGGGAAGTTTTCTGTTGTTTCACTCTTGTTTGCTTCATAGCTTAGGAACAGACTTCACATCTATGTCTTTATCTTAACCAAATGACAACTACAATTTGCATATTCCTTTGAATAGACCCTTAGCTTCTGGAAAGTACTGTAGAAGTTATCTTAGTCTACTAACCTCAGAATCTTTCTTGTATTTGGGCAGAGTTAGCAAATTCATTGTAGAGTTTGTGGATTACCTATATTTTAGCAGAAAAAGTGTTTCCCAAGACACTTTTTAAACCATTAAATTGATAAATGCACACATTTAAAAAAGTTTTTGCATAGTATAAGAGACTATAAAATGAAGAGGGGGAAATCTTCGTTCCTCATTCTCAGTTCTTCTTGCCAGTGACAGCTACTGTATTATTTTCTTTTGGTGGTTCACTCTGCCTTTAAATAATGTCTCACCCACTTTGATCAATGTATCTTGATCACTTCTATAAAAGATGAAAAATTAAGCATGTATAGTACCTTCCACCTTTCTTTGTCCCCTTCTCACTTTGGTTAGTTAGGTTATTTATACTGCTTACTACTTTCTTTGTATCTGTGTTGCTGTGCTTTCTGGAGAGGTTGATTCTAAGAGATGGCAGCAGGTACACAGCATGCATATTATTGTGATTGTGTAATATACAATTAGTATATTAGTATACAATAATATACTAAAGAAAAAAGGGTGCATAGGTGGGGCCTATGGAGAAGGAAATGTATTCTGATGTCATCAAAACTTCGCTGTCCAAAGGAGAATCTCCAAATTTCTCAGCGTTTTTTGAGACTTTTTTTTTTTTTGAGAGAAGTAATTTTCTTTTGAGTGGTGTATTTTTTTTCTTTTTTTTTTATGCCTCTATTTCACCTTCCTAATTGATAATGTTGCTGAATATAGAATTCTAGGTCCAAACATTGTTTACTTTCAGATCTTTAAACACATTAGCACCATAATCATTGATTTACTTTCCTGTTTCACTTCAAGGCAGGTGCCATATTTTCCATGTCTTTATACTTCTAGCATCTAACCTAGAGTCTGATCCTGAGTATGTACTCAGATGTTGGGTGAATTAATGAATTAATAAATTCTCAAGTGTCAGTTTCCTAAGTACCTGCTCTGGTGTAGATATGGGGGAGGTGAAGTTATCCCCATTTCACAGAGGCTTAGGACAATAAACAGTTCCTGACCAAGAGTTGGAGTTGACACCAGCGTGATCTAAAGAGCCCTGTTCTTTTCTAGATCTGGGATAGCCCTGTCCTCAAAGGAAGAAAGGACTCAAACAGGATGATTGCATCTAGACACAGGCCATGTAGGGGACTGTTGTCTTACTATAATCACCACACACACCTAAGAAAATATCTAAGAGCTTGTATCTTTTCATTTAAAAGTGATATTCTATGAAGCAGAAAAGAGGCCTTTTGAATTTCTACTTAAAAGAATACCAAAACTTTTCATTACAGAAAAAATTGTTAAAGTGTACAAAAGTAGAGAAAATAATATAACAAAACTCCCATCTAGCTGTCGCAAGTCACAGTTTTATTTCATTAGTACTCTCTCCCTCCCTCTCCCCTTCAGATCATTTTGAAACAAATCACAGGCAGTGTACCATTTCAGCCATAGTATATTTATTTATATATATATATATATCCTGCTCACAAATTTTTAAAAATAATTTTGTTTGACTTCTAGTTGGCAAACAAGTTTGCATATTACATTTAATTGACATCTCATATCTCTTAGTCTATGAGTTCCCGCTCTCTTTGGATTCTCTTCCCCACCCTCACAGACCTCTGCAGCATATTTTAGAAACCAGGTTGTTTGTTCTGTAGCATTTCCCATGTTCTGGAACATTCTTTTAAGGTTGTTTAACATGTTCCCTATTATGTTTGTAATTAACTTGTAGGTAGATCTATAAACTTGATTTAGGACTGAACTAATGACAAGAATATTTCAGGCCCTGGGCAGTAAGCTCAGTTGGTTAGAGTGTTGTCCCTATACGCCAAGGTTGCGGGTTCAGTCCCTGGTCACGGCACATACAAGAATCAACCAATGAATGCATGAATAAGTGGAACAGCAAATTGATGTTTCTCGCACGCTCTCTCTTTTTCTCTCTTCCCTTCTCCCTGCTACCTTCCTCTCTCTAAAATTAAGAAATTTTTTAAAAAAGAATATTTCACAGAAGGTTTTATATATTTCCTATTGCATCACATTGTGTGGCATAACGTGTCTGCTCGTCTCTCCTCTTGTGATAAGATTGATCAAGTGGGTTGAAAATGTTGCTATTCTAGTCCATCCAATATGAAGTTCCCTATCAGATTTTACCTGATGGTTTTAGTAGCCATTAATGATCAATGCTAGATTCATTATTTCATTAAGAGTTGCAAAATGGTAATATTAAAGTTTTTTCCTTCTTATCATCCCAAATGCTTTTATTTAAAATATAAAATTTCTTCTCATTATCTGTTTGGTTATCTGGAACTATACTACAGTTCATCTAGAAAAAGCAGATTAAATTCTTTAATCTCTACCCCCAACACACCTTTTTAAAAAAAAAAAAGAAAAAAAAAGAAAAGAAAATTTTCTTATTTTTGAGAGAGGGGAAGGGAGGAAGAGAGATGGGGAGAGAAACATCAATCAGCTGCCTCTCAGTTGTGCTGCTGCATTCAGGGACCAAACCTGCAACCCAGGCATGTGCCCTGGCCAGGAATCAAACTAGCAACCCTTTGGTTTGCAGGCTTGTGCTCAATCCACTGAGCCACACCAGTCAGGGCTCAACAAAATATACTTAAAAAACAAAACAAACCATAATCTGGGCTCTAAGGATGTTGATTAATATTGGCTTCTTTGTTGTTTTATAGCATTTTTAACTGTAAAGAAGCTAGCAAGGCAGTCTCTTCTGTGTTCCTTTTTTTTCCAAATAAGTTTTTAGTGATATTTCGAATTCCAGTTAGAGTTCAGGACTTACCTAACATTTTAATAATTTTGTTTCCCTGTTTCTTTGCTGAAAATTCTGATTTCTAATGAGAATAAATTAATTGATTTGCTTTATCCTACTATATACAGGATGGGCAAAGTAGATTTACTGTTGTAAGTATGTGAAACAGTTTATTCTTATATTATTATTTATTAAATATTGTATTATTTCCCATGTGCACAACTGTAAACCTACTTTTACCCCACTGTTATATTCATTTCAGAATAATTATATTAGTGTCATTACTAGCCATATTATTGTTGAAAATAATTTTATATATTTGTAGCAGTTTTTGTCCCTACAGTATATGTAACCAGAGATGGGCAATCAAATTACTTTATCTTAAAGTCAATTGAAGTAATTAATTATTCTTTGTGTGGTTAAGCTACCAACTTTAGTAAACATTTAGGTTCGCTTTAGTTTTACTTTTACAGATTACATTTTTAAAAGTTTAATTTTGCTTTATAATTATGTAAAACATTGACATGGTTCCACAGTGAAATCTATTGTGCCAAGCTTATCTCCCTGCTTTCTCCAACTCTTTTCTCCCTCCCTTGCATTGATCAGTGTTACTAGTTTTTAGTCTGTCTTTCCATTTTTACAAATATGTAACAACTACATATATATACGTGCTACCTTTTCTTAGGTAGTAGTAATGGACCACACATACTTTTCTCTACCTTCCTTTTTTTTTATTTACCTTATATCTTGGGAGTCACTCTTATTCGGCTTCTGTTTAAATGTAATTCTTTCCACTGCAAATGGCTTTAGTGTTCTTCAGCCTCCTTACCTGGGTGTTTAATCTTAGTTTAAATGATCAGCCTTGGAGTGAAATTCATGAATATTGTAAAGGTAAATGCTTTGTGAAAGATCAGTTCACGACCAGTGCTCTAGTTCAGATGAATCATTCTTCTTTTACCTTTTCTTATTTCTTTCTCTGGCCCATCAGTATAAAGTGTAAAGCTCACTGACGCACAGCATGCTTTTTGGAATACCTACAGATAAATATGAAAAACAGGAGAGAATGCTCATATTCATTAAGCAAACTCTTCATTCCAGGCATTCGAGGCACTGTGCTAGGTGCTTTACATCATTTTTTTAAAAATCTGTATAATAACTCAATGTAACCCTTAGTGATGTTCCTGATTTATTTATGTATGAGAAAGTTTAGTCTCAGGAAGCTGAATAATTTAGCTAAAGTTATACATGATTCTAATTTACAGGTGTCATGAATCCATAATCCAGTGTATTAAGTTGCCTCTTAGGAACATGGCACATACACATCTATGAGTGTGCATATTTGACAGAGATGCTCTCTCATTTTAATAAATTGTGTTTTTTACACACACACACACACACACACACACACACACACACACACACACACACAAAACAAACTGAAGAAGCCCTAAGTTTAAAACTGAATTTCAACCTTACTTCTTTGGGGAAAGGATTTAAACATCTAGTCCCATGGATTATCAGTATAAAACCGTACATTTTTTAAAAAATTAGACAGAAATGACCCTGGGATATATAAGCCAATGTAAAAAATATTGAAGTGTCATCCTTCTAGTGTGCTCATCAGTGGTCATACCCTTAGAATCCAGTCTTGGTCTTGGATGGATTGATTGGTTGCTTTTTTTTTTTTTAAGATTTTATTTCTTTATTTTTAGAGAGAGTGGAAAGGAGGGAGAAAGACAGAAAGAGAAACATCAAAGTGTGGTTGCCTCTCACATGCCCCTACTGGGGACCTGGCCCACAACCCAGGCACGTGCCCGGACTGGGAATGGAACCAGCGACCCTTTGGTTCACAGGTTGGCACTCAGTCCACTGAGCCACACCAGCCAGGGCTTATTGGTTGCTTTTCAGTAGAGGAACCACAGCAAGTACAGAGGAAAATGACTTGGTGGTGAAAGGAAGGGGAAATACTGAGTCCGTTCAGTCTGGAATACTAGCTGGAAACAAGGGTCAGTAGAACAGTGTTAAGATTATGAAATGCCATTATGAGAAGAATAATGGTTCTCTATCCTCACAGGGACTGAGGAAGAAATCTGAGGGGACTAAGGTAGCATTGTTAGTCTTATTACACTGATTTAAATAATTTTTTTTTAAAAACTCAGAAGGGAAGTGGCTTGCTCCAGATTAGAACTGGTAACACAGCTCTTTTCTGCTGGTCCGCTACCTTCTCCTCCTCTTTGCTGATTTTCCCTAGCCCTAATTGTATTTTAAGGACTCTGTTAATTTCAGACTAGAAAGGTAGTAGAGACCTTTAAAATCTGTTCTGACTGGTTAAAAAAAAAAAAAACCATGGCCGTCCATTCAGTCTTCCCTCTTATTCAGCTCCTTTCCACCTTAACATCTGACAGTTGAAGGAAAGGATCACTCTGTCCTGAAGGCAGTATTTAAGAAATTCAAATAAACATTCAACATAAAAATAGAGCCTGATTAATGTAAAATGCAGAATTGTAAAGTATCAGGCAAATTGGTTTTACCATGGAATGTTCCTAAGACATAAAGCCTGGGAGCTTTTTAAAGTCAAGATGTAGAAACAACTCTAACAAAAATCCTTTCTAAATATTGTCAGGTCTGCCTGGCCAGTGTCAAGGAAAGCTGAACTGATGAACTAACTTGCCTACTTCCTTTGACTTCTCTTGGACCAGTAGGTCAGGACACTTATTTCTTTCAAAGAAGATATTTCTGCAGTATTCCTGAAGTAATATTTTTTAAAATGCAGACAACTTAGATAAATAAAAATGTGGTATGTAGAACAGTGATTTTGAACCAGTGTGCCACAGGTGTTTTTCGGTGTGCTGCAGAATTTTAGTAATTAGCTTATGTGTGCCATGAGATGAAAGGGGTTGAAAATGGCTGGTGTAGAATATTATTCAACTTAAAAAAGGAAGGAAATTTAGACATGCTACAACATGAATGAACCTTGAGGATATAATGCTAAGTGAAATAAGCCAGTCACAAAAAGACAAATACTGTACGATTCCATTGTTATGAATGAGATACCTAGTACAGTCAAATTCACAGAGGCAGAAAGTAGAATGGTGTCTGCCATGAGCTGAGGTTGGGCAGGGTACATGGAGAGGGATGGGAGTTAGTATTTAATATGTATAGAGTTTCTGTTTTGTAAGATGAAGAGTTCTGCATTGCAGATTGGAAACATAACAACACTACTGAACTATACATTTAAAAATGGTTAAGAAGATGAATTTTGTGTTAGGTGTATTTCCCCACAATTAAAATTTTTACAAAATTCAGGCAATCTAGAATGCAATTTTTTATAGAAGTTCACTTGAAGCCTTTCTTATGATTATTGGGGATGAGGATGTTGACCTAGAATTCTTATAACATTTCAGCAGAAAATTATGAATTATCAAGAAAAAGTTGGTGAATTTATAATTTTTAGTTATTACTTATCTGTTTTATCCTTTATTAAAATACTTCTGTAGATGTAAAAATTCTCTACATAAAATATGAAAGGTAGATGAAGTGATTGGAAATGCTGTAAAATCTGGCCTTTTTTTCCCCCTCACTTACTGTACGGGCTATATAGCATGTCTGGCAGCCAGGCCAATTAATTCTTAGATGAAGGTCTGCTTCATCAAGAGATCTAGAGTATGAAGTGTCATTGCTACAGAAATGGACAAAAAGCACAGCTGTGCAAACAGAACAATTATATTTATTAGAAATTATATGTATTTTTAAAAGAGTTCAATCTCTAAGATTTCTATAATTGATCTTCAAAAATCTGTAATTATTTTCTTAAAATTTAGAAAATTTTAGTACTGACTTAGCTTTCATTAAACTTAAAAATAGAAAAGGAATTAGTCCCCAGCTCTAAGAAAATTTATTATTTCCATTTAAAAGTTTCTGTATGCAGAAATTTAGAATTTGGCACAGAGAACTTGCTTTCACCCCACTTTAAAGCAGTATGTTATCTCAAGATTTTATTTTAAATAATTTAAAAGCTCAGTTTAATCTGACTTTTGATGTTTTGGAATACTTTCATGTTTCATAATAGCAGTAGTATTTGAAAAGCAGTGTTTTCTTTCCATATCTTCATGTTATTTATTTGAATAACCATAATTAAAAATAATTACCATGTGTGATTCTAATAATATGTTATATTGTTCATACTTATCTTCATACAGCCATATAATTTTTCAAAATGGGGCTAACAATTGAAATTGCCCTCAACACAGTTAGGTGATAGGGAAGTGAAATGCTGTCTTTTCCATATCTATTAACCAAACACAAAACAAATTTCCTATCTGAGTTGCCCAGGTCATGTGCAGTTAGAATTATTCCTGTATTATTTGTAGTACTTTTAGCTGAAATAAGGTATGAAATGTATAAATCCTCTATTTTAATTGCCAGGTATAGAAATCCTTAACATTTTTCTGGCAGTCCTTTTTTTGATGCTTTTTACCCTACCCAGTACGTTATAAGGCAGCAGAAACTACAGCATGTTTGTGTTGGGGGAGGTCGGGTATAAGGATGCATGACTACTATGGCCCAATACAGAAGTTTGTCGTTGTGCTGATAGGTGGCTCCATGTTTAAATTCTGTCTACAGATTTTAGGTGCTTCTTTTTGTCCATTCAAGAATCTCTGAAGCAAAGATTTCATTTCATTCAACTGCATTGCTGGGAGAGCGGAAGTCAAATGCTAACCACAAGGGAACATTCTAGAGCTTCTCCCTTTTATGCCCCTTTTTTCCAAATGAAAAAGCAAAAATCTGTTGTATGTTTTCAAATCTCTATTCCTAAAATAGAACTAATTATAGAATCTTAAGTAATGGCTAAGTTGATGTTCATTGTACAGTTCTTCATACTTTTCTGTATTTTTGAAGTTCTCATAATAAAATGTTGGGAAAAAAATGGAACTGTGTCTTCTAGTAACCTTGTATACATTTCCAACAGAGTAGGGCATTTGGGGTGGTTCCAGACACCCACGAGTTAGTAAATAGCTATCTAGCTGATTACTTACCTACCCACTGGAGAGGCTGCTGGAACGTTTAACACTCCCATCCATCAGGACCATGCTGTACCACCTCCTCATGCTATTTACATCTTCTTTCCACTCTTTCTTCTTTTTCTCTCCTCGTTTCTTGATGCTTTTCACAGATTTGGAGCCTGCCTCTGAAAACCCATCAACATCATCTCTAAAAACATGGACCTTCTTCCTTTGCCCGACATAGAATAGAGAGGAAACAGAGAAGGCACTGGCATTTACTGTTTACCACATGTCAAGCATTATAACTTTTCTGTTGTGTATTTTCTTATTTGATCCTCACAATAACCTATAATTGAGGAGACTGAGACTCACGGAACTAAAGGAATTTACCCTGAGTCACACCACCAATAAATGACAGAACTCGGAATCAAGCCCTCATCTCTCTCACTCCACATCCCATTCATGCTCTTTCCAGAATGCCTGCTCCCTCAGATATTCCTATGTGATCCCTCTCCACTACCGGAAAAGTCTGAGTGCTTCCTTCAATGCCACCTGGAATAAAGTTGGGGATTATTGTTATTTATATTAGTATTCCAGCACCTAACAAATGATGCCTTGCGTTCACTTTGAAAAAGATGCAAATGAATGAATGAACAAGAGAACCCATAATACACCAGGAACGGACCTTCCTTTTCAGTTTGTTACTGGAGAATGCCATGCAGACTGCTTTTTCCTTTTGAACAGTATTGGGTCATGCCAGGAATACTTTTAATTGCTTTGCTAAAGGTAAGACAGAAAGGAATGACATTCTCTTCATAATCACACCAGTATCTACCCTATCTTACTGTCTTACCTTCTGTTTAGATGGAAGGAGCCATGTGAAGGTGGGAATAGGTCAATGGTGGATGCCTTTTTATATCTCAGCTAAAAACTATTCATGCAGGCCTTACCACATTTTTTAAGGGAAAATAACTTTAAAAGCAAATCAATCCCATGTGATGCTATGGAAATCAGTATTTAGATCACTATTCTCCAAATGTTATATCTGCTATCATCTATTTAATATGAAGAATTGGAAAAATTCTTAGGAATGACCAGGAGGTACATTAGTTTATCATCTTAAATTAATGATTCTAAATTCTTGGAAAGTATTAGTTTCTAGTTTGCTATAATCACAAATAATTCCCACAAGGATCTCCTCAAACCAAGATGTAAGAAGCATGCAGTTTCTTGGTAAGAGAACATCTTGTGGTAGGTGGTCCTCTGTTCTGAAGAAGCTGAAATGACATTCTTCATTTCATGAGCAGCCCATCAGGCAGAGCCTTGTTCTCTTCTCCTGGTAAAGCCATCTTAACCCTGTTGATTCAACATGTCAAATTGTTAGTGCTAATGATGTCATTTCATCATTAATTTGACTAAATGTATGATTTAGGATGGCTAAATTAATGAATACAATTAAACTATTAGAATTTAGAGTAGCATTCTCCATAAGGTCCATAGCTTTCTTTTTGTCCTCTTCTTTCACCCCCCAGTTTCTTTCTCGTTACTAGCTAAAATTATTTCACTACAGTGGGCATCATACAAAGGTGAGTGCCCATGCAGAGAGGAAGAGTTGGTACCTTCCATGAGAATGAAAACCCCACCTACTTCTTTCCTTTGACATCACTTATAAAACAGTAGTTTACTTCCAAGTTTGAGCCTGATCAGTTGACATTATGTGTTTTTTTTTTCCCTTCTCAGGTTATGTTTAGTGGGTTTATAAGAAAAATAGCAACAACCAAAAATGGCAATTTCCGAAGAATGGGATGTCTTCAAAAACATGTAGGATTAAGATAGTAATAATAGAAATTTTGTTGTTTAAATAACTATGTATCATTTCTACTTGCAAATGCTAATCATGGAATATAGTAATACCTCACTAATTCAGATGAATAGAAGTGAAAACTAAAGACATTTTTTAAGAAATGCAGGTTTATTCTTTTATAGAATGGTGGCACCTATAATTGTGTGAGCAAAAGTGTTAACTGCTAAAGCCATATACTTGCTGGAAGGGTCTTGGAGGTGACTCAGTCCACCCTTTGTGACTGACTACACAGGAGAACTGGAGGGTCTGAGAAGCTGTCTCACTTAAGGTCACAGAGCCAATTAGTAACAAGAGCTGAGTATTTAGCATAACCAGACAAGTAATGATTTATTGGTATGGTAGCTTTTCGTATGTTTACTGGATATTTGTGGAGTTCTTGGTATTTTTTATTTTAAAATATTTCTTTTTTTTTTTTTAATTTTTTTAATTTATTTATTTATCTTTAGAGGGGAAGGGTAGGAGAAAGGGAGAGGGAGAGAAATATCAATGTAGGGTTGTCTCTCGTGTGTCCCCTGCTGGGAACTGGCCTGGCAACCCAGGCATGTGCCCTGACTGGGAATCGAACCGCGATCCTCTGGTTCGCAGGCCCGCGCTCAATCCACTGAGCTACACCAGCCAGGGCTATTTTAAAATATTTCTAATGAAATACATGAACATTGTTTTTAAAAGCCAAATAATATAAAAATATTTATAATGAAAAGTAGCAGTCCCCTTCTACTCCCATCTTGTCCCTCAGAGGCAGTCACTTTCAACTTCCTTTTGACATTTACCTATTTTTCCAAGTAGTCATATACTTCCTGATTTTTCTGTTTATCCATTGACCTGCAAATATGGCAGGTTGCCCAGTCATTTTTGCAGTCCTGTAATATGTGTAAAGCAGGGACACCTGTAACTTTTTAAGTTTTCTTCCATTCCGTACATTGTTTCTGTTTCCCCAGAGTTTTTTCTGTCTGTATATTGGTCTGTTTTGGATTTTGTCTCTCATGTTGAAGGCTTTCTTCAAATATTTGGCTTCTTTTTGGCTGTATATTATTTAAGAATGAACTAAAAAGGTATGAGAACTCTGGATGTGGAGGCAGATCACATTGACGGCTCATCTCTTGGAGTAATGAGGTGAGAAGCTGATTTTGTAATTATATCTTTTCTCTAAGGCTTATGTTTTTCTTTATGGCTTGTGCTTTTTGTGATCTGTGTAAGAAATTGTTGCCTAGAGTCACAAAGATTTTCTCATTTTTTTTCTGTAAGTTGTATCATTTTTTGTTTTGTGTGTAGGTATTTGATCTATTTTGAATTGATTTTTATATACAGTGTGAGGCATGGGTACAAGTTCACTTTTTGCATGTAGCTGTCCATTTGTTGAGCACCATTATTTGAAGACTCTTTTTTCTCTGCTGAATTATCTTGACTCGCTTGTCAAAAGCCAATTTGGGGTGTGCGTGTGTGTGTGTGTGTGTGTGTGTGTGTGTGTAAAATTTCTGGACTCTATTCTGTTCCATTGATCTAGTTGTCTATCCTTTCCCCAGTATCACACTGTCTGGTTTATTATTTTTACAATAAGTCTTGAAATCAGGTAGCAAATCTTTAATCTTATTCATCTTTTTAAAAAAATGTTTATTCTAAGTCCTTCATTTTTCTACAAAAAGTTTAGAGTCAGTTTGTTATTTCTACAAAAAGCTTACTAGGACTTTGATTGAGATTAGGTTGAATCTATAGATATTTCAGGAAGAATTAAGATCTTAAATATCTTGCTTCTTCCAGTCCATTACCATGGTGTATCTGTTTACTTATTTAGGTTTTCTTTGATTTCTGTCATGAACACATTGTAGTTTTCAACATACAAATTTTTACATACACTTTGAGTTGTCCCTAAGTATTTTGCTTTTTGATGCTATTGTAAGTCATATTTTTGTTTTATAAACATCTAATTTTTATATACATATTTTTACATTTTTCTGTATTTTGAAACCAGTAACATTTTTTTGAACCAATAACGTTTTTAAGTGTTTCACATGTTCTTGAAACTGTGCTTAAGGAGCCTAGTGGCTGAATTTGCTCTGGTGATGGAAGATTTTTGTAAGTCATATGTTTTTAAATTCAGTTTTTAGTTGCTCATTGGTCATAAAAGAAATACAACTGATTTGTATATTTTGACCTTATATCCTTGTACCATACTAAATTCTTTTATTAGTTCTAATAACTTTGTACACTATTTGGTATTTTCTGTTTAGACAAACATATTGCAAATAAAGGTAATTGTGTTTCTCCCTGTCCAAAGGACCATATGAATTTTCTTTCTTTCTCTCGCTTTATTGCATTGTTTATGGCCTCTAGAACAGTGGTGAAAACATGTAGTGAGAATCAACCTCTGTGTCTTGTTCTTGATTTTAGGAGAAAAGTATTCAGTATTAAGTATGATAATGGCTTGTAAGGATTCCTGTTTTTTATAGATTAATTTTGTGAACTTGCAACTTGAGGGAGATAAGCCTGACTGCTGCTGGTGCTTTGGGTACTGATTGGCAGAAGGAAGCTGGATCCCAGTATGTGGGGGATGCTGCTTTTGCCACTAGTTCTTACTGTCCCACTCACTCCCAGTCTCCACTACTAGACCTGGTGCCTAACTCCTGCTGGCCTGGAGGAATGCCAGTGCCCTGGTTTCCCAGGGATGGGGTGGGGATCCTAGTCCAGCCTTTCTCCCTGTCAATATAGCGCCAGTTCTTACTATCTGCTTGTTTCAGGAATCTGGGATTTGTTCTTTGCTGAGACTTTGCAGGGCTCTATTGGGTGAATCAGCCTTTTACACAGCACTTAGATTTCTGCTTCCTCTGTACAAAGTTCTTTGGCATTCTTCTCCCTGCTTGTCATCTCCAAAGTAAGCTAACGTCCCATTCTCTGATGTTGCCTCTCCTGTTCTCTGTGCTTTTATGAAGATACTTATATCTCTCTGCAAACGAACATGTGTTCTATTGGTTATGTTCAATTTTCTGGAAAAAATTTTTAAAGCAATTTATTTTTCTGAAATAGTTGGGCTTTTGGTAGGGGAGGCGGTTGGTATATTTTTCTCCTATAACTTTGATTAGATTACTGGTTGTGTTAGCAAATTCTTTCATCAGAATCAAGGGTAAATTTCAGTGCAAAATAAAATTTATCCTAGCTTCTGAAAATGTCAGATGTTCTATATGCAGTTCCAATGAATTATATGTTGAGTGTAAGTTCTTTATTTAGGAATTGCTATTAATTTCTGTCATGTTTGTTATCGATCTTTTCTATGTTGAATTAAACGGAGTTAGCAATAGGGGATTGTTTAATATATTCAAACTAAGTTTTTATAAAAGTGTTTCTAATTGAATGCCATTGATTCTTTGTAACCCACAAACAGTTTTTCTCTCGTTTAGGCCAATCTCATATTTGCAAATCAACTTTATACCTAGGACTGAGCATTCTCACATATATAAAATTCTGCCCCCAACACCATGTACTCCCATTCCACAAAAGATGTTCTTTATTACTGAATAGCTATCAAACAGACATAGCTTACTTAATGTTTATTTTGCTCTTTGAAATCAAATTTCTTATTAGAGATAAGAATCACAGTTATCAGCAATCTCCAACGCATAGGCTATCCAATATTCTCACCTCATTCGCCCGGATCAGGCCCAGAAACACAGAAGCAGTCATGCTCGTGGAATTTGAATTCAGAATGAGACTTTGTGAAAACAATGAAAATGCATTTTCTAGCTCCCACTTCCCTGGATTTTTCCAGTTCATTTTGCTTTGTGAGTTAGTTTGCACAGTGAGACATTCACTCTTTCCCTTAGTTATCTCTAGTAGGGAATGTGGTGTTATCCAGACAGACTGGGGAAGTTGACTGGATACTAAAATGTAAATCATGTTAATATTATATATAATTCAAGACGAAATAAGCAATTTGGTGTTTGTCACTTGCCCTGTTGCTTTGTGGGGGAAGCATCCACTTATGTCATCCCTTCAATAAACCTTGATTTGCAGAGGATTTACTCTCTAAGGCCGTGTGCCAGGTGCTGAGAACCCCATGGTCAACAAGTAATGTGAAATCCTGCTCTCTCAGAACTTAACATTCTAGTGGCAGAGGAAGAGAATTTAAAAAGAACAGGCAGAGATGAGTAGTAGGAGGGAAACAAAAGGCAAAGGATGAATGCTACAGGGAGAGGGGCTGCTTCGGCTCCTCAGAGGTCAGGGAAAGCCTTTCTGAGGAGCTCCCTTTCTGGGAAGATGCGGGTGGGAAGGAAGCTCTGCAAAGAGCACTGGACTTGGAGGATGATCTCAGATCTGCTTAACCAGCTGCATGACCCAGGGGAAGTCACTTATCTGAGGTTGAATGTTTTTGTCTGTAAAATGGAATGAAAGCACATGTTCAATTTCAAATGGTGCTATACATGTCTCAAAGGAGAGAATTTTTTTAACTGTGCAGCCCTTTAAAATGAAATGTGGCTAGTGTGTTATCCAGCAGCATGAACCTCCCAGCCACCTAAAGGATATAACTGTATCTTTAAGACTTACTATAAAGCTACAGGAATAAAGACAGTGCGGTGCTGCCATAAAGAAAGACAAATAGAAAATGAAACAGAATAATCCAGAAACAAAACCAAACATGTGGTCAGTTGATTTCCAGTAGTGTTTCAGGAAGGAATTCTTTCCTGGCATTTTCAGGGACACTGGTATATTACTCCAAATCATGGGAATAATCATTTGAGAAATCAGGATAAAGGGAAAAAAATCTGGGAATTAAAGTTCAACCATCAACGTAGGCATTACTAATTCAAATGAATCTACTGACATGAAATTGAAAACAAGAGTGGAATCAATATCAAAGGTTAAGGTAACATTTCTGAAACCAGGACAAGAGCATGTAGAAGAAAAGGAGCCATGATTTAATTAGTCATTCTTACTTGTCACTATTGCTGTGTTATAAGTGTGTTTGCGGCCCTGTCTACTAACAGTGAGTCATTCTGATTAATAAAAATATAATAGTGAAAATGTACACATTTGTACACTTTATAAAAATCCTGCAAGTCTTCATAGATGGAGAGCAGGATGACAGCTGGGTGGGGAGAGTTAGGGGGTGAAGGGATTGAGCAAAAAGGAAAAAAGGACTCATGGACATGGACTACAGTGTGATGGTTGCTGGGGGGAAGCGGGTATGAGGGGACTGGGTGGTAATGGGGAAAAATACAATAAAGATTAAAGTTAAAAAATTGTAAAATGATTGACTAAATTCTTATTTTATTAAAATACTGTTTTTAAAATTTTATTCAAAAAATTCTGCAAGTCTCGTTCCAAGAAATACTAAGTTTTTCATGCTCTCCATAAATTGGCAGTTTTGAAACATGATTCTGTTTGCCTTGCTGGGATATCGTAATGTTATGTTATCTTACAATAGAATCCAGTGGTGTCTCAGTGTTTAAATATTTGCTGTAAGCTACTGTTCTTTGTAAACATGTTTGCAGAAGAAACTCAAAGACCAGTTGTAAATATCATTGTGGAATACTCCAGTGTGAAATCAGCCGATCTAAAATCTGAATTAGGGCAAGCAATATCAATTTTAACAACAAAAACAAAAATCAAGGTAAGCAGACAAAATATTTTCATTTCTAAAAAAATGAAATGAGCTTATATGAAGCAATGTGTAGTCTAATACCCAGTTTGTATTATGTAGCTTTGGACATATGTAGAACAATTTGAACAAAATCAGCACAACATGAAAGAAACTTCTATACCTGGAATATTTGTCATAGGACAAATATTAGCAGTTAATACTTGTGTGTTTTAAAATCTCATTTAACAATAACTTTTAAATAGTATTTGTGGCATCTTTCAGTGTTTAAATGATATTAATTGGGCATCCCTTTGGTACTAATGTTTTAGTCTTTTAATTTTCCTATTACTAAATGTCTGTATCAAGTAGAGATTATTTGTTGAAGTATGTAATTTTGTCACAGTATATTGGTTCATAATGATAACCCATGCACTTATTATTATATCTTGTTTTACCAAACTACCTTCTGAAACTTTTAGTATAACCCTAACACAGAAAAGTGATTCAGTGTTTTATGATAACCCATTATTATTTATTTAATTTATTTATTTGTAAAGATTTTATTTATTTATTTTTAGAGAGGGGAAGGGAGAGAGAAGAGAGGGAGAGAAAAACCTGTGTGTGGTTTCCTCTTGTGTGCCCCCTACTGGGGATCTGGCCTGCAACCAAGGCATGTGCCCCAGACTGGGAATCGAACTGGCGACCCTTTGATTCGCAGCACTCAATCCACTGAGCCACACTAGCCAGGGTCCATTATTATTTTTAAAGACTTAATAAAGTATACAGAATAATTTATTATTTGGGAATTTTTATTTCTTATTCTCATATCCTGAAGATTAATAACTATTGGGACTTTGGAAAATTAAAATTTTCTGACAATGGTGCTGGTGTGGTGATCCAGTAGGCACAGGTTAGTTTTGTCAACAAATAGTGCTAAAACAATTGGATAATGGTATGCAAAAAAATGAACTTCCACTCTTAGCGAACTTAAAATGACTTGTAAACCTAAATTTGAGAATTAAAACTATAATGCTTGTAGAAGAAAAGATAGGGGGAAAATCTTAGTGATCTTATGTTGTGCACTGAATTGCCTTTCTTCCTCTTCCCTCAAATTCATACGTTGAAGTCTTAACCCCCAATGTGATGATACTAGGAGATAGGGCTTTTGAGAAGTCATTAGAGTTAGACAAGGTCATGATGATGGGGGCCTCATCATGGGATTCATACCCTTGTAAGAAGAAGAAAAAGGAGAAAAATGGCTCTCTCCTACCATCTACAAAGCATTGCCGAAAGAAATAAAAGAAGACTTAAATGAAATTTCATGTTAATGAATTTGAGACAATATTAAGATGTCAGTATTAGCCAAAGTGATCAGCAGATTCAGTGTAATTTCTATCAGAATCCCAATGACATTTTTTACGGAAGTACAAAAATCCATCCTAAAATTAACATGGAGTTTCAGGGGACCCCAAATAGCCCAAACAACTTTGAAAAGACAAAGTTGAGGGCACTAACACTTTCTGATTTCAAAACTTACTACAAGGCTGTGGTAATCAAACCAGATATGTGGGCCAATGGACTAGAATTGAGAGAAATAAATCTACGTATATGGTCAGATGATTTTTGACAAAGTGCCAAGACCATTCAATGGGGAAAGGACAATCATTTCAGTAAATTGGATTACCTGGATACCCACATGCAAAAGAATGAAGTTAGACCCTTGCCTAACACTATATATAAAAATTAACTTAAACTGGATCATAAACCTAAATGTAAAAGCTAAGATTATAAAACTTTTAGAAGACAGCAAAGGAGAAACTTCACAGTGTTGAATTTGGCATTGATTTCCTTCAATGACACCAAAGGCACAGGCAATGAAAGAAAGAATAAATTGGACTTCATGAAAATTATGAAGTTTAAAGCACCAAAAGACACTATTAACAGAGTGAAAAGGCAACCTACGGAATGGGAGAGAATATTTTCAGATCATACATCTGGGAAGGGATAATATCTAGAGTTTATAGAGAATTTCTAAAACTCAGCAACAAAAAACAACCTGATTCAAAAAGGGCAAAGAACTCATCTATATGTTTCTCCAGAGAAGTTATGTGAATGGCCAATAAGCACATGAAAAGATTCTCAGTATCACTAGTCATCAGGGACATGCAAATCAAAACCACAAAGAGACATCACCTCACATCCATTAGGATGGCTACAATTAAAAAAAGTTGTCCAGGATATGGAGAAATTGGAACTTGTGCACTGTCGGTAGGAATGTAAAATGGTACAGCTGCTTTGGAAAACAGAATTGTGATTCCTCAAAAAACTAAAAATAGATTTATCATATGATCCAACAATTCTCTTTCTTGGTCATTACCCAAAATAATTGAAAGTAGGTCTTGAGGAGATATGAAGGACTTCAGAACAGGCCTCTACAAGATGTGCTGTTCTGCCATGTGGATTATCTTGAGCTGAAGGCAGTCGAGACCTTGCAGACATGAGACAGATTTTACCTCCCCATTAAAGAATTTAAATTGGGGTCATCCATGCCCATAATGAATTATCACCAGAAATAAGTTTTTATGATGTATCTATAGGGCAGAGCAAACTTACCATTACTAAACATCTGCTCTTATTGTCCTATGAATTGCCCTCTTCCCCTGTAAAGCCTCAGGCACCTTACTTCATTTCTTGGCTCAAGATGCTGTATGTACCTCATGAGAGGTATGTGAACCGCTCATGTGTGGGGGATTCCCATATGTACATTTGGTTATTTTTTTGTTGTTGATCTGTGTCTTGTCAATTCATTATTAGACTAGCTGGAAGAACCTAGAAGTGTAGAAAATTTCTTCCTCCCCATAGATATTTGTACATTTCATGCTCAGCATTATTCACAGTAGCTAAAATGTGGAAGCAACCCAAGTGTACATTGACAAATGGATGAATGTATCAGCAAAATGTAGTATATCCATACAATGGAATATTATTCAGCCCTAAAAAAGGAAGGAAAATCTGACACATGAAACATGGATGAACCTTGCTTGACATTGTGTTAAGGAAATAAATCAGTCAAAAAAGACATACTGTACAATTCCAGTTATATGAAATACCTAGAATAGTCAAAACCATAGAGACAGAAAGTAGAATGGTGGTTGCCAGAGGTTCGGGGAGGGGGAGTGGGGACTTATATTTTGATGCCCATAGAATTTAAGTTTTGCAAGATGAAAAGAGTTCTAGAGGTGAATGGTGGTGATGGTTGTACAACAATATAAATATACTTAATAGCACTTAACTATACACTTAAAAATGGTTAAGATAATAAATTTTATGTTGAGTGTATTTTTCCATGGTTTGAAAACAACTCAGAAAAACTTTTTTCTCAAAAGTTCGTAGTATTACTACTTTTAATAGCAAAAAATTGGAAGGAGACTAAATGTCCCTCAACTGGTAAATGAATTGTGGTATAGGTATACTATGAAAGAATACTACTACTCCGTAATCAAAGCAATGAAATACCAGTACTTCTAACTAGTGGCTAGTTCTCAGTATTAATGCTAAGTGAGAGTTAAACACAAAAGGCTAAATCTGTATGATTTCATTTGTATGACTCCTAGAAAAAGCAAAACTGTAGGGACCTCAAGCAGGTTTATACTTGTTGGGAAAAGGATTGAGCACAAAGTAGCACGAGGAATCTTTTCTTTTTTAAATCTTCACCCAAGGAAATGTTTTCTTGCCTCCCATATGTGCCCCAGCCAGCAATTAAATCTGCAACCTAGGCATGTGACCTGACTGGGAATTGAACCCTCATCCTTTTGGTGCATGGGATGATAGATACTCCAGCCAGTTGACCCACCCAGCCAAGGGCCACAGGAATCTTTTTAGAGAAAGAGAACTATTCTGTGTCTTGATTGTTGTAGTGCATACATGGTTATGTACAGTTCCTCAAGTTAACCAAACCGTACACTTAAAATACATGAACTTAATTGCTTGCAAATAATACCCTAATTTAAAATAGAGGGGAGAAGTCACATTTTTGTGGTTTTACAGAAGGAGATTGTGAGTATGACCTTTCTATTAGCACAGTTTTTCTACTAAAAGGAAGATGTTAATGGAGAATTTTTGCAGACATTGTATGTAGTTGCTGCTTTGTTAATAATATCTTACAGCAAAATTCTAAGTTTGACCTAATTCTCATTATAACCGGATGGCTTATCATTTGCATCCTCTGTATAAATAGTAATCAAGGTTTAATGTTCAATTTTGACATGCCAAATTGTATCTGACACATTTTATTTTTTAATTAGTCACCACTTCTTTAGTGGATTTAAATGTGTTCTTCATATTCCTTATAAAATGGCTTACTTCATGTATTATAATTTTGCATACAAAATAAGCTCAAGACTAATGGGAGGTTGTTTTTGCCTGATCTCATTTTGACTTTTGACCTTTGAAATCAATCTATATAGGAGTCTCTCTCTCTCTCTCTCTCTCTCATATGCACAAGAGAAAGAATATCCATACATAATACACAGGCACCGCCACAAACAACTGTATCTTTAAAGTGTATAAATACCATATTGTGCCATGTATAATGTGTACTTTTTGCCCAAATATTTGAGGGAAAAATAAGGATGCACATTATACCTTGGAAGTGTAACTCTGGTTTTGTAATTATTTGTTACATAAAATTTATTGTACCATAATATGTTAAAAGAAGAAATGCTAAAATTTCTTTATAATATAAAAGACAAGTATCTAAATATAAATTAAAAATTGAGTTAAAAAATTAAAATGAAAGATTTTCTTCCTGAAAAGTTTGGGTCAAAAACATGGGTGCGCATTATACATGGGAGCGCATTGTACCCTGCAAAATACAGTAAATGAAATTTTAGCCCTGGCTGGTGTTGCTCAGTTGGTTGGAGCATTGCCCTGTAGACTGAAGGGTCATGGATTTGATTCCGTGGACAGCACATGTCCAGGATGCAGGTTTGGTCTGCAGTTGGGGCGCGCATGAGAAGGGAGCCAATCGACGTTTCTTCCTCACATCAACGTGTTTCCCTCCCTCCGTCTCCCCCTTCTTCTCTCTTTAAAGCAATGAAAAAATGTTCTTGGGTGAGGATAAAAAAAAAAAAAAAAAAATTTAAAACTTTAAAGGTAGTACTTCATATATCTGATTTTCAATGTATAACACAAACTATTGTTTAAAGATTTTATTTAGTTATTTTTAGAGAGAGGTGAAAGGAGGGAGAAAGAGGTGAGAAACATCAATGTGTGGTTGCCTCTCATGTGCCCTATACAGGGGACCTGGCCTGCAACCCAGGCATGTGCCCTGACTGGATATCAAACTGACGGCCCTTTGGTTCTCAGGCCAGCACTCAAGCCACTGAGCCACACCAGCTGGGGCTAATAAAAACTCTTTTTGATGTAAACACTTAAGCTATATATGATATAATCATAGCTTTTATTTTCATTAGAGAATGCTAGTTGAGGAGATTTTATGTTGGTGTGCATATTACATACATATATAAATACATATTGTTAACTCATGGCCTTTGGTGCCAATTCAACAAAACAGGAATCCCTAATTTGGGGTGCAGTGAAAAAGGGAACTTCATTCAGTGCAAAAGAGCTCAAATGGCACAGCTGTGGGGAAACACAGTGGTCAGTGGAAAGGGAAAGTGGACTTTCAAAGCCAGAGGGCAGGTGGTTTATACAGACAGAAATCCCCACCCCCTGGTCACTGATTGGTCTGTCCTTATACAGATGAGGACTTAAAGTCTTGGCAGTTTGATTGGTCCAAAAAGACACTTTCCTGGTTGGTCAGAATGGAGTTGCTCTGGTTGGTCGGTGAAGATGTTGATGGAGATGTAGCTGTGTAGTTCTGATTGGTGGGGAAAGCGTCGTCCTATTGGTTGAAATAGGATTCCAGAAACTCCTTTATAAGGGCTGGCTCAGATGGCAGAAACACAGTGCAGGCAGACAGTTTACTACAGGCTTTTTTGTGAAGTGCATTTTGCGTGAGCGGTCCCTGTGCAGAAATAGCTGCTAGGCTTTGTTTTTTAAAATTTGATCCCAGTTAGCCACCAGGGGCCCTCTTTAGTGGGTGTCTTTTTCATTGTGACAGTATGCAAACATGAAACGTGTTCCATTTCAGACACATCTGAAGGCTTTCTCAGGCAGGGTGTCCCATAAATAATAGCACTTCCTAGAAAGGATTCTTATTTGAGAGCACAAACTACAGATTAGGAACTAAGAAATATATTCCAAGATAACAAAATGTTTATGAAAATGCTTTGTAATATTAAAAGTTATGTAAAAACAAGAACCTTCCAGAGGCAAGATTGTATTGTAGCATAGTCTCTAAAGCGTTGTAGACTCTCGGATGTTGGTGTAGAGGGAACTTACAGATTCATGGGCCTGGTTGGCCAAAAATACCACAGTAATCTATGATTAGGGTAAAAACTCTGTGTTCTAGCAATTGCCAGGAACCCAGGCAATACAAAATCATTATTTGACAATTAATGCTAAAATGAAAGAATCAATCCCACCTTTAGAGCATACCTACCTAATGTTTGACAAAAGCATACTCCTATAAAGAAATACCATTAACATCACCTCAGAAAATATTCCCTCATGTTCCCCCAGTCAACCTCCATCTGCCCCTCCCCTGCCCCATCAGTCTTCTGAATTTTTTTTCCCACAGATTAGTTTAAGCATTTCTAGAATTTCATATAAATGAATTGTGAAATACATACTCTTTTCTGTTAAGGCTTTATTCACTTAGAGTGTTTTCGAGATTCATCTATGTTTTTACAAATATCAGTAGTTTTTACTGCTGTTGCTGTCTTGTATTTCATTGTATCTGTGTACCGCAGTTTGTTTATCCACTCTCCCGTTGATGGGCACCTGCACTGTACCCCATTTTTATTTATTATAAATACCGATGGGTGAATTAAATGCCCCTTGAGACAGACAAACCAGGTGTTATGGGGAGCAGGGAAGGAGAGGAACACTAGGCAGAGGAACTGGGGAACATTCTCAAGGCTAATGGTATTTGAGCAAGAAGAAATGAGCAGTAGGGTCCTGGCACAAACAGCAACACTGAAATGGAGAATACAGGGTGTACGGAGACTGATAAGCTCTCTAAAGGGATGATGGGTATATGGGAAAGCGCATGTAATGCGATTCATTAAGGGTAATGCATATTGTCTTTGCGACTCCACTGCCTAGTGGAAGATAAGGCTTAAAAAAACAGGTTGAGATCCAGAGGACAGCGATTCCTGGATGGTATGCCAGGCAGTTTAAATTTAGTTTTGTAGTGGAGAGCCATAGAAGTTTTTGAGCTAGGAACATGTTGATGAAATTTCTGCTTTGGAGGAAGTTTGGCAACATTGGAAGGAATGACTCTTAAGGGAAGCGAGACTGGAAAGAAGAGGAGAGGGAGAGACGAGCCAATTAGGATCCTGTTTTGAGTCTGGGGCACGATAGGGAGGGCCCACAGTAACAGTGAGCAAGGAAAGAGCTGGACTGGTGGTAGATGGAAATAAAATGGGCAGGACTGGAGGCTGTTTGGGGGGACCCAAGGGAGACACTTGCTAAGTTGGTGGAATACCGATCAATGAGGGGTGCATTTCTCTGAAGGAGAAGGACTCAGACAGGTGGCTGGCTTCAAGGGTGTGAGCCAGAGTGGCTGGATAGGCATTCAGTTGTATAATGGTCAAGGCATTCTCTTCCTTGTATTAATGGGTTGACAATATATTTATTAGTTATGCATAAACACGTACACTTCAGTCCTAGATGGTGTCATAGTAGGGATCAGAAGATATCCAATGAAATTTACTTTTCCTTGTTATACATCATGTTTCTCAATAAATTCTTTTTACTTTTAATTTTAAAATAATTTCAAATTTCAAAAAAGTCACACAAATATTGTTACTGAGCTCAAGGAGCTCACTGCTTTGGGTGCTATATTCAAGACGTTGTCACAAGGTAGTTTAGCTTACTTGCAGCAAGTAAAGGAGGGGAGGGGTTCATATTCAAGGCTCTGGGTCTTTGAAAGAAGGCTTTGAAGGGAATGTCTGTGTGCACTATTTGGTCCGTTCTTCTTTTCACTTTACTATACTTACCTGGCTCAGTTCCTCTCAAGCTCATCCTGTTTATTGCTGCAGCTGCAAAATACTGCGCTACATTTTAACATTTAGCAAGAATAACATTTAGAGCTGTCCAGACATTGAGACCCTTGTCCTATCTAACGATATTATAAAGATAGCACATGCGCGTGCACGCGCGCGCGCACACACACTTTATCCAGGTTCACCTGTTGTCAACACTTTGCTCCATTTTTTTCTTTCTTTCTTTTTTTTTTTTTTTTTTTTTTTTTTTTTTTGCTTTCTATACACTTGCTCTCTTCCTTCTTTCCCCCTCCCTCTCTCTATCTGTATATAGCAGGTCCTCATCATTTCCTTCAATGTTGTTTTATTATAACGTTGAGAGACCATTGGAACTTCTGTTTATATCAGTTAGCCTATGGTAAAATTGATTTCACAATATGTCAGTTTGCTTCAAGTTGTAGAACCTATATAGACATTGTTAAGTGGGGGGCTTACTCTGTGCACCCACTCTGTATTGCATTCTCTCCCTCCCTTTCACTTTTCTCTCTCCTTCCCCGTCCCACCCCCATCCCTTCACCAACACTATTTTCTGCATCATTTGAGAGGAAGTTTGATGCATCATGGTCCTTAATCCCCAAGTATTCTAAATAAGGATATTCTGTAATATAACTATAGTACAGTTACCAACCTTGGCAATTTAACATTGATCTAATATTTAATCTACTGTTTATATCTGTTTTATTATTTGATCTAATACTATCTTTATAGCTTTTCCCCCTGCAGTATAAGATTCGGTTGCTATAGTATGTTCCATGTAGCTTTCATGTCTCTTTAGTCTTCTTTATGACATTTCTGAAGAACACCAGTCCTGCCACATGCTTTTTTTCAATAAGATATTTTTCATTTGGGTTTGTGTGATGTTTCTTCATGATTACATTCGGGTTATACAATCTTGACCAGAATATTACATAATTTAGTAGCCAGAGTGTTGTCGTTGTTGTTTTAATACATGTAACATTGAAAAATACTCATTTCCTAGGGAAGGCTTAGGTAGGAGAATGTTGAAGGTGGAATGACTCGATTTTTTTAAGCTTTTTGTAACTGGGGGACTGTACTAAAAAATCTATTTATAAGACCCATTTAGAAGAGACAGGATTCACACTGGTCATGTGGTCTCTGTTTTTATAAAGTTATATTTCAGGGAACATGTTTTCTTAAGGAAAAATTGGGACATATGATATGATTTAATTCAACATGTCAAATGCTATAAAGCTTTAAAAATGAAGCCAGGTTTAATTATACATTTAGCACCTAGCACCTGAATAGGAGAGGATGTGGAAGGCAGGATCTGCCCTGGAAGTGTGTTCAGGTGCATAAGCAGTGTACTAACTGACTCAGGTTCCTTGTGTACTGCTGTGCATCCATTAGGTAGTCATGAAGGTAAAAATGCTAGCTTCTGATGTAATGTCATCAAGACTATTATTTTGTTATGGTAGCTCTACTAAAATAGAGACCAGGGATTTTCTTTAAAAATTTGTTCTTTAAGCACTGAAAACAGCTTAGATTTGTGTATAGCTCTACACAGGCGTAATGCAGAACTTTCTTCTGAAAAGCTTGTCATGGGTAAACTTTTAGACTTCAGTTCAAAATAAGGTCTTAACTTGCACATTCAGGCAGCAACTGCCATATTTTCTTATTGCTAGTTAAGTATTAGTAGAATTAACAATATTAAGATGCTTTCATAAGCTAGTCTTCCTGTCACTATTAACACCTTTCATGTTGTTTCACTGTTTGCATTTCAGTCTTACAGGCACCAGCACAGTGAGAAAGAGAAGTCTGAGTCCCAGCCAAGAAGACACTGGCTCAGAGGCCAGAGTATCAGAAGAGATATCCGACCTTGAACTTGAGCAGACAGATTCCTGTGCAGAATCTCCCTTGGAAAGAAGGAAAAAGACTAAGAAATTTAAAAGAATGAAGAAGGACCATTCTCCAGCAGGTTTGGATCGGCTCTTTCTAAAGTTCTAGAGTGTGTACTCGTCAGTGCTCCAGAAACCAGTGTATTTTGTGAGAGAAATCACAGCAGGGCTTCAGTTGGTGGCAAGGCCCATGTCTTATTCCACGAGACCAGATGTTGTTAGGACCAGTTTAAGTAATTTGAGGAATCCCTTAAAAGCCATGGCTCTCAACAGAGAAGCGGAGTTAGGGCGGGGGGGTGGGGGGGTGGGCTCGATGGTTAGTCCATTGGGTACCTTCTCTGCCTTCTCCATGGTTTAGAGGTTTTCCTGATGTGTTTAAAGTAGCCTCTGCGTTTTAAATGTATGTTCAAGTTTGCACAGAGGCCTACTCCTACATGTGCTATTTTCAGTAGTTTTCACTGTTCCCACGAAAACCCAAGCAGCCTGGATTTCTCTCATAAGCAGAATTATATAAGGAGCAAAGGAAACAGGAAATTAGCACATGTTGAGAGCTTACTAGGTGTTGGATGCTGTCATAGGAGTCTTTTTCTCTCCTTATTTAACTTCATTTTCACAACAGCCCAGACGTAGAAAATTACTGTCCTTGTTTTAGTGATTCAGGTGTCTGGGCTCAGGGAGGTGGAGAAACACAGGCAGGTCCATGTAGCTATTAGTAAGCGGCAGACCCAGAGGTGAGCCCCAGCCCACCTGAAGCCGAAACACACATCCTCTCTGTCACCCATTTATGCTCTAGAAGGTCCATGGCCTAACCCGGACCTTCGTACCAGGCTCTATACTGGGCTGCAGTGCAAGGGAGGAAGGGGCTTGCCTGTCACATCCAGCCATAACCTGGTGAGGCAGCAGTCAAGGTGACAGTAATTACAGCCGCTGATTGAGTGTTTGCCAAGGATCCGCACAGACACCTAATGCTTAACAGAAATTCTTTTTTTTTTTTTTTAATGTATTTTATTGATTATGCTATTACAGTTGTCCCATTTTCTCCCTTTTATTCCCCTCCACCTTGTACCTCCCCAACATTCCTCCCACCCTTATTTCATGTCCATGGGTCCTACATATAAATTCTTTGGCTTCTCCATTTCCTATACTATCCTTAACCTCCCCCTGTCTATTTTATACCTACCATCTATGCTTCTTACTCCCCGTTCCCTTTTCCATATTCTCCCCTTCCCTGCTGATAACCCTCCATGTGATCTCCATTTCTGTGATTCTGTTGCTGTTCTAGTTTGCTTAGTTGGTTTTTGCTTTTTTTGTTTTTTAGATTCAGTTGTTGATAGTTGTATTTGTTGTCATTTTACTGTTCATAGTTTTTGATCTTCTTGTTTTCCTTAGATAAATCACTTTAATATTTCATATAATAAGGGCTTGGTGATGATGAACTCCTTTAACTTGACCTTATCTGGGAAGCACTTTATCTGCCCTTCCATTCTAAATGATAGCTTTGTTGGATAGAGTTAACTTCGATGTAGGTCCTTGCCTTTCATGATTTTGAATACTTCATTCCAGCTCCTTTTTGCTTGTAAGGTTTCTTTTGAGAAATCAGCTGGTAGTTTTATGGGAACTCCTTTGGAGGTAACCGTCTCCTTTTGCTGCTTTTAAGATTCTCTCCTTTTCTTTAATCTTGGGTAATGCAATTATGATGTTCCTTGGTGTGTTCCTCCTTGGGTCCAACTTTGTTGGGACTCTCTGAGCTTCCTGGACTTCCTGGAAGTCTATTTCCTTTGCCAGATTAGAGAAATTCTCCATTCTTTTTTCAAATAAGTTTTCCACTTGTTGTTCTTCCTCTTCTCCTTTTGGCACCCCTATGATTCTCATGTTGAAATGTTTAAAGTTGTCTCAGAGGTTCCTAAGCTTCTCCTCATTTTTTTTGAATTCTTGTTTCTTCATTCTGTTCTAGTTGAATGTTTATTTCTTCCTTCTGTTCCAAACCACTGATTTGAGCCCCAGTTTTCTTCCCACCATTGTTGGTTCCCTGTGCATTTTCTTTTAATTCACTTTTCATAGCCTTCACTTTTTCCTCTATTTTGCAACCATGCCCAACCATTTCTGTGAGCATCCTGATTACTAGTGTTTTGAAATGTGCATCAGATGGGTTGGCTATCTCTTCATCTCTTAGCTGTATTTTTTCCGGAGATTGGATCTCTTCTTTCATTTGAGCTATATTGTTATGTCTCCGCAGGCCTGTTGCGTAGTGAGGGGCAGAACCTTAGGTATTCATCAGGGCGGGGCAATCCACGTAGCTGCATTGTGGCGCTGTATGTGAGGTAGGGGTCTGAGAGGGAACAGCACCACTTGCTCAGGTCTCTGGCAGGCTTTCAATCATTTCCTCCACTACCCACAAGCAAATTAGGCCCTTCTGGTGCTGATTTCTGGGTGGGTGGCACGTTCTAGGACCTTGTGGGTCTCTCCAACGAATTCTCCTGTGAGGCTGGGAGTTTGTCCTGCTGCTGCAACCCCCACAGGTTTTTCAGTCAGAGGTTTTGAGGCTTTATTTTCCCTGCACTGGAACCCTGGGTTGCGTGATCTGTCTTGCTCCCCAGCTGCTCCTCCCAATTTACCCAACATGGGACTGCCTGATCTGCCAGCCTCCACCTCGCCTGGTTCCCTAGCAGCCACCTTGCCATGAGTCCTCTCCACCCCGGCCTCCCATCTCCACCCCTCCTACTGGTCTGGATGAATGTTTCTTCTTTAACTCCTCGGTTGTCAGACTTCTGTAGTTTGATTTTCTGGACATTCTGGTTGTTTTTTGTTTTTAATTTTTTTTGTTGTCCTTCTTTTGGTTGTGTGAGGAGGCACAGTGTGTCTACCTACGCCTCCATCTTGGCCGAAAGTCAGAAATTCTTTCATTTGAGTATCTGAAGTAGTCATCTTGGGCCGATTTACAATTAAGAAAACAGAGACTTAAAGAATTACCTGACTTGCCCAAGGTCCTGGAGCCCTTGATTCTGTCCTATGAGAAAGCTGGTGCTTATAAGCACAGTTATATATTGTCTGCTCTGGATAAGAGGGGCACCAACCTAGCCGCCATTATAAGAGGTACCTTCCCTGTACCTCTTATATCGTGACAGTTGCCATGCTCAGCAGAATGCTCAGCGGAACCAACAATCAAGTTGAAGGTAATAAAGCAGTGGAACTTGACTCATACCCAAGCTCTAGAAACTTGTGTTTCAGTTAATTCCTTTTTTTTTTTTTTTTTTTTTGCATGTGGTCCAGTCTAACTGTAGGGAGTTTTCTGCATCTCATTGTTAATGAAATCAGAAAAGCAGCAAAATGTCACATAAACTTTTTTTACAGTCTGCTGAGACCTAACTAAATTAGAACTTTAAACTCTTATTTGAAACCTGGATTGTATATTTGAACTGTCTTTTTGAATGGGGGTATCTCCTTTTACTTGCCTCCCTTTCTTTCCTTAAAATAAGTATTGGAGAAGTTTTGTTTTTTTTTTTTTAAAGATTTTATTTATTTATTTTTAGAGAGGGGAAAGGAGGGAGAAAGAGAGGGAGAGGGAAAGAAACATCAATGTGTGGTTGCCTCTCACGTGGCCCCGACTAGGGGCCTGGCCTGCAACCCAGGCATGTGCCCTGACTGGGAATCGAACCTGTGACCCTTTGGTTCACAGCCCGCGCTCAGTCCACTGAGCTACGCCAGCCAGGGCCTAGAAGTTTTTAATCTGTAACATACCGAGTCTTCATCTGTGACATCTTGTTACCACTGCCAATTGTGCCTGCTCAACATGTTAAATATTAAATGTTAGTATAACTTTTAGAGATCACCCTGAGCATCTTCCTTCATATCTCATTCTCTTTTGAATTTTTCAGCTTATCTGTTACTTGTCAGGGACAAGATTTCAGTTTTTACCTTCTATCTCAGCATATCTTAAAGGTATTAAAATTAAAATACCTAATAATAGACTGCATTAATAGATTAGCTCCTTTTATAACTTTCATCATTTTAAGTGAAAACTTTATGTGAGTTATTTGGGGTTTTGAATTTATAATACCACCATTAAAATAGGGGTTTTTTTTCCCTCTCCCATTGACAGTAAAGCTGTCACTGCTACAAGATGTGAGCTAAAAAAATGATAGATTTTGTACTTCATTGTCAGTGCTGCTAAAAAAGAGAGAAACATCTTGACAACTTTTAATTGAACTAGAGAACTTGAGAGAATTGAGCTTTCTTCTGGAGCACAGTCACCAAGTAAGACCTTCCATCAGTGCCCAGGCAGAAGTGTGGTGGACCCTTTTCAGTTGGTTTGTTGTGTTGAGTCCTAATAGTTTTAGCAGGATGTAGGTCAAGTGATCAGGTACTGAAGCTATTGAAACAGCCAACTTTGACTGCCCAGTTACTTCAATAAAGTCCTGTAATACTGAGAGTACAAAGGCCAGCCCCTGTGAAGGGTCTGTGTTCCACTCTCACTCCCGGAACTGCGAGGGCCTAGTCTGGGTGTTGGCTGGAACTGCGTCAGAGTGTTTGGTACGGCATGGACAGTCTGTCCTGCAGAGACGGGTTAAGGTGTCAGGTCTGGGCTCTTCTACTGGGGAGAGTGTCTTGACAGGTACTCAGGGATTCACAGAAGTGTGTTGGGTGCCCAGCACTGTCAGTGAAGGCATGAAAAACATGAAAGATGGTGCTTCATCTCTAGAGACTTTTATCTTTTCCAAGGAGGAAGTAGCAAAAAGTAAGACCACAAAGTAAGAATGTCATCTAACGTGGCAATCCTGGGACAGAGGAAGCTCAATAAACCCCACACAAAACAGTGCTGTTTTTCTTAGTTATACATTTAAATACCTAGGGTACATGAAGAGTTGAGTATTAGACTCCTTTCTAGATAACAAGATGACCCAAATTTAAGTTTAAATAATACCAGACATTGTACTAGGAATGGCCGTAGTTACCTTGTTAATCCTTATAAAAACCCAGTAAGGTATACATATTCAATTTCTATAGGAAACCAAGGCTCAAAGAGTTACAAACTGGCAAAGTCAAATACAGCTGGGGGTGGAGCGGGTGCTGTCTGATCCAGAGCTCGCACGTTGCACACGCTGCAGTGTGTGAGGGTTAGAGGAAGCGGAGGACTCCTTATGTACAAAGGCGAGTATTTCTGGCAGCTGTTCTGGATCAGAAACAGTTACCAACCTCAGCTTTCAAATGATGAAGTCATGTGATAAAAATCCAAGTGACCACTCTCCTTTAAAGCTTCTGTTTTATGTACATATTATACACATAATAAATATTTTTCTCTTAGGCTTTGTTGTTTCCATCCTATTTTCAAGAAGCAAATGTATGTCCCCTTTCTATTTATTATGATTAGTGTAGGTTGTTAGTACTATCTACTTTTCCTCTGAGGAATTCAAGGTACCTTCTCAGTTGGCACATAAAGGAAAACAATTTTCTATGCCATTTATGCTGGAATAAACTGTCTCTGGGAAATGTTCCCCCGGCAGTGTTTAATAGGTGGGCTTTCATAGCACACTTGTTTTTGATGACTAAGTGAATAGTGTCCCCAGGGCCTGGAGAAACCTCAGCCTCACCTGCAGGGCCAAGAGGAGTGGCCTGACACTGAGCAAACTGGCTACTCCCAAAACGCTGATAGCGGGAGGCTCCATCCGCACCCTGTTGGACAGCGGCCATGGAGGTATGAATACCAAGAGACATCGACTGTTCCTGTTGACTATTTTGTCATATAATAGAGACCCTTTCTCCCCCTTGCACTTAAAACACAACACATTAGACCTTTAAATGTTTGTTTGCCAAGAACTGTGAGTTGTATTGGAGTATTGACTAATCATTGTAAAAATTTAGAATCTCCCTCGAGCAGCAGTCTTCTCATGCTATTACAGGCCTCCTCGGAGTCAGAAACAAGGTCAGCAGTTGTTGCTGTCGGTCACCTGAGCGATCTGGCTAGGAAGGCCCAGTGACCTCCCAAGGAGCTTTGTAATTGTTCCATTAAAGTGTGGTTTCCAGACTAAATGTGCAAAACGAGGTGTGTGCTGTGCTGTGCTGTGAGGCAGTTGGCTCAGCACATTTCTGCCCTCCTGGCAACCCTCTGGGGCCCCCATCAGCCATCCAGGGGCAGCTCTGCCTGCTGGGTGTGGGAAACCACCCTGTCACCAGGCCCTTTGGAGCCTTTCCTAGTTAAAAAGTTCACATGGCACCCTGAGGGATCTTTCTGAATGCAGATTTCCACTCTGGAGAACATGATACCATAGCGTGTTTCCAGTGTACTATGTGGTTTTTAGATTCTGTTTTGGATTCACCTGAGGGAAGAGATGGCTTACCTTTCAGAGTTCCTTCTTCTCTGCTGTAGTTTGTGGAAAGGTAAGAAGAAGCAATCACCTCCTGTGTTGACCACTTTTAAATTCCTTTTGTTGTTTTGGTTAAATAAAAATAATGCACTCACTATGAAAATCTGTAAAGTGAAGAAAAATAGGAAGTTACTTATAACTCTGTTAACGTGTTTTACTCTGCCTGTTATTTTTATACATTGTTGGCATCATGCTCTATGCAGTTTAGTATCCTATTTTTATCCATTAAAAAAATCAAAAACTCTCGGCCAAATAATTTTTTTGAAAAATCCTCATCCAAGGATATGTTTATTGATTTTAGAGAAAGGAAGGGGGAGAGAGAGAGAAATATTAGTTAGCTCCCCACCCTCTCCCCCACCAGTATGCACCCTGACTGGGGCTCAAACCAGCAACCTTTTAGTGTATGGGATGATGCAGCTGAGCCACCTGGCCAGGGATCTTGGCTAAATAATTTTAATTATCCGCATAATGTTTTATATTAAAATTTTGTTGAATTAAAAAAATTTTTTAAATCACCCAAGGATATGTTTTTTCAATTGATTTGAGAGAGAGACATCAATGTGAGAGAGAAACATCTATCAGTTGCCTCCTGTATGCACCCTGACTAGGGATTGAACCCACAACCGTTTTCATGCACAGGACAATGCTCCAGCTAACACGGGGCAGATTTTGTTGGATTTTTAAAACAACATTCCTAGTATCTTTTGCAGGACAGCTTTGTTAAAGTATAATTTATGTACAATAGAAGTAATCACTTTTAGATGTACAACTTGTTGCCTTTTGATAACTCACTTAACAATGACTGTAATTGAGATATAGACCAGTTCTATCATTCCAGAACACTCTCTCATACTCCTTTGTAGTCAGTTTCTATCCCCACCCCTAGATCCTGGCAACCACTGATCAGCTTTTTTATCACTCTATATGATATTTTTTTCAAAATATCATATAAATGGAATCATACAGTAGGTAACCTTTGAGTCTTCCATTTAGTGTAATGAATTTGAGATTCATTTATGTTGTTATATGTATTCATGGTTCATTCCACCTTATTGCTGAATAATACTCTGCATTATGAACATATTGCTGTTTATCCATTTTGCCAGTTGGCATTTAGATGACCAGTTTTCAGCTACTAAGAATCAAGCTGCTGTAAACATTTAGGTATAGGCTTTTGAATGAACTAAATTTTCATTTCTTTTGGGTGAATACCTAGGAGTGGAATTGCTAGGTTATGTGGCAAGTGTATTTTTACCTTCATAAGAAACGGGTGTACTGTTTTCCAAAGTAGCTGCACCATTTGCATCCCTGCCAGCAGGGAAGGAGGATTCCAGTAGCTCTGTGCACTGACAAGTATTGGTATTGACCTTTTTAGCAATTCCGAGGGATACATTCTGGTATCTATCTCATTGTTGCTTTGATTTGACTTCCCCCAATGCCTAATTGATGTTAAGTATCTCTTTATGTGATTTACCATCTACCTCCCTCCTTTAGTGAAATGTCTGTTCATTTCTTTTGCCCATATTCCCCCACTATATTGTTTGTTTTCTTCTTGAGTTTTCAGGGTTCTTTATATATTCTGGATACAAGCTCTTTTGGATGTTTTGCAAAATATTCCAAGCTTTGCTTTTCTTTTCGTTCATTCTCTCTCTCTCTCTCTCTCTATCTCTACACACACACATATACATATATATATATATATATATATATATATATATATATATATATATATATATATCTTCTGTGTACTTTACAGAGTTCTTTTATTTCCACATTTAAAAATTTTTTCCAGTTAAAGTTGACACAATATTATATTAGTTTCAGGTGTACAACATAGTCATTAGACATTTATATAACTTACAAAGTGATCACCCCAATAAGTCTAATACCCATCTTTTCATTCTCTTAGCAGTATTTTTCAAGTAGTAGAAGTTTAATGGAACCCAATTTATCAATTTTTTTCTTGCATTATGCCTTTGGTGTCATATTTAAGAAACCTTTGTCTGACTCAAGATTACAAAAATTTTCTCCTATGTTTTCTTCTCGTCATCTTATAGTTTCAGGTTTTACATTTAGGTGTATGATCCATTGTGAGTTAATCTTTGTATGTGATGCAAGGTATGGATTGGGGTCCATCATAGCCAGAGGTAGATGTCCTTAAGTATCTATTTTAAAAAGAAAAAATGTGGCTGGGTTGGTGTAGCTCAGTGGATTGAGCGTGAGCTATGAACCAAAGGGTCACCAGTTCAATTCTCAGTCAGGGCACATGCTTGGAAATTGAAGACCAGGTCCCCAGTGGGGGCCATGTGAGAGGCAGTCACACATTGATGTTTCTCTCCCTCTCTTTCTCTCTCCCTTTCCCTCTCTCTAAAAGTAAATAAATAAACATACAATCTTTTTTAAGAAATAAAAAGAAAATATATTCCTGAAAAATTTTTGCACTGTAGTAAAACAGGGCTGTGAAAATGAGTTCCCTGGGAACCATTGTTCCTTAGCCACTAGCTCTGAGATGGATGTTTGGGCAGTCTACCGTGTTCCCTTGGTGGAAAGTGCTAGACAGAATACTGGCAGTGACCTCCAACTCCCCTCTTGTCCAGGTGTCCTTTAGAGGGTTCCTGAAGTTCCGGTTCCTCTGTGCACATTCTTGCTCAGCAGCTGCATATTATAGGCAGTGAAAATTGGCATTTCTTTGAGTGCAGGTTGTAGGCTTCCTGTGGAACAACCATGTTCAATGTTAGGCCACCTTACTGATAAGGAAAAGAGACCTAATGTGAATGAAAAACTTGCTCTGTGCCAGTGACTTTGCTGTATCTCAGAAGTCCCATGTGGCATAAAGCAGTAGCCAGTCCACCTTACAGGTGAGGCTATGAGAGCTGTTCAAAGGCACCCCACTAACAAAATGGCCACACCAGACTTGCCCCACTCCAAAGCTTTCTCCATTACTTCTTACTTGCTCTTCACGGAATCCCTTCCTGTATATATGGTGGTGTGCCATATATTCCACTCCAACTAACATACATTCCCCTCCATCTAACGGCAGGTGCAGTTATAAGTATGGCAATGTGGTTGCTTTTAGCCATTTATCTTTTTCCCATCTTAGCTACTTTATTTTAGTTTCCCATATTTGGCTTTGTAGCCTTTACCTTTATGGTAAATGCTTTACCTTTATGGTAAATAGCCAAGTGGCTGCTATTTCTTTGATATGTGAATTATAAAAATGCCCTCATCAACTTTATTTTCCTCCCTTCCAATAGGTACTGCTTGAATGTGTGAATGAGAAGGTCAGGCTAGGTATTCTTATCATGGACCATCTGCTGTATTTTGTGGTTCCAGGGAGGGGAGTATTTGTGCTTTGTTTTGTTTTTCATTCTTTATTCTTTTATTACTGTATCATGTGACTCTCTTTCACATGGCTCATCTCCATCTTCACTTCCCAGGAGAAGTCTTGCAGTCTTTATTGAGGTCCCAAGACTTGCATGGTCAGCAGTGATGGAAACTGCGAAGTGCCCCTCTCCTGATCTGCTCATCCTGTGTCTCTGGATTTTATCTCAATAAGTGATGAGAAGTAGGACTTCTCATTTTAGCTGAAATTCCCGTGTTATTTTAGGTGTTTAGATCCTGTTACCTTTAGGCATTCCTGTCATTGACAATAGTCAATCTTGGCTGAGCAGTTTCTTTCTTTGGGGACACTGAATCCCATCTCTTTTTAAGAGTTACTCTCCATTCTAGGCATCATCAAAGACCTCTTTCCTTTTGAAATCTTGGAGTGTTAGCAGCTGGGGTTGGCTCTGCCCATTTTTCCTGCCAACTCTTCAGTTACGGCTTAAATAAGGCGTGACACCAGCGGTGCTGGAGTTCCTGGTCTGCTGCACTTTCCATTATGAACACACCTTTTCCTGACTTAGTTCCTGTTCACTCAGCTCTGCACATTGGTGCTCATGTAGCCTCTCTGAATTTCTTGCATCTGTGAAATGTGGATATTTATACCATTGTGTGGGACCTTTCTGAAGAGCCAAGTGCCCAGCACCGTGGCCAGCAAAGAATTTGGGGGGGCGGGGGGGGGGGTGCCACCAGGAGGTGTGGTAAGCGTCTGCACGCATGTTAACTCCAGTAAAATAAACAGAGGCAGCCAAGGCGGGAGGGAGGCACCTCATCAGTCCTCCCTGCGTTGTGTCTCTGGTGTCACTCTGTTTGCTGGACACTGTGCTCCATGGACAAGACCTGTCTGTGGACTTTTTCCCGTTACAGCTGTGCCGCTGCCCTGCCCTGTGCTGGTCATTCGTTCTCCTCCAGGTGCTGCTCTCCCCTTGCTCATCTTGTTTTGTCCTTTCCCACTAGGAAGCATCTCGGACAGCTCTGCCAAGCTCTTCGAAGTTCCCGACACGTGGTAACCAAGACCTGAGTGAAACAAATCGTGGGTGCTGTTGCTGAGAAAGACCCCAGCCGGCACGTTTGGAAGCCATACTGTATTTAATGTGTTTCATGGGAAGGGTTTGAAAGCAAGCATGTCTCCTGAAAAAAACTTAGCTTTTATTTTTGCGGCTGTGGTTTTCTTCTTTCCTTTTTAATGTAAACTGTCTGCTGGCACTCAGCACAATTATAAAAGCTGTTGTGAAGGTGTACATGATTAACCAGTTACTTTTTGCTCATGTGAACCCTTCCTGTCATGAATTAGTGTGTTTAGGAATCCACCTGATTTGGGGGCGGGGGTGGGGGGTTCGGCTGTGAAATATGCAAAAAAGAGCTGGCATTCTTGAGTGCTGTTATCATGAGTTCGGGCTTGAACGCCTTCCTGCTTCAAGAGGTTTCATCTCCTCATGCTCAGATCCTGGGGCAGCCGCAGCACGTGGTTACCGTCTCCTAGTGGAGAAGTTGGTTATGTCTCTCTGCTTCCCACCTTGGCTGCCTGAAAATAAGAAGCTTTCAAGCTTATTTTTCCAGTAGGAAAATCTCTACTGATAAAGGAGCTTACCATATGCCTTGGCCTTGGGCATATTTATTTAGAGTTATTTTTCCTAAGATGTGAGTTTCTTGCTCCAGGACAAGTAAAAACGTTAATTTCTGTTTTTTACATGTATGCTGTGGTCACTTGTCAGCCTGTTAGTGTGGTGGTCTCTGTGTGGCTGTCTGGGAGCAAAGTGGCCTGTGTGCGTGTGTGTGTATGTGTGAAGTCATGATCTAAAGCTACATGTGCCAGCCCTTTGTTTAAGCAGATCACAACAGCGACAGAATTTCGTGGATCTACTTCAGTAGAGTCATGTCATATACATCATTGTTAGAGATACTACATTTTTGTATCATGGAAATAAAAATGAAAAATGTATTTCCAGAAGGTGAAAATTAAAGACATTTTCATAGGATTCTGATTTTTCCCTTTTCTTTTTAATAAGTGAGTAACATACTCAGTCTCTACATAGATATCACTTCTCTAAAGATCACCTCTGAAAAGCTCTAAGCTACCAGAGCTTGTTTTCCTGCCTCAGTGAGTCACCTCCCAGAGCAGGAGTCGAGCCCTGTGGTAAAGGCTCCGTGGGAGGGTCTGCATCTTTTCTGTGGTGGGAGGAATCTGAGCTCTCACAACTCTGATCGGAATCTGGGAACTGTGGTGTCGTGCAAATTCAGATTCGTAAGACACTTTCCCCAATTAGGAGCCTCTTAACATTTCCCATTTCACTTCCTCTCCTTTCCCCAGGAGTTTGATAGCCACAAAGTTACAAACCCAAACTTGGCACCCCTTCCAAGCTGTCACTGATCACAGCTGCAGCTCTGTGGGGAAGTGTGAAGGGAGAGTGGAAAACAAACAGTAAAGGAAAATATCAAGGCAGGGGGCTTAAAGAGCGCTGCTGGACTCTAATGTGTCATTAAAACTTACAGGGAAAACAGGTAGTACCGGACACTTCTTGCTACTGAGTAAGAGGGAAAAACCTCTCGAAGATTGTGATTGACGTACATGTGAAAGGTACAAACAGCCTAATGAGGGCACCTGGCCAGGAAATGCAGATCAAGTTGGGGTCTTACAATGCCAGGTCCTCAGTGGGAGAGAGAGGCCTCTCGCCTGAAGTAGTGAAAATCTTCTTTGTCCCCTGAAGCCCAGTGCTTCCTGCTCAAAAAGCTTTGCAAGCACAGGTTGTACTCCTGTCACTACTGGTCCAGAGAGGGGCTTGGTGAGGCGTGCTTTCTAGAAAGGACCTCCAGAGAGTCTGTTTCAGCTCCAGCTTCAGTTTTCTCAATCCTAAAATTAGGATAATAAACCTACCTTACACGGTGACTGTGAGAATTAAATGACATTATGTTAAATGCCTGGTACCCA
This sequence comes from Glossophaga mutica, assembly GCA_039655065.1. Taxonomy (NCBI): domain Eukaryota; kingdom Metazoa; phylum Chordata; class Mammalia; order Chiroptera; family Phyllostomidae; genus Glossophaga; species Glossophaga mutica. The sequence continues at coordinate 103,619,879 of CM077305.1, forward strand.
CAGTGCACAATAAATTGTAATAATGTTGGAAGATTACACTTTTGATCTGGAACTGTGTCTGCCAACATAGGCATGGTCATGTGGGATTTGACAATTAAATATGCAGTGAAGCCCTCACACACATCCTGGCCTCTGTTTTACCAACTACAGCAAATGACTTAAACAAGTGAACTGGGTTGGTTCCTTTTCCCCTCCATGCATACCTACTAGGCTTTCTCAGTGTCTCTTTTGGACATAAACCCCTAGGATGGTACTTTGGCTTTTTGATAGTGAGGCCCAAGGGCACTTTATCATAATGGGGCTATGGTTTCAGGGGTTTCTGGAAGACTGTGGCTAAATCTGGAGGCAGGCCTGGGTGTAGGGCCCTTGATGTTTCCTTGAGGAGTTTTATAGGGTTTTTGTTTGTTTTTTGTCTTTGGGATCTGGGGTGGAGACTGAGCAGTGCAGTTCTGTCCATTTTCATAGCTCTGTATTTGTCTGCTTTCCCCCCAACAATACCTTTTTAAGATTTCATTTATTTATTTTTAGAGAGGGGAAGAGAGGGAGAGAAACATCAATGTGTGGTTGCCTCTCGTGCACCCCCCACTGGGGACTTGGGCACACAACCCAGGCATATGTCCTGACTGAGAATCGGAGCCTCAACCCCTTGGTTCACAGGCCGGCGCTCAATCCACTGAGCCACACCAGTCAGGGCTCCCCCCAACATTTTATGATAAAAATTTTCAAGCATATGGAGAAGTTGAAAGAATCATTCAGTGAACACTCACTCGCTCGCCACCTAGATTGTGCAGTTGTCATTTTGCTGTTTTGTTTTATTACATGACCATTTGGCCATCCTTCTATCCATCCATCAGTTCGTCATTTCTAAGTTGCAAACATCAGTGCACTCTCCTTCCCAAATACTTTCACATGTTTATCATCAGTCAGAGTTTAATATTGTTTATATTTGGGGGTCAGTGGGAATAAAATTTATAGTAAAATGCTCAAATATCATATACTATTAACCTTCAAAATTAAACAGTAAAGATTATCAACAGCGAATGAATTTATTCCAGAATGGGAGAGGAATTTCAATTTGGTACAAGCAAATTATGGTAAACCACAGGCAAGTGTGGAGAACAAAGGAGAAGAGCATTCTTTTATAAAGGAAAGGAGGGACTTGGGAGGGGTTGTTTTGAACAGAGTTTATTGGAGGAAAATGAGAGATGGAAATGGCGAGGGCCCCTCATTGGCTGCAGGCAAGAGCAGCTTGCTGTGTCCTGGTAGAGAGGACTTTTCCTTGTGTGATGAGCAGTAGTGGTGAGAGCTCCCTTCACAGCCTTACGACTGCATTTTGATGAGGCTTCCTTTGTTCATTTTCACACTGCCAAGATCCAGAACGTTACCATCACCCCAGAAGTCTCCCGAATACTTCTTCCCAGTCAACTCCCACCCCCAGAGGCAGCCACCAGTCTGCATTTTTCGTTTTTGTTACAGATTAATTTGACATTTTCTAGGACTTCATGAAAATAGAGTCACTCTCTGGTGGCCTCCTTCACTCAGCATGACATTTTGAGATTCACCCATGTCTGCGTGCATCAGTAGTCCCTTACTTTCTGTTGCAGAGTGTGCACCCACCATGGTTCTATTCATCCTGCAATGGATGGACACTGGGACTCTTCCCAGTTTGGGATAAGCGGCTATTATGAATAAAGCTGCCATGAACATTCTAGTACAAGTCTTTTGGGAACAAAAAGCTTTCATTTTGGAGGGTGTCTACCAAGGAGTAGAGTTGCTGGATGGTAAGAAACTTCCAGATCTTTTTCCAAAGTGGTTATATCGTTTTATACTCTCATCCACACTGTGTGAGAGTTCCAGCAGCCCCTGCCCTCGGCAGCATTTGGGGTCGTTGGCCATCTTGGTGTGTGGTGTATCTCATTGCACTTTTCCCTTGCAGTTTCCTGATGACTGATGGTGTGCTTACTAGCCAATGTATATAATCCTCTGTGAAGTACCTGTTCAGTTCACTCGTCTGTATTTTATTGGTTTATGTCTCTGTTATTGAGGTGCAGGTGTTCATTATATATTCTGGATATCAGTCCTTTGTCAAAGTTGTTTTGAAAATTTTTAGTTCCAGTCTATGACAGGCTTGTTTGTTTCTTTCTTTTCTTTTCCTTCCCTCCCTCCCTCCCTCCCTCTCTTCCTTCCTTATGATGGACATGTAAAACTGTGTGAGTTTAGGGTGGGCAGCGTGAGGACTTGACACACCCAGACGTTGCCAAAGGATCCCCACCACAGCACTAGCCAACGCCACCATCACGTCACATGTCACCATTTCTCTCTTGTGGTGAGAATATTCATGATCCACTCCCCCAGCAACTTGTTTTCTTAACAGTGTCTTCTGCTGGGCAGAAGTTTTCATTTTACTGAAGCCTGTGACACCAATTTTTTCTTTCTATGTCCTTTCTAAGAAACCCCCAGTTGTAAGGATACTCTTTTCATGTTTCTTCTAGAAGATTTATGGTTCTAGCGTTTAAGTCTATGGTTAATCTCCAGTTACTTGTTTGTGTGTGGTGTGAGAACAGGAATCGAGGTCCCTTCATTCCGTGTGAATGTCCAGTTATTCCAGCAGCATTTGTGGAGAAGACCTTTCCTGTTGGATTGCTTTGGTGCCTGGTGCAAAAATCTGTTGACCCAATAACAAGTGTGGGTCTTGAGTGTGTGTGTCTGTAAAATGTGGTGTTATACCCCGGCAGGTGTGGCTCCAGGTTGGTTGGAGCATCATCCCATAACCAAAAAGTTGCAGATTCAGTCCTTGGTCAGGGCACATACCTAGGTTGTGGGTTCAATTCCCAGTCCAGGCACATAAGATCCCTGGATCTTAAGGCGTGTGCTGGAGGCAACCACGCTGTGTTGCTCACATCGATGTTTCTTGCTCTCCCTTCCTCTCTCACTAAAAGCAGTGAAAAAAATGTTCTTGGGTGAAGATAAAAAAAAAATTAAAATGTGCCAATATTATTGCTGAACAGCCGCACAGAGAGGGTCTTATCATTTCTACATGTGCGGTTCCCACTGGACCGATTTTGCAGCCCTTCTTATCACCCAGGGAGGAAAGTGCTGTGACCCTCGGTTGCTGCTGAGGCCAGGTTAGTCTCTCCTGACCTGGGAAGCTAGTGAGTGTTAAAAATAGTGCAATCTTTCGGGATCCTCTTTTTTTTTTTTTTTTAATCTCATGACTTAAGCTTCGTGACTTCAGTTGAAATCTTTTATTCCCCAAATGATTCATGGAGTAAACCTTTGCATCTGGTTTTGTTGAGGAGGGGAAATAGAATACCTGAAGGCCAGTTTGTGTTTCTCCTGGTTGTCAGCCATCCTCTCCCCCAAGGTGTCCAGTCCCTGCTTAAAGCAGTTCAGTTTGTCTTTAGCCGCTTGCCACTTCCGTCCCGGCCTCCTGCTTTTTTTAGCCATGCCATGAACCTGAACTTGAGAAAGATTTTGGTGTACTGGGCCTGGTGAAAATGTCACCAGCCGAGAAGAGCTTTTAAAATTGAAGTGGTTGAGACAAGATAATCCCATCAGAAAAGAAAAGACAACAACAAAAAAGCCCTCTTATTGGGGTGGGGGGACTTAATATTTCTATGAGAAGAAATTGAATCGTCACAGCTATTTTTTTAAGGGAAATATTAGAGCAGAGAACTTGAAGCCGAAGAAACCTGCCTGGGTGTGCAGATTGTGGGCCTGTGCAGACCCACACCCGGCTCGCTCTGCTTGTCCACGGAAATGTCTTGCCATGTGGCCGAGACCAGCCGGAGGACCGGTGGCCAGACTTTTCGATACTCGCCTCCTCTAGCACAAGGACAAGTGGGGAGCAGCACTCCTCGATCCAGCCGCTCTCACGGGTGCTCTCAGAGCCTGAGCGGAGGAATCGTGGACTCGAAGTTGTTGCCTCCCGTGTTCCAGAGGAACATAAAGGCCTTTCCACGTCTCCCCTCAGTGCCCTGCAGTCCAGTAGACCCACGGTCTGATTTTCAACACCCAGAATCTGGGAATTCAGAGGTCTTCGTTTACCCACACGCTGTCCTTCCTTTGTTGAATGGGATAAAAGTTAAGTGCCATCTCAGAATGCTGTGTCTACAAGTTAACCTTGACAAATGACCGTAACTCAGAAGCTTAGGCTTTTGCCTACTTTTGCAGCCTGGACCTAAGTGTGTGTGTGGGGGGGAGGGGGGGCGGGAATGGAGGGTCCTTTGGGTGTTTTGTTTTTACAACGTCCTTAATTCTCCATTGTCCTGACTTCATCTTCTGCAGGGTGTATGCGAATCGGCAAGCACTTAGCGTCCTGTCCTGGTGGATGGTGTGATAGGAGCCCCCACCTTACAGAGCCTCAGAGCCCTCATTGCCTCCCTTTTCCATTTGCTCATTTCCACTTAGACTCTTGAAAGAGTTTCCATTAATCAGAGGAGTTGAGGAAACCACACTTTAGAGACAGCATGCTGCGGCGGTGCACAGCTCCTGGACTTGGTGATTGCCCGGGCCTGAGCTCAGCTGCGGGCTGTGCGAGCCAAGGACACTCAGTCAGTTTCCGTTTCCTGGGCTGTCGGAGGAGAGCACTGCCACCCTCCTCCTGGGGCCACTGCGAGCGGTTGAGCGGGAGCAGGAAGCGCCGTGGGCAGTGAGCGCTCACGGAGGGCCTTCCCAGCTCACTGCCGCGTCCCCAGTTTGCTCACTCTGGGAGAAAGTGAGTCTTCTCCTTGTACACACAAGCCCCCACCCTCTAGAACTTGCCATTTTAATGTAAACCCACCCTCCAGTATTTGATCCTTGCTTTTTGAAAGTGGATTTCTTCTCCGCCCCACTGTGTGTTTTTTTCTGGAATAGTAAGAGGACAGGCAGAACAGAGCATAATCTGCTCGGAGCACTTCGTGACCTTCTGAAGCGCGGTACTCGTGTTCCTAATCGATAAAACTGAGGCCCAGGTCAGTTCTGTCACTTGCCTTGGAGGTCGTGGTCAGTGGCAGAGCTGGAATTCAAACCTCAGGATGTCTGACTACAATGGCACGTGCGTAGCCAAGACTTGGTACTGTCTCACGTCCGCATGAAGGGAGACAAAAAATGACAGCGGGTGATGTGCTGAGGAGTACATGTACAGAGTGGCAGGAGCCCTCTGTACCCCGAGTCTCGTCTGGGCGAGCCCGTCTGATTACCTCAGGAGTTGGTGTCCTGGGTCGGGCCGGGTCCCCTCTTTGCACTCCCTGCCCACCCACAGCTCTAGGAATAGAGAGTTCCACACAGACCTGCAGCATCCGCCGTACCACAGGCGATCCTAAGGCTTCGTCTCCATACCTTAGACTATTGCTTACGGCACTGCTTCCCAGAAGAGGGCTCACAGTACTGGGAGCAGAAGCATTTTAAAGGTTCTCCATCTGTATTGCCAGATTGCTGTCTAATTTACTCTCCCGTCAAAGGACTACAAATCCTGAGCAGTGGTGTCCAAAACCCCTGCCGCGTGAGCCAGCGAATCATTTCACTGACAGAGGAGGCCATGGTGGCCCAGAGTGCTGGAGAAACCCACCCAGGCCTTTGAAAGCTCCTGTTCCCGGCAGTGGCATCACCTGAGAACTTGGTAGAAATGTAAATTCCTGGGCCTCAGCCCCATCCTACTGAGTCAGAAACTCCAGAGATGGGGCCGGCAGTGTAGAAGCAGGCCCTGCAGGTGTTCTGGTGCCCGCTCAGGCCTGGGGGCCACTGGCCTTGCGGAAAAAAAGCTGCCTGCACAGCGAAAGCAGTGCACACGCTTGTCCATCAACCAAAGCTGAGACTGCTGGGAGCAAATCCAAGGGCAAGGTCACGTCTAACTCTAGTTGGCATTAGGAGCCAGCACCCCTTAGCTTGTTCATATCTTTCGTTTGGATGATTGGAAGCATGTAGAAAATGTCACTGTGTAATGTTTAAGGGTCTAGCTCTCGTAGACATTTGTTGTTTAGACTTAGAGGTTTGTTACATGCCAGGTGCATTATCGTTATTCCTTTTGTTCCCTCAGGAGGAGAAAGGAGAGCTTAGAGAAGCATCCTCAGCTCACACAGCTAGTCAGTGGCAGACCTGAGAGAAGGAGTTGAGATACATAATGTAGGAGTCTCTCAAATAATAGGGCTTGTTATTATTCTGGAATCTTCCGAAGCTGTTTTTAAGTGCCTCAAGACAGCAGTTTCCCCTTGCTTCTTCTAACCTCGGACTCTGACGAACCAAAGCTGGTCTTGGGCACAGCTAGCTCTTGCCTGGTTGGCAGGTTAATGAGGTGATCTCTTATTTTCCCCCAGCTATTTCAGTTCAACTTGTATGGATTGCTTCTAGAGTGTTCTCACTCCAGGCATCCTCTGGTAGGGCAGTGTCTCAGTGGTACGTCACTTGCCCGTGACACTTAATGCAATGAGTTCTCAAATCCTGTCTCAAATGACAGGTGAGGGCCAAAGACACTCGGAAGGGCTGGGGGTCCAAGGGGACAGGGACATTGAGTGCGGTGCCGGTGGTTTACCATCTCACTCGGGGCTGAGCCTAAGTGGGGGATGCACACTGGCACTCTGGCTATCCTGGGCTTTGCAGCTCAGCTTCCGGGGAGCGGCGGGTAGGGTGCAACAGAGGCCGGAGCCAAAGTGTCGGGCCAGGCTCCCTGCTGCCCCAAAGGCATCCCCCTGGAGAGCCCCAGAGGAGCCTGCAGTCACAGCAAAACAGAAGGGGCTCCAAATACTCCCTTTTGAGGCTGGGGAAGGGAAGCCAAATGAAATGTGAAGAGGTGTCTAAAAGCTCGGAGGAAACCAGCAGGCCCTTCCAGAAGTTCTATTTGTGGTAAGGAACCTTGGCATGGGGCAGCCAGCTCTACTGCAAAAATAGACTGATGTGCTGAGAAACGGCTCAATTCTGGAAGCAAATGTCCCTCCGCAGAGGGAGAGCTTGAGCTGAGACTTTAGAAGCCTCTGCCCCTTGCTTCGACTTCCCTCTGGACCCCAGCACCAAAAAGAGAGAAGGAAAAAGCTAAACATTCTAAAATGGACTCTTGAGTGTAGTCATGACTTTATGGTCATAGAGGGGGCCAGTGGAAAGAAGGGCGAAAGGAAGGTTTTGAATAAATACCTGGAAACACTGGAACCTGCAGTCCCCTCCTGTCTCAGCCAGGAGCAGCTCTCCTTCACTATGTTCCTTCTCTCCTCTGCCTCTGCATGGGCGAATGACTAAGAAAATGGGGTGCAGTGTGCAGGAGGAGGGAGTGTGGCTAGACAGAGAATGTAGACCTGGACAGCGATCAAAGGCAGGACCCCGAAAAAAGGCGGTCTGGAGACCCTCCTTGAAATCACCAGGCTGACAGCCTAATGCGGGGCAGGAGAGGTCAAGATGCGCCTGTGGAAGAAGACAACGAGAGAAGACAGACTTCTGAGGGCCGTCCTAACTCCAGAAGTTTGCCACTGCTGTCTGTGTGTTTCGGGCCCTCGCCTGGACAGGCACCTCCGCTCCCTTGGACGTGCTGCCCTGGCTCTGCAGCAGTGACGGAGCAGCGGCAAGTAGCTGTAGATGTTCACCAGCTTCTGACATCAGATGCAGCCGAGCCTCGAAGTTCTCTGGCTGGCTGGGCAAACCCACCACGTTTTCCTGCCCAGACTCCTTCCTGGCCTTGCTAAGGTTGCTGCAGCCAGACACACATGTGCAGGGTCACCGAGGGAGGGTTGTGCTCCTCGGCCCTGGCTCAGTTGGTTGTGGCGTCATCCCGATACGCCAAGGTTGCAGGTTTGATCCCTGGTCAGGGCAATACAGTAATCAACCAATGAATGCATAAATAAGTGAAACGACATATTAACATATTGATGTTTCTCCCTCAAATTGGTCAGTAAATTAAAAAAGAAAAAAAGAGTTGTGCTCCTTGGAAAAGAGCACTTTATTTTATGGCCCAAGCAGTTTGGGGGGAAAAAAACAAAAATGAGCTTATACTCAGTGTCTGCTCAGCAAATCAGATCCACCTTTCCCTTCTTCCCCCTCTCCGCCCCTTTCTCTCTTTGAGGCCAAGAGCTGTCAGTGTCCAGCCATGGCTTTGCACTCAGCTGCCACTCAGCCGTTGGAGATGAAAGGTCAAATGTCATCTGGAACTGGCGGCCCTGCTCGCCAGCAGCTCTTCTGTCTTCAGAGCGAGGAAGGGCAGTTGTCAGGGGCCTCTGCTGGGACTACAGAGGGAATTCCCTGTCTGCCAGTAGAGAAAGCTCAGCCTTGGTTGGAGGGGAATGGCAGGTTATGTCCCAGAACTCCATAGCAGGTGTCAGTTGGGATCCCTGCACAAACAAGAGCAGGTGGGAAGACGAGGGGAGTTTGTCAGGCAGGCAGTAAGCAGGGCGGAGGGTGTGGAGGTGGAAGGAGCCCCATGCCAAGTTCAGGAGGGGCAGTGCATTGACAGATCCTCCAACAAGCCGGGATCAGTGGGGCATTTGGTGTTGCAAGCACGTGCAGAAAAGCCTTCATCCATGTATTCGCAACGTTGGACTGCAGGTTGGAAACAGGTTGCTTTTTTTCTGGAAGCACCCGTTTCTTTGAGCCCAACTTCTCCAGTTATGTAATTCTGGTAGGGGCTGCCGTTCAGAGCACCCAGTCTCCCAGCCACAGGAGGTGGGCACATGATCCAGGCCCAACCAGTCAGAGTGCCACCCCTCTCGCCCCATGGACCAGCCACTTCCCGGGCAGGTGGCATTGAGTCTCTGTGCTGGAAGAACCTAATCCAGGGTGGCCGGCAGCCTGTTTCCAGTGCCCGCTAAGAACCCACTTGCAGCAGGAGAGAAGGACAACCCAATGTGAGAGGGCATGTGGATGCACATTTGGGGCTTGGATTCGTTTGTGCCCAATGCTAGATCCACCCCCTTCCTTTCCAGTTATGTAAATATCAATAAACCATTTCTCTCCTTTTGCTTATCTTAGTTTGAGTTACATTCCTGAGACTTGCTACCATAAAAGCCCTGACTATTACAGGAAATATTTGGAGAGAGGAAGGGCCCTGCAGTTTGTGAAAAGACTCGCTAGGACAGAGCATTTGTAGGCTAATACAAACAGTAAAGCAGAAATGTTAACTGTTTAGCTTAACTTGAGAAAGTCAAGTCTTTTCAGACCCTTGAGAAGTACCCATTGACCTATGGCTAACTGATAGGCTACTAACAAACCCTTCAGAGTGGTAGGTTTATTAAGGGGATTAAGATTCCATCTGCAGGGACTGCCATAGGTCGGGCAGGGGGAGGTCAGTGAAAGAAGAAAGCTCTTACACATGAAAAGGCTACACAGACATTGAGCGATGAACATCACTCTACCACCATCTGAAGGCTGGTTTCTCTGGCAGGTCCTGGGGCTTGAAGTGGAATTCCCTGGGCAGGAGACAGCCCATCTCAGCCAGAGCCTTCCGTCCAACTCTGGTGGGGGCCCGATTAGGCTCTCCTCCAGAAGGATGTGGCTGAGTGCCTTGTAGCATTTTTTGTCCCTGCTCTGAGAAGGCGTTACTAAACACTGCCCATAGCCTGGGACAGCCTGCCTTCAAACACACACCATCTGTTATCCAGACCTTTTGCTCTTTTAGTACATCCTTCCTTATCATTTATTCTGAAATTGGGAACGTTTCCCAAACCAACAGCTGCCCAGTCCACAGTGTTCCTTGCTGCGTGTCCCCGGGAAAGACGGGGAACATGATGAATACGACAGCAACCTTTGCTCCCTGGCCTAGGAAAGGGACCGCTTTGCCAAGCTGCTAGCACACACCACTCCTGTCTCCCATTTGACTTCACATGGTGAGATTGTCTAGAAGACAGGGCAGGAACTCCAGATGATTCTCCCCAATGATCTCCCTCTGGAAGCCTTGGAAGAAGGATATGTTTGGTAATGAAACAAATTGTAGGTGAAGCCTAGGCTCAACCACTTGCTTTTTTTTTTTTTAATCCTCCCCCAAGTGTTTGTTTAATTGATTTTAGAGAAAGAGGAAGGGAGAGAGGGAGAGAGACAGATAGAGAGACAGACATCGATGTGAGAGAGAAACATGGATCGGTTGCCTGCTGTATGTGCCCCAACTGGGGATTGAACCCACAGTCTAGGTATGTGCCCTTGACCAGGGATCAAACCACAAATTTTTTCATTTTTTTGTGGTGTACAAGATGATGCTCCAACCAAGCCACTCAGCCAGGGCCACTTACTTGCTTTTGACCTTGGATAATTTCCATGTACCTATGAACCTTGGTAGTTTACTCTGTACAGTGGGGATGATAATAGTGCAGTGTTTGAGACTGGGTTCATCTGTGAGTGACAGAGCTCTGAATATGGTGGCTTAAAACACTGATAAAAGAGACTCCTCGGGCAGGCAGTCAAGGCTGGTAGTATGGGTCAGTGGAAATCATCACAGACCTAGTCTTTGGTCTTCCTATGTTAGCTTCTGTTTCAAAGGTCTCTTCATGGTCCAAGGTGGCTGCTGGAGCTGCCATTCTGTTCCAGACCTCAAGAAAAAAAGAAGTATATTCTGACTCACCATTTTTAGGAGTCTCCCTAGAAGTCCACCACCAAAGTCCTGCTTATAGTTCATTGGCTAGAATTTAGTCACGTGGCCATATCTAGCTGCAAGGGAGTCTGGAAAAGGTAGTTGTGGTAGGTAGTCTCTAACCCCTTCCTTCTGATATTCGCTCCCTTGTTTAATTCCCTCCCCTCAAGTGTGGGCTTGGCCTAGAAACATTCTTCTAACCAATAGTCTATGGCAAAGTGATAGAAAGTCACTTCTAAAATTAGGTTACAAAGAGAGGGTAGCGTCTACCTTGGATACCTTCTCTTGTTCTCTTGCTCTGAGGAAAGGCAGATGTCATGTTGTGAGCTTCCTTGTGGAGAGGCCCGTGTGGCAAGGAACTGATGTTTCTGGCAAACAGCTAGCAAGGACCTGAGGCCCTTAAGTCCAATGGCCTCATGAGTGAACTCAGAAGAACATCCTCCTCCAGCCAAACCTTCAGATGACTGGAGCTCTGGTAAATATCTTGACTACAATTTCTTTCTTTCTTTTTTTTTTTTAAGATTTTATTTATTTATTTATTTATTTATTTATTTATTTATTTATTTTTAGAGAAGGAGAAAGAGAAGGAAAGAAACATTAATGTGTGGTTGCCTCTCGCATGCCCCCTACTGGGGACCTGGCCCACAACCCAGGCATGTGCCCTGACTGAGAATCGAACCAGCGACAGTCTGGTTCACAGGACAGCACTCTATCCGCTGAGCTACAGCAGCCAAGGCTTGACTGCAATTTGAGAGACATGATCCTGAGGACCCACAAAACTGACCGACAGGAACTGTGAGATAATAATACTTGTTGTTTTCAGCTGCCAAGTTGTGGGCTTATTTATTATACAGCAATAACTAACTAATACAGTAGTTTTCCAGGTGGACACATTCCCAGAGTTCTATTAGTAAGAAGGAAAGCGAGGGTGGAGATGGGGAGGCAACCAACAGTTGCTACCACCTGCAACTGCCTCTCAGGACTGTTGTGAGGATGGAATGAGGTAAGTCTATTACCTGCCCCCCTGCAGTCTGCCAGTGCCCAGAAAGTGTCTAAGGAGAGGTGGTTAGTGAAAGGCTGCCACCCACAGTCCACTTCCCAGACTTCTTACCACACTATTCTAGGAGACACAGCTGTGCTGTGTCTAGTGTGTGATTTTACCTGGCTCCCTCTCCCTCCCCCCATCTTTTTTTTAATCCTCACCCAAAGACTTGTTCATTGATTTTAGAGAGAGAGTAAGTAAGAGAGAGAGATTGCCTGCCTCCTGCGTGCACCCCAACTGGGGATCAAACCCACGACCTTTTGGTGTTTGTCACAGTGCTCCAACCAACTGACCCACCCAGCCAGGGCTCCCTCTCCTCTTTTATAGTTCAGACCACACCCTCCAGATCAAAGAATGACACTCCTGCGAAACCAAAGGTCCCCAAGCCAGCTGGTGGGCTCACGGAATGGTCACGTTTCACAGGAAAGGGGCTTAGCGCCTCTCCATTCCAGTCCCCCATTTGTGATGTGAGCCAGACACTTGCTTGTGGACCCCCAGCCTCTGGGCAGAGGTAGGGGCTGGACCCCTGCTGGAGAGATACCGTAGCTCCCTGTTCCACCTCCTCCCCCACTGCTACTGCGGAGGCAGAGTCCAGGATTGGAGCAGTTGTAGAGTTCCTCACAAAAAAATTATACTAGTTCAACCCAGTTTCCTCTCCCCGAGAGTAGTCGAGGTCAGGTTTATGGGACATGAGGCGCTTTTGGAGTGAATGAGCCTCATATCGCCCTTCTGGTTTTCCCTTAGGCCTTTGGGACCTTTCCTCTTGTCTTTTTAATAAAGAGGCCAAAGTCCTGCAGTCCACCAAGAGCCTGTCCCTCACAGCTGAAACCGGGACTAAAATCTAGGCAGTGCCCCGGAGTCCTGCGGCGATGTGTGCATCTAACTGAGGGGAGAATCAAGCCCCTCCTTGCATTATCCCCCTTCCCCCAGGATGCCTGGACCTCGTCACCCTGGAGTGATGTGGCCTCCCGAATCATTTCACATATAATGAAATCCCAGTTTTTCAGAATGGGTTGAAACCAAGGCATTTCGGTGAAAACAAACGTTCTGGGGAGAGAAAAATTGACGATCAGTCCAAAGACTTATTTTTTTCCCTTTAATCTCCTTCAATAATGTTGGAAGATAAAAAGGTGCTAATATTCTTGCTCCTTACTTTTATTAGTGAACTACAATATATGAGAACTTAATAAAATATTCATAAAAAGCTTCACTGCATTATTAAAAATCTTTTTTACCAGTTGTTTGAATTCCATAAAATGGTCATTTCTTTAAAACCAGTGAGTTCAACGGGGCATAGATGCATATGTGGGGTACTGTTCTTATTTAATGCTATGTTAGCATGCTTTTAAAAATTAAAAAAATTTTGACCTTCATACACTTTTGGCATGAAGTTTCAGAAGCTTCCCAGGGTCCTGCTTGTGAAATGCAGAGGGACCCGACCGATGTGAAAGCCGTGCGAGCAGAGACTGGCCGCTGAGGTTCCCGTAAGAGCCTGATGGAAAAGTCCGGTGCGGGCCAGAGGGAGAAGGCCTGGGCAGGCTGAGCCCCCTGGGCTTAGAAAGCGGTCACAACAGAACGGCACGCGGAGAGGCCGAACACCCCTTCTTTCTGGAAGGGAGAGCGGACTCAGCAGAAAGCACTCTGTGTGCGTGCGTCCACACACACACACGCGCACCGAGGAGATTTGGATGGGGGAAGAGTGCTCAGGAGGAAATTAATACATTTTCTCCGATGAGGAGCAGGACCACTGATGAAGCAGTCAGGAGCAGTGCGGGTGTGTCCTGCTTGAGGCTTCAAGATGAGTAATTGATAGCCATTCAGCTGAGCAACAGTTACAGACTGGTCCTTGGGTGATTGTTTTTCTTGACACCACCCTTGCCATTATATTCTCTATTAGGAATTTGATACGCTCAAAAGATACAGTGAACTGGCTGCTTGCTCACAGCCGGCTTCTTCCAGAGAGTGTCATCCACAGGAAACATTATGGGGAGGCAGGGCGGTTGTGAGCCTGGCATTAGTATTTAACTAGTGGCACTTACCTTTTCTGACCTCAGGGAATGACCTTGTCACCCCAGAGGTAAAGCTGAATGCACAAAGGTCATTGGTCAGAGGGTGTCAGCGTGGGGACCCAGTGCAGACCAGGATTCATTTGGGGTGGTTTCCCCCTCTCAGCCCGGTTCCCTCGCCCATCTCTCAGTCTTGCAGATGATCACGTGTTTGCAATGAACCACGAATATTCTCCTCTGTTTTCAGAATATGAGAGTCAGCCTCAGCGGGAAGGTCTCCAGGGTCTGGCCGATGTCTGTCTCTAGGAGACAAGGGGATCCAGGTGGGGGAGAACGTGGTGGGCTGGCCCTTGTTCTTTGCGGGGAGAGGGGGTCACAGGATTCACTGAAGCTGCAGGAAAAACCTAGGCCCTGAAGAGGCCCTAAGGAAAGGCAGCAGCTTAGGGACGGATGGCAGGAGGAAATGGGCAGCCGGTTACGGTTACGAAGCGCAGCGGCATGCAGGAAGTGAGCAATGACACCAGTAGAGTGCTCGTCATCGAGCCAGTGGCCCGAGGAGGGAGGTTAGTGACAGGACATTTCTGAGACTCACCAATACATCTTTACATTTTTCTCCTGAAACGTTTGAAAAGAAACTTGTTGATTTTCTTTTCTGTCCTATGCTCAGCACTCTTAAGAGATTTTTTTTTTTGGGGGGGGGTCCTAGGAGGAAATGCTGGTATTTTACCAAACTAGGCTTCCCACCTGAAGCTTGCAAAGTACTAGATGGAATCGTAACAGTCACAATAAGGGCAGGCACCAATGCAGCTGTGCTGCGAGGCGGGGATGGTTCTACCAACTTTGCCTGTGTTTAATAGCTGACTGCTGGCTGGGAACAGGCAGCCAGTGGGGCGGGGGCAGGGGTGGGGGGCCTGTCCAGAGGCTGGACAGGGAGTGCCCAGCAGCCTTCCTGGTGGGATCCTCCAGCATTAGTCAGATGAATGAGGTTAACTCCACAATCGTGGGGGTTTTTTTTAATGTCACAAACTTTAAAATTTTTTTGTTATTTCATTTTTCCCCAGCCTTATTGAAATAGAATTGACACATAACATTGTGTGATCTTAAGTGTGCAATGTGTTGGTTCAGTACATTCACGTATTACAAAACCAGTGTTAGTTAACACCTGCATCATGTCATATAATTACCTTTTTTTGTGTGGTGAGAACATTCAAGAGTTTCTCTCTTAGCAACTTTCACGTGTTGTACAGTGGTCCCTCATTATCCATGGTTTCAGTGACTCTCAGTTTCAGTTCCCACAGTCACCTTCCGTCCAGAGTCATTAAATGGACAATTCCAGAAATAACAATTCGTAAGCTTTTAATTGCATGCTGCCCTGAGTAGCACGATGAAACCCTCGTTGTTCCGCTCCCTCCCTCCCCGGATGTGAATCATCCCTTTGTCCTGAGTCTCCAAGCTGTAGGCACTTCCCACCGGTTAGTCACTCAGCAGCCCTCTTGGTTATCAGATCAACTGTCATCATCACGGTGCCTGCGTTCTGGGAGCCCTCATTTTACTCAGCAGTGGCCACAGAGCGCAAGGGTGGTGATGCCGGCATTTGCCCAAGAGAAGCTGTGAAGTGCCTTCTTTAGGTGAAAGGGTGTGTATATGCAGGAAAGACAGGGTGTATAGGGTTTGGTAGTTTCTATGGGTTCAGGAATCCATTGGGGATCTTGGAATGCATCCCCCATGAATAAGGGGGACTACTGTATATGATACAGTGTCATTAACTATAGTCGCCCTGCTGCACATTAAATCCCAGAACACATTCATCTTACAACTGGAAGTTCGTATCTTTGACCACCACCTCCCCCTTCCCCCCGCTGCCCCGCCCCTGGTAACCACCATTCTACTCTCTGTCTCTACGAGTTCAGCTTTTTAAAATTCCACATACAGATGACACCGTGCAGTATTTGTCTTTCTCTGTCTGACATCTCACTTAGCATAATGCCTTCATGGTTTATCCATGTTGTTGCAAATGACAGGATTTCTTCCTTTCTCAGGGCTGAATAATATTCCATCACATATATACAGGGGTGGGCAAAAGGAGGTTGACAGTTGTCCATATAGAAAATAATACAATCATGAATAAATGATAATACAGGGACAAACTGCATTTTGTGCACTCACAACTGTAAACCTACTTTTGCCCTCCCCTGCGATACACGCACACATGCATGCACCGCATTTTCTGTATCCATTCATTCATCTGCCAGTGCGGTGCTCAGGTTGTTTCTGTATCCTGACCGTTGAAAACAATGTTGCAGTGAACATGGCAGTGAAGCCGTCTCTCCCAGGTTGTATTTTCTTCCCAAGTCTTGTGAACTGAGAGTGGGGGAAGAGCGGGTCCTCAAAGGGAATTTGGGCCCTGTTGCCAGGAGGAGGAGGAAAGGAGGCTGTCACACTGTGGCATCACACGGCACTGTACTGTCGTGCACCATCAGCTCCCGCCCTGGCCCCCGGGGCACCTGGACCAAGTGCTCCTCTTCCTCCTGCCCTGGTTCACCCACCTTCAGCCCAGCCCAGGCCAAGGTGGGTAGAGAGGTCGAGAGTGGGGGAGGGTGTTTCAGGGCTTGGAACCCTGCTCCTGCCCCAGCTTCCAGGCATGGTGCAGGGGATCCCTTTCCGCAGGAGGCTCTACTGACTTGAATACTGTCTCCCAAATTCATATCCACAAGGAACCTGTGACTGTGACCTTATTTGGAAGTAGGGTCTTTTGCAAATGCAATCAAATTAAGATAAGGTCATGCTGGATTAGGGTGGGCTCTGAACCCAATGACCAGCGCCTATAAGAAGGAAATTTGGACGCAGATACACACAGGGAGAAATGCCACATGACGACAGGAGCAGAAATTGGAGTGATGCTGCCACCAGCCAAGGAACGCCAAGGAGGGCTGGCAGCCACCAGGAGCTGGAGGAGGCAGGAAGGACTGGTCCCTAGAGCCTCAGGGGGACATGGCCCTGCCGACACCTTGACTTCGGACTCCATCCCCCAGCTCTGGTAGAATGAAGTCCTGTTGTTTTGAGCCTCCCAGTTTGCAGGACTTTGTTGCAGCAGCCCCGGGACTGTGACGCAGGGCGCACGCAGTTCTTGTCCCATCCCGAAGGACTTCGCGTGCAAAACTGGCCCCCTTCCAGGAGGAGAAATTCTCAGCTGATGATGGATTTTAGCAGAAAGGCTACGTGATGTTTGTAACTGGCGCCACTTCAAAGGGAAGGCGTCCTCTCACCTCCCTGGGACAGCAGTGGCCAGCATCACCCTGTCTCCCTAGCTGAGCTCTCCCCAGGGCTCTGCGGAGACAGTGGCTTTGGGCAGCTAGAGCTAGGGTGACAGCTGGTCCCTGTGTGCTGGGCACGCCCTGTTTTAACACTGACAGCCCTGTATCCCAAGAACTGAGGGGCCGGCTCCCCTCACTAAGGCTGGGCTTGGCTTTATTTCCTTGGGAGCAGGACACCGGCTCAAACACCATGTTTGTCCTACCCTAGATGACCATGGGCATTTTGTGAAGCCTTTATCATGTGCCAATTTGTGCCTGGTCCTTTGTGAACTAGTCGGGCTTCGTCCCACACCTGAGGGTGTGCTGCAGCCCTGGGAGAGCGGGAGGCCGGGCGTGTGGACGTAGGCGGCAGGTCCTGCGCCAGCTGCATCAGCAGGGCAGGCGGCTTCCTCATCCTGTGCCCTCCCGGCTGCACTGACTCACTCAGGGCAAATGCTGACTCCTGCACCCTTTCCTGACCTCCCGGATCGTCTCTCCTGGGGATGGAAGCAGCACCTCCCTTTAACATCTCCCTTGCCCAGCCCCTGCCTGTGACCCCACCCGAGGCTTCAAGTAGCATCGTAGCAGCAAGGACTCAAGAATCTCATCGTTTGGGTGTGAATTCCAAATTGGCCTCTGCTGGCTCCCTGAACTTGGAAAAACACTGCTCTTTGCCTCAGTTCCCTTGTCTAAAAGATGAGGGCAACGACAGTGTCCTCCTTCAATGGGCTGTGTGGCTGTAGCACAGGTGTTGGCAGTGTTGTGGAGAGGTTAGGGGCTGCGTGGTGAGGACCTCAAATCTCAGAGTCAGGTGCAAATGGCAGTGACTCCAGGCACTTTGTGCTGAATTTGAACCCTCCCGCCATCTGTAGGAGTGGGGTAAGGCAGCACTTTCCTCAAAGACGAAAGGGGACTTGCTGTTGCAGGCTACCCCAGACAGCTCCAGGGTCAGTGCCCAGCAAATGTGACATAGACGTTCGGGCCAAGCCTGTGATTTGTTAAGTTGTGAGCAAACTTCCCACATTGCTTTTTTCTTCTGGTCCTTCAGTGGCCCCACTGCACATGCTTCAAAGGGTCCTCAAGCTTGTGAGAGGACCAGCACTGGGCAGAGCTGAGAGGGTTGCTCCCCCCAGAGGCTCAGAGGGAAGGCCGGGAGGGAGGAGGCGGCCAGGGCGCAGGAGACGTGGGTGCCGGCTCGGCCCTGTCTGGTCTCAGTTCCCCGTCTGCAAAACGGACAGAATTCAGATTCCCTGCCTGGGGCTTGGGCCGGAGAGGCTCTCACTGGTCATTCTCCAGGGTAACTCTCAGTATTATTGTTCGTGCTACCCTGGCCAGCGTCACGGGAGTGCCCTCGGGATCCACTCTCAGAAGCAGCCCGCACTTGGTTGAACACTCTGCTGTTGCCATCGTGAAATTCTTAATTTTTGAACAAGAGGCTCTGCCTTTTTATTTTCATGGGTTTCCACAAATGGCACAGCCAGTCCTATCTTCAATGAATATTTACTGAGCGTTGACAGAATGTGAGGCTGCGGGGCAGGTACCAGCATAGCCTGGTGAGAAATGGTTGGCATTGTTTCTGTCCTCACGGAGTCGAAATCTAAGTGGGTTATCGTGGGCTGAGCAGTGCCCCCCTCACCCCGAAAATATGCCAAGTCCTAAGCCCAGGGGGCTGTGAATGTGACCTTACTTGGAAATAGGGTCTCTGCAGATGCTATTAAGTTAAAGATCTTAGGAAGAGGTCCCACTGGATGAAGGTGAGCCCTAAACCCAATGACTGGTGTCCTTATAAGAGAGGGAGGCTGAGACACAGACACAGAGGGAAGCACGCAGGGAGAAGGCCACGTGAAGACAGAGGCAGCGATGCGGGTGAGGTGTCCGCAGCCGAGGAGCCCCGAGGATGGCCGAGGCCCCCAGAAGCTGCAGACAGGCCTGGGATGGACTCTCCCCTTGACCCTCCCAGAGGAACCAGCCCTGCTGACACTTTGACTTGGACTTCTGGCTTCCAGAACTGTCAGATACATTTCTGTTGTTTTAGGCCGCTAGGACTGTGGTAATCTGTTTTAGCAGCCTGAGGAAACAAATACAAGAGTAAGCAGACGTTGATCAACTCGTCACTAAAGTAACTGTGAAATTGCTCATGTGACAAGGGAGGCGCAGGGTCCCCGGGACTTGAGATCTGAGGAGTTAACTAATGGGGCAGGAAGAGCATTCCACACCAAGGGAACAGAACGGCATGAGCAAGGGTCCTGGGGTGGGGGCCACGCTCTGGACAATCGAGGATAGACACACGCAGACACTTCCAGGCCAGCTGGGTCTCCCTGCTGTGTTGTCTTGGCCACAGAGGGCTTGCAGAGCCATGGAGTCAGGTGTCACCGACTGTGACAGCAGCAGCAATCTGGCGCCTGTGGTTTCAGCCCCATTGGTTCCACATGTTTGTGTTACCAGACTGGCCCCCGAAGGCAACGTGCTCGCCAGGCTCTGGCCCGGAGAGCCTGTGCCTGGTTGCCGAGGCCGGAAGTGCTGGGGGGTTGCTGTTCCCAACCAGCGAAGCAGAGAGTTTTCTGCCGCCTCCCCTCGCCCTGTGAGAGAGAGCCCCACCAGGCCTGGCTCCAATGTGGCTGCACGGGGGCCAGGCCTGCTGTCGGGGGGGGGGGGGGGGGAGCAGAGTATGCCCCGCGGGGGCCGTGATGCGGGCAGCCCCAGGGTTCCGGCTGCAGGGAGGGACACCGAAGCGGGCAGAGGGATTCTGGCACGGCCTCCCGCACGCCCTCTCTACTCCTTTTTTTCTGTCTCTAAATCCAGAGAAATTACTCGCCAGCTCCTCCCCTGTAACACATGGTCCATACTATACCTCCTGAGTAAAGTAGTCGTGAGAATGAAATCAGATGATTCGCTCTTTCTTTCAACACATATTTTTTGAGCAGCTACAAGGTGCTGGACATCATTCCAGATGCAAGGGGTACTACGGCGAACAAAATAAGGCAGAAATAAGCGCTGTCCTGGCACTGGCATTCCAGATTGGTGGTTCTGCAAACGATGACCCCCCGGGCCAAATCTGGCCCGGCGCTTGCGTTTGCATGGACTGTAAACTGGGAATGGTTTTTGCATTTTCAAATGGTTGAAATGGTTGAAAGTTATCCAAAGAAGAACATTTCTTGAAACTATATGGAAGTCAGATTTCAGTGTCCGTAGATAAAGTGCTGTTGGCGCACAGCCGTGCCCGTTTGTCCTGGCGTTTGGGACCATTCGGGGCTGTGACAGCAGAGGAGAGTCGTCGCAACCGAGATTATAGGGCCTGTGAAGCTGAAAATGTTACTCTTGGGTCCTTTACAGAAAAAGGTTGTCAGCCCCTCATCTAGGTTCTTGCCATTCGCGGTGTGGTCTCTGGACCATAGACCGCATCAGCACCACCTGAGTGCTTGTTGGAAATCCAGATCTCTTGAACAAGAATCTGAGAATCCCGATGTTAACAAGACCTCCTGGGGAGCTGTGTGCACATTCAAGTGTGAGATATGCGGCTGTAAAAGGAGGCATGCGACACGCCAAACGCAGGCATTCAGACTGCAGCAAACATTACCTGTTGCAGCGAGCTGCGTAGCGGCCCCAGACACCCGGGTCCTAATTCCCAGAACCCGTGACTGTGTTCATTTGCATGGTCAAAGAGTCCTTGCCGGAGTAAGGATTTTCCAGGTGGGCCCAATGATGTAATTAGCCAGGAGGGGCCTTCCGCAAGGAGCCGAGGGGATCCAAGTAGATGAAGGGAATGTGAGGTAGAGGGAGAGGGTGGAGTGTCGCACTCTGAAGGTGGAGACAGGTGCTGTGAGGCAAGGCGGCTTCTGGAAGCTGCCAAAGGCAAGGAAACGTACTCTCCTTTGGAGCCCCCGGGAGGAGTGCCGCCTGCTGACACCTCGGTTTTAGACTTCCGTCCTCCAGAACTGTAAGAGAACACCTTTGTCTCATTTTAAGTCCAAGTTTGTGATGGCTGTTCCAGCAGCGGTAGGAGAGGAACGCAGCCGCCCTTCCTGGGCCTAGTGCCGTAGCTGCTGCCGCTACGCGTTGAGTGCTGGCTCTGCCGTCCACCCGCAAGGCTGTTTCAGGCGTTGCTGAACCTCTCTGCAGAAAGAAAATGATGATCTTTCCTTCCTCGGTTCGCGGCAGGCGTGAATGAGATGAGGTATGTGCAGAGGCTCAAAATGTCAGCAGCCGTAATCGTTGCTGACCTGGATTGAGTAGAGGCAGCCGCTAGAGCTGGCTGTGTGTGACTTCGGGCACGTTACTTAACGTCTCTGAACTTACACTATGGTGTCTGTCCCCAAGGCAGCGGCTGCGGAGCTGAACCTGGACCCTGAGCGTGACTGCGGGCCCAGGCCTTGCTTAAGGGGAACGCAGCTGTGCTGGTAGCTAAATTGGGGAATGGGGAATCGGATCTCAAACTGGGTGAGCCCTTCCGAGGTGCTCTGATTCAGGGTGTCTGGATCCTGGCCACAGCTGGCTGGTAGGGGAGAAGATCACTTGTACTCTCTCTGTTGGCCTTGCTCTTCCCCTGAGTGGATACCTGTTGCCTTTCGCTGTGGCAGCTGCAGACCCTCTGGGTGAAGCTTCTTCTGCTCCAGAGGGCGGGGGCTTCACACTGGCCCGCTAAGGAGGTGGAAGAGGCTGCTGAGCCAGGGAGGGGTCCCTGGGCCCCGGACTCCAGGGTCTCCCTGTGCGGAGGCTCCCACTCCTCTGGGCCGAGGGGGAGGCAGCTTTCTGAGGCCTGGCTTGGCTTTCCAACCAGGCTGGTGCTGTCAGATTTCGCTGCTGCTGGCTGGGCTTGGTTCCCTTGGGCCATTGGTTTCACTGGGTTGGAAATGTCCATCTCTGGAGGGGTTTCCTTAAAGGCAAGGATCTGCTAGATTGAATGGGTGGCACCCAGCACAGGTCTTGGCTCACAGAAAAGACTTCCCAGACCAGCAAATGAATGACCAAAGGGACTGAGAGGCCCTGGTACAAACAAAAGGGAGCCCTTGTTAGGCAGCCCGGAGTCTGGGAGTCACTGAAGTGGCCTTGGAGTTGGAAGGACCGGAGGCAGCATTTACTGGGCATCCACTGTGTGAGGATGAGATGCTGAGTGCTGATCTCCTGGCCTCTCCGCTGCCCCACGAGGGCCCTCTCAGCTCTCGTGCGTCAGGGACGTGAAGCTTGCAGCGGTTAAATATGCTCCCAGGGTCTGAGGCAGGTACTGGGTGGATGCCCAGCTAAGCACCTGGAGGTGTTCTGTAGGAAATGAGGGCCATTTAAGGCTCACTTTTGGGGGGGTGGGGAGGGAGGGGTTGCTACTTTCCTTCTAACATTTTATTATGAAGATTTTCCAACAGACAGCAACACTGATTCATTAACATTTTATTAAACTTATGTATTCATCAATTCTTCTGTGCACCCATCAGTCCGTCCTATTTTTGGTGCATCGTTTTTACTTTTATTGGAAACATTTTCAATGTATACCAAATAGGGAGAATAACGCAATAAATTCCGACACGCCTAGCTTCACACATGTCAACATTTTGCCTTTTTTTCATTGTTGTTGTTGTTTCCTCTATCGTCTCTGTCCCCATTCCTCCCGCCCCAGAGGATTTTAAGCATATCCTACACACTGTGTTCTTTTACTTGTAAATTTTTTATGAAAAGGCTTGAGATAGAATCCTCTTTGGTGATCTCCAGGTAACTGGGCTCCCAGGGTCTGTCAGAGGCAGGGGGCCAAGAGCCCACCGCCTGGGCCGAGGTGACCGGCCTAGGCTGGGTGTGGAATAAAAAGAGGCTGAGACAGCCAGGCCCAAGGGGCCCAGGCTGCGACCACCCACCCTCAGGGGCTACTTTTGCACCTGTCCTGCAAGCCCGACCCTAGATACCTGTACCTGGAGACAGGGCCACGGTTCAGATTAAGTTGGGGGTCTTCTCATTTTCCCTGTACTCAGCCACTGTAACAGGGGCCCAGGACACCCCCTGAGTGACATTCAGATGCCTTCCAGGCCTCTGTATTATTAACAGGGCACCTTTTAAAAAAAACTTCACATGCCATAAAATTAACCCGTTGAAAGTGAACAATTCAGCGATGTTTATTACCCTTATAACATTGTGCAACCACCACGTCTGTCTAAATCCCAAACACTTTCATCGCCCCAGAGACCATGTGCCCATGAAGCAGTCACCCCATGGCCCCCAGGCCCTGGCAACCTCTCATCGGCTCTCCATCTCTGTGAACCGACTTACGCTGGACATTTCGTACAAATGGGGTTGTGCATCATGGGACCTTCTGCGTCTGGCGTCTTTCCTCCCGCATCGTGTTTCCAGGGCTCCCCCACGCCGAAGCCTGTACCTGTCTCTCACTCTGAGCAGACATCTTTTACCTGTCTTCTTGCGCAAATGTTCTTCAGAGGAAACTCCCGGAAGTGTGGGTGCTGGGGTGTAGCTTTTCACCCCTCACCTGCCCTCCTGAAGGTCTGTCTTACTTGGCACAGAGAAGGTCATTTCCCGACACCAGAGCCAGCACTTGCCAGTGTTTGGGCCCATCTTAGTGAAAAAATAGTACCTCATTATTTTAATTTGCCTTTTCCTGATTATCAGCATGGTTGACAATGTTTAGGAAATTTTACTCTCATAGTGGAGTTCCAGGTGCCTGTGCCAGAATAAGGGAGGTGAGCTAGTGTGGGAATTGGGAACCTTCTGGACACCCTCAAAATCTCACCGAGTAGGCAGTTGCTAGGGCAACCAAAGGTCCCGGTTTGCCCAGGACTATCCTGGCCTCCCGGGATATCTCTTAGTCCCAGGCTAACAGGGACGGTTGCTGTCCTTGAACTTGGACTTTGGGGCCGAGGGAGGGACCAGTGGCGGTGAGTGGGAGCCAGGGAGCTCTCTCTCCTAAGGAGGGAAGATGAGGGGGAGCTGGTGCTGGCACAGGTGTGTGCTGCCTGCGCTGGAGTCCCCCAGTGGAGGCTTAGCACCCAGGGCCAGCTCACCTCCTACCTGGCAGGGGGTGGGGGCCTGGCAGCTGAGGCAGGTGTCGGGGAGCGGGAATCCCCACCACCCCAGGAGACCAGGCAGCCCAGCTGCCTGCTACCTGCCCTGCATCCATTCTGATGCCTCCCTCAACTCCTCACTTGTGCAAACGCTCCTCCCTCTGGGTCCCCCTCCATGGGCAGAGTGGACATCGGGGTGGTGGACAGCTGCTAAGAGTCAGGGGCTGGACGGAGTCTTGAGAACTGGGGCGGCGGGGGGCAGGTGACATCCCCAGCCAAAGTTGAGTGGGGTAGAGTAAATGCAAGAGGCTCCCTTCTTTAATCTGTCCTTCCATCTGACCTTCTGTCCTTCTGTCCAGGAGATATCGTTTCTTCCACTCCACTGCCCAGGCAGGCTCCGGAAGATCAGGCAGGAGGCTGGGGCCCTGTCTGCATGTCTGGGTGAGAGGGCAAATGTGAACTGTTTGCCCTCAAACACGAAACCTCCAAGTCAGGCCAGGGTGGAGGCAGGTGGTGAAATGGAACTGAGCCGGGAGAGACAGAGGATTTGGGGAGCAGGCAGCTCCAGACTTGGCTGCAGGTGTCAGTTTGCATGCCCCGTCTCTGGAGCGCAACTTTAGGACCCGGCCGTGTGCTATTATTCACCACCCTGCCCCTCCTGCTTGTCACAGGGTGGGCACGTGGTAGGTGCTCAGCAAATCTCTTCTGGACCAATGGATGTCAAAATGGTTCTAACTCATCATGGGGCCGTGGGCACCTGTCTTCCACTTGGCATCTGCTTCCCCCTTTGCAGGACGGACCCAGGGATCCCTAACACTTCTCCAAGGCTACCTCATGGAGCCGACCCCACCTGCCCCAGCCCATTTTTGGTCCAGGGCCATGGGATTCTCTAAAGTGGTTTGTGGACATAGCCAAAGCCTTGTCCTTCAGGGGAAGCTGGGCAGTTTCTACATCTGGCCTTGGCGGGGGTGGAGGGGGCGGTGGGGGGCGGGTCAGCCCATGTGGGGCATCTGGCCAGCCCGGGGCTCCAGAGAAAGGCCCTCCACTGAGAGACAGTGTTTGCAGGTGGCATCAGGGCTTAAAACCCCTCCTCCACTCCCCAGGACGCTGGGGATAGACCCACAATCCGACCTGGTGACCATGACCCTGACCAACCTCCAACACCTCTGCCACCCCCACCCTACTCCGCAATTCTCTCTTGCCTCCAGGCCTCCGGCTGCCCTCCCTTCTACCGGGAATTTCCTGTCCTCCCTTCTTCCTGTCACTGTCTCCTTCCTTGACCCAAAGTACCCCTCCCACCCAGGACTCTCCATCCAAGCACCCTGTTTTTTTCCTTCATAGGGTTGTTTCAATTATATACACACTAATTTTAGGAAAACTGTTTTCCACCTCTGTCTCCTTTACTCTCACACAGAGCACTTCACTTCTGGTCACCAAATGTGTGCGGGTTTTCCCCCATCAGACAGCTCTCCGTGACATCAGCTGGGTGTCCTATAATCCAGTCCAATTATGGCACTAATTAGAGGTACGGCAGACCCCACGGTGTAAGGGCTCCGTCCCCGCACCCCTGCACACGCCAGTCACAAGTAGTAGGTCCTCTGGTTCCCACAACTTTTGCCTCACTTGGCTACAAATCAGAGGTTCCCACAAATCTCTCCTCGGGTCTGACTAATTTTCTAGAGCAGCTCACAGGACTCAGGGAAACGCTTCCATTTACCAATGTGTTAGGATATAAAGGACACAGGTGAACAGCCAGGTGAAGAGATGCCCAGGGTGAGGTCTGGGAGGGTCCTGAGCCCAGGAGCCACTGCCCCCATGGAGGTGGGGTGGGCCGCCCTCTGGTGCTTGGATGTGTTCGCCCACTTGGAAGCTCCCTGAGCCACACACTTTTGAGATTTTACCAAGGTATTATCACAAGGGTGTGATCAATCATTAACTCCATTTTCAGCCTTCCCCTATTCTCAAGAAAATGGGGAGTGGGGGGAAGAGAAATCCTAAGCTTCTGATCATGACTTGCTCTTTCTGGTGACCACCCCCACCCAGGAGCCACCCAGAGTCACCTCTGTGGGACAAAAGATGCTCCTAGTGCCCTTATCACTTAGAAAAATTGCAAAGGTTTCAGGAGCTCTGGGCCGGAACCAGGGGCAGAGACCAATATGTGTATTCTCTGTTACCTCACAGTAGGACTTATTCTCTTCCTTGGGGGGGCGGGAGGGGGTGGGCAGGGCTGGGTCTGTCTTGTTGCTGCTGCATCCCCCTGTCTGACACAGAGTAGGCGCTCAGTATTCGTTGAGCGAATACACAAATGAGAAGGACTTCCTGGTCCTGGCTCTCCTGCCCACCCCCACTGCCCGCCCCCTCACGGTTCCACGTTCCCACCGACTGAGGGCTTCTCTTGGGCCTTTCCTGTAGCAGCCCTCTGAGGGAGGTACGCCGAGTTCCCACACTTCACAGATGTGGCAGCTGAGCTCGGAGAGGTGAGGTGACAGGCCCCAGGTCACACAGCATGGAGTGGGGGAGGGAGATCCCACTGAAGTTGCACCAGCCCTGAAGCCCATGCTCTGAATCCCTCCTCAGCTGTCCTGAGAAGGTCCCGATCCCGGCCCCTGCCCTCTGCAGAAGCAGGAGCTAGAGAATGCCGAGCAGCCCGGGTGCCCTACCTGGCCAGTGGTGGGGTTCAGAGTAGATCCACCTCCAGGCCTCTGGGGTATGTTCAGCTCAGTGCTTGGCACTGAGAGCCAGGTTTTGGCTTCAGCTCAGGTTCCTAATTTCCTGAAATGCTGAGATAATGTCAAATAATTTCACCGGCAGAGGAAAACCCAGCGGGGGGTCAGTGGGCAGGTCATACTCAGGTAAGGCAGGAGCACACTGAAATGAGCAGTGCCTCCCTTGCTCATTTCATCCTGGCGACAGACACCCAGTGAGGCTGGGCGATTTGCCCAGTGTCACACAGCTAACTAGTGGCAGGGCAGGAATTGCATCCAGTACATGTGCTCTTCCTCCCAGGTGCCTTTCTAGCTCCAGGCTGCAGACAACTGGACCCCAGGGACCCAGAGTGATGAAAATCCAGACCTTGCCTACAAAGTGCTCAGAAAAAGACCAGATTGAGTGCAAACAGTGATCAAAGCAGTACCCGCCAACATGAGACAATATGTATTTTTAGACAGAGGGTGAGTCAGTCCTTGATGATTCACAGGCCTGGCTGGGCTGGCGGGGCAGCCCCAGGCCACCAAGGGCAGGGCAGGAGATCGGCCAGGCCAGGCAGGAGCAAGGCCAGGCAGGGGTTGAGGGCCACACTAGGTGGTCCCCTTGTTCTTTTATCCAAGGTTGGATGCTCAATGACTTGTCTGGAAGATACAGTTTTCAGTAAGTGCTTGAAAACAGATCACATTAACAGAATGAGAAAACGATGTTGTAAGCAGTGCAGTATCACTTACTACACTGGCTGGACCCTGGGAGAGGTGCTGGGGAGACAGCAGAGAACAAAACTAACAAAGACAGAACTTGCTGCAACTCCTAAAGCACGTGTAGGCACACTTTCCCTGTAAAGAGCCAGATAGCAGTAAATATTTCAAGCTTTGCGGGCCATATAGTCTCTGTCGTGACCACTCAATTCTGCTGTTGTAGCAGAAAAGCAGCCATAGGCATTATGTAAATGAATGAGCGTGGCTGTGTTCCAATAAAACTTTATTTATAAAAAAACAGGAAGTGGGCCAGATTTGTCCTGGGAGCCCTAGTTTGCTGACCCTTGTTCTCAGAGAAGTCTCTGCCCATGCCCAGTCCCCTTCATTTGTCCTCTTACCCTGTGACTGATGCACACCTTCACCGCTATGACCCTCCTGAAAATTTCACCTCCCAGGTGGCTTTCTAGTTCTCTAGGTAAAAACTGCTATAACACTACATTCAGTGAAAAAGGGTTTTTGTTGGCCTCACAAGTGCCCTACATGCAGGGATCAATGGACTGGACTGGACTGGACTGTGGCCTCCTGGGGCAACAGAGACCGCAAGTCGCTGCGTCCAACCTAGTGCTCGGGATGTTGCGGGGGATGGCCAAACATTTGTGGAATGGACACCCCCAAGACGGTGCCCAGTTCTCTCTATGTTCTTCACTTCAGTTAGAAAGTGGCAACAGTAAAAGATGTGTGTGGGGGGATTGTGACAGGCTAGGGCCTGGCCCCCTTTGGCCTTCTCTGTCCCTAGGGGATCTTTGCACTTCAGTGTCTCTCCACATGATGGGAGTCCAGCAGTAAAGCAGGCAATGGGAAGGACCCTGACCCGGTGCATAGTGGGCCTGCATCACTGATCCTCAGCTTCTGCACCTGTGAAATGGGTGGGGATCAGGCCCACACTTCTCCCCGAAGTGCGTGTGAAGCCCTATGGCAGCTTGGCCTCTAAAATTCAAGGTACACTGCCCCAAGCGTGCCTCTGGGCCCTTCAGAGAGTGGCATTAGCTCCATTGTTTGTAGACCAGTTAACAGGGATTTAGGGCACTGAGGGGTTGGATTGAGGAGCCAGTTTGAGGTCACAGCCAGCCAGTGCAAGGTGAGGTTCAGACCTCCCTGGGCCTCCCTTGACCCTGGGCTATCCTGTGTGCATCAATGACATGTGATTGGCCACCTGTGAGTCTCCCTTTGCTGGCATCTGCTTCTCCAGGCAACAGACAGCTTTTCCTCTTACACCCTCCTGCCCCGTAACCTCAATCCCCACTGTTCAGCTGCCAGGCCCAGAACAAGTCTTCTCCCCTCTTGCGGGTATTTCCAGAAAGAGACAGCGGTGTGGTTGAGCAGTGAAGAGGAACCCCACCCCCAAATTTTCCAGGTGCCTGCACTCTGGGGGAGGGGCTGCAGAACCGGCATCCACAGACCCGAGTTCAAATCCCCCTTCTGAAGACAGCTAGCCTCATGACCTTGGAAAGGGACTGAACTTTTCCAACCCTGTTTTCTCTCTGCATAATAGGAATGGTTAATCACACGCACACACAGTTGGTTCTCGTTATTCCCGTTAGTTATATTTTATAAAGTTACTGCAAACACTGACTTTGTAAATCCTGAACCATTGCGGTCAGGGGAAATACAGGGTTAGGTTCCCGAGAACCTCTGGTCACATTTTTGCCAACTGATCAATATACAACCTGTGTGTTTCGGTTTAAAGACACCTTGTTCATTTTATTTTATATACATTGTGGATTGTTAACATTGAAGTCAAAGCCAATGGCGCTGTAACCTGTACCTGGGTGAAGTTGATCTAAGGTGTATTTTCTCTGTGACGTCCCTCCCAGCCTCCCGGCACTGAGCACTTCAGTGCCATGTTTGGGGCCGTTTTAAATATTGAAATCACTAACTAAAAACGTACACAAAAAATGCAAAAAACATGGAACTAAATAGACCATTAAAAGGATTTTGTTTACAGTGTGAGAGCCGACACAAGGCAGAGCGTGGCTGTGCCCAGCCCCAGTGGGAAGGCACACACGGGGCAGCTCACGTGTTTTGCCATTTTGCACAGTCTGTGGATGACCACAAGCGTTAACCCTGGGGTGCTGGATAAATTCTAATGAGTGTGCAATTTTGCAAATCCAGACTTTGCTATTGAATAGTGAGGGTTGATTATACATGTGTAGATATGTGTGCATACATATAGGATGTGTACAAATACAGGATATACATCACTACATAGAGTATCCACCCCTCTTAGGAAGAGGTCCAAGTGGCCCTGCAGCACTAATTCATTGGTCAGCAGCAGCCTATGAAAAGGCGGCCTGTTCTTTCTACATCTAAAAATCTACAGCACTGTGGAAAACTGGCTTCATGCCCATCTGAGCCAAGTCCTTTCCAGGCCCTGTCTCGCTGAGTCCTCAAACAGCCCTGTGAGTTTGGTACTATTGTTACCAACATGCAAGAGATGAGGCACAGAGAGGTTAAGTGAATTTCCTGTGGTCACACTGCCAGCAAGGAGGATGCAAACCCGGGCAGCTGGATACCATGAGCACACATTCCTCCCATGGGGCCTGGTGTTGAGCCGGAGCGGCAGTACCAGGCATATTTTCACCGGGAGTTCGACCCAGACCCGTCTGGACACAAGTGAGAGATGAGTAGGTTATTATCCCCAAGAAAATTAATACTATTTCAGTATTATCTAGTATCCAGTCCACATCCAGATGTTCCCAGTTGTCCCATTCTACAAAAAATATATTTTAGCTCTGGCCGGTGTGGCTTGGGTGGGCATCATCTTGCAAAGTGAAAGGTCACTGGTTCGATTCCTGGTCAGGGCACATGCTTGGGCTGCGGGTTCAGCGCCCAGTCAGGGAGTGTACAAGAGGCAACCAATCAATGTTTCTTTCTCATACCGATGTTTCTCTCCCTCTCCTTACCCCTCCCTTCCCCTCTCTCTAAAAATAAATTAATAAAATCTTAAAATATATATATGTAGCCCTGGCTGGTGTGGCTCAGTTGGTTGGAGCATCATCCCATGGACAGAAGCATTGTGGGTTCAGTCCCTGATCAGGGAGCATACAAGAAAGCAACCAATGGATGTTTCCCTCTCCCTTTCCCTTCCTCTTTCTGTAAAATAAAGCAGTGGAAAATGTCCTTGGGTGAGGAAATCAATCAATCCATATATTCTTTAAAACAAAATAAAAATAAATATTTTATAGCTGTCTTTTAAAACCAAGGTCCTATCACAAACAGTTCATTCTTTGCATTTGGTTACGTCTTTTCAACCTTTTAGATTATTTTCATCTTATCTTCTTTTCCTCGCATGGCATTGACCTTTACAAGAATCTAGGTCTTTTATCTTGTAGATAATCTCATTCTATATTTGTCTAATTATTTGCTCAGGAGGTTGTTTAATGTTCCTCTGTCCCCTGTATGTCCCGTAACCTGGAAGTTAGCCCTAGAGGCTTCACTAGACTCTGACACATTTTTAGCAAGAATACCCGCCCTGGGTAACATTATGCTACATCATATCAGGAAACTCACACTGGAAGGTTATGACATTCAGTGATGCTGAGTTCACTACTTCACTGAGTCTTTGCCTGCTGGGTTTCACTAGTTGTAAACTCTACTGTCTGCGCCCTGTGTAATAAGTAACCTGTGGGGTAAGGTCTTGGCACCGGGTGAATATTTGGCCCTCCGACAGCCTGGTCCCCACGGTCTTCGCAACCTGTAGTTATCCTTGCCTGAGTCAGTTACAGCACTGGCATTTGAAAACTGTGACTTTGCTATCACTCCTTCTACACTTTCAGCTGGCATTCTTCTACAGACAAGAGCTCTTCCACTTTATTTGTTTAAGTACAGGGCATTCTCGTTAGTTATGTTCTAGAGAGTGGCTGTCATCAGTGAACCACTGCTCCCAGGGAAAATACAGGTTTCCTGAGAGCCTCTGGTCACAACATTTTCATCAGCTGATCAATACAAAACCTTGTTTTACGTGCGTTTCTGTTTAAAGGTACTTAATATGTGCTGTCAATTCATTAACATCGAACTCATGGCCACCAGCACTATAACATGTGCCTCAATGAAGCTTTTCTAACACATGTTCTCTACGAGGCACATCACAGCCTCCCTGCCCCAGGAACACACACAGCACTTTAGCACTGTGCTTGAGGGTTATATTCAGCAGCAAAATCACCCAAATAACCCACAAAATATGCAAAAAATCGTGGCAGTAAATAGACCACAGAAAGAACTTTTGCACTCGGCTTTCTGTATAAGAGCTAAAAGAAGAAGCAGAGCATTGCTTCGTTCTGCCTCCGCTGGGGACAGGTCAGGTGACTGAGATTTGTCACCACTCTGTGCATTTCCGAGAATGACTGGAAGTATCGATTCTGAACTTACAAATACATTTTAGCAAAGTTGCAGATGCTGAATCTGAGAATGAGGATCATCTGTAACAGTATGTACACAGGGCTTGTTATTTATTGACTATGTGACAGTTTATTATAGTCCCTGTTCTTTCCGATGTTCAAGAGTCCCCATATGGCCGAGGGGTAGCCCTTCGAGCTGGCTTCTGTATCCTTTGGAGATGATCCTTTTTGTCTTTGCTAGCTTTCTCACTTTTTTATGCCAGGTATCCTAAGCTCACCTGGAACCTACCATTTCTGCAAAGAGCTTCAGTTGAGAGAACATGGTGTTTGAAAACCAAGGCCTGAGCAGGAGGTGGGCTCATGGCTGGTGTCACTGCGCCTTGCTCATCACAGTGGACAGAGATAGGACATGTGTTTGTGAAAACCACAAATGCATACCGATAAACTTATGCATGTGTACACATCGGCATTTCCAATTCACGTTTCACACAGCAGGACTGTTTTATTGCCCTGACTGGTGTGGCTCCGACAGTTAGGCATTATCCCACAGAACAAAAGGTTGCCAGCTCGATCATTTTTTAAAGAGTGTTTTCTTTTTTAACTTTATGCTATCTCTTTTCTTTTCTTTTTCTAAAAAAGATTTGACTTATTTATTTTTAGTGAGAGAGGAAGGAAAGGAGAAAGAGAGGGAGAAAAACATCAATGTGTGATTGCCTCTGGCCTGCAACCCAGGTATGTGCCTGAACCTGGCAGCCCTTTGGATCGCAGGCCTGCACTCAATCCACTGAGCTACACCCGACAGGGCAAAAGAGTGTTTTCTTAACTCCATTTTAAAATTTTTATTGATTATACTATTACAATGGTCCCATTTTTTCTCCCCTTTATCCTCCTCCACCCTGCCTCCCTCTAGCATTCCCCCACCTTAGTTCATGTCCATGGGTCGTACATACAAGGTCTTTGGCTTCTCCATTTCCTATACTATTCTTAACCTCCCCCTGTCTATTTTGTACCTACCATTTATGTTTCTTATTCCCTGTACCTTTTCCCCCATTCTCGCACCCCGCTACCTGCTGGTAACCCTCCATATGATCTCCCTTTCTGTGATTCTGTTCCTGTTCTAGTTGTTTGCTTAGTTTTGTTTTTGTTTTTAAGTTCAGCTGTTGATAGTTGTCATTTTACTGTTCATATTTTTGATCATCATCTTTTTCTTAGATAAGTCCCTTCAACATTTCATATAATAAGGGCTTGGTGATGATGAACTCCTTTAACTTGACCTTATCTGAGAAGCACTTTATCTGCCCTTCCATTCTAAATGACAGCTTCGCTGGATAGAGTAATTCTTTGCCTTTCATAACTTTGAATACTTCTTTCTAGCCCCTTCTTGCCTGTAAGGTTTCTTTTGAGAAATTGGCTGATAGTCTTATGGGAACTCCTTTGTAGGTAACTGTCTCCTTTTCTCTTGCTACTTTTAAGATTCTCTCTTTATCTTTATTTATTTTATTTTATTTTATTTCATTTTATTTTTAATATATTGATTATGCTATTACAGTTGCCCCATTTCTCCCCATCATTCCCCTCCACCCTGCACACCCCCTTCCACCCACATTCCCCCCCTTTAGTTCATGTCCATGTGTCATAAGTTCTGTAGCTTCTACCTTTCCCACACTATTCTTGCCCTCCCCCTGTCTATTTTCTACCTACCGTCTATTCTACTTATTCTCTGTACCTTTTCCCCTCTCTCCTCCTCCCACTCCCCTGTTGCTAACTCTCCATGTGATCTCCATTTCTGTGGTTCTGTTCCTGTTCAGTTGTTGGCTTAGTTTGCTTTTGTTTTTGTTTTAGGTGTCGTTGTTAATAACTGTGAGTTTGTTGTCATTTTACTATACATGTTTTTTTATCTTCTTTTTCTTAGATAAGTCCCTTTACCATTTCATATAATAAGGGCTTGGTGATGATGAATTCCTTTAACTTGACTTTATCTGAGAAGCATTTTATCTTCCCTTCCATTCTAAATGACAGCTTTGCTGGATAGAGCAATCTTGGATGTAGGTCCTTGCCTTTCATGACTTGGAGTACTTCTTTCCAGCCCCTTCTTGCCTGGAAGGTCTCGTTTGAGAAATTAGCTGACAGGCTGATGGGAACTCCTTTGTAGGTAACTGTCTCCTTATCTCTTGCTGCTTCTAGGATTCTTTCCTTCATTTGAATCTTGGCTAATGTAATTATGATGTGCCTTGGTGTGTTCCTCCTTGGGTCCAACTTCTTTGGGACTCTCTGAGCTTCCTGGAAGTCTATTTCCTTTGCCAGATTGGGGAAGTTCTCCTTTATTATTTGTTCAAATAAATTTTCCACTTGTTGCTCTTCCTCTTCCCCTTTTGGTACCCCTATAATTTGGATGTTGGGACATTTAAAGATGTCCTGGAGGTTCCTAAGCCTCTCCTCATTTTTTTTTCTTTTTTGAATTCTTGTTTCTTCATTCTTTTCTGATTGTTGTTTCTTTCTTCCTTCTGGTCCACTCCATTGATTTGAGTCCCAGTTTCTCCCATCACTATTGGTTCCTTGTGTGTTTTCCTTCATTTCACTTATTGTAGCCTTCATTTGTTCATCTAATTTGTGAGCAAAATCAACCAATTCTGTGAGCATCCTGATCACCAGTGCTTTGAACTGTGCATCTGATAGGTTGGCTATTTCTCGGTTGCTTAAAAGTATTGGCTCTGGTGGTTTGATTTGTTCTTTCATTTGAGCCTGCCTTCCTTCCTTCCTTCCTTCCTTCCTTCCTTCCTTTTCTTCTTTCTTTTTTCTCTTTCTTTTTCTTTTTTTGGTCTTGTTGCATCTGTTATGTATGAGGGGTGGAACCTTAGGTGTTCACCAGGGCGGGGCAGTCCAGTCACAGAGTTGTAACACTGTATGTGGGGGCGGGGTCAGAGAGGGAACAGTGGCACTTGCTCTACTCTCTCTCGTATTTCAGTCCCCTCTGTGAGGCTGGGAGTCTCTCCCAGCACTCCAATCCCCACAAGTGTTTTCAATTGGTGCTTTTAGGCTTTATTTCCTGGTGCTGGGGCCCTGGGTTGCACAGTCTGTCTCGCTACCCGTTTTCACCTGGTTTATCTGCATGCGAATGTGTGACTGCGGTCAGCTGCCTTGTATGCCTCACTGGGTCTGCTCATTGCCTCCCCACTCCCAGTAACCACCGCTTTGTGCACCTGGGGTGTGCCAACCACCACCTGTGCATCCAGGACCACTAGCCAACTACTTTTCCCTGCCATGATCCCTCTCCACCAGCCACCAACTCAACCCCTCTTACCGGTCTGGGTGAATTGTTGTTGGACTTCCATACAATTCAATTTTCTATCTGTTCTGTTTTTGTTTGTTTGTTTGTTTGTTTGTTTCTAAATTTTTGTTGTCCTTAATTTTGGTTGTGAGAGGAGGCACAGTGTGTCCACCTACACCTCCATCTTGGCCAGATGTCTTCTTTATCTTTAAACTTTGATATTTTAATTATGATGTGTCTTGGTGTGTTCCTCTTTGGGACCAACTTCTTTGGGACTCTCTGGGCTTCCTGGACTTTCATGTCTAGTTCCTTCACTAGATTGGAAGTTTTCCTTCATTATTTTTTCAAATAAGTTTTCAATTATTGCTCTTTCTCTTCTCTTTCTGGTATCCCTGTGATTTGGATGTTGGAAAGTTAAAGTTGTCCTGGAGGTTCCTAAGCCTCTCCTCATTTTTTGGAATTCTTATTCCTCATCCTGTTCCAGTTGAATGTTTATTTCTTCCTTCTGTTCCAAATCGTTGATTTGAGTCCTGGTTTCCTTCCTTTAACTATTGGTTTCCTGTATATTTTTCTTTATTTCACTTTCTATAGCCTTCACTTCTTCCTTTATTATGTGGCCATAATCAACCATTTCTGTGAGCATCCTGATTACCAGTGTTTTGATCTCTGCCTCTGATAGGTTGGCTGTCTGCTCGTTGCTTAGTTCTTTCTCTGGAGTTTTGATCTGTTCTTTCATTTGGGCCATATTTCTTTGTCTTGGCACACCTGTTATGTTGTAAGGGGTGGAGCCTTAGGTATTCACCAGAGTGGGGCAACCCACGTTGCTATGTTGTGGTGCTGTAGGGGGAAGGGATCAGAGAGGGAACAGTGCTGCTTGCTCGGCTCTTGCCCTGCTTTCAGTCACTTCCCCCACTGCCCACAAGCGAGTTGTGTCCTTCTGGTGTTGATTCCTGGGTGGGTTTGTGTACGTTCTAGGACCCTGTGGATCTTTCCAACAGACGCTCCTGTGAGGCTGGGAGTTTCTCTTGCCACTGCAACAGATTTTTACAGCCAGAGGTTTTGAAGCTCTATTTCCCCATGCTGGAACCCTGGGTTGCGCGGTCTGTCTCACTCTCCAGTTGTTCCTCCCAGTTTATCTGCACACGAATGTGGGACCACCCATTCAGGCAGCTGCCACCTTGCTGTGCATCTTCTCTGCCCCGGCTGCCCATCACCGCCCCTCCTAGAAGTGTGGGTGAGTGTTTCTTCTTTAACTCCTTGGTTGTTAGACTTCCATGCAGTTCGATTTTCTGGCAGTTCTTCTTTTATGTTTTAAAATTGGTCGTTATTTTTCTTTTGGTTGTATGAGGAAGCGAAGTGTATCTACCTATGCCTCCGTCTGGGCTGGCTTAACTAACTTTTTTATTGTGGTAAAATATATAGTAAAACATAAAATTTACCATCTTAAATACTTTTAAGCATACAATTCTGTGGCATTAAATCCATTTACATTGTTTTGTAATCATCATCACTCTCCACCTCCAGAGATCATTATTTTTCAACACCTCTAAGTGAAACTCTGCATCCATTAAACTACAACCCCATTACCTTTGCTGCCCAGCCCCTGGAACCCCCCACTCTGCTTCCTATGAATTTGGCTGCTCTAGGTACCTCGTGTAAGTGAAATCATATAACACCTCTCCTTTTGTGACTGGTTTCTTACAATTAGCATGTTTTTGAGATTCATCCATGTTGTAGCATGTGTCACAATTTTCTTTCTTTACAAAGCAGAATAACATTCCATTGTATAATTACACCACATTCTGTTTATCCGTTCATTCACTGATAGTGATTTGGGTTGTTCCCACCTACTGGTTGTTGTGAATAATGCTGCTCTGAATATGGGTGCACAGTATCTGTTCTTCTTAACTGCTCTGATATTTCTGTCTCTTTTCTCGTACACTGAAGATCTAGTTTCCTAGTAACATTAGTATTTACTCTTTGCTTTATGCTACACTGTGCATAAGGTGGTACCAGAGAGGTGTAAGAGCAATGGCTTCTGAGAATACACAGGAAGCAGAAAGCAGATTGGTTTTGCCAGCAGTGGGGGACGAGGGGGCTGGGGATTGGCTGCTTAATGGTTATGGGGTTGCATTTGGGGTGAAGAAAAACTTTAGGACCAGATAGCGGTGGTGGTCACACAACACTGTGAATGTACTAAATGCCACTGAATTGTGACCTGCAAAATGGTTAATTTTAAGTTTTGTAAATTTTACCTCAATGAAAAAAAAATCCCTCCTGGGAGCTCTTTAAGATTCCTTTGTGTTTCTTTTGTCCTCAAATGCCTCACTCGGAGGAGAGGCAGATGGATTATGTGAAACACTCTTTGTTCAGTGTGGTTACGTTATCATTTTGATATACAATGAAGTTTGCTTGGTTCTTTTTTGTATTCAGTTTTGGGGCTTACTTTCTTTTCCCTTTTTATTTTATTTATTGATTATAAAATAATATGATCCCAAGCAGCTCCCTTCGAGTGACTGGGTTTTAGTTTCTGTTCATTTTCCTTTGTTTCTTTTTTATAAACATAAGCATAATAGGCAAATGTAGGTGGTCTTATTTCTTGTCCAATTCAAAAAGTCACGTACCGTATACACCATTCTAGGCTGTCCAGGATGGCTGCCGTGGCGTTGGAGCTGAGTTTCGACAGTTCAGTAGAATTTTCTGGATGGAGGAGAGGAAAAAGGAAAGGGCAGTTAGGAATGGTGTGTGGCAAAATAAGAGGCATCCAAGGAAGGGGTTCAGGACCAAGTCCCTAAGGCCGAGACAGGGGTGGGGTGAGGGGGTGTCCCCTGTGCCAGATGGAGGGAGCTGCTGAGGGTTTTGTAGCAGCAGAGTGCGATACGACCTTCGGGCCCGGAGGACCTGGTTTGGTAGGATGGGCCCAGGGCTCGAAAGTGGCTGCTTAGAGGGTCAGCGAAGGCCTTTCTAAGAGGTGCCCCTATTTTCCCAAAGTCCCTCTGGGCCAAGGACTACTCTGGGGTGTCCTGGGGCCTCTCCTTCCCCTCCTTCCCAGGGGGCTTAGGCAGCATCTCCACTCTGTGGCCTCAGGTCTTCTCCCCCAATCCTCCACCCCGCGGCCTCCCTGTACCCCGAGAAAGATCTAGGCCCAACTGTGGGGCCTTGGCCTTCAAGCTCATACCTTGGTAGCAGCCTTGACCTACATCCTGGGATGGGTTCCCAGGGTTGGCACAGTGGGGGAGGGCATAACCCCCTGTGGAGGGGCTGTCCAAGCCCAGAGCACCTCCCTGTGAGAATTTCAGAAAGACCAGGAGGCTCAGTGGGAAGGACCTGGAATTTAGCCTGGGAACTCCCCCAGGACCCTCAGGGACATTGAGTGCGGGACCAGACCAGTCTCAGTCCTCAGAGCAGGAGTGGACAGGAGAGGTCGTGGGCTCCCAGGTTTCAAACATATCTGCTGTGAGAGCCCACAGTGGGCCCAGGCAAGGCAGAGAGGGCTGCGGGGCTCTGCCTGGATCCAGGACCCTGTGACTCACGGCCTCACCACTGGCTGGTTAACCTGCCAGCTCAGCAGACAAATCCCCTGCCCCTCCCACCCCAGCAGCCCGTGGTGAGTGGCCCTTCCTGACTGGGAGGCTGAATCAGCGTTTCCCTTCGCACAGCCTGGGAGCAGGGCACCCCTTCCATCTGTGGGGTCTGGAATGCCATAAACGCAGCTCTACTTGGGGTGGTGTCCTGCCTGCTCCATGGCCTTGGCCAGGTGAGGCCCTTCCCCTGCAGAGTCTTGTCCATCCTCTGTAAGACGAGGGGATATTAGTCCTCTCCAGGACATAGCCCACCTTCTGTCCAGTTGCAGAGATGTCCACAAGGTTTCTTCCTGCCCCTTTATCATGGCAGGGATGTAGGACCCTGGGCTGCTTGAAGGATCAGGGGTCAGGGAATCTGCAAAGAGCTCACCAGATATTCAACCAAGGAACACCCACACTTCCTGTCTTCCCAGCATCCTCCTGTCCAAGTTAAGCACCTTTCACGCTCCCCCATACCCCTTCCTTTGGGCCAGCAGGCAACAGGAAGTCCAAGGTGGAGGCTGGAAGCCCTGAGTGACCCTGGGCAAATCTGTTCCCCTCCCAGCCTCAGTTTGCTTATCTCTAGGGACAGAGTTGGACCTAGTGGCTTTGAAGGTCCTTCAGTGGCCAAATTCTGGGGTTAAAAAAAATAGTTCTATTCAAATATAATTCACATGTCATATATTTCAGCAATATAAAATATAATTCAATTACTTTTAGTGTATTCACAGATCCATGCAATTGCCACTATAGTCAATCTCAGAGCATTTTCAATATCTCACAAAGAAACCTGGTACTCTTAGCAGTCACCCTCCTACCCCCCCTCACCCTCCTTATGGCACCAGACCATCACTTCTCTGCTTTCTGTGTGCAGATTTCCATTTGGACTTTCATGCAAATGGTACCATGGAATGTGTGACCTTTTGTGTCTGGCCTCTTTCATGAAACATCATGTTTTCCAGGTTCATCCATGTCATAGTCTGTATTGGTACTTAAGTCTTTTTTATGGCTGAATAATATTCCATTACGTGGATATACCACATTTTGTTTATCCACTCATTCGTTGATGGAGATTGGGTTATTTCTATGTTTTGGTTTTATGAACGATGCTGCAATGAACATTCGTATACAAGTTGTGCGTGGAGCATAGGCTTTTGTTTCCCTTGGGTGTGTACCTAGGTATAGAATTTCTGACTCATGTGGTCAGTCTCTGTTTAACTCCTTGAAGAACTGCCGAACTGTTCCCCAGAGGGGCTGCTCTACTCTTTCCCGTCCCTACACCCTCGCCAACGTGTGCACTGTGTGTGTCTGATTCTGGCCATCCCAGTGGGTGTGAAGCGACCTCTCATTATAGCTTTGGTTCACATTTCCTGGTGGCGAAGGATGCTGAGTGTCTTTTTGTGTGCTTGTTGGCCCGTGTATATCTTTTTTAAAGAAATGTCTATTTGGGTATTTTCCTCATTTTTTCATGGGACTATTTGTTTTCTTATTGAGTTGTAAGAGCTCTTTATATATTCTGGTTACAAGTCCCAGGAGGGCATCAAATATCTCTGTGTCCAGTGCAGGCCCAGGCTGGCGGCTGGTAAGACCCCCCAGAAGGCCTCTGCCTGCACCACTGAGCAGGCCCCTTCTGGAGACAGAGGCCTGTGCTGGCTCTGCTGGAGAGGGCTCAGAGGAAGTCTCAGGGCTCCCCAGGGCCTCTGGCCCAGCTGATCTGGGACAGCAGTCAGAGCGGAGCAGTAGGGGTCTGTCCTCTGACACCTGCCTGGGAAGGGGAGACCCTTACCTCTGGCTCCTGACCCCTTGCCCTTTTCCCTTCCAGAGATGGGGACTCCAGAACCCCAGTGCTGTCTACCACAGAGCCTCTAAGCCTGACCTTGACCCTGGCTCTCACCAGAAAGCCTCAAAGTAGAGTTTGGGTTCATGACCCCAAAAGAGCCCCAGGTGGGGGGCCATCAGCTCTCCAAGGCATCCTTTCCTCCACCTTCCTCCTACCCCCACCCCAGGCATTAACAGCTGCTTCTTAAAGCCTTCAGGGTGAGTCCAGAGGCAACCACAGCCCCTTTTTTTCACCAAGAAACAGACTTGGGGAGAGGAGGGTGTGTCTGCACCCTGAGGGCAGCCAACCACCCTTCCCTCTTTGGGGCCAGGTCCTGTGACATGTGACCATTTGCTGCAAAAACCCCCCAGCAGAGGGGCCTTGCCAGGGCCTGGGCAGAAGGCCTGGCTTTGGCTCTGGTGTTTGATGCGGGCTGGCTGAGAGCCGCAACGAGAGGCTCCCTGAGCAGAAGACACAGTCCTTTCCCAGAGTGATGGAGTCGGAAGCCCCAGGTTCAGAAACGCTCCCTGGCCTGGCGGGGGAAACTGTTAGCTCTCTGCCCCTTCGTTTCCTCTTCTGCAACACAGGTGGGTGTGACCCGTCTCAGGGCGCTGGCCCCGGTTATGCCTAGGGAGTCGGCTGGTGAGAGACAACCGACAAGGCAGTTCTGGGTGCCCCCCTTCATCACCTAACCACTCATCCTCAAGAGCCCCTTGGGCACCACCTCTCTCATCTTGCCAGGCAGGGCAGAGGAGCTCCCCTCTGGCTTTCTGTGGCCCCAGCGTGTGGCCTGGGTCGCAGCACTGGTCCCACTGCCTGCCCTGCTGTGTCTGTCCCCATTCTTTCTACTCAACAGCGCACACCGGGGGCCTTGGTGTCAAGGTCTCTTCCTGGGGAGAGTATGTGATCGCCTGGCACTGTAGGAGCCCCACAGCTTGTGCCTGCTACACTGGGGTTGAAGGAATGTACCGGACCCCTCCCACACCACCCCCCCTTTTTTTTAAAGCCTGAGAAGGGGGCCTCCCAGATCTGGAGTTGAGAAGGGAGCAACCAATAATCTCTTCTTGGAAGCTGGACAGAATAGGGCACTTACTTGTACTCCTGGTGAAACGTACAAGGGGGGACCCCCCCCAAAAAACAGAATTTATTTATTAAAAATTGTGTATTTATTCTTACATACACAATTTAAAGTTTAAACTTCAGTCACCTTCAGAGTGCTCTCCATTAGATGCAATACATCTATTGAGATGTTTTTCCCACTGCTCAGGACAGTTTTGGAACTCATCAATTTTGATGCCTTTTAGTGCTTCTGCTGTTTTGTTGTTTCATCTCTTCCACATCAGCAAACTGTTTCCCTTTGAGGACGTTTTTAATCTGGGGAAACAAAAAAAAAAGTTGCTCTGGGCAAGATAAGGGTGAATAGGGAGGGTGGGGCACAGGGATTATGCCATTTTTGGTTAAAAACTGCTGAACATTCAGCGTGGTGAGGGCAGGTGCACTTGTAAATCACCCATCATGAAATGGGCAAATGCATTAAAAGTATCTTCAAAAAAATTTCACCAAAGCCAAACGCAGCCTCTCACAACGCCACCAGCCGATGCACTGATATAGATAGGTATCTAGAACACTCACCTATGGGGGGAAACCTGTACTACAAGAGGCCTGCCCTTCAGAAGTTAATTCCAGTTTTTTTCGGGGGGGCGGTCCCTGCCTCATATGAAGGTTTCGTGCTATGCTGGTGAGTCATATTTTATTCTTATTTATTTACCATAGAGCCATAGGGGGTGAAGGGAAGTATAAGTAGCCCCTCGGACTCCAATTTCACCAGGGAGTGATAAAATATTTCCATTTCACATGAAGGATGGATATTTTGGGAAGCAGCCCTATCATGAAGGGCAGCAGGTAAGGGACTGATGACGGAGACAGTGTGTGCGGACCCGGCATATACCCAGGGGCGGGGGGGCCTGAGGTGAAGCGCAGCCTCGGCGGAAGCGGTTCGAAGCACCATCCCCTCCACCCTGCACCTCCCACTGCGGCTGCAGCCAAGCTCGGCTGATGGGGCTGGAAAGAGTGACTCTCAGCTGGCCTGCCTCAGAGGTCAGGGTGACCGGGAGCCAGGCCCCACGCCCTCCACCCAGACACGCCCACCCAGCCTGGCCAGCAGCTCCCACGGCCCCTGGGGCTTGATCCCCGTGGCCCTTGTGTGGGAAAGGGGCCTGGGGTGCCCCATCCCTGGGTCAGGTCCCCATGGGGCATGTTCCCTCTGCTGACACCCAAGGAACCCCTCTGGGCTGCATCTACTCCCCCCGGGTCCCCGCACTGTGTGGTAGCCTTGGCTGGGCCCACATGCAGGATGTCATCCTTTTGGCAGGATTCCAGGGGGTGGGGAGCAGGGGTACAAGCTGTCACCCATTTTACAGATGGCCCCTGGCCAACTGGTGTGTCTCAAGTGGGGTCCATTCTGGACTGGCAGGGCCTGTGGTCCCAGCCCTACATCCTCACCAAGTCTCTCTGAGGCCTCGTGCAGATTAAACAAGATAAAGTAGAAAGACACTTCTAGCAGGGCCTGGCATACAGTAGGTGCCAAATAAGTGTATATTTTGGGTGTTGCTATTGTTCAGCCTCTGGACACCCAGCCTGCGGGTCTTCCTTCCGTCTTCATTCATACCCGTTTGGGGAGTGTGTCTGGATAACTGGCCCCGGGCTTGGAATGTATGCAGACAGCCAGGTGCTGTCCTTGGGGAGACAGGCAAGTGGAAGGATGGCATTTCTGCCCCTCCTCAGCCCCATCCTTGCTCTGGCCTGTGCCTGTCATCAGGGTGACAGGACATGGTGTCAAGGGAGTGAAACAGAGACCTTTGGGGGCCAGCACTGCCTTACGGGGGGCCAGCTGGCCAGGCGGGGGATCCACCCTTGTCAGTGCTTTGCTCTGAGGGTCAGAGATGCCTGTGCTAGGTGGGAAATAGGACCCCAGGGAAAGGCCGGTGGGTGGGGGGCTCCCTCAGGCTTGTCCATGGGTTTGGTGCAGGCTGAGGGCAGCTCTCTGTGATGCGTGAAGACCCAGTATTCCATCCCCTGGCCACCGCGCTGTGTGCCGTCCTCCCTTCGAGGGGGCGTCTCCTTGATAACAAATATACCCTCGAACCCTTCCAGGTGTCAGGAGCGTGGCCAAAGGCTGCAGACACTTGCACTGATGAACGGGATCTACTTTTGGAGGCGCCAAGATAGAATCAACCCTGGGTACATAGGGGCTAATTCTACCAGGGCAAAGGGGGTAGAGAGGGATCAGGGAAAGCTTCAGGGGGAAATGTCTGCACAGGAGTCGGTCCTGGGACAAAGAAAAGAGGTATTCCAGGCAGAGGGAGAAGCCTGTGCAAAGGCCCTGGGGTAGAAAAGAGCCCATGATGTCAGCCCATCGGGTGGGTTAAAGCCTGTGAAGCTGTTGTTCTTTACAGATGGGGGAAGGCTGGGGATAACTCAGAACTGTGCACTGTGTAGCTCTCATGCTCCCAGCTCAAGTTACAAGTTCTCTGGTTTCTGCAGAAAATGTCTCAGGCCCTTTCTTTATCTCTGAGAGAGGTCATCATCTGGGTTCTGAGGAAGAGAAGACTGAGTCTCTTAGTGCTTCCTGCATTTAAAGACCAGCCAGCCAGAAAGGGCAGTCCATTCTTGAATCTGGAGGCAAAGATCATGCCCCTAGAAGCTGGCTGTCCACTTGCCAGACCCTGATGATCCCCTGCCAGTGCGTGTGGATTGCAGCGTCGCCGCGCCAGCCTCTGGGGCCACCCGGCAGGGCCTCACAGAAGCTGCTCCCTGGCCTGGGCTGGGGCTGCCAGTGTGAGG
The DNA here is from genome assembly GCA_039655065.1 of Glossophaga mutica. Taxonomy (NCBI): domain Eukaryota; kingdom Metazoa; phylum Chordata; class Mammalia; order Chiroptera; family Phyllostomidae; genus Glossophaga; species Glossophaga mutica. The sequence goes on from CM077305.1 coordinate 103,664,028, forward strand.
GCTCCTGGCTTGCAGCTGGCTCTTTTCTGCCCCCCTTCTCCTCCCCCACACAGATGGGGGGCCAGGTCCTGAGCCAAGGCTGCCAAAGCCAAGGGATGGGGTCCCAGCTCTGCCCTCAGAAGCTGCTGTGTGACTTTGGGTGTGAGACCTTGGCCTGATGAGCCTCAGGTTCCTGGCTTAAAAATGAGGACAGCACTGCCCGCCTTCTGAGTCTGTTGCAAGTGTTAAAACGAGGCAGTGTTTGCCCGGAGCCCGCAGAGCTGGACTGGGAACCCAGGCTGCTGGCTCTGGGGTAGATACTTCCACCTCTGCGGAGTGAATGGCCTGGAAATGAGAGCCACAGAGTGGAGCCACTGAAATGCCTCCTGGCCAGGCCTGGCGCCGGGCACCCAGAGGAAAACAACACAGGCGTGTCCTCGCCGGTGCAGGGGCACCGAGGAGGCACGTATTCCAGACACAGCATTGTCTTGCCTCTAAAATGCATTTTTTCCCTCAGATGTGAACAATTTCCAAAATCTGAACGCCTCCCAAATAGTGCGCCTGTTTAATGGGCATTGGAATAATGTGTGTTTATTGGTGCTCACTGATGGCCAGGTACATGTGGGTCCTGAGGGAATGGGGAAGGGGACAGCTGAAATCCCTGGCTGTGTGGAACCCCCTTCCTGGGGGGGAGAAGGAGAGAAAGGAGTATGTTAACAAGATGACGTCAGGGAGCCCTGAATGCCAGAAGGAACTAAAATAATGCAAAAGTTTGGAGAGTAACTGGGGAGGGGGGTTCTTCAGATGACCCGTCCCTGAAGAGTTTGGAGGGAGGCTTCTCTAAGAAGGTGACTTTTGAACTGAACCCTGATGAGGGAGAATGGACACAGGGTCCAAAGGGGTTCAGTTTACTGATTGTGGGAGAGGAAATGTCTGAGAAGTACTTGGTCTTGGGACAACGTGACACAGCATCCCCAGCTGAAGGGACCTTCTGGGCAAAGGCCCTGTGTTATGAAATGGCCTGTGATGTTGGCCTGACTGGGTGGCCTGAAGCTCGTGAAGGTGTCGCCTTACAGAGAGATGTGTGCTCCCCACCACACACACCCCATACACAAGATCTGGCAAGACCTGCTGAAAAAGCATTTCAGGCAGAGGGAATGGTATGTGCAAAGGCCTTGAGGTGGGAGGGAACTTGGCACATTCGGAAGTTGAAAGAAGGTCTGTGAGGCTATGGCAGCGTGAAATGAGGGAGGAGGTAAAATTCAGAGATAAGGGCCACATCACACTGGACCTGTATAGGCCTTTGTGATGAATTGAGACTATGTAGATATGAGTCCTGTCTGAAAAAAGTCCAGCCATTGCTAATATAATGAGAATGGTTTACATGACATCAATGTAACCTGGCAGCCAAGGAGAGTGGACTGGAATGTGCATGTGTGAACAACGATGACTTCACTGTACCAGTCAGCGGGGGTGGTAGGTGCCACTGAGTGAGCACGTGTACTGTGTGGCCATCACATTCAAAATGACTGAGCAAGTAGAGCAATGAATCTGCATCAAATTTTGCATTAAGCTTAAACATTCCTCCATGGAAACTATTTGGATGATTCAGAAGGCCACAGCTATAGGCAACTGGTGATAGGCAGCTTCATCACAACTATGCGCCCACTCATGCATCATGTCTCATGCAGAATTTTTTGGCGAAACATCAAATCACCCGAGTGAGTCTGCTTGCCTACAGCTCAGATTTGGCACCCTGCAACTTCTGGCTTTTCCCAAAACTATAATCACCTTTGAAAGGGAAGAAATTTCAGACAGTCGAAGTGATTCAGGAAAATACGACAGGGTAGCTGATGGTGGCTGGAAGAACTGTGTGAGGTCCCAAGGTGTCTACTTTGAAGGGGACTGAGGCATCATTTTCTTCTGTACAATGTTTCCTGTATCTTCAGTGCGTGCCTCTATTTTTCATGGCCCACGGATGGATACTTTCCGGACAGGCCTGTACAGTCTCCCTAGATGCTGTTATCAGATTGACAGTGGCTTAGAATGGAGAATGAGGCTTCATTCAGTCCCATGTGCTACATGCTTTTAGTAGAGGTCCTCTGGGGGCCCTAGGGAACTGCATTCCCTCACCCTGGGGAGCTCAGGGCACATTTCTATGGGGTGGCAAAGGAAGCCGGAAATCACTGGTGTGTTCAGGCAGATGCTGCTGCATCAGGATTCCTTGAGGGCAGGAGAAAGGGAACAGGGAGCTGGGGAGGTGGCCAGAGGGCTCTACCCAGTCACCAGGCTCTACTTTATTTGAGTCCAAAGAGCATATCTGGCCACAGATGAGCTTCGTATGGCTTATATAGCACCTAGATTCCCATCTTGGGGGGGAATTGCAAAGTTTAGAAATCAAGATTAAAAAACAATCCATACTTCTGACTTGCTTGAAAAACTCTGGCAATCCTGAACACACACTCCCACATGACAAGCACATGTTGGAGCATGACAGCTGCCCAGTGTAGGGGGCCTGTGATCTCCTGTTACCCGCAGTCTCTACCGTTCCCTACTGTCTTCCACTGGCTTCCATGGCTCCATGGTCCCCAGCCTGGTTCCTGGGGGCATGTGAGTTTAGGTTCCTGCTGGGGCAATACATTAGGAGGGACCATTGAGACTGGAATGGCGGCTCAGAGGGGACAAGGGGTTCCAGGAGCCCAGGGTGCTGTTGTCACCCCATGCCCAGGTGCCAACAATCCTTGACCCCAAGCAGTGGGTGTAGGAGAGAAGGATGGCTCACGCCAGCCTCTGGCCCAGGCTGGTCTTGCCAGGTTTCTCATGATGACACTTGGAGGCTTTGTGTCCTTTCCTCAGGCTGTCTCTGTCCCCTGCCGCAGCATGCCCCTCCAGCTGACCTTTTATCCCACAAAGAATCTCTTCATGTCTGGATTGGACCCTCTATAAATTAAGCTGGCTGAAAAGTTGTCATCTGCAGTAATTGAAGGCTTTTCACCTGACTCCAGGGCTCCGCTTGTGTGGGAGCCTTCATTCCAGACTGTGGGTAGCAGGGAACCTCTGTGTGGTCTCCAGGGCAGGGCTGTCCTTGTGTTTGCGCCACACGGGCATGCCCCCTGCTTCCCTTAGCCATTGACCGCTGGCCAGCAGCACCCCTCACTGATGGTGCCTGTGGAAACCGATGTTCCCCCGAGCAGTGAGGGAGGAGGCTGGTGGGGCGGGGGGGGGGGGGGGGGGCTGAGGTGTGGCTGCTAGTCCAGTGCCTGCTCCCCAACCACTGCAGAGGGCAGCACAGGAGGGAGCTGAGCGGAGGTCAGCACCATGCATGGGTCTCACCTGAGCACACAGATTCCTGGCCCCAGGGATGGAGTTCTTGTCCCTGCCACCTTGGGGGCTGGAGATGTCACTTCTAGTTGCTTCTAACTGCTCATCCACCTGTACACAGGCCCTTTTGTTCTTGTGGGGTGTGGTCTTCTTTTCTTCTTTGTGAGGAGGAAATGCTTCAGGAAGGAAGGAAAGTCACAGATGGCTGTGGAAAAGTTGTGGGCACTGAACAAATCTCAAAGCCACCTGGGTGGTTGGCCTGGCTAGCACATGGTGCAGAGGGGGAAACTGTGACGTGCCCCTCTGTGACATGTGACGTTGAGGGGGCCAGGCACTGTGGTGGGGTGGCTGGGGTGCCCTCCTTGCTCCCCTCACCCCCGCTTCCTGGAACTGACCAGCCCTTTCCGGTGGGAGTGCTGGTCTTTAGCACAGCCAGGGGCCTTGGGGTTGGGGCCTAAGCCCAGCCCTTGCAGTCCCCAATCTTTCCAGCTGGGGGGCCAAGCTAAGGGCAGGTCTCTAAGTGGGAACAGAGAGCCACCTACCTTGTACTTCCCTCCCAACACATGCTTCAGCTTCGAACATGCTTTATAACTTAAAATCATTATCATCATAACATTTACTGAGGACCTCAAATTCAGTGCTTTACCTGAAGGTTTGAATCTAAGCTACTCAACCTTGGACAAGTTTCTCAGCCTCCATGTGCCTTAGTTTCTCTCTGGCAGGTGGGGGTGGTAACAGTGCCACGTGTTGGAGGATTCAATACGCAGGCACAGAGTCCTCAGTGTAAGGCCAGATGCTGAGTCAGTTCTGTGCGTGGCTGTGGCCTTCTCACTTGATCTTCCCAGCAACCCTATGACATTTACATTGTCATCGGACCCATTTTCCAGGTGAGGAAACAGGTTCAGAGCAAGAAGTGGCTTCCCCCAAGGGCAAGTGATCATTTTAAAATCTCTCGAAGCAATTATGCTGTTGAGGGGATCAGGGAGGTGGACTGGCAGTAGCTCCCTCCTGGGCACACTGAGAGGACCCCCTGCCTCCCCCAAAATTGACATGTCCCCCAAACCTCCCCTTGCCTAGAAGCCAGCTCCTCCCTAGCTCCCAGACTCTGGGGCCACCTGGGGAAATTGCTGCACACCCCATCTCTTCGGGGGAGTCTTCCCCTCCCAACACCCTCTCACATTAGGAGCCATCTCAGTCACCCACCCCCGCAGCCACTTTCCAGAAAGTCCTGAGAGTTCAAACAACCCTGGACTTATTTCCACCCACCCTACAGTTGGCTTGATAGATGTGTGACCTGGTGCGCCTGGATTCCACAGCAGCAGCTAAGCGGTAGCTGTTTCTTTTAATGCACATGCGCGCGTCTGGCTGTCTGGGAGGGTTCTGGGGCGCAGAGCTCCCTGTGAGTCTGCACTCTGCACATGCGCCTGCCCGTGGATGCCTGGGCAAATGAGAACCTCCCCACCCCCCACCCCCCACCCACTGCATATCAGCATTTTTTATTTAACTTCTTCGTTATAGAGACTTTCAAAAATGAACACATGTCAAGAGGACCAGGCAGTGATTCTGGCCTCCCCACCCCTCTGCGTCATCATCCAGGAGGGTTTGCAATCTCCTTTTATCGCCTCCTTGTGAGCTCCCTGTCCTGCTTTCTCCCGCATTTGGCCGCAGGGTTTGAAAGCCAATGGCAGACGTCATACCGCGCATGCCATTTTTTTAAAAACATTTCATTTTGGGCCCTGGCTGGTGTGGCTCAGTGGATTGAGCGCGGGCTGTGAACCAAAGGGTCACGGTTCGATTCCCAGTCAGGGTACATGCCTGGGTTGCAGGCCAGGTCCCCAGTGGGGGCCATGTGAGAGGCAACCACACATTGATGTTTCTCTCCTTCTCTTTCTCCCTCCCTTCCCCTCTCTCTAAAAATAAAGAAATAAAATATTAAAAAAAAAAAAACAAAAAAACATTTCATTTTGAAGGTACAAAAGTTAGAAATTTCCAGTTATAAAATGAGTCCTGGGGCTCTCCTGTACAGCACGGCTACTACAGTTAGTGACACTGTGTTGTGTATTTGAAAGCTGTAGATCTGCAAGGCTCCTAGCACAAGGAAAACCCTGCAGGCAGTGGGGGCTCACCCAGCCCCCTCCGCACCTGGCATCTGCAGTCCTGCCCTGTGGGCTGGGTCTGGGCCTCACCCTCCTGGCTGTGCTTTGGTGTTGCGATGAGGCTACTGGCGGCAAGGACAATAACACCTACCATTTATTGGGCCCTGTGGCTGGTGCTTGAACAGATGACTTCACATGATTGGCATGGCCACCCTGCAGGCAGGTCTGCTACCACAGCTGCAGGGAGAGGCATTCAGAGGTTCACCAGCTCGCAAGTGGCAGAGCTGGGATTTGATCTGAAAGTGTTTCTTTGACTGAAACCTGGGTGTCTCCCAGCTGAGCCAGTTCGGAGGGTCCCTCACTAACTCTGTCTTTCATGCCCGGAATGGGGCACCCTGGGACCTGGGATACCTAGACTTGGCATAGGTGGCCCATCTGTGGGTCCTTGATGTGTGGGTCCATCCACTCATCTGCCCATCCATCTGTCCATCTGTCTGTCTGTCCATTCATCCATGAGAATGAATAGATGGACTGCCCCGTCCAAGGTTCCAGGCCTGCCCTTCTCTCCAACTGGCCACCCCTTACCTCATGCGTTGCCTTCCTAGCTGTGTGAGGCCAGATAGGTGATTTGGGTTCTCTGAGCCTCTTTGTCGCCTCTGTGTGGGAAAAATCAGTCTTTCCCCTTGGGCAGGGCCTAGCTATCAACATATTCCTAAACTTGAAAACACCCAGTGGTCAGAGCGAGGACAAGCAGACTTGCAGGTGACGTCCCTGCACCAGGATCCCAGCCCTGGCCCTGCTCCCGACACCTGCTGTGACCCTGGGCAAGTTGCTTTATCTCAGGGCCTCGGTTCCCACTTAGCACAGGTGGCTATTATGATAGGATTTGCTGAGCCGACTCATGTGGCAGCTCTTTGGGAACCATGAGACACTTCATGAATACAGGCCTTTTCTGTTTCATCATGCCCAAGTTGGGAGCACTATGCTTTCATTTCTGAGCCTGCTTCTTTCATGGCTCTGACTTTGTTTCTTAAAGTCGAGTTGGGTAAGTGTGTTTCTGATCGAATCACATTATCTGTACACATAGGGGGTGGCATTTCCTGAGCACTGCTGCCTGCCGGGCTCAGTGCTGGGGACGGAGAGGGGATCCAGGTGTGGGCTTGGCTCCAGGGGCCCATCACGCAATGTGGAGTCAGGAGTGAACACACCATCACCGTGCGGGGTGAGCTGTGCAGCAATGGAGGGGCGCTGCGGGGCAGACCCCAGCCCAGCCAGGCTCAGGGAGGAGGGCCTTTGAGGGGGCTTCCTGGGGACACAGAAGCCCAAGTGAGTCGTAGAAGATTGAATGGGAGTTGGGCAGGCAAAGAAGTGGAGACGGTGTTCCAGGCAGAAGGAACAGCACAGGCCAAGGCCTGGAGGTATGTGAATGTAGACACCGCCCCTCCTCCAAGTGCCCCAGGTGTGTGATTGCCTAAATCACCCGCCTCCATGCTCTCCACTTCAGCTGGATTCTGAATGTTACCTAAAGAGTGGGCTGCTTCTACCATGCCCTGTTTGCACCTTGGGCTGGCCAAGTATCCTTCTCTATCCTTAAAGATTTACAGCTCCAGCCATCCACCTATTCATCTATTCATCCATCTGTATACCCATCTATGCATTCACCCATGCATCCATCTGTCTGTGCACACATCCATCTGTCCATCCATCCATCCATCCATTAGTCTGTTTGTCCATTGATTCATCCATTTATCCATGCATCCATGCATCTGTCTATCCAGCCATCCAGCCATCTATTCTGCCAGCCAGCCTATCATTTCCACAAGTATTTATTGAGTGCTGATGACGGCCAGGCCTCGCTGGGCAGAGTCCTCTCTGGGGACAAGCAGAGCAGGTGATGAGCAGATGTGGGCTGAGGTTTGCCTCACTCCTTGCTGGGGCCCTGCCTACAACGGGCACAGGCTTGCCCTGGAGTCCCTCCCCTTCCTGGGCTGTCTGGTCTTGTTAGGAGGGAGGTGGCCCTTGCCTCTCAGCTTGGGAAACTGTTCCTGATGATCAATCTGCTCTTGAGAGTGTTACCTCGCCAGACAGAGGGTGAGAAAATCAACCCATACCACAGGCTCTCGGGATGTGGGCCTCCTGCCACCCCTGCCGAGAACCCCACCCTGGACACACTTAGTCACAGCTTTGTCTCCCCACCCCAGGCTTGTGGGTTTCCAGATGAAACTCCCTGAATATTCACACTGTCCACTGAGCATCTCCAAAGCACAGCTGTTCCAGAGCTCACGGTGGCCTTTTTGTGACTTAAAGTAAGTTCCCACTGGTAAAAGCAAAAGCCGTCACTGAACTCACTATCAGGCTGGTGTCCTGAGCCTGTTGGTCCAAGTCCTGGGCTCCTATCTGGCCACTTAGAGATTTTGGCGGGGGGGGGGGGGAGAGTCCAGTATCAAAGTAGGGCCATTTTGCACAGAAGCGTGAACACCTGCCTTCTGAAAACGAGAGGATCAGCCAACACTGTGTGCGTGTGCCCGCCTGCTTGTCTGCTGGCCTGTTAGGGGTGGGCCGGGGCCCAGCAAGACTGCTTGTTCAGATGAAGTGTGGACTCCCCAGTATCCAGCTTCCTGATGGAGAAAAGTGTGCAGAGAGGTGGGACTGAGTTGGGAAAGGTCAGGTGAGAAGGAACAATTGCCGCCTCCCACAGGTGCTTAAGGCACCTGAGTGACTGAGGGTGTGGTGATGTTACAGCCTTGCAGCCCAGTGCGATGGGCATTATTTTAGCTGGAGGGTCTGATCTTTCCTTGTGGGAGGGGTGGGCTTCCTATAACGGAGTGAGCTTTCTGCCCCTCAGCCAAGAATAAATCCATCGTGGGCCAGGGATTCGGCCTGGGGCAGGTCAGTCTCACAGCAGGTGAGAAGTGACCTCTCGAGGCTCCAGGGCCTCGTGGCCTGGACCTTGGAGGTGTTGCACCACTTCAGAGTAAGGCAGGTGGGCTTCAGAGGTTCTCTGAAGATGGGGCCTTGGACAGAGAGCTGTGACTGGGAAAGATCCCCATCCCCAGGCACAAGGGGGGGGAACATAGCTCTGCATCTTGGAGGAAGTTTGGATGCTGAAGGGATCCTAGCAGAGTCGATATAATTTGGATACAAAATAAAAATCAGACTTCTTTTTAACCACAGGCCTTGTCTTTGGAATATAATCTGTCTGATAAATGCTCATTGTGTACCCACTTTTGGGGTTCACAGATAAATCAAACCACCATTCTCGCCTCAGGGAAAATGCAGCCTGGGGCATAGCGAGGACTTCCTGGAGGAGGTGATGTGCCTCAATGGGGGTTGTGAAGGACGAAGTAAGCTTTTAGCCAGGTGAAGCTGAAAGGTAAAAGGGGCTAGGCAAAGGGAACAGAAGGTGCAAAGGGAGAAGGCTCTGAGGCAAGATGGTTCCCAGCCAGTTGGGCACAAAGGGACTGAGGTGAATTGGTCCTGGGGCCTGAGCCTGGAGGGAGGTGAGGCCAGGGCAGTAAGTAAGTGCTCACTGGAGCCTGGATCAAAATGGCCTTGTTGAGGAGGCTCAGGAAGTCGGAGGTAGAAGTTTACCCTGGTGGCAGTGGGGGATGAAAGGGTTTTCAGTAAGAAGCTGGGTGTGTTTTATAGAGTCCCCAGCCAAGTGCAGAGAATAGAGGGATGGGAGACAGCATCGCAATGTCAAGAGGTGGCCACAGTGATGAGGAGGAGCAAGATGCGGGAGATGTTTAGCAGGAGCCCTGAGGACCGATGGCCAGTGGTGGACAGAGAAGGAGGCTCTTCTCCAGGAGCCGTGAAAGCAGAGCCAGGCCCCCGGTGATGGTGCGCTGGGGAGAATTCCCTGGAAGCCCCTCCCCAAACACGGTAAGGAGAGGCACTAGCTCACTGGTGTACAGGGATGCATGGTGGGGGGTGCGGCAGGGAAGAAGTTAGATCTGAAGGATGAAGATGAGCTGGGCACACATCCAGGGGAGAGTGAAGGTGTGTGTGGCAGATGGCACCGCTGAACCTAAGGCCCTGTGGTAGCAGAGACAGGGAGGAGAAGGGGCTAAAAAGTGGCCCGTGGCGCTGGACGGAGAGCAAGGTCTGAGAAGAGTTTGGAGGACGCAGGAGCCAGACCTCAGGGACACTGGGGGAGCAAAGCGCTTTTGGTGGTGACGTCATCCGGTGTGTCTGCAATGGTCATCGGGCTCCAGGAGGCGACATTTCTAGATCAGTCCAGGAGTCGAAGTATCTCCACATGAGAGGTGAACTCACGTGACTTTCATAATCAGAAAAGAAGTTGAAATGGCATATACCATATGAATTCGTTTCCTTAGGCTGCCATGACAAATTGCCACAAACAGGTGGCTCAAAGCAACAGAAACTGGTGCACTCAGAGCTCTGGAGGGTAGAACTCTGAAACCACAGGGCCAGCAGGGCCAGCTCCCTCTTGAAGGCTCTAGGGAAGGGTCTTTCCTTGTTTCTGCTGGCTTCTGGAAGACGCCAGCCATCCTTGGTGTTTCTGGCTTTGAAGCTGCATCACTCTGACCTCTGCCTCCGTCGTCACGCGACTTTCTCCCCTCTGTGTTTCTGTGTCTCTTCTTAAAAGGACCCAGTCGCTGGATCAGGGCCCACCCTAATCCAGTATGACCGCATCTTGGCTTGATTACATCAGCCATGACCATATTTCCAAATAAGCCCATGTTCGAAGATAGCTGGCATTAGAATGTCAACAAGCCTTTTTTGGGGGATGCAGTTCAACCCACAATACCATGGGGTCCTCATTATGTTTAAAACCTGCATGCATGGTCACGTTCTGTTTCTTAATCTGGATGCTCATTACGTGAGAGATTTCATGCTGAAAATTCATCAAGCTATACATTTATGGTCAGAGTACTTCTCTATACATGTGTTTAGTAGAGGTTTCTCCTGGGTTGTGGGTTTATGGATTGATTTCATTTTCCAGTGTTCCAGGTTTCCTGCCATAAGCACGTGTTACCTTCATCGAGTAATAAATCCACGCAAATCATAGAAGAGGAGGTGGGGAGGGTCCCTCCTCACCAGTCCTTCCCTGCCCCCGAAGCTATCACAGCAGGAGGTGGGGTCTGAACGGGAGTTTGACCTGCCCTGAGAATCCCTTCCAAACAAATATTTTTAGCCACATTATCCACCCCCTTCAAATGTCCTGCTCATGATTTGTGGCCCTGCTGATTCTGTGGATCGTGGGCTTGGCAGTTACCTCACCTGTGTCCTCTTCAGGAGGATGGAGGACAAAGGTAATAATAGAACTGACCTCATGGGTGGCTGGCAGGCTTCGCTGGGATAATAATGCACATGAAACCCTTTGCACGGGGCCCTGGCACAGGGATGGGCTGCCGCAAATACCCTCCTGATTAGAAAATGCCCAGAGTACGTGGCAGTCATTTCAGCATTCCAGTGTAATGGCTCAGCTGGTCAGGGGAAGTCCAGCAGATGGTACCTCGCCTTGTTGCGTGCGGCCATCGCTGGGGGGCGGACAGGGGTGGCGAGGCTTCCCTTTCCTGGCATGTTTTCTCATTTAACTCCCTTTAGTACATCTGGCTGCCGTCCCCCTCACCTGCGTGTCTGTGTGCTGTTCATCCTGTGCGCGTGTAAAGCAATGCGCTGCCAGGCTGGTTAAGCCATCATTGGAAGATTTAGAGGAAGCAGGTGGGGCCGGGAGGGTGAGATGGTGGCTGGGCTGGAGGAGACAGTCGGGGGTAGGGGATTGTTCTTTCTGCCCTCCCGCTCCCCGCCCCCCACCCCGCCTTGGGCCGGTCCCCACCCCACCCCTGTGCTGGTCCCCTCTCCCGGACCACCACAGCCTTTGGAAGCGACACTTTGGAGGTCTCTGCTCCTACCCACAGCCCCAGGGCTTTGGAATTTGGGCTGTGCCTTGTTTGGAGCTTGGTCTCCTTTGGCAGTATCTGCCCAAATTACAAATGCAGGAACCCTCTGTCCCAGCTGGGCTGCTGCCGAACCGTAATCCTACAGATAAACTGGAACTTCTGGGACATTATTTAAGTACAAGGCTATCTTTTGCAACACTGTTTGTAAAAACGAAGATTAAAAACCAACCTAAACCCCAATGAGTAGGGGCCGATCAGAGAAACTGGTCCAACCCGTGTAACTGACTGGTGTGTGCATGAGCGCAGAGAGCAGTGAGGGACCTTCTGAGCTTTTCAGGTGAGAAAAGCAAGGGTCAAACAGTACGTATCTTTGTAAAAAAAGGGCAGGACAAGAATATACATTTGTATTAGCTTATATTTTCATACAGAAACCGTGGCCACCCACTGAGTGACTAAGTATGCCCTGAGGAGGTTGGGTGAAACTCCAAGTATGGGGGACACAGGGAGGGCGGGGAGCGAACACAGGTTTGTTCATCGCTTTCTTTCTTTATTTGGACCCCTATGAACTTAATACTCTTCAAAAATCTCAAATTAAAAAAGTGTAATATCTTTGAAACAAAGCCTGTTTTAAAGCTTAGGCTCAAGTGTCACAGTGAGTCTTGCTTCAGCCTCTTGTAGCTGTGGGATGTTGGGCAAGTTACTCAACCTCTCTGTTTCAGTTCCTCCGTTGTTGAAATGGGGGCTAAAAACGGTTCCAGTTTTGCACGGTGGGAAGATTGAATGAGATCAGCCCTGCTCGCTGCCTGGTATGCAGTAGGCAGGCAACAGGGGTGAGCTGGCGGTGGGGTGGGCTTCCTGAAAGCACAGGCTGCAGGCAGTGAGATGTGACCCCAGAGCTGCTCCGAGTGCTCTCTGTCTGCGGTGCGTCTCCCCTCTGCTGCAGGGGCCCGGGCCTGATGAGAGCCACTTGCTACACGACAGTGAGGTCTCCCCCTCCACATTCCCTTGCTCAGCGAAGGCAGGTGGGGGGACTTCCAGGCTTGAGTCCTGTTGGTGTAGCTGGGAGCTGGGGGGAAGGGGTGGAGTTAAAGGCTCCGGCAGATTGCTGGATCTCCTGGTTTGAGCTGGGGCATAGTCTCGGTGAGGACACAGAATGATGAGTCCCCCTTAGCCAGCTCTGGCCTCCTGCCCTTTCTGATCCTTTGGCTGAACTTCTTGGAAACCCCAAGAGTGAAGAGCCCAGCGTGTAGCCCGTGACGTCACCCTTCAGGACTGCCCCCAGGCCTCGGGCTGCACCAGCTGACCCCAGCAGAGGGGCTCCAGCTGCCTGAAGCCGAGCAGGGAACGCACAGCGCGCCAGACCGCAGCACTCAGTGCACAGGCCCGCTCACTTCCTGCCCAGCGAGGGCTTTTTCCAGAAGCTTCTACCCACTGTGGCTTTGGGGACTGCTTTTACTGAATAAACAGCTCTGTACCTCAGTTTGTTCACCTGTGAAGTGGGGGTGATAACCATTCTGCCTGCTCCCCAGGAGGACAAGGTGAGGCTGGCAGTCACTTTGCGGGGAACAGGGACCAAGGGGCCAGCAGTCTCATTTGTGCGTCTGCCTTTGCCCCGTGGAGTTGTTCCTGAAATGTGAGCCAGCATGACTCTGTCTCCTGATTGGTCATTAACGTAAGGTGGACTTGGGCAGGTGTGTAAGACACAGCTCCAGACTCGGATAGGCTGAAATTCGAGTTTCGCGTGAATCCATTTAATTTCAGTACAGGCTGTCCCTTGCCTCCCATTCTTCCCCTGCTCAACGTGACCTTCACCCTTTGGCCTCCAGCATGTTCCTGGTGCAAACACGGCACTTGGCCTCAATTCCCTGCAGCCCCTGAGGGCCTGGACAGGGGTTGGCAAACTTTCCGTCAAGTGCCAGATAGTAAATATTTCCAGCTTTGCTGGCTGTATAGTCTCTGTAGCAATGACTGAAGTCTGCAATCGTGGGTCAAAAGCAGCCCCTGGCAATATGTAAATAATTGGGCATGGCTGCATTCCAATAAAACTTTATTTACAAAAATAGCTCAGTAAAAGAAATGATCAGCTTGGAAGACAGCATGGAGGTTCCTCAAAAAATTAATAATAGACCTTCCATATGGTCCAGCAATCCCACTTCTGGGTATGGACCTGAAAAGAAAAAAAGAAAAAAAACACTAATTTGAAAAGATATACGTTCACTGCAGCATATTCACAATAGCCAAGCCATGCAAACAACCTAAGCGTCCACTGATGGTTGAAAAGATAAAGAAAATGAGTATATCCATACAGGAATATTATTCCGCCTTAAAAAGAGAGAGATCCTGCTATTTGTGAGAACGTGAATGAACCTTAAGGACGATACGCTGCGTGAAACAGGCCAGGCCGTAGAAGGACAGATACTGTGACTCCACGAACACGAGGAATCTGAACGGTCAGACTCACGGTGACAGAGAGAGAACAGTGGTTGCCAGGGGCAGTGGGGGGAAGTGGGGAGGTGCCGCTCAAAGGGTGGGACATCTCAGTTGTGCAAGGTGAATACCTTCTCAAAATCAGCTGGAAGATATAGTGCCGGCAGTGAACAGTATTGTGTTGTGCACGTAAAGTTCTGTTTGCTGGGTAGATCTCGTGGTAAGTGTTCTTCCCACCACAACGGTCATAACGACAAAGGGGGCAGTGGGCTGAGCCTGTCCCCCAGGGAGTGGCTGGCAGCCCCACGCTGCGCTGCGGCCTTCGGGAGCCAACGCCACGAGGCAAAGGCCCAGGGTGTTCCTGCCTCCCTCCCTCCCTCCGGTTGCCACTGCCCTGCAGGCTGTGGGCTGGGGCCGCTCCCATTCTGTAAGAAGGGAAAGGAGAAAATGCCCAGAGGATTGAGAAGTGAACCAGATATTCGTCCTTACTTAACACTGCTCCTTCATGAGGACTTTTGTAAGTCAAATTTCATGCCCCCATTTACCTTTGGGGGAAGATACATCTCCCTAGAGGGATCTGCCTAACCAGGGCTGCCAGACTCTCAACAGCTCTTTCGTGAACATCTAAAACATCTTGGCACTCAGATGTGGGCCAAGGTCTCTTGCCTGGAGGTCCAGCTGATCGGGTTGGAGTTCTGGTCCTGCCGCTTTTAGCCTGTGTGACCTTGAGCAAAAAGATTGCTTACTCTGGGCTGTGGTAGCCTGTTCTGTAACCTGGGGAAAACTCACCACCCGTGCTCCTGGCTGTCACAAGGCTCACGGGACACAAGCTTTCTCAGATTCGCAGCAAGGGGCCTGGCGGACGCGGCTGTCAGCTGACGGGACTGACAGCCCAGCCTCACGCTCTAATTCTCACCCGGAGAAACCTGAGATGGCCCACCCGACCGCTGGCTAGGAGATAGAAAGGGCAAGTGGAATCGTTCGAATGCCACTTCGTTCTGTGTTCGGAGGTGAGCTGTGTGACTTCTCTCTGAGCCTCAGTTTCCTGCTCTGTGAAGCAGGGGTAATAAGAGGACCGACTTTTGAGGACTTCTGTGAGGCAGTGTGCCGTGCCTGCAAGGCAGTAGGTGTGTAACACACCGGAGCCGTTCAGGGTTTGCCTCGCTGGGTCCCTGCCTCATGGCCCTTGTGCTTCTGTTGACTCGCCTGGTTTCCCCCCCACCAGTGGCCCCCTGAGGACAGGGCTGGGTCTTGGGTGGAACAGGGAGGCTGCTCCGTGTCTCAGATCCCTCAGGGAGAAGGGCTCACGCTGGGGCCTCCCTCGCCTGGAGCCCGGACACCAGGTTCTGCTGGAATTCGTTCCATCGCTCCATCCTCATTTTCTCTACTTGAACAGTCAGTTACCTTCTACTTATCACCAGTGGCCCAGGCTGTCCACTATGATCCACATGTGATGAATCTGTAATAATTTTTTTGTTAAAAACAACGAGTTTTTTTAAAAAATAAAGAAAGAGGAGAAAGCATACATGACTCGGGTTTGAGAAGCCCTGGAGTAGAGGAGGAAGCCGGCCTGGGTAACACCGTGGCGGGGGAATCGGGTGGGGGAGATAGGAACTGGATTTAAGGAGGGGGCCTGAGGGCCCTTTAGTTACCAGCCATCTCTGGGCCTCAGGTTTCTCATCTGCAAAATGGGGGCGGTGATGGCAATGGGAATTCAGTGAGGCCAAGTGCAGGGCCTGGCCCCTCATTGTCTTCAGGCATTAATTTTGGGGATGGGAGGGGTGCTAAATGTCATGTGGTACCCAGCATTGGGTCCTGGAAGGGAACATTGGTGGAAACATGGGGGAATTCAAATAAAGTCTGGAGTGTAGATAACACTAATTGTCTAACGTTAATGTCTTACGTCTGACCGAAGTACCGAAGTTAACACAAGGTGTCAGCACCAGGGGAAGCTGGGTATCAGGTGTACGGGAATTCTCTGTGCTGCTTTGTAATACTTTGTAAATCCAAAATTTTTCCAAAGTGAAGTTTACAAATATTACAATAGGTGGAGGCAAAATGCTGTAGTTAATCAAGGAAGGGAGGTGCTGAGTCCAGCTTAGGAAATTTGGGAAAGGTGTCCTGGGGAGCAGAAGGCCGAGTCTTGGAGAAGAAATGGAGGGAAGGCTGTTTCTCAGGGAGGCACAGCTGCCCCCGTGAGCCAAGCCCCCGCCTGGCCTGTTCCCCAGGCCTGGAGCACTCACTCACCACCTCCCCTTCATCTGGTCCAAGGCAAGTGTCACCCCCTCAGAGAGCTCTTGGGTCCCATTTGCTCTCGCACACTCTCCGGGGCCCCTGTCCTTTCACTTCTCGGCCCGATATCACCACTGTAACGAACTAGTTCCATAGGAGATTCAGGATCGGCTTTGGGGGTGCGAAACCTGTGTCACGCGCATGGCCTCACACTTCACTGAATGCTCTGCTGTTACTGTTTTGAAATTCTTAAGAAATTTTTGAACCAGGGGCCCTGCATTTTCATTTTGTATTGCCCCGCGCCCCCCCCCCCCCCAAAAATTGTGTATGTCGCCAGTGCCGGTGCGATGGAAGGCTGAGCATCTAGCCCTGCCAGACCTACTGTTCCGTGAGTTCCCTGTGGCTGCTCTAACCGAGTGAAACCGGAAAAGCCGGCGTTCGTGCTGCCTGTCACCTCCCAGACCCAGTAAGCAGAGGCAGGGATTGAACGTTACCGGCGCTTTATTCAGATGGCCGGCGATCTGAGAAGACAGTGGGTTTGTACCCTAACAGACCATCTTACATTCCATTTTAAAGATTTTTTTTTTTTTAAGATTTTTATTTATTTATCTTTAGAGGGGAAGGGTAGGAGAAAGGGAAAGGGAGAGAAACATCAATGTAGGGTTGTCTCTCGTGTGTCCCCTGCTGGGAACTGGCCTGCAACCCAGGCATGTGCCCTGACTGGGAATCGAACCGCGATCTTCTGGTTCGCAGGCCCGCGCTCAATCCACTGAGCTACACCAGCCAGGGCAACATTCCATTTTAAACTGACCTTTTTATAAGGAGAAGGGAAGTGTAGGTAAGGGGTTTGGAATTCAGGGGGAAAGTTTATCAGATAAAGAGCTGCAGCATTCTTTCCTCTGTGCCCTGGACGGTGGCCTTCCTCTGTGGTCATCTCACCCTGGAGCACGAGGCTCAGGTTACTTGCAGTGCTCCTGAGGCACAGCCGTGAGACTGCTTCTGGTCCACTGGAGTCAAGGTGGGTCGCAGCTTCAGTTCCTGAAACAATAGCTCTTTACCGGCACTGATTACTAAGCTTATTAGCTACTACCTGACACTAAAAATTTGCCAACGTTTGAGTCCCCCATCAAAATAACCTCAGAGTTAGGAACCTAACACCACACAGATGTCAGTATTTCCCAGTTCTGGGGGCCGGCAGCCTGACACGGGCTGCAGGGCTGGCTCCTTCTAGAGGCTCAGGGTGCAGGGAGGATGATCTCCTTCTCTGCCTTTTCCGGCCTCTGGAGACAGCCTGCGTTCCTTGGCTCTTGGCCCCTTCCTCCACCTTCAAAGCCGGCATCCTCTCTCCTCTCTGACCTCTGCTTCCATCCCCACATCTCTCTGACTCTGACCCTTCTGTCTCCCTCCAATAAGGATTTGTGATGAGGCTATGCCCACCCAGATAATCCAGAATAATTGCCACATCCCCACATCTCTAATTTATTCTCATCTGCAAAGTCCCTTTTATCATGTGAAGGAACATACGGTCCCGGGGATTAGAATGGGGACATCTTTGGGAAGCTATTATTCAGTCTGTCACAACCGTGACAGCTGGGAGGGCAGGGCCTCCTCTGCTCACCACTGCATTCTCCTGATCCAGAGCACTGCTGGCTTATAGTAGATGTTCAATACGTAATTGAAGAATGAATGAATGAATGAGGCCCTGTGTATGACTGGAGCACTCTGTGTGAGGACTGGGAGAGCAGGAGACTGGCTCCAGCGGGACCTAGACAGTCACTTTGCTGGGCTGCAGCTCTACCTGGTGTGGGCAGTGGCCACCGAGAACCTGGCCTTCAGTGACAGAGCCCAGTTCCCGCTGTGGGCCCGCTGTGGTGGTCCTTGGCCTGTCCTAGCAGGCTCAGCATTCCTGAGAGCCTTGAACGCCTTTGGCTGCCTGGGAAAAGGGCACACGACCTTTGCTCTCCTCTCTCGCCTCTGTCACCTCCTCTTCTCTAGGGTCACCTCTCCTCTGCCTTCTGTGGGATGGGTGGGGGCGGGAGCAGTGAGGCAACTGAGATATGGCAACACCCTGCTCTCAGAGGTGCTGCCAAGGGAGTTGTGTCATCGCAGCGAGGACACGGAGACCCAGTGGCTCGGAGGTCATGCCCTACGCCCTGGCCCTCTCCTCACACCAGCTGTGGGATGGTTTCCTTTGGTCACGTTAACTGCCGAGCACCGACGGCATGCCTGTTGCCATGACAAGTCCAGGAGCAGCGCAGCGAAGAGGCCAGGCGAGTCCCTGCGCTCCTGACGCTCGAAGTCTCCTGGGGGGACTCGGCATGGTCCGTCTCGTGGATTAAAGGGAGAGGCTAGGACGTACTTCAAGGTCATTTTGGAGAGAGCAAAGGGCTGTGAAAAAGCGACCACAAGATGAGGGGTGAGGGGTCGACCTGAGACAGGCTCATCCAGGCGTCTCTTAGCAGGTTGAGTTTGAGCCTAGCCCTGAAGGGCAGAAATGCCAGTCACAAGGGAGCCTAGGAAACCGGTTTAGGCAGAAGCAAAGGCCCAGGGGCAGGAATGAGCAGGAATGGGGAAGAGGCGGGAGAGCTGGGCTGTGAGAGGAGGGTGCAGGGAAGAGTGCCTGGTGGCTGGGCTTATTTAGAACACACTCTGAAAGTCAGCTCACCAGGGCTGTTAAATGGGAGCCTGCCCCCCACCGAGCCCCCTCCCTCGGGTCCTCCAGCAGGGTCCCCATCCCAGTGCCAGGCCTGTGGGCTGTGACACAGGAGCCTGTCCCTCTCCAGTCTGAGAAGTGCTGGCACCGAGGAAATATCAGCTGTTCATTCTGAAGCGTGTCCACTGTCCCAGACCAGGGTGGAGGCCTGGGTCCCCTCTGCCTCTTCCCCACCTCTTTCCCAAAAGCATTTATCCCTCAAACCGATGTTTTGGGGACATTGATAGCCATGGGCTCAGAGAGGACTCACCCTGAGCAGACTGAGAGCACCAGGGGAACCCCTCTGAGCACCTGGGACTCTGAGAGAAATCTCCCCTCTGGAGGATCTCAGTGACCCCCAGCATCAGCTGTTCTTGCCCATCACCCCAAATAAACCTCCTAAGGAGGGTGCAACAGACCCTGCCAGGGTGGTGCCAGGGAGGGAGCTTGAAAGTCAGCACCCAGCTCTGACCTGGGAGGAGGGCCTGGCCTGGGTGTCCCACAGGCCTGGCTGACCAGCTAGCCAGAGGCCTGTGGCAGAGGGCCTTTGCCCGTAGCAGTCCCTCCTCCTGGCTCTGTCTTGCCACACTGATGACTTGGGTCTGTCTTGCTAAAACGTTGACACACTTCCAGACCATTGACCAAGAGCTGCAACCCAGTTGTGCACTTCAGGGGACCTCCTGAAGTGCCCCGACCACCCCAGCCACCCTGGCCTCACCCCTGGAGCTCAGAATGGCCGGGCCCGGGAAGATGGTGATGCTCTGATTATCATCTGTACTGTCAAGGTCAAATACACCCAATAGCACCCCTGCCGCCATCCCCTCCCCTCCCTGACCACCTCCACTCCTCCAATGGCTCATTTCCTTGTCTTGCCCGGGCAAGTCCTGGGTTTATTTTGCTCGCCAGCACCTCATGTGTTTTGAATGAATTAAGGAGTGAAATTGTGCAGGCCCTTCAATGCCTGCTCTGTGCCGGGGGCTTTCCCTACCTCAGCTTGGCAGATGCCCTCTTTCTAATTAACCTCTCCTCCAACTTCTTATAGGAATGTGTGCCTTGTACTGTAACCCCGTTCCTGGTGTGGCTGCCAAACTTTTATTCATTTGTTCGTTTAGTCATCCATCCCACACGTTGACTATGGGCCTGCTACGTGTCAGCTGCTGTTCTGGGGGCCGAGCACCCCGCAGTGAGGGGACGTGTGTGGTGGTGGGAGAGGGCAAGCCTGAAAACCAGGGGGCAGAGGTGGGGTGAATGGTGAGGGGGTATACCTTCCAGTCATTGGTCGCAGGAAGGACTGGGGTGTAAGCCCAGAAGTGGGTGGCTGACATAGGGTGAAGGATGGTGCGCGGGGGCCAAGGGGATCAAAGATCCTAGAGGTTCGTGGGTGGTTGCCAAGGAAGACGGCCGGAGCGGAGGTGGGGAGGGAGGTGGGTCGGAACTCTTAGCACCAGCTGTGGCCCGCTGCCTCCTGCCGAATCCTCGTAGTAGACCTTGGAGGGCAGGGCACACCAGACTCTCCCCACTTCACAGTTGTGGAGACCAAGACACAGTTACATCTGGCAGCTGGCCTGAGGTCGCACCTTAGTCTCGGACTTTGTGAAGTTCCGGTGCCATCTCCTCCTGCCACAGTGCTACACGCGCTCAGCCTGCACCGGACCTTCTGACACCTCGGGTCAAAGAATCTTGTTCAGAGGCTTCTTGACCCCCAGCCTGTCCTTCATCGGAGCACTGGCAAGGGAGGAAGGCGACTTTTATTTTCATTCGTGTCCAGCTTGGACACAGCCATGGGACCAGCCTTGTGCCCATGCAGATCCAGGAGTGGGGGCATCTCCTGTGCCCACCTGTGCTCCCGGTTCTCCCTGCTTCTCCCGGTCCCTCTCAAAGTGGAGTACAGGGCTTTCCCTCCGCCCCTCTGGGTGTGTGGGGGGCGGGGGGAACCGTGTCCCTTTTCTTGGCCGTAGTGGATGTCCGCTTAGTGCTGAGACCCTGCTGGTGACCCTGCTGGTAACAGTGGAATAAATGCTTGGCAGCAGCTTTTTAAAATTAAAAACACAAAACCGCACTGTGCCCACTGATCCCCTGACCACACTTTGGGGAACAGCCCTGTAAAAGTGAGGAGACAGACGCAAGGTGTCAGAATGGCGTGGCTGGTTGAGGAAAGGACTGGAAACGGTGAGGGCCGGCTGACACCTTGAAATACATGGTGGCCCGTTGCCAATGGGACCCTATCAGGAGGCTGCTGAAAAGGATGAGGTCGGTTTCTGCTGTAGCGGCCTGGGAAAGAAAATGTGGATGGAGTCACCTCATTTCCGTAAAAAGGACACACATGAACCATGTGCCATGGCAGTCCCTCCATGACAGTGCAAAGAGAAATGTGTCGAAGGAAAAATGCCCACCTGTCCCCTCTCTGGGGGCTCATGGGGGTGTGGAAGGGCTTCAAGTGAAGGGGAGGAGGAGGTTTGGCTTTCTTCCTGTTCACCTCTGCTGCTTGGCTTGTTTCAAGGAGCATATATTGCTTCTGTAGCTCGGAAGGCAAATCCACTAAAATGTATTTTTAGAAATTCCCGGCGCTGGGCCGTGCGCTCACAGCAGCAGTGGCCGCCTTTGTCCGGTGCGCCCGCAGACCGCTGTGAGCCCTCGGGAGCGGGCGCTGTCATCGCCCGATCTTTCCGCTGAGGAAACTGAGGGCCAGGGAGGATGCGTGACTTGCCCAAGGGGACCTAGCTGGCAAACATCAAAGCTGGTGCCTGGGGACAGAAAGAGGTCTTACGTCATATTATCCAGTCCCGTGTTTGGGGGGCCGCCGTGGGCCGGGATGGAAGGACGGCCTCGGCCATGGTGGGGTGGAGGGAGCACCTACATCTGCGATGTCTGCAGAGTGGTGGGCTGTCCCACACGTGGTGGGGAGGGGCGGCCGTTCGCATTTGACTGAGGCTTCAATGTCCCAGCCTCCCCACTCAGCTTGGTGTCTCTTAGCATGTCCGTGTTCGTGCAGCCAGGAGGAGGAAAGCCACAGTGCCCAGTCCCCTCCTTTCCTCACCCCTGCTCCAGGGACTTGGCCATGAGCCATGTGGGTCTGGGAGGCAGAGCTTCCCTCCCTCAGCGCCCCCACACGGCCACGGGGTCCCCATGCCCAGGGCCTAGCCAGGGAGGGCCATGCCAGCGGGTGGCGGCTCCAGGCAGGGCATCGAGGTGAACTCTCTGCTCTGGTGGTGGTTGTCGGGTTCAACGGCTCTCCAGAGCCGCAGCAAATGGTATTGGACATTTACAGCACGAAGGGGGCTGGTCACGTATGAGAACCATGCCGACATGCTCACTTTCAGATGGGGCAAAATTAGAACTTGGCCGTCATCAAAAATGGCTGGAAATATCTAGCCCTAGTTAGAAACCATATAGGGAAATAAGGGCTTTCGCCAATACTACAATAACTCACTCACTATTTTGAGCGCCTACTACACCTCGGGCGTGTTGTAGGCACCACCTATGGTGTACGGTGGTGAAGGAAAGCTGCGTCTTACAGCCCCTTGCAGGTCAGCGAAAGCACCACAGGGGCAAATGAGCAAACTGGCATTTGAGTTGAGACGTAAGTGATGAGAAGGAATCCATTCTGCAGGAAGCTGGGGGAAACGGCATTCCAGGCCGGAGGAAAAGCACATGCAAAGGCCCGGGGGCAGCAAGCGTGGTGGTGACGTGGTTTGGTTTACCGAAAGTGGTCTGCCTGGCTGTGCTGCAGAGAATGGGGCGAGGGAACCAAGGGTAGAAGTGGTGGGGGGGGGGCGGGACAGGGGGATTGAGAGGTTGCTCTAGGCCAAAGGTGGCGGTGGCTTAGATGATGGTGCTGGCAACAAAGGCGGAGAAACTTGGTTGAGTTCAGGATATTTTGACTCAGCAGGATTGGATGTTGGGGTGTGGGAAAGAGAAGAAATGACCCCTGGATTTTTGGTCTGAATGACAGTGTTGAATGTACGGACAGTGGAGCCATTGACTGGGAGAAGAGCAGGTTTGGGGGCTGGGTGTCAGAAATAACGCAACCCGCCAGTCTGGTGATGGCAGGGATGCATGGGGGGAGAGAGAGACACTGGAGTGGGGGGAGGGTGGGGAAAGGGGTAAATCATGTCTAATAGCATCTGAGGACTACATGGACCTAGAACTACTTGCACATGTTTGAACCAAAAACACACAAATCGTTGCTGATGGTGGCAGCCACTGTTGGTGACCCACCTACATCCGATCAGCCTGTCCTGCCTTAAGGGCCCTGGCCTGGCTTCCAGCTGTAGCACCTGCACTTCTTTGCTAGAGGACATTCTCTGATTCCTGGAGCCTGCTCTGCCTGGAAGCCTCTTACATGGCAGGACAGTATGGGGAATTAACCTGTTCTGGGACAGCCCTCAACCAGCGACTGGAGAGACCTGGTGTGTAAATACCCTGGCTCCCTCGAGTCTCAGATGGATCCACTCTGAGGTGTTTGTTCAACCCCGTGTGCCCAGGTGCCTCAATGGGACAGATTCCCAGTTGCCCACAGACGTAGCTTGCTTCATGGCAGGCCTTTAACTTCTTTCCTTTCTTGTCTCACTTCCCCTCCCCACCATGCGTTCTTCCATTTCTCAAATGCATCGAGCTCATTTCTGCCCCTGGGCCTTTGCACACATAATTCCACCTCGCAAATTCTTGTCTCAGGGTCGGCTTCTGGGGGAGCCTGAGCTAATATCTGATACCTCTTCCACCCTTAATCTAATTTCTAAGTCCTATCAATTCTTCTTCCAACACACATTACAAATACCTTTCTCAGCCTCACAGCCACACCCTGGTCCAAGCCACCAACATCTCTGCCTGGACAACTGCAGTGACATCTTTATTAACGTCCCTGCTTCCACAGCCTCCTGTCAATCTGTTGTCCACACAGCCAATATATAGATTCAGATCGATATAAAACTGTGTTGCCCTTCTGCTTGGAACTTCCCATTGCTTTCCCAACACACGTGGAGAAAACTTCCAATTCTTTCCCGTACCCTCTGCTATGGACTGAATGTTTGTGTCCCCTGAAAACTCAGATGTTGAAATCAAGCCCTCAGTGTGGTGGTATTAGGACATAGGGCCCTTGGGAGGTACTTAGCTCAGGAGGGCGAGTCCCCGTGAATGGGACCATTGCCCTTATAAGAGAGACCTCAGAGAGCTCCCTTCCCTTTGTGCCACGTGAGTGCGCAGCAAGGGTGCGGCGGCCCATGAACTAGGACGTGGGTCTTCACAGACACCGAACTGGCCAGCGTCTCGGCCTTGGACTTCCCAGCCTCTAGACCCACGAGAAATCGATGTCGCTGTTTATAAGCCACGCAGTCTGTGGTATTTTGGTTCTAGCTGCCCGGATGGACCGAGACAGCCGCCCCGGCCTCATGAGCCGGCCTGGCCCACCCTCGCCTCTTGGTCTTTATTCACGCCCCTCCTGACCCACTCTGCTCCTGCCTTCCTCGGAAGTCCGGTCTCTGTTCTTCCTCAGGACCCTTGCTCAGGCAGTTCCTTGGACTTGGGTTATCTTTCCTGTAGCTTTCTGCACATCTCTTTGCCATGCTGGTGGGCCCAGGAAAACGTCACCCTCGTGGGGAGTCCCCCCCGACCTCGTAGCTAGAGTCATGCCACCCCTTGTTTCCTTTCCCCGGGGTCCCCTGGTTTTTTCACGACACTCTTCAGATTTGTGATTGCTTAGTGACTGGTTTACTTTTTTCTGTCTTCCTTAAATTTTAAGCTTTCTGAGAGCAGAGACCAGGCCTGTTGTTTGCTGCCACACACCCAACACGTACGATAGTGACTGTCACTTGGGAGGTGTGCAGCAGCCGGCTGCTGTGTGAGTGGAACACAGAGATCGAGGTCCCGGACTCCCCCCCGGGGGGCACGCCTCCCTTCCCATGGGTGACCTAGCGGGGTCTTTGTTGGAGAGTCTGTTCCCTGGAGTTCCCTGCACTCAGGGGCTGTGTCCTCTTGAGCTCTGTAGCCAAATCTCTTCCTGAGAGGTCCAAATTCTGGAACTGGGTGACCTGGGCTGGCCTCTTACAATGTGTCTCAGTTAGCCTTGGTTGTATGACAAACAACCCCAAAATGCGGCAGCTTTCAACAACAGTTACCTTTCACGATTCTGGGGGTTTGCTGTGTAATTCTGTTACCAGACAGGGGCCTGGCCCCGAGCGGGTCTGCCTAGGGCCTGATGTAGTGTGTGGGTTCTTGACTTCGTGTAGGAAAGATTTCACAACACGAGTCCAGGTGACTATGAGGATACATTTATTAAAGCTGGGGACAGTGAAACAAGGAAGGATTTAGCATAGAAGCAACAGGAGAGCCTAGGCTGGGCTGCCTGAGCTCACTGGGAAGTCAGAGAAAAGGGGGCCTTGGGGGACAGGTTTGGGGGATTAGCCTGGGATGAGCTACTGCTGCCCGCTGCCTTGGAGTTTGGGAGACCATTGCCTCTAAAGAAAGAAGTGGGGGAAGACAAGAAGAAAGGAGATGGTGTGGGCTGCTTCCCAGAGGGAGAATGCACATGCGGATCCTTTGTCATCTTGCAGGTGGGAATCTTAGGGGAGGTCTGTGGAGAGCAGGACCTGAAGCTGTGTTTAGAGCATGCGCAGCAGAGCAACAATGCAGCCCCTCGGCACGCGCAGGACAGCGTGGTGGTATCTGGGGGTAAGGCCACCCTCTCCGAGAGTAAACAATGTGTGCCTATCGGGACTGAAGAAATGAAGAAAAACATGTTTGCAAGAGACTGTGCAAAAACAACGTGCCTTTGCAGCCAAAAGAAGCATAAAAGCCGAGGACTTCAGACTGTGGACTACGCTTCCAGAGAGCGAGTCATCTTGAGATGTCCTGCATGTGCCGCCTGGGGAGAGGGAGGTCTGCTGCGAGCCGTCCCTCTGACGCTGCCGCCCACGACGCCAAGTCGCCTCCCCCCACCCGGGCCTCACTGGGACTCTTGGGACTTGGGTTCGTTATGCCCCAGTTTTCTGGAGTGATGTTATTGCTGAGTGTTTCTGAGTGGTTATTATTGTTACTAGATTATTATAGGTTTGGATTGAATCTATGTTAATAAAATCTGAATAAATAGCATAGTCACCTGTGTTGACTCACCGTTATTCCTTGGTGCTGGCATTATCTGGAGGGCTGGTGGCCACAGAGGTGGCCTGGTGTTTTGGTGTTTAAGGCCCGGGTCAGACAACTGGAGCAGGGATCAGGGGCTGACCTATAAGAAAGACTATATTGCAAAACATTTGCTCGAGACCAGGTCTCAGGGGAGGGTTTCAGTGGAATATTCATCAGTTCGCCAGGCGCGCTCTTCCAGGGTCAGGGGCTCCCCTGATTGGTCAGGGGGTCTTTAGTCGTTGCAGTTGGTCCTGGCTTCCCCACCTGGTTTTGCTGCTTTTCTGGGCCTGGAGCTGAAACACAACTGAGGCCTTGATGTTACCTCCAGGGAGGAAAGGTTACCCTGGAGTTGAGGTCCCTGTTTTCCCGGTTTTTGCCTGCTGCCAGGCACTGGGGGACTTCCACCCTGGTGACCATCTGCACCTGGCCGCAAATTGCTTGGTCACTGTGTTCAGCTGTCTGTCTCCACTTCCCTATTCCACTCGCCAAGGAATTTTCCTAGCTTCTCACCATCCTGTCTCAGTTCCACTGCTGGTTACACCTGGGCTCCCTCAGCTAGAGCGTTAGCTGGGCTGGAAGGTCTGGACGGCCTCCCTCACACATGTGGCAGCTGGTGCTAACTGTTGGCCGGGCGGCCTCAGCTGGCCTCTCGTCTTCCAGTGAGTGAGACCTGCTTCTTTTATGAAGGCCTCAGGTCAGCATTCCAAGTCAGCAAAGACAGAAGCTGCCAGGGCTCTTGAGACCTGGGCTTGGGGCTTGCACAACACTTCTGGCATATTCTATCAGTCAAAGAAAGTCTTTAGCCTAGATTTAAGAGAATGGAAAAATAAACTCCACCTCTTGGTGGGGGAAACAACAGAATATTTGGCTATTATTTAATTTATTGTAGGCCGTGAATTCTTAGGCCAGTGATCTAACCTCTCTGTGCCTCATTTTTTGCCTCCGTGAATTGGGTCCGTTGGCATCTACTTTATAGAATTGTTTGTGAGAATTAAACCGATGATGCATGTGAAGTGCCGAGCACACAACCTGTCTTTTAGAACATGCCCACTGAATTAACAACCATCGTTATTATTGCTGTTGTTAATATTATTATGGTCATTATAGTGGGAACTTAGCAAATATTGGATGGATGGATGAACAGACAAATGGCTTTTGGCATTCAAATAGTGTATAGTCCGATCACTTATCTGAGGATGAAAAATCATCACACTTCATGGAGTTTAGAATAAACAGCAGCTCTTTGCTGTTGAATTAAAATACTCTGATTTCTAAAGAGACCTGACCTCTTGCTCATCTATATTTGAGAAGGGAGTGGTGGGCCAGGCAATTCTTCTGCAGGCTTTGTGCACAAGAGATGATAAACAACTCTCTCTCTCTCTCTCTCTCTCTCTCTCTCTCTCTCTCACACACACACACACACACACCCCACCTTCATGGCCTTGGTTAAACATAACCAAACTCCAACAGTTGTGGCAGACACTCATTTCCCACTGGAAAGCTAAGCAGCAAACCACACGTGGTCAGAGCACAGAGTTTGCTGACACGCAGTCCTCAAGGCTCGGGCTGCTGGCCTGGAGAGGCTGGGGTGGGCAGCAGTGAGCAGCTCCCCAGCTGGCACTTCGGGGCAGAGCCTGCCTCTTCCAGGCCCTGTTTCAGGGACCAGGCAAACAGGCCTGGAGCTGGAGGGTTGCCACGGGCAAGTGTGGACGGAGGTGATCTTTGGAAAATACGGCCTTTTAGAGCATTTTGGCTCTGGGGTTGGCCAGGTGAATTGTGAGGTGGTGGGGAATGTTGCCACCTGCTAGTGACATTTTTTTCCTGCAGCAACCTGACGTTGGTTGTGGGCTTAGAGGGAGCAGGCAGGGGTGGGGAAGGAGCAGGGAGGTGCATTTGTTTGCTAGGGCTGCTGTAACAGACATCCGAAACCCGGTGGTGTAAAACCACAGAGACTTACCCTCTGACAGCTCTGCAGGGTACAAGTCCAAAGTCAAGGCGTCAGCAGGGCTGTGCTCCCTCCCAAGGCTCTAGGGAAGAATCTTTCCTCTCCTCTTCCTAGCTTCTAGTGGCCTCCTGCAGTCCCTGGCGTTGCTTGGCCTGTGGGCGCCTCACTCCGACCTCTGCCTGCCCTCACAGGGCCTTCTCCCCGCAGGTGTCCCTGCGTGTCCTCTGCTCTTCTCGGTACTCGAATCCCTGGATTTTGAGCCCACCCTAACCTAGTATGAGCTCATCTTGTCTTCCTTGTGGTCTGCTGGACTGAAGGCAAACCGACTCCCAATATGTGTACCTGGAACCTAAAGGGGGTTCGGGCAGCCGTCTGTGGGGCTCGGGACAGGACTCGACTTTCAGGCTGGAGAGCCTGTGTGTGCACAAGGCCCTTCGAGGTGCAGAATGGAGAAGGGTGGGGACAGAAGGGGGTGCTCTATGGAAGTCCAAGGAATCTGGGAGAATTTTGAAGTCTGAGCTGGCCTTCCAGGTTGTAGCAAGGACATGTTTGTCAGGAAGGGAGGTTTGAAAATCTTTTACTTACATGGTTTCTTAGCTTTACCTAGTAACTCTTAAATCTGTGGTTGTACAGCACACAGGCCTCCATTTTTACTCTGACCTCGGACTCTGCGCATGTCCCCGCCCGTCACAGGCTGAGTTGAGAGGGAGGCACCTGAACCCTTGGCCCCACCACTCTCTGCATTACGGGGTGGGTGTGTGTGCGTTTGATTTGCTTTTGTTAGTCTCTCTCACTAGCATGTCGACTCCTTGAAAACAGGGACCTTTTTCTTCCCATCCGTAAAATGGGGTCAGGAACAGGCACGGCTTCATAGGGCTGCCGGAGGAGTGAGCGAGGTAGTGGGTGTGGAGCCCGCTCAGGTTCCTGCTGGTCACGTCTGGAGTCCCGCCCAGAGAGCCGTGCCCGGGAGGGCTAGAAATTCTTTGTCGAATAAATGATGGCCTAGCTGGATGGGTGCAGGGAGCTGTGTCCTGCCTGCTCCTGGGCTTTAGCACTTAGTGCTCAAAAGTCAGGTAGGACCAAAGGGTTGCATGATTCTCTAAACATCCCCAGAGGCAAATGTGCACCATCAGATCATCAAACCCAGCCTCTTCTAGCAAGAATATGTGATCAGATTGGCATTTTGGGGAAATTTCTCTGGACGCCCAGGGGAGCCATACTGGAAGAGATGGATATAGAAGAACCAGAGGGTGACAATTCTTAAAGGCGCAGCTTTGGGGAAATGAGGGTGGCTTGGGCAGGGGTGGAGAGGTGAACAGGGAAGGAAGTAAGCTGCTTCCGGAAGGTCGGTGGACAGGACTTCATGGTCCGTGGGGGTGTCAGGGAGGGATCAGGAAGGACATCTAGTTTCTAGCAAGCACCTCCAGACTGAAGGGGAAGTTGCCCCTGAGATGGGGTCCTGGGAGGGAAATGACACTGGAGGGGAGGCTCTTGGATTCAATTTTGGACACACTGAATTTGAGGGACCACCACGACATCTAAGAATTAGCCCAGGTTTGAATCCCTGAGCAGTGTTATCTGGGCAAGACTCCCTCTCCCCTCTGAGCCTCAGTTTCCCCATCTACAGAATGGAATACCTCACCAGGTGACTGCGAAGACCCTGTATGGGAATGTATGCCATTTGCCCAACCCAGAGCCAGGCACCGTGAGGAGCAAATGCCTGTCTGCACCACACCCTGTCAGTCACACACAGGGACACACGAGACAAATGGGCTTTAACAGACCAAGTGTTTGCCGTTTCTGTAACTAAAATCTAGGGAGTAGATCTGACTTCCCTGGGCTGCATCTGGGGATCAAATATTGTCACGGAGGCTTCATATGTCCCTCAGGTGCCTCCGTTCCACAGTGGTCAACAGCTCAGCAAATCCATCGGCAGGTGGGGGTGTCTTTTCCTATAGTTCTGGCAGTAAAGACTGTCCAAGGAAGATTCTGATTGGCCCAGCTTGGTCTTGTGCCCACCCCAGAGCCAATCGCTGTGGCCAGGCCTAGGTCGCACGACTTTAGCCTGTGGCTTGGCTCCCTGTTAGGGACTGAGGCGGAAGCGGTCCGATCAAAACCAGCAGACTTCCATCACATTCTCGGTCTGCCCAAGGGAGTTTCAGGGTGGCAGGAGAAGTGTACGTAAAGTTTATGGCAAAATAGCCAAGACATGGAAGTAACCTAAATATCCAATGGCAGATGAATGGACAAAGCAAGGGTGGTACAAACATACGATCGAATATTATTCAGCTATAAAAAGAAGGAAATTCTACATGTGAGCACATGGATGAACCTGGCTGACGTTATGCTGAGTAAAATAAGCCAGACTCGAAGGACAGTATAGTTACTGAATGATTTCACTTATTGTGAGGCACCTAAAACAGTTACTTTCAAAGAACCCGAGAGTAAAGCGGGCAGTTGCCAGGGGCTGGGAGGAGGGAGAAGTGAGGAGACATTGGCCAAGGGGCACAGTTTCCTTTACGCAGGGGAAGTTGGGTGTCTAACGCACAGCGTGTGATGATAGTTCAGTATATTATGGACTTAAAACTTTACTGAGAGGGTAGATGCTATGTTAAATGTTCTCCTCACAAGAAATAAGAGGAATAAAGAAGGCAGGAGGAAACTTTGGGAGGTGAGGGGTATGTTTATGGCATAGATTTTGTTGTATGCGTACATCCACACTTATCAAGTTTTATCCGTTAAATATATGCAGCATTGGAAGTCAATCATACCTCAGCAAAGTGGTCTGAAAAATAAAAATGGAGCTTGTGGTGCACGGTGGGAGCTCAGTGCAGGGTGGCTGTTTGCATCGGACCTCTGGAGGCGAAACGCCAGAAGGCCCTCCATCCATGGGTTTTAAAGTCCTTTACAAGTGTGGCCCCCACCACCAGAACCCCACACTCTCTGGCATCCACTTTTCCTCAGCCGCCTCTGGTCTGGTGGGTATCACGCTATAGCCCATGGTCAACCAAGAATGGGTCCAGGGCAGTTGTGTCGCTGACCCCAACCAGGTAACCCAGGGACACCCTATTATTCCAGGGGGCATTCCAGGAAACCTAGCACACTCTGACAGCCTGCAATCCAGACAGAGGCAGCCACAATCAAGAAAACAGGTTTTTCAGAGTTAGACAAAGATCTTTGCGGTTCATCACGTCAGCGAGAAAATTCCAGAACCCCCCACCCCCCCGCCCCGCTGGGGCAAGCTGGGATGTGGATGCGCCTTCCAGCAGTCTGCGCGTGATTGGAGCTGCCCAGGAGCTCCCTGCCAATCGGCATGGGCGCTGTGAGACCTGGAACTTTACAGCTTAGCAACAAGAAATCTGGAAGAACTCTGGAATTAATCTAAGGAAAGGGGAAGGAAAACCAAGAAGGTAATTAGTAGCCAAGTGATCAGGCTGCACAGTTTTATTGTTACCTTTGCGGTCAAGGCGAGTCATGAAGGTTTTCAGGTTTTCAGCGTTAATTACAAGCAGAGAGGAAACCAGCCAGTTATCTTGTCTCAAATTCTGGGGCTAATGTTTTGTTTCGTTTTGTTTTCTTCCTGAGCGGGTGTTGGGTAGGAACGTGAACGGAGCCAAGAAAGAGTGTACAGACAGGTATAATAATTAAGGGAAAAACACGCCCGCTCCTGGCTGCCACAGCTCCTTCCAGGAGCCTCTCGGCTCGTCTTTTTTGGGGATCATCTTCTGTCACGTGACATCATGGATACCAGCCTGTCTGAAACAAAACTGGAGGTCAGGGTGGCTGTTGGGGCTTTCTGTAATTTCGCATGGAGGCTGGGCCGGAGGTGATGGTGGCATTGGTTGGTCCATGAGATGACAGTTTATTGAGCACCATTCATGTGTCCCCTCACTGAGTCAGGGTATGTGAAACTGAAATGAACCACACGCACCGTCCTTGTGGGCTGGCAGTCTGGCCAGGGGCGGGGGAGACTAGATATGAATAATCAGTGGATTATACAAATAGCTATGTGATTACAACTGTGCTGATTCTGAGGAAGGGTGGGACGCCAGGGAAAGGGTATGTGGGTAAGGGAGGGTAAGGTCAGAGGGTCTCTGGCCATCCTGGTCCTGCTTGGAATATCATAGCAGTAGGGTGGGTCCGAGAGGGAGGCTGGACAGCGGGACTGGGCCAGCCCACCAAGGGGGCCTCCTGGGCCTACAAAATTTAGAGCTTGTCCTGAAGCAGTGAGAAAAATGAGAAACTTTTAGGCTTGTAAACTGGGGCATGGGGCCCAGATTTACAAGCCTAAACAGATTTCCAATTCAGGAAGAGCACTCTAGACGCTGGGTGGGGACATGGGCCGGAGGGCTGCAAGGAGGGATGCTGGTGACGGGGCCCTTCAGAGGCCACTGGCATGGCATGTGGGTGGCACCCCAAGTGGCCGTAGGCGTGAAACCACGCATTCCACTGGGCCTTGCTGGTGGTTCTCCTCGGCCAGCTTCACCCCAGGGCCTCGTGTCCTGGAAAACACCATGACACGGTGTGACCAGTGCATCCTGGTTAGCCCGGGACTTCCCTGGGTTTACCTCCTAAGTCCCTGGTCCCAGCACAGCCTGGGACGGTCGGTCACCACACTAGGGGACGGGATTAAATGGGGCAGTAAGAGTCAGCTCCCCTCACTGCATAGAGCTTCCCTTCATCTCCTCAAGCTAGCTAGCTCAGGTTTAGCAGCTAATTCACGCTGTGGCCCAGGCCAAGTTGCTTGGCCTCTCCGGGCCACTGTTTTCTCATTTGTAAAGTGGAGTTTGACCTGGAGCTCGTTGGCCTCCTAGCCTCTCCGATTTCCTGGCCCTGCAGGTGCACTTCGAAGCTTCATCAGCACACGGGGCCTGTCGTGGAAGACAGAGCCCAGGCACCCATAGTGTGGCCGTGGGAGGGGTCTGCCTGTCCATGCTTACTTTCCTCCTCCACAAAGTGGGAATAATAGCACTTACCACATGGAAGCGTAAGCGCTAAGTTCACTGAAATTATCCTGTGTTCACAGAGCTGGATAATCACTAGTTGGAAAGTGTGGATTTTCTGGTTAATGAAAAGTATGATTGAGAGGTATGATACTTCCTGAGTAGAGGCTGCCAGTTTAAAAAAAAAAAAAAATAGGGCTTGACTAAACACCCTTACCTCTCAAAGGTTATAACCTGTGCTTTATTTACCATGACACTTACACTACTGAGATTGCCTTTCACTTCTCAGAGTCTAGTTCCACGTGGTAGCGATTAGGTCCTTTTTGCCGGTGTCCCTCCTCTGCCTATAATATTTATTGAGTTCATTGAGGTCATACTGTGTCCATTTTACAGATGAGAAAAATGAGGCTCAGGATGGTTAAATGTCCTGCTGTTAAGTGATTAAATCAGAATTTGAAGCCGAATCTGATTCAGGGTCCTGTTCGATCCACTACTAGGCCTCTGTTTCCTCGGGGGGAGCATAGGGATGGCAAGGGGGATGGGGTGGGGAGTGCAAGTAGGCAGATCTGGTGGGGGTGCCCCCCGTGAAGATCTGACTAGGACTAAAGGGAGCAGCTATCGTGGGCCTGGCACAGCACCGGCAGCCTGGCCTGATCCTTATGAGAACAGGAACCTTTTGGATGCAGCTGTCTCACCTCACTGGTTGCCCTGGATACAGGAGGAGGAAGGGTGTGTGTGCACACAAGTGCAGACCAAGGTGTATCACTAATCTGCTACCCAGGTTTGCCTCAAAGATGCCAGCAGTGGGTGGGCAGACCTTTCCAATACCCTTGAGAGAAGGGAAGGAAAAGGCTGGTCTTCACTTTTTAATTTATTTTTATGATGAAAAACTTTAAGCATACACAAAAATAGAGCGTAAGGTACAATGAACCCCAGTTCCCCATCACCCAACTTTAATCAACAC
This sequence comes from Glossophaga mutica, assembly GCA_039655065.1. Classification (NCBI taxonomy): domain Eukaryota; kingdom Metazoa; phylum Chordata; class Mammalia; order Chiroptera; family Phyllostomidae; genus Glossophaga; species Glossophaga mutica. The sequence continues at coordinate 103,697,613 of CM077305.1, forward strand.
CAACTCTCAGCCAGTCTTCTTCCATCAGTATCCCTTCCCTTCCTCTGTCACCTCGGGTATTTAGAAGCAAAATCAAGATAGCAATCCTTTCTTTTGCAACTATTTTAGTATACGACTCTACTGTCACCCCTGCTAAAACTAACAGTAATGCTTTAATATCAGCAATATCTAGCCAGTGTTCAAATTTCTTTGGTTGTCTTGTCATTGTTTCTTCTACGGTTGGTTAGAGTTAAGATCTGTACGAGTTTCGCCCACTGGGATTGGTTGGCAAGCCTCTCACGTCTTTCTCAGTCTGGAGGTTCTCTCGCCCTCCTGTTTTCTTCCCTTGCAAAGCCTTTGTTGAGGAACAAAGCTCGTTCTGCAGAGTGTCCTACAGTCTGGATTTTGCTTATTGCATCACCATTGGGGTGTGATACATGTTCATCTCCCCCTAATGGTGCTTGCAAATCATCAGGTAGATCTGTAAGATACTCGGATTAATGCTTGACTTTGTGTGTGCGTGTTTCTACGATGACTCCCGAGTGGCTGTTTGCTTCCACTTGAAGGCACCTGGGACCTGGCGATGGCCGTGGCAATCACCATCTGGGTCCATTAGAGGCTGCAAAGTGGTGGCAAATAAATTCTATCCTTCTGTCTTTGTTTGTTAGCGGGAATACTTCTATGAAAAGAAACTTCCAGAGAGGAGAAATGCTAGATTCTTTTCCTTTATCTGACGGTTTGCAAAAATGAGTTGGTTTCTCAACATCCTCTGAAGATGACAAATGAGTTTATGATTTTTTCCTAAGGATCACGGCGCATTCACAGATTTGGACGTGTATACACACTTCAGTCCAGTGCAGTTACTCTTCTTCTTGACGCTCAAACTGTCCCATCTTTGGCCAGCTGTCCTACCTCACTGTCCTCTTCATCTTCTCTGACGTGAGCCCAGGAACCTTTGAGAGCTTCCGTGCTGCCTGAGTGACAGATGTTTGGGCTCGTCTGGCACATGTCCTCCCTCAGACTTGGAATTAGCTGTGTCCGCACAGAGCCCTGATTTCTTGTAGAAGTGGTGTTTAGAGACCCTAATCTGAGTGCTGGCGGTGCTCACTGCTGCCGAACTGTTAATTGTTTCTAACTTTTTCTGTGGACAGAGCTAGGAAACACATGCTTTATTCTGTAAGGCAAATTATAGCATGAGTTCATCCTGATGCTCCCAATCCAAATTTGGGGCTGCAGGCTCCACTCTGTCTCTGTGATCCTACATCCCCTCTCCTTCCTCCACAGCAGTGTGACAAGGCCTGTTTCCGAAAGCAGAGCTCCTCACTGTGTCTCCTGTCAAGCAGGAATCGTGTGAGAAAGCACTTAAGTCTTTCCTTCAGAAATGAAACTGTCTGATGAAAGGCTTGGATGTGGCCCAGGGGGAAGGCCACGTCTGGATCCACAAGGGACCGCATCCTCGTGGCAGATGGACCAGTTCTTTCCATTGTACTGTGTGGACCCTCTCATCTAGCTGCTCTCAATCCTGGCTGTCCACATGGGGAATTATAAAAACCCCTCATGCCTGCCTCCCCACCCCCAAATCACAGTTAAGTCTGAATCTCCAGCCCTGGCTGGTGTGGCTTGGTGGATTGAGTGCTGGCCTGAGAACCAAAGAATGTCCAGGGCCAGGAGATCCATCAGTATTTTTTTAAAGCAGTTCAGGTAATTTGAGTAGTATTCAAGTACTGTGTAGCCAGGGTTTACAATCACAGCTCTAGTGCTTACCTCTCAGCCAAAGGAAGCGAAGAAAGAAGGGGTAATGACAGAATAGTGCTGCCTTCAAAGCTCGTTGGCTCTGGTTTGAATTCTAGCACTGCCAGTTTCTACCTACGAAATCTGGGACAACACTGATCACTAGAACTTTCTGGGCATCCAAATGGCCTATATCCACACTGTCCATTGTGGTACCCGGTAGCCGCACAAGTGAGTGGGCACTTTAACTAGTTACTACTGCATCCTAGGAAGTGAATTTTTCAATCTTTAGCTAATTTAGACGTAAGTAGCCACAAATGGCTAATGGCTACTGACTTGGACAATATCACTGTGAAAAATTACTTAACACCTAGAAACCCTGTATCTTTAAAATAGGGACTAATAAGAGTTACTTCATTGGGCTGTTGTCAGGGTTAGAGATAACGTATATTAAGTGCCTGGGCCCATAAGGCATTCAATAAAATGCTACTTATTTCCTCATTAATGTCAGCCTTTCATTCTTTAAAAACAAAACAAAACAAAAAAAAGCCTGGAAAAATGAGTGCTGAGAAGCACCCCACCACGGAGATGAAAAATTCTAAGCTGTTCCAGAAAAATCCTTGGAAAATATTCCTTAATTGTCAAGTTCAATTGCAGCAGGAGGTTATCAGTTGCAAGAGCTGTATTTCATTACAGATCTTGCCACAGCTCAATAAATTAAGCAATCACTCACAATAACATGTTGCTTTAATCCCTTCTTGGAACAGTTTCAAGTTGTTTGGTTTTTATATCAGCACAGCACTTGAAAGGCAACTCACATTGGCCTCGTTTCTTTTCCCTCAATTCATCAGCTCCTCTGGATATATCCTTGCGGCTCCTGACCAGCAGGAGGGAGGATTCGAAGCCGAGCAGACCTCCTTTCATCAAAAGTGGAGCGTTCTCTGTCCTCTGGCCTTTACACAGTCCACGTTTCATTCGCTGAAATTACTGGCAGGTTTATCTGCAACTAAGACAGAAAGCGACACCTCTTAGCAGCCCAGACCTGGATGCGTAAAGCTAACTTGCTGCGGCTTTTCCATTCTCCTCTTCTCTCTAGTGGTTTATAATCTCAGTAGAATTTCATTTCCCCTAGAAACTTGGCACCAGAGGTGTCAGCCCGGGAACATATTTGTTTGTGTAAATTAAAAGGGAAATGTGTTTTGACCATATTTAAATTCTAACTGTACTAAAGAAATAAATAGTGGGTTACACAACGCTTCTCGCGGCATGGTCCTGGCTCACCTCCCTAAACTCTGCCTTCGTTTGTAAAGCCCAAGCTAACCAGGACTCTGAACAGCTTATCGCCTCAGAAATCGTCAGGGATGACCTTGGAGGCTGAGTCCACCCCCGCCCAGGCCCATGTGGAAAGTCTACTTACCTCATTTGGGGTTTGCTTCCCCTGACACACTGCGTCCTTGCCAGGGGGTGCGAGGGGGCTGGATACGGGCACCCTCACACGTGCATTGTTGCTGGGTGTGGGACGATACCACCTTTTTGAAGGGCCCTAGGCAATAACTGTAGAAATTAAAAATGCACATATCCTCTGATTGAGAGGTTCCACTTCCTCACAATGTATCCTATGAATATTTTCGGACACATGCCCAAGAGCATACAGGATATCACGGCAAAATCTAGTGGTGAACTGAAACGCTGGCCAGTGAAGGACGGGGCGGAGGAACATTGCTAGAAGTCACTGGAAAGAATGAAGTGGGTCGCAGGGCTGTCCTGTCTTCAGGACATATTGTAACACCCCCTAATTTTCTTAATGTTATGAGAAATAATGTGTATGCATGTGAATATGTTTAGAAAATTTATGAAGATTATGCAGACTTGCCTACAGCGGTTACTTTTTAGAAAGTGCAGCTGGAGTTCAAGAAAAATTGCAACAAGGCTCCTTTATTTCCCACATTTTACACTTCTGCGCTGTTTTTCTTATCATAAGCATGCTATTATTTTTTTAAATTGGGATAATTAAAAAACATAAAATGGTGTTTTAAAAAGCATTTCCGCACTCTCAATTGGAACAACACAATCCAAAAACACTGCTCTTTTCATCACAGTAACTGTCAGGCCAATGGAGTGGCGGTGAACATCTTGCTTTTCTCGTCTTTGTGCAAATGACTTGCAGTGGGCTACATGGTGGTCCTTGTGGAGAAGGTAATGCCCATTTCCCAGTCCCCCAAACCTGTGAGTATTCCCTTGTACGACAAAGATGTGACTAAGTTAAGGGTCTCAAGAGGAGCTGCTTATCCTGAATTATCCAGGATAATTATCCAGGGCACTAAATGCAACCTCATGTGCACTTTTATAAGACAGAAGCAGAGACAGGCGCGGAGAGAAAAGTACAGGGAGGCAGGGACAGGGATTGGAGCAGGGTGGCCGCAAGCCGAAGGATATGGGAGCCACCAGAAGCTAGAAGAGGCAGGGAGCAGATTTTCCTCTGAAGCTCCTGAGGGGAGCGTCGGCCTGCCAGGTTTTGGACTCCTAGCCTCCAGAACTGTGAAATAATAAGTTTTTGTTGTTTAAGCCACTTAGTTTGTAGTGTAGTTGATACTGGAACAACATAGGTGTTAGGGGTGTGACCTCCCGCAGTCAAAAATCCATGTATAACTTGGACTCCCCAAAACTTAGTTGTCTCTCGGTGTCGTCAGGGGGTTGGTTCCAGGACCTCCCATGGATACCAAAGTCTGCAGGTGTTCAAGTCCCGCACATAAAGCTACGTAGAGCCAGGCCTAGAGTCAGCCCTCAGCATCTGTGGACGCCCAATCACAGATCAAAACACTACAGGTACTTATTGGGATAAGTGTATAAGTGGACCCATGCCGTTCAAGCCCATGTTGTTCAAGGGTCACTGGCATCTGCTGCAGAAATGGGAAACAAATTCATCACTGACTTTCACAACACATGTAAAATGTATGCAGCGCCTAGGTCTTCTAAGAAACAAGCTTGGTAGAACTGTGGTTTTGGTGAACACAGAGGATTCATACAGTCATCCCAAAGATATTTATTGAGCATCTACTAGGTGACAGGCAGAGTTCTAGGTGCTGAGGATACGGCAGAGAACTAAACAAAGATGGCTACCCACCTGGAGGTGACTTTTCAGTGAGAGATAGTAAGTAAAGTAAATGGAAAATAAGGAAGAACTGATGGTAGCAGAAGATGTGAAAGAGAGTAAGAAAGAAGCATAGAAAAGGAAAGGAGTCAGGAAGGGGACATTGGAGTAGAGGAAACCAGTACAAAACTTGACCTTCTGAGTGGCTCATCAGTTGGACCAGAATAAATGGGAATATGTTCTCCTTCCTTCCTTCCTTCCTTCCTTCCTTCCTTCCTTCCTTCCTTCCTTCCTCCTCCCCTGCCTCCCCGTTGTGTGCCAGCAGCTGGGGGTGGAAAGATAAGTGAGGCCCAGGCCCCCGTGCTCAAGGTCCCCGCTCATGGGGGGAGCAGTCATCAACAAATCATCACAAATATAACGTGGTGGGCATCAGAGCAGAGGCCAGGACAAGCTTCACACTGTCCATGGTGCAGAACAGGGTGGGAGAGGTGGGTGTGTGTTGGGGATGAAGTTGAGATGGAGGCATGCAGGAAGAGGGTGGGAGGGGTTAGCCCTGATTCAGTGGCAAGTTAATGGGGAGGGGCACACGGAGATGCGTGTGGGGGTTCTTTTATTCCCCAGTCCAGCAAGCACCCTCAGGGGATGAGTTCTGAGGACAGCCTACCCTTTTTAGTTTCACATAATCCATGAAGAGGGAAACAGTCCCCACGTCTGCAACTGGGATATTTTTGGCCACACAGAAACCAGAGTTTATCTTATTGGGGCGAAAGGGGGGATTTATGCACTCAGGTAGCTATGATGAAGAAAGGGAGAGGCAGAGCTGCTCCTGGACCCCAGGACTGGGAGGCAGTGGGGTCAGAATGCAGCAGTAGTCTCTCTCCTACTCTCCTACCTCCATCCCACCTCTCATTTCTCCTCCTCTCTGCTTTTCGGCCTCAGTATCTGGGGCCTCCAATAGCTCTGGACACCGGAAAGGTTGGAAAAGCAACCTTCCCACCACCTCCAGTTAGGACAATCCTGAATTGGCCTTGCTTGGGTCACCTGACCACACCTGAACCAGTTGCTGTGGCCAGGCTAAGAAGTGGGCTGCCATGATTGGTGGTGGTGTTTGGTCATGTGCCCACACCTGGACCAATTAATTACTGTAGCTTAGGGACAGGTGTCCGGAGTGGCCATCTTCAGCCACATTCCCACTGCAGGTCCCGTCTGCTACTGGAAGTGGGTGAGAAAGTGCTGGCAGGGAAAAAACAAAAACAGAGACAGGGCCACCTACCTCTGGAGCCTGCTCCTGTGGGTGTTGCTCCTACATTCACTCCGCTGAGCCGGGCTTTAAGATTCACTCTGGCTGTCTATAAACCCCAAAGCTGCCAGAATTCACTTAGACCTTATTGATATAGTTTTCTGTAATTGTTATTACAGTACTTTAATCGCATTTAAAATGTTTTGTTTATTTTTGGTTTATGATCGCCTCTCCTGCCTCTATGGGGAGGACCTGTCTTGTTGGTTACTGCATTGCTCAAGTCCAGTACACAGCCCCGTAAGAACAGTAGGTACTCAAATAATTGGACAAATGAATGAACATTCGCTCATTCATTGAATATCGCGCAGAGAACAGGAGGAGCTGCAACACCCTTATCCGTTCTCTCCTCAGTGAGTCATTCTCCCCGCTCTGCCCCTTCACAACAAGGTTGTTAGTATAAGTGCATCCGGGGTGCCATCCTGGCACCCACTGGAGGCTGAATCTTGGATTGAGAGTCTAGGTGAGTGCAGGAAATAAGGCTCAGTTTGGTTGGTGGAGGCTACTCTTTGAGAAAGATAATGGAGCTCTGTCTGGGCTGGGAGGGATCGGGTGCCACGACTGGTCGCCAGTGTCTGCCATGGCCACCTGCCTTGAATGGGCATTTCTGGCCCTCCCGCTGCTCCAGTTGTTTGCCAACCAGCGGGCCTCTGTTCTGAGGACTGGAGCCCTGTCTTCTGCTGTGATATCAAAGTACACTCAGAGTCCAGGGCAGGATGGTTTGGCCAAGTCAAACAACTGTAGGCTCTTAGGGAACAAGGCTTAAGACAAATGGCTATTTTTTAAAAGGACTTATAGCCTACATGTCAGCTGGGGTCATCTTATTTTTGGAGATTCCAATGCAGTGGGGTTGAACCCTGTCCCACATGCCATGGGAGACCCAATTGTCCCAGGAACCCTTCCAGGGATTGGGGTAAGGGTTGCTTGTGTCTGTCCTAGGCACCAAAGGCTCTAAACGCCTGTGTCCAATGAGTCGGCTCTGCTCGGGCAGCCTTTTGCTGGTTCATGGGCACGTGACCTGTGCGGTTACCCAGGGCCAACATTTGCTTTTGTGCGCTGCTGTTATCATCGCAGACTTATTAATAATTTTTTAATAAAGGGCACCACACTTTCATTTTGTAAATTATGTAGCTAGTCCTTCTTCACTCAGGAACTCTTCCTTTTCTACCCCACACTTACCCACTCTAGATTCTGCCCCAATTCCTCCATTCTCCCCAAGTTCCACCCACACGAGTATGTGGGTGTGGGTGCAGGAGACTGGAACTGAAGGTTTGGGGGCAAAAAAAATGTTAATCTCTCAGCCAAGTGCGGTGATTAAACTGGTTTCCGACTACTTAGTGGGAAACGAAGTGGAGGGGGGAAGGCTGAAGAATCAACACTGACGACAGGTTGGTGATAATTGAGCCTGGTTGACGAGTACGGGGTGATTGTTAGTGTTTTCTCTGCTTTCAGTGGTAGGAAATGTCCAGAATACAAAAAGGGAAAAGGCATCGTAAGACCTGCCTCTGGCAGTTCCTCAGAAAGTTAAACATGGAGTTACCACACGACCCATCAACCCCAGTCCCAGGTGTTAGACCCGAGAGAAATGAAAACATACGTCCACACAAAAACTCACATGTGAATGTTCATAGCTGCATTACTCAGAGAAGCCAAAAAGTGTGAACAGCCCAAATGTCTACCAGCTGACAAATGGATAAATAAAAATGTGGTGTTATTCAGTCATTAAAAGGAATAAAATTCCGAGATGCACTCCAGCATGGATGAACCTTGAGAGCACCATGCAAAGTGAAAGAAGCCGTTCACAAAGGACCACATACTTTATGGTTCCATTCCTACAAATGTCCAGAACAGACAGACCTGTAGAGACAGGAAGGAGATTACCGCCTGCCTGGGGCAGGGACGCGGGGGCGTTGGAGGGTCGGGGCAGGGCCATGCCACAGGGTAGGGAGTTTCTTTCTGAGGCGATGAAAATGTTCTAAAATCGACTGTTACGGTAGTTGCCTAAGTCTGAATATACTCAAAACCACTGAATTATATACTTTAAATGGGTGAAATGTGTAAGTGAATGCTATCTCAGTAAAACTGGTTTTAAAAACCCTAACCCCCTGCCCTCCTGACGGGAACCCTGAGGCTCCGGCCCCCTGCCCGTAGGGGAACCCGCCCCCCCCCACCCACGCTGCTGCGGTCCCCTCTCGGGGACCTTCTCTGCGCCCGAGACATTTTTCGTTTTCTGAAGAGACAATCTTTCCACAGCCAAAGTAGCCCACTGAGGTATTTTCCTAGACTACGAGACTTTCTATTTTAAAAGTTGCTCAGTTGACAGCTTTTAAAATTACAATTAAAAAATCCCCATGGTGTTCCATTAGGGCCGTCACTAGCTAGTCCTAACAGTTGTAAAATATAATCGCTTAATCATTCCTTCAAGGAAAGAGAGGCCTACGCAGCCTCTCCAGAACCAGTGGTTTTTGTTCTGAAAGTACCAATAACTCTGAGTCTCCTCACAGATGGGGACAAAGGGTGGCAGAGAACGTTTCCAGGGCCACGTTCTTCCTAAGTAGGGCCAAGTTTTTCCTCAGCGAAGGGCAGGTTTCAGGATCTGAAACAGAGGTGGGCAAACCATAGCCTGTGGGCCAACGTCAGCCCACTTCCTGTTTTTGTAAATAAAGTTTTATTTATTTACAAAAATAAATGGTTTCTTGTTACAATGGCAGAGTAGAATAGCTGTGACGAAGACCATATGACCTGCAATGCCTACAATGTTTAGTTGCTGCCACCTGGGATGGGAGATCTGGGCTTCAAGCCCAGCTCATCACATGCTGGATGTGTGACCTTGGACAAATCAGTTCCCCTCTCCAAGTGTGTTTCCTTATCAGTAAGTCAGAGAAAACAACCGTGCCTCCCCTCTATGTTGCTTGTGCAACTGAAGTGACTTCATAGTGTAAAGTGCCTGGGCCCTGGCTGGGTGGGTTCAGTTGGCTGGAGCATCATCCATGCACCAAAAAAGTTGCTAGTTCGATCCCCAGCCAGGGTGCACACCTAGGTTGCAGGCTTGATACCTCCTCGAGGTACAAGCAGAAGGCAACCAACTGATGTTTCTCTCTCAGATCAATGTTTCTTTCTCTTCCCCCATCTTCCTCTTTCTAAAATCAAATCCCCAGGTGATGATTTTAAAAAATAAGCCCTGGCTGGTGTGGCTCAGTGGACTGAGAGCCGGCCTGCACACCGAAGGGTCTCCAGTTTGATTCCCAGTCAGGGCACATGTCTGGGTTGTGGGCCAGGTCCCCAGCTGGGGGCATGTGAGAGGCAACTGATTGATGTATCTCTCACACATTGATGTTTCTCTCCCTCTTTTTCTCCCTCCCTTCCCCTCTCTCTAAAAATAAATGAATACAATCTTTAAAAAAATAAAGTACCTGGTACTCAATATGTGTTGGTGATTATGCTATTTAGAAGATGAGGACGGAAACTCCTACCTCACAGGGTTATCTCAAGCAATGGGGACAATGCCTGTGCAAACAGTTGGCAAAAAACATCTAAATGTTCATTGTTATTATAAACCTCTTAACAACTTTTGAGATGATTCTTTGCCTCTTAGTAATATTTATAATTTGGAGCTTCGAGAGTGTAGAAAACTGCAATTTCAGAGGAAAAAGGACACTGAATCCCAAAATCCAAACCCTTTCATATTATCAGTTCAGGACACTGTGCTCCCTGATCTCTGGCTGGGACTTGAACTTGCCTAGAACTAGAAGCTGAGTATTCTTTCAGCTGGACACTGCATTTCCCCCAATAACAGGCACTCATGAATCCAGGCCCATGTGCCTCTAAATACTTGTGTTGTCTCTGAGCTTCCCTCAAGCACCTGTTCAATAGTAGTCTGCTACAGAGTTTTGGCAAACAGGGTTGGGGCAAGGAGAGGAAAGAGACCTGTGTGTCCCTCCACCCCCTTCAGGGGCTGTCCGGAAGCCTGCAGAGGTGGCAGGCGCTGACACTGCACCACTCACAACCTGCCTTCCTGGAAGGGACACTTCAATAGGTTTGGTTCTGGAGATACGGCAGTCTCGCTCTCTGACGGCATCACAACTACTAACTGAACAGCTGATACATGCTAGGTCCTGGGGACCCAGCAATGAATGTGTCGGGGCCCTTGGCCTTGGCACCTGCCCTGCCTGCTTTCTAACAGGGGCAATGGACAAACGAACATGTACTTGGACAATGTTGCCCCATAATAAACCCTCATATTCTCCCCAGAATTTAAGTCCTACACACTAAACACTGTACTGATGACCTACCTGGAAAACGACTCTGGACCCAGCCGTACGATAGACAGACGATGGAGTTAAGAACGGCAGATTTGGAGTAAGTCAGATCTGGGCAAGACTGGCTCCGTAATTTACAAAATGAAAATCCAGAGCTCCTGGTTCCAAAATTATTAAGAATTTCCAGATGACAATGGCAGAGCATTAAAGCGAGTGCAGGGCCCCCAACCATGGAGGCAGTCCTGCACCTCGGGTCAAACAGCTTTCCAGCTGGGAGCCACTGGGCACATTTCTTTGCCCGCCTGAGTCTCAGCGCCTCAGCTGAACAGGTGTTACGGCCCAGCTGAGGGCTGGTTGTGGCTAGTAAGTGAGGCAGGTAAAGTGTTTAGCAGGGAGGATGAGCTGACCAGTCTCACTGGTGATCACAGCCTGCTATGACTGCTGTGTTGCCTCCCGTGAGAAGAGTGCGCCTTTATTACTGTTAGGTCAGAGCTAAGACTTACATAGCGTGTGGTCGAGGCCAGGTGCTGCCCTCGGTTCTTTAGGGATGTTCGTTTATTTCATCCTCACCGCAGCCCTGTCACTGGATACTTTTACTCCCGCACCTGGACGGGGCAACTGAGCGGGAATTTGCCTGAGGTCACACACCAGTCAGTGGAAGAATCCAGATTCAAACAGGGGACATCTGGCCCCCAGGTCTGTGTCCTTAATCTAGCGGTGCGTGCCAGAGGTTGACACATTACTGACACGCACAGGTGCGTACACAGGCATGCATGCACACCCCTTCCCTGAGATGCCAACACTAAGCCTACGGTGTGCAAATTTCCCCGTAACACGGGATTCTTTTTTCTTTGCTTACTCTTTTGTCTGTCTGCCCCGACTCAACTGGGCGCCCCATAAGGGCAGGGGGTGTCTTGCTCCCTGCTGTACCGTCAGCACCTGTCACAGTGCTTAGCACACAGTAGGTCCTCAATGGACATGTGCCCACTGAAAGGAGGCAGGAAGCAGGTGTCCGGTCAGAGCACTCTCATCCAGAATCAACAGAAACTTTCTCACCCCCTCTCCTGGCTTTTCTCACTTGAGGTTCTCCTCACTTTGTAAGGCAGAGGCATTTCAGGGGTAGCCCAAGGGCCCAGCCCCCATTCTGGCATGCTGCTGAGCAGAGGTGGGTGTGGCTGTGCTCTCACAGCTGTCTGCTGGCCTCTAGGTGCCAGCCCCAGCTGGGCCCCGATGCCACCCCCACACCATGACACAGCAGAAAGTGGAAGTGAAGTCTGCCCCTGCCGGGGGGTACCCAGCTCTCACTGTTGCTGTTTCCCCTTGAAGCCACTCTCCCTGGGGACAGGTGGGGAGCGGGTGCCCTGGCCAGGCACAGGGCGGCCTGTTTGAGGGGTGTCCCTGCAGGCCAAGCACCCTGCGTGACCCCCACCCATCCCAGGGCTACTGGTGCTCTGTCTGTGAACCATCAGAGCTGCCTATTTGAGCCCCTGCTCTGAGACAGAGGGTTTATTATTGTCCCCATTTCACTGAGAAAACTGAGACCCACAGAGGTGCCCTGGTGGGGGAGGAGGGTGCTGGGGCATCGCCGTACTAAAACGAGAGACAAATAAGAGCTATGGGTGGGTGTTGGGGTGGAGGTCTGAGGGCTCTAATTGGTGTTGGTGAGCAAGGAACGGGTGGCCCACCCCATCAAGGGAAGACATATGACACCCAGGTCGTCATGGGTGAGCACTCCACAGATTTGAACTGGCAGCCTACCCCTCTGTCCCACCCCTCCCCACCCCAACTACATGGGGTCACCTTGAAAGTCCCTAAAACAAACAAGAACTCCTAAGTGGGCCCAGGAGACTCTGCAAGCTGCCATCTTGCTTTCTGCTTCATCCTCAAACTACCTGTGCTCTTTGTTTAATATTTTTCTCTCAAGCAACTCAACCTTTTTTACTTACATAAATTGATGTAAAAGGTGGGGGGGAGGCTTCTACCTTTACCCGAAATTGAAAACCAATTGCTCGCCATGAATAGAAATTAGCTGTACAAAGAAATACCTAAAGAATAATTTAGTAAGGTACCGCTTAAAAATCACCAGGTAGATGCGTGGGCACATAAGACTTGGGAAACCTCTGTTCCTGAACGAGGGCTTCATGTATGAGGAAACCGAGGCCCAGAGAGGCTGCGTCACTTGCCTGGGGTGACACAGAGAAAGAGTCCCATAGCTCAAGGTGGCTGACTACAGAAACCAGAGCTTACTGTGGGGCTGCAGTCTCTCCTCCTGTCTGAGTTGTCTCGCATGGTAGGTATCAGCACCAATACCTTCCATATCGATGTAACTGCCCTACTTTCAAAGCACCTTTGGAGCTGGTACATCACTTGAACTCATTATAACATTGGGAACAACCAAGAACCCTTTGAGGCCAGAGCATGGGTGTTTCTCCTGCCTTGGCAGATAGGGAAACTGAGGCAGAGACTGGGAAAGTCCTGGTTGCTGGTGAGCAATCCAGAACTGTCCAGGATCCCCTGCCAAGGTGAGGATCCCAGAGGCCCTGCTGGAAGGGACCAGGCTGAGTGTGAACTCCAACTTGTCAAACAGGTAGCGCTTGTTTCTTTCCCACTTTCCCCACCTCCCCCGAGGAACCCCCATCGCAGATGCTGACGGCAGCCACAGTGGCCCTGCTCCCCAGGGCCGATCTCCAGCATCCTTGCCCTGGCACAGCAGAAAGCATGCTTAGCCACTTGTGTCTGCGGATGGCGTCTTTTTCTTTTTTGTGGTGGTGACCAGTTCTGAGCGCTGTGAGGGGCTGCCTATCAGGGACTAGGAGGGAGCACTGGGTGTGGGGGCGCCCCTTCCTGTCTTCCTTTAGTTGCCGGAGGAACTCAGACCTGCCATCTTCCCAGCCATGCGGGGCCAGTCCAGGGCCCCCGAGGAATACTGCAAGAGCAATAAGGATTTTTAGGGGCATTATGATAGTGGAATGGAAACACATCTGCCCCCAAAAGTCCCTCATTTTCCCTGCGGTAATAAACCAGCTGGGCAGGAAGTGGTGGCTCTCTGAGCACCAAGAGCCAAAACTAAAAAGGAAAAAATGTACAAAGTTAGAGCAAACTTTCAACAAGCCAAGGCTTTCACGATGTAAGGTGGCTCCACCCAGGCTCCCAAAGGCTGATAATGACTGGCTGATATTTGGCTAAATGTGTCTCCACGCAGTGGCTTCAGTATAGATGTGCTGCTTCCTTTGAGTCAAGGAAACCAGGATCTGGAACCCCAGAGCAGGTGACAGGGATCATCCCCTAAGGCCAGGCTACTTGCTGGAGTCTGTGACAGGCCCCAAGACTTCAGTGGTTATCCCCAACTCTCATCAATGATCTAAGGGAGCCATGGTTCCATCTGTACCTCCTCCTCCGGAATGTGGGGAAGTTATCCACCTGGGAAACCTGGATGAAAATATCTGGAAAGCAAGCAACTGTTTCCAGGGCTGTCCAACACAAGGGTGCAGGCTTGGATAGGGGTCAGGAGCCCGGATAGGGAAGACAACTAGGGGTTGTCGCTGATAGGGCCAAAGGTGAAATTCACTGCTAAGGGCCATGTGCCATCTCTCAGGTCCCACCACTAACACCTGAGGGTTGAGGAGTTCAGGGCAGGGGCTCCCACGGGGCACGTGGCCTCTGAGGTCTCTACAGGCAGGGCCGCTGTGCCCGCCAGCACCCCAGGCTGCGAAAGGGTTAACCCCTCCGACAGTCACTGACACCCGAGGAGGAGGCCACTCAACTCACAAGCTGGCCTATCACACTGGGCCATCGAAGAAGAGAGGGACTGAAAACAGCCTCTGTGAGTTCTGTGAATGGAGGTGTCCTATCGCCAGCAGGATGAAAACGGGGCGAAAAGCCTTCTCAACAGAACCAACTACCCGGGTGCTTGCTGGCTCCTTGGCTCCTGTCGAGTGGCGCTGGAGCTTTGGCGGGGACTCCGGCACAGATGCCAGTGAGCACCCAGCCGTCTGGGCCAGGCCTGCAAGGAGCGATTCCACACTTGCCATGTGACAGCCGGCAACCAGATCTGTTCTTTCAAGCAGCACCTAAAATATTCTTTGGGTGAACCTAAGGCTAAATATGGCATGGCCTGCAAGTGCCCAGTCTGGACCTTTTAATGCTGTTCTAAGATACAATCAGGAACCCACAAAGCCTACTGGTGGCCTGGTGTCGAGTTACTGGGGCCGAAAGGAGTCTCGTGGGAATGGCTGAGCCAGGACTGGGTGCAGCATCCCCAAGTGAGTTCATTCTGGTGCCAAGGCAGAGCAGGCTTCTTTCCTGCATTTCCCCCCAGAATGCTCATCCAGGTTCTCTTTCTCTCTCCCCACCCTCCCACTTCCCCTTCCGCCCTCTCTCAGCACACACACTCGCTGGGGGGCTCAGTTGGAAGTCCCTTCATCTGCCCAGCTGGCCCACTGGTGGTCCCTCAAAGCCTTCTCCCCACTTCGAGGTTTCAACATTGCCCTCCTAGACAGGTTTTCCCGAACGATTCAGAGGGCTCAGCTCCCTGGTGGATGGGTGGCCTGCTGGCTGGAGGACAGGAGCAAACACACGCACAGGCAGCTTGCAGGTAGCTTAGCTGTGTGCCTGCTTTGTTGCTGTGCCTGTGCCTCACCCCTTGGCCCACCCACATGGGAGGATCTCTGGGGAGTCCTGTTGCTGGAGAGCAGAGAACCTCAGTTTGGGCTGCAAAAGTACAGCTTTGCTCCTGACCTTCTAGACTTGAGGCTGCTCTGGCACCAGCAGATTTGCTCAGAGACCCTAGGACCACCTCATCTGTTTCCCTTCAAGCCTTTGGGAGACTGTGCTTATTTAGCAAAGTGGGTCCTGCCCTCACCCCAGGCCACGTGGTAACCAGACAGTAAACCCTGCAGTCTCAGAGGAGGCTGCCCTGGGGAACCAAACACCCCGCTTTTGGCCAAGAAATGCTGCGGGCTGGGTCCCAGGAGGAGAGACCCCTGGCATCTGTCTGGGGCTTGTTTGGGCTCCGGGTGCCTCTAAGGCCACGTTCAGGCCTGCGCTGGCAGCGGTCCAGGCCGTCTTGGGCAGAGTTGCCAACAGGCCCTGGCTCTGATCTCCCCCATGATTCTAACAAGACAGCCTACCTTTCCGCACACCTCGGGGGAAACTCTCATACCAGGCTACACAGTTAACTGAAGGCCCAAGGCAGCCAGCCACTCACTCCTCTCCCTGCTGGGGCTGAATCCTCAGGCAAAGGCTGACTCTGCCCTCATCTTCCCAATGCATTTTTTAGATGGCTTTCTGCTGACACCAACATGAGTTTTTGTTTTCTAGGTGTGTCTCCCTTTCACCTACTGGCGCAGCCATTTGAGGACATTGGGAAACAATCTGACTTTGTGGTTCTTTAAACTCTCATGTTTTATATAAGGAAGATGATGTAAAATCAGAAACTTTTAGGCTTTGTAAATATTTGCTCATGCCCCTACAGCTGAGGACGCTGAGAAGCAGCACCTGATGACTGGCTGCTCTGAAAAGAAACCATGAGGAAGGCTGGGGGGCTTGGGAGATGGTGGGGCTGCGGGACCCCCAATTCCACTCCTTCCAAACTCTCTTCTTCAACACCCACCCGGTGGCCTGAGAAACCTGCGTGGCTGCTAGGCTGAGAAGTCTATGGTTGTTTACATCGTGTTTGAGTACGTGTCTTTACTCAGGGTTCATTTTCACCTCATTCCAAAAATAAGAAGGGAAAAGGACTTTGCATTTTCCTGACTTTGGGATGCTGGGCAAGAAAGAAATTTCCAGCTTCAGTAACTAATCAACAACGTTTTCTTTTGTTTGCACATGCCTTTGTTTTCTGGCAAGTGGTTGTAAGTACGGCAGTGGGCCTTAACTATTCTATCAGGCTAACTTCTGCTTCTCCGTCTGAAATGGCTGGATTTACTCTGCGATCCCAATGAAAAGAGGGTGAGCCAATCTATTAGGAAGCTGTAAGTTTATTATCTGGCAAGAATCTTCTTTCTGTTCTTAATATAGGGTAGGAGGGGGCCTGGGAAACAACACATAGAGGGAGTGTTCCCTCGTGGGGGCTTTTCCAGCTTTCATTGGTTTGAGTCATACGCGCATGTTTCATTTTTTAAGGAAGTATTAGTTTCAGCGCAGCAGCACCTCTAAAAATTTTACCCTTCGGCTATACCGTATTCTTTTCTACTGGAACCTTTTTTTTCCCCTGTGAGACTCACTGAGGCTTGTGTATCGCTAAGAACAAAATTCAGTTACTATTTTTTTTCTTCTAAATCCACACTTCTTTTGGGTGAGGGGATAGCAACTGCTTAATGAAATTTTACAACAGAGGAGAAAGGAGAAAAGGCAAAATGTAATCAGTGTGTAACCACGTTGAGTTATTTTTTTCTTATTGGGTGGGGGAGGGGAGGGTGGTAAGAATATGAAAAGAAGCTGTGATTCTTTGCCGAATTAATGACAACTTCTCACTTGCAAAGTACTGATTTATAATCTCTTCCTCATACTGCTTTGCCTGTTTCGAGGCTCAGAGGGGGGAAAGTTTGCTAAATGTATTCATAATTACATGCCCGGTTTCAGGAGGCTGAATTTAAGCAGTGACTGTACTGAGCAAACGCTTGCATTCACATTTAGCACTAAATCCTGCCTGATTTTCCACGCTTAACAATTCAGTAATTTCAACATACGGCTGCATCGCCTCAGTTATAGCGCAGGATCTTGGCGCAACAGTCCGCGTTCCAGCCTGGGTAATTCACGAAAATGCTGTATTTGTGGAAGTATCATTAAAGGCTAATTTGGTGAGATATCCTTACTTAGCAGAGCAAATAGGATCTGACAGGCAGCTAGCCGGTGTGATGGCGGTACCGATTCAGCAAAGCACAGACACAATTATTTACGTGACAACTTCCCATGGCCCAGCCTCGCTGGGATTGTGGGCTCCTGAAAATTGTGCTGTTTCATCGCGTCCCGTAACAAAGAGCAAGAACTCTGGAAGTAAAGAAACGCTTTTGCTAAGGCCCAGGGCGTGCAGCTGTCTCCTCGGTGTCCCTGTGCCCTGTCTACTAAGCACTGTTGTGTTCAAAAACTTTCCAGGTACAGCTTACTTTTCTATTCCCTGTTGTGAACACTTGATTGAAATCCAGGTTTGCAAATAAACTCAAGGTACATAGATGTCTGTAGATTACAAATGAAGGGCAGGTGTGTGTGTGTGTGTGTGTGTGTGTGTAAATTAATATAACTTAATAAGGTTAATGTTCCAGGAGAGGCACTTGTCCCACACCACCCTTGCCTTTAGAAACTTCCTTGGGACCAGGTTATGCAGTTTCCTATAAAGTGACTTGGACTGAGGTAGCAAAGAAATGCAAAGTAATGCTGTGATTCCACGTGGAAGCAAGCAGAGAGCACTGCCCCTCTGACGATCTAAAGGCAGTCTAACAGAATTATGATTCACGATTTCAGCTGTGTTTGATTGGGGGGTGTCAAATGCTCCGACACCACCAACGGACTGCTCATTTCCTTCAAACCCTGTCCATGAAAACAGCTCATCAAACCATCTCATCTCATCTTTTGCCACTGGGCAAAAGAAATTGTACTTCTGCCTTCTTGCATCTCTTTTTGGACTTCCAAGCAAAGGGATCCTTGAAAACACCGTAGGTTCAACAAACTGAGAAAACACACACATACCCATATATAAGAATATCCCCCCAAACGGCCTTTCCTTTTTACCAAAAGCAGTAAACCTCCCTCCCCCCTTTCCTCTGCCTTTTAGAAGCACAGCCTGAGGGTATCAGCTCTCTCCCTCACTCTCTGGGGGCTGCTGGGACCTGAATCCCTCGCTGTTGAGAATGACCCCAAAAGCGGGACTTTGTGGGCCAGTTGGATAAAACATAAACTCATCTCGCCCTCAAAACCCCGATTCTGGGACCACAGCCTTTAACATCTCCTGTCTGGAGAAGGGACCCCTTCCCAGCTCACAGCCCTGGGGCAGGCTGTGTTGGAGGCAGGATTTTGGAGAATCCTGGATAACTGAAGGAATCATTACAGGATTTGCCTGCAGGCATGACAGTTCATCTCAGGGAAAAGCTGGGGTTCCGGTAGGGAGAGAGCATTATCTGCCCGCCCCGCGGCGAGGTATTTTCCCTCTCTTACCCCCAGACCCACAGTTGGGCCTTCAATTTTCCGGAGTAAGTCACGGGGCACCCAAAATGTCCCTTAGCAACGCGCAAAAGGAGTGCCAGTGGTTCCTGGTACACCCCCCCCTCACCTCCATCCAGCTCGAGTTTAGTTATTTGTGCCCTTAATGGTCTCTCATTAAAGTCAAATTTGCTGCTTGCCCAGATCGGGGGAAATCATTTCTATCTTAATAGCTCAATTAGCTTCTGGGTTCTGAAAGGCCACCCCCGTACATACACCTTTTCTCCCCACCTTAAACCCCCTCCCTTTTCCACAACTTCTCCTAAAAATAAATTATAAATATGGATGTGTCCTCAGAGGATCTGAGCGGCACATTCCAATGCTCCTCGGGAGGGGACTGGAAGCAGGAGAAACCAGAAACGCTACTCCCCCCACCTCGGAATCAAAATGCCTTTTGCTTTTCTTCCCCCCTAACTTTTGCCAGAGCAACTTGGCTGATCTCCGGCCCTGACACCCTGATCCGTACCCCGGAACCTAGTTTTTTCTTTCTCTCTTTCTTTCTTTTTTTCAACTCCTGTCCAGCAAAAGCAAAGGCCAACATGCTATGGCCGCCTGCTCCTAGGAGGGAGGGACGGAGGAAGGGGGGAGCCAACTTTACTTTGGGGAGGTGGTAACTCTCTGGGGACTGTCCTCCCCAGCTCTTCTGGATGTCCCCATGAGGGTGGCGCTGGCCCCTGTCCCTGCTGCTGTGCCCGAGTGCACGTGGAGTGGCGGGCGCCCAGGGCGCGGACCCGCAAGCCGGAGGCCTGCTCTCTGCACAGCATTGATATCGGGGTCACGCAGCGAGTCAGTTTCCCGAACGGGCTTTCCAGGGTGGGGGCGGGGTGGCTGCCTTTCAAACTGCCCAACCCAAGCACCGGGGAGGTAGGGGGCTGCCTCACCCCCGGCCCACCTCCTCACCTAACACGCCCCTCTCGGGAGCCAGGGGGGGGGGGGCTGGGGTCCTCCCCACTGCTTCGGGCGGCGGCTGCGGCTGATCGCAGCCCAGACAAGCGCCTAACACGGTCCTGAGAGAGCCACGCGCTGCGCTGGCCGCCACCTCCCCGTTCCCGTTCCCACCTACCCCCCAGGCAGCCGCCCCGCAGCCCCGGGGGCCTGGGCACCCACCTGCCGTGGCCCCTGCTCTAGCCTGGGGGAGGGGTGCCATGAAGGAAAAAGGGGAGACTCACCGCTGCTGCCTCCTCCGGGGGACAGCCCCCCGAGGCTGCGCCTTCCAGGGCTCTGGGGAGGCGTGTGTAGGGGGTGGGGGGTGCCCCGTGGGCCCTGCAGCCTCCGCCTTGATTGAAGCCCAGGCTCAAATCCTTCTCTGTGGGGTGGGGTGAGGGGGGGGCAGACTTCCAGAAAAAAAATCCCACCCCTCCCCAGACCAGATCCAAGTGATGGGGGCGGGGGGGGGGGCGGGCTAGAAAACCCCTTTCTGCAGAGAGCTTGGAGCCCACGACGGGGCTGCACCCGGTCTCCGGTCCGCTGCCGCCACAAAGCCGCGCCCCCGTCCCCCCCTCCCGGCCCGGCCCGGCCCGGCCCCCCTCCCCCGCTCCCCCCACGCCCTATGGCCAGCCCGGGGCGGGGGCTGGGCCGGCCCGGGGTTGGCCGTACTGGGGAGGCAGTGGTGGTGGATCAGGCGGCGGGGCGGCTCCTCCCCGGCCGGTCCTGGAGCGAGAGCAAGAGCCTGGAGCCTAGCGAGCGCGCCCGCTGGCCTGGGGTGGGGGCTCTGGCTGGGGCCGGGGGTGCCTTTCTAGAAACCCTCGCCAAATACAGTCAGTGGATAGGGGCATTCCTAGAAATGCGGCGGCGACGTCAGCCTCAACCAGTGGGGGCAGAGACTAGGATTCTCCAGACTGGGGGGGATGAGGAAGTGGGGACATTCCCCACTTCCAATATCCCCTTGGCTGGGAGGAAGCAGGATGAGGGAGTCTAGTCAGGGACCCCATGAGGGGTGGTGGGGCGGGGTGGGCAGGATTCCTCCAAACGTGCTCCAGGAATCCCTCAGCTGGGGCTGCAGGGGTGCCCGAATGGGGACACATCTACTTAAGATTCAGACCCGCCCCCAGATCTGCCTCCCCCTTTTGGGAACACCGGTGACAGTGCCAGCAGGCACTTTTAACTCTTCCTCCAATCTGCAAACGGACTACCCCCATGAGCAAACAGTAGAAGTTGAGCAGCACCCAGACCGTCCCCCACGCCTGCTACTCACCCCTCGGTAGCCCCTGGTCTCCTTTGGAAGACCAGAGTCCCTTGGAGATTTCAGGTTTGGGACAGGATGGACATCCTCAGTTCCCAAGAACGCCCCAAAATACCACCCACCTTCGGGTCCAAAAGATAAAGTGGTACTACCCCTTCCTCACTTTAATATCGCTTTATTGCCGCTTTTGCAGTCCCAGACTCTGGGAGATACTTGGGAAATTGGGGGTGGGGCATGAGGTTGCCTTCTTCACATGGCCAAGATCTGGCCTCTGCCGCTGTCACCAGCCCGACCCCCCCGCCCGTCCCCCATAAGCTACTCATCCACCATAAAGTACTTGAGGTTCCAACAATAAAGCGACCCTCCCCCACACTCAGCCACCTCCCCAAGTCTTCCTCACCTGCTCCCCTTGTCCAGGGATCCTCTGATCATGGTAGAAGAGTCCCCTCTTGCCTAAAGAGGATTGAAACAACTAAGACATGACTTGTCCTCCTTGACTGCCCAGCCTCTTTTCAAGTGAACGTGACTGGACTGAGCTCTCCAAGATCATAAAAAATGCATGTGCTGTCCTCTGTTGGCCAGCGTGTGTCACATTCACAGAATATATCGGCCAACCCAGGGGCACTCCTGGTGGCATCAGGAGGGTCCCAGGGCCCCCAGCCGGGCAGAGCGGGCAGGTCATCCCCCACCTCTCCTTTGGCTTCAGTTGCACTCCTACCCAGCCCCCCACGGGGTGGGGGAGGGGTGGTCCTGGTTTGCATCCACTACACAAAACATTGACCCGCTGACCTTGCTCATGTCTCTTTGCCCTTGTTGAGCCCTTATTCCGGAAGCCTGGAGGACTGTTGTGCTCAAGGGGAGGTGAGAATGGCGGCAGTGGGGGTCTCTGGGCTCTCTGCCGGCTGGAGGACCTCTGGGGAATGGTTTCTTTAATAGCAATTTGAAAGAGAAACGTGGTAATAGGGAAATAGGTCAGATCCCTCTAAGGCAAAGGGCTGACCACTGATCATTATCAGTCCCCATTCCCACCCCCCCCCGCCCCCGAGGATATATACTATCTTACCAAACTTAACCCATTGTCCAGATGACAAGACTGAGGCTTAGACAGCTGTTCCCTGAACTAATGCCTGCTTGCCCTCCATGTGCCAAGCACAGAGCTGATGCTGGAGCTTGCCGTCTCTGCCTTCAAGGAATTCATGGTTTCAGGGAGAGTCACAGGTCAGCAGGTGATTGTCATGCTACCCATGTGGTCTGCAGCCCAGCAGCCTCGGCTCCAGGCAGCATGAGAGATCAAAGCTGGGCTGGGCTATCCCACCTGGGCCCTCGGTGCCAGTTCCACTTGGGTGCTGTCTCCATTAGCGCCGCACTGTCCACCCGGTCTCACGTCCACCTCTCACCAGCTGGGAGACCCAGGGCATTGCTTAGGCTTTCTGGGCCTCAGTTTCCTTGTCTGTGAAGTAGAAATCATAATACCTGCTTTATAGGACTTTTAGGAGGATTAAAGGAGACAAAGTTTCAGTAGGGGTACTCAGCAATTTTTTCCATTTCCTTCTATATATATTTTTCTTTTTATATATTCTATGTTCAGAAGTTGCAGTTTCAACTACTATTAACAAAAAATACATAACAAAAGTTTCCTAACAAGTGAAAAAAGAATAAATGCTGGAAAAAATTGGCCTCATGACCATATTTAGACTTGTACTTAATATATATTCCACTGGAAGTTAATTCTATGACATCTATGCAAGCATTAACACTTCCAAATTGCTCCAAGTAGCGAGCACTTCACACCGATCGCCGGTGCAGAGTGTCACTCAGGTTCTGAAGGCAGGGCGGGCAAGCCTCATGAACAGTCAGTCTGAGATGCTGGTGACGTGTTGTTCTGTTCCTTCCCCCAAAGATGTGTCCGTTACGTGTCCTTACCCTCCTTTTTCCTCTTCGCTCTCATCTTCCTGTAGTTTCAGAATTATATTTTGGATTTCTTCTCTGTGTGTTCTCATTCTTGGGGAAGGAAAACCAGTTTGCAAAATTCATAGGTAGCTCAGAATTGAGAATTGACTGTTTCTTAGAATTTTAACATTTGACCAAGAAGGGCCTCTGAATGAGTGGTTGGTTGTTCTTGGTATCATTACCTGGAGGAAGGTGGGGGGAGCACTGAGCTGGCGCTGCAAAGAGGAAAAAACTGGGCCAGCAGGAGGGGTGGGATCCAGGCAGCAGGTATAGTGTGTGCAAAGGCCCGGCCCCTCTGGAAGGGGAAACAGCTTCTCCTGTCCGAGCAGCCCTGGCTCAGGGGCTTCAGGAACTGACCCCACCCACATCAGTGCACTAGCCACAGGATTCTGGAAGCTCACCTCATCACCCCAGTTCAGGCTGGATGCAGAAGGAAAAAGGCTCTGAAGGGACCAGCAGGGCCCCTGGTCAAGGCCCCGCAGAAGGCATCCAGGGCCCTGCCTTCATCTTCCACTTTAAAAGCCCCCACAAAATGCCCCCTGGTCCGTCTGAGGCCTGCCCCCGCCCGGTCTGGAGTGGCTTCTCGTGACTCAAACTAGTGGCCTGAAATCCAGTCAAGCACGGGAAGCGCTGCCAGACTCCGGAAAACAACCTAGTCTCCAGCCGGAAGCCCCAGAGGCCCGCTCTGGCCTTCTCCCAGGAAGGAGCCCCACCCGCACCCAGGTTTCTAGCCCGAGGATGGTGCCAAGACCTAGGCCAGAAACACAGAGAGGACACACCAGGAAGGAGCAGCCTCCAGGAAAGGTCTGGACTCCTGGCTCCCAGGCAGAGAGAGAGAGAGAGAGAGAGCGAGCTCTCAAGTGTGCCAGCACCCAGTCACTGTCATCTCCTGAGACTCCCAGAATGTCCAAAATTAAAAACTTCCAAAGCAGACATACAAAATTTATTGTACCATAGTTTCAATTATTTGTATTCAACAAATGTATGTGCTTAAAACACAGACCCGCAGAACAGTAATGAAGGCAGTCATAGCAATGTCGTGATGCTAGACATGGAACGATGGAAGGATTTACAGAAAATTCATTCTTAGGTGCGTCCAGCAGGATTCCTGGACACACATCTGAAGTGGCATGAGGGCTGTCTTCCTGTCCCAGCCCCGTCAGAAGGAGGCTGTGACCACCCTGTAATCTCTTCTGGAGAAAATGTTAAGAATCCAGCCTAAAAAAAATCTTTCTGAGTATGAGGAATTAGGCCAAATGGTCCTTACAAGTTAGGTGCCCTGAAAACCAGAGGTCACCCCACCCTTGCCTCTGACCCTTGACAGGATGCTGAGTGGTGGAAGCAACTTTAAGGCCTTTTATTTTGCCCTGCCTACCTGCCCCAATGCTGCCTGTCCCCCTGCAAGGGACAACAGAAACTGGGGTTAAAGACAGAGCCGGGAAACCGCAGTTTCTGGGACCCCAGCTCTCAGGCTCTACAGGGTTGGGTGAACAGGGCTTCTAGCCTGCTCAAGTTTTCATCAGGCCACCTGGAGCCGCAGGTCCCTGTGGGCCCACAGCCTTGCATTTCTTTATAGAACGAAAAACACGGGGCAAGCTCCATCCCATCTGTGAGGATATCAAGGTCCCCAGGAGGCAGAGAACTCCAGGCCCAAGGTGGACAGAAAGACAAACTGCTATGTGAAAAGACCAAGGGGTCTGTGATTCCTGGTGGGCTGGGAACAAGATCCTTACCTGCCCAGGGGATCATGACACAGGCACCCAAAGGCCGGTTAAGCGAAGGCTTGCAATTAAAAGAGAAGCCAGAAATCAGCCTGAGGATCTGGAGGCAGATCCTCAGCCCTCCTGAGTTTAGTTTCCTCGCTGGCAACAGCAGGGCTGTTCGAAGGATTAAATTGCACAATCTGCATGAGGTGCTTGTCCGGGTCTGGCACGTATTATGTGCTCAATAAATTGTAGCAATTATCATCAGCTATTAAATGGGGATGAATAGATTTACAAGGGAGAGAGGTTCTCCCTTTTCTCCTTTAAGATGAGGTTTGTGTCGTGATTGCCTCTCAGGCCAGTGGAACCAAAGCAGAAGTGGCAACGGGGCCTGACTGGGTGGGCCCGCCTGGCCCAGCTGGACCTGGTCACCTAGAAATGCCGAGGTGGCTTCTTGGAGTTTTAGCAGGGCAACCACATTGTGGCAACTGGAAGAATGCTTCACACGTCCAGCCCAGGAGGAAATGCAAGGGTTGATCAACATATCTATCAGCTTAGAACTTTTCTCTGGAACCCACATGATGATGGACCTAGCACCACCTCTGAGACCAAAACCAACTCAAAATAAATGCTGTTGGCTTTGAGCTTTCTGACCAGAGGCTGCAACTGGCAGCCCACGGGCCAACTGGAACCCGCAGATGTGTTATCTTTGGCCTGGAGAGCATTTAAAATTGTAAGAATAAATTTGATTTGGTTGCCAACATTTTAAAATCAGGAAATCTCATTTTGAAAGAAATCCAGACTTTTGGCTTCTTTTAAAAAAAAATCAGATGATCAGGCTATTTGGCAGCACTGGACCTGCATTCCCACAGGGCAACATCTGGTTGGAGTAGAGTGGTGCATAACAGAATACTTGTCAGGGAAGGCCAGCGGCTGTAATGAGCAGCCCCAAGCTTTCGTTGGCTTACCACAATACAACTTTATTTCCTGCTCATGTCACAGTCCAAGCAAGTGGCGTGGGGTGGGGGTTGGGGGGTGCAGGGTTATCTATAAATTATTTAGGAACTCGGGTACATTCCATTTTAGGGCTCTGACATCTTCTATGATTTAATTTTTTTTGGCATTGAGCTGGAGGATGGTGAAGGAGGTTGTGGGGAAAACAGACAAGCTTTTAACCGCATCATCTAGGAAATATCCCACATTGGTGAGAATCAGTCATGAGACTCAACAGAAACCCAAGGAGGCTGTGAAATGTGATACCTGGCTCAGGGGCTGGGAGGAAGAGAACACAGAGGCATAAAGGCACCAGCATCTCAAGTGGATTCCATACATGCTTCCTCTATTTGATCATGGAAGTTCTATTCTTGCCATTGCTCTTCCTCTCCCCTCCTGAGCACAACAACTTGGCTCAAGGGAAACTACCACTTATTGGCTAAAGAATGGTCATATGATATAATCCTAACCAGTGAGACAAGATGAATTTGGATGTGATGTCTGGAACTGCAGCAGCCATTTTAGGACAAGCCTTGGTTGCAGTCAACACAGTGATGAGAGATGGAAGAAACCCGCGTCTCTGGTGGTCTGGTGGAGTGGCTCCAACCACCAACCCAGAAACCCACCCTACCTCTATACTTCATGATAAGTGCATAATAAATTCCCTTAGTGGGTTAGCCAGTCTGAGCCAGGGAAGTTTCTGTTCCTTGTAGAATAAAGTATCCAAACTGACAAGAGAGCAGTCCCTGCCTCGCTGGAGTCACTGATCTCCTGCCTGGCCATGCAGGTATTTCACTTTGGACCCCTTGACTTAAAATTCTTTCTTCCTCATTTGCAGAGATGAGGTAAAATGGGCCAGCCCTGGCCTTTGTGGTCTGGAATGGAAATCACCCAGTGTCTACCACCTGAGGGTGCAATTTGCAAGTATCTATGCTTCCTAGGACAATGTACTCCTAGGTAGGTTCTCTATCTCCACTTGCATCTTGAGGACACAGCAATCTGTGTGTGACATTGACCGCAAGATGAACAGGTGTGAGTTTGAGCCTGGGCTGCACGACTCCTTAGTGTGTGAGCTGAGGTAACACACTAAGCCAGGTAACGTCTGTGAGCTTCAGTCTCCTCAGCTGAACACGAAGCTCACACGTGGACCGTTGCTGTGATCGCTGCCAGAAGGTTCAATGGCTTGATGTGTGAAGGCTTTTCCCCCGAGGCTCAGCACCCGGGAAGTTCACAGTAGATGTTGGCTGGTGGTGTGGTCACTGACCAGCAGCTGAGACCGCTGAGTGATCAGAGGGTGGAAGGTTTGCTGACAACTGCTAGGTCGTTAGGGGAGACCCAACCCTAAAACATGAGGCCCACATGGTAGAACAAATTTGATTTCAGAGCCTGAACAGAGGAGGCATTTAGATAGCTCAGAATAACGTTGTGGAAATGTATTCCCTTTCCCTTTTCTTATTCTCCTGATCTTGTGAAGGAGAAAGTCTCGGTAGGAGCTGCTGCATGATTAATACCTTCCCGACACTTACTACGCCCTGTTAAGAAAGGGAGCCCAGCTTCTAACTTAGAACACACCACCAGCGGCAATACTGAGATGGCATATATGAACACTGTTTTGTGTGTGCTGCATTTTGAAATAATCACCACCTATGTATGGCAGATGGAGCTCTTTTTCCATTTGGGGAAGTAGAATAAACTTTTCTTTTGAAATAAAATTGTCCAGGTAATAAAGGTGAGTGGGGTTAAATCAAAGTGTAAGTGGACTACGACGTGGGAGGCGCGTGGTGTGGCAGGAGGTGGGGTGTGAAGGGCGCCAGCCTGGGCGTTCCCCAGAGGGAACCCCAGGGGCCGGGGGCTGGTGTGGGCAGGGCCTTTCTGGCTGCGCGGAATGGAGGCTGGCAGTTGTTCCTAGCAGGAGTGATGACAGCTGTGACAGCCTGGCCCCAAACCCCTTAAGAAAGTCCCCGAGATGACATTCAAAGGGGCTTCGTTGAGAGGAAGCACAGGTAGGGTGACCCATCATCTGGGTCACTGGAAACTGAGGGGTTTCCAGGGTTACTGGAGTTCCAGTGTTAAAACTGGGACAGTCAGCGGCAGGTGAACCCGGGCGGGGGGGCCATCCTACCAGTCCTGAACAGAGCATGGGGGGGGGGGGCAGAGAGTTGCTGATTCAGGTCTGTGAGAGTGGCCCTCTCTGTGGAAGGAAAGAAAGCAATGGTTTTTGAATGCCCACAGCCTCTCCCCAAAGACCCAGAAGAGTTCTTCTCTCTTAGCATTGTGAGCAAGGCCTTGATATACCTGGAAGGGTAGCAGGTGATGGGACAGGTTGCAGGGAACGTGGACAGGTCAGAGACGTGCTGGGATGGGGCGGGGAGCCTGAGAAAGAGGAGAGGCCGTGGCTGCGACCAGTGCGGAGCCGGTCAGCCTGGCCGTGCTGGGACCGAGTCTGGGGAGAGGCCGCAGGCGGCTTCCTACTGAGACGGGCGGCGGTGGGGAAGGAGGAGTGGGTGTGTGTTTCAAGCATTGAGTCGTGTTACCACGGGGGGGGGGGGGCCCTCCCCACCAACACCCCCTCCGACATCTTCCGGACGTCACAGCGGAGACTGAAACGGCCGTTCAGTTCCTTTTAGTCCCAACAGCCTTGGAGCGCCGCGTTCCGCGAAGGTCCCGGTAAACCTGACCCGGGGAGGGCCGGTTCTGGGGGAGGCCCACGCTTCTCCAATCCTGTGCCAACACCAGTAAATCCTCCGGAACCTGGGGAAACTACCACTTCGCTCTCTCTTTCTTTCAATTATTCCATTTGGAAAATGAAAGTAGTATTTTTCTTGTCATTTGTGTGCTGGGTCCTATGTCGGTTCAGGTTTGTGAGAATAGTAAGATGTGAGTTAGACCACAGCAGACCCGTTTTTTTGGTTTCCTTTCTTTCTTTTTTTCCTTTTAATTATAAGATAGTTCAGGCCAACAACAACAACAACAACAGAAAGAAAAAGAAAAAAGAACAAACACCCATGTGGCTGCCAGCCAGCTTAATTAATACGTAAATCAAATCCAGGTTCAACGAAGACCCCTCCTGTGCTTTCTGCATCTCAGCCCCCTCTTCTGGCATGCACTGACAACAGCGTCCTGGGTTTCAGGTTGGTGCTCTCAGCTGGGTTTTGAAGCTTTCATCACCTGTGTAGCCAGGAACAGCAAATAGGGCATCGTTGGTGTAATGTGGACTCTGTATAAATGGTATCATGGCGTGTCATCTTTCTATGCCTGCCTTTTTTTTAATCCTCACCTGAGCATATGTTTATTGTTTTAGAGAGAGAGAAAGGGAGAGAGAGAAACATCGATTGGTTGCCTCCAGTAGTTCTGACTGGGGACCGAACCTGCGATCTAGGTATGTGCTCTGACTGGGAATTGAACCGACAACTTTTTGGTGCACGGGACATTTCTCCAACCCGCCGAGACACCTGGCCAGGGCTTTGCCTGCCTTTTCTTTGTTCCACAATTTGTGAATTTTATCCATGTTGAGGGATGTTTCTAGTTTCCTCTTCTGAACTGCTGAACTTAATTCAACCCTGGGAGCACACCGCAGTTTGCTCCTCCGCCCGCCTCCGCTGCTCTCAGCAGCCTAGTGTGTGCACATGCGGGGTTCCGCACCGCTCACATCTCAGAGTTGGGTTCCTGGGTCTCAGCTCCCCGCGGTTTTCAGGAGCGCGGCGGTCGTTAGCCTGGCACGCTCTCTCAAGTTCTCCTCAGTCCCCAACTAGTCCTTGTTGTCTTATACCCAAGTGGCTTTCCATGTTCACATGATCTGTCTGGCTCCTGTGGGCATCTGAGCTTTCAGCCTCTGGTCTCTTGGGAGCTAACGCGGGCATGTAAGCTAGTAAAATGTAGTATCTTGTGGTGGGTGCTATACAGGCGGTAAAACCAAGGTGCTGGTAGGTGCGCAGAGGAAGTAGCAACTAACTCCAACTGAGAGGCTGAGGGAATAAGTTAGTAACAGTAAGGTAAGGTTTTGTGGCAGGAGTAGAAGTTTCCAGGAAGATGAGGGAGGAGAAAGGACATTACAGGCAAAGGGAACAGTGGATACACAGGCACAGAGGACTAAGGGGCAAACAAGTGCAGGAATAAAATAGGCTGGCATGCCAAGAGCAAGAGGAAGTGTGGTAGGAGGCGGCACAGTAGGGTCCAGAATGCCATGCGAGAGTTGGAATTTATTCTGGTGGCGGTGGGCCTCTTGTGAGGGACCAAAGCATGAGAGCGACACGCTCGCTGCTGCGTTTGAGAGAGGTCGGGTGACAGAGGAAGGGAATTGAAGAGAGGGACTGGAAGGAAGGGATACTAGTTAGGAGTCTACTGCAGCAGTCCAGACACCAGACATCACAGAAGAAATGGCAGCGTGGAAGTAACTGTCCGGAGAAAGGTTTAGATGGCGACCAACCGGATGAGCAGGTGAGGGTGGAGGGTGAGTGAAGGACTGGGGCAGGTGCTCTCCCAACTCGGTTCACACTCTAGTCCCTGGGCCTATGAATCTGTGATGGTTCATGGCAAAAGGGACTTTGCAGATGTAATTAAGGTGATAGACTTTTAAACAGGGAGATTAGACTGGATTATCTAGGCAGACCCAATCTAAATCCATGAAGCCTGAAAAACAGAGAACTTTCTTCAGTTTGCATGAGAAAGGTGCAGTAGAAGGGGAAGCCAGAGAGATTGAAACATGAGCCACGAACACAGGAACATGATGTGTAAGGACTGGAGAGAGGCCTCCAGGAGCCAAAGAACAGAGAACTCAGTCCTACGAGTGCACGGAACTGAATTTGGCCAACAACCTGAGCAAATGTGGAAGCGGATTCTTCCCAGAGCTTACTGATAGCCTAGCCAGTCAATACCTTGACTTTGAACTTGTAAAACCCAGAGTAGAAAAACCAGCCTAGCCAACCTGGGCTTCTGACCTACGCAAACTGTGGCGCTGAGGTTGTTTTAAGCTACTAAGGTTGTGGTGAGATGGTACGGCAGCGCCAGAAAATGAACACAGGGATGAATCCCAGGTGGCTAGCTGGGCTACGGGCATGGTTGTCATGAACCATGGTGGGACCTGGATGGAAGGCCAGACTCCAGTGATCCATGTCAGACTCTTCGGGCGGTAGTTATCTATTGCTGCAGAACAGTATCACCACAAATGTAGCAGCTTACGTTACAAATACATTTATTACATTATATTACATTTAGTATCTCCTAGTCTCTTGGGCCAGAATCCAGGCATAGATAGGTTAGCTGGGTCCTCTGCAAGGCTGCAGTTAAGGTGCTGGCTGGGTTCGCCTCTACGCACTCAGCCAGTGTCTTTGTTGGCTTGGGCTGCTACCACTAAAACACCACAGACTGGGCAGCTTAAACGCCAGACATTCACTTCTTGCAGTTCTGGAGGCTAGGAAGTTTAACATCGAGGTGGCGAAGATCCAGCATCTGGGGAGAACCATCTTCTGGCTCGCAAATGGCCACCTCTCACTGTGTGCTCGCAGTGTGTGGGGAGAGAGCTCTCGCACCTTGTCCTCTATTTATAAGGCATTATTTCTACCATGAGGACCCCCCTGTGACCCCATCTATCCCTAGTCACCTCCCAAAGGCCTCACCTCCAACTACATTTGAGATTAGGGCTTCAATGTTTGGATTTGGGGGGAAACAAGCATTCAGTCCATAGCAATCCAGGAAGGACTTGCTTTCAAGCAAGCTGTTTCACATTGCTGTTGACAGAATTTAGTTCCTTGTGGCCTTTTGGGCTGAGGGCTTCAGTTTTCTCCTGGCTGTTGTCCAGAAGATGCCCTCTGCTTCTTGTCAACATGGGCCCCCAACACGGCCACTTATCTCACCAAACTAGTAAGAGACAGAGAGCCTGCTAGCAAGATGGGTGTCGCCATCTTATGTAACAGACAGGTGACATCATGCCACCTTTGCTGTACTCTCTTGGTTAGAAGCAGGTCACAGTCCCACTCACACGTAAGAGGAGAGAATTGCACAAGGGCGTGACTATCCAAGGCAGGGATGACGGCTATCTTAGTAAAGTCCTTCTGCCAACACTCCTCAAAGGAAGATGTGGGTTTCTTACCTGGTGGTGTTTCTAGAATTGTTAGCAGATTGTTCATCCAGCCAGGCCTCAGGTTCAGAGGTTCTTTTTTGCCCACAGTCAGTCAAAATCAGCTCTACTCACCTGAGTTTGAAGGGCAGGGAGGGGGGCAAAGGGAACAGTCTCGGGGAAAAGTGTGTCCTGCGCAAGCCCGGTGATTTGTGAAGCAGAGCGCCAGCTGACGTGACACAAATGACGCCTGCTGCTCCCAGAGGCCCGCCACGACATTTCCTTCCAAGTGTTGCTCGTGCCCGAGACACGCTTCGGGTTTTGAAATGTGGTCTCCAGGCTCACGCATGACAACAAACCACTCACTCCCTCTTTAAGAGTCCTGTTTTTTTATTCTTTAATGCAGGTTTTCTAAGCGCATGATGGCAGCCCAAGTGGCACTGTGCCCTGGCAGTGGCCCGGAGGCCTCTGCTCAGAGAGGGTTGGTTTGGGTGACCAGAGCCGGCTTCTCCACTGCGGACGTGGCAGCTGGCCTGGGCAGTGCCAGCTCTGTGTTAGGGCTGGCTCCCCCCGGAGCCCTGTCATGGGCTCACTCTCTACAGTTTCTCTTTTTTCTGTTAACTTCATTTTTTTTGTTGTTGTTGCAAAACTAGTAAATTTAGAAGTAACATGGATTCTCTTTCTGATGTCATGCTATTAGGAAAAAAATGAGCGATTTTCTGCGCAGTCCCTCTGCACCTCTCGCCCCACCTGTCAACAGCATGATGTGGAACATTGTTCGCGGGGTGCGGACTCTCTTTCCACACTGAGGAACCAATGATTGCAGCTATATGTGTATCGATAAATATGCTCATTTACTTTTACAGAAACTAAAGCTATTGTGATCTGAGGTGAATCAGTTCTAAAGATCTGCTGGAAAACGTCATGCCTGAAGGTAACAATCCCATACTGTGTGCTTACAGATTCTCTTAGAGGGGAGATGTCATGTTAAATGCTCTTATCTCACATGCGGAAAAATGCAAAGAGACGCAGGGAACTTGGAGGTGATGGGTGCGCCTGTCGCCGCGACCGCGGTCCCAGCATCACAGGTGTGCACTCACGGCCAAGCTTGCGGAGTCGCACACGCGGACTGCGTGCTGTGTTTTCGTTCCCTCAGTTAAAACTCAGTGAAGTAGTAGCCCAATCCCCTCCTTCCCCCCTAACACCAGGACATCAACTTTTCTGACTTAACTGTATCTCATGATCACCCTTTTGGATCAATACATCAATCAGTCTTTTTAATGGCTGCCCATGATGCTATGGAGGGGATGGATCAGCGTTCACATCCTGGTAGGTAGTTTACAACGTTACAGTCAGAAGAACTCCATGAGAGGGGAAGTGAGTGAATATGTTATTACAATTTTAGAATGGGAGAAACTGAGGCATGGAGAGGTTCAGTGGTGGGTCTAGGGCTCCCACCAGGTCCTAGTAGGTATGGGGCAGAGCGAGTCCATCTAGTATTGCTCTTGCTTCCTGCTGCCACAAGTGGCGCTGTTGACACTGATCCTGTACAGCCTCTGTTAACAAACAGGCCGCTTCCTTGCTAACATGAGGATTTTGGATGCCCCTCTTCGGTTTCAAAAGTCCAATTAAACCTTTTCCTATCAGCGACCATCGTGATCTATCCTTACAGGTATCCCTAACTTTGATTAACTGGGAGATGGGTTGGGAGAGTTTAATTTCTTCTTTCCCAGAAAGCCTTGGCTCCTTATGCAAATCTACTTTCCTCCCATTGGTCACGTTTGCACAGCTAGGTCTCAGAGGGTCCCTCTAGGCTCAGTTACACCTGCTTTTCCTCCCAATCCCAGCCTCAGGGGCCTTCTTATCTTACCTTTACATATTTAAGGGAGACCAGAGACTGATTCTTCACAGAACGTAGACTACTGACTTCAAGGTGACTTTCAGACGTGAAATTCATACAAAAGTTTTAGAAAGCCGAACACGACTTTATGTATTCACGAACACAAGTGGCCTAAGTCAACAGAAAATGTCTTGCTCATTCAGGTGCCAACATTGCTCAGGTTGCTCAAACGTCTTGCCTCCCGTGATCGGCCTTACCCATTTAAGTGTCTACAGGACCCAGATTCAGGATTTTGCTCACTAGTTTCTGATTCTGCAGCCTGTGCCAAATTGGTTCTACAGCTCTGTGGCACCCTTAGCTTTCAAACGGAGGTGGCAATTTTGAGATTTGTGTGTAATCTTCTAGGCTTGAAAACAAAACAAATAAAAGAGCAAGCAGGTCCCCACACATGAATATATACCATTAAATACTTTGTGAAATTTTGGGAGTCATAAATGGTACCTACCATACATTATATAAACTACTTTTTCTTATTTTTTTGTCAATGTATGCTGTGTGTTTTATTTATCTTTCTTTTTCTTTCTTTCTTCCTCCCTCCCTCTTTTCCCTTTTCTCCTTCCTTCCTTCCTCCCTCTTTCTCCTCCCTCTCTTACTCCTTTCCTCTCCTCTCCTCTCCTCTCCTCTCCTCTCCTCTCCTCTCCTCTCCTCTCCTCTCCTCTCCTCTCCTCTCCTCTCCTTTCCTTTCCTTTCCTTTCCTTTTCCTTTCTCTCTTTTTTTCTTTCTTTCCACTATTATAGATGTCTCCATCTCCCCACTTTGTAAAATGCCATTTTGTAAAATCCATCCTTCACCTGGGGCAGAGAATGGGTACTCTGTCTAGTGTGGGATGGGGTGGGAGCATTGGTGGGTGTGGATGACAATTGGCTTCTTCCTAGGATGATGTCACAAGGAGAGTACTGCTTCACTCTGGAGAGGACAGGAAAATCTGTGGGAAGCTCTTCCAAGATACTGGCCTACCTGTAGGGGGCAGTGTGGTCCTTCTTATGTTTATTATTTAACGGGGTGGAAGGAACATTAATGTTCTTGAAATGAGTGGATGCCCCAGTAGACAGAGAACACTCAATTATTTGTCTTAATCCTGCGTAGTTCTTATTTACCTGCTTTCTAACAGGTTACCTTTGTGTTTGTGGGCTTTGGAGGTTATTCTGGGAAAAAAAATTACACATGCAATAGAGTCATGTAGAAAATCCAAACAGTGTGAAAGTTTACAGGCTAAGACTTGAAGGAATCCTTTCAACAGCTCTCCCACGCTTGGTCCCCTCGGTAGAGGCAACAACTTTTACTCTGGTGTGGATCCTTCTCCCTTCTTGCCACTCAGAGAGGGCAGGGAGCAGCCGCACCAGCATTGACCAGACTAAAGTTAGAAATGCAGAGATTTGGACTCCACCTTAGACCGACAGAGTCAGAACCTGCATTTGAATGCTGTCAGCAGTTGAAGTGGGAGAACTGGCATTCACTCTTTTTAAGGTGTTAACTTACATATTTGTATAGATACAAACACGTGCTCCTGGGGTTGGAACGAGACTGTAGATTATGGCTGTTTTTGGAAGAGTGGTTTCAGTGTGGTCAGGACTGGTCGCAGCAGTAGCAGTGCCACCTGGCATGCAAATGTCAGACGCCAGCTCAGAATTGCTGAATGCAGAGGCAAGGGAGGTGGGCCCAGCAGTCAGTGTTTTAACAAGCCCTCCAAGGTGCTGATGAACCTCAAGTTTGAGAATTACTGCTGCAGAGTCTGAGCTCTTACCTGCTGGCGGGTCCTGCTGGGCTCTCGCCTCACTCTCTATCAGACAGAGCTTGCCCTGATCTGGCTGGGTTCACTGAGGTACCCCTAGATCCAGCTTCACCAGGCATACACCATGCACTTCATTAGTGCTTCCTTCAATTAGGTATCTTAGGCTGATACAGGTCTAAGGTCAGGCTGGTTTTCAGACTATACAACATACCAGCTTCTGGAGGGTGATTGAGGTCATGGCATAATCTCTATAAACTCATTCATTCGAGCAGCCCGTGTGCATCCTTTGTGGTGCCAAGGAAATAGGTGCTATACGATCGTACCTCCATTTACTCAGGCCTATCTCTTTGGCAGCCGTGCCACCAACGCCTATTGCTGGCCGGAGACCCATTTTACAGAGAGGCAAAGGTAGGCCCAGAGAGAGGGTTCAGTTTTCATGTCAGAGCTGCTCCAAGCCTGGACAAGATATCCTCTCTCTAATGCAGGGCCTACAATAGATTTCCTTTTAAAAATCGCAACCCAGACGCCAGCTGACTTTGTGTATGGACTCGGTGTCAAGCAACGGCAGTTCTCTCTTGAGAGGATCGAAGTGGACTTCACTGTGCAGAACAGTGCTTAGTTGCTCTTGAACCAAGTACCATCAGCTGTAGGCATCTTGCCCCAAGGGTGTAGGCCTTCGCGGGGGTCGCGTTTCAAGGGTACCTCTGGGGAACCGAAGTTTGTGGCCCCCGCCTACCAGAGCCCTCCATCTGCCGCGGAGGACAAAGCGCCAGGGGATGGAGAGTGGGCCAAGGCCGACGGGCCAAGTTTGCGGTGCCGTGGCTGGGCGGGACACCCGGACCGCAAGGTTGGGAAGAGAGTCTGAACGCAAGCTGAGTGAAAACAATCGGTCGGGTCAGGACCAAAGGATAGGTTACTGATTAGTACTGTGAGAAGTGGTCGAAACCTCTAAAAAGTCTAGCCGAGAAAGGAAGACTATGGCGTAGGCACGGACGGGGTTCGAACCCGTGATCTTCGGTTTACGAGACCGACGCCTTACCACTTGGCCACCGCGCCTGCGTTGCAATGGCGGCCCTGCTAGTGCCTATACTGGCTTCACTCTCGTGAGCTTGCCCCGCGGGCACGAGCGCGAACACGAGCACGAACACGAGCACGGTTGCGAGCACGCCCGCCCGGCGCTCGCGGCCCTCGCAGCTCCACCCACTCGCAGCCGCGGGCGGGATAAAGCGACGCTCCAGCTGGCGCAAGCCAGGCGCTCCTCGCGGACTGTGAGCGGCCCACTGAGCCCCGAGCCTTCGGCCCCGCACACCTTGGGGCGGTGTCTCTAGAGTCTCCAAGGCTTCGTCTGGAGACGAGTCTGGAACTCGGGAGCTGGCGGGACGCTGGCCCGCGTCATAGAGCCTCGGGTTCGAAACCCAATTGCACCACAGTCTCCGCAACTTCGGACTACTGGCCTCGGAGCCTCAGTTTCCCCGCTAGGGCGAGGCACAGGGAGGCGGAGGTAGGGTGGCAGTTTTCCTTAATAGGACCCAGGGCGGTCCACAGCTGCTCTGCACCAGGCAGAAGCTCTGCAATGGTTGTTGAATGAAAATACCATTTTCTGAAATTAAAAGACCAAACTCCTTTCCCCCCAGATTGCCGGTGTAGCCCAGGATGAGTGCTGGACCCGGGACCAGCAGCCTCACCTGGAGGCTTGTTAGAAATGCGGTTTCTCCCGCTCACCCAGACCTACCCACTTGGATCTGCTGGGGGAGCCCAGCAGTCTGGGTTTTAACAAGGACTCCTGGTGATGCTGGTGTGTGGAAGAGGCGGAGTCCCACTGCTCAAGATAAAGGATACACATATTTCAATTTATATATTCAAACACACCCTTTTATTTTTAGCCAAATGGGGTGACTTTACAGTTCTCTGCACTTTGATTTTTTCACGAGTTACTGTATGATGTGTAAATAATGGCTTGTAGTACATAATAAAACATGACAATAGACAATAGCGTATATTAATAAATATAATTAAATTCTATTACTCGTTAATGTAAATAATACAATATTACATATTACATTATAGCGGCATATACTATAATATGGTATTATGCATGGATGCGTTGCCTTTATTCTCTTTAGTAGCTGCATGGTTTTCTATTGAGTGGCTGTATCACGATTTAAGCAGTTTCTGGGAGTTAGGCCTTGGGTTGTCTGCAGCTTTTTCGCTGCACAGAACATTCTGCTACATGTGTCTTTGCCGCCTGGTGCCAGTGATGCTTGTAGGGCATATGGAGACATGTTAAGAATGTCCACAGCCCACGAGGCAGGTGTGTAGGCAAATAGGAAACTTAAAAATACCAGGAACTTGTGTTCACTGAGTTGCTTTCCATGTCAGTGTTTGGGTAGGTGAGTGGAAAAGGCCCTGACATTCACCCTCAGAGGGGAGCCTTGAGACACTGCACCTGGAGTGCTTGAGATCTACACGTGTGCACAAACCTCACTGCAGCTCCCTAATTTTAAAAAAATTGAAGAATATTTTCAGAATTAAAATATGCACTACTGAGTAGTGCTTCTGACTAGCTGATAAAATTGGTTCCATTGTCCCCCTCTGTTTTTGCTGTTCATTGGGTTGTTGAAATTATTGTGCAGAAGTGACAGGGGCTTATAAAATGTGAAAAGAAATTAGCCAGTGGGAGAGCATCCCATATGAGCTGAGCCTGGAACTAATTGGCAGGTGGAATGGGAATCAGAGTCTAACAGGTGAATTTTTGCAGCTGTCTTCTGAGGGAATGGAGGGAATTCAGTGATGAAGGTGCATTTTCACCTTGGTGGCAGGTGGGATACCAAAGTTTTCCAGGGTCTGGGGGGCCATGAGAGAGGATGATCCTCCAACCTTTTGTGAGCCCTAAAGTAGAGAGTACAGGTGCTGGGTGCTCTGACCTACTTTATTTTACAGGGTAAGGAGGCCTGAGAGGCCGCAGATCGTGGACACCAGGATGGAGGATCTGCCTGTCCTGGCTCCATGTCTTAGAGTGATGCCTGCACCAGGTAGGTCCTTAAAAAGTACTGCAGAAGGAATTAACATGTGGGATTCTTTTTGCTCTGGTCCTCCGGGGGTTCTGGAGAACCTCTTCAGCCTGTGACTTTCAAACACTGTGCCACAACAGTCCTGGCTTTGAATGTCCTATAAGCCTTTCCGTGATCAAGCAGCAGCTTTTAACTTCTTCTTTTTTTTTTCAAATATACTTTTTTATTAAGTAGGTAAGCAAAAAATTGGAAGATTTAAAATTATGTAACAGATTGACTTTTTTTCTTTTTTTTTTTTTAATATATTTTATTGATTATGCTATTACAGTTGTCCCATTTCTCCCCCATCATTCCCCTCCACCCTACCCACCCTCTTCCACCCACATTCCCCCCTTTAGTTCATGTCCATGGGTCATAAGTTTTCTAGCTTCTACATTTCCCATACTATTCTTGCCCTCCCCCTATCAATTTTTTCCCATTATCTATGCTACTCATTCTCTGTACCTTTTCCCCCTCTCTCCTCCTCCCATGCCCCTGTTGCTAACCCTCCATATGATCTCCATTTCTGTGGTTCTGTTCCTGTTCTAGCTGTTTGCTTAGTTTGCTTTTGTTTTAGGTGTGGTTCTTGATAGCTATGAGTTTGTTGTCTTTTCACTGTCATAGTTTTATCTTCTTTTTCTTAGATAAGTCCCTCTAACATTTCATAGAATAAGGGCTTGGTGATGATGAACTCCTTGAACTTGACCTTATCTGAGAAGCACTTTATCTTCCCTTCCATTCTAAATGACAGCTTTGATGGATAGAGCAATTTTGGATGTAGGACCCTGCTTTTCAAGATTTCAAATATTTCTTTCCAGCCCCTTCTTGCCTGGAAGGTCTCTTTTGAGAAATCAGCTGACAGTCTGATGGGAACTCCCTTGTAGGTGACTGTCCCCTTATCCCTTGCTGCTTCTAGAATTCTCTGCTTCATTTTAATCTTGGCTAATGTAATTACAATGTGCCTTGGTGTGTTCCTCCTTGGGTCCAACTTCTTTGGGACTCTCTGAGCTTCCTGGACATCCTGGTAGTCTATTTCCTTTGCCAGATTGGGGAAGTTCTCCTTTATTATTTGTTCAAATAAGTTTTCCACTCGTTGCTGTTCTTCTTCCCCTTCTGGGACCCCTATAATTCGGATGTTGGGACGTTTACAGATATCCCGGAGGTTCCTAAGCCTCTCCTCATTTTTTTGAATTCTTGTTTCTTCCTCGTCTTCTGTTTGGTTGTTAGTTTCTTCCTTCTGGTCCACTCCATTGATTTGAGTCCCAGTTTTCCTTCCATCTCTATCAGTTCCCCATGCATCTTCCTTCATTTCACGGATTGTAGCCTCCATTTTTTCATCTAGTTTGTGAGCAAAATCAACCAATTCTGTGAGCATTTTGATGACCAGTGCTTTGAACTGTGCATCTGACAGGTTGGCTATCTCTTCACTGCTTAGAGGAATTGGCTCTGGGGCTTTTATTTGTTTTCCGGTTTGAGCCATTTTTGGTGGTTTTTTTTTTTTTGTTGTTGTTATTTTGGTTTTAGTCTGGTCGCAGCTATTACGTAGTGAAAAGTGGAGCCTCTGGCGCTCCCCAGTGCGGGGCAGCCCAGTCGCTGGGTTGTGACGCTGTATGTGGGGGTGGGGCCTGAGAGGGAGCAATGGCACCTGCTCTGCTCTCTCCTGGATTCAGTCCCCCCCGCCACTTCCCCTCCACCTGGACCGTCTGCGCGCTCAAATGTGAGACCACCTGGTCAGTCAGCCAGCCGCCTTGTGCGGCCTCACTGGGTCTGCACAGTTGCCCCCCTGTGCCCGGGGTCCGCCAGCTGCTGCCTGTAGGACCGGGGACCGCCAGCCGCTGCCTGTGCACCTGGGAACTGCCAGCCGCTGCTGCTTGCGTTCCTGGGTCCGCACCTCCACTTTCTCCTGCCGCGACTCCGCCCCTCTTACCGGTCTGGATGAATGGTTGTTGGACTTCCATACAGTTCAGTTTTCTATAAGTTCTGGTTGATTTCTTGTTTCTAAATATTTTTTGTCCTTAATTTTGGTTGTGAGAGGAGGCACAGTGTGTCCGCCTACGCCTCCATCTTGGCCGGAAGTCCAGCTTTAACTTCTTGGTGATAAGATGTCCGTTGCTCATACTTAGGGAAAGAAATGTTTCCTGTGCCCTTATAGAGTCCCTGTGGCAGGTGGGTCCTGATGGCACACAAATAATTGTGACTCCATCCCAGGTCTCCCAAATGCTTGGGTGAGACACCATGGTTGGGTGAAGCAGATGGTGCTTTGAGGAGTCTGGGAAGGTGAATTTTACGTGAGAAAGTGTCAGAACTAACCTGATGACTAAGCCAGGTACCATGATAGAATACTTTTGATCTTTTTGTTTCATCTGTGTAAGTAAGTTGACTAGTTCTGAATAATTTATAAGCATTCACATTTCTTCTGTATTGAAACTTTGTCACTTTTTTTCCATTTTAGAAAAGCATGTTAGTTTTAAATCTTTATTTACTTCACCTCTTTTTCTTTGTGCCTGTCTCCAAAGCAGGAATTCCTAACCTGCACTCAAGACCAGGAAATTGGTGAATTCCCCGAGTATGTAACATGGGAAATGGATGTGTGTGTTTCTGGGAAAGAGATGTCACAATTTTGATCAGGTTTTCAGAAAGGTCTCTTGAGGTTTCCGGCATTTTTAGTTCCTTGCTTCTCCGTCTATGGCTCCTGACTCACTCAGACCCTGCTGAGATGCAGTATCTTAGTTGTTTAGGCACAACTGATGTTGCTTGAAAAAAAGTCTCCAAGACACTCTCCCTCAGATGTCTCCAGTGCAGCACCCCCTAACACCCTCCCCAGCCCCCCCCCCAACCTCAGAGCAAGGAGAGCATCCATTTTAACAGCACCTCCCAGTCTGTGAGGTGTTTTCACCTGTGTTATCTCAATGACACCTTAGCTGTGGCCTCACAGTGCTTCTTGAACCTTCAGGTCTCCTGATACTGCAGGCTGGCCCAGAAGGTCTGGGATGCGCCCCAGGTTCTGCCTTTCTATCAGCCTCCCAGGTCATGCTGATGCTGCTGTTCCCCGCCCTCAGTTTGAGAACCGTTGCTCTAAGCAGGGGTGTCAAACTCATTTTCACTGGGGGCCACATCAGCCTCATGGTAGCCTTCAAAGGGCAGAATGTAATTTTAGGACTGTATAAATGTAACTACTCTGTAACTAAGGGCAAGGAGCTTGGTGCTGCTTCTGGGTAGAAACAAGGTGCTGGGCCAGATAAAACAAGGTGAAGGGCCGGATTTGGCCCGTGGGCCTTGTATGTGCCACCTGTGCTCTAAAGTGTTCTTGGAGAAATTCATTTGCGGTCTTGGATATTTAGGTCACCTGAGATAATGACAGTAGGCTGTTTACTAGTTACCCAAATCAAGAGTTTACTTCAGGAGAGCTCGCTTAGCTACTCACAGCGGCCAGTGCACACTTTTGGTAATGTCTGTTTAGAATCCAGGGCCAGGGCCAGAGAACACAACCAACCCCCTTTCGTCGCTTGATCTGATCAAGCCAGTGATGTAGAGCAGGCCGGGCCCTTCCAGTGCTGGTGGGGCAGGAAGGTAGCAGGACACTGTCAGAGCCAGGGCGGGACACAGGGGGAAAGGGGCGGGGCGCCTGGTGATGTGGCGTCATTGTACATTCCACCAGAGATCCATGAGTTCCAGTGACTCCACATTTCTTTCTCTTTTTTATTATATTTTATTGATTATGCTATTACAGTTGTCCAATTTCTCCCCCATCATTCCCCTCCACTCTGCACACCCCCTCCCACCCACATTCCCCCCTCCCTTAGTTCATCAGTTCTTTAGCTTCTACATTTCCCACACTATTCTTGTCCTCCCCCTATTTTCTACACACCGTCTATGCTACTTATTCTCTGTACCTTTTCCTCCTCTCTCCTCCTCCCACTCCCCTGTTGCTAACCCTCCATATGATCTCCATTTCTGTGGTTCTGTTCCTGTTCTAGCTGTTGGCTTAGTTTGCTTTTGTTTTTGTTTTAGGTGTGGTTGTTAATATCTGTGAGTTTGCTGTCTTTTTACTGTCATATTTTTTTATCTTCTTTTTCTTAGATAAGTCCCTTTAACATTTCATATAATAAGGGTTTGGTGATGATGAACTCCTTTAACTTGACCTTATCTGAGAAACACTTTATCTTCCCTTCCATTCTAAATGACAGCTTTGCTGGATAAAGCAATCTTGGATGTAGGTCCTTGCCTTTCATGACATCAAATACTTCTTTCCAGCCCCTTCTTGCCTGTAAGGTCTCTATTGAGAAATCAGCTGACAGTATGATGGGAACTCCTTTGTAGGTGACTGTCCCCTTATCCCTTGCTGCTTCTAGGATTCTCTCCTTCATTTTAATCTTGGCTAATGTAATTATGATGTGCCTTGGGGTGTTCCTCCTTGGGTCCAACTTCTTTGGGACTCTCTGAGCTTCCTGGACTTCCTGGAAGTCTATTTCCTTTGCCAGATTGGGGAAGTTCTCCTTGATTATTTGTTCAAATAAGTTTTCCACTTGTTGCTCTTCCTCTTCCCCTTCTGGTACCCCTATAATTTGGATGTTGGGATGTTTAAAGATGTCCTGGATGTTCCTAAGCCTCTCCTCATTTTTTTTTGAATTCTTGTTTCTTCATTCTTTTCTGATTGGATGTTTGTTTCTTCCTTCTGGTCTACTCCATTGATTTGAGTCCCAGTTTTCTTCCCATCTCTATTGGTTCCCTATGCGTCTTCCTTCATTTCACGTATTGTAGCCTTCATTTGTTCATCTAATTTGTGAGCAAAATCAACCAATTCCGT
Source organism: Glossophaga mutica (assembly GCA_039655065.1). Taxonomy (NCBI): domain Eukaryota; kingdom Metazoa; phylum Chordata; class Mammalia; order Chiroptera; family Phyllostomidae; genus Glossophaga; species Glossophaga mutica. Next base: position 103,740,538 of record CM077305.1, read on the forward strand.
GAGCATCCAAAATCAACCAATTCTGTGAGCATCCTGATCACCAGTGCTTTGAACTGTGCATCTGATAGGTTGGTTATCTCTTGGTTGCTTAGATGAATTGGCTCTGGGGCTTTGATCTATTCTCCCGTTTGAGCCATTTTTTTTTTTGGGGTGGGGGGTCTGGTTGCGGCTGTTAGGTATTGAGGGGCGGAGCCTTAGGTGTTCCCCAGAGCGGGGCAGCCCAGTTGCTGGGTTGGGACACTGTATGTGGGGGTGAGGTCTTGGTGTTTTTAGGTTTTATTTCCTGGCAGTGGGGCCCTGGGTCTCGAGTTCTGTCTTGTTCCCCATTTTCACCCGGATTATCTGCGTGCACAAATGTGGGACTGCCTGGTCAGCCAGGCACCTTGCACCTGGGGCCTGCTAGCCGCCACCTGCAGGCCCCACCAACCTCAGCTTCCTCCTGCCGTGACTCCGCCCCTCTTACCGGTCTGGATGAATGGTTGTCAGACCTCTGTACAGTTCAGTTTTCTCTCAGTTCTGATTGTTTTCTATTTCTAAATCCTTGTTGTTCTTAATTGTGGTTGTGCGAGGAGGCACAGTGTGTCCACCTATGCCTCCATCTTGGTTGGAAGTCGATGCCAATGAGTCTTGGATTATAAATTCATTTCTTTGACATTTCATTATATGCGTTTCCTGTGTCTTCAGTGGGAGAGTAGCTGGAACGTTCGTGGTGACTGTGCTGTCCCCCTTTGGCACTCCACCCAAGCATGGGCCTCTGCCCTGTGCTGGAACCCTGCGGGGCCCCTGCAGGACGCCCCGAGATGAGGAGTGGAGCAGGACGTGTAGCCTGTGTAGCTGCTGTGACAAAATTCAGAAGCAGCAAAGTTCTCCCAGCTAAGACGGAGAGGCAATGATTGTTTTCAACACTTTTAACAGATCAGGCCAACCACACATAAAATGTAAAGATGAAAAGTAAAGTTTTCTGCAGAAAAATGACAGTTGCACAGGATGTCCTGGTATCACCTCAGCAAGTCAGTCTTAGAAACTCTAACCTTGGAAAGTATGCTTTAATTGGTTCATTCTGGAGCCAGAATAAGATCAAGCTGGCAGCTATGAATAATAGGAAGTTTTGTTCTTTCTTTTTTCCCTCTTGTTTTTCAGGCAAACTCTAAAAAGGTAAGTCAGATACAATCTGCCGTGCAGAGTTGGCAGTGGTTTTACGTATATAGAAAGCAGGAGACAGTGACAGAGAATAAAACTGCTCTTTCTCTTATTATTTAGCAGAAGATTCCTAATCTTCCAGTTCTCACTTCCCTCCTGCTCCTCCCTCCTCTTCAAAGTGACCACCATTATGAGTTTATTTTGGATTTTTCCATGTCTTTTTCTTTGCTTTTGTGTTGATACATGTTTAAAATGTCGTGTTTTGGGTGGAATTTTTCTTCTCACAAATGGTATCATATTGTAATGCTTTTTGATACCTTAAAAAAAAAATAAAACTCTTCAAAGCATCAGAGGTGCAGCCCTGTCATTACCTGATCCTTTTAACTGGCGTGTTCTAGTCTGCTTGGTGACTATATAGCAGAGTTTTTAATAAATCCCCTGTTGCTGGTCACCTAGGTTGTTTCTGATTTTTACTAACACAGCTGCTCTTGCATCTTTGCACTTGACTTGCTCTGCACATGCATGAGGGTTCTTTAGCCTACATGTCAGGGTCATTGCTTTCCTAAGGTAACTTTTCTTTTTGGCAGCCTTAAGCAAACAGTTCTGCAAATACCTGCTTGCTGGTGGTGATTGAACCAGCCATCAGTGCCACTGGGTCACAGGAGCGATACTTGCATCCTTTGGGTCTCTCCTGTTAAACTTTGTGTGGAGTTGGTTGGGGAGAGGCAGAAACAGTCAGCCACCCACTTTGCGTGGCTCAGGTCTGCCAAAGTGGAGCAGACATGTGTTGTTGGTGTGAGTGTACTGGTGTCAAACTGAGCAGAGTCCTGGGCTCCTTTCGGTGTCAGGAGCCTGCAAGAAACAACGTGTCAATGTCTCAGTTGGTTCCTTCACATGTGCTACCGCTTTCTGTAAAGTAGTACCAGCAGCTCACCCACGGATGATCCATGGTACGCGCTCTCAACACAGTACAGAATAATTTCTTTTCCTGTGGATTTATTAGTAGTATCTTATATTTCAAAAACTCAAAACTTCACTCATATTGACTAGAAAGTCATTTTGATAGACCGACAGGGAAGGTAGATAGAGAGGCACCTTTTCTGAGGCCGCCTATTTTAAGATCACTGTTACGTAAATGATATTTGACCTAATGGGTTGCACATGTTTTTAACTGGTACAACGTTTTGATAAATTAGTGCTTGCTATTGGGTCATCTTCCACAGACATTCCCTCTGCCTTTTTAAAATCTAGGAGTTGAAGCAGCATATACATATTAAGCAAATACACACAGTTAAATAGTTAACTATACATAGTGAACTATACGTAGTTAAAGAAATACAGAAATGTGAAGTTGAAAGTGACCACTGAATGTCACTTGCCATCATCAGATGCCCGTGATCACGTTGCCAGTGCTTGGGGTGGGCAGCGATTAGTCCCAGGTCTGTTCTTGGCAAAGTGGAAAGATAAATGGAGGAAGGAAACGAAAGCAAACGCGATGATAAACTGACTGATAGAGAAGAACACGCCTTTCACGTTTTCCCTTGCAGCTTTGCTTTAGTGCTACTACACCATAAATGTGTATGTAAAACTCAGATGTAAAAATGTCTAACATGAAATATGACTTTTTCCTTTCTCCTCATTCTCTTGTGAACACATTAGAATTTCTTTCATGGAGACGTAAGATTTTATCAGAAACATTTTGTTGTTCTGTCTTATTTCACGGTTCTTAAAAAGCTGTCACCGTGTTTCTTGTGACACTTTCTGCCTCTGTAGTAGCTGCTTGTTGGATGTCAGCAAACGCCCTGGAGGTGTGGATGGCTTCCCCCGTGTTTACCTCTGCATGTTTGCCAGTTGTCAGGATGTGTTAGTGAGCACTGTTTTAATCCTGTGCTTTCTTAAAAACAACACAAGGGAAAATATTTAGGGGATGTATAAACACTACATCCAGACCTCACCTTATCTCCAATAAAAGCCACTAGTTCGCTGGATAAACACACCTATAGAAATCCAGGGTGGCTTCGTTCTTTTGAATGGGTTATTTGGTTATTTTTTGTATGCCCTTTTGTAATCCTTCTCTCCTACCCCCATAAAACTAGTATTCTGCTCTCCGTCACTATATGTTAGCTTGCATAGTCTGGAATTTTATCGGGTTGACCAAAAACTGCTCAGTTTTTTTCCATAAAATAAAAGACACATTTTTCATTTTCACCAACAACTTTATTGATTTGGAGATTTTGAGTGTGCCGGCTGTCTCCCCCTATTGGCTTCTAGTGGGTAGAGGCCAGGGGTGCTGCTGAACATCTTCCAATGCGTAAGACAGCCTCACAGCAAAGAATTATTTGGCCAAAATCTCAAGAGTACCAAGAAACTTCACAAACCCCCTTTTTTTTTTCAAAATTATATTGCTACTTTATTTTATTTTAATTGCTGTTCTTGTACAGTTTTCTGTCTTTTACTCCCATCCCAGCCCAACACCCGCCCCATCTCGCAAACAACTTTTGACGCATTCGCTCAGTCACAGCACCTTCTCCATACACTGCACAAGTCTTTTTTTGCGTTTCAGTTGTGTTTTTACCTTTCGTGAAACAATAAAGCCTAATACGCAGAAAATGTGTACTTTCTTCCATCTTCAGTATTCAAATGGCTGCACAAAATTTTGATATGTTTTTTTAAAAATACACACTGATATGACAGCTATTACAATACAATCTAACAAAATTGTTTGGAATAAAGTTAAAGACACCTAAGCACTACTAGACTCATTGTGTGGAAAAAACTAAATGAACTTCTAGGCCAACCTAATATATAAATGGAATCAAACAATGATCTTTTCTGGGCATCTTTTAAAACTCATCCATATTGTATATGCTTGTGTAGCAAGGATTCATTCCTTGTTATTATTAACTGGTATGGACATTGATTTGCTTCATGTTTTAGGCATTTACAAATAAAACTGCTGTGAACATTCACATGCAAAACTTAAAAAAACCCTTTTATTGTTGACACTATTACAGATGTCCCCATTTTCTCCCCCCTTCCCTACCTCCACCCCCCTTCCCTCTGGCCATCCCCACACTGTTGTCCATGTCCCTGGGTCACGCATCTGTGTTCTTTGGCTAACCCTTCGCCTTCCTTCATCCGGTACCCCACTCCCCTCTGACAGCTGTCAGTCTGTTCCACATATCCAGGCCTGTGTTTCTCTTTGTTCGTCAGTTTATTTTGTTCATTAGATTCCATATATAAATGAGATCTCCTGGTGTTTTTCTTTCTGTGACTGGCTTATTTCACTTAGCATAATAATCTCCAGGTCCATCCATGCCGTCGCAAAGCAGTTAAGACTTCCTGCATGTTTATGGCCACACAGTGTTCCATTGTGTGAGTGTACCACAGCTTTTTTATCCACTTGTCTACTGATGGACACTTGGGCTGTTTCCAGATCTTGGCGATTGAAAATAACCCTGCAGTGCACTTAGGGGTGCATATATTCTTTTGAATTAGTGTTTTGAAATTCTTAGGATATAGTCCCAGATATCAAAGGGCAGTTCCATTTTTAATTTCTTGAGGAACTCCATACTGTTTTGCTCAGTGGCTGGCCAGTCTGCATTCCCACCAACAGTGCAAAAGGGTTCCCCTTTCTCCACACCCTCGCTGGCACTTGTTTGTTGGTTTATTGATGATGGCCATTCTGACAGGGTTTAATTTGCATTTTTCTGATGATTAGTGATGTTGAGCATCTTTTTTTTTTTTAAATATTTTATTTATTTATTTTTATTATTTATTTATTTATTTATCTTTAGAGGGGAAGGGAAGGAGAGAGGGAGAGAAACATCAATGTGCGGTTGCCTCTTGTATGTCCCCTGCCGGGAACTGGCCTGGCAACCGAGGCATGTGCCCTGACTGGGAATCGAACCGCGATCCTTTGGTTCGCAGGCCCGCGCTCAATCCACTGAGCTACACCAGCCAGGGCTGAGCATCTTTTCATATGTCTATTGGCCATCTGAATATCCTCTTTGGAGAAGTGTCTATTTAGGTCCTTTGTCCGTTTATTTTTTAGGGTAACATTTTTTAAGTACATTTTATTAATTATGCTCTTATAGTTGTCCCATTTTTTTTCTCTCCTTTATTCCACACCCCCACCCTTAGTTCATGTCCATGGGTCATACATATTAAGTTCTTTGGCTTTTCCATTTCCTATACTAGTCTCAACCTTCCCCTGTCTATTTTCTACCTACCATTTATGCTGCTTATTCCCCGTACCTTTTCCCCATTCTCCCCCTCTCCACTGATAACCCTCCATATGATCTCCACTTCTCTGATTCTGTTCCTGTTCTAGCTGTTGGCTTAGTTTTGTTTTTGTTTTAGGTTCAGTTGTTGATAGTTGTGAGTTTGTTGTCCTTTTACTGTTCATAGTTTTTATCTTTTTTCTTAGGTCCCTTTAACATTTCATATAATAAGGGCTTGGTGATGATGAACTCCTTTAACTTGACCTTATTTGAGAAGCACTTTATCTTCCCTTCCATTCTAAATGACAGCTTTGCTGGATAGAGAAATTTTGGATGTAGGTCCCTGCCTTTCAAGACTTCAAATACTTCTTTCCAGCCCCTTCTTGCCTGCAAGGCTTCTATTGAGAAATCAGCTGACAGTCTGATGGGACCTCCTTTGTAGGTGACTGTCCCCTTATCCCTTGCTGCTTCTAGGATTCTCTCCTTCATTTTAATCTTGGCTAATGTAATTATGATGTGCCTTGGGGTGTTCCTCCTTGGGTCCAACTTCTTTGGGACTCTCTGAGCTTCCTGGACTTCCTGGTAGTCTATTTCCTTTGCCAGATTGGGGGAGTTCTCCTTGATTATTTGTTCAAATAAGTTTTCCACTTGTTGCTCTTCCTCTTCCCCTTCTGGGACCCCTATAATTCGGATGTTGGGATGTTTAACAATGTCCCCGGAGGTTCCTAAGCCTCTCCTCATTTTTTTGAATTCTTGTTTCTTCCTTGTTTTCTGTTTGGTTGTTTGTTTTTTCCTTCTGGTCTACTCCATTGATTTGAGTCCCAGTTTTCCTCCCATCTCTATTGGTTCCCTATGCGTCTTCCTTCATTTCACGTATCGTAGCCTTCATTTGTTCATCTAATTTGTGAGCAAAATCAACCAATTCTGTGAGCATCCTGATGACCAGTGCTTTGAATTGTGCATCTGATAGGTTGGCTGTCTGTTCATGGCTTAGAGGAATTGGCTCTGGGGCTTTCATTTGTTCTCTGGTTTGAGCCATTTTTGGTGTTTTTTTTTTTTTTTTTTTTTTTGATTTTGGTTTTGGTCTGGTCGTGGCTATTAGGTAGTGAGGGGTGGATCCTCAGGTGCTCCCCAGGGCGGGGCAGCCCAGTCGCTGGGTTGTGACGCTGTATGTGGGGGCGGGGTCCGAGAGGGAAGAATGGCGCCTGCTCCGCTCTCTTCTGGACTCTAGTCCCTTCCGCCGCTTCCCCTTCGCCTGGACTGTCTGCGCGCACGAATGTGGGACCACCTGGTCAGCCAGCCGCCTTGTGTGGCCTCACTGGGTCTGCACAGTTGCCCCCCTGTGCCCGGGGTCCGCCAGCTGCCACCCGTGCACCTGGGAACTACCAGCCGTGGCTGCTTGCGTTCCCGGGTCCGCACCTCCACTTTCTCCTGCCGCGACTCCGCCCCTCCTACCGGTCTGGATGAATGGTTGTTGGACTGCCGTACAGTTCAATTTTCTATCAGTTCTACTTGTTTTCTTGTTTCTAAATATTTGTTGTCCTTAATTTTGGTTGTGAGAGGAGGCACAGTGTGTCCGCCTACGCCTCCATCTTGGCCGGAAGCTGTTTTTGTTGTAGTATGTTTTGATACATCTTTTGTGTATCTACTATAGGTTTGTGATTCAATGCGGGGGTGTTGGATTTTTGTCAAATTCTTTTCCTGCATCTTTTGGGATGATTATGCAGCTTTTGTTTCTTATTCTGTTGATGTAGCGTATTACATTAATCGAGTTGCAGGTGTGAGATTAATTCTGCATTCCTGGTATAAACTCCACTTGTCATGGTGTATAATACTTTCTGTATGTCGCTGGACTTGGCTTGATAGGACTGTGTTTAGGATTTTTGTATGTCTATTCATTAGAGATACGGGTCTTTTTTTTCCTTGTGATGTCTTTGTGTGATGTTGGTATCAGGATAATACTGGCATAGTTGAACGAGTTGAGAAGTATTCTCTCAGTCTATTTTTATCAAAGAGTTTATAAAAAATTGGTATTCTTGCTTAAATGTTCGATAGAATTCACCAGTGAGCCATCTGAGACTGGGTTCTTCTTTGTCTGTAGTTTTTAAAATTACTGATTCTGTTTCTTTACTTGGTAGAAGTCTAGTCAAATTTTCTATTTTTTGATTTCAACTTCTGGTGGTTTGTGTCTTTCTAGGAATCTGCCTGATTTGTCTTAGTTAACTAATTTATTATGTAGTTGTTAATGGATTTCTCTTGTCAATCTTTTTACTTTTAAAGTAATCTGTTTTACATGAAATCTTCCTAACTCACTGAAAACAATGGGGGTGGGGTGGGGAATAAAGAAATCAACTGTGATAAAATAAATGATTGTTAATATTTTTCTAGATGGTTATAGAATTACTAAAGAAATAAGATAATGAAGAAATTAAAGAAAAATGTTTAATTGAAGCCTACTCTCCCTTTCTTTCCAGAAGTATCGTGAATGTCGCTATTGACATGAGTCCTTACCACCCATGTTTTTATTTATATCTTTATATATAGAAAAATACACAGCATTAATGTTTTAAAATGTTACTTGTATTATGCAGGCTTCATGCTATACATTTCTTACCCTCAGCATTTTATTTCGATTCTTTTACATTGTCATAATCGGCGATAGTTCATTTATGTTAATTGCTCTTTGAATGTTCTCCAAATGAAAGACAGGCGGGTTGCTTTCAGTGTTTTCTTTGTAAATGCTTTAGTGTTAATTCTTGCAAGTGATTGCTGGTGTGCATGTGCGGTTCTCAAGGATGTGTACCAAAATAGTTGAGTTGCCGATTCACAGAACTTGTATCTTCAACTTTTCTAGATATTGTAAAACTGTTCTATGACTCTTGAGCTTTTGGATGTGCTCAGGTGGCTACAGAAGTCCCAGCCTAGATAGGCAGTGTTTCATAATGAGCCGTCGTGTATGGCCTGGGCAGTGTGGTTCATTTAAGGTGCTCAGTCTCATGCCCCAGCTGTAATTGTGGATGCTCTTAACCCTCTGTGTGAGCAGTTACTTTTTAAAACTACTGTGTGAGATTGAGGAGACTGGGGAGACAGCCAGCTGGGGTGAACTTCACGACTGACGTGAATTAAGTCAGCCAGTCGGCTGAATTCATAGTGTATTTGAATGAAGATGGAGAGTTAGATGCACTGAGTCTAGAGAAATGGTCTGGGTTCTGGGGCATCAGAGCTTGATCTCAAATTCACACTCTTCTTCTTTTGTAATTTCAAGGAAGTCATTTTCCCTGTGTCCTTAGTTGCCACATCTGTAAAATAGGGATAGTAAGACTTCCTAGTTAATGGACTTATAGCTCTATGATGTCATACATTTAAAGTGCTTGGTGCAGAGCCCGGCATCTAGAAGCACTTAATACATTTGCTGTTATTTTATCCTCCTGCCTCCAATCTCATTTCCGGTCCTTGGCACTGTGTACCAGCAGCGTGTGGGGAAGGTTAAGAAGCATTTGGTTGTAGCACCTGGTTTCGGTCTTCCTATTGTAGCTTCTATATCTCTAGTGAATGTGATGTCCTGTCAACTTTCCACATTGCTTACCAGACAACTTAACAAAATATGGGTACTTGCTTTTAATTTTTAAAAAGATTTTATTTATTTTTAGAGTGAAGGGAAGGAGAAAGAGAGGGAGAGAAACATCAATGTGTTGTTGCCTCTCATGCGCCCCCTACTGGGTACTTGGCCTGCGGCCCAGGCATGTGTCCCGACTGGGAATCGAACCAGCAATCCTTTGGTTTGCAGGCCAGTGCTCAATCCACTGCGCCACATAAGCCAGGGGGAAGGGTACTTGTTTAAATAGCTTTGCGGACCTTTGCTAGTGCTTAAAGAAGTCTTGTAACAAAACCACTGTAACCTCACTCTTTGCCTAGAGAAATTCACATGCCAACAGCTTTGCTTGGTGTTCTGCTTACTGCTACCCAGACTCCATCCAGCCGTGGGTGAGAGAAAACAGCAAAGCTCTCTGATGGGACACACTTTAAATTCTTAGCTATCAACCTGGATAAAAACCCCTCCCTCCTCACCATCAATCAAAAACTTCAGCTTCGGACAGGACAGTGCCAGCATTTGGATGCTTTTAAGTCTCCTGTCTGCAGCAGAGCAGGAGTGAGCATGCTGGCGTTACCCAGTACCCACACCTGGAGTGGATCACTCACACCATCATTCCTGAGAGAGGAATTAAAAAAGGTGATGAGTGTCTTCGTTTTTCATCTAATTATACAATGTAGGGTTAGTTTTAATAACTTCTCATGAAGTTAGCAAGAGAGAGAGAGCCAGGAAGTCAGGATGAGGCTTTCTTTCTGAAAGCTAATATCCATCAGAAATGGAAGCTCAGCTTTGTGTAGAAGGAGGAATGAAGGAATGGTCACTAGGTGACTTGGGAAATCCTCAGGATTATGTAACACATGAAATCATTGGTGACATTTCGTTTACATCTGTCCTGAAGTTGGTCTTGTATTTTACTGTAATGTGGCCCAGCTGTCTTTCACTTTGGAACCACCACATGTGGCCTGCATTTACAAATGCTTTGCTGTTCACCCCAATTCTACAGCACATTTCTGGAGAGGGTTATAAAGATGCTAAACGATGACTGTACCCAGCATCTGAAAAGCTTTCGAAGGCCCTGTATTACTCAGTGTGAACAATGATGTGCACAAGATCCCAAACCCTCCGAGGCCTGGGATCCTCGGAGGTACAGCTGTCACTCACCTTCCCAGACTGGGTCTCAGCGCTTCCGGCGTGGACTCTCTAGCAGCCACACTCCAGCATCTGGCCTGCAGCCTGGCAGACTTGTTAACTTTGACCTCACCCAATCTGCTTTCTCTGCCTGGAATGTCCCCTTTGTGTCCCAACATTGTCTCCTCCAGCTCAGTCCCTTTCAGAGCTGAGATCCTTCCAACATCATTTTTCTCACTTGAGGAGCATCCACATTTTCTATCCCTGAGGGCAGGGTCTAGGCTGGTAATATGTGATGTTACAAAAGTTTTAGCTCCCTGAAAGCATCATCTACCTACTGGTGGTCTGTTGAGGCTGCTCTCTTGGTCTCTATTTGTTGTATTTTGGCAATTAGTGATCTTTTCTCTCTTCCTGTGGTTGATCTAATACCCATTTTCCTAATCAGGTAGTGATATGAAAGTTATTGTTGTCAATCAGGTTTGCTCACTGCTATTTTATTTTATCAGAACAATGCAGAAAATATAATGCTGTTCTCCTCAAAACTATTTTAACTATGGATTAAAAATAAATGCCATCTTACCAAAATAATACTGAAGCCTAAAAATAATTTTAGATGCTCTATAAAAACACCTTCCTCCTCCTCCTTTCAGTCTTCCTCCTTCCTTACATAAGTAGCTGCTTTTGAAACTTGGCTAAGTTGAAGGCTTATCTGGGTCTTCCAGGAATTTTGTTGGAGGTGCAGTTATGATGATCAGAGTGTCGAGTCCTCACCATGCACATCTGTCTGTATGTATCAGCCCCCGGGAGGAGCTACAGATTTATTACGTCTTTCCTTCAGTGTTTCCTTATGTGGAAGAATGAGCGCGATTTTGGTGTAAGTCTTGTCATGTTCAAGTTCAGCTAGTACCTTTTCTATTCTTCACCCCTGGTCCTGGGCTGAGGGGAGGGGGGGCTCCCCTTATGTGTGATCTACAAAACCCTCCTTGACGAGCCCACTTGTTTTGTGTGGTGACTGTCTGCTGTGATGCTGTGACGTGTGTTCTGAGGGCAGTGTCTCCTCCCACATCCCCCCCATAGGCCTACAGTGGCTCTCCTCACCTGTAAGGTGGTCTTTTCTTTGCACAGCAACAATCATAGTACATCAAAATGCCTTTTATTTGAGACACAAAAATGCAAAATTGCTGAGATATCAAACATTTTCCGGTCCGCTACAATACTGCCACTATGTACAAAAGATCTAATGATAAATGTGCACACATATAAAAATACAGTATGCGTTACCTATGTACAGTACATGTGCAAAACGTATGGCATTCAAACATGATATGGAATTGATTTCAGGGGTGCAAACAGCAAATACAAAGGCATCACGGTTTTTCTTTTAAAAAAACAACATAAAGAAAGGCAATACATGAATGGACCCCCGATTGCCATAATTTTTTTGTTTCTTAAACGAGTGCTTGAATAAGCAGGGCTCTGTAGACTGGTATCTTTCTCCTTTTTTCATAAAGTGAGATGCTAAGACATAATGTGACAATGAAAATAAGAAGAGAAACACCTATCACGTTGCACTTCTATTGCAAGCAAGAAAACTAATTTGTACGTAGAAAGGAAAAAACTTTGTACTACTACTAAATGTGTACTATTTCTAAACCAACAAAACAAATCTATACTATTTTACATGAAAACAATACAGAAATATCTACACCTTTGTGAAAATTATAACCTTAAATGGATAATACCTTTTTGGGACTGATTTTTGAGATCTCATTAGTCTCAAATTTTAAATAAAAAGTGCCTCTTTTTGGCAAATACTTGGCAATGCCTTTGGTTCCTTTAAAGCAAGTTTGCATTACTACTGGTTACTTGAGGTTAAGTACTTTTGGTAGATACTAAACCCTTTCTTAAATGCTTCTTCCTCCTACCAAATCAGCAAGTGTTCTTACAGCACAATGTAGAGAGGTAATCGCTGTGAGCCTCAGTGATCCTACGAGCTTGGTGAAAGCTTTGTCTGAGCAGTTGGCACAAAGCTCTGTTACACACGACAGCAGTGTCGCTGTCACCAGTGACATGTTTTATCTGATTCCAGACAGCACCTTGTAGATCTGAGATTGCCATCCTGTTGTCACAAAATTGTGGTATTTTTTTCAATAACGATTCACAGAGCAATGTGTTTGTGTGGAGGGTCAGAGCGCTTTTGTAAACATGTGCAGCTTTTTGCATTATAGGCCTCAGATGAGATTTCCGGTAGAAACCCTTTGCAACGATGCAGTTCCCTCAAACACTGAAAGAAGGGATGAGCAGGGGAAGACACACACTGCCATGCAGACAGAGTCACTTCACATCAGAATGCAGCCTGGAAAGGTCATTGAGCAAGGTATTGAAAGTTTGAAAAAGGAATTACTGCATTTGAATTATTTTCCAGTTTTGACGGAAGCCACTTAAAAGATGAGTTGAAATGCAGTGAGGATGCTCTCCAAATACACGCCTGCACTTGTACGCTGTGTTCCTTGATAAGCCTGATCTTCCAGTTGATGTTTTTTGATAGTTTGGGCTCCTTTTATGGCGCCAGAGCTATGGACAGTCTGGTATTCCGCTCTGTTGCCCATAGCCAGGATTCAGATTTGCAGCAATGGACGGCAAAACGGAGGGTTATTTGTGAGTGGCAGTAAAGGGGACTGTGCTGCTCTGCTGGTAGACACCTTGTAACTCTTCTCCCTGAAGTCTCTGAAAGTCCCCAGCTGACCGACAGCAGGCTGGGAGAGGCCTGCACCAGGGCATGGGGACAGCGTGTGGTGTGCATGGGACAGCTGCTTAGTCAGCTGTTGTGGCTGGATTCAGCCTGGTAGTTCTGCAAGGACTCTGAAGAAAGCTATGTGGCCTGGAATGATCTGGGGTTGAGGGTAGGGGAAGCCTGAGTCAGCTTTGGTGACAAAATGAGTAATGCTCCTGATATGGCTCTCAGCGTCCACTGACTGCACAGCTCAGGGGCCCTCTCCTGTGACCACGACTCTGCCCACAGCAGGCGGCAGTTGGGAGGCGGCATCACACGGCCTCTGCCCCTGTTTTTAAATTGCCCTTGCAAGAGTGTCAGTTACACGGGTCACAGAACTGTGCAGTTTTTAAAAAGGAAATTTAAATAAGCTCTCTTTAGTATTATAAAAATATTCATATAAAACAAACAAATAGTGTCTAAACAAGAAATTCCACGAATTCAGAATACATCTATGTACAAATATGTGGCGAATACTATACAGTAGATTGCACATTTCAGGAAAAACACTAGAACATGAACCACTAACACTGTCCCCAAGGTTTTCTAGTACATGCTTTGCTGAAATGTACAAGATGACCACATACCCTTAGACTGCCAAAGACTATGTAGAAGCTTTGGTGTAACTTTCTGTGCATCCCGCCCCCAATGACACGACCTGATACCTATGTGCACTAGAAAGGTGAGCTTGATACTACTGTGTTTCAGGAATATTTAGGGAAGTAAGACTGCATGTGAGAGAATATGTTTCTAGGAATTGTTTTCTTGGCAGTAGGATCTTCTGCAAGATGACACATAGCACTGCCGTCTCTAAACTACACACATGCGCACTGAAAACCCAGCCGGCTGTTCTGACCTGGGCTTTCACGGCTGTGAAACTCACCCCAAACAGTAAAGACCATTCTCTCTAGTAAACACACACCTTTCCCATCGCATTTACCTTTAAGTACACTGAGTTAGGTCAGAGGAGCCTTGGTTACAGAGTGTCATCTTTGGTCACGTCACACGTTGCCCATGGTCTGTGTCCTCACTCTAACCTGGAACGTGTAGCTGGGGCCCTGGAGAGCAGCACAGATGCCCAGCTTGCTGCTCAGGCAGGCCAGGCCAGGAGGGCCCAGCGGAATGGTGGGAGTCGGCAGCTGGTAGACTTCCTAACTAGAGACTCCTTGCTTCCTTCCTTGTAAAGGAGATGCTGGTACAGAAAGGTGTGAACACATATGTAAAGTGAGCACATTAGCAACATAATGAAAAGCGAACAGGCTGATGAGACAGCATTCTTTGCGCTGCAGTGTGTGTTTTTGGAGAGCAGCCTTCCAGTGGCATGTTTCAGACCCTATTTTAAAGAAGCAATGAGGACCTGAGGGCTAGGAAATGATCTATGTACACAATCTGAAAAGATGGAAATAGAAAGGTAATTCACCGAGAGTCAATAGCGCTAGCTATTCAGTTGCCCCCTACAGTCCCACTAATGTTTGGTTCTAATTTAATAAGCCGCTTAAATCTGAATAAAGGTGATGCTTACAGTCCAAGTATGGACTAGATTAGCTGCAGACAAAAATCCAGTGCTAAGACCTGCCCTAAGAAATTACCTTTCTAAGTCACTAGCCCTGCCCTGGGAGACAGGCCCTTCCAAAAGGAAATGAATGACTCAAGGATGCACATGCTGGGCTTGGTCACATGGCAGCATCTGGACGCCACGCACTGGGTCACCAATTTCTGAACGATTCAGCTACTCACCACAGACCACACTGAGCACCACTGCCTCTGCCTGGAACCATTCAGAAGTGCTTTCAAGGTGGGAAGTCAGTTAACAGGGCTCCAGTGTTCTGGGCAACTGAATTCTGGAAAAATGGACTTTTCTTACACGTAGGGAAATTTACAAACTGAAATAAAAATTTGAAATAAGATCAGCTCTTAGGCAAAAGGCAAACCCAGAAATGATTCACAAATTCTTTTCAAATAGCGGGTCAGGCTGCATCTACATGCCACCAAAGTAGCAGTCACTGCTCTGTGACCCGGAGAAAGGCAGCCCGGCTCTTGGGCTTACACAAGGGAGTGGAGAGCTTGATAATATTTAATAAAAACCTCCACACTTTTTGGTAGACTTCTTTTTTTTAAGTTATATACATGTTGTCACGTACTTCAACAACTATTCTGAAATCGTTTTGGAAATCCTGTGACAGTTGGCATTTCAGAAAATTCTTAAGAAACTACTCAACAAATGTGGTAACTTTCTCTCTCTTTATAAAAAAAAACTAATAAAACCTCCAGTTTTTCAGTCTTCAGCTTGACAGTGTAGTGAGAGCTCAGGTACAACACCCAGTGCCAAGCATGTGAAGTGAGGACCAGGATAAGCGAGAGGGGAGGTGGCCAGAGCTGCAGTCCAGAGGCCGACCTGGCCACAGTCTAACCTGGAGCCATTGTGAGTATTTCCTGGGAACGACAGACCTTGCCTTCACTTTGCAGCTCACCAGCTCAGAAAGATATTTTACACTTAAAGCTTTTTCTTGGTTCTTTGAGATGGGTCTGGTTACCTGAAAGTTAGTTCTTAAAATATAGAAGTACATCGGCTCAAGTACTCTAGAAATATTTGAGTTATTAAAACAAGTAGGGCCACCGGGTACCCAATTTCTCACCCCAAAGGAGGCTGTACAAATCCCAACGTAGTGTGTGCACAGACATGTCTAATTTATACATTAAATCAATGTAATCAGCGCAGAGGGTTGCTAACAGAATTTTCCGTGTTATCAATAGACTTGGACTTTGTACAGGGGATCGTTTATGACAGTATTTTGTATACATTGTCAGGTTATGGTGAAAACACTTCCATTTAAATTTAAATTTGGAAATCTAAAGTAAGGTTCCAAAAATCACAAAATAAACTACAACACAAAAAAAATTTCACTGGTTTCCGAATGGAACTAAAAGTCTTCAGCTGGTGCCGTCCGCTGCCTCCGATGCCTGCTGCACGCTGGGCGGGCTGCGGGCTGTTTCTAGACACACACGTGCAGCGGCCGCTCACCTCCCTCACACCGGCACTCTTTTTTGAGTGGAGCTGCAGGGTTTTTATTAAGGGCCTGAAAGTGACCACAGAGGTTTAAATGTAGTTGGTTACCAGAGAATCCTCATGTCATTATCCTGCACATTACACTCTCTGCTTTTATCTGAAGAACTCTTCCTTCTTTAGTGAAGTGTGGAGAAATAGATGAGTCTTCTTCAACTAGAGATTTTTCAGAAGGCCCTGTGCTGTATTAAACGGCAGACATTCACTGCTGGATGCAATGCAATGTTCTTAAACTTGGTTTCCAGGTTGTGACCATCTATCCATTTGCAATGATGCAACTATGGACCTGTCTCTAAAAACTGACCTTTGACTCATCTTCATCTTCTTAAAACTCATGAACTCTGAGACGAGAAGCCTGTGATGTTAGTCCCATGGCAACGGCAGGTCTTGTGGATCCAGAAAGTCAGCAGAGAACATACTGGGGGCAGTGGCGCTGAGAGGAGTGAGTCCTGACGACGTGTTAGGCATAGTAATGTCTAACCACTCCATGTTGTCCAAGTTTGAGTCAGAGAGGTCAAGGGACAGACAGGGAGTGCTTGCGGCAAACTGGGCCTCGGCAGTCTCCATGGGTGAGTGGGAATGGTCCAGCATGCCCGCGTGACTCAGCAGGTCATTCTGGAGATCCTCGATCAGAGAGAAGGGCTCTCTGTCTTCACTGCTGCTTTGTAGTGGAGTGATGTCATTGGCTGAAGGTAAAGTCCCATCCAAGAAAGCTTCTAGTTGGTTCTCTAAACTGGCAGATAAACTGCTCATAGGTTCTAAGGATACAGGTGGTGCCATCTGGACCTGGGGTGGCGGCCGGGACACCACTGTGTTGACTGGCATTGTGGTGATGCTGGCTGTCACTGGTCTCATTTTGGAAATGGGAGAAGGCTCTTCCTTTATAGGGAGGGAAATCTCTGTGCAAAATAACATAAGTAATCAGTGAGTAAAGATTTACTATTTATATTTTTTAATTAGTAACACAGTTATTTTGCTATTTTGTGGGGACTTAATTCACAGTCCATCTTAGGGAAAGGAAAAGAATGCTGTTGGTCCTTGATAACCTTTAGGATGATAGATCACTTTAGTTAAATAAATATTTACATTTATAACATTCTGATATGTGAATTCTTTTTAGTGAGAGTAAGCAGTAAAAGCCATTATATCCCACCAGGAAGGAGGTGACTGTTTAGATTATTTGGTCCCATTCTCAGTTATATTTTAGGCTTAAGACAGGGCTTACGTCCCCTCCTGCACCACGAACCTGCTGTCCCAGCGGCACATTGCCCCTGGAATGAATGTGGGAGTGTGCATCCTCGGGATCAGGGCAGATCCAGTTTGATTTTCCCTGTTTGTCAGTATAATCAATAACTGATTATACATTTTACATACAGTTCCGAAAAGATGCAATGCCATCTTATGTCTTTTCTGAATTAAAGCTGACACATGGCTCTTCTGACCTTATTTAAGATGAGGTGGATTCACCTTTTCCTACTTTTTTTGGTCTTGTTTTTTGAGTTTATATAAAATTTGAGGATTTGGTAAATGTCTTAAGGAAGTACTAATCATGTTATTCCTTGCCAGAGCAAGTAGCAAATTCATGAACCATCTGCTATAGATACCAGTGTTCACTTAGCTACATATATTTTAAAAAGTATCTTTTTCACTCTGAGGAATATCTGACTTGGTTTCATTTTTTGCGGAAAAAATTAGGCTGTAAAAATTATTGTTTTTAATCATTTAAAGTATTTTCACCAGATGTGGCAAAAAGCATTTAAAAAATTTCAAATTAGAAATGGAATATCTGTTTCTCTAAATTCCATAGTTTAGCTATATCATGATTTAAAAATATTTTGCAAGGCCAGTATTATTCTTGGCAAAAAATTGTTATTTGCACACATAGATCTAGAGTCAAACATCAAGTTTTCTGTATCATGCCAAACATTCTGACAAGATCATTAACATCAAAGTCAAACAGCACCTGGTATGAAAGGAGAAATTTTGACTACTATTTAAAAACTTAAATAAAACTTCTTTCACCAGGAAATTTAAGAATACTTAAACATATTCTAGAATAACATTTGAATTTTTGAAGTACTGATTTTATACTTAAAGATATATAAGCTGAGGCAGAGATATCCTGGATTTTTGTTTTATATCACTTACCCGTTTTTAAGATGAGACATTGTAAAATCTAAGACTTTCAATTGTATGTAGACGTTTTAGAATTACCTTTGAATATTAATAAAGTTACTAGACCCCAAGCTTGGTAATTTGGTTGTTACAAAATTAACTCATGAATTGGAATATTTTTATCTCATTGCAATGACTGATAAAACATATGGAACGAGTTTTGAAGTTTTCGGTGTGTAATTTGAATCTGGTTCTATGTTGCTATTTTGAGGTGGTTTGTCTTTTTTCAGCAGGTGTATATATATCCGTGGATAACTTTAACAGAGTTTAAAGTAGTAAATCCAGTTAGAATTAGAAGATGGTGACCTACCTCCACTCTTGATGAGGACATCAAAGAGGTCATCCATTTGCTGACTGTGCGTGTGGGAGACCTGTGACCAAGGAGAGCACAGATTAGCTTTCCTTCCCACACACCCAGGGGTGTTACACACCTGTACACTCCAAGAAACCTCACACAACAGCTAGTTCTAATCAGTCATTCAATCATTTTGAAAACACTGAGGTCCCCTGACATTTATGCAGTGTCTCAGATGGTACACTGATGACATTTCGAGAGGTTTCTTATATTTTCTTTTAAAAATGTTTTAATTCACTTGTGCATTTTGGTAAAAATATAAAGTATGTATAAAGGTGACCATGCTGTATTATTCAGCTTTACTGAGAGTAATCCGACAAACAGTAAACTGCAGTTATATGAAACAGAGTTTGACATAGGTATACACCCATATAAGACTAGCAGCAAAATCGAGGTAATGAATATTCCATTGCTCCTAGTTTCCTTATGCTGTTTTGTGAGTTTTTCTATCATCGCTACGTAATGTGGATTTCTTTCATTATAGATTAGTTTACATTTTCTAGTTTTATGTAAATGGACTCATGTATGTACTCATTTTTTTGGTGGGGAAGCGGCTTCTTTCATTCAATATGATTTTGTGGTGTATCCATGTTGTAGGTTATACCTTAGGAATAGTTATTCCTTTTTATCATGGAGAAGCTTTTCTTTATTGTAAGAAACAGAAATTTGTGTTGTTTCTAGATTTTGGCTATTGAAGATAAAGTTGCTATGAACACTGTGTACACGTCTTTGTGCAAACATGTTTTTTTTTTTTCCTGTTGGGTAAAATACCGAGGAGTGGAATGACTGGATCATAGGGTAGGTGCGTGTGCAGCTTTTTAAGAAATGGCTGTTTTCCAAAGCAATTGCACCATTTTACATTTTCACCAGCAACGTATGAGGTTTTCAGTGGCTCTGCACTCTCTTCAACACTTGGTAGAGTCAGTCATTTTAATTTTAGACCTCTAATAGGTATGTAGTGCTATTGCATTGTGAAGTTACGGTGTATTTATTTCCCTAATGACTTGATGCTGAGCATCTTTCCACGTGCTTATCTGCCATCTGTGTATCTTCTTTGGTGATGTCTGTTCAGATCCTTTGTCTGCTCCAACACTTCTTATGCTCACTGTTTTTACAGTATATCTTTTTCCAACCATTTACTTTCAACATTTAAAGTATGTTTCTTGTAAGGCCCTTGCTAGGTAGCTCAGTTACTTAGAGCATCGTCCCAATATGCCAAGGTTGCAGGTTCGATCCCTGGTCAGGGCACCTAAAGGAGTCAACCAATGAATGCATGAATGAGTGGAACAACAAAATGACGTTTCTTTTTCTTTCCTCTCACTATAAAATCAATAAAAAAAATTAAAGCATGTTTCTTGTGGATGCACACATTAGTTATCTACTGCTCTATTACAAATTTTCCAAAACACTTAGTGGCTTAAAACACTAAGCGATTATTATCTCAGTTTCTGAAAGTCAGAAATTTAGGAATGATGTAGGTGGATAGCTCTGGTTTGGGATCTTCCATGAGGTTGCAGTCAAGATGCTGGCTAGGTTACCGCCATCTCCAGGCTTGGCTCACTACGTGATCGGCAGGTTGGTGCTGGGTGTTGATCGGGGTGTCCATGCGGCCTCTCCGAGAGCTGCGGGACTGTGCATGTGGCATGCCAGCTGGCTTTCCACACAGCCAGCAGTCCGAGAGAGAGCAAGGTGGGAAGGCTGTGTCTTTTTATCACTTTGTTTCAGAAGTTGCATACCAGCACTTCTGCCAGTTCTGTTTGTTAGAACTGGTCACTAAGGCCAACCCAGGGGAGAATATCAAAGAGTCTGCAGAACTACACAGAGCATATAGTTGGTTCTGTTTTTTTAAACATCATTCTGATTATCTATAATTTATATTGTTTACTAGTGTGTCTTATGTAATCATTGATATTGTAAAATTTACATTTGCCATTGTATTGTTTCTATTTATCCTGTTTTTTGTTCCTCCTTTCCTGTCCTTTTAAATTTTTTTGACTTTTTTGAATTCTAACTTTTTCCCCCCCCAAGCTGTACTTCTTAGGTTCCTGTATAGCTATGTAATATATATCCTTGCCCTGGCTGGGTGGCTTAGATGGTTTGAGTGTTGTCCCTTATACCAAAGATTGTGGGTTCAGTTCTCAGTTGGGGCACATACCTGGGTTCAGTCCTGCTTGGGATGTGTATGGGAGGCAACCGATGGATATTTCTCTCTCTCCCCCCACCCGCTAAAATCAATAAATGTATCTTTTGTTGAGGATTAAAAAAATTTATATACATCCTTAATTTTCATAGCTACTTAATTTTATTTTTTAAAACTATTTATTTAAAACTTTAAAAATAGAATTTATTGGGGTGACAGTGGTTAATGAAATCATAGGTCTCAGGAGTACAAGTCTGTAACACATCATCTGTGCACCGTACTGTGTGATTGGCACCCTGAGTCCAGTCTCCTTCCATCATCATTTATCCTCCTTTCCTTCTGGTAATCACCATACTGTTGTTTGTGTTTGAGGGTTTTTTTTCTTAATCCCTTCCCTTTAACTATTCTGCCAACCCCCACCCCCTGATGGCTGTCAGCCTGTTCTATGTATCTGTGCTTCTTTTGCTATTTTGTTTGTTAAATTATTTTGCTCATTAGATTCCACATGAGTGAGATCACATGGTATTTCTTTCTCTGACTGGCTTATTTCACTTAGCATAAGCTCTCCAGGTCTATCCATACTGTTGTAAAAGGTAAGATTTTCTTATCCTTCTTTTTTTTAATGACAGTAGCATTCCATTGTGTAATGTACCACAACTTTTTAAATCTACTCGATCTACTGATGGATACTTGGGCTGCTTCCAAATCTTGGCTATTACAAATAATGCTGCAAGGAACACAGAGGTGCATGTATTCTTTCAAATTAGTTTTGGGTTTCTCATATTCCCAGAAGTGGAACCATGGGGTCAGGCTACTTAATGTTGTACTACTACATATAAAATACAAAACCCCTGTAAACATACAGCCCATTTATTTCCCATATCCTTTATTAATTTTGAGTATTATATATATGTATTTTATAAACCCACCAGGACAATGTTATTTGTTATAGTGCAGGTTTGCTTGATAAGAAAATCTCTAGTTCACTTAACATTCTTCAAAGATATTTTTACTTGATACAGAATTCTTGGTTGACAGTTATTCCCACCTCTTCCACCTGAAGAACTTTAAGGATGTTTTGCCACTCCTTCCTGGCTTCCACTATTTCTGATGAAAAGTAGACCACAAATGAAACAGTTGTTCCCTTGTGTGTATTATATTGCTTTTTTTTTTTGATGCTTTCAAGATGTGCTCTTTAACTTTGGCTTCAATGACTGGAGTATGATGTGATGAGGCCTTCGCGTTATCTTGCATGGTGCTCACTGAGCATCTCAAAGCTTTACGTAAATTTGTCTTTTATCATATCTGTGAAAAATTCAGCCATTATTTCTTAAAATATTTTACCTGCTTCAAATTTTCCTCTCCTGTCCTGGGACTATTATACTCGTGTTAGATTATTTGATCTTACATAACAGGTTTCTAAGGCTCTTTTAACTTTACAAAGTTTCTTCTCTGCCATTCGGATGGGTCAGTGCTATAGATCTATTCTCAAGTTCAGTTTCTTTTAAAACCTCTGCCACCCTCATTCTGTTAAGATCATCTATAATTATTTCATTTCAGATAGTGTATTTTATAGTTTTAGAATTTCCATTTTATTTAAAAAATTTATATTTGCATACATTTACTATCTTTTTTCCTTATCAATGTTTTCTTTTTTTTAAGTTATTTTTAAATTACAGTTGACATACAGTATCATATTAGTTCAGGTATACAACATAGTGATTAGACATTTATATAAGTTACAAAGTGATCACCTCGATAAGTCTAGTACCCATCTGATATCATACATAGTTATTGCAATATTATTAACTATATTCCCTATACTATAATTTACATTTCTATGACTGTTTTTATATCTGGCAATCTGTACTTCTTAATACCTTCCCCATTTTTGATCCATCCCTTCAATCCCCTCCAATCTGGCAACCATCAATTTGTTCTCTGTATCTATGTTTATTTATTTTGTTTAGAGTCTACGTATAAGTAAAATCATACAATATTTGTCTTTCTCGGACTTATTTTACCTAGCCTAATACCCTCTAGGTCACAGGTGGCAAACACAAGGCCCACAGGCTGTATCCACCCTCCACCTACTTTTATCCAGCCCGACACCTTGTTCCTACCTGCTTCTTAAGCCAGCGCCTTGCCCCTAGTTAAGGAGTAGTCAGATTTATACAGCCCTAAAATTACATTTGGCCCTTTGAAGGCAACCGCAAAGCTGATGGGGCCCCCGGTGAAAATGAGTTTGACACCCCTGCTCTAGGTCCATCCATGCTTTCATAAATGATAAAATCTCATTCTTTATCATGGCCAAGTAATATTTCATTGCGTATATGTATCACACCATCTTTATCCAATTGTCTGTTGATGACTGGGGCTGCTTCCGTATCTTGGCTGTTGTAAATAATGCTGCAGTGAACATATGCTTACATGTATGTTTTTGAATTAGTGTTTTGGATTCCTTTGGATAAATACTCAAGAATTGGAATTGCTAGACCATATGCTAATTCTCGTTTTAATTTTTTGAGGAACCTCTGTACTGTTTTCCAGAGTGGCTACAACAATTTGCAATTCCACCAACAATGCATGAGGAAAGTTCCTGTTTCTCCACATCCTCACTGTCACTTGTTTGTTGACTTATTGATGATGGCCATTCTGACAGGTGGGAGGTGATACCTTATTGTGGTTTTCATTTGCATTTCCCTGATGGTTAGTGATGTTGAGCATCTTTTCATATGTGTGTTGGCCATCTGTAGGTCCTCTTTGGAGAAACGCCTACTCAGGTCCTTTTAGATTTTTTTTTTTTTTTTTGGATGTTAAATGTATGAGTTCCTTATAGAGGTTCTAGCAGAAGTAACGCCTGCTTGAGTGTGGTTGGTAGGGTAGTAACATGGGTTTAATAATTATAGTTTTAATTTGAACATTTTGCCTAAAATTTCATATGGTGTGCTTGACTGTGATATTGTTATGCTACAGAATTACCTGCTTATGATTTTGTAATAAAAGATTTTACAGTAAAAAGGGGGTGTTATTTGTGCTGGGCCCTGTATATTTAGGACATTAGCCCCTTGTCAGATGTGTAATTGGCAGATACTTCCTCCTGTTCAGTGGACTGTCTTTTCATCTTGCTGATGGTTTCCTTTGCTCTGCAAACTTTTTAGTTTGATGCAGTCCCGTTTGTTTATTTTTCTTTTGTTTCCCTTGCCCAAGGAGACATATCCAAAGAAATATTACTAAGAGTGCTGTCAAAATTTTACTGCCTATTGTTTCCTTCTAGGAGTTTTATGGTTTCAGGTCTTATATTTTGAGTTAATTTTTGTATTTTTTGGTATTTGTTGTTTTCCCAACACCATTTACTGAAGAGATGTCTTTAGCCCATTATATGTTCTTGCTTCCTTTGTCATAGATTAATTGACCTTAAAGGTATGGGATTATGTCTGGGTTCTCTGTTCTCTCCCATTGATCTATGTGTCTGTTTTTATGCCAGTACATGTTTCCATCCCTGGTGCTTTTTGAGCTGCTGCCCCAGCACAGCAACTTAAAGTAAGTCTGTGAGCAAGTGAGTCAAAGGCATGATCATCTTCCAACATACAACATTTCGTAATGTATCAAAATGCTGTCCCACTTATCCCCTTCACACCTTCCAGCACCAGTAGCCAAATGACATGGCTGTGACCATCCCCTTTATACAGATGATAAAAATGACTTATCCTTGCCCCCACCCCTCCAAGAAAGCAATTGCTAGAGTGTCAGAGTGCAACTGAAAATCCAGATCCGCCCCCCAAATCCTGCCTGTTTGCCATAACAATACTGGCCAGTTTTTGGCGGCTAATTTTTTTCTTTGTACTAGTTCTAACCATTTCAATTTGAAGATTTTTTTTTTGCTTTTTCGTATTTCCATAATAATGATCATCACCATAACAAGAGCTGCTACCATTTACTGAGTCACTGAAATTGCTAGACCCAGTACAAGCTGTTTTAAAATACACTATCCAATTTAATTCTCAACTCTGTGTGGTAGGTAATATTGTATGTCTTAAAGATGAAGAGACAGAAGCTCACAGAGGCCAAGTTCATAGCTGCTGAAAGAGAAATACATCACTGAAATACTGATCACATGACAACCTGACAAACTCAGAGACTGAAAGTAACCACACAGGACGGTCTGATTCCAAACTGGGCTGGTCATAGCAGGTAGTCACGTCCGAGGCTACAGCAAAGGTCAACGTTTACCTTAAGTGAGCTCTGTCTATTGTTTAGGCATCTAGGATAACATATCAGAGTAATTTTCTCTTCCTCCTCCTTAAAGGCGCAACCACTAGCACCAGAGCAGGAGACCATGGAACCCCTCATTGTATTCTTGTTCCCTGCATACCACCTCTGCGTGCTGTGAACGTGGATTATTAACTGTTTTGCACCCACTAGTGTAAGAGAGGTACGTGTTCTTCTGTGATTTCTCCTGCCTCCTTCACCTACCAACAGTGGATTTCATGTAACTCTCGTCCTTTAATACTAACGTATAAAAATAAGCCGCAAAACTGCCATTGTTGTGGAGATCAATTTGTAGGTTATAAAAATATGTGATCAGTATGTTGCATATCTGTATGTTCTAATATGATAATGCGCGTCAACATGAACAAACCACCACAATGAAAACTGCCCTTCCTGGCCCAGCATCATGTGTTCTCTGTGCGGGCAGGTCCCTTCTCCGCCCCCGCCCCTCTCCAGCTGTCCACTACTGTACAGTCCCACTTACATGCGGACTCTAAAAAACAAAATAAATGAAGAGGAGACCTAGAAACAGACTCAGATCTAGAGAACAAGCTGATGGCTCCCAGCTGATGGTTGTGGGGGGGATTATGGGAATAAGAAAAATGTTATAACAAAATTGAGTACTGTATATAGCCCATCCATTCAATAAACACTTATGTAAAAGATTGAGTTATGAAGTAGTACGATTCTAAATACATGTAAAAAGTTCTATGGATGCAAAAATGGATTATACACAGCAGCATGTAAATAAAAGGACTCTGAGTGATAGGACCACTGGTGGTTTTTGTTTTTTTTTTTTCTATTTTATACTCTCTTGGGATTTCCAAATTTTCTGAATGAACACACATTTTTTATAATTAGAAAACAAGTTATGCGAAGGTTTTCAAGAGACTAGATGTGAGCAAAACATAAATGTTAACAGTGAAAGGTGAGTAACAAGCTCTCTAGGAGCACAGGAAAAAACCGACAAAGTCAGACTGTTTCAAAACGTCAGACACGTCAATGTGTCTCTAAACCTTCAAGAACTTGAAAGACATGGTCAGAGCTGACTTATATTTTTCTTCATTTTCTGTCACTATCAACTTGTTAATCCCCTTAGAGGAGGACATTATATAGGAAAAAATGGAAAAAGAAAAGAGGGACCTGTGTAACAATCACCTCTATCCTAACATGACCCAACCAACGGTTGGCCCCAAAGGAAAACTTAAAAGAGAGACCCTTCATTTCTGAGAAATTGCAGGTTACACAGCTGCTAAAACATGCTTGGAAGTTGAAGTCTTCACAGTAAAGGATATTTTGATTTTAAGTAGCATTTAAAATGCAAATAAGGCTCTTAGCCATGAACTCTGTATTTCTATTGAGGCAGGTCCATTTTAGAAGAGATTCAATATGAGGATGACATGAAATTGACAGATGAAACAGAAGCCACTGGCCTCACTTACCTCTGGAAGAGAGGACTGGGTGCTGCGTGTCTGCTTGATGGCCTCCTCATAGCGGGGAGGGTCTTTCGTCTTGGGGACTGGGCTCCCAAATAGAGAGTGCTGGACGACAAACTGCTGGGTTGGAGGGGGTGAACTCGGCTGTGGCAAACAGAGGAGGAGCACATGTCAGCTTTGGGCAGTAAGCTGCTCTCATGCCCTGGCCGGGCTCAGCTCCACTGTTCCTCACACAGCAACCAAATCACGGAACTCCTAAGCTTATGAGGCTGAGTCAGCATGGGTGGGCCACTTGTGTGGGGATGGCCGTCTTCGCCGCTCAGTTAACAGCTCAGCTGCCCCTTAACAATGTCACCAGAGTATTTTCAGCTATTTCCCCCATGAATACTGATTTTCAGCCACTCTAAGCCTAAAGCGTTGGAATGATGTGTACCCAGTAAAAGCATGTCACTGCTGTGATCACCACAGGATTACCTTGCTGGGAGGGCTGGGTCCGTTTTGCAGGGATGGGAGGGGTGCGCTTCTGGACTGGAGAACACTGCTGGGTGTCTTGTTAATAAAGGGCTGCTGGACTGCTGGGGCGGGTGGTCTCTGATATGAAAGGACTGTATTGGATGCTGAGCTGGTGAAAGCCTGTAATGAATAAATATTTTCCCATCAGTTTATCCTTCTGCTGTTCCTACTAAAGAAAATCATGTTTTAATTAAAACAGGGATCAGCAAACTTTTTCTGCAAAGGTCCACAGTGTAAGTTTAGGGTTTGCGGGCTGTGCTGCCTCTGGGGTGACAGCTTACTTCTGCCACTTTGGCACAGAAGCAGCTCAAGACAACACATAAATAAATGCGTGGGGTGGGGTTCCAATACAGCTTTATCTGCAAAAACACGTGGGGCTGGCTTTGGCCCACAGGCATGGTTTGACCCGATTTTCAAGTGTCAGTGGTCCCTTTACTCGATGGCTCATCTTTGATGGCAGGGTGGACAGTGCTTTGTGGGAAGGCAGCATTGGCTCAGTATAATTTCCCTTGAAAATGACAGCTCAATTTCTTCTTTTATAAATTTAATCTGTTTTTTTCTGTTCCATTTAGTCCCCTTATGCCCCTCGCCTCCCAGCAATCACCACACTGTTGTCTATGTCCATAAGTCCTTTTTCCCTTTTGCTCAACCCTTCCACCCCAATCTCCCCTTACCCTCACTACCTGTCATCTGTTCTCCGTCTGTAAGTCTGTCTCTGTTTTGCTTGTTAGTTCAGTTTATTAGATTCCACATATGAGTGATATCACATGGTATTTGTCCTTCTCTGACTGGCTTATTTCACTTAGTGTAATACTCTCTAGGTCCATCCATGCTGTTGCACAGGGTAAAATTTTCTTCCTTTTTCATGGCTGAGTAGTATTTCATTGTGTAACTGTCCCACAGTTGTTTTGTACATTCATCTGTTGATGGACACTTAGGCTGCTTCCATATCTTGGTGATTGTAAATAACACTGCAATAAACATAGGGATGCTTATGTTCTTTTCAATCAGTGTTGTGGGTTCCTTTGGATCTATTCCCAGAAGTGAGATTACTGGGTCAAAAAGTAGATCCATTTTTAAATTTTTGAGGCAGCTCTATATTGCTTTCCACAGTGGCTGCACAAGTCTGCATTCCCACCAACAGTGTGCTAAGGTTTCTTTTTCTTCACATCCTCACCAGCACTTTTTGATTTATGGATGATGGCCATTCAGACTGATGTGAGATGATACCTCATTGTGGTTTTAGTTTGCATTTCTCTGATGATTAGTGATGTTGAGTATCTTTTCTTATGTCTATTGGCTATTTTTATGTACTCTTTGGAGAAGTGTCTATTCAGGTCCTTTGCCCATTTTTTAATTGGGTTTTTTTTTGGTGTTGAGTTTTGTAACTACTTTATAAATTGTGGATATTAACCCCTTATCAGGTGTACTGGCAAATATTTCTCCTATTCTGTGGGTTGTCTGTTTTTTTGTTGTTGATGATTTCCTTTGCTGTGCAAAAACTTTTTAGTTTGATGTAGTCCCCTTTGTTTCTTTATTTATTTCCCTTGCCTGGGGAAATACATCCAATAAAAAATTTCTATGAGCAATGTTCAAGATTTTGCTGCCTATATTTTCTTCTAGGATTTTTATGGTTTCTGGTCTAACATATAAGTTTTTGATCCATTTTGAATTTATTCTTGGGTGTGGTGTAAGAAGGTGGTCTAGTTTCATTTTTCTGCATGTATCTGTCCATATTTCCCAACACTTTTTATCTAGGATATCTTTAGTGCATTGTATGTCTTGCTTCCCCTATTGAATATTAACTACAAAGGTGTGAGTTTATTTCTGGACTTTCTATTCTGTTCCATTGATCTATGTGTCTGTTTTTATGCCAGTACCATGCTGTTTTGAATACTATGGCTTTATTGTATAATTTGATATAAGTAGCATGATTGCTAACTTTGTTCTTTCTCAGGATCATTGTTGCTAAGTCGGGCCTTTTCTGGTTCCGTATATATTTTTGAAATATTTGTTCTAGTTCTGTGAAATATGTCATTGGAATCTTGGTAGGAATTGCACTGAACCTATAGATTGCTTTGGATAGTATGGACATTTTAATAATGTTAATTATTCCTCTCCATGAACATGGTATGTACTTCCACTTATTTGTATCTTCTTCAATTTCTTTGTTTTTTTGAGTACAGGTCTTTTACATCCTTGGTTAGGTTTATTATTTCTAGGTATTTTATTGTTTTTGAAGCAATTGTGAATGGGATTGTTTTCTTAATTTCACTTGTTAGTTTGGTACTGACGTATAAAAATGCAACTGATTTCTGGATATTAATTTTGTATCCTGCCACTTTGCTGAATTCATTTATCGGATCTAGTAGTTTCTTGATGGAATCTTTGGGGTTTTGTGTATATAGTATCATGTCATCTGCAAATAGACAGTTTTACTTCTTCCTTTCCAATTTGGATGCCTTTTATTTCTTCTTGTCTGACTGCTGTGGCTAGGACTAATGCTGTGTTGAATAAGAGAGGTGAAAGCAGGCATCTCTATCTTGTTCCTGATCTTAAGGGCAATGCTTGCAGTTTTTGTACCATTAAGTACGCTGCTGGCAGTGGGTTTGTTATACGTGGCCTTTATTATGTTTAGGTATGTTCCTTCTATTCCCACTTTGCAGAGAGTTTTTATCATAAATGGGTGATGGATTTTATCACCCATAAATGGGAGCTTTTTCTTCTCTTTTGATATAATCATGTTGTTTTTATCCTTCATTTTGTTTATGTGGTGAATCACATTTATTCATTTGTGAATGTTGTACGACCTTGCATTCCTGGAGTAAATCACACTTGATTATGGTGTATGGCCTTTTTAATGCATTGCTGTTTAGTGTGCTAATATTTTGTTGAGGATTTTAGTGTCTATGTTCATCAGGGATATTGGCCTATAATTTTCTTTTTTTATAGTGTCTTTAACTGGTTTTATCTGGACTTAGGATAATGCTGGCCTGGTAAAATGAGTTTGGGAGTTCCCCCCCAGCCATTCAAATATCCCTCTGGTACTTCAGCTGCCACCCGTGGGAGCCCCACTAGCCCTCTCGAGTCTCCGCTGCACTCCCTACCAGGCAAGTTGCAGTGAAGTGGTTTCTTTCGTTTGTCCATGGTTATAAGGCTTCTCTCCAGCCAATGTTCAGTTGGTCACTCTGGAAGATTTCTCTGTAAGTTAGTTGTAATTCCAGATTGGCTCTGGGAGGAGGTTGGTATAACTTCCACTCACTCCTCCGCCATCTTGGATCCAGTGACTCTCAATTTCTTATATTTCTTACTAGAGCAGTTGCATCTAGTCTCCTGGCTTTAATGTTCACAGTGAATCTAATGATCCCCAAACCCACCTCTCTCCCAAGTGCCAGAGCCACATTTACAAACATATATTTGGGATATCTCAAGTTTCACAGATTCCAAACTCAGCTTTCTCCTTTCTTCCCTCAACCTCCAGCCTCTGAGGAAAAGTAATTCCTGGTTTTGCCTTCATATTTTTTTAAACTTTAGTAAATCGAACCATCAGCCTATTTCCCCTCAGAGCTCACACTTCTTACAAATGCCTCTTGGTTTGGGCCTCTGTTCTCAGTGTCCTAATCCAGGTCCTTATTATCTGTCACTGGAATCCTGCCCCAGGGAGCTCCCTGTGCCTTCCTGCCTTCAACCACCACCAGAAGTATAATCTTAGCACACACACACCTGATGGAGCTGTCTTTAGGGTAAAAGCCTAATTTTTGCTGGTGTGTAAACCTTCTTACTACCTGTGCCCTTTCCATCCTACCCAAAAGGTTACACATGCTGTGGCCACGGTCCATTTTCTAGTTGCTTGAAAATTTCTCCAAATCTTCGCAAGGCTCCATCTAAAATCTGCTCCCTTCTAAGGAATTGTCTTCTGCTCTGTCAGGCAGAGGTGAGAATTTCTTCCTGTGGAACTACAAAGTGTTCTGTTTAGCTCTAATGAAGAGCCAAAGGTTTTAGGACCTCTTGCAAACGTATGGCCAGACTTGGTATTGTAACGATTTCACAGAACTGGTTTGCTCATAAAAATATTTCATATACTTCATGCCACTAGTATCCTGAAAGAGAAAAAACTTATCCCGTATTTGTATTGTAAATAAACATAGGTATTTCTTAAACATGAAAGTACATGTGTGTGTTTATATTCCTCCAAACAGTACAACTTCTCTGGGTGATGAGTTCTGTAAGTATATTCTGCTTTTTAAAAAAATAGAATTTACTAATATTTGATACAATTTTCTTTAAGTTGGAAGTTGTGATTCCTAATTCTATTATTTTGAGATTCTGCGATTAAACCCTTATTTGTATAGATATTGTTTTTCACTTTCACCCTGAAACAAAGAAAACTGTCTCCACACGTACACTCAAATGTTATTTTGGGCCCAAACTAAGTGATAGGCAACTAGAACTCCTGCATTTTCTCAGAGTATGTGTATCAACGTGATTGTTCTGATGTGAGAGGCTGCCTCTGTCTGTCCCTTGAGTTGTCTCAGCCAAAACAGCTTACACCACCCTGGGGCATACCTACAGGTCCATTTAATTATCTAGGTTCTTTCACGTAAGAGATGAAAACTCTGGGACTGATACTAATTCTCAAGGTTTATAATAGTAAGACCTATTTTAGAGGCCTTAGTATTGTTCTGGCAACGAGATGTACACAGAGCTCCACCTACTGGGTAAGTGGGAATTTTGCTAACTTTTGGGTGGGAATTGGTGTAGAGGACGCTGAACCCTAGATCAATACCATAATTTTGAAGATGAGGAAAATGACACTCAGAGAAAGAAAGTGAACTGTACATAAGGCCCAACATGCAGGTGAAGCAGAATGGGATGTGAGGGTGATCTGGATGCGACATCTGTCACCCCATTGATCGCCAGGGTCGATTCAGGTGATCTGGCTGGCTAGGCGGGTGTCCCCTTCCTCCCTCACTGATCCAAGTGCATCCCTCCTGAAGCTGCACGCTCTGTCGAAGAGGATGACCTTCCCAACTGGGGGAGAGGACCGGTCTTTGGTCAGGGGTATACGAGTAGCCGTGCTCCCCTGCTAGAACCTCCAAAGGAGCTCTCAAGAACTCTTTCTCTTTCCCAAATAACTGGGTAATCTGCAGCTAAATGACATCTGACTTGATGCTCCTGGATGGGAGATCGATCATAAACAGAACAAAGGGAGCTTCCTGGATGAAGCCCTGTGAAGATGCTGAGTGGCTGAGCAGATGAGAGTACCAATCGGCCACTGTCTGTCACTTGTTAGCATTCACCAACCTTTCTGACTTGCTGTGGCTGACTCAGCACATGTGGTGTGAACGTATCTGGTTTCTGAGGTACAGTCTGGACCAAGCCTGAGGACAAGGCGGTGGCTGCTATCTGAGGCTGAGTCTGGATTCCTGCTTGTGGTGGAGTCTAGGATGCAAAAAACAAAAAATAAATAAAAATTAATTGTCGTAATCAAAGTTAGAATCAGGAGTTTAGATGTGTGTCATTTGGGGATCACATCTGAAATAAGATAAAATATTTACAGATATACACTTCAACTCATCAGCACCTAAATTTGAGCCTTAATAATTTGAAACCATAGAGTTAAACACCAGACCAGTTATTTTGATGCTCTTAATATTCTTAAGTGGCTAAGATGTTCATTTGGAAATTCTGTGAAAATAAAAAACTGAAATAAAAAGAACCTGTAGCAGCTTTATATTGAATAGGTCAGGTGTTAAGAGCAGCAAGGAAACCTGTGAGGCTTGAGAGCCCAAATCCCTGCATTTCAGCGGCAATGTGCCTGCTCTCTGGGGACAGTCAGCCACGTGCCGGCACACACAGGCCCAGAGTGAAACGCGGTTCTTCTCCTGGAGTAGGGGTGTCAGACTCGTTTTCACTGGGTCCACATCAGGCTCACGGTTGCCTTTAGAGGGCCGAATGTAATTTCAGCTCCTTACCAGTTAAGGAGTAGTTACATGTATACAGTCCTAAAATTATTTCAGCCCTTTGAAGGCAACTGCGAGGCTGATGTGGCCCCCTGGTGAAAATGAGTTTGACACCTGTCCTAGAACATCAACTCTAATGGAAGATTTGGACAGGGGAAAAGTTCAGAAAAGCTATATTAAAGAGCAGACTTTCCACTTCATTGATACTCTGAAGATTAAGCAGGGGAATTAGGATTTTCGCAAATGCCAAGGGCCTGTGGGCCACGCCTTCTCACCCAAGGGTACACTCTGCTAAGGATACCTGAGTAGTCAAGGTTGAGAAGCACCGCTTGTGGACTGTATTTCGCTGAAACCTATGGCAATCACGTTACATAAAAACAAACTTAAGGTCAATGCACAGGTTATGTAAGCATAAAAGGAAATTTCACTAGTAACAACTGTCTCAAAACCTTCACTTCTAAATGCTGTGGTCACATTTTCCTTAGTGTAGGCATCTTCACATTGCTGGTGCCTTTCAAGGACTACATTTGGGAGGTAGAATTTAAGAGTGGACAAAAGAGTCTCAAAGCTCTGGAGTCAGAAGGCTGAGGTTTAAATACCAGTTCTGTTCTCAGGCAACTTGCTAAGTCCTTCAAGGGCCTCAGTTTCACTATCTAGAAATGGGTTTTATCACTTGGCTCTTCTAGGGAAGGGAGGATTAAATGAAGTAAGCCATTTAAAGTACTTGATGTTGTGCCCAGTGCGTAAAAAGTGCTCAGTGATAGCAGCTACTATCATGATGTCATAGGTATTTAAAAATGACTACATATACTATACTGTGTTCATTAAAGGTAAAAGGTACCATCAGTAGAAAAGCACCCTGTTTTTTTACTATATAAAAACAGTGCTGATAATTCAAAATTTTGAATACCCTAGTCCCCCCCAAAACAGTTTTCTGCAACTGATTTGGATGCATTTATGAAAAAGCTCAGGTATTTGTCACTAGCAGACTGTCCATTCTATGCAGGCTGCAAGGCAAAGTAGTTAGAAGACACACTTCACACCTGGAGTTTGAGGCTGCCTACAGGGAGCTGCACTGAGGCGACGCTGGAGCCCTGGATGGACACTGGGAGCAGCAGCTGAGCAGTTTGCGTGGTCAGCAGAGCCTGAGGCTGAGCGACAACAGCAGGTGGCGCCTGTCCCTGGGAACTCACGTAGAACTGTGGGACGATGCTCTGCTGCTCTGCCTGGGCCACAGGCACCTCTTGCTTGATCACCACAGCCTTTTTGGCAACAAGGGTCTGGCCCCCTGTAGAGACAGGCTGGCCTACAGAATGGCTGGCTCCCGGGACAGGCTGCCTGGGGCTGGAGCAGTCAGTGCGTGGGGTCTCGTCTTTGATGGAGGAACTGACACTGCCATGCTTCTGCTCTAACTGGCTGACAGAATTAGCTGGGGCACCGGGCTGGGGTTCCAGTGGCCACCGCTGCTGCTGCTGCTGCTGCTGCTGCTGCTGTCCTCGTTTTTCAACCTCAAGTTGCATTTTCAGAACTTCCACGAGCTTCTGCTCTTGTTCCAGTTTCCTCTTCAGCTCTTCAATCTGCTTCTCTTTCTCCTGAAGCTTGCGATCCTTCTCAGCTGCATCCAGTTCCAGATTGGACAGAGTGCTGCTGGTGGGACTTAGGCTGTCTTCATTACCTGTTACTCTCAAAGGAGATGAACACAAGAACTGTGAAGGAGACATCATGGTCATAATCTCAGTGAATGTGTCTGCCATGTTTGTGTCCTCGGTGCTGAGACTGGACTGTTCGGAAGGAGACGGTGAGATCGGCAGAGGCGAGTTAACAGTTTCCACGTGGGCTGCGTTGCTGGTTCCAGCAGATGGTAGTTCTGCCTTGAAAGTAGAGCCTGAGCTAGTCACACAGTTTTGTAGTGTGGTAACTGGCAATGCCATGGTGACTTCTGGGTTACTGGTGACGATGGCAGATGTTGACACTGCCACAATGCCATCAGTAGCAATGCCATTGCTGTTCATTTCCTGGTAGGGTTTCAGGCGTTCGATAAGGTTCGGTTTGGTGCCTGACACTGGAAGACCCCTTAACTTCAGTTCTGTCTTCAGTTCTGATACCTAGAAGTACAAACAGATCAGCTCTCTTCTGGTATTAAAGTTTTCTGACAAACCCACAGGACAGTTTTATGACCAGGAATGGGGCCTACATATCTGGCAGACAACTCCGTATTATTGCATATCTCAAAGTGGGACAGTTCCTTTTTAACACACAGAAACACACACAACTATAGAGCTGAAGAAACTGAAAGGCCAGTAATAAATAACAAAACAAGAATTTTTAGGAGCTAATTTCTGTTATGTCAAAGAAAAGATTTACTACTAGAAATGTTGATGACAGCAGCTCCATTTATTGAGTAATTACCATGTGCCAGACACTTTTGGAAGTGCTTTATTCTTTCACTTAATGTTCACATGAGGTGTAGGTGGTATTATTACTATTTTAAAGGTGAGGAAATCGAGGCAGAGAGAGGTTGAATCACCAGTCCACGCTACCTCAGATAACAGAAGACTCAGCTTGCTTAGAAACCCAGAAAGGCTGGCCCTGGAAGTGACATTCTTAACTGTCACATTTCCCCACTTCTCCCAAACTTGGCAATGAGCAGGGGGGGAAAATCTGTCTCTGAAATGCGAACAGGTATGGTGATGGCACATGGTATTATATACTCAATAAATGAGAGCTATTACTGGTCACTAAATGATATTTTAAAGTAAACTTAATGGATATAAAAAGAAAGTGCCTCTATGAAGGTTATCATATTGTTGGTAAAGTTAAACATCTGCTAAAAACTACCTAGACAAACCTTGCAAACCATTTACATTTTTGTGGTACTAGTGGGTGAATAAACTCTACTTGGAATTTTCACCTTTAAGTCATCCAGGCTGGAAGGCAGAGGTCCTGGCTTTCTCATGGGAGCAGACACATTCTGTCTTGCTGTATTAGGTATGGTGTTGTTCAAAGCTGAATTCCCACTGTTGTTATTTTTGTCATTGAGAGGCCTTCAAAAGAAAAGGAAAATCAGAGTTTATAAGAAAATAATTTCTGGACTTCCGGCCAAGATGGAGGCGTAGGTAGACACACTGTGCCTCCTCGCATAACCAAAATTAAGGACAAAAAGATTTAGAAACAAGAAAACAACCAGAACTGAGAGAAAAACTGAACTGTAAGGAAGTTCGACAACCATTCATCCAGACCCCATTCATCCAGACCGGTAAGAGGGTGAAGTCAGTGGCCCATGGAGAGGGGTTGTAGCAGGAAAAAGCGGTAGTTGGTGGTCCCCTGCGTGCAGGTGGCAGCTAGTAGACCCCGGGCACACATTCGCGTGCAGATAATCCAGGCGAAAATGGGGAGACAGACCACGCAACCCAGGGCCCCAGCACCAGTAAATAAAGCCTAAAAGCACCGACTGAAAACGCTTGTTGGGGTTGAGGTGCCGGGAGAGACTCCCAGCCTCACAGGAGAGTACCTCACAGGAAAGTATGTTGGAGAGACCCACAGGGTCCTGGAATATGCACGGGCCTGCCCGCCTGGGAGGCAGCACCAGAAGGGCTCAGTTTGCTTGTGGAAAGTGGCGGAGGGGACTGGGATACGGGAGAGAGCCGAGCAAGTGCCATTGTTCCCTCTCTGATGCCACCCACACATATAGCGTCACAACCCAGCAACTGGGTTGCCCCACCTTGGTGAACACCTAAGGCTCTGCCCCTCATACGTAACAGGCACGACCAGACCAAAAAAAAAAAAAAAAAAAAAGAAAAGAAAAGAAAGAAAGAAAGAAGAAAAAGGCTCAAGCGGAAAAACAGATCGAAGTCCCAGAGCAAATACATCTAAGCAACCAAGAGATAGCCAACCTATCAGATCAAAGCACTGGTGATCAGGATGCTCACAGAATTGGTTGATTTTGCTCACAAATTAGATGAAAAAATGAAGGCTACGCTAAGTGAAATGAAAGAAAATGCAAAGGGAACCAATAGTGATGGGAAGAAAACTGGGACTCAGATCAATGGAGTGGACCAGAAGGAAGAAAGAAACAAACAAACAGAAAACAAGGAAGAAACAAGAATTCAAAAAAATGGGGAGAGGCTTAGGATCCTTCAGGACATCTTTAAACATCCCAACATCCAAATTATAGAGGCACCAGAAGGGGAAGAAGAGGAAGAGCAACAAGCGGAAAACTTATTTGAACAAATAATCAAGGAGAACTTCCCCAATCTGGCAAAGGAAATGGACTTCCAGGAAGTCCAGGAAGCTCAGAGAGTCCCAGAGAAGTTGGACCCAAGGAGGAACACACCAAGGCACATCAGAATTACATTACCCAAGAGTAAAATGAAGGAGAGAATTCTAGAAGCAGCAAGAGATAAGGGGATGGTAACCTACAAAGGAGTTCCCATTAGACTGTCAGCTGATTTCCCAAAAGAGACCTTCCAGGCAAGAAGGGGCTGGAAAGAAGTATTCCAAGTCATGAAAATCAAGGACCTACATCCAAGATTGCTCTATTCAGCGAAGCTTTCATTTAGAATGGAAGGGCAGATAAAGTGCTTCTCAGATAAGGTCAAGTAAAGGACTTCATCATCACGAAGCCCTTATTATACGAAATGTTAAAGGGACTTATCTAAGAAAAGAAAGATAAAAAATATGAATAAAATGACAGGAAACTCACAGCTATTAAGAACCACACCTAAAACAAAAGCAAACTAAGCAAACAGCTAGAACAGGAACAGAACCACAGAAATGGAGATCATATGGAAGGTTAGCAACAGGGGAGTGGGAGGAGGAGAGAGGGGGAAAAGGTACAGAGAATAAGTAGCATAGACAGTGAGTAGAAAATAGACAGGGGGAAGGCAAGAATAGTATAGGAAATGTAGAAGCTAAAGAATTTATGACACACAGACATGAACTAAAGGGGGGGAATGTGGGTGGGAGGGGGTGTGCAGGGTGGAGGGGAATGAAGGGGGAAATGGGACAACTGTAATAACATAATCAATAAAATAAAATTAAAATTTAAAAAATAATTTCTGGATTTGATATAGCTTGTGCTAAAAATTTGACTGTTAACGTAGAAAGAGAAAAATACCATGGTCACAAATGGGAAGACTCAGTTTGGCAAAGATGTCAATCTAATTAGGTCCCAATAAAAATCCCTGTAGGTCAGAGGTGTCCAATCTTTTGGTGTCTCTGGGCCACACTGGAAGAAGAGTTCTCTTGGGGCACACATTAAATACACTGAGGCACGTGATCACAAAAAAAAAAATCTCCTAACTTTTTAAGTAAATTTATGATTTTGTATTGGGTGCATTCTTAGCCATCCTGAGCCACATGTGGCTCATGGGCCGCAGGTTGGACACCCCTGCTTTGGTTTTGTTTGCTTGTTTGGTAGAAATTTACA
This sequence comes from Glossophaga mutica, assembly GCA_039655065.1. NCBI lineage: Eukaryota > Metazoa > Chordata > Mammalia > Chiroptera > Phyllostomidae > Glossophaga > Glossophaga mutica. The sequence continues at coordinate 103,778,740 of CM077305.1, forward strand.
AAACAGTTCTAAGCTTTATATGGAAATGCAAAGGACCAAGAATGGCCATGGCATCCTTAAAGAAGAAAAGCACAGTGCAAAGCTGGGAGAGCCATACCACTAGATACCAATATTTATTAAAAAGCCAGTTATTCAGATGGTTTGGTGCTGGTGCAAAGACAGAACAACAGACCAATGGGAGAGACCGCAAAATACAGAAACAGACCCCCCACCCCCACAAAGGTGACATGGCACTCCAGTTCCACTAAATGGTACTGGGCCAAACTGGATATTCATACAGGGAAAAACAGTGCTCCAGCTCAACCCCTACCTCACATCATCCCCCAAAACCTGAGTGTGAATTTTGAAAACAATACAGCTTTTAAAGAAAACTAGGATAATATCTTTCATGGCCTTTGGATAGGAAAAGATTTCTTAAATAGGACACAAAAACACTAGCTAAAAGGGACAATTTTAAGAGGGTGAGAAGTCAAGCAATAGGAGAAATAATAATACATTTTTCTCACAAAAGACTCATATCTACAATATATAAAGAAGTCTTGCAAATCAGTAAGACAAAAGACTCAAAGGGAAAGTCTTGAGTAAGCATATCACAAAGTATGAGGTCTGTCCAAAAGGTATCTAGGCATGTAATATAAAAAATAGAGACATTTACTGAAAAAGATACAAGATACAAGAAACATTACACATAGGACAATGATGCCTCAGTCCCCTTCAAAGCAGGCACCTTAGGACCTTACACAGTTCTCCCAGTTGCCATTGGCTGCCCCATCATATTTTCCTGACTCTCATCAATGTTCTGAAATCTCTTCCCTTTCAAAGGAGATTTTAGTTTTGGGAAAAGCCAGAAGTTGCAGGGTGCCAAATCTGGGCTGTAGGGCATCTGAGTCACTTGGGTGGTTTGATGTTTCACCAAAAAACTGCACGGGATGTGATGCATGAGCAGGCACATATTCATGATGAATCTGCCAATCACCAGTTGCCCATAGCTGCAGCCTTCTGAATCATCCAAATAGATTTTGTGAAGGAATGTTCAAGCTTAATGCAAAATCTGATGCAGATGTGTTGCTCTACTTGCTTAGTCATTTTGAATGTGATGGCCACACAGACACAAGCTCATTCAATGTTGTCTATCGGCTCTACTGACTAGTACAGTGAAGTCATCATTGTTCACAAACGCGCATTCCAGTCTATTCTCCTTGGCTGCCAGGTTACATCAACGTCACACAAACTGTTCTCATTATATTAACAATGGTTAGACTTTTCCCAGACAGACCTCATATATCCAAATGATCAATATATGAACAAAGCCTTAACCTCAACAGGTATGAGAAAAATGCAAATAAAAAGCACAACAAAATAGCACTGCACATCCGGAAAGATAGCTGCTATATGGTAGGCTGCTGATGCCAACTACTTGGAACAGCCAGAACTCTCCCTCATACACAGCTGGTAGAACTGAATTGGTACAACCACTTTGGAGAACTTTCATAGTATCTACTAAACAAAAACCCAAGCCTATCTGCTGACTCAACAGTTGTATTCCTACACAGATACCTGACAAAGACATACATTTGTCAGTCAATAGATGCACACTAGGATATTTATTATGGCACTTTTCATAACAGCCCGAATTGGAAGCAGTCCACCTGTCCATCAAGAGTATGGTGGATGGATAAATTATACAACACTAGACAGCAATAAAAATGAACTGCTGCTATTTGCACCAATAAAGATGCATCTCACAAACATAATGATAGGCAAAAGAAGCCAGATACACAGGTGTATTGTAGGGTTGCGTTTATACAATATTCAAAAGCAGGCAAAACTAGTCTATGGGACAGAAGTCAGGGTAGTCACCAAGAGAGTGGCTGATGATGTTCCATTTCTTGATTTAAGTGGTTATAGGGGGATGCTTACTTTGGCATCAATTTCACTTATGATTTATGCATTTCTCTGTATGTAAGTTGTATTTCATTTTTTAAAGCTTATTAAAAATGTTGGTTAGTACAAGAGTTAGGTGCTTTTGTAATGATTTCCTTAAATGCCTGTCCAGAAAAAACTGAGGTCACCTCTAACTTCTTTCGATTGTGATACTCCTGGCCACAATGGCATTTCCTTTTTTCATGACTGACGCCTATTAAAGAAAGGTGACATGATGGCTGACACCATATAGTCAATTCTACTGCAGCCTGAGGCTTTACCATCAACACAAGCCTTGGCACTGGAGCCAGAGAGACTCTGAATTCTACATGCTGAACTAGGGACCTGAGGTGATGATGCATGTGGGGTGAGGTCCATGGTTGGATAAGCTTTCTCAAGTGAGTGCGTCTGAAACCAGCTCTGGCCTTGACAGCAGCTAACTCTTTACATTTAGTTGAGTCTTTTTAAACCTGCTTTAAACTGTGTTGAAGTTAAATACCTGAAGTATTTGAAATGAAGTTTCTTGAAGCTTGGATGAAATGACAAATATTTTCTGTTATTCTCATTTCTAAAAACTTAACTTTTAAATCTTATTTTTAAATTATGAAATCAATTTATTTAAATCAAAGTGTCTCCATTTTATGTTCAATACTGTCCTTGCAAGGAGCCTTTTTAGACACTTTTTCCCTGATCACTTTCCCTATGAAATTTTAACACCCCAATTATACTGTATACCTGTCTATGTAATACATATCTGTGCTTTATTAAGTAAAAAGTGTAAGATTCCCCTCAACCAACTTTTGTTCCCCTATGAATGAGATCATCTCCTTGAGACTGCACGACTTCAATTAATTAGTCTATTCATGCTGTCGTTTTGGTTGAGAGCCTATCATACACTTGGTAACCATGATGAAGAGTCGGTGTTTCATTTAACCTTTAAAATAAGAGAAATAAATTGATCGTTTTTTCCTGTAATTCAAGAGGAAAAAGCAGGTGATGAATGTGTGGATGAGAAACCTGAAGCTGAGAGAGATGGCCTGACCGCCCAGGCCCTCAGCCAGTGTACGGCTGGTGCTGCCCTGGGACCACAGTCCCATGTCTTCAGGCTCTTGCTCCTTCCACAGCACCCAAGGGCTGCATCATCAAGAAAAATCCCACTTCTGTGGGTACTACAGGACTTCCACATTTAGTTTCTTGTAATGGAATTTTGGTAAAACTACAGTGTGTTAGAAAACAGCATCTCCACTTTCAGGACCTGAAGTTAAACAGAACTGGTGTTCAGTCTTTGTGTAGTGAAATAATACGGAAAAATCAGTGATCCTTCCCCCTCCTGGCTCCTGTATCTTTTTGTGTGATGTTTTCCTTGGGTGGGTTGGCTTGGTCACTGTAGTGGTGGGAATGTTTCAGGAGGAGAGGGGAACTGAAGCCTTGATGGAAAGACAGAGAATTGCTCGAATTCAGAAACCCTGCCCCTCAGATGTATTCTTCCCATCCATGAAGCTGGTCCTATGTAGTCAATTTATTTCATTAACAGCACACACAAAAAAATCCTTTTATAGGGTTTCAGTTGAACTGTTTCCTCATCTGGGAATGGGGTTAATAATATCAAACCTCCTGGAGTAACTGTGCGGATGATGATGATGTCAAGTGTTGAGCACACGGCGTGAGGCATCCTAATGAGCGCAACAAACAGGAGCTATCACTGCTGTTGTCATCACGGTGCCCAAGGAGGGCGGCACGGTGGGGATGCCTCCCTGGGACCCGGACAAAGCTGTGAAGCAGTGGCTGTGTTTGATGCTCTTCCAGCTCTCCGCATTCCCGGTCCCCTGCCAATGTCAACAACTCTCTCAGGCCTGCTTGCTCTTAAAATAATAGCATGCTACAAGATTCTTCCCTCCTTCATCTCTCTGCTCTAATACAGATTTAAGTGCTTTACAGGAAGGTCTGAATGACTAATTGGTCTAACCTTCCTTGACATATTTGGTTCTTGAAAGAAAACAGTGAAGTGATAATCATTAGCATATTTAATTTTTTAAATATGGAATGCTTCCCAAACTTGCATATCATCCTTGCACAGAGGCCACACTAATTGTCTCTGTATTGTTCCAATTTTAGTACATGTGCTGCCAAAGCAAGTACAAGATATTTCTTACAGAGAAGTTCTGAGCGAGTCTTAACTGTTTTCTACTCCTAGAAAACAGGGGCTCCCCATGGAGGAATGCTTAGTCTACATGTAGAAAACAAGTGTCTATAACTCATGTGATTATAAATCAAGGGGCTTGATCACAGAGAATAATTTTTCCTTGTGTGAGATTTTTTCTTTAGAAGTATCTTTTTTTTTTTTTTTAAAGATTTTATTTACTTCTTTTTAGAGAGAGGGGAAGGGAAGCAGAAAGAGCGAAAGAAACATCAATGTGTGGTTGCCTCTCCAGCGCCCCCTATGGGTACCTGGTCTGTAACCCAGGCATGTGCCCTGACTGGGAATTGAACTGGCAGCCCTTTGGTTCACAGGCCGGTGCTCAATCCACTGACCCACACCACCTTGTATGAGATTTGATCTTTTTCTAGATTTTTTTCCTGAAGTTGAATGTAAATATCCCTCTCTCCTAAAAAAAGAACAAAATGAAGGACAGGGGCTTTGCATTTTTATCTGTTTCCCAGAAAAAGCACATTGAAGATGTAAAACTAGAAGTTTCCTTTATTACATAATTAAAGTAAGCTATAGATATCTTGTTATATGGATTGACTCTCAGAAACTCTAAGAACTCACTCCATCTGTCCCTCCCAATTGGGCTCAAACTTTGCAAATGTGTTTTTTCTTCATGGTTGTTGGTCACAAAGACCTTTCATTCATTGTCTTTTGGAATACCTACCCTGTTCCTTCATTTCCATTATCAGGGCCCTTTTATCTTCTTGCATCTACTTCACCACGCAATGTCTAACTCGTTTTCCTATTTCCACATCCCTGTCAGTACTGGGGCCAAACTATTCTTCCCCGCATGTTGATTTGACCACGTCGGCGCAGCCCTCTGAAACATCTACCACACCAAGATTAGAGTCATCCCAACTTCACGTTCCTCCAGACACTGGCTCAACTCAATTCTGTCTTCCACTTCTCTTACAAATTAATCATATTCATTATCTAACAGGCCATTTTTCTCACCATCAGATAAACAGGCATTGCACTGTGTACTTCCACTCACATCATTCCCCTCTGCCTGGAGGGGCCCTTCCCAAGTTTAAGGCCCTTTCCAACATAAATATCCTGCCTTTTTCATAAAACTTTCTTGACCACTCCAGTTTTTATGGACATGCTTTTTAAAACCAACCAACCAACAAAGAAACAAAAAAAACTGTTTATACTTCTGATGCTTTTTTTCTTAGCATTTAATACTAGGCAAACCTTTCCTGGATACGTAATTTTGAAAAGTCCCTTCCAACTTGAAAAATTCAGAACCTAGTTTGGAGGACAAAAACTGGAGCAGCAGACAGACTATTTTCACTATGTTGACTTCAGACCCTGTGTGTGGAGCTTTGATGACAATAAAATGAAAATGGTCATTAAGCACAAATAAATCACAATATCCAACCTTCAGTAACTAATGGGTCCTCATAAAAAACCCATAGTAAAATCCACTTTAGAAGCCAGCACTGCCCCCAGCCCGTACTTGAGTGGTGCAGGCAGGATGGTCTGGTAGTTGTAGTGTTGCTGCTGTTGGCTCAGGATCTGTAGCTGCAGGAACAGCTGCTGCTGCTGGAGCAGGCGGGCGTAGTTGGAATCCAGCTGTGGCTCGCTCTTCTCCCCTTTCTGGTCTGGTGGAATGTACTGGTGGTACTTCAGCTTCTTTACCCGTGGCTTAGGGTCTTTGCATTTTTTGCTACGGTGTTTGTCATTTGGATTCTTAGGATGGCTTTGCTATTTGTGAGAAAAAGGGAGTAAGAACATTTTTAAAGATGCCACCACATGCATTCTATTTTGCTGTGCCTCAGTGATTTGAAATGAAAAAGCAATGCAGCTTCAGAACTGGTGGAGCCACTTTGGAAGGCAAGATACCAAACACATTTCAAGAGCTAGGAAAGCATATGCATGCACCCTTAGCCAAGAAATCTTGTTCCTAAGAACTTATTTCTCCTGCTGCCTTGTTCCCTCAGACCAAGGGCAAGATGCTCAGCTTAGCATTATCCATTCAAATTCAACCAACATTAGCTCTGAGTTTTCTGTGTAGACACACTGCTATGTGCTTACATATATTATCCCCTAGTGAAAAACAAGTCATATATTACATATACAAGAGGAAAAAGATAAAATGTAGTTTACTATAACTATAATATTTTATAGTCATTAAAATCAATAAAGAATAAAGCAGAATAAAAACTATGTATTTCTATGGTAATATACACATAAAAATACTGAGTAATGTGAATATGAGTTTAAAAATTTTTTTAAATATATTTTTATATTTGAAGATGTCTTCCTTGGGAAAACCTCATTTTAGTTCATTTGAAAGTGGAAATAAAATTGTATCATAAATCGGGAAAAAAAAATTTTTATCTTGAAAATGGGGTGTGAGACCCCCATCTTATGATTAAGAATCAGATGACTTTTTTCTGAGTTTTCTTTCTCCTCCATTTGTAAGTTATCAGATCACTTTCTACTTTTAGTATTCATATTATAGTTTCATCTGAATAAAAAAGTCCATCAACAAAACAAGGTATGGGAAATTATTCCTAAGCTTCCTTAGGTAAAATACTCAATAAGAAGACTCTGAGAAGCACTACATTAAATGTGGTTATTGTTGTGATCCTGTTATATATGTTCATATTTGAAGGAGGAAATTTAAAAATTAAAGAAGAAAATAAAAATCACCATATTCTACAGACCAGAAATCCTCACTATTCACATCTACTTTTTACCCATAGATATCCTCATGGCAACTCCCTCACCTCTTTTATATCTCTGCCCAGATGTCGCCTGCTCATTTTGCCCAACCACTCTAAAAACCAGACCTGTCTCCCCTGCCTCCTCAGTAGCCCCTGACATCCCTTTATTCTTCACTGCCGGCCCACTCTGTATTTTGTTGTCTGTTCACCTCCCATTCCTAACCAAGGTGGGGGTGCTTTGGGATGTTTTGATCACTGCTTTACTGACCCTTGTACCCAGAACAGTGCCTGGCAACAGAAGGTGCTAGATAAATATCTGCTGAGTGAATTAATGATGAATGTATATGCCATTAGAAATCACTTGAATTATCAGGCACTTAAAAAAAATCACAATGTCAGAAAATACCCTTGCCCATTTAAAATCCTCCTGTAATCTCACAATATTAATCAATTCCCTGTCACCTGCTTATGTTGGTATCAATGATATGTTTTATTTTTAGTCTTCTCAAACTGAACACACCAGTGCATGGGGTCTGGGTTCCAGGGGTTTGTCTCTAACTGCTCTGTAACAGTAAAACAACCGGCCCAGCTGCGATCAGGAAGGAACCTGATGACAAAGGAAGGGACATAAACACAAGAGCCAGTATTCCTCAGACCAAATCCGCTATTACCGGTTAGCTGGTAGGCACATGCCTGTTCTCTTAGGAAGTGAGGGTGGGAAATGGCTTTCCCTCATGGAAAAACCCAAAGAATTGCGGTCTGTTTCCTAATATGTACTTGTCCTTTCCTCCACTAGTATAGTCCCAGGGTCCCCTCCTCAACCCCCGAATCTCACATTCTTAAGCAATGCCTCTTGCCCTAGAACTGAAGCCCTCCTTAAAGACAGACACCAGCAAATAGCAGAATTTCAAAGATTAGGAGAGGCAGAGGACAAATTCTCAGTATCTGTAGGGAAAGATGGGTTAGCATTCAAACCCTTTTTGTGCCATTAGTGGTGAATGCTTGGGGATGTGGGAAGAGGAGGTATGAGCTGATTTTATTGAAACAACTGCCACTTGCCACCCTCTGGAATTTCTGGCTCCAATACTGAGCAATGGAAGATGGTGAAATATACTACTATATGCCCTTGAAGCCACACAGTCTCGGCCACATTGACAAAGACAGCCAGGAGTGGTAAGAGAACCTTCTCCCAGGAAGGTTCCGAGGACAGGCCCAGGGACAGATGGAGATGAGGAATGCACCAGGCTAACTGCCTCTGAAGAGGCCTGCAATGTGTTAACTGAGAAGGCAGAAAAAAGGCTGGACTGGACTTCAGGAGACTGAGGTCCTTCCTGGTCTTGTCACTTTTTTACTTCTTTGGGTCTCAGTCTCCTCATCTGGAAGGTGGATAGAGGGTTAGCTTGCTCTCTAACATTCTTTCTTAGTTCTGAAAATTTGAGATTTATGTTCTGCTAGTTTTGGCAAAAACCACATCTGAAATGATTAAACTATTCTTTATTTACCTACCGCCCACAATTCATTTAGCAGTTCTAAGTACACTTCAAAAAACTTTAAAAAGGTACTATATATTAAACAGTTTAATCTGTCCTGGGACTTACTCTAACTGAATTATTTTGACCAAGTAAAATGCGGGAACACTGCCACAAATCTGCAGCTTATCTGAAGAACAAGCCAAGCTTCATCAGGCCAAATCTGCTGAACCAAAAGAAGTATTTGCTTCTATAAAACCTTTAACCTATCGTGTAATATATCTGGAATACCACCGAGCTAAACCTTGTGTAGAAAGTCCAAAATTCATCTTACCACTAAAGGTATCTGTTTGTGAGATTCAGGATTCCCATGGGCCGTGTGAAAGCACCTCCGTCTCACCCTACTTCCCTTCGTTCCACCCTCACGGCCTGATGGGAGCAGAACTGGGCACTGCTGAGAGAGTGATCCCTACAACCTTTCTCACTGCCCCAACGGTTTTACACAGACCACACGTGTGCTGTTCTGCGACTACAGAATAGGTCGTGTGTTGAAGGTAGCGGTTGCAAATTTTAGGGCCTGGTCTAGCAAGTTCTCCCACGATTTTGTTTTCAAGGCTTCAGGCTAAAAGGCAGGCTGGGCAACGTGGACACATGCCTTTGTCTTCCACGGGGGGCGACAGACAACAGTCACAAGTAAAGACACCCAAACTAGTGCATATGCAGGGTACCCACCTTCACCAGTGCTGGCCCAGGCTTTGTTGAGGACACAGTGTTTGTGGGGAGCACAGGAGCTGTGGACCTTGTGGGGGGCTGATCTGTAGTAGCAGGAGTTTTCAAGAATTCAGGAACTACTGGGGACACTGAAGTAAACTGGTGAAAAAGGCAGAAAGGGAACAAGTCTGTGACATCAATGACAGTAAAAACAGAAAAACCAGAATTTTAAGGCAGTGACTTCACTTAAAAGTAGTACAAAGAAACAAAAGGAAAGTATACTGTTATGCCTGAGACCCAAATGGAGAAATAATGTGCCTTACCTCCATGAAGTCAATTATTTAGTCTTTGCCTCAACAATATTGAAAAGCTAGGGCTAGATTGACTAACTAGTGTTTTCTCAGAAATATGGTCAGAACTGCCCTTTTCTTGGCAGAAAACAAGTACAAGACTCTTGTAAAAATGAAGACAACAATACATGGTATTCATAAGGTTTTCTTGCCAAACAGGTCACACTAATCCGGGCTAATTTAAATGTCATCTTTAGTTTTTGTTACAAGGCCTGATGCGTCCCCTCTAACACACCCAGACCCACAGGTCGGGTCTCGTGAGAAGCTTCCACTCCCTGAGGTCCACTCCATGCTCGTGTCCTTAAACGTGCCTCACAGCTTACGTTCCTACCTCCAAACCCAACTAGTACTCCTTAACTCTTTCCCCTGCTCTTGCAGTGAAGAAAGTTTGAAGAATGTATTCTGGTAAGATTGACTTGTTTCATTGACAGTACCTTCACACTCAAAAAGCAAGACACTAATTTGTTGCCTGGGCAATTAATTATTCAATCTCAATTTGGAGTCATATATTAACAAAGGAAACTACAGAAAGCTTTTTGGGTTTTTATCAACCACCTAAAAACCTATTCCTATTAGCAATTTACATTAAGTAGACTTTAAGTATTCATTTACTGGAAAGAGATATTACTACTACAATAAATTAGTTAAATGTTGCCTATCCATTACTACTTGGACTTACTATCATCAGCCTTATCTTAAGGAAAAACATGCTTTTATCACTTAAACTTCTCTGAACAACTCTCAAATTCACCACACCAATCAAAATCTGTTCTCTTGTTGAAATATTTGGGTTTAAAAATAGCAAGCTGTATTTTCCCGCCTTAAAATAAATGACCTGGAAAGTCAGAGGGCTATTAGCCACAACAAATATGAAGCTTGGTGCATAGTAGTTACTCAATAAATATTTGTTTAATGGGTGAATGGAAATTCCTTGTGGCTTTACTCATGGTCGGTCACACTCTCAAGCCTGTTAAGACTGTATGTGTGTGTGTAATTAATTGTGCGTGGTCATGTCAGCACTCTCCCCGAGGTCTTTTCTTTTGCCATTGATTTTAGCTTTTAACTAATTATCAGTAACTGTAAATGTCAACAATATAAAAGACTGGCCTTTCTAAAGGTGGTTATATTCAACTTAATTTTTGAACAGAAATGAGAGAACTTATTCAAAAGTTTTGACACCTATGATGTTCCTGGCTGACTTCTGCCCCCAAATGGCCCTGAGACAGCCAGCTCCTCAATGAACCTCTGACATGAAGTGAAAGATGACAGCTAGCTGATCACTGCTTCAAGGGATAGGGTTTTATTTGTTTTCCTTTCACTTGTATAGTTTTAGGAAATGAGGATACTTATCTCTGGGCCAATATTCACACAGGAGAAAAACACTTCTAGGCTATTAAAAAATTGGCATACCAAGTGGAATCAGATATTTGAATTTTAAATACATATATCTTTGCAGATAAAATCTACTAAGCTGGCAAGCTATTTTACCAGTTCAGATCTTATTGGCTGATTTGATAGTAATGATGCATTTGAGAGCAGTCAGTGTTAAAAATCTGAAAAATAACCCAGAAGCGTGAATGTGGTAGTAACTGTAATATTTATGAAAATGTTTTGCCTATTATTTCTAGACCTTGCCTAATTGACATCAGCCTTGACTACTGATACTCCCAATTGAATACCTCTTTTGGTATTTCAGTGTGACTTAGTTATCCAGAAAACCACACACTCCAGCATAACACCAGACTAAGTCAACTGAGAAACCAGTGATTAACTTTACCTAATTTGAAAATAAATTCTGGTTTAAAAGGGAGAAATGTCTAAACACTGATTTAGATTGTGCCAGTCCTATTTATGTGTCTTAGAAAGGGCCCTCCAAAACCCTGGATCATAGCTAAATGTTAGGATCCTAGTGGCTAGAGTTACCAAAAAAATAAATAAATAAAAACCTAGATATTAATGCTTTTGAAATGACAGTATTCTAAAAAGGATTAAGAGACTATCCAAGCAATAAAAATACTACACTTATTTTGTTTCACAGTATATTGAATACATTAAAAATATTAAAAGAATGCTTTAAATATGTTTAAATTGCCACTGAGACCTAAGTTCACCTTATGTATTATCGAAATTATATCTGAAAATGGTTCAGAATCTTTTCTCCAAAGAAACAAAAATGCTGCAAACTTTGCTTTGTTTTGCTGGATCTGGTCACTGTTCTCATCACGACTTATAGGTGTCAAGACTACCAGTTCTTTAATTATCATCATTATGTCATGAAAGGATATGTCAAAAAACCCAGCAAATATTTAGGCTAAAGTTTTATAACATTTCAGGTCTGCACTGGTTCCTTCTGAAAAGATGATATTACTTGCCAAGGACCAATCATTGTTGTCTGGTAAGTTCCTTCGTTTTCTTAAAATATATTTTATTGATTATGCTATTATAGTTGTTTCACTTTTTCCTTTTTCCTCCCCTTTATTCCCTTCCACACTGCATCACCCCTCTCACCATCATTCCTTCAGCTTAGTTCATGTCCATGGGTTGTACAAATAAGTTCTTCGGCTTCTACATTTCCTGTACTATTATTAATCTCCCCGTCTATTTTGTACCTACCAGTTATGCTTCTTATTCCCTGTACCTTTTCCCCCATCCTCCCCCCTCCACCCCCCCTCTGATAATCCTCCATGTGATCTCCATTTCAGTGACTCTGTTCCTGTTCTAGTTGTTTGCTTATTTGTTTTTGTTTTAGGTTCAGTTGTTGATAGTTATGTTTATTGTCCTTTTACTGTTCATAGTTTTGACCTTCTTCTTTTTCTTAGATAAGCCCTCATATAATAAGGGCTTGGTGACAATGAACTCCTTTAACTTGACCTTATCTGAGAAGCACTTTATCTGCCCTTCCATTCTAAATGACAGCTTTGTGGGATAGAGTAATCTTGGATGTGGGTCTTTGCCTTTCATGACTTTGATACTTTTTCCCAGCCCCTTCTTGCCTGCAATGTTTCTTTGGAGAAATCAGCTGATAGTCATATGGAAACTCCTTTGTAGGTAACTGTCTCCTTTCCTCTTGCTGCTTTTAAGATTCTCTCCTTATCTTTAATCTTGGCTAATGTAATTATGATGTGCCTTGGTGTGTGCTTCCTTGGTCCAACTTCTTTGGGAGACTCTGAGCTTCCTGGCCTTTCTGGAAGTCTGTTTCCTTTGGCAGATTGGGGAAGTTTTCCTTCATTATTTTTTTTTTTAAAGTTTTTTTTTTTTTTTTAAAGATTTTATTTATTTATTTTATTTTTAGAGAGGGGGAGGGAGGGAGAAAGAGAGGGAGAGAAACATCAGTGTGTGGTTGCCTCTCATGTGGCCCCCACTAGGGGCCTGGCCTGCAACCCAGGCATGTGCCCTGACTGGGAATCGAACCTGCGACACTTTGGTTCGCAGCCCGCGCTCAATCCACTGAGCTACGCCAGCCAGGGCTCCTTCATTATTTTTTCAAATAAGTTTTCAATTTCTTGTTCTTCCTCTTCTCCTTATGGCACCCCTATGGTTTGGATGTTGGAATATTTAAAGTTGTCCTGGAGGTTCCTAAGCCTCTCCTCATTTTTTTGAATTCTTGTTTTTTTATATCGTTCTGGTGGAATGTTTATTTCTTCCTTCAGCTTCAAATTGTTGATTTGAGTCCTGGGTTCCTTCCCATCACTGTTAGTTCCCTGTACATTTTGCTTTTCAAAGCCTTCACTTCTTCCTCTATTTTGTGAGCATACTCAACCATTTCTGTGAGCATCCTGATCACCAGTATTTTGAACTGTGCATCTGATAGGTTGGCTATCTCTTTATCACTTAGTTCTATTTTTGAAGTTTTGATTTGTTCTTTCATTGGGCCATATTTTTTTGTGTTGGTGCAGGTGTTATGTCGTAAGGGGCGAAGCCTTAGGTATTCACCAGAGTAGGGCAACCCATGTAGCTGCATTGTGGCACAGTATGTGGGGGAGAGGTCTGAGGGGGAACGATATCGCTTGCTCTGCTTTTGGCTGGCTATCAGTCACTTCCCCCGCTACCTAGGAGCAAACTGGGCCCATCTAGTACTGATTCCCAGGTGAGTGAGTTTGTGTACATTCTAGGACCCTGTGGGTCTCTCCAACAAACTCTCCTGTGAGATTGGGAGTTTCTCCCGTTGTTGCAACCCCCACATATTTTTACAGTCAGAGGTTTTGAGGCCTTATTTCCCCACGCTGGAACCCTGGGTTGTGCTGTCTGTCTCGCTCCCCAGTTCCCCCTCCTGGTTTATCTGAATGTAAATGTGGGACTGCCCAGTCTGCCAGCTGCCTCCTTGCCCTCCCTGGTCCTCTAGCTGCTGCCTTGCCCTGAGTCCTCTCGCCTTGGCTGCCTGTCTCTGCCCCTCCCACTGGTCTGGATGAATGTTTCTTCTTTAACTCCTTGGTTGTTGGACTTCCACACAGTTTGCTTTTCCGGAAGTTCTGGTTATTTTTTGTTTTTCAATTTGTTGTTGTACTTCTTTTGGTTGTGTGAGGAGGCAAAGTATATGTACCCACACCTCCATCTTGGCTGGAAGTCCCCTGGTAAGTTCCTTTTTTATTAGAATTTCTTTATGCAATTTCAAGTAATAGAAAGTAGGTAAGTAAAAACAAGGTTTCTTTTTGTTGTTGATTTAAAATCAGTAAAAATGTGTTGTTAATTTAGAATGCAGCAGAGATATTAATTACACTAATATGCAAGTAAATTCAAAATGCAACTATTTAAAAAATATTGTTTCCATATGCCAATCTCCAAATAAAATGAGCACTAGTCAATGAATGACATGAATATAAATCAAAAACATGTGCTTCAGACAGTTAATAGATGGATGGATATTTTATGTAATGCTAGCTTTGTTAAAACATATCAACTGGAACTGACCACTTGTTTATGTAATATATAATTAAAAGTTTAAACACTTCATTTTTTTGAACGAGTACTTAAACATTAAAAGTGAAATAACCCATTGACACAATATCTCGTGGACAGTTAGTTGTTACTTGATCTCTTGATTAGTTATGAGGTTTTGCATGTATCCTCCTCTTGTAAAAAAATCTCTTAAAAAATTGTGGTAAAATATACAGAACATAAACTTCCACTTAAACCAGTTAAAGTGGATAGTTCTATGGACTTAAGTACATTCACACTGTTCTACACCCAATACCTCCACCCATCTCCAGAACTTTTACTGAAACTTTGTACTCATCAAACAACTCCTCAGTCTCCCCTCCCTGACTAGCGCCTGGCAACCACCATTTACTTTACGTCTGTATGAATTTGAGTGTTCTTGGTACCGCATATAAATGGAATCTTAGAATGTTCTTCATTTTGTGGCTGGCTTATTTCACTTCGTATAAAGTCTTCAATGTTCACTCATGTTGTAGCATGTATCAGAGTTTCCTTTTTTATTTATTAATTTTAGAGAGAAAGAGGAAAGGAGAAAGAGAGAGAACGAGAGAGAAAAGAAAGAGATAGAGATAGAAAGATAGATAGACTGACAGACAGACAGACAGACAGACAGACACATCGATTTGTTACTTCACCCATTGGATGATTCTCGTATAAGCCTGGACTGGAGATTGAACCTGCAACCCTGGTGCACCAGGATGACACTCCAACCAATCAAGCCACTGGACCAGGGCAGATTTTCCTTTTTTTTTTTTAGGCTGAAAAATATTCCACTGGGTATATATACCATATTTTACCCATTCCTTTGTTGATGGATGGACATATGGGTTGCTTCTACCTTTGGTTATTGTGAATAATAATGCTATAAACATGAGTGTATAAATACCTGTTCAAGTCCCTGCTTTTAATTGTTTTGGGTATATACCGACAAGTAGGATTGCTGGATCATATGATCACTCTAGTTTAAATTTTGAATAACTACTATACCATTTTCTATATTGGCCGCACCATTTCACAATCCCACCAACAATGCACAAGGGTTCCAGTTTCTCCGCATCCTTGCTGATACTCGTTAATTTATGTTCCTTTGGTAGTTTAATGGTGTGAAGTGAGGTTACAGCTCCTTCTGGTTTTGATTTGCATTTTTTTAAGCAATTAGTGATATTGAGAATCTTTTTATGTGCTTATTAGTCATTTATTTATCTTCTCTAGAGAAATGTCTGTTGTAGTCCTTTTTAAAATCATTTTTTATTGTTGTTGAGTTGTGAGAGTCTGGATATTAACCCTTTATCAGATATGTAATTTGCATATATTGTCTCTCATTCTGCGGGTTGCTTTTCACTCTGTTGATAGTATCTTTTGATGCATAAAGTTTTTAATTTTGATGAAGCCTAATTTACCTATTTATTTTGTTGCCTTGTTATCCAAGGCATATCCAAGAAATTACTGCCAAATCCAATGTCATGAAGCTTTATCCTATGTTTTCTTCTAAGAGTTTTACAGTTTTAGCTCTTAGGCTTAGGTCTTTGCCCATTTTGAGTTTTACTTCACATATGGTGTTAGGTAAGAATTCAGTTTCATTCTTTTGCATGTGGATATCTAGTTTTTTCAACACCATTTATTGAAAAGACTGTCCTTTACCCATTGAGTGACCTTGGCACCCTTGTTGAAAATCATTTGACCACATAAATAAAGATTTATTTCTGGGCTCTGTATTCTATTCCATTGGTCGATATGTCTGTCTTTATGCCATTATCGCACTGTTTTGTTTTTTTAAATATATTTTATTGATTATGCTATTGATGCTGTTTTGATTACTATAGCTCTGTAGTAAGTCTGAAATCAGGAAGTATAAGACTTTTAATTTTGTTCTTTTTTCAAGATTGTTTTGGCCCTCTGGAGTCCCTTGAGATGTCGTCATGATTTTTAGGATACATTTTTCTACTACAAAAATCTGTCATTAGAATTCTGATAATTTTTTGACTTTGTAGATTGCTTTGGGCAGTACTGACATCTCAACAATACTAAGTCTTCTAATTCATGGTCATGGAATACTTTCCATTTATGTGCCTGGCTGATTTTTTTATAGTGCCTCCTTTCTCATTTCCTTTGTGTATATTCTATAGCAATGGTTCCCAACCTTGATGGCACCAGGGACTGGTTTCGTGGAAGACAATTTTTCCATGGTCTAGGGCACAGGAGCAAAAGGGGTGGTTTTGGAATGATCCAAGCACATTACATTTATTGTGCACTTTATTTCTATTATTATTACATTTTAATATATAACAAAATAATTATACAACTCACCATAATGCAGAATCAGTGGGAGCCCTGAGCTTGTTTTCCTGGAACTAGACAGTCCCATCTGGGAGTCATGGAAGACAGTGACACCTTAAGTGTGTTGCCTATGTCCAGTCTACTCCATAATCTCGTTTTGGTTGTTCTCACTGCAAAAAACCCTTCTTCACAAAGACAGGATGTTGGATACAGAAGCAGGCTTTTCAGTGCTTTTGTAACAATCTGAGGATATTTCCCCTTGACTTTAATCCAGAATGTATGGAGATTTGAAGTTGTCTCAAACATACTTTTAAGGCCACTGTCATTTGTGATCTCAAACAGTTGATCTTCCAGCATGGACAAAGTCGATTTGCCTGACTTATTGACAAATGGGTCACAGATCTATTCCTTTCTAGTTCCAGGGGTCTTTTGTGGTTGGGAAGTAATGCTCAAACTCTTTTGAAAGCTGAGATAGGTGATCATGCACCAGCTGGGAGAAGAAGGCCACAGCTCAATCTCTTTCAAAATCTCTGCTAATGTTTGACACATGTCAAAAATCCCAATGTTCACTCGTCGTCCCCATAATTCCAGTTTGGCTTTGAATATGGCCACTTATCTGCTGACTTGAACACAGTAGTCATTCTCCCCTGAAGTGACAGATTGAGCCTGTTGAGCAGGTTGAATATGCCACAAAAGCAAGTTCTGTGACCCATTCTGTGTCACTGAAATGTGCTGCCAGTGGTGACTGTTTTTCTAACAGAAATCTCTGGAGAGGCTTTAGTAACTCAACAACTCTGGCCAGTGATCCACCTTTAGAAAGCCATCCAACTTCTGTGTATAAGAAAGGACGTGTGTGCTCTGCATCCATCTCCTCACAGACCTGCATGAACAGACTTCAGTTAAAGGCATCATGCACTTCAATGTTGTTGATAATTTTAATCACATCCTGCCAAACGTTGTTAAGTTTGGGTGACATTTTTCTGCTAGGCAGCATTTCTCCATGGACGACACAGTGCAGAATCACATTCAGAAGTGAGCTCTTTGATCCGAGTAGGGAAACCAGAAAGCCGTCCAGTCATGGCACCCAATCCACCTGCACATATACTGACACAAAATGACCGATTCAGTTTTTCTGATATGTAATCATTCAAAGACTTGAATAGTTCTGCAGCTGTGTAGTGTTGGTTGGCAATAAAACTGCACATAACATATCCTCATGCACATCCTCCTGAAAAATATATCGCATGAAAACAAGCATTGTTGCCTTGTTGTCAACGTTGGTAGACTTGTCAACCTGGATTGCGTACTACAGTGACTCATTAATCCTCTCCAAAGGTTGTGCCTCAATATCCTCTGTTATCTCATCAATTTGTCTAGTTATGGTGCTAGCCAAAAAAGGAACACGTACCAGCTTTTGAACTGCAGCCTCTCCTAAAAGTCCTTCGCAGCAGGCAGGATCAACTCTTCACCAACAGGAAAGGGCTTCTTAGCTTTAGCAATGCAGTTATGAGTTTGTGGTTAGCCACTAAGAATGATGCTGTCAGTGCAGATGTTGGCGAAGTGGTGGCATCCAGTAATTATCTGTTCTTCACATTCACGTTTCTTTCTTTTGAAAAACTCTGAAGGCTTGTCTTTTAATGCAGTGTGCTTGGTCTCCACATGGCGAAGCAGTTTTGAAGGTTTCATGGCTTTGTTGGATAACTGGTTGCCACATGTTATACAAAGCAGGCTTGGAGAATGTGAATCACCTGTTGCAATGAACTTGTAATTTAAGTAGGACTCTTGGTATTATCTCTTAAATACAGCTTTCTTTTTGTTGGCAGTCTTAGAGTTTTCTGCTGTCTCATCATTGGGTCTTTCCCCCTTTTCAAAGAAGGTCTGCAGTGACATTATTTTTTACTCATTTTGGCTAGGGTTAGCTTGTGTGCTTACCAAAACTGTGACTGAGACAAGTGCACCGTGTGGGAAAGAGGTACAGATGGAAGTGGTAACTAAAATAATGGGTGGGCCACAAGAAGACTAAAATAATTGTCGGATTCTGACTTAAAGCCTGCCACCAGATGCAGCTTAACTGTCACTTGCCACTCACTGATAGGGTTTTGATGTGAGTTTTCAAGCAATTGATTTGTGCAGGCACACCTCTCTGCTAACAGTAATCTGTATTTGCAGCCGCTCCCCAGTGCTAGTGTCATGGCTTCAGCTCCACTTCAGATCATCACGCAGTAGATTCTCAGCCTAGAGTGTGCAGCCTAGACCCCTCGTATGCACAGTTCACAGTAGGGTTTTTGCTCCTATGAGAATCTAATGCTGCCACAGTAATACGAATGATGGGGAGCGGCTGTAAATACAAATGAAGCTTTGCTTGCTCACTTGCTGCTCACCTCCTGCTGTGCGACCTGGTTCCTAACAGGCTACCCTTGTTGTATAGATACTATCTTTGTGATTACTTACCATGGGGGTTACATATAACACATTCTAAAGCTATGACTTCCATCTCATATTAGTACCAACTTCAGCTACATAAAAAATTTCTTTAGCTACACCCCCCCCCCCGCTTTGTATTACTGATTCACAAATTACATCATTATACAGTATATCATGCAGAGGACAGACATAATTTTGTGTGCATTTGATTATGTAGAAAATAAAAAGTGGAGTTACAAAAAAAAAAAATTACATCCCAGGTGTCTGTGGGTCTGCAGTCCCTCTGAGCAGTCCCTCTGAGTTCCACACGTCATGGCTTCTGCTAGCTTGAGATCCAAATCATGCACTTTTCCCTGTCTCCGTTTTGAGTCAGATAAAACAGAAACCAGTCCCTCTGGCAGCCCACAGACAAACCAGAATGATGCAAACAAGTTCTGCCCTGCTCCTTCCATCCTGAGGGAGGGAAGTGGGTAGTGGATCACTTCTTTCTGACTGTGTCATGCTGGGAAGCAGATGAGTAACAACGCCATGACGATTTCTACTTTTTTTAATGTGGGGTGTTGGTCTGGTTGGTATAGATCATCACCTGGTTTTCAGAGCTCTTATAAAGTTTTTTTAGTCAGTCTGTAGTTTATGTAATGTTTCTGTGGGAGAACAAGAGTCTCTACCTTCCTATTCTGCCATATTATTTATAGTGAGACTTTCTATCACTTGTGAGACAGTGTCAAGCAGTAAATATATGTACAAAAAATCTAAAATGCGAGTCTATTTATTTAGTACTTTTATATTTAATAGTTCTATTATAACCAACACTACAACAATTAATGCCACAAAGCGGAAGGATGATTAGTCAGAGTACCACCAACCTACTCTAACCATTAACGAATCCATTACTTTTGGTGGTAACTTCATAGAAGGATCAACATAAAAATTTCACTAATAGTTTAAATCAACTTTGAAAACCCCAGAGGCAATGTCCATCTTATTAAAATACAGTCCTCTTTATAAAGTTGTCACACACATTTATTGTGTTCGCTGGAATCATGTAGAATGTCTATTACAACCTTGGTGTGACCCAGTTGGTGATTCACAAGTTAGTCAAGATGACCATTATGGGCCAGCATGTGGAAGCATAATAAGTATTAGAATTACTACTGTTCATTTTTTAGTAAATGAATTATAGTACTTGAGTAGGCTGCATAGTTGAGGAAACAATGTTATGCATGTTTTTCTTGAGTAATACAAATAACAGTTGTCACTATGAGTTATAACAGGATGACACAGAGTGATGTGTTAAAAATGGTCTAAGGTGAAGGGATTGGTCCAAGAACACATATGAAGGACCCAGAGATATGGACAATGGTGTGGGGACTGACTATGGACCTGGGAAGCAGGCTGGGTGGAGGGGGGTGAAGGGAAAAATTGGAATAACTGTAATAACATAAACAATGAAGCATTTAAAAAAGATCTCAACTGCTGACCTAATAAGAACAAGGTTCATTAGTTCAAACCCTGTGTGGGCCCAAAGGATGCTCTGTTTTCATGACATCTTCTCCAGGAAATGTGTGCACAGCAAGTAGCTCAGTGCTGGGTCCAAGTAAGTGCTTGGCACATATTGGTCATTTTTTTTTTTTAACTCATCATCTCAATTGTATTCAAGAAACATTTATTTATTCACATAAACAAAAAAGGTCTATTCTACATAATGCACTATTTTAGGCACTTTCCTACTGGTTACAAGCAAATTAAGAATTGGGATGGACCATAACTTCACAGTATTAATGCTGGAAACTAAGTCAAAATCTAAGTGTTAAGAGTGGCAGAGTCCTCTTGATGTATAAGGCATATAAAACATAATCGAAGGGGTAATAATAGAATTTACAGTCAGAGACCCAAGATGGCGGAGGAGTAAGTGAAGCTACACTAACCTCCTCCCAGGATCAATCTGGAATTACAACTAAATTGTAGAGAAATTATCCTGAATAACCAACTGAACACTAGCCGAAGAGAAGCCTTATAACCAGACAGACAGAAGAAACCACTTTGTCACAACGTAACTGGTAAGGAGTATGAAGGATGTACTAGAGGGCTGGCTGGGCTTCCAAGGGCAGCAGCCTAAGTTCTGGAGGGATATTTCAGTGGCTCGGGGGTTCCCCCGAGAAGTGTGGGGTCTAAACCCCAGGCTAGCTTCCCTAGTCAACAGCACCAGAGCTGAAAAGGAACCCAGATACCATCCGGTTGTGAGAAGTAGCAGGGTTTCTGTTTGCCAGGGAGAGATAGAAGACAGGGAGAGCCTCTTAAAGGGTCAATGTGCAAAATTTCATTTGCAGCCACTTACCCTGGGCTTTGGCACAGGGAGGGCAGGGTGGACTAGGGCTGCATGAGGAGAGTCTGGGGTTGGTGTCTCTGGGGAGACAACTGAAGGAACAGCTGCCAGGATCCCTGTGCTGAGTCATTCCCTCATACTGCAGAAGCCATCATTCTCAGGCAGAGCACTCCCCTCCAAGTGGCATCAGCCTTAGGGGAAGCAATAGCCCCACCAGCAGGAATTACTTTGGTCCCCGCATCCCCACAGAGGTTAAGCATGGCTGGTAAGTACGGCTTGTGGGTATATCACTGATTAAGTTTAGCAACTAAGGTGGATGTCTGGGAGCTCTGAGACTTCAGCTGACCCTCCCCAAGGCCTGGTGCTGGTAAACGTTGGCCATGATATACAGACTGGTTCTTTCTGCACAGAAACAGGCCCAGAAGACGGAGCCACAAGTTATGGACTGCCAACAGCTACAAACAGGTTGCGCAGGGCCAGTCACAAGAGGTGCCCGAAAAAGGCCTGCACCAGGGTCTTTGCAGGTCTACCTAATAAATAGAAACAAATACAAAGAAGCAGCCTGAATGGGAAGACAAAGAAATAGAGCAGAAAAGAAAGAAAAAATTGTTCCAAAGAAAGAGATGAAATGGAGGCAAGCAATTTATTAGATAAAGAATTTAGAGTAATGATTATGAGGATACTCAAAAGCATGGAAAAAGACATAGAAACCGTAAAAACGGACAAGTCAGAAAAAAAGAATGCAGTATCAGAAATAACACACAAAGACATGGAAGCCAAATGTCATGTTATTAAATAATGAATGGGTCAACAACAAGATCAAGGAAGAAATAAAAAGATACCTTGAAACAAATGAAAATGAGAACAAAACAATAAAAAATCTGTGGACTAAGGGAAAGAAGTCCTAAAAGGGAAATTCATAGCATGACAGCCATTTTTAAAAAAATAAGAAAAAGCTTAAATAAAAATCTAACTTTACACTTCAAGGAACATGAAAAGAACAACAAACAATGCCCAAAGTGAGTAGAGGGAAGGAAATAATAATGATCAGAGTAGAAATAAATGAAACACATTCTAAAAAAATGATACAAAAGGTCAATGAATGCAAAGGCTGATTTTTTGAAACAATACACAAGACTGACAAACCTTTAACCGGACTCATCAAGAAAAAGAGAGGACCCAAATAAATAAAATCAGAAATGAAAGAGGAGAAGTAACAAATGACACCAAAGAAACACAAAGGATTATAAGAAAATATTATGAGCATTATATGTCAACAAACTGGACAACATGGATGAAATGGATAAATTCCTAGAGACAATCTTCCAAAAGTAAACCAGGAAGAATCAGAGAATCTGAACAGACAGATTATGCCTAGTGAAATTGAAGCAGTAATCAAAAAACTTCCAACTAACAAAAGCCCTGGATCGATGGTTTCACAGGTGAATTTTACCAAACGTTCTGGGAAGAACTAAAACCTCTCCTCCTCAAACCATTTCAAAAAATTCAAGAGAGGGAAGGCTCCCAAACTCATTTTACGAGGCCAGCATTATCCTAATGCCAAAACCAGATAAAAACAGTAAAAAAAAAAAAAAAAAAGAAAAAAGAAAAAAAAAAAGGAAATTATAGGCCAATATCCCTGATGAACATAGATGCTCAAAACAATACTAGCAAACTGAATATAGCAATGCATCAAAAAGATCGTACACCATGATCAAGTGGGATTTATTTTGGGAATGCAAGGTTGGTACAACATTTGCAAATCAGTAAATGTGATTCTCCGCATAAACAAAATGAAGGATAAAAACAACATTGTAATATCAAGAGATGCAGAAAAAGCATTTGATAAAATCCAGAATCCATTTGTGATAGAAACTCTCAGCACAGAGAGAATAGAGGAACATACCTAAACGTAATAAAGACCACGTATAACAAACCCACTGCCAGCATCATACTTAACGGGCAAAACTACAAGAGTTCACCTCAAGGTCAGGAACAAGAAAGGGATGTCCGTTTTCACCTCTCTTATTCAACACACTACTCTGGAAGTCCTAGCCACAGTAATCAGACAAGGAGAAGAAATAAAAGGCATTCAAAATGGAAAAGAAGAAGTAAAACTGTCTTTATTTGCAGATGACATGATACTGTACATAGAGAACTGCAAAGATTCCATCAAGAAACTTCTAGAACTGATAAATGAATTCAGCAAAGTAGTAGGATGCAAAACTAATATCCAGAAATCAGTTGCATTTTTATATGGCAATAATGAACTAACAAAGTGAAATTAAGAAAACAATCTCATTCACAATTGCTTCAAAAAGAATGAAATACCTAGGAATAAACCTAACCAAGGATGTAAAAGACCTGTACTAAGAAAATTATAAGATACTGAAGAAAGAAATCGAAGATACAAATAAGTGGAAGTACATGCCATGTTCAAGGATAGGAAGAATTACCATTGTTAACATGTCCTTACTTCCCAAAGAAATCTGTATGTTCACGGCAATTCCCATCAAGATTCCAATGACATATTTCACAGAACTAGAACAAATATTTCAAAAACTTATACGGCAACACAAAAGGCCCCACCTTACAACAGAGATGCTGAGAAAGAACAACAAAGTTGGAGCAATCACACTACCTAACATCAAACTATACTATAAGGCCACAGTAATGAAAACAGCATGATACTGACATAAAAACAGACACAAAGATCGATGGAACAGAACAGATAGCCCAGAAATAAACCTACGCCTTAACAGTCAATTAATATTCTATGGAGGAAGCAAGACATACAATGGACTAAAGATATTCTAGTCAATAAAAAGTGTTGGGAAACATGGACAGATACATGCAGAAAAAGGAAACTAGACCACCTTCTTATACCACCCCCAAGAATAAATTCAAAATGGATTAAAGACTTAAATGTTAATCTGAAACCACAAAAATCCTAGAAGAAAACATGGGCAGCAAAATCTTGGACATTGCCCATAGCAATATTTTATTGGATATATCTCCTCAGGCAAGGGAAACAAAAGAAAAAAATAAACAAATGGGACATCAAAGTGAAACATTTTTGCACAGCAAAGGAAATCAACAAAATAAAAAAGACAACCCACAGAATGGGAGAACATATTCACTGTTACATCTGATAAGGGGTTAATATCCAAAATTTATAAAGAACTTATAAAACTCAACATCAAAAAAACAAACATCCCAGTAAAAAAATGTGCAAAGGACCTGAATATACACTTCTCCAAAGAGGACATACAGATGGCCAAGAGACATATGAAAAGACACTCAACGTCACTAATCATCAGAGAAATGTTAAATTAAAACCAGAATGAGATACCATCTCACATCTGTCAGAATGGCTATCATCAATAAATCAACAAACAACAAGAGCTGACGAGGATGTGGAGAAAGAGAAAGTCTTGCACTGTTGGTGGGAATGCAGATTGCTGCAGCCAACGTGGAAAGTAGTATGGAGTTACCTCAAAAAAATTAAAAGGAGACCTGCCTTTTGACCCAGTGATCCCACTCCTGGGAATATATCTGAAACAACCCAAAACACTAATTCAAAAGGACACAAGCACCCCTATGTTCATTGCAGCATTATTTACAATCACTAAGATATGGAAGCAGCCCAAGTGTTCATCAGTAGATGACTGAATAAAACAACTATGAGACATTTACACAATGGAATACTACTCGGCTGTACAAATAAGGAAATTTTACCCTTTGCAACAGTATGTATGGACCTGGAGAACATTATGCTAAATGAAATAAGCCAGTCAGAGAAAACTAAATACCATATGATTTTACTTGTATGTGGACTCTAATGAACAAACTGAACTAACAAGCAAAATAGAGACAGACTCACAGATGGAGAGTGGGATGACATCTAAGGTGGAGGTGATGTGGGTTGGGGGATGGTGGTGAGGGGGTGGAGAAATTGAGCCAAAAGGAAAAAGGACTCATGGACATGGACAACAGTGTGGTGATTGCTAGGGGGAGGGTATAAGAGGACTAAATGGTAATGGAAAAAAATACAATAAAAAAAATTATAGTCCATATATTTGATACCCTATGTAGGCCTTCATCAATAAGTACATGGAATAAAAGTTAGTATGATGCTGATTATTTAATGTATGAGCGCGTGACTTACCTACTGGACCTTGTTCGTTCCCTTTTTTACCTTAAACCTAAGGTTTCTATATTACATGGCAAAAGGTAGTCCACCTAAAAGTTATTGATACAATGGGGAAAAACAGATAGTTTACCAAATTTTCTAAGCTTGTCTTCCTGAAAATACAGAGTAACTGACCAACAAGTTTCCTTTCAGCACTACTTTGAATTCAGCACAGGCTTCGTCCTTATAGCACAGGCTTGAACATTAACACAGATCTTGTCAGACCACACTTGCAGTTAAACCTCTGTGTGCTTGTAATAAATAATTAATTAAATAACTTAAGAAACTGCTGAGATGAAAAAAGTCTTCAAATTAAAAGAACCAGTGTAACAGCTCCTGGTACCCACAGGTGGCTAGCTGTCCTTAATTTTCTACAGCTTTGCATTGTTCAAGAGTTGCTCAAGCATAAAAGACTGAGCTCCAACATGTGATGTGTTCCATTAATATTTTGGTAAATTCCTTTCCAGCTGTACTTTAATCAGAATTGAAAAGACAAGAGCAAAGTCCAAGGAAAAGCAGTTTTAGTCTCTTACAGACTACATTGAAATACATATTAAAGGAGAATTATTTTCATCATTAAAATCTACATTTTAAAGAAAAACCATGGTGGTGTATTGTACTGTCTAAAGTTCAAGATCATTAGCATTTTAGCACTGGGATTTTAAGAGAAGTACCTGGAAAATCTGTTCTTTACTTAGGTGTTATGTATTAAAATCTTTTTCGTAGGGAGTGTTTCTTTTATCTGAATACTTTTCTGTAAGACTTAATATTCTGGTGTCTATGTGTTCTGAAAAGAATTAAGGAGACACTATGTTATAAGACATTTTGGAATAAAGCAAATCATTAAGAACCCTGGCTGGTGTGGCTCAGTTCATTGAGTGCCAGCCTGCGAACCAAAGGGTTGCTGGTTCGATTCCCTGTTAGGGCACATACCTGGGTTGTGGGCCAGCTCCCCAATAGGGGGTGCTCAAGAGGCAAGCACACACTGATGTTTCTTTCCCTTTTTCTCTCCCTCTCCTCTCTAAAAGTAAGTAAATAAAATCTTTAAAAAAAAACCCAAATCATCAAGAAATTTTTAGCTTAATTTTTCTCTCAAGTTATTGTCTGTAAACGTAATTTCTCAAAAAACTAAAAATGGAATTGCCTTTTAATCTAGCCATCCCACTGCTTGGATTATAGCCTAAGAATCCTGAATCCCAAATTCAAAATAACCTATGCACCCCAATGTTCATAGCGGCATTATTTTACAATCACCAAGTGCTGGAAACAGCCTAAGTGCCCATCAGTAAATGAGTGGATCGAAAAACTGTGGTAAATTTACACAATGGAATACTAAGCAGGAGAAAGAAAGAAGCAGCTCCTACCCTTTGCAACAGCATGGATGGAACTGGAGAGCGTTATGCTAAGTGAAATAAACCAGGTGGTGAAAGACAAATACCATATGATCTCACCTATAAGTGGAACCTAATCAACAAAACAAGCAAGCAAAATAGAATCAGAGGCATGGCAATAATGAACAAACTGACAGCAACAAGAGAGGAAGGGAGATGGTTATAATAGGGGAAAGCAGGGGAAGGAGCAAGTCAAGGAACATGAATAGAGGGCTCATGGGCATGGACAATGGGGTGGAGATTGGCTGTGGGAGTGGGGTGAGGGGTGTGGGATGGGGCAGGGCAGAGCAACAGGGAAAAAGGCGGGACAACTGTAACTGAACAACAACAACAACAACAAAAGAATCTAAAACAAATACACAGACTTGAACTTTCCATTAGGCCAAGTATTTTTAAAAAATGAACAGGGAAACTAGAAAAATATACTTAAGCCATAGGATTAAATGTGCAGTACAAAATGATTAGTCTATCAAACAAACAAGTAAACAAACAAAAAAACAAACCAACCAATCCAACCTGATTCAGGTAAACAAGAAGGAAAGGGAATTCTATGACAGTGCTACTCAGAGTGTGGTCTGTGGACCTGTGTTAACTGCTTGTAACAAGTATAGGAAGACTTATGGAAATCTGATGTCACCCCATTGTTTTTGTTGTATTTTACAAGAAAATGAGTCTGCCAGGCTGTGAAAGTTAAACAAACTATATGAAAAACAAACACACACTAGTCCCTCCGTACCGGAAATTGGAGGACCACTGTTCTATAGTAACCAAATTCACCGTCAAATCTTCCAGTTTCCATTTTAAAGATTAAAAACTAAGAATCTCAAGAATGTCCAAAATAGAAGATATTTATGTTGTTTTTTTATTATCTTTGCTTTATAAGGACTAGTTTAATAATAGTAAAGAGACTGACTTTTGGTGGGGGTACAATGATAATTCTAAAGCAGGAAAAAATATATTTCAGAGACCATCTCCTGGGACTTTTTCATTCATTAAGGCAATAAGCACTCACTATGTGTTGGATCCTGTGTGTTCATTATGAAGTTACTAAGATAAAATGATGTGACATCCCTGCCCATTGGAAACTTCACATCTGATGAAAAGCAATATTTTTAGTGCGAAAGTAATTATATTCAGGAAGATTGATATATATATATTTATATATATCAAGTGAAATGCCTGAATATTCTATGAACACTGGATAACTGAAAATAAAATACAAAATTTGCCAAAACAATATAGCACATGGAGATGTAGTTAACATGGAGATGCTTCTTTCACTGCATGAATAGAAATATAAATAGTAAGAATCTGAATTCCTTACTTATAAATACAACAACACATAACACAAGGGAATAAATGACACAATTTAAGAAGGCCTCAAGGTGTACCGTACAGAAATTATGTAACAGCAGTGAGCTAGCTTTGATTCTAGGTTCTTTTATTCAAACTGTGAGTAGGAAGCGTACCATTCTCTAAAGTGGGTCTTCTCCCTCAGGCCCAGTTGACAACTAAAGAGCAGACTGTCAGGGGTCAACACACAGCAGGCAGAACTGGTGCTGCAGCATCCCTGAAGTGCGTTACAAAAACTGTTTAAGTTCAGGGACAACCCAAGGCTTACTGTGTGTTGCACTGGCAATAAATAGAGCATATTTATTCTTCAAGAAACACTGCTATCCCTATTTTTCCTTCAAATAATTCTGGAATGTCAGCCTACTGGGTGGCACTGCCTCTGGTTAAAGTTTCTGACTTACAAAACTTAGCTGAAGACCAAATTTCAAGAGCAAAGTAAAAAACCTAATAGTATAAGCCATGCCGGGCAAAGGAGAATGACAATCTCCTACACAGGTGGAACAGTCATGAAGTCATCATCAGGTAGATGGCTGAGGTGACAAAAATTGTTACTAAAAGCGAAGGACATGATATTAGCTGTCTGATATTCTGACCTACTCAGAAGCAGAGAACAACCCAAACGGGTAAGTAGAACTGTTTTTTAAGGTTATTTACTTGCATAGTTGACATTCCTTTTTAGCACTATTTTTAAAGCTCAAAACCAGGGCGCAGCAAAAAATATGAGAATACAGTAGGGGCTGATTTCCCTTGCTCTCCCTCTCTGCCTGCTTAGACCTCAGACTGTGGGCTGGGCACTGACTCTCATCGTTCTTCTAGGTCAAGTTCCAGCAGACCTGAGGGGCTAGTCACTCTTGCCCTGTAAACGTTGACAGGAGCACATGAACTGCAGCTACCCACACTACTTTTGATGAATCCAAGCTGGAGAGGCTCTCTTCTTAAAGGAAGAACACAAACACCACATCTACAAGCTGCATGTCAGTAAGCTCTCATGGTGCTGAATTCAAGTTAGTGTTTACTAAGCATTTTTTCTGAAACAGGCCCTGTGCTAGATGTTGAAGACATACACACATGCAGACACACACACAATCACACACACAGCTCTTGCCCTTTAAGAGTCAAAGTCCTCTCAAAGGATCACATTTTCACATTTAGAGGCGTAAAAAAGTAAACAAATAAATTAATACATTTTAGATTAAGCTGGTAAGTCAGTATTACCTTCCTGGAAGGCAGTTAAAGTGTCTATCTTTTGCCCAACAAAAGGTTCAAGCCCATTTCAATATCTGGTAATTAGTCAAAGAAATAAATAAGTGCTTGACAATGTATATATTTAAAAAAAGGGTGTAGCAAATACTGGAGAACACAGAAAGTTATTGTGTTTATGAGTAAAAAACAGGAAACAATGCCAAATAACCAACAATAGGAAATAGGTTAAAAGTGATTCAGTGTATCAGTTCAATTGAATACTATGCAGCAATTAAAAATGATATGAATATATTTATTGATTGGGGACTATATCAAACTTAAAAACATGTGCATTAAAGGATATTATTAACAGAGTGAAAAAGTGACACATGGAATGGGAGAAAATATTTGCAGATCATATGTCTGATAAGAGGTTAATATCCAGAATATATAAACAACTCCTACAACTCAACAACAGAAAAACAAATAACCTGATTAAAAAATGGGCAAAGAACTTCAATAGACATTTCTCCAAAGATAACATACAAATGGCAAACAAGAATATGAAAAGATGCTCAACACCCCTAAACATCAGAGAAATGCAAACCAAAAGCACAGTGTGGTATCACCTCCCACCACTGGAATGGTTACTATTAAAAACATAAACTAAGAAGTGTCAGCAAGGATGTGGAGTGTATGAAACGGTGCAGCCACTATGGAGACCGATATGGAGGTTCGTTAACAAATTAAAATAGAATGACCATATGATCCAGCGATCCCACTTCTGGGTATATGCCCCAAAGAACTGAAAACAGGGTTTTGAAGACAGGTTTCCACCCCCATGTACACAGCACCATTATTCACAATGGTCAAGAGGTAGAAGCGACCCAATGTCCACTGATGAATGAATAAACAAAATGTGGTAAATCCATACAATGGAAGATTATTAAGCCTTAAAAATAAAGATGATTCTGTCACATACTACAACATGGATGAACCTTGAGGATATTATATTAAGTGAAATAAGACAGTCACAAAAAGACAAATACTGTATGATTCTACTTATACGAGATATCTAAAGTAGTCAAATTCATAAAGACAGAAACAGAACGGTGGTTGCCAGGGCCTGGGGAAAGGGGAAACTGGGAGCTGTTTAATGGGTATAGTTGCAGTTTTCCAAGATGAGAAAGTTCCGGTGATCTGCTGCACAGCAGTGGCAGCCTACTTAACACTACTGAACTGTGCACTTTAAAATGGTGAGATGGTTAAAAAGAAGGTGGACTTTATAGTATGTAAATTATACCTCAAAAAGAAGTTATGTGAAAATATTTTTAAGAGTTACAAAACTGTGAAATAAAAATATGTATAATACAGAAATAAAATGTAAGAATCCATGAAAAAATGTTGAGTGATTAGATTACATGTGAAAAATTGATATTTTCCCACAATTTCAGACTAACCTTCTGGTACTGGTGTGTACCAGGTGTGTAAAATATACCTGGTATATTGTACTGGTGTGTGAAATACAAGATACATACTTGACATACAAAAAACAAGAATTTTCTTCTGTTTAAGGGTAAAAACAAGAAAGATGATACCTGGGTCGGAGTGCTGGTAGTCGCAGGAGATGGTGATTCACTAACTTTTGGCTCACTGGGGGACGCGGCTGACCCCTGCGACTCCTGGCTGGCTGGCTGGTCTGGAGACAAAGCATCACTGCTGTCTTCATCAAATGAGAAATCGCCCTGAGTTTGGGGATAGTCCTCCTTCCCAACACCTAAAGAAAAAAAAAATCCTTAACTTACCTTGGCTTTTGGAATACCAAGCTTAAAATGAAAAAGGAGAAACTTTTTTTAAAAATATAAGACCTTAAGAAGCTGTTTAAAAAAAAAAAGACCATGATGTACTTCCCAATGGAAGAACCCACCACTACCTACCATTAAGTACTTGGGAAACAAACAAGCAAATCAAACCTGAATTGGATTAAGCCTTTGGATCCAATTACCTGTTATAGGAAGTAGAGGAGACAAGAAAGTTTTTAATAACACCTGGGGATGCAAATGCATCCAGTAAAATTCAGAATGTGGACATGTGAAACGAGCACTCTCCCCAACAGAAGACTAGTAAGAAAAGAAAGGAGGAGGAAGACCCAACCAAACGATTAAGACTTAAGAGGCATACCAGCCACAGCCAAGGTGTGGACATTGTCTGGACTGTGATTTGGAATCCCACTGTTACAAAACATTATGAGGCAATGGGGGAATGTGGTGCTGACTGGGTATCTTGATAATTCCCACTTCCTGGAGCAGCCCAGTTATACTGACACCTTACTGTTGGGAGCCCATTTCCTTGGGATTGAAAGGGATCACAATTGACTGCACTACTTTTAATTACGTACTACAAACTGCCTAAGATTGAAACTTATACTAACGCAAAATAGAAAGTCCCCATGAGTAATGGAAACTATCATAGTTTTTCAAATAGGATAGTAACTTTTAAAAATTGTTTGCTGAATAAGTGGCAGTATTCTGGAATTTTTTTTTCCTGCTAAAGCTTATGCCAGAAAAAAAAAATGGAAACATTAGTAATATAAGTTAAGAGCGAGATAAAATGGACAGATACTACCATTCATAAATGAATACATCTATAACCTTGCTGAACTAACACTGACAAGCTATTTTTCCTGAAAGTAAATAGAATAAAAATAGCGAAAACTATGTAAAAAATTTTAATGTAACAGTAGAAACTAAACAGTATAATACAGTAAGTTTAACTTAGAAAATGTAATAAAATCAGAACTTAAAAGACGTAAACCTCGGACGTAAGGAGAATCTCTGTGTGAATAGGTAAAAGATGCTAGTCTTAAAATATTTAATATATAGTCGACCCATTGTATCCACAGGTTCTGCATTCTCAGATTCAAACAACCCCAAGATCAAAAATATTTTTTAAAAAAGTTAACACTGTTGCTGACATGTGTGATGTAGTTAAGCCTAAGATGACTGTGTCTGTACTGAACATATACAGACTTTTTGTCATTATTCCCTAGGCAATACAGTATAACAACTATTTACATAGAATTTATGCTTTATTAGGTATTATAAGTATCTAGAGAGGATTTAAAGTATATGAGAGGATGGTGGGTAGGTTAAATGCAAATATTACACCGTTTTATATATGGTACTTGAGCATCCAAGGATTTTGGTATCCATGGGGATTCTGGAACCAATCTACCTTGAATACTGAGGGACGACTGTAATAATAATAATAGAACCAGCGTTAAGTATTAATTTCTAATTGACCCAGAAAACAATACTTATGATTGGTGTTGGTCTTTTAAATTAAATTTGTTTTATCTAAAACTGCCATGCTTTTTTTCCCAGAATAAATTTGAGAGTCTTGCCTATAATTGCTTCCTTAACACTGGAGTCTACAGGCAGGATGTTTTTCTCTACCAGCTCCATAGGACCAGGTCTCTGAGCAATCTTTTCATTCAGATCATCAGCTAGGCGAGCTCTTTTCAACTTCATCTGAGTGGCCTGGAGGGATGGCTCTGCAAATGTTTCTAAAAGAAGAAACACAGTTTTAACCATTACTTGAATTACTATCTCTATTCCATAATGCTATTTCAGGCCAATTAATTTAATTTAAACCAATTTAAACATATTTATGTGTTCTTAATGTATCCGTGGAAAAAGAAAAATACTCTTTAAGAACATTCCAGTATACATTTTATATTTTTACTCCTGGATAGCTTTAGACTGCCTATTCAAAATGATGTCCACAGACTCAAGTTAACATGAACTTGAGCCAAATATGGGGTGTTGCTATTATTTGTGGTAGAAGGGTCATATTCACATTTGTTAGGTATCAGGGATATAGAGATGAACAGGATAGATGTGGTCCACGGCTCAAGAAGTTCATCATTTTAGATTTGGCTTCATGGGAAAGTTAATTTCTAGAAGTAGAGATACTGTATCTTAGGTTATAAACGTCTCTTCAGGAGTCAATGGCAAGAGCTTCAAATCTTATTCTTGTGTTGATCCCTATGTGTTTCAGAGTTGTTCATCACAGTTAAGAATTTGGGTTTGTTTCTGCATACATAATCTTGTGTCTGTCAGGAACATTCAATTACTATACATAAGTAACAGTCACACAAAAGCATCAACTCATCTACTTACAAATGCATGAAGTTGTACAATGATGTGAAATTATAAACATAGCTTGTTGATGTGTGTAACTCTGTCAGCTACTTGTGTTTCTTACAACTCTAACAGTTTATTACACTGTTCTAAATAATGTTTAGAATTGATTAAAAATGATGAGGTGTTGCCCTGGCTGGTGTAGCTCAGTGGACTGAGCGCTGGCCTGTGAACCAAAAGGTAGCCAGTTTGATTCCCAGTCAGGGTACATGCCTGGGTTGCAGGGCCAAGTTGGGGGTGCATGAGAGGCAACCATGCATTGATGCCTCTCTCCCACTCTCCCTCCCTCCCATCCCCTCTGTCAATAAATAAGTATCTTAAAAAAAAAAAAGGATGAGGGGTTAACCCAGATTCTGATTTGAAAGTTACTTGCCTCTTAAATTATAGAGAATTTCATTTAAAGACATTCTGTATAACTATTCTCAGGATTAACTGATGTTCTTTATTTTGTAGGTAAAATGTTCTTGTTGAAGCCCAAAGCTCAGGGCAAGCCTGTGGCTGACAGACTACACTCTGGAATATCTGAGTATAGCTGACCCTTGAACAATACAGGGATGAGGGGTGTAGACCCTTCCCACACAGTCGAAAATCCACGTGTAACTTCTGACTGCCCTAAAACTTAACTACTACTAGCCTACGGTTGACCAGAAGCCTTACTAATAACATCAATAGCCAATTAACACATATTTAGTGTATGTTATATGCATTATATACTCTAATAAAGTACACTAGAGAAAACTGACATTAAGAAAATCGTAAGGAAGATAAAATACATTAATAGTATTTGTTGAAAAAAATCATGTGTAAGTGGACTTGGACAGTTCAAACCCACGCTGTTCACAGATCACTGTACTTCTCTTTCCACTAGTTAATTTATATACTTACCAAAAGTCAACCTTGATTGTTCACAAAGTACTTCATGTCTGTTGGGACTGCTATTGTTAATACATAATAAAACCAAATGTTATGGGGAAAGAATAAACTTCCAAAATAAAATGATTATGTTTTAGAAACCTATGCTAAATGCTTTGGAACAACTTGATCAAGGTGAGTCATTAAAAAAAAAATCATTGTCAAATTAGGGCAATTAACAACTGTAAAAATTTTGGGAAAAAACTGTAAAATCTAGGATTTTTAAATGCAGATTGCTTTTCAAGTTCCCTTAAGTTTTTGTCCCACCATAAATTGAAATTGTAGTCAATGTACAATGGTTGTGCTTTATGCAAGAAAAATAAAGTGAACTCTATTCATTAAAACCTTCCCCAAAGTGAAGGTCCTGGCCCTCAGTCAGAATTTTGGCAAATAAATGCACATTTTTATAAGTTAAAATAATGTGTGGTCACCTCATTTTTATAATTTTCCTGTGTAACTAACTCGCTGTGGCCCCGATCTTGTTAGATAAAAGACTTCTAACCATACAGGAAGACGATAGGTGGGGAGAATGAGAGCATACACACCACACTTAGGTTGGTATTTAAATACTTCTGTTAAGATCTAGGTAGGACAGTCTTCTGTTTTTCTCTTCTCTCCCATAAATACCAGCCAAGTGATATCAGGAGTATGTTTGAAAAGAAAATATTCCAAAAATAAATAATCAGAGGTTGGCATTTTGGTATGTTTCTTTTCCTAGTCTTATTACCACCTCATTTCCATTAGGCTGAGGCTGGATTTTAGCTGCTAACCTTCAGAAAATAATTTAGACTTTTGCCTGCCAAACATCCAATCCAATGAAAACTGGGATAATGTTAAATAAGTTGGGGATTGTTTTTAAGGTATTTAAAAATTAGAGATGACACATTTTTTTCTTACTTCAAAAATCCCAACTTGAGAATAGATGTCCTAAAAACACTGCTTATAGTTCACTCATGCACATGGTTAGGTTTTAAAATGCTGGGTGGTCTTCTTTAATAAAAAACAAATATGATTTCTTCTATGTATTTGCCTTGGTTTTAATTATATTAACAAAGCCTGTTACAGTTAGGAGGTGTGTTGAAACAGAGAGCATTGTTGCCACAAAAATGTCCCTTACAGGTCAAGATGTCTGCAGGCAGAGAAGCAGCCATTTACCTACTTACAAGTAAACTTCTTCGAAGATGAACTTATCCCTGATAGCTGTAGTTGCTCCTACCCTACCACTGGAATTCTGGAAAAGCTTTATCAGTCCAGTGGACTTCTGAGAACATGACTCAAAGTACAGTTTATTGGCCAGGAGCTTTCATTTCCTGCCCCAGGTATGAAGACAGTCACATAATCATAGATTCTTTGGATTAGAAGAGACACTACTCAGGGTTAGAGAGGCCAACTTTACACTTGGACTTCTTTACAACATCCTTAGTGTGGTGTCAGCTTGTGCTTATTCCCTATCACAGCAGCCTGTTTATTCCCTGTAGAGCACTTTTCTGAATTTATAATTCATTTGTTTTGCCTGTTTATCTGCCTGTGCCATTCGAGTGTAAACTCCATGAAGACAGGCTTACTTGTTGGGCCTCTGGTGTCTAACTCACTGGCCAATGAACAAACACCTCTGATAAGAGCAACCATAGGCTTCCTGAAGATTTTATATTTGGACACGCCTGACCTTTAGGAATATGTTGAGCTACACTCTAACACTTTATAATGTCAATCTAATTCTAATACTAAGTCTGTCATCAGGCAAGACACAACAAATCTTATTCCTTCTATCTGATAACTTTGTCTAAATATTTGAGTTTTCAGCTTCTTTCTGTAGATTCTCAAGGTTTAACACACTCAAGAGTATCGCAGGGTCAAGCTCCTAGTCTGGTTCAATAAATTAGTCAGAGAAGCAAAACAATGCAAGGATACGTAACTTGAAGAATTTTTGGTGGAGATACCAGCTTTCAAGGATGTCTCTGTCTTTAGAGAGAAAATATACTTAGGTTTCTACCAAAGATGGAGTAGAATCATCCCTACCACCTTCCCAAGTGATGAGGCTATATCATTGAGAAAATCTTGCGGGCTGAGTGGAGGGTGCTTAAGATAATGGTCAGAACAAGCTGGAGTGTTGTAGGTAAGCAACAGAGAGAAAATGTTAAGTGTGGGCATCATACCAGGTAGACATAACAGGGTCCAAGTAGCCAAAAATCTATGGTTAGACTTGTAGCTATTGTACCCTTTATGACATAATGATTGGGCACATGCCCCTCACGGATGAAGAAACCCTCTGGACCAAAAATGTTTTTCCAGGACAGTGTGGTAGAAATACCTATCACACCAGCTGGTGGGGAAGAGTCAGTGTATCAGCTGGTTATTTGGAAAATCAAACTTTCCCCATGTATCTAACATAACATCTAACATTGGGTTTACATGTTGCCATCTAGTTTGGAATATGTCAGCCTGTGGGATAAAAGTTATTAAAATAGGTATAAACGGAAATTGTGGAATTCTTACTTATTTTCTTGAGAAAATGCGAAATAAGCAGAAATAAAATTTTACCTTCTAAAATGTGCATCCTAACAAGTTCAGACCGATCTGGTCGGCTCCGAATCTTGTGCTTCAAAAAGTTTTCAGTCTTTAGGGGAAAAAAAAGAAAGTCTTACTATAAATTGTTTATGACTTATTGTGGTTTTATATATTTTTCTCTCAAGGCACTCCATTTAAATTAATTGATACCCTTTTGGCCATGATTTTGAGAGTAAGAAAAGAGCAGAAATTAGTACTTTGAGAAACTATTACCCAATACATGATTTAAACTACAGCCTTCAACACTGTACCGGGACTTGAAGTATATGCTAGAATAAAGTAATCAATTTATAGACTTTTCTTTTAAAGCTTGGGAAAGGCAAAGGCTCATAATTTGGAAGCTGATTTTTGAACAGACATTAATTTTGCTTATTTGAATAACTAAAATCACTAAAATCTAACCTTCAGGTCAAATGAAAAATCCACCTACATAACAATTTTCCTAAAAATTTCTCATGTATTTTCTTCAATGAGTTCATCATATTCTTGGCCATATTTTCTTTCTCAGAACTGTACTCAACTCCAAACAATAGGGTTTTAAAATGGGTTTTATATTTCATAAGACTCAAAGAGATCATTACTGCATCCTGAGAAAATGCTGAAGAAATTTTTAGAACATGCTTTTCATAAAACGTGATAGAAGTTCCCCTTAAAATAAAAAGAAAAATGTACATTTTAAAGAAATATAATAAATATCAATTAGACGTGTAACTACGATGGAGTCAACCCAAAGAATAGTCTTTCGCTCGGCCAGACTGTCCCACCCTTGGTCAAATGTATAGGTGATACAGTAGGGTCTGTGTCCATCTGCTGGGGTAGCACAGTGCAGAATTACTCCATTATTATTCTAAAAACTGTGGTTATGCCGAGGGAGCAAGA
Source organism: Glossophaga mutica (assembly GCA_039655065.1). Taxonomy (NCBI): domain Eukaryota; kingdom Metazoa; phylum Chordata; class Mammalia; order Chiroptera; family Phyllostomidae; genus Glossophaga; species Glossophaga mutica. The sequence goes on from CM077305.1 coordinate 103,816,715, forward strand.
AAATGAAAAAGTATGATTTGTCCTTTATGTACAAAATTAGTCACTGGCTTTAAAAGAACAAAATTTGAATGTCATGTATTTTCTACCAACCTCCACGATAAAAGTACCCCAGAATATATTACACCCTATATACCATGTATCCTGAAAATATACTGCAACTTGTCCACAAGCACTTGAAATAAAAGAGAGAAACAGAGAAGTAGAACATTTAAAACTGAGATTTCTTACTCTGGCTCGTTCCAAGCTTTTTATTTGCTCATGGAATGCCGCTGGGCTCTTCAAAGCTGTGAGAGGAAAAGAAATCAGTTTCATGGTGTAAATAGAGGAGTTAATACTTCAGTCAGATGTTTCAGTCAAATACTTCAGCACATCTTGTTGATGTTTCTTCTTAACCATATTAGTTCGCATCTACAGTTCCATTTATTTACTAGTTCCTTTAGGAGATCTGCAAAATTTGGAACCTTCAATGTCTCAGAATTAAAATTACATATTGTACAAATAAAACAACTGAACATTTAAAATGGAGTTGTAGTCCTGAGTGGTGTGGCTCAGTGGGTCAGGTGTCATCTCGCAAACTGAAAGGTCGCCAGTTCAACTGCCCGTCAGGGCACATGCCTCAATTGCCTATGGTTGCTATTATACCGGCTGGGGGTGTGTGAGAGGCAACTGATTAATGTTTCTCTCTCACATTGATGTTTCTCCTCCTCTCTCCTTCTTCCTCCTCTAATAGCAAATAAATAAATAAAATCTTTAAAAAATAAATAAAATGGAATTGTATACATAATGACAATGCAAATATCAGGTCAGACTAGTTCCAACCAATAGTTGGGGCAAAATATTATGCCACCACAAGGGAACTCTTTGATGATTCCTTGACAGGTCTTTGCTTTTAACGGCCATATCAACTACGGGAAAAAACCCAAATATCCTTAGGACATTTAATCATGAGTGATCTAACCTTGAACATGAGGACACTCTACACTCCATGTCTCACAGATCTGATTTATCATTTACTGAGAACCCTTAACAGGCTTATCCCAGTGTTCTGTGGTCATTCACAATTATATTGCTGTTGGTCATCACAACAACCTTGCAGTTGTACTGTACTGTGATTAGCCCAGTACAGACGAAAAGCTCAAAAGTAAAATGAATTCTTTAAGTCATACAGCTAGATGATGGTCAAAGTGGGATTTAAATTGAGAATTTTGAATTGAAAGGTTCATGCTCTTTCTACCACACCACAATGGAAATCACTCTAAAGACTGTGATGTACATTAATTACATAAAATTACATTAAAAAATCACACTAAAGAATACATTAACTGCTAGTACATTAAATATTCTAGAATCCCAGAGAAGGTAAGGGTAAGCAGTGTTTATTCACTAAAATATTGCCTACTGCAGTATTTCTGTCAATTATCTTTGCAAATTCTTGTATGTGTATGTCCACCACTGTCTGATAACACTCTGCACCTACAGCTCTGGGCAGTCAAATGACATGGGTGAGATATAAGGGCTAGGCTGATTTGGGCTGTCATCTCTAAAACTGGGCCAGCCAGCTCTTGGTAGTATTACTATTGTCAGTTCTGGTGCTTGAAGCATAGCAAAGACTTCCAGCAACCCAGTCCAAACAGGACTGGCTATGGATCAGCTTCCAAAACCAGATTACGAATGAATGGCTTAGCAGCGGTGTCTTAAACATCATAATTTGATCCCATTTGATTGATCCTGTTCCCAGTCAGGAATGTAGTGGTGGAGAAATCTGGCAGATTATTAAACAAGCTTTGACTCTGTCACAATGCCAGCTTTAAAGTATTTAGATAATTAATAGTAAAAAAAAAAAAAAAAGGTTTCAATGAGGAAAATCCACTGCAGAGAAAAACTGTTCTTTAGAAACCAAAAAAGGTAGTATCAATGACTCAGAAGACTATGAAGCATAACAGCATTTTGTAATTTCTTTCTGTTTTTTAAAAGCCAAATAAGTTACTTCTTAGATAAATCAATTTTTTGACAAAATCCATAAATAATCCTAATGGCCTACACAAAATCACTCTTCCCCTCTAAAATATAACATCATCTTCAAACTTGGTGATTAAAGTAGACAACCTGGACAAATATTCTAAAATTAATCAACTTGCAAAAAATGGAGGACTGTAGCTTAGAGATAGGTGGAAAATATCTGTAGTTGGGGAATAAAGATTTCACTAATTAAAATACGATGTTTATTAGTCCTTAACTGATTACAGCCCATACATTAGCAAAGATAATGTAAATTAGAATAAGGTTTTGAGTTAATTTTATCATGCCGGTTTTGCAAGTCTAAGTAACACTGGACCTATTATATAGAGTGATTACTTCAATTACTTAAAACTAAAACAAATGTTGCAGTTCAAAGAACTGATGTTAGTCTAATTACAGAGTTTTAAAGGTGTTCCTTGTATAATATAAAGTTTGAATCCATCTTTTAATCAGCATCCATTTTCCAAATGCGTTTTAAATGATTCTCTTAAGTTGACAGTGCTGAAGCCTGGCTTTTCCTTATACATTCATCTGGTAATTAATTATCTATTTGAGTACATGGATACAACTGAGTATAGTGTGCTCCAGGTTCCTCTTGGACATTCCTGTTTTGTTACGTCACATTAGAGATGACAAGGACACTGAAATCTTACGTGGCATGATGCCCTGGTCCACTAGCTGTTCTCTCGTTCTCCTCTGTTGCAGCCTCAGCTGGAGCACTGTGAAAAGGAAACAATCATTTACCACTGGCTTTGGGAGGTGACTGCAGGAGTCAACTTTATTAAGCACCTTCTAATTTCTAACTGAGTAAGGATACCATCTGTGACCATGCAACCTGTAAAAAGAAAATCAGTCCATGATTTCTGACTGTGGTGAACTTTGAAGTTCTCTCAAAATACTCTCTGATTACTTAACATAATCTTAATTTGATGAACAAAGCCAAGTATTTGTTGTTTAAATACAATCACCCAGTACTCAGCAAATAAGCAAAAATTACTGGCTCATACACTGTCTTATTTGTGGGAATAGAAATGTGAGTTCCTTAACATTGCTTAGTTTTTGTTAAAACATGTTATAGCAAACAATGTATTTTTAAGGAAAGACTGAATTATTTGGAGGGATTTACTCCATTAGGAACAAATTCTAAATAGCTTTAACGAAGGTCAATTGCATAATTATAATTAGACCAAGGAGATATCACTAATGACCCAAGGGAAAAATTTCCAAATTAAGAATTTCAAGTTTAATGATCTTTGCACAAACAAAACACCATACCTCATTCTACAAGTTCTAAGAAAGTCACAAATTGATTGACACCTTATCATTTTAATAAAAAGAGGAAATAAATCATTAGAACTTCTAGAAATCAAGGTATACATCACAAAAGGTGGAAATCCAGTTTGCTAATTTAATCAAAATAATCTTTTTTACTCAACTTCTCAAGTGGATTCCTTTCACAGCAACTCTATAGTTTTAGCTGGAAAATGAGCTAATTTTGAAAGAGGAATAAATAAAGTAACTTTGAAAAATACTTGCCTTGGTTTACATTAAATTTTAAGTTTCCACTTTTACTTTTGTTTCAAACCCTGGATAAAAACCAAGGTTAGGATTATGAAGTATCTGCTTAAGGGTTGTCAATAAGCAAAAAACCCAACAACTTCCTATGTGTATTTCTTAAATGTAGAGAAGGAAGACAGAGAATTTTCTAGCAAAAGGGTGATGGCTGAAACAGGAGCTGGCTTAGACCAGTCTTTTACCCAGGCTCACATGCAATGCACATGATGGCTCCTACTTGCAACAAGCCCTTCAGGTCTGAAGATCCAGGGCCTGTGGCCCTCATAGCCTTTGCTTTTTGCTTGCCCTTGTGGTGACTGAAGAGCAAAGCACAATTTTAGGTATACTTCAAAAAGATGCTATATCATAAAACACCTTTTAAATAACATTTTTTAATTCATCGCATAATTATAATTAGACCAAGGAGATATCACTAATGACCCAAGGGAAAAATTTCATTGCTAGATATGAATGTCCTTTATTAAGTAGTGAAAAAAATTTTTTTGCTCCTTTTGGGGGTGGGTCATAGGATCACAAAGCTTCAAGGCATCCCATTTTGAATTGAAGCAACAAAATTCTATTACTTAAGCAAAAGAAAAATTTAATGAGTCAAAAAAATAAATGCACATTTCTCACATTAAAATGCTTTGTGATACTTTGGATCAATTATGCTCTAACTCAAAGATCTGTTCCCTGATAATTTACAGTTTATTGAGGACAGTATGTTCCCACTCTGCTTTACTAGAAACGCAATTAAAGGAGTTGACCTGTGAATCTGATAGCACCCAAATGGCTGCATACTCCAACGTTCTTCTATGAACGTTAAAGTTAATGCTGGTATGAAATTAACATGATCATATTCAGGTAGCAGAATCCCAAGAAAAGGAATATGAGAGGAGAAAAGGGTCAAAACAGTCTCCAGTTCAAAGGCTGACATTTCCGGAACACAGTGGTCCACGTCTGTTGGAGAATCTCTAGCAGTCTTGCCTTTCTCCCAAGGGAGTCCTCAAAGAAAGGAGTAAAATAGAAAGGGTAATGAAAACATCAACAGCCCTCTTCTTCATTTTACAGCAAACAAACAAAGCACCATACTTGTGAGACAAATGTATCAAACGCAATACATATTTTTGGGTGATGATGTCTTGGAATGATGGATACATTCGCAACAACTTGATTTGCAAACCAACACTGAAGACAACAGCTTGTTAGTCTTGAAGCATCTCCTGCCTGTACACTGGTCTGCTGCCCTCATGTACCTTGACAGCTATCCTATTGGCTACATCATCCCTGATTAGAAATTGCACTTTCATGCTGATGTGTAACAGGTATCTGCTACCAGGAGGGAACACACAAAATTAATGCATTTCATCAATCACCAATTGTTAAAACAAAAACCAAATGCAAACCTGTTTATTTGATGGCAAAGCAATCAATTTTACTGATGTCATACCACTTGAATATAGGAGACCAATCTTCCCAACCAGTGCTCTTATAATTGCTTATATAACCTTCCCAAGAAGCAAGCAATATCATTACACTACAAGCATCACTCATAGTAGTATGGCAGGCGGCCTTCACCAGGCATGTTCATTTACTAAGACATTAGGAAGAACATGAATGGAAGAGGAGGCATATCACTAGTCATGTTGTTAAGACTGCTGATGACCCTGCTTGACTTAGTTTTAATCTATACTAATAGGTGGGCAGCACTGGACACATTATATTGAATATGAGGCAAAATGCACCATGTTAAAACACAATATATTATAATATTCATTCATATTAAATGTAGCCAGTCACTCATAACTTGATAGAGGCTCTTCTGAGAAAAACTAATGTTACAAAGAGTCCAATCAAATAGGTACAGCCTCATAATTCTGGAAAATATCAAACTTTCTTATAGCACTTTCCACTCATCATATTTGTAAAAAAATTAATATATAATAAATGACGACTATTAGATGACAATATCTTCATCTTACAGAATGTCAAAGGCCAAGAAGAACAAGGCTTGAATGATGAAGACCAGTGATTTTCAACCTTTTTCATCCCGTGACACACTTAAACTAATTACTACTAAAATTCTGTGACACACCAAAAAGTGTATTTTTTGCCAATCCAACAACAAAAACATGCGTATAATTTTGATTCATTCACACCAGCTGGCTATTGTGTTGGCTTGTTGTCATTTTTTAATTTGACAATCTAAGAAGGAAAAAGAGGTCAATGTGCCTGACTAAAGATACTGTATGTTTTAACTTGCAGCCCATCAGCTGTGTCGTAGCAAACTGGTTGAAAATCACTGATGTAAACATCTTGGGCAGAATTTGGCAGTGCTTATCTAGGACTGTGAAGGGAGAGGACCAGACTCTTAACGACCAGAGGCACTCACAGTTGTGGGATCGAGATGCTTTGTCAAGTTTCCCTGGGACCTTTGTGAACTAAGCCTAGAGACTTTCCTCCTCCCTCTACAGCCTCCACATTCACGTCTGCACATGGGGAAGGCCCAGATCACGGAATGCAACAGGGCCTGTTGCACAGGTGTACTTTCTTAACAACAACGAATAAAATGGTATGCTGGCTGATCTCCGGAAAACCTGACACTGCATTGTGTCGACAAAACTGTATTTCTGAAAACCAAAGACTAGGCCCTGGTCCAGCACTGTTTCTCTGCAGTGGCAAATGGGTGGTGGTGGTGGTGGCGGACAGCAGCCTAGGAAGACAGTTTCTTGGGCAATGGACTTGTGTCCGAAAACTGAACCCAAGAGCAATCTCCCATGGTGCCTAGTTGAGCTGATCAACTGTGCTGTTGGGCTGGCATAGCTTCCATCCTAATTGGTTAATAAGCTAAAATTCAGTATCCTCCATGGCCATCTTGCCAATAATTATAACCAAGAAAACATGTAAGTCTATAGAATTCTCAGGGAGAAAAAAGTTCAGAGTACTGAGTGAGCAACTACATCCTTTTAGAAAACAAAAGACATAGTAATGGAGTTAAAATAGAATTCATGTTATAACTGCGCACATTTAAACATTTTCTAACAATGTCTTATTTATTTTAAATGTATATTTATTATATTTTTCATCACCATTTATACTCCTTGTATCCGACCCCCCCTCTCAATCACCACACTGTTGTGCACGTCCATGAGCCCTTTTTCCTTTTTGCTCTATCCCTGCGCTCCTGAACCTCCAGCCCCGAGAGCTGTCAGCCTGCTCTCTATCTGTGAGTCTGTCTCTATTTTGCTTGCTTACTGCAGTTTGTTCATTAGATTCCACATATGAGTGAAATCATACAGCATTTGTCTTTCTCTGACTGGCTTATTTCACTTAGCATAATGTTCTCCAGCTCTATCCATGCTCTAAGAATGTCTTTATCTTTGAAAAATATATAAACAAAAATGATTCAACTTATAGACCTACGATGACTTTAAGTTTAAAATAATTGGGCTTAAGACCTGTTTAATTTTTTGCAAAAATGGGGGGGAGATATAAAGTATGTATATCTCATTATACAGCTAGTATTATGTTCTCTAAAAGCAGTTCCCACAAGTTAAGAATTCCACCGTAGCTCCGTATTTCCTGATAATAAAACAACAAGAGACGTGCAGAAGGCCTTCATCAATAGAAAGAGATACGGTTATAGCGCACTTGCTTATCATCCATTCAACCATGATTTCTTATTACATTTTGACAAAGAAAGAGGCGTATAGTTTTGAAAATTGTACTTAATGTTTGCTTGTTAGAACAGATAAAAACAATATGGTATCAGAGAGGTGCTTTAAATTTGTTTTTTTTTATACAAGTAAAAATTTGACTTTACCATTCCAAAAAAATGAAAGGTAGCTTATTTAATGGTAAAGATAAAATGTCATTCTTATTCAGCATCATTAATAGTTCAGATATTTAAAAGTATCTTTATTTAGTTCCTTTTTCCTGCTTCTTAAATGGTTTGAAATACTTTTAAAACAAAATTTTAGTATTAGTTTTCAATATGAAAAACATTAAAATATCATACTTTCACATAATACTTATACCACATTTTGAAATTTCCAGGTGCTTTGTGAATCAAGCTGATATATCTATTCTTTTTGTTTCTATAAGTAGATGTTTGAAATGTTTCCTTAATATGACATAATTAAAGCTGTTTTTCACGGTAAAGAAAAAAATATGTGGCATTTTAATAACATGTAGCAATTTAGCATGATTTGAATAAGACAAAACAAAGCTTAGTTTTGGCCCAGTGTTGCAAGGGGACATCTGAAGACTGTATACAGTAAAAACAAGGCAGAAATGACACTTTCTGGGAAGCAGTATCGCAGGCAGCCATGCTCATGGAGATTCTTTATAAATAACTAGTTATGGGGTATGAAGGAGGGTAGGCTGAAGAGCGGAGGGGAGATGAGCAACTGTCTGCAAGCTAGAAAGAGGGTCCAATGGCCCTGGCTGGTATAGCTCAGTGGATTGAGCACGGGCCCGCAAACCAAAGGGTTGCAGGTTCCATTCCCAGTCAGGGCACATGCCTGGGTTGCAGGCCAGGTCTTCAGTTGGGGGCATGTGAGGGGCAACCACACATTGATGTTTCTTTTGCTCTCTTTCTCCTTCCCTTCCCCCACTCAAATAAATAGATAGATAGATAGATAGATAGATAGATAGACAGACAGACAGATAGAGGGTCCAATGTATATTATTTAGTTACAAGACACTGGACAGAAAACAAAGGACACAGTAATAGAGTTAAAGTAGAATTCATGTTATAATTGTGCACATTTAAACATTTTCTAACAATGTCTTATTAACAATATCAGAATCATGAGGGCTGAAAAACAAAAAAAAAAACCTGAGCAGGCAAGTAATGGTCAGGTAAAGCAGAGGTGGAAGCAAAGATGGAACACTAAAGAACACTCTAGGAACAATGTACTGACTCTGAAGTTAATGCTAGGCAAAAAACAGACACTGGTTTCAGGGGTTTTATATTTTTAATTTATATTCAAACATGTTTGAGTAGTTAAGAAAATACAGTGTTTGGCTGGCAAAAATTTATTATGTATTGTTTAAATAGCGTTAAATTAAGGGCCTGATCCTATAAAAACAAAGGAATTTAGAAAAGCTAACATTCTCATTGCCTTTTGAATTTAGATAAAGGAGGGATTCACTGGCAGCTAAGGAACACCTTAGGACAATTAAGTTTGAGGGCCCCATTCAATCCTGGTTTTAGTGTTTTATCAAGTAGTAGTTCAGCAGTAAAGTTTACAGTTGCATTTGTGTATTCAGGTAGAGGCAAATGACATCTTAAAAATTTATACTGAAAGGGCAGAAGACTGATAAACTATTAGTTTTCCTTTACCTTAAAAATAAATGTTAAATTATTATTGTTACCATTACTACTATAACTTTGGATACTTGCCTAAGATAACCATTTTTTTCAATATAAAACCATAGGATTTTTAAAAAAGACTATTTTTTAGAGCAGATTTATTAGGTTTACAACAAAATTAAGGGGGAGATAATAAAGATTTCCCATATACCTACTGCTTCCACACACAGCCAGCCTCCCTCATTATAAAGAGGATTAAAAGAAAGTAAGTCTACAAAAACTCATTTATTTACAGTGCTTTGCTGTCTGTGGTTATTTTTCAGTCAGAGAGTAAGAAGTAACATCCTGAAGGGTCAACCTCTGAAGACTGGGACGCAGAACAACCCTACTATATGTAGCACTAATACCTCTATTTAAAAATCTATGTTTTATAATTTTTTGTTAAAATAACAGTGACACATTAAGATAAAAAAGGCATTAAAAAGAAAAGTGAAACTTAGCCCATGTTACTGTAGACCTCCAGACCTTCTTATACACAAAGGTAACCACTGCTCAATTTGTAAGGCTCCAAAGAATGTTTTGTGAATATTCCAACAACATTAAATATAAAATATGCAAAAGAGCCCTAACTGGTGTGGCTCAGTTGGTTGGCCATTTCACAAACTGAAAGGTTGATGGTTTGATTCCCAGTCAGGACACATACCTGGGTTGCAGGTTTGGTTCCCAGTTGGGGCACATACAAGAGGGCAATTGAATGATGTTTCTCTCACACATTGATGTTTCTCTCCCTCTCTTTCTCCCTCCCTTCCCCTGTCTCTAAAAATAAATAAATAAAATCTTTAAAAAATATGCAAAGGAAATATATGGGTTGGGATCAAACTAGTCATATAGTTTGTGGTTTTTCTTCAAAAAACATGAAATCTACCTCATTCTTACTGGCTGTACTAACACATGGATGTATCAATCATTCTCTTAAGTTTTGATATTTGTTTGTATTATAAAGAAGTCTGCAATGACCCCTCTTATTTTTTTTTTTTTTTGCAGCTTTTGATTTTATACCACATAGAAAACACACATTATATTTCTAACAGTGAAACAGACATTTAAATTTTTGGTAGGGGCACTTTGCAATGCAAATGATTGCACCAATCTTTATTTCCACTTACAAGGTGAGAGAGTACCTTTTTGTTCACTTCTTCTCCACAATGTACATCATCATGTTTTAAAGTAACTTTAAATTCTCTTCCTTTTACCTGAAACTGGCAATACGATCCCAAAATAAGAGTAAAATTTAGGATAATTAATAACCAGAAAGGGACCACCACAAGATATCAAAGGGATTAGTAAAAGTGATGGAAATGGGTTTTTGACTGGTTGCCAGAAGCTCAGGTTAAGCTGTTGGAAATCACATATTTATTTATAAATTTTATAGATTTTTTCCCCCTGATGTTCCAGGGTAGAAAATTTAAGCACTAAGACTTGCATTTTTTTCTTTAGCTCCAACACAGTGGAGTGATATACCGGCCAGATTTTAGACCTAGTCAGAATGTAACCAACAGTACGTGGTAAAGGACTGGATGTTGTGTTTGAAGGAGAAAGAGATAAAGATGACTCCGAGTAGACCGGTAAAGAGCACTAGTTGGCCATTAGGGAGTTCAGTCTGGGACATGTGTGAATTGGAAGTGGACATGTCCAGATTTCAGAAGGTAGGTCTTGACAGGAAATTTGAAATTTTGAAGTTGTCACTTATGTAGTGTTTGAAGCCAGGTTTGCTGAGTTAGAGAATATAAAAAGGAAAGGCAAAAGAAGCCCAGGTCTTATAGGTCAACTAGGGAAGGAAGATCCAACAAAGAAGTCAGAGGAAGCTGCTTGGGAGGAGGAGGAGCAGCCTGAATGATGTGTGTAAAGTGTTTCGAGAAGGGGCTCATGATCAGTACTGTCAAATGCTGCTGTTTTAACATACAGAGGAGCCAACCTTTTGGAGTACTGAATATAAGTCATACCGGGAAGATAAGAAATAAAGAAGGAGCAAGAAAGTCAATGCCGCTAATAGAAGCAATACTTTCAAGATGTTGTTCATGAAGGGTAGGAAAGAAGGTGAAAAGCTTGAGAGAGTACAGAACGTCAGATGGAACAAACTGGTACTTGAGCAAGTATATAACCAATGAAGAGCAAGAAAGAGGAAAGGGAAGGAAAGGGAAAGGAAAAGAGTGGGAATGAATATGGGTGAAAATGAACAAGAGACTAAAAGGCAGCTGGTCCCTTGAAGGGGAGGAGGTGAAGAGCATACAAGGACAGCCTTTGTTAAAAGACACCTCCTCTATCATAATAGGAGGGCAGTGAGGATGGGGTATAGCTGCAGGTAGGTTTACAGATTTGGTCTGGGATGTCCACTGAGTTCCCAAATGATGGCTTTTATTCATTCTTTCAGAGAAGGAAGAGAAAGGTCATCTGTTGAAGGTGAAATGAACGACAGAAAAGTCCGTTTTGAGGCCAGTGAAGGAGGTTTGGAATAATCACTGCAGACTGTGAAGAGCAAGTTGAGAAGAAACATGGCTATTTATTGCAGAAAGGACCCAACTAATAATGGCAACAGCCTGGGGAAAAGAAGTCAGTCAGGAAACTGAAAAGTCACTTATTGGCTCTCAACTGTATCATTGTTATAAGAGAAGAAGACCACAAGATATAAAATTAAAACATCTGGCAGTTCTTTCCAAACCTCATTATATAAAATTTTAGTTAAGAACAGTGGCATCCCAGGAATTCCACTTCTAGGTAAACTGAAAAGAATTGAAAACTGGTACTCAAACATACATGCACACTTACAAGGTCTGTCTGGAAAAAGCCCAGCCATTGTTAATATAACAAGAACAGTTTGCATGACATCAGTGTACCCTGGCAGCCAAGGAGGGTGGACTAGAATGCACATGCATGAACAATGACGACTTCACTGTATGAGTCAGTGGGAGCAGTAGATGCTGTTGAGTGAGCATGTGTACTGTGTGGCTGTTGCTTCAAAATGACTGAGCAAGTACAGCAATAAATCTGTATCAAATTTTGCATTAAGCTTGAACATTCCTCCATGGAAACTGTTTGGATGATTCAGAAGGCTTTTAGGGAGATGTAATGAAAGCAGTGCAAACAGAAGTGTGGCACAAACACTTCATCAAAGATGGTTGAGAATCTGTTGACAGTGATCTACTTTCTGGAAGGCCTGCAACAAGCAGAACACCTGAGAATGTTAAATGTGTATGCTGCAATCAACAAAGATTTGAGACTGACAGTGCAAGAACTAGAAGCTGATGTGGGATTCCAAAAGCTACTGTGTCTGAGATTTTCATCAGGATCTCAGCATGAAATGTGTCATGCCAAAATTCAGTCCATGGCTTCTGCTACCAGCAGAAGGAACATCATGTTGCAGCTGTTAATGATGCTGCGAGAACTGTGTGAAGTCCCAAGGTGTCTACTTTGAAGGGAACTGAGGCATTATTGTCTTATGTACAATGTTTCTTGTATCTTCTTCAATAAATGTCTCTAATGTTCATAGTACATGGCTGGATACTTTCTGGAGAGACCTCATATGTTCAGAGCACCACTATTCACAACAGCTAAAGGTGGGAAAAGACCAACAGATGCATGGATAAACAAAATGTGGTCAATCCATACAATGAAATGTTATTCAGCCATAAAAAGAAATGAAATACTGGTACATGCTACACCATGAATGAACCTGAAAAGCATTTCTAAGTAAAAGAAACCAGACACAAAAGATCACATATTATATGATTCCAGATAAATGAAATATCCATAACTGGTAGACTCAAAGAGAGCTCAGATTGTTAGCTGCCAGCAATTGGGGGTAAAGGGGATAGTAGTAAATGCTTAATGGCTACAAGGCTTTCTCTCAGGGTGATGAGAATGTTTTGGAACTAGATAGAGGTGTGGTTGCACCACATTACAAACACACTAGATATCCCTGAACTGTTTCATTTTAAAATGGTTAATTTTATGTTATCTGAATTTTAATTCAATTAAAAAAGGCAATCGCTAGAACAGACTTTAAGAAAGTAATTACAACCTAGGAAAACATCTACGGTACTGCTTCCCTGGCCACCCCGCCAGACCAGGAGCATGCAGTCACACACACAGAGTGGCTGTTGTGAAAGGGGACAAGTGGGCTCTCTCTCCTCTGCATGGTCTTTTGGAGAATTTTTTTTGGATTTGGGGCAGTCTGCTTTCCAACGTTAGGCTGCATACCTTTAAGTACACACAGACACATATGTGTGTATGAGTACCCACATATATAATACATATGAATCTATGTGTGCATGTGTATATACGTGATATGTGCGTACATGGAATTCTGTAGGGCTGGCCCCCAATACCTAAGAGTTTAAAATAAAAGCAGTTTTAAAAGATTAAAAAAAAAAAAACTAATTAGATGGTAATTAGATTCTCTTACTTCCCACTCAGCCTCCCTCTTACCACCATTAACCACAAATAGTGCCATCACCTTTTACTGATTCAATAACTACCGTAACAATTACGTTACATATTCCTAGTCATACTGAATTCTAGGGTTTGTTGGGGTTTTTCAGGCCTCTCTTCTGGACCTCATCATATATTCTAGTGTTTTCTACAATGCTTACCATGTACATGTTTTAATAAACATATTTTACTCAATTTTGCATGGTATACTTAATTTTCTAAGGAAAGAGAATGCCATGACAAATTTAAGAATAAATCACCAAAAGGATTTTCTATGGGCAAGTGATTATCATGAGGCAGAACCAACGCTGGTTTGCTTTCTTGTATGAATTTGAGGCTTGAGGTATATTTGTGAACTGATGGTGGTGGTAGAACAGAAGACAAAATCTAATTATGCTGCTTTGCAGGATACAAGAAGGTACATTGGTACAAGAAGGGCAGGCACAAAGAAAAGGAGTGAAGAACACCATTAAAACCGGATAGATACTAATTTCTTTCCACCTTCACTTAAAATTAATGTGAAATTCATGCTGCATTAAAGAGAAAAAACATGAGTACTACTCTCCTAGATGATAAAAATAGCAGCCAAAGATTACAGATTTTTGGTTGTGTTTTTCAGGGGTCTAATGCCAATTAAAAAAAAAACAAACAAGATTCTTCAAGTCATTTTAAAACACGGAAAGCAAGGAGGCCAAAAACAAAATGGTGGTTTGTCCTGTGAGAGCCATGCTGTCCGCACTGACTAAGCAAACTTCCACCACCGCTTTCTGTCTGGAGCAGACAGCAGAGTTACACGGTGTGCACATAATCTAAACCTCAGAAACGATGAAGAGCAAACAGCATTCTGATCAGGAATTTTTATACTGTGATTATTTTCCATTTAAAAAAGGGAGGGAAAACATAAAGTTAACTTAAAAAATTACACACAGGTGTTTGAAAAAGTTGGGCTTTAAGACTACATAGAAAACACTGCCTTTTATCACAGTGTCAGGAAGTCTACTGTGTCCTTATAAGTCCACTGGGCTGGAGAGCGTAGGGGAAGAGGCAGGGGGTGTAAACTGCAGAATTCTAAACCACTGACCGACCCTTGCTGGTAAGAAGGTCACAGTCTAGAATGCAGGATTCACCCTCTATCAGGAACTGCAGAGCAGAAATGCACTGAGAACTAAAATGCTAGCAGTCTAGGCTACCATACTGTAGGTCTCCTGCATTAACCTGCAGCATGAGGTGAGGAAGACAATGTTTTCAACACTGTGCCTTGGAAATTTACAGGCACTCTGAGAACTCTGGTTGGCTGCTGCTTCTGTTTCCATGGAAACAGACAGCTAAAAATGGGGCATGTTTCTTTAAACTGATCATACCTTCACACAAATTCCCTTCTCCTTTTTGTCAAAAGTTGGAACGGATTTTTAAAGTGTGCTTCTCATGGCATGACAACGTGATGTCAAGCCAGGGGGACTGGTACAGACGGAAAGACACACACACACACATGCATGCGCACACGCACGTGCACACACACACTCTCTTAAAAAATCTCATTTGGTTAAGAAGTAGCAAAAATAAAGTACACAGTGGGATAAATGGAAGTATAATACTCCACAAGCAAAATTATCCACTTAATTGCCTGACCACCAGCAATGTATAGAGGTTAAAATAATACTTGATTTTTTTTGACAATTTTTAATCGGTAAGAACATGCTGGTTCCACACCTAATCATCTAGATTTCTAACCCTATATGATTCCAAAAGAAGATAATATTTATTTTTATTATTTTAGGGGAAATCAGAAATTCTATATTCTACCACTGTATTAGAATCTCAGTGTGCAGCTATAGGTGGAGGTGCTCATGGATTAAAGCTCTTTCCTAATTCCTCTAGAATGGGAAAATGTATGCTGTATGAAAGGTTCTGAAATGTCTCAATGTAAATTCTTAAGGGAGGCCCCCTGAAGAAAAGGACAATTAACAATGAAACAGGAAAATAAGAATGTTTTTTATCTCTAATTTTTCCCAGAATAGTAAACACATGACCTCTTGAGGTCACTTCATCCTGGCTCAGTATCTTGGTCCTTCTTCCCATTTTGTAGATTCAGGAGTGGGACTTACACACACACACACACACACACACACACACACACACACAGACATGCATGTCTATACACATCCATATTTATACCTAGGTGTGTGTGCACACACACACCTATCTTTCCCTTAAACATAAGGAGAACCCAAAACCGTTGCAACTTGTGTGCTATTCTAACATGGCAACCATGCATGATGATGCAGGTGGAAGGATGAGTTACAGTGTTCAGGCCAATGGGGTGGGGGGTGAGGGAAGTGGGGAGTGGGGAGAGGCATTTTGGAAGCGAATAGCAGGAGGGAGAGAGAAGTACCCGCACGCATCTGAGACAGAGGCAGGACTTCATTCAGTAAAGCGCGCCAGAGTGGGTGGAGAGGAATCAGCTGCAGGTCTATCTTTACTTGAATAAAGATTTCTATAAAGACTATTTCAGAAAGGGTGGTACCCATAGTGAAACAGTGCTGTGGACAAACGAAACATTTTTTTGAGGTAGAATTTGGTAATAGGATTTGGTGATGAGGAGGCGGTCAAGGAAGGTGTCAAGGATTACTCTCACTTAGGTTCCTGATGTGGGTCAATGGCTAGAGAGATGCCATTCACTGGAGGACATGTCTCACAGAAGTATTATACTAAGGGGCCCACTGGAGACGTCAGTGGTGTAGATGACTTACAGGTTTGGAGCACAAGAAACAGGCCTGGCCCTCACAGTTTGTAATTCTCCCTTGTTTGGACCAAAGCACACATGGTTTTCTTCTATGGCTCTTTTACGTGTGTGCATATTTTAACTCCCATGTTATCACTGCTGTGGCTCAAAGAGGTTTACATCTTCTGTCATGATGCTCTGTAGAAACACTCACATTTTGCCAAATGAAATTATTTCTAATAAACTAAATTATATAATTTCATCTCAAAAGAAGGCTATTGCATGTGCCCATTTAAAAAGAAAACATTGAATTATGTCTGGGAAGAGGAATCTTTTTACCTCTTTCTTCACACCTATATGTTATCTAAATTTATTGTAAGTACCATACATTACTTTTTACATTATCTTTAAAAAACATTAATTTAGTGATATCTCACTTGTATAACACATTCAATTATGGTAGAGCATAGGCAGGGAACAGAGAAGTAATTATTTCCAGATAAATAAAAATAGATGTTACAAAATTCATGTGCTTTATTTAGAAGGCGTTGTAGTGTGCTTTATTCCAATAGCCTATTTGCCTATTCCTCGGTCTATGGCTCAATACATTGTAGTTGAATCAACCTCAGTCTATGGCTCAATACATTGTAGTTGAATCAACAAGAGAATCAGGATTTCACTATCACATTTTGTTAATTTGTTGCTTACTTTAAAGAAGATTAGAAGCAGCAAATCAAAAGAGGGAGAGCAACTGGAAGTAGCAAATGACAAAAATCCAACAATAAGTTAACAGTTCTAGTAATCTAGTAATGATCTAGGGATCATTCTGTGCATGGGCGAATTATTTTATATACCTGAATAGTGCCTTAAGGCACCAATACATTATATTTTGGGCTAGCCATTAATTTCTAATTAAATTACAAATTATACCTGAAGGTAATAGTTCAAATACCATATGATCTCATCTTTAACAGGAACCTAATCAACAAAACAAATGAACAAGCATAATATAACCAAAGACACTGAAACTGGGAACAGGCTGACAGTCACCAGAGGGGAGAGGGGAGGGAATTTCAGGGGAAAAGGGGAAGGGTTTACAGGAACAAGTATAAAGGACACATAGACAAAAACTATGGGGGGTGGAAACGAGAGGGAGGTGGGGAGGGATGGGGTGGTGGGCTGGAGTGGGAGTAAAAGACAGAAAACTGTACAAGATCAACAATTAAAATAAAAATAAAAACAATTATATTGTTTAAGAAGGCAGGGTGGGGGGTATAATACTCTTTAAATACTTGTTGCATAATAATAATGTGTCTACGAGAAGCAGGACTCTGGGGGTGAGGTATTAAAATGATCCAAACAATGATTCTATCTTCAAGAAACACTATGGTCTAATAATGAACATAATACAGCTATATACCATAATGGCAAAAGGTGAAATGTCTTAAAGAGGTGCAGATAAATTTATCGGGAATATACAGGAGAGAGGAAATTATTTTTAGCTGACAGGATCAAGTGACTTTCTTTAGCAAATGGCATGGGGATTAGGTTTAAAGAGACTTTGGACCTGCGAAACTGGGGTGAGAGGAACATTGTGAGCAAAGGCATGGAGGAGGGAAGTGTGGAGCAGTGCTGTTCAATGTAACTTTCTGCAGTGATGGGAATGATTTATAATCGACACTGCTCAATACAGTAGCCACTAATCACATAGGGCTTCTGAGTAGATGAAATGTGGCTCATCACATGTCATTAAGGAGCTGAGTTTTTGAAAAAATTATATTTCATTTTATTTTAAATTTAAATTTAAACAGCCACATGTGGCCAAATGATACCACAGGTAGAGTATGTATGAAATAATTCCCATCACTTAAAAAAGTTTTGCTGCTTTGATAAAGGTATTTATTTAATCTATTTCCCCAGACTGGATTACTCAGAATTTATCAGACAAAGGTGCATTGTTTTTCATAAATAGGTCTATTACAGCCACGCCCTAGCACACCACATCAATCTACTACACTGTCTATATGCAGCATACCACAAACTTTCACATATTTCATCTCAACTCTAATTAACCAGCCCGTGCCAGATCGGGAGCGTGGGCGCCCAAATCTGTAACTCCTACCTCCACGCCTACAACTGAGTGGCACACAGAAAGAGGCCCAGATCCCCAAGTCACTTCTTGGAGGACAGCTGACTAAGACAGCTGTCCAATCCACCTTAGACTATATTTTGAGCAAGAAACCACTTCAATTGGTTAAAAAACACTTGAGTTTTGGGGTTGTTAGAGCAGTTAGTTTAGTCCAGGTAGTTCATGCACAACCCAGTTTTCTTTCGGTGGTATTTCCTTTTTACCATAGAGAGCTCTGTACGTTGAACATTAGGTCTTCTTTAAATCTATTTGCTACCATTTTGTCTTGATAAATATGGAACATGAGTAGCTGGTAGCATTGGTATTCTGAATCGTTATCTTAATGACTCTTATCAAGCCATTTATCTGAATTAAGTCATCTCAATTTATCTGAGTTTCTCTCAAAATTTATAATTATTAATTCTTGAGTTGTCAAGTCAGTGATTTGTATTATCCTTCTTTAGCTGTAGAATCAGAAATTAAATTTATATCTCATCCATGCTGATTATTATTTGAAAATGTTCTAACCCTTTTGTGGATTAGTCAAAAGTTGGGATTCCCTATTGCTGCTCTGACAAAAGAAACTAGTCTGAGGAAAATTCCCTATTTTGAATTTGATCAGGATTCATGTCATTTATTGTTAATGTCACCTAAAGCAAAAAATAATTAAATTCTCCAACTACACACATAGGTTGATATTTATCAAAAGTGAGCATTAACGAAGCAGCGAGGTGTTAAGCTTTATCACCCAAACGACTCTCTGGTGTGTGATGACAAGTACTTACAGGCAGCAGACACAAACATTTTCAACAGGTATTACTAAATTTTTTTGTTAAGATGTCACATAAGCTCTTGAAATCTATGATTAATTGCTTGCAAAGTCTATTTCTCCTCAGTAATAATTTCAGCTAACTAGTATTCTGAGGAATAGTAAGAACTTTAAAGTATCCTAATATAAGCAAGAACTAGACCAGCTACTTGAGAAACAGAGAGGACTTCCAATCCCTGGAATAGACACATGTCAGAAGCACCAGTGAGATAAACTGCATCTCTGGTTAGAACTAAATGGATCCAAATTTATCCTTTTTCGTTACCTAGACACTTATGATCCAGACATTACAAACAATCCCAAAGGTTGTTCTTCAAAAAAAAAAACGAAACCAAAAATCAACTTTGCCAAAAATGAATGGAAAACCAAACACAGTTGATGTGAAATATAATAAATATTTTGTGTCTCTTAACAGATAAGGCATAAACCATAAGACATTACTAACAGTCACATATATTTGTCTATTATGACAGAGCAGCATAGAATCTAATTAGACTCTAGGGTGTTTTAGTGTTTGAACAACTGCAGCCAACTTGTGTGGATTAACACAACTGATGTCTGACCCCGTGCTCAGAAGCAGATGAAGTTCTACAGTGTCCTGTCCCTTGTTTTACTCTACGACTTTGAGAAGCTGGCCATTGGATTTCATCTGTAGGCAGTGACTGTGACAACTGAATTTCACAAATTCGATCTTGCATAGGAACCAAGGTGTTTTCATAGTACTCCAAATAATAAAATAGCTTTCTTCAAAATTTCTCATTTTTTCTGTTCTAAGTAAACCCAGGTCTAATCTTCTTTCACTAACAGATCACCCTCAGTCTCTCTATATGTTATTTTTTAAACCCTCATCTCCATCTGTACCAGAAAATGAGTAGAAATACAGTCTGTTGAGACAGAAAGCAAAACCCAGTTCGGTGCAACTGTGGTAAGATAGATGAATTTTTATCATCCAATCATTTCTGTGAAGTGTTTTAAAATATGAAAGTTCTTTCCCCTTACCTCTTTATACCCATGAATTTACATGGCACTAAAATATAGAATACTTCTATATTTTGTCGGTATATATAGAATAAGAAAAAATTAATTTTAAATAGAAGGGGAAAATAATTAAGGGTTAAAAAAACAAGAAGAGGGATGGTAAGCTGGCGTTAAACCAGGCACTTCATAAAAACACTATGCGGTACGTACAGTTTCTCCCCACTGTACAAAACTTGTCCAGGGTCACAAAGCTAGAAAATGGTATGTCTGGGATTTGACCACAAGCATATGTCTCCCTTGAGAGTCCATGCTTTTGCTCTTTTGACATTACACCATCGCACGTGTATAAATGGAAAGCGTGGTCACAATGGTTAGGGAAACAATCTATGCATTATGTAATCATCTCAACTCCACTTTGCTGTTCCTGTTGATAATTCCCCTATATCCTGTTTTTGTATTTTTAATCCTTGCTTTCTATGCTCTTTTATCATATTAGGTTGTTGTGACGTTTAAAAATTTTTCCTATTCCATTTTCCCCTACTTTTTCAGTTGTTCAAATAGCACAAAAAATGTTTTATTTTTTAAATTTCTTTCCCACAAAAATTGTTTTAAATTTAGGGCAGTAGTAGTAGCTTAACACCTGAACTTGATGGAAATGATGCACAGATAATTCTTAGCTTTTTTTTTTCTTTTAAGTGAATGATTAAAAAAATTTTAAGGTCCCCTCAATGAATCTCCAGAATGTGTCCTACAAACTCCACCGGTACTGCCTCTGTAACTACCTGTGGTCAGGCTTGCAGTGCACAAGCAGAGGCGACCCCATTGTCTGATGCCTGGCAACAGCTATTTATACCTCACTGTGTGTCATCGGCTTCCATCCAGATGTTTTTTCTACTCAAAAGTAGTTCAACTCTAGCAAGTCCACCTATTGTTTCTTATTATCTTTTAAATCTGTTACAACTTATCATGCTTATATTCTAGATGAGGGGGAAAAGGAGGAATGCTCTTTTGGAAGAAGCTCAGACTTCTGCTTAGGTGGGTAACTTTACCTTTACTCTCTGGGTCTCTATAAGATGAGCAAGAGCGAGTGGAGAGATGAGGGGGTGGCTCATGGTACGAGCGGAAAGCAGATAAAATGAAAGAGAGGTTATTGTGGGGTTTTGCCTCCCAAAGAACACTAGAAAATCAAATTTAAAATTAAATGAGTATTGAGAGAGGTGATCTTTGTACCTCAAATTTAGGAAAAACTTACTCTCTGTAGATCCTGAATTTCTTAAATCGTAGCCCTTGACCTCCAGCTGCTACAGTGAAACACAGGGCACACTGGTCTTGTCACACTCAGCATGCCAGGACACAGGACAGCAATGCCCATCCATACCTTTGGCCATTTCCTTAAACTAATCAGAGAGGTACCTCTGCAGTGGCCACTAACATAATTAACAGTATTCTTAAGCTTATTCTTTGCTTTGTTACGAAACCACAAAACTACGCAATGTGCATTTAAAAACAAAACAATGCAGTATGCACTATAATCAATTAAACCAATCGTTTTGAGATATAATTGAGAAAGAGATAGCTACCTTCCTTGTTTTAAACAATAAAAGCCATAAACATGCTAATTGGAAAAAATTTTTTTCCCTAGAATCATGTGTTTGCAAACCTAAAAGAAGCAGTGTTCTGAATAATACTGAAAAAGAAATGGCCCCTCCTGGGCGGGGGACAAAAAATTGGAGAACATGAGAAAACGTACAAAATGAACCTGGAAAGATTTTAGTGAAGTGAGGACTGGCTGCCTAAATCCCCTGATTGTATTAATTATTGCAAAATCCCTAGAGTTCTATCGGTTAATGAATTTTTAGAGAGAGCTACCAAGAACAGCATTAAGCTTTCATTTCAAAGAACTTAGTGTAAGATTCGGCAGGAAACAGAGAGACAGCACGGTAATCAGACAAACAGGCTCCAGCTGGGTTGATGGGAATAGGAATTTGGCAGTTTTGGCCCTGTCCAAAGAAACACTGACCTTCCTTGAGACTTTTCTGGTTGCTCCCCTCAAGGCATTCCTTTTCTTTTAATGGCTCCAAATTCCCAGCAGTTAAAATCTCTGGGAACCCCTGTTGCTGCTTCTTGGAGCTATCGATCATGGTGAGAGGCTTCTGGAGACAGGCAGCATCAAGCAGGAGAAGAGCTCAATTTGCCGAACAGCAGAGGCTGTTGCTCAAAATACTCTGGTCCCTGGGTCCTGGGAGCTTCCTCACAATACCCCAATCACCAGTGGGCAATTATGTCTTTAAGCAGTTGAAGGCACCCATCAATCAGCCTTCAGTTCCCAGCCTGACCTGCACAGACACTCAAGCCGCTGGAAGCCCTGAACTCTCTCCCACATTGGGAGGCAGAGCTTCGGAGGCTCGGGGATGCTGAAATCCCACCCCTTTTCCCAGCCAGCCCCTTTCCTTTGCCATTCCAGCTTCCCCCGTGCTGGGCACTTCAATCTGCAGTTTGATGGTCCAAATCATCTGACAAACACTGAGTCAAGCTGTTAAAAATAAATCCTCTACTTGTTAAAAGAGAAGACGTTGCTGATACCTAAGACGACAAATTGCTGCCTGTGGTCTCTCTAGCTCTCTACAAACACAGCCGCAGTCTGTGGAAATACTTTCTATCAGCCAGACAAGCACATTCATTACTCATTAAGTTCTGCAGCTAAACAAGCGGCAGTCCAGGGCATCGGACGGAAGCGGGTCTTATCTCAGCAGAGGCACCGTGCTGAATAAACATGCTACTAGCCTATCTGGATAAAAACAGAGGCATTGCACGACCAAAGTTCTTTTGTGCTGTGCTTTTTACTGCGTCTGGCTCTTCCTGGCAAAGCCATGCTCTTTGTAACAGGGACATGTACTGTCATTGCAGCTTTCTGCCTCGCCAGTTCAGACCTGAGCAGCACTTTGCCGCTGTGCCGCTAGTCGGCTGAGAGAGTTAACATCGCCATGATGGTTCTAAGGAAAAATCTCTTCCCCTGTACTAAAAGGAGAGACACTGAAAGCTTCTATTTTATAACATTAAACCCGTGACCAGCCCAAGTTTAATTTCCCATGCACTGTCAACAACGGGCACCTCTTCTGCAGGTCCCAGACTGCTGTCCAGACTACACACAAGGGAGCTGCCTGAAGGAAATCTCTAGGGACGGCAATCCCAGGCACATGTGGAGTCCAGCCTGTTTTTGTACGCTCCAAACATATAGCCAACTGTAACTGGAGCCAAAAAGAATCTAATTTTTTAATGACTCCAAGTATGCTCCTTCGAGGAGAGCTCCTATAAAGCCCATTAGGGGTTGTAAGGGCAGTAGACTGAATCCTCTTCCATGAGGAATGTTTTGTTCACGTTTCCATAACCAACATCTAGCAGAGTGCCAGGAATATTAGTTGTCAATAAATACATGCTGCATGATTGAGTGAATGAATTAAAGCAGAAGAAAGTGCAACAGGAAAACTTCCTTTAATTAATACTCAAGAGTTCTAAAGAAGTCCTACATCAATGACCAAGAAGCACTAATTTTAGATGAACGACTACATGTTCTCTAAAGGAGCACATTTTCTCTTTAAAAGAAAACACTTTGACATGATCCTTCTGTGGGATAAAGCAAGGCTTACATTTTTAGAGCCAGAAAAGTCAATACTCTCTTCACTATTTTAACACAGATGGGAACTAGATGAAGTCTATCCTTTGTCCCCAGTTTCAAGGCTGCTGTGCACTAAACCCGTGCTGTTCTAGAAAGATAGTTATCTATGCTTCTCCAGCGTCTCTTGAGAATGGGATTACACAACACATGACATGTTTCTTGTCAACTGAAATTCCTTCTGAAGCAATTTAAACCCATCGTTGGTAGTCTAAACCTCTGTAGGAACAAACAGGCACAATAAGCTTATCGCACTCCTCAAAAACGCCCTCAGATGCTCTGCTACTTTTCTGATCCTAAGACCTTTATTCTTCTAAATTAACTGTTACTGCACCTTTAAAGGAGTAAGAAAAATAACCATTTTTTGAAGACATTCTTTAGGGTGGTCATTTTATTAGAAGTTTTGCAAAGTTTATCTCATTTAACCCCCAATAGTCCTTGTGATCGCTAAGATTATTTGTACATTATAGACATTTTACAGACCAAGACCAAAGTTACAAAGCTGGTAAGTGGCAGGTCTGGAATTTAACAAGTCTGAATTCTCCAAAGCCCAAGCCTTTTTTTCTGTTGCATTGCAATGCCTTCTGT
Organism: Glossophaga mutica; assembly: GCA_039655065.1. Classification (NCBI taxonomy): domain Eukaryota; kingdom Metazoa; phylum Chordata; class Mammalia; order Chiroptera; family Phyllostomidae; genus Glossophaga; species Glossophaga mutica. The sequence goes on from CM077305.1 coordinate 103,841,011, forward strand.
CTTCTAAAACATGCTCCATTTCCAGACTTTAGTTTGATCTTGGGACAAGTTTAACAGCAAAAGACATAACTTTGATGGCCTAGTAATTCTCTTCCTGGAGGTGGAGAAGGAAGCCAACATAATCATACATGAAGGCTTTTATGAAAGCATTTTAACTTCTGAAACAATAAAGCAAGAGCCACCTTTACTCAGGACTTACAATGTGCCACAGTCTAAGTGCTTTTCATTCATATATTATCTCATTTATTCTGTTGACTCGTGAATTCAACATTATTATCTTGATTTATAGATGATAAAACTGGGGCCTAGAAAAATACAGGTTATATTTTATAAGTGGTGGCCAGAATTACAAACAAAAAGCTTAGTTCCAGGGCTCACATTTGGAATTACCTTGCAAAAAGGATAAAGAAACAACAACAATAAACCTTGCCCTGGCTGGTATGGCTTAGTTGGTTAGAGCATCATCCTGAAGATGTAAGGGTCATGTGATTGATTCCCAGTCAGGGTACATAGCCAGATTGCGGGTTTGATTCCCAGGTCAGGGTGACTGTGAGAAGGCAGCCAGCCAACTGATGTTTCTCCCTCCTTTTCTCTCTCTCTGGAAGCAATGAAAGAAAAAATAAAGTCCTCAAGTGAGGATAAAAAAGAAAAAGAAAACAGAAAACAATAAACCCCAACAATCTCTTTTTCAGGATGTTGCTCTTTAAATACTGCCCAAATGATTTTAGGCGACAAGTTTAGAAACCCGAGTACATACAAGCTATACCAGAAACTTTAAAATTCTTCATTGGTTTTGTGTTTTGTGTGTGTGTATAGCACATGTGCTGAATGTGTTAAAACACAAAACTTCTCTTTTAAAGATCCTCTGTAAGTTTACTATTTTTGTATCTGATAAATATCAAAACTCTCAATAAGGAAACACGTTGTCCAGCTGCAGGTTTATATCAAATATCTTGTCTCTGTAGGTCTGAAAGAATATAATTTCTTTAGTGGTGAATATGCCTGACAGAATATTTATTTTGCTATTTTTAAAGATCTGAGCTCTGGCCATTGTGGCTCAGTTGGTTAAAGTGTCATCCCAGGGACTGAAGGGTCCCAGGTTTGATTCCTAGTCAGGGCACATACTCAGGTTGCGGGTTCAATCCCCCGTTAGGGCTTGTACGAGAGGATAACCACTCCATGTTTTTCTCTCACATCGATGTTTTTTTTCTCTCTCTCTCAAAGCAATGAAAAAAATGTCCTTGGGTGAGGATTAAAAAAATTTTAAATAATTTCAGGTTCACAGAACTCTTTTTCCTCTAAACCATCTGTAGGTGGGCTCTGACATGATACCTCTCTACCTTCAGTGGTTAATTCCTACAAACAAGGATTATCTAATACAACCATAATATAACCATCAATATCAGGAAATTAACATTGATATATCTCTGCCATCTCATCCACAGACTCCATTCCAGTTCCACCAATTGTCCCGACAACAACATCCCTTACAGCAAAAAGAGCCAAACCAGGATCACGTATGGCACTAGATTGTTAAGTCTCTTAGTTATCTTCCCTTCTATCTTTCTGGACTTTTCTTTCCTCAAATTTGGAAGATTAGAGGCATGTTATTTTGTAGGATGACCTTCAATATGAGTTTGTCTGATGTGTCTTACTGATCACATTTAAGTACAGCAGAAATATTTTTGGCAGGAACACCACAGAAGTAATGACATGTTCTTCGTATCCTATTAGGTGGTGCAAAAATTCCATCTGTCTCACAACTGATAATGATTATTCTGATTAATTCATTAAGGTGGTAGTGGCCAGGTTTCTTTATTGTAAAGCTTTATGTCTTAGTAATTATTTTGTGGGGCTGAATTATTACTCTGATGATTGCCAAACGGTGATTTTAAAACTGCTATCATCCCTTCTACAATTATTAGTGGCACATCCTACTATAAGAGAAAAAATTTCTTTATCTGGTTTATAGTATCTAATTATATTAGCAGGAACTTATGGATTTCTATTTTATTCAATTGGTTATGTTTCTATCATCATTTATTTTGATGCTAATTATTCCAGATTTGGCCAGTGGGCACAACTTCAAGTTGGTTTCAGTTTCTTATTATCATGACCCCGTATTCTTTGAGCACCTTCTCACTTTCTGAACAAAATGTCCCAGGCTCACCTTATATGCCTCCTGAGGTGAGGAACCAAGATTTGAATGCGAGGTGTGCTCACAGCTATTAGGGTGTCACTACTCCCTTCTCAGACTCTTCTGTAGGTTTAGTTAGGAAATAATCTGTGAGTTCATGTGTGTGTATGTGTACAAACACACACACACATCTCTACATATGAATAGGTGTAAAGTACAGATCTATATTTAAATATATACATCTACATTTATGAATACTGAAAACCATGAGTTCACCCTGATGCCTCCAATTCTGACCCAATGTCACAGACTCACTCTAATTTTCTGTCTTTTCTACATTTGTAACCCTCTTCTATAACAAGAACCTTGTTTTCCATGGTTTCTGCCACCCCATTCATGAATACCCTGTTCACCCCATTGGCGCTGCTGTAGCCAAAACCTATGCAGATGTCTCCCCAGCCTACACCGCTTCTGAAGCCCTGTACTGGGTCGCCTCCCCCACTCCCACAGAGCAGCTGCCTTGCTTGGCCCCACATGATGTCTGTTGGATTCAATAAGGAACAAAGGACGGAAGGAGACTTGCATTCTCTCTGAGTCAGAGAAGCCCACAGTTGTCATATGAACTGCTTTCCAGTGGGACTGCCCTTGTTCCTTACTATATGTGCTATATTATCTTCAGTGTCATTGGCTCTATTGTCATGAGTGACATTTAACTTCAACTGATAGGTGATTAAAGTCACTTTGGCTATGATAAATTTGCTCCCACGGGGTTTGTGTGTACGTAAACTCAAAAGAGCTGCTTTGGTGTGAAAGAGAGTAGCATAAATCAAGTCAATTTTCTCGCTACAGATATGTAATAAGCGTGAGAAAAACTGTATGGCTTGGAGACTAGGAACAATCCAAAAAAGGCTTCAGGGAATCAGAACAGAAACAAACTAGGCTCAAGGGACCTACACTAAAAACTTGGCAGAGTCAATATACGTTTATAAAACTGGTGATAAAAAAGATTATCGCTGTGATGATGCTGGATTTCAATAAGGAAAAACCTTAGAATATCACCAGATAGGAAATGTTCACCAATGTAAAAACTTTCAAGAGTAGTAAGTAAAGAAAATAGTTGCAGAATGCAAAGAGAATGCTAAATATATTGTCTCATTTCTCTTGTGGCACCCTGATGCTGTGACTGAGAGGCACTACCTTTTTCCTTTTCACCGTCCCCATTTTTGCACTTTGTAACAGGTCCTCAAGTAGGCACTCGTCGAAGCAAGCGGAGGTACACGTTGGGGCTTCCTTCACACAGTGTGAGCTACAGCATCACAAAATTTATGTAGATACAGTCAATTAGATTGGGTGCATTTAGGGAGAAAAATTTCAGTCTAGGTTACACCTTATTTTTTTCCTAAGGATACCACATTTTGAGTAAAATATACATTTGATCCTTAATTTTCTCCTTTTTAACATTATAAATACCACTATAAAGTACTACATCTTTAGATAGTTGCTAAATGGTAATAAATCTCAGTAATTTAATAATTAACCCCAATTTAATCATTCTGATAATTTAGAATATTTTTTAAAAAAGGATGATTAAAGGGTGCTGTACCTGAAACTAGATGGCGTATCTTAAGTCCTTCATTTTTACAATTTTTTAAAAACACATGGATATCAAACATATAGTACTTCAGAATATAAAGAGATGAACAAATTAGCACTTATGAGAGCCACTGTTTCATGAAGAATACATTTTTCTGCCATTTCTAAGATAATAAGATTTTGAAGGAGTATCAATGATTTAAACAATTAAATATTGCATAACTTACACACTACAACAGGGCAAAACAGCCTAATAATTTGGTTTGTAATTTGTGCTGATCATCCATCATCCTAGTATACAATCTTGGCATGGACGGCACTACATTCTTGTGTTTGCTTTATCCTCTCCGAAGACAGGAACTGTATCTGTGGAAGGTTGTTCAGGATTGGAATTTCACCATTAATGGTTTGCTGATTAACATCACTCAGTCTCACAGAATAAAACTTCATGTGGGTTGGGGCAAACGGCAGGTGAGGCAGCTCATTCCTAGTCAAGCCGTCACAGTATGACAGCTTCCCTCAACTGAAGTGATCTGACTCTATACACGGGAACGACCTGTGCCAACTGTCGCCTTCTGCCTGGATCTTTAGTGTGGATAATCATGAGATGGCAGAGCACACTTTTATCAGCTCTTTAAACAAGTCACTCAGATCCTTTCTCTATTTCTAAACTTTATAGTTACTTACATAAATACAGACAACTGGCTGGAACATTTACAACAAAGAACTTCCCTTAGATTATGTATATTTAGTGCGGTCTTCCTCAAATTCCCAGTTATGGAATATGAGGGAGAATGAGGTGATTACAGCTTTAAAGGTTTAACAGAAATAGAAGGGAGTAATAAAAAACTAAGAGGGTCAAATCCTAGCAAAGCCTAGAAGACATATTATGAAGTTATGATCAGTGTGATGTTGAGGTCAGCGCTTATAATATTAACAACAACAACAAAATTATCTATGTAGTGTTTCTCAACTACTTTTACATCACTGTCCCTATCTCCTGACCCTTTTCTATGTAATGGTTTTCCTAATCACTTTCCATGAAATTTTAATACCACAAATTTACCACATGTCTGTTTACATTTTATATATATAATATATATTTATTATCTATCTGTGCCTTATACATTAAAAAAAATTCTGCCTATTCTCCAAGAACCAATTTTCACCCCTTTGAGAATTTATAAGAAAGAAAGCCAACTTTTCCCTATTTTGTTAAAAACAAAAAAATAAGATAGTAAGAGTGAACTGCATGTAGGAGACCCATTATGAGAAAGTATTAACAAATGTTTGCCATCTATGATAAGGATTTTAGATTACAAGTTAGCATATCCTTTGAGGATCTTTTGATCCTCAGCAGCTGAAGTATAGTAAACATGTATTGATATTTGTTAGTTAAAAAAAAAAAAAAGAAACTGAAGTTCAAACATGAAATGATGTGCTCTTAAGTTGACCTGCTACTGAACACATTTTTTATTCTTTTTTAAAATATATTTTATTGACTATGCTATTACAGTTGTCCCATTTCTTCCCCATCATTCCCCTCTACCCTGCACACCCCCTCCCACCCACATTCCCCCTTTTTAGTTCATGTCCATGTGTCATAAATTCTCTAGCTTCTACTTTTCCCACACTATTCTTGCCCTCCCCCTGTCCATTTTCTACCCACTGTCTATGCTACTTATTCCCTGTATCTTTTCCCCCCTCTTCTCCTCCCACTCCCCTGTTGCTAACCCTCCATATGATCTCCATTTCTGTGGTTCTGTTCCTGTTCTAGCTGTTGGCTTAGTTTGCTTTTGTTTTAGGTGTGGTTGTTAATATCTGTGAGTTTGCTGTCTTTTTACTGTCCTATTTTTTATCTTTTTTCTTAGATAAGTCTCTTTAACATTTCATATAATAAGGGCTTGGTGATGATGAACTCCTTGAACTTGACCTTATCTGAGAAGCACTTTATCAGCCCTTCCATTCTAAATGAAAGCTTTGCAGGATAGAGCGATCTTGGATGTAGGTCCTCGACTTTCATGACTTGGAATACTTCTTTCCAGCCACTTCTTGCCTGCAAGATCTCTATTGAGAAATCAGCTGACAGTCTGATGGGAACTCCTTTGTAGGTGATTGTCCCCTTATCCCTTGCTGCTTCTAGAATTCTCGCCTTCATTTTAATCTTGGCTAATGTAATTACGATGTGCCTTGGTGTGTTCCTCCTTGGGTCCAACTTCTTTGGGATTCTCTGAGCTTCCTGGACTTCCTGGAAGTCTATTTCCTTTGCCAGATTGGGGAAGTTCTCCTTTATTATTTGTTCAAATAAGTTTTCCACTCGTTGCTCTTCCTCTTCCCCTTCTGGTACCCCTATAATTCAGATGTTGAGACGTTTAAAGATGTCCTGGAGGTTCCTAAGCCTCTCCTCATTTTTTTGAATTCTTGTTTCTTCCTTGTTTTCTGTTTGTTTATTTCTTTCTTCCTTCTAGAAGGTCCACTCCATTGATTTGAGTCCCAATTTTCCTCCCATCTCTATTGGTTCCCTGCGCATTTCCTTCATTTCACTTAGTGTAGCCTTCATTTTTTTCATCTAATTTGTGAGCAAAATCAACCAATTCTGTGAGCATCCTGATCACCAGGGCTTTGAACTGTGCATCTGATAGGTTGGCTATCTCTTGGTTGCTTAGAGGAACTGGCTCTGGGGCTTTGATTTGTTCTCCTGTTTGAACCATTTTTTGGTTGTTTTTTTTTGGTGGGGGGGAGTCTGGTCGAGGTTGTTATGTAGTGAGGGGTGAAGCCTTAGGCATTTCCCAGGGCGAGGGCAGCCCAGTTGCTGGGTTGTGAAGCTGTATGTGGGGGCAGGGTCCGAGAGGGAACAATGGTGCTTGCTCTGCTCTCTCTTGGATTCCAGTCCCTTCTGCCGCTTCCCCTTCACCTGTATTATCTGTGCGCGAATGTGAAACTGCCTGGTCAGCCAGCCGCCTTGTGTGGCCTCACTGGGTCTGCACCTATGCCAGCCTGTGCCTGGGGTCCTCTAGCTGCTGTCTGTGCACCTGCGATCTGCCAGCCGCTGCTGCCTGTGTGCCCGGGGCCACCAACCTCCATTTTTTTCTGCCCCGACTCCGCCCCTCTTACCGGTCTGGATGAATGGTTGTTGGACTTCTGTACAGTTCAAGTTTCTATAAGTTCTGATTGTTTTCTTGTTTTTAAATCTTTGTTTTCCTTAATTTTGGTTGTGTGAGGAGGCACAGTGTGTCCACCTACGCCTCCATCTTGGCCAGAAGTGAGCACATTTTTAATACTGGTTTTCTGACTCCAACATTCTTTTCACTAAAAGCAAGAGCCTGTATGTCTTTTTTGTCCTTTTGACTAAATTTACCTGTGATTTTCAGAGGCATGTATTAAGAAAAATTGGTCATTTAATTTCAGGAGGATAAGATTATAGACAGATTTATGAAGGTTAGAGGCAGGATGGCTTTGTGGAAGGAACAAATTTAGAATTAACAAATTCGGTTGTGAGATCTATGAGATGTTGAAAAAGTGGCAACATCTCTGTTCTGTGGCCACCTCATGTACAGAAATGTAAAAACAGCAGCAGATGTTTTCTGTGATTATAAAAATTAGGTACTCCCCAAATGGTAGTGTCTGATAGGACTAATTTCTGGAATGGTCTCCCCTGTCTGTTATTCTCCATGGTTACATGTTTCCTAGGTTTGGGATTTCTCTGGCAACACACATACACTCACCACGCAGACTAGCTCACTGACCACAACACCACACACATGTTCTACATTTTCCACCCACACAGTTTAAGGCTGAAGTGGGGTGCAAGGAAAGTTCATCATTCTTTGGTTTGGCACTTAATACCTTTTAGTAACTTCCTACTACTTGAAATTTCACTTATTAGCTTATACATGCAGAGAACCCTGTTGATACTTTTTCACTTACTGAAATAATGATATAGAAAAACTGCCCCAAGTGACAAATCATGGCCAGGAAGTCAGCCATAGGGTCTAAGAATTGGTTATAACCAATACTAGGTCAGTTTCAGTTCAGAGGGCAAAGCAGGTATACTCTGTGCTCACCTCATCCCACAATCACATTGAAATTACAGCTAAATGATAGAATAACCATCATTGTGAACCACCTGAAGACTAGCTGAACAGAAATTCTATAAGTAAGAATATAAAGAAGCCATGACAAGACTGGTGGGAGGGGAGGAGACACAAAACGTGCTGTTCTCATGCACATGGTGTGGTGATTAAGAATAGGGATGAATATCTAGGCTGTGGAGGACCACCCTGGGGAGTGAGGGATCATAGTATAGGGAAGGAGTCCATACAACACCTGGCCATGCAAACCTGTGGGCATTGTGTCCAAGTGAGATGAAGGGCTTCTGGAGTATCAGGTGTTCCTCTTGAGGGGCCCATGCATGGACTCACTTGGTCACAAATTAACTTGCTCTGTGCTACAGCTGAGAAAGCACCAGGGACGTACAGGGAGGAGCTGAACTGACTAGCTTAAGGGTTAGGAGCTCATGGAGCAGAACTCAGAGCAACTCCTTCAGGTGACAGCGGTGCTGGTATACACCACTGCCCCTTTGTGAGCCACTACCCCCAATCAGCTGGCAGGTGCAGGTGAGTGTCAAATAGGAGCTTTCCATTAACCTGGCAAACATGAACCCACCCTGGTGATACCTTGTGACCTGGACCCACCCAACTCGTGTACCCAAGCTGCTTCCAGTGGCTTTTCAAAACAAATGGCCTGCCTCTGCTCGTGTGGCTGACTTTCCTAAAATCTCTAGAAGGTACACAAACGCCAAACAAGCATCAGCTGACCTCACTGTGCCCCGTACCTCTTGCTAAGAGGCCACCTGGCACAAACGGCAACCAGTCTCATCTTGCATTGTAACTCCCACCAGGTGGCCCCAAGCCTGGCATAAGCTGCAACCAGAGTTTTCTTGGAATGCAACTTCAGCTAAACAGCTAAATCCTGGCATAAGTGGTGGACGTCCTCAGCTTAGATCATGTTACACACCTAAGGGTCCTAAGCCTGGCACCAGTGGAGGCCAACCTTGGTTTGCAGCATAGCCTCTTGCAAACACCTCCAAGTAAAGCACCAATGTCAAACAACTGCAGAACCCTTTGTGGCTCCCACCAGGTGGCATCAAACTGGATACAAATGGCAATTCACCCTGGACTGCACTGAAGCCCCTCCCTAAGAGGCTTCATAATCAGCACACCAGGTAGTTGGCTTCAGACTATACCAGATCACCACCAAACCAGCTTAACAAATGACATACCTGAAGGATGGATATGGCTGTTACCAGTGTCCTGCTAAAGAGACTCCCACTACTTGAGGTCAGTCCCCACCCCTAACCCCCCCCAAAATCTCTGCTGTTGTCACGGCCAGCCCTCAAAATCAGTTAACCTGAGGGTCAACTCCACCTAGTGATGTGCCGACAGCAATCAAATCTCAACTACAACAGGAGGGTGCACACAATTCGCACAAGGGACACTGCTGGAGCACCCAGTTCAGGTGAACAGATAGATTGTGCCACTGGGCCCCATAGGACACTTAACATAAGGCAACTCAGCCAAAATTGGAAGATGTAGCAGATCTATCTAATACACGGAAACAAATACAGGGAGGCTGCCAAAATTAAGAGACAAAGAAACATACCCCAAATGAAAGAACAGGACAAAAACTCGAACAAACCAACTACACAAAACAGAGACAAGCAATCTACCAGATATAGAGTTTAAAACACTGGTTAGAAGGATGCTCAATGAATATAGGGGAAGAAAAGATGAACTCAATGAAAGCTTCAACCAGAGCTAGAAACCATAAGAAAGCACCAGTTAGAAATGAAGAATATAATACATGAAATGAAAAAAAAAATGCATTAGAGGGAATCAATAGCAACTAGATGAAGCAGAGGATCAAACTAGCAATCTAGAAGACAATGTAATGGAAAACACACAATTGGAACAGGAAAAAAACAAAACAAAACAGAATTTTGAAGAGGATAGTTTAAGGAACCTCTGGGACAACATCAAGTGTAACAACATTCACATCATAAGGGAACCAAAGGAAAAAGAGAGAGCAAGAGATTGAAAACTTTCCTAACCTGGTGAATGAAACAGAAATACAAAATAAGGAAGTATGGAGGGTCCCAAACAAGATGAAGCCAAAGAGGCTCACACTAAGACACATCATAATTAAAATGCCAAAGGTTAAAGACAAGGAGAATCATATGAGAAGCAAAAGACTACCAGTCATATATAATAAGGAAGCTCCCATAAGACTGTCAGCTGGTTTTTCAACAGAAACTTTGCAGGCCAGAAGAAATTCACATAAAATATTCAAAGTATTGAAAAGCAAGGACCTACAGCCAAGACTACTCTACTCAACAAGGCTATCATTTAGACCCAAAGCAGAGATAAAGAGTCTCTTATACAAGAAAAAGCCAAAGGAATTCATCAACAGTTAACCAGTATTGCAAAAAGAATGTTAAAGGGACATCTTTAAGAAGAAAAGATCAAGACATGAATAAGAAAATATAGGGACAAGGCATCTACTTAGGAAAAAAAAAACACTGAGTCAACCAACTAGAAAACTGTTACAAAGATCAAAAGGCAAAAGTAGGAAGATCATGGGTAATTGCAACAATAAATTAAGGGATACACACAAACAAGCACAAACAAAAAAGGAAAAAAAATGATCAAAACATAAACATGTAAGGGGAGAATAAAACTTACAGTGATTTTAGAATGTTTGAACTTAAGGGCTGATCAACTTAAAACAGACTGCCAAAAATGTCATTTGGTATGCATGAAGCACATGGTAACCACGAACCAAAAATCTATAAGAGATGTATAAAAAATAAAGAGAAAGAAATCCAGTTCAGCAGGAGTGGCTCAGTTGGTTGGGCATCATCCTGCTGCAAACTGAAAGTGTGTCACCTTGATTCCTGGTCAGGGCAAATGATTGAGTTGCAGGTTCAGCCCCCAGTTGGGGAGTGTGCTAAAGGCAGCCAATCTATGTTTCTCTCTCACATCGACATTTCTCTCCCTCTTTCTCCCTCCCTTCCCACTCTCTAAAATCCAAAAGAAAAAAGTAAAATAAGAGAAGAAATCCAAACACAACACTATAGAAAGTCATCAACATACAAGAGAAGAGAGTAAGAAGAAACAGTGAACTACAAATACAATCAGAAAACAATTAATAAAATGGTAGTAACTACATACCTATCAATAATTACTTTAAATGTCAGTAAACTAACCCTGGCTGGTGTGGCTTAGTGGATTGAGCACCAGCCTGTGAACTAAAGGGTCGCTGATTCAATTACCAGTCAGGGCACATGCCTGGGTTGCAGGCCAGGTCCCCAGTAGGGGGTGCTCAAGAGGCAATCACACACTGATGTTTCTCTCCTTCTCTTGCTGCCCCCCTTCCTCTATCTAAAAACAAAAGAAAATCTTTTAAGAAAGTCCATGCATTAAATGTTCCAATCAAAAGACACAGGGTTAAAATGGATAAAAACCAAGACCCACACATATACTGCCTACAGGAGACCCACTTTAGAGTGAAAGGCACACACACAGACTGAAAGGAAAAGGATGGACAGCATATTTCACGCAAGTGGAAACAAAAAAAGCGGGAGTACACATACTTATTTCAGGGAAAATCTTGAAAACAAGAGATAAGGGTATTTCATAATGATAAAGGAATCAATTCAACAAGAGGTTATAACTCTCACAAATGTCTACATAACCATATAGGAGCACGTACATATATAAAGCAAGTACTGATGGACACAAAGGGAGAGGTCAACAGTAATACGGTAATAATAGGGGAATTTAACACCCCATTGACATCAATGGATAGATCATCCAGACAGAAAATTAACAAGGAAACAGTGACCTTAAATGACACATTAGAAGTGATGAACTTAAGATTGAAAACATATCACGTATTTACTCTGATTACCAAGGTATGAAACTAGAAATCAATTACAAGAAGAAAACTGAAAAACACACAAACATGTGGAGGCTAAATAACATGTTACTAAACAATGAATGGATTGACAATGAGATCAAAGAAGAAATCAAAACATACCTTGAGGCAAATGAAAATGAAAGCACAACAATCCAAAATCTAGGGGACACAGAAAAACTAGTCCTAAGAGGAAAATTCATAGCATTACAGGCCAATCTCAAGACACAACAAAAATCTCAAATGAACAATCTAGCTCTGTAACTAAAAGAAGTAGAAAAAGAACAACAAAGTTCAAAGTAAGTAGAAGGAAGGAAACAATAAACATCAGAGGGGAAACAAATGAAATAGTTTAAAAAAATGAATGTCTAACTACTATGATGTATACCTGAAACTAATATAAAATAATATTGGATATCAACTGTAATTGGAAAGAAGCCCCACAAAAAATAATAAAAAATAGAAAAGAGCAATGAAACCAAGAGCTGATTCTTTGAAAAAATAAACAAAATGGATAAACCTGTAGCCAGAATTACCAAGAAAAACAGAGAGAGCAAAAAATAAAATCAGAGATGAGAGGGAAGTGATAAGTGACACCACAGAAATACACAGGATTATAAGAAAATACTATGTGCAATTTTATACCAAAAATACTGGACAACCTGGAAGAAATAAAGAAATTCTCAGAAAAATATAATCTTCCAACACTGAATCAAGAAGAAACAGAAAATCTGAACAGATTGATAACAGCTAATGAAATTGAATCTGTAAACAAAAAACCAACAAACAAAAGCCCTGGACCAGATGGCTTCATAGGTAAATTTTATCATTCACAAAAAAGTTAATACCTATCCTTCTCAAACTCTCTCAAAAAAATTGAAGGCGGGGAAAGGGGAAGGCTCCTAAACTCATTTCATGAGGCCAACACTGATACCCAAACCAAAGACATTACCAATAACAATAATAACAACAATAGGCCAATACCCCCAATGACCACAGATGCAAAAATCCTTAACAAAATATTAGCAAACCAAATTCAATAATATTTTAAAAAGATCATACATCATTATTGAGAAAGACTTATTACTGGGATGCATTATCTGCAAGTCAATTGACATGTAAAAAAGGGTAAGAATCATCTGATCACATCAATGGATGCACTCACAAAAACCAACAACCATTTATGATTAAAAAAAAAATCTGTCAGCAAAGTGGGGCTAGAGGGAATGTACCTCAACATAATAAATTACATATGTTACAAATACATGTATTACAAACCCCTAACATCATACTCAATGGTGAGAAGCTGAAAGCTTTCTCTTTAAGATCAAAAACAAGACAAGGATGGCCATTTTTACCTCTTTTATTCAATATAGTATTGGAAGTCCTAGCCACAACCATCAGATAAGAAAAAGAAATAATAGACATCTGAACTGGAAAGGAATAAGTAAAACTGTCATTATTTGCAAATGTCATGATACTACATAGAGAGAACCCTAAGATTCCACCAAAAGTATTAGAACTAATACAGAAATTCAGCAAAGTAGCAGGATACAGGATTAATATTCAGAAACTGTTTACATTTTACACAACCACAACAAACTTATAGAAGGAGAAACTAAGAAAACCTTTTACACTTGCATCAAAAAGAATAAAATACCTGAATAAATTTAACCAGGTAACTTTATTTAAGAAGTTAAAATGCCAATACTTGAAACTATAAGACATTGAAAAAAAGAAATTGAAGAAGATACAAATAAATGGAAGGATAAACCATGCTCATGAACAGGAAGAATTAACATTATTAAAATGTCCATATTACCCAAAACAATCTACAGATTAAAGCAATCTCTATCAAAATAATCAAGGCATTTTTCACAGAACTAGAACAAATAATCCTAAAGTTTATATGGAACCACAAAAGACCCTAACTAGACAAAGCAATCTTAAGAAAGAAGGACAAAGTTGGATGGATCACACCACCTGACTGCAAACTATGTTACAAATCATCAAAACAGCATGGTATGGGCATAAAAACAGACACATACATGTACCAATGGAACAGAATAAACACACAAAATAATCCCATGCCTATATGGCCAATTAATCTATGACAAAGGAGGCAAGAATATACAATGGGGTAAAGATAGTCTCTTCAATAAATGGTGATAGGAAAACTCCATAGACACATACAAAAAACCTGAAACTAGACCACTTTCTTACACCATATATAAGAATAAACTAAAAATGGATTAAAGACTAAAATGGAAGATGCAAAATTATAACACTCCTAGAAGAAAACATATCAATCACCTCATACCTGTCAAAATGGCTATCATCTAAAATAAATCAACAAACAAGTGTTGATGAGGATGTGGAGAAAAGGGACCCTTCCTGGACTGTTGGTAGGACTGTAAATTGGTGCAGCCACTATGAAAACAGTATGGAGGTCCCTCAAAAAAATTAAAAATAGAACTATCTTGTGATCCAGCAACTCCACTTCTGGGTATTTATCTGAACAAATTTAAAACACTAGTTTGAAAAGATATATGCACTCCCATGATAATTGTAGCATTACTTACAATAGCAAAGATATGGAAGCAACCTAAGTGCTCATCAATAGACAACTGGATAAAGAAAGGGGTACATATCTACAATGAAATATTATTTGGCCATGAAAAAGAATGAAATCTTATGACTTATGCAACATGGTTGATCTAGAGTGGCAACTTTCAACCTTTTTCCTCTCGTGGCACACATAAACTAGTTACTAAAATTCTGCGGTACACCAAAAAAATATCATATTTTCTGCCAATCCGACAAAATAGGTATAATTTTGTTTCAGTCACAACAGATGGCTATTGTTGTGTTGGCTGTTGTCATTTTTTAAATTTGACAATCTAAGGGAAGTGGTCAGTGGCCCTGACTAAATAGTCAGGTACTGCATGTTTTCAAAATTCTTGTGGCAGGCACACCAGTTAAAAATTGCTGACCTAGCCCTGGGTGGTGTGGCTCAGTGGACTGAGTGCTGGCTTGCAAACTGAAAAGTTTCCAGTTTATTCCCAGTCAGGGCACATGCCTGGGTCGTGGGCCAGGTCCCCAGGTGGAGGCATGCAGGAGGCAACTGATCAATAATATCACTCACACATCTCTCCCTCTCTCCTCTCTAAAAGTAAATAAATAAAATCTTTTTAAAAAATTTTGAAAAGAAAATTACTGACCCAGAGGATATTTTGCTAAGTGAAATAAGACACACAAAGACACATACTATACAATTTCACTTACATTTGTAATCTAAAATACAAAATAAAATAAATAAAACAGAAGCAAACTCATAGATACATAAGACAAACTGATAATGGCAAGAGGGGAGAGTGGATGTGTGGAGAGGTGAAGAAGGGGATGGGATGAAGATGTACAAATCGCTAGTTATTAAAAAAGTCATGGGGATGTAAAGTATGGGATAGGAAAGATAGCCAATAACACTGTAATAACTATGCATGGCATCAGATGAGTATGTTTTAGACTTACCGGGTGATCACTTTGTAACTTACATAAATGTCTAACTGCTATGTTATACACTTGAAACTAATATATGTCAACTGTAACTGGAAAAAATTTTTAAAAAGAAGAAACACTAGCTCATAATCAGGAATCCAATGATGTATTCTTGAATGAATTCTTTATGACAATTTTAATAACTCTTTGTTTTCATTTTGTTAACCTTGATTAAAACAAGTGTTGCCATGTAAGAATGCAAAGTAACGAGAGGTGAACATTGTCATGATGGCGTATTCAAGCCTAGAGAAGACAACAATGTATGCAGTCTGCAGCAGTTGGAATAGAAAAAAGGGATGGGAAAAATGAGGAGCCTGTGCTAGAGCAGGGAGCACACCAGTGTAAGATGGCCAGCAGCAGCCCCATCTATGCAAAAATGCATCATGTAACATTATGTATATTAATATTGGTTTGAGTTTAATGTACTTTGTAGATTTTTCTAAGTAATATGCAAAAGTGTTTGTTTTGCAACTGTGTAAATGCTACAAAGTACATGGAGTTTATACTTCATTCATGGTTGTAAATAATTCAGCAACATTTTAACTCATATAAATGAAGTCCTTTACTAACTGTTTTTAAAGGGTCTCTATACTTCTTAAGTTTGTGAAACATTACTTCATGGTGCAACTCAAATGGGGAGAGGGGACCTATTTACTCCACCGCTTGGCTTCTACAATGTTATCCTCAGGTGGGAATTAAACATTTGCCTTTGTTTACCTAATCTAATTGGGTATCCTATTTTACCATCTTGGACGTCCTGGCAAAGGTGGAGATAATAGCACGTGCATGGCTTAAGACTTAAGAAGGCAAGATGACCATCACAGTCCAATATAAGATCATGTCATGATCTCTCCTATGCTTCAAAATGTTTGTCGTTTACCGATTCTACTTAGACTTAACCGTGCCAGTGTCCTAAAACATTTCCAATTCCCTCAAGATAGCACTACATTCTCACTCTCATAACTCTCTCAGTAAGTAACTTGGGTCCCTATATTAACTCAGATTGAGGTCTTCAGATATTAAGCTCCAATCCGCCTTCTAACTCCCATTCTACCATCTGTCTTTAAGGAAAAAGTAATTTTTTTCTCTTGTAAACAGGAATGCAGACATTTCATTTAAAGGACAGCTCTCTCCAAATTACTTACAAAAATGGGGTCAACAAATTATCCTCCTCCAATAAGATTTTTTTGTGCCTACCACGATTTTGCAGTTCCCCTTGTATTCCTCCCTTTTCTAACTTCCCAAAATTTTGGCTATTTCTAAATGCTCTCCCTTATTAATCTCATCCTTTGCACTACCATCAACCATTAATTCTAAATACCCATGGATGAACACATAAACATACACTCTACTTCTGGATCAGGCACTTGCTTTCAAAATCTTCTGCAGTTAAAATATCCTTGATTTTAAGATTATATGCTATACTGAGGATTAAATCATCTATGATTTTATAAAACAGGCTTTGCTTGACTTTCATGGAAAAAAAAAGATTTTTTAAAAAAATGAAAGACAAGTGATTGGCTAGCCTAGACCTCAGGTTGGTCCAGTTTGAGACAATGCACTTAAAAACCAGTTCACATCCAGACAAGATGGTGGCATGGGTAAACAGAGCTTGCATCCTCACACAACCACATCAAAATTACAGCTAAATTATAGAACAACCATCACTCAAAACCATCAGAAGTCAAGTTAAACAGAAGCCTGACAACTGCAGAATGAATGAAACCATATCACTCCAGACTGGAAGGAGGGGCAGAGATGCAGATGGGCTAGTCCCACACCCACCTGTGGTGGATAAAAATGCAGGAGAAATATCTTGGGAGCACGAAGTACCAGCCCCACACCAGGCCTCCCAGCCTCACACCAGGACCCCCCAGCCTGGGGTTCCAGTGCCAGGAAGATAAGTCCTATAAGTTCTGATTGCAAAAACCATCAGGGACTGTGTGGGTAGAAGAAAATGCTCAAGTCCCAAGGAGTTCCTCTTACAGACAGACTTACTCAGACTCACTCTTTCTCAGCTCCAGCAATGGGGTAGCAGCTTGAAAGGCACTAATGGCACACAGGAAGGAACTGAAGTGTCTGGCATCAAGGTGAGAGCTGGGGGACAGCTTTTTCTCAGACAGAAAGGTGGGAGGAGGCCATTGTCCCTTTTCTGAACCCTCTCCCCACAGAACCACAGAGCTGGCAATCAGGTGCCATATCTGAGACCCCATCAACCTGGTTAACATTGTTTGTCCCACCCAGGAGATCCCCTGAGACTCTGTCCCACCCAACTTACCCACCCAAGCCTTTAACAGAGACTTTTCTATATAGATGTCTGGTCTTGGCTCATGCTTTACAACCTTCTAAATCCTCTCAAAAAAGCAATGGCTGGCCTACCTGAGCCCCAATCCCTGTAACTCTTGCTAAGAGGCCCCAGGCCCAGGACTAGCAGCAGCCAGCCTAGATTCACAGCTTGGCTTCTCCTGGGAATCTCCAAGCCCACCACAAGTACCAGCCATCTAAGATGCTTTATTGCCTAGGCAGTGTGGACCTGGGCACAACACAAGTGGGGGTGACCTTGGTCTGCACCACCCTGGAAACCCCAGAACCTGTGAACCCAATGGACAGCTACAGGCTATGTGGGAGCACCACCACCCTGCCCCAGCACGGCTGATCCTCCATGGTGGGTGGAGGTTGGTGGTTAGTGGTCACAGCCAGTCGTTGCAATGGACTGGCCTGGGTAAATCCCTCCGATTGACCTGCCGACAGTAATCAAGGCTCAACTAGAAGACGAAGGAGTACTCAGTCCAAACAAAGGGTATATCTTGAGTACCCATCCTGAGTGATAGAGTAGGCCGTGCCACTGGACCTTACAGGACACCTACTACATTTGGCCACACTACCAAGAAAGGGAGTCACAGTGGCTCTACCTAATACATAGAAACAAACACAGGGAGGCTGCCAAAATAAGGAGACAAAGAAACATGGGCCAAATGAAAGAACAGATCAAAACTCCAGAAAAATAACTAAAGAAGAGGGATATGAACAATCTGTCAAATGTAGAGTTCAAAACACTGGTTATAAGGATGCTCATGGAACTTAGTGAGGACCTTAACAGCATAAAAAAGATCCAGTCAGAAATGAAGGATTCACTAATTAAAATAAAGAACAATTTACAGGGAAACAACAGTAGGGTGGATGAAGCTGAGAATAAAAGCAATAATTTGGAACATAAGGAAGCAAAAAAACCAACCAATCAGAACAACAAAAAGAAAAGAGAACCCATGAAAAACAAGGATCGTGTAAGCAGCCTCTGGGACAACTTCAAGAGGTCCAACATTCTCATCATAGGTGGCCAGAAGAAGATAAAGAGCAATAAATTGGAAATATATTTGAAAAAATAATGAAAAATGAGTTCCCTAATTTGGTGAAGGAAATAGACATGTAAGTCCAGGAAACACAGAAAGTCTCAGACAAGATGGATGCAAAGAGGCCCACTCTAAGACACATCATAATTAAAATAACAAAAGTTAAAGATAAAGAGAGAATCTTAAAAGCAGCAAGAGAAAAGCACTTAGTTACCTACAAAGGAGTTCCCATAGGACTGTCAGCTGATTTCTCAAAAGAAACTTTGCAAGCTGGAAGGGATTGGCAAGAAACATTCAAAGTCTGAAAAGCAGGGACCTACTGCCAAGATTGCTCTATGCAGCAAAGATATAATTTAGAATTGAAGGGCAGATAAAGAACTTTCCAGACAAGAACAAACAAAAGTTGTTCATCATCATCAAACCATTATTATATGAAATGTTGGAAGGACTTATTTAAGAAAAACATCAAAATTATTAATAAAATGGCAATACATATCTATCAGTAATTGAGTCTAAAAAACAAACTAAGCAAACAAGAAAGACAGAATCATGGATATGGAGAGCGTTTTGATAGTTGCTAGATGGGTGGAAGTTGTGGGTGAATGGGTGAAGAGGTGTGAGGATTAAGAAGTACACATAGGTAGTTACAGAATAGTCATGGGGATGTAAGTACAGTATAGGATATGGAGTAGCCAAAGAACTTAAAGACATGACCCATGGACATGAACAATAGTGTGGGGATTGCCGTGTGCTGGGTGGAGAGGGACAAAGGGGGAAAATCTGGGACAACTGTAATAGCATAGTCAATAAAATGTAATTTAAAAAAAAAAAAAATCCATGCTGTCTTACTCATCTTTGCAGTCCCAACGCCTGGGAAACTATGACCACTCAATTAATGCTGCCTGCATGAATAAATAAATGTCACTCAACTGCCCAGAACTCATCGGGGCCTCTCCCCTACCTACCTAAATTCTTCCCACATTTCTCAGCATGGCACAGAAAGCCACCAGTGCTTTGCTGCCCACTTTCTGGAGCAGTATTATTAACCCCCAACATGTTCCGTATGCTTCGGTTACTTTAGTCAAACAATCTTCAAGAACTAGTTCCAGTACTAATCTCTCTGAAGCTTCCAGGATGTCTGTCAGTTCCTCCAAAAAAATTGGATCTTTTTTGTCCGCACACTCTGAACGCTAGGACCTGTCATGGGAGGATGTAACATTCTGTGAATAATGATGATGATGATGATTCTAGTCACTAATGCTTATATGTCACTTACTGTGTACTGGAGCACTATATTTATGTATGCATAGTGCTAAGTGCTTTACGTACATTCCCTCAGTTTCCCCTTCTCAACAGCTCTACCACTATCACCATTTTATAGTGAGACACCAAGAGTTTAAATTGTTCAGCCATGCTGATTTTAAGTAGTAGAAGACAGATTTTAACCTGTGCAGCACAGTGAACTTCAGTCTACTCGTTTTTCTCAATGGATTCGTGAGAAAATGAAACTCTAATGCCAACAGCTGTCCAATGTATAGGATGAATTAACATCTCTCCTATGTATCTAAAATGGTATTAATTATGTCATCCTTGTGGTAATTGACAAAACAGTCATTCTAATCACATTTGTAGGAACTTGTTTTCTCACACAGTCTTGGCTGAGAAACACTGGGTGCTTTTAATCATTCCTCTATGCTTCCTCTCAGCACTTGTCTGAATACTTTTTCATATTCCTGATATCTGTTGTCCATCTCAGTAAATTTTACAGTCTTCAAAGCTGAAACTGAAGTTCACTCATCTTTCAGTTTTCTCAGAGATCTATTCCAGTGGTTTATTCACATGCATATGGTCAAGTTTCTCTTTAAGTAAATTCTTACATTCAGTAGTCCTAAGTGATTAGTAACTTCCTTAAAATAAATAATGAAAACTACCTTTTATAATATTTGGTTGTGGTTTACAGACATTTAAGATAATATTGCTGAAGCATAAAGAAAATAAGATACATCCATTTAAAGTGTTTAGTGCAGTAAGTTGTGGAGGTACACACCTGTGAAACCATGGTCACATTAGAGACACAGAACATATTTAGCAAGAAAAGTTTTTTTCTTGCCCCTTTGCATACATCCTTCTACTGTACCCAACTCCAGATCATCAACGATCTACTTTCTATTACTATATATTAGTTTGCCTTTTCTAGAATTTCAAGTAAACTAAATCATACAGTATGTAGTCTTTTGTTTGAACTTTTTCATTACACCTTTGTTTCGGAGATTCATCCATGTTCTTGCATACACGGGTAGTTGGTTCTTTTCTATTACTGAGTAGTAATCTGTCATATGAATATACCATATTTTGTTAATCCATTCATCAGTTGATGGACATCTGATTAGTTTCCAGTTTTGAACTACTATGAATACATCTGAAATGAACACTTATATAAATCTTTGCATATTTATATTCCTTTCTTTTATATAAAGGCTTCTCATACAGAAGGTATATGTTTAACTTTTGAAGAAATTATGGTTTCTTCAATAGAACTTTATTGGCCACTTTATTTATAATAGCCTAAAACTGCAAGTCCATCCATACAATGGAATACTATCAGTAATAAAAAGGAGTAACATAGAACAATAGGGATAAATGTAAAAAAAAAAAAAAAAGTATGCCAAATAAAGAAATCAAATAAAAAAGAGCACATGTATATATTTTCATTTAAAAAAATCTAGAAAATGTAAACTAATGTACAGTGACAGAAAGGAGGTCACTGGTTGCTCAGAGCCTGGGTGGAAAGAGGAATGGATTACTAAGGAGTGAGAGGAAATTGTTAAGGGTGATAAAAATGTTATCTTGATTGCAATGATGAAGAAAATTCCTCAAGTTGAATACTTTAGACATGTGCATTTATTGTATGTCAATTATACATCAACAAATTTGTTTTAAAAAACACACAATGGCACTTGTGGGGACAGAAAAATTCCTTTATGTAATATGGTAACTCTGAAATGGTCTCTCCTGTTTATAAAACTTTAATGCAAAAGAATTATTTATCTGGGCATCTAAAATCTGAAAGCAACTGAGCAGCAGAATTTCTACAAATAACCTTAAAAAAAAAAAAAAAGGAAGACAGACCAAACCAACAAACCTCCTTATCCATTTAAAATAAATAAAATAATATATATCCCATGTGTAATCACAATGATTTCTCAAGTACATGGTGTGGTGTGACGCAGTGCGCTGACGCACTGAGAGGCTTGTATGATTTTGGTGGACTGATATACGTTACAGATCAGAGTAGTGAAGGGGTAGTGTTCCTAAACACAGAAAACACAGAATTCAAGTACAAAACATTGTATGTGACAAAGAAGTACATTTTTTAATGCTAAAAGCAATAAATGATAATGAGAATATACCAGTTATGATTATGCCCCAAACAACATAACCACCATTATAAAACAAAAATAACAGGAGATGGAATGACATAGAAAAACATGCAAATAATAGGAGCCTTTAATCTGCCACTCTCAGCACAAACAGATGAAGTAGAGAGAAAGCAAAGAGATACATGTATACCCACTCCAAAACATTGGAATTACCATCTAGAGGGCAGTCCCCTTGCAGTACAGGCTTCCCCCACTAGGTGAGTGTTCTGGTAACTCATCTGTATCAGTGTATCAGCTGGCATTGTTGTGAGAGGCTGCACTTGGCTCCCATGAAATTTTTTTTTTGAAGACTCTTGTCCATTTCATGATGGGTAATCTACAAGCACATCTGCCTATACCATGCTGTTGTTAGAAGTTTTTGACCAAAAATAGCATGATCCCCATGCTCCACCCTCCCTATTCACCTGGTTGTACCCCAGGTGATTTTTTTTTGTTTCCCTGGATGAAAAAAAGTTCTTAAAGGGAAACGTTTTACCCATGTGGAAAAGGTGAAACAAAAAACAGCAGAAGCACTAAAAGGCATCAAAATTGACACGTTCAAAAACTTTTCTAAGCAGTGGAAAAAATGTCTTGATAGGTGTATTACATCAAATGGAGAGTATCTGGAAGGTGACTGAAGTTTAAACATGTAAGAATATATACACAATTTTTTATAAATAAATTCTGGGTTTTTTTTGGGGGGGGGTATATATATCCATCCAAAACAACATAAACAATAGAGATTTTATGGACAGTGAACTTGACATGTTGATAGAGAACATATCTTCTCAAACATATGTGAAATATTTAAAAACCACATATTAGGTCACAAAGAAAACTTGAGTGAGTTCCATAAAACAAAAAATAATATATTGCTATGGCCTTATAGTTAGTTTGAAAGAATAGAAGCATCCCTATGTTCATTGCAGCACTATTTACAATTGCCAAGATATGGAAGCAGCCCAAGTGTCCATCAGTAGATGAATGGATAAAACAGCTAATTTACACAATGGAATACTACTTGGCTGTAAAAAAAGAAGAAATTTTTATGCTTTGTAACAGCATGGCTAGACCTGGAGAACATTATGCTAAGTGAAATAAGCAGTCAGAGAAAAACAAACACCATATGATTTCACTCATATGTGGAATCTAATGAATAAACTGAACTAACAAGCAAAATAGAGAGAGACTCACAGGTAGAGAGCAGGCTGACACCTCTGAGAGGAAAGGGGTTGGGGGCTGGAGTGACTGAGCCAGAAGGAAAAAGGACTCATGAACATGAGCAACAATGTGGCAATTCTGAGGGGAGGAGTATAAGGAGAATAAATGGTGATGGAAAGAATACGATAAAAGAAAGTAAAAAAAACATTCATATCAATGTCTATATGAATACTAATAACATCTAGTAACTTACAAGAGAAAAAATTAAAATGAAAGAAAAATGTTTTTGTATAATCAAAATCTATGGTATATATTTAAAGCAGTACTACTCAGAGAAAAATTCAAATCCATAAACCATTATATCAATGACAATGAAAATAAACTATGTGCATAAAGAAAAAAATAACTAATAAAAAAGAACAGAGGACAGAGTCCAAGTGACTTAGACGGTTTCAGGTCTATCTTACATGCAACTGGGGTTCCAGAAGAAGGGCAGAGAGAGAATGAGGCAGAAAACATATTTCCAAAAATAATGCCTAAAAATTCCCCAAATGTGATAAAATACATAAATTTACGAAGTCAAGAAGCCTGGCAAACATCAAGTGGAATAAATTCAAACAGAAATCAACAGCCTTCAGACACAAAGACAATAAGCAGTGAGTAGAACAGTAGAGAAAACCCCATCAACAACAGCAACAAAGAAGATAAAAACGCAGGTGTAAACAATAAAAATGTGCAAAACTCCTGAAAAATACAAAAGGAGGCTTGAACAAACTGAAAGACAGCCCTAGTTTTTGAATAATACCACCTTGAGAAAAATGTTGATTTTCTGTACTTTACAAATTAAATGCAATTGGCATAAACACACCAACAAGTTTTTTGATGGAGTGATACTTAAGTTCATATGGGAAAAACAAAAACACCTAAGACAAATTAGGAGACATAGAAGAAAACAAAGTGCCATGTAGGGGAAGAAGAAAGATCTTTATTAGATAAAAATAAAATCCAAGTGGTTCTGGGATAAAAATGTTTTAAAATATCATACCATATAGCATTCTAGGTAAATATTGATGGGATAATTCTACAACCTGGACATAGGAAAAGGTTTTATAACTATGACCCCAAAACCAAAAGCAATAAAAGACTGATAAATTTTGGCCATATTAAAAAAAAAACACTGAAGAAGAAGGGTTAATCTTCCCAATGCACAAATAACTTCAAATATTAAAAAGTATAAAAACCTGACAAAGAAATGAACAGGTAATTCACATTCTCTTCCAGAACAAGATTTTGAAATAGCCCTTACAGATACACACAAAGAATTCAACTTTGGCATGCAAACTTGCACAACCCTTTGGGAGAGGAATTTGGCAGTATCTAACAAACCTATGAATGAATTTATACCTTTGACCCCATAATCCCATATTTAAGAATTTACCTGAATATTATGCTAAGTGAAATAAACCAGTCAGAGAAAGACAAATACCATATGATTTGACTTAAATGTGGAATCTAATGAATAAAATAAACTAAAAAACAAAATAGAAACAGGTTCATAAATAGAGAACATACTGACAGCTGTCAGAGAGGAGAGGTGTTGGGGGGATTAGATGAAAATGGTGAAGGGATTAAGCAAAAAAAAAAAAAAAAAAAAAAATTATCCCTCACAGACACAGACAATGGTATGGTGATTACCAGAGGGAAAGGGGAGTGGGAGAGAGGCAGTAAGGGTAAAGGGGGATAAATGGTGATGGAAGACTGGACTTCAGGTAGTGACCACATCATACAATATACAGATGATGTATTTATAGCATTACACACCTGAAACCTATGTAATTTTATTAACTAATGTCACCCCAGTAAATTCAATAAAAATTAAAAAAATTAAAAAGGACAAAAAAAAGAATTTACCTGAAAATTATAATGTTATAAAATGGTACATGCCAAAAGTTATTTATTGCAGTGTTGTCTATAACTGAAACATACTGTAAACAATTTAAATGCCCATACACAGGAGAGCAGTTGAATAAACTGCGGTACATCCACACCATATATAGCTATAGAGAACGGACTAAGTGCTCCAAGAATTGATATGAGGGGGTCTTCTGATATTAATTGAAATAAGCAAACAAAAAACAGTATTAATGTTACATCTGCTATAAGAAAGAAGAAAGAACAAGAAAATATACCTATAGCTGCTTATTTGAGGGGAAAAATTGAAGGGAAGCTAAACTAGGAACTAATGTGTGTGGGGAAACAGGGTGGGGAGAAGGGGAGGGGGCCAGGAGGTGGGAATGGCACTTCTCTGAGGACATCTTTTTTCATATAGCTTTGACTTTTAGAATCTTGTTAATATGTTACATAGTCAAAAACAAATGAATGCAATCTGCAAGGATGGGGGAACACCCAAACTGGAATACAGACACAACAAATGAGCCCAGCTGTTTTCAAATAAATGACATGGACACTCTGAAGACGGGATACAACCAGGCTTATCAATTTTTGAATACAATATTTTGACTTTGTAACTTTGGGGTACAGACAAAAAGAATATAAACAAATATTCAACTCCAGTTAGTAAATATTTTTTAAACAGCCTTATTGAGATATAATTTACAGACTATAAAGTTCACTTGTTTAAAGTATAGCAGATTTATTTTTCACAGTGGTATGGGTTAGCAATTCTAAAACTAACTTAGGTGTATTCTAGAATTAAACACATAGGAGAATTGATTGTGGATGATGTGAGCAGGGTTTTTCACTGTCAGAGAAGGGAGTTAGAAATATGGAAAAACAAAAAGCTAGAATAAACTCTGTGATGCTGGACTGAAATTGGAGGTATCGATAAGGTTGCATGACTTTCAATATATACAGTAATGTAGGTAGATAAGAACAGATGTAGAGGTGTGTGCGTATATGTGGATAAGCATGTATTTCCTATTCCTGTCTACTGAGAGGATCTAGAAGCAATGAACAAACAGTAGCAACGAACACACCTACTTCCCAAGATCTTGGTTGTAAACATTCCACTAAAATGAACCAGACTTCCCATAAGAAAGGGCTGATTCCAGGGCTAGGGCAGAAAAAAAAATGTAAGTTGAGCCTAGAACATCTTGCTGTGCCAGAAACCAAATAAGTGCCCTAAGAATGGTGGGAATTTGTCAAAAGAACATAGAAACCAGCCTGAACTAGCTGAGTCTAAGACAATTTGAGCATCAAAATAAATAATAAAAGTAACAGAATTACTATATATAGTATTATTTATTAGTAAGACTCCATCATACACACTAATATAAATTAATAAAGGGGCATAGAGAAAGGCTGTCTTTAAAGTGGAATGTCATCTAATAAATGTTATTTTCAAATGGCCATATTCTTAATGTTTAAACAAGAAATGTCAGGCATAACTTACTTGCCAAATAACATAGAGGATGACGATAGTTTGTACTATATCAGAGTCATTTCCTAGAACAATATCAGAACTACATGAGGTAAGGAAATACCTATTTTAGAGAGTCAGAATATAATGATTGCTGACAGTTCTCATAAAATACAATACTCATTTCTTCTCAGTCTTAAATCTGTACAAATGCTTTAAAATTGTTAAGTACTTCCTCAATAGCTGCTGTCTTGCTTCTTTTTGTAACAGAATTATATCTTACCCCTAATTATAATACCTTAATGTTTATTTAAATGAATTACATACAGGTTGTCACTCTGAGGATACAGTTTGGATTAAAAGTCTAAAATAATTTTATTTTAGAAAATATCTTTTTTCAACATCAATATAATGCATGCTTATTTTATATTTAGACCATTTTTAAAGTTCAGAAAGATAAAAAGCAGAGCATGTAAGAAAACTATAACTCTTATCTTTCCTGATATATTTCTATTCATATGATTTTTAGAAAACACAATGGGGACCACACTGAACATACATTTTATGAACTCCCTTTCTCCTCTCGCTACTATAGTAAACATTTTTCCATGTTATTAAATATTCCTACAAAAACAAAATCACTTTTTACTTCTTTGGTTCATTGTAAGCACCTAATAATTATATTTCAATTTTGAGGTCATTATTTCAGTGGTTGTACAGTACATTATTATATATGTATCAATTTAATTAATCCCTTGTTGATTCATATTTGCTGGGCTTTGCTGTTATGGTTAACTCTGAGATAGATAACACTGCACCTTAATCACCACACACACACATATTCTAGAATATTTCTTTAGAATAAAGTTGTAGATATTATATTATAGAGTCAAAGAGTCTAACCTCTTTCTGGGTTCTTTAACATATTTTTAGTGGCTTTCTAGAAACATGATATCAACTTTTATTTAGTAGTATTTACATACTTACCAACTTTTTATTGGTAGTGTTTGATAGCATTCATAGCATTCTCATTTACTTGAATAATTTTTGCCATTAAAATTTTTTAGGTTGAGCTATATTTTACACACATCGAAATGCACAGATCTAAAATGTACAGTTTGATGACATTTTTTGAACTTTACTTTTAAATAATTTCTGACTTACAGGAAAGTTGCAAAAATAGTACAAAGAATTCTTATATATCCTCCACCCAAACTCCCTTCTTGTTAATGTCTTCGTAATGCTTGCTATGTCCTGCTCTTCCATATCTACACCTAATGTTTCCCAGAACCATCGGAGAGTAAGTTGCAGACAGGTTGCCTTTTTACCTCTAAACACTTTGGTGTGTGTTTCCTAAAAATAAGGATATTCTCCTATAAAACAACAGTGCAATTATTTAAGTTGGAAATTAACTTTGATACTATATTATTTACTAATCCCAGCTCTTATTCAAATTATGCCAATTGTTCCGATGATATCCTTTAAAAAAAAAAAGTTTCACGATCTGATCTAGGATCACGTGGTGCATTTAACTGTCAGGTCTTTCAGTCTCCCTTAAAATGAGGCAGTTCTGTAGTCTCACTCTTTTCTTTTTTTCTTGTCTTTTAGAATCTTTTTGAAGAGTACAGGTCAGCTATTTTGTGAATGACACTCAATTTGGGCTCATCTCTGGGGGTCCCTCTGGATTAGAGCAGGTTATGCCCTTTGGGCAGGAAGACCACAGAGGTGATGGTGAGTGTCTTCTCAGTGACACAGGATATCAGTCTGACCCAATACTGGTGATGTTAAGTTTGGTCACATGGTTAAGATGATGTCTTTAGGTTTCTTCACTATAAAGTTATTATTTATCTCTCTATAGTTCTGTAATTAGTAAGTATATTGTAAGAAAATATTCTGGCATTATATAATTATCCTTTCCTCATAATACTCTCACTTATTCTAAATTTTAGTGTCCATTGGAAATTTTGACCTAAAACAATTATTGTGCTGGTAATTGCTAAGTGATGATTTTCAATTTTTTCTAATTTTAAAAATGGTCTAAATGTAAAATAAGCATGCATTATACTTATGATGAAAAGAGAATCAACCCTAAAATTTCTAAATTAAAATTATTATGAATTGGTAATCTAAACTGTCTCTTCATAGTAATGACCTATTTATTTATTTATTTATTTAATCAATCTTCACCTGAGGATATTTTTTATTATTGATCTTAGAGAAAGGAATGGGGGGGGTGGGGTGGAGAAATATCATTGCGAGTGACTGGTTGCCTCCCACACATGCCTTGACCAGGGATTTAACCCACAACCTAGGAACGTGCCCTGACCAGGATCTACCCTATAATCTTTTGGGTTTACTGGACGATGCTCCAACCAACTGAGCCACCCAGCAAGGCCTGCATGTAATTAATTTAAACAAATAATTATAGATAAGCAAATATATACTGCTGTTATAATAAGAAGACAGCTATTGAGAAAGTATTTAACTTAAAGCATTTCTATAGATTTTAGATTGAGAAGAAATGAGTAATTTATTTCATGAGAACTGCCAGAAAATCATTATATTCTGACTCATTGCAAAACAGGTATTTCCTTCCCTCATGTAGCTCTGATACTGTTCTAAGAAATGACTCTGATATAGTACATACTATCATCATTCTCTATATTATTTGGCAAGTAAGTTATACCTGACATTTCTTGTTTAAACATTAAGAATAAAATCATTTGAGAATATTTAACAAGATAAAAAAATTTCTACATAACATGGATTCCACCTAGTTTGACTATCTGAGGGACAGAGGACATAATATACTACCAACTCCAAAGCCACAATTTTGTAAAGCAATCTAATAATGTCAGAGAAAAACATTTTAGTGGTCTATGATATATAAGTAACAAGCATTCCAGGATTTCTAACTACAAAATTAATTTACAGGAGGACTTTTGCCATCTCACAAACTGAAATTCCCTCATTTACTATGTAAACATATCTTGATGAACAACTTGAACAAAGGATATGGCATATTGGGCATAATATAAATGAGACTAAATTTCAATTTAACTCCTTTATACCTGTAAAATAGAAACAATTCAACAATTACTCCAGATTTTTACTTAGCACTAACTGTGTACAAGACACTACGCTAAGAACTGTTTCATTTAATTCCCTCAACAACCCTAACAAATACTTATGTTTATTATCTTCTCATCCCAATTTACAGATGAAGAAACCATGGGTGATAAGGTAACTGGCTGGGATTCTTTATCTTAGAACTGACTGCGGCCAAAGTCCATGTTCTTAGCTGAAATACACCTTAAAACTTTGGGGATGCAAGGATGGTAAAATATCCACAAGTCAACAAATGTGATATATCACACAAACAAAATGAAGGATAAAAACCACGTGATCAAATCAATAGATGCACAAAAAGCATTTGATAAAATCCAGGACCCATTTATGATAAAAAAAGAAACTCTCTGCAAAATGGGAATAGAGGGAACATACCTAAATATAATAAGGCCACATATGACAAACCCACAGCCAACATTATACTCAAAGGGCAAAAACTACAAGTGTTCCCCTTAAGATCAAGAATAAGACAGGGATGCTAGTTTCACCACTGTTATTCAACATAGTATTTGATCTCCTCCTAGCCACAGCAATCAGACCGGAAGAAGAAATAAAAAGCATCCAAACGGATAGGAAGAATTAAAACTGTCATCATTTGCAAATTTCATACTGTATATAGAAGACCCTTGAAACTGTCACCAAAAAAACTACTAGAACTGATCAATGAATTCAGTAAAGTAGGATACAAAATAAATATCCAGAAATCAGCTGCATTTTTATATGCCAATAATGAACTATCAGAAAGGGAAACTAACAAAATAATCCCATTCACAATTGCTTTAAAAAGAATATAATATCTAGGAATACATTTCACCAAGAAGGTAAAAGACTTTTACTCAGAAAATTATAAGAAACTGAAGAAGATACAAATAAATGGGAGTATGTAATGGATACTCCCTATGGATAGGAAGAATTAACATTATTAAAAGGTCTACACAACCCAAAGCAATCTACAGATTCATCAGAATTTCCATCAAGATACCAATGGCATATTTCACAGAACTAGAATAAACATTTCAAAAATTTATATGGAACCACAAAAGACCCCAAATAACCACAGCAATCTTGAGAAGGAAGAACAAAGTTGGAGGAGTCATGCTACCTAATATCAAACTATACTATAAGGCCATAGTAATCAAAACAGCATGGTACTGGCATAAAAACAGACATAAAGATCAATGGAACAGAATAGAGACCCCAGAAATATACCCACACCTTTCCAGTCAATTAATATTTGACAAAGGAGGTTTTCAACATACAGTGGCTAAAGACAGTCTAGTCACTAAAAGGTTTTAGGAAAATTGGACAGACATGTGAAAAAATAATGAAACTAGACCACCTTCTTACACCACACACAAGAATAAAGTCAAAATGGATTAAAGACTTAAATGTTAGACCAGAAACCATAAAGATCTGAGAAGAAAACATAGGCAGCAAAATCTAAGACACTTGTAGCAATGTTTTTCCTGACACATATTCTCAGGCAAGACAAACAAAAGAAAAATAAGTAAATGGGACTATATCAAACTAAAAAGTTTTTGCACAGCAAAGGAAACCATCAACAAAATGAAAAAATAACCCATTGAATGGCAGAAGAGATTCACCAAAATTTATCAAGAATTTATAGAGAACTTATAAAACTCAACTCCAAAAAATCAAACAATCCAATTTAAAAAGTGGGAAAAGGACCAGATTAGACACTTCTCCAAAAAGGACATACAGATGGCCAATAAACATATGAAAATATGCTCAATGTCACTCACCATCAGAGAAATGCAAATTAAAACCACAATGAGATACAACCTCAAACCTGTCAGGATGGCTATCATCAATAAATCAACAAACAATAGCGCTGGTGAGGATGTGGAGAGAGGGGAACCCTCCTGCACTGTTGGTGGAACGCAGACTGGTACAGCCATTGAGGAAAGTGGTATGGAGATACCTCAAAAAATTAAAAGTGGAACTGCTTTATGACCTAGTGATTACACTTCTGGGAATTTATCTGAAGAAACCTAAATTACGGTAGCCAAGTTTTGGAAGCAGCCCAAATGTCTATCAGTAAATGAGTGGATAAAACAGCTAATTAGTAGATTTACGCAATGAAATACTATGTGGCTGTAAAAAAGGAAGGAAATTTATC
The DNA here is from genome assembly GCA_039655065.1 of Glossophaga mutica. Classification (NCBI taxonomy): domain Eukaryota; kingdom Metazoa; phylum Chordata; class Mammalia; order Chiroptera; family Phyllostomidae; genus Glossophaga; species Glossophaga mutica. Next base: position 103,872,851 of record CM077305.1, read on the forward strand.
CTTTGTGGCAGTATGGATGGACCTGGAGAACATTATGCTAAGTGAAATAGCCAGTCAGAGAAAGCCAAGTACCATACGATTTCACTCACATGTAGAATCTAATGAATAAACTGAACAAGCAAAATAGAGACAGAAGAGACAGACTCATAAATAGAGAGCAGGCTGACAGCTCTGGGAGGGTGAGCTGGAGGGGTGGAAGAATCAATAAAACAAGCAAAAGAACTGATGAACACAGATAATAGTGTGTTCATTGTGGGGGAAGGGGAGTGGGTGGAGGTGGAAGAGGGTATGGAGGTGATATATGATGATGGAAAAATAAAAAAGATAAAAAATAATTTAAAAAAATTAAACTTTACCTGTGGTAACAAAATAAGGAATACCTTTAAAAAAAAAAAAAACTAAAAAAGCATTTTCAAAGTTTCAAATGTAGTAGTAGAAAGATTTTAACCTGTGGCAAAAAGTAAAAAATAAAAACAGTTCAAGGGTGAGGATCTGGCCCTGACCAGTGTGGCTCAGTGGATTGGGCATTATCCTGAAAAGCAAAAAGTTGCTGGTTTGATTCCTGGTCATGGCACATGCCTGGGTTGCAGGTTCGGTCCCAGGTTGGGGTGTATGCAAGAGGCAACTAATCGGTGTTTCTCTCCCTTTCTTTCTCTCTCCCTCCCCCTCTCACTAAAAGTAAATAAATAAAATCTTTAAAAAAAAAAAGAAAAAGAGCGCGGGCCTGTGAACCAAACGATCCAGGTTCGATTCCCAGCCAGGGCACATGCCTGGGTTGCAGGCCAGTTCCCAGCAGGGGACACATGAGAGGCAACCATACATTGATATTTCTCTCCCTCTCTCTCTTTCCTACCCTTCTCCTCTAAAAATAAATAAATAAATAAATAAATAAAATATTAAAAAAAGAAAAAAGACTGAGGTTCTGGTTAACTGATGCACTAACGAGCTAGTACAAATAATTAAATTGCTGCTTATAAAACAAAATTAAAAATAAATACAAATATATGTAAAATTGAAAAATAATCAAGAAATAAATTTAAATTAGTGACATTTTAAAACCCAGATAGCCGATACAGAAAAAAGATTAAGGAGATGCTACAAAAGTTAACTGTGATTATCTGAATTGTAGGAATATATAGTAACCCTTTTGCCTCTCCTTTTCTTCTTTCTCATAAATTTGCCATAGTATATACATTAGTGACATTTTAGAATGAATAATCAAAGTATTTTTAAAAAAGCCAACAGGCTAAGTATCTAAATAGCAGAAAAAGACCAAAGAAAATGAAAACCAAGAATAAGAAACAGAAACAATGATTGACAATGAAAACACTTCTCATAAAAATTGTTATCAACTACTTGCTTATGTACGATCACACAATGGTTTTCCAGAGTTGTATTTGTTGTGATTTCAATTTTTTCCCTCAATATTATTTTTGGAAACAAAGTTTAAAAAAAAAAAAACCCTTAGAGGATATTTCTTACATGTTAATAATAGCACATGGAAGTTTCAAAGAGAAGGTTGAAAACTTTTAACACAGAAGAGAGAAACAGGAAAGAAAATACAAAACAGGGCAAACCTACCTAAAGCACTGTCAAGGAGAAACACTTTCTTAGTTACAACATTAGAGACTTACTCAGACACAGAATACAAATATAAACAAAAAAGTTTCAAAAGAAAGCAAGAAGTGGGATATGAGGTATATTCAAACTATATTAAGAAGATTACACACACACACACACACACACACATACACAAACAATATTTAATAAGAACAAAAACTTTGTTTATTTCCCAAAAACGTTGGGAAATAACATGACAAAGTCTATCTCCATTGTTTTTATGAGACTACATACAATTTTCAAAAAAGCCAATTAAAAAAAAAGCTGGAAAACTAGAATATTCTAGAAATAGTCTTAGAAATAACAGGGCAAATTCATGAACGTGGAGAACTGTAAAGAGCTAAATTGTGTGGATAACCAAATAAATGCAGCTTAGAATGGTATTAATGTCACCAATAATCAATTTTTTCAAAATGAGGTTCATCATTACTTCAGAATATTCATAATTGCATGAAATTTCATAAGCATCATACAGCCTCTAGGGCCTAGGAAAAGTTTTTTCATCTCCAAAGTCTGGTGCTAGTATTATGAATCAAAAAACAAACAAAATCCCCAAAACAACAAAAAACACCTGATGTTCTAAAGTATGTGCCAACGACAGTAATTTTCCATCACAAATGGCAATGGTACTGACTGTACATAGTGTTATACTGAAGCATTGAAACAAGTTAAAATAAAAAAAACAATATACTGTTCAGGAATAATACAGAGGCCCGGTTTCTATCAGATAAGGAATATTTTTTAAAAACATGGGTTTTGTTGTGTTTCTTTATATTTAGTTGCTCCGTTTCCATAGCAAGTACAATACCAATGACTCTTATCAATGACTGAGAGAAGAAATTGTAACTTTCCCCCTTTGCAGCCCTAGCACTTCAGAGGCCAACACTTAAATAATATACACTACATCAATAAACAATAATCACAAAACCAGTTAGGTCAAAATTCATCCACTGACAATGAAGGTAATGTAAGAGTTCTCAATTATTTTCTTTAAAATACAAGTATCTACGCACACACTTATAAATGACCGTAACATATAGGCACACGCGTGCACACACACACACACAAATCACCCTGAAAGGTTTCTAGCTGTTTTGGCAGAAATAAATCCTTATCTGAATTAATGCAGAATGAAATGTCTTCCAAAGGGGTTTTTACCCAACGCCTCACAAAAGCATAAATTAGTATTTATGCTTTCCTACATCACATCCTACATTTCTTCCATCATAATGTCCTATGTCAATGACACTTAAGAAAGGTTATTAGAAGTCCACAGAATCATCAGCAAAGCAGAGCAAAAAGCAATGTTAAGGTCATAAGTCAGAATAACTAAAACTAAATTTAAAAACCAATTTCATTGACAACACTGTCAAAAACAGATTTATGTACAAGACATCTATACTAAAAACCAGAAAACACTGCTGAGAGAGAGATTAAGGAAAGCCTATATAAATACAGAGATATCATACTGATGAACAGAATTTAAGATGTCAGTTCACCCCACATTAATATACAAATTCAACACATTCCCAATTATACTCTGTTAGTTTTTCAATTTTTTTTTTAAATTTATTGCTCTGACTGGTGGGGCTCAGTTGATTGGGCATTGTCTTGCAGAGTGAAAGGTCATGGATTTGATTTCAGGTCAGGGACCACACTTGGGTTGTGGGCCTGGTCACCAGTTGGAGTGTGTGCAAGAGGCAACCAGTCAATGTTTCTCTCACACATCAATGTTTCTCTCCCTTTCTTTCTCTCCCATTCTTTCTCCCTCCCTTCCCCTCTCTGTAAAAATAAATTTAAAAATGTTTAAATTTTTTTTGAATTGTATTTATTAATTTTAGAGAGAAGGAAAGAAAAAGATATTGATTTGTTGTTCCACTAATTTATGCATCTGTTGGTTGATTCCTGTTTGTGCCCTGACCCTGCAACCTTGGCCTACTGGGATGATACTCTAAGCAATTGAGCTGCCTGGCCAGGATCCTGCTATTTTTTTTCCCCAAACAAGTTAATTCTACAACAGACATAAAAATGCAATGATACATGCAGATGTACGATAAATTTACAATTTTACTCCTTGCTTTTTTTACTTAATATAACCTATATATTCTTGACAAGAAAATTCCATTAACACACACGTGAGAAGAAAAGTATAATCTTTAAGTATCTCTTCTAAAGTCTATTCTGCGGAGCAATTTTTTTTTAATTTCAACATTTCTGTAAAGAAATTAATATCTAGTCAGTTCTTTATTAATGAAGAATGGGTTCTGCTAACCAGTGAAATCTTTCCTCTTTGGTGATCCCCACCACTACCTAAATGATGACTTCTTTTTTTTTAATTATTATTATTATTATTTTTATTTTGAACTTATTTATTTTTATTTTTTTAAAGCAACTTAACTCTGCCATTGGCTCCAAGTGATCCAAGAGGCCCTACCATGATTTCTTTTACGTAAATCTTGCTGACCATTCTGTACCTACAGCAAGAACTGGAAATCTACTTGCCATGAGAACCAACCACAACTATGGGCCTGAGTCTTTAATCAATAATTTGGTGTCATTCATTCACTGATCAAAAAAGCCAGGAGCAAGCCAGTATGTCCATGAGGTCTGAGGGTTTGAGTGGATCCAAAGATACTTGTAAAATGACACTGTTGCTGCAGTGTAGTCTGAAAGCTGAGGTATGTGTACTTAGAGAGGAAACATGTTTCAGCGGAACAGCAAGGGCCTTGTGTTCAAGTCCCAACTCCAGACTCCCATTTTCGGCTGTGATGGACTACCAAGGACTGCACTTTATCACTTGCCATAAAAAAAAGGAGAAAACGACATAGTGCATGAAACAATTGCTCCCAACGAAAGACTAACAGAAGGAAAACAAATGAGATAACCTTTATGGCCACCCTAGCTTTCTGCCTGGAAACAATTTCCAGACTGAGTCCAAGGAGGGGTAATGCAAACAGTCAGGCTAGCTGAATTGAGGAGACTGAGATGAGAGCGTGGAAGGCTAAGGCAGCTGGAAGTGTCAGGGCAGATTTCTGAGAAGGAAAGGCCAATGATGAAAAAAAGCTCTAGAAATCTGCATACGGGTGGCTTTGAGTCTGCTGAGTACTAAGTTATACGTCCATATTGTGAAATTTCACAAGACTGGCCAAGAAATGAAACAAAAGCTGAACAACATCTGAAGTACACACAAAGTTGGAGGACATTCAAGCTCCCACCAGTATGAAAGAAAAGCCCTCCCTGGGGCATTTAGTAGTCATTCAGCTGGGATTCCCAAGGGGGTCAAGTCCTAGTAGTTAAGGAACCATCCCTGGCATGAATGCTACCCTGGATCTTTCCTAAGGAGCTTTTAAGAGGCCTTGATAGTGACCCAAAAGTCCAAGATTTTTACCAAATCAAAGTCCAGCACTCCTTTTTTCAAATATTTTATTTATTTATTTTTAGAGAGATGGGGAAGGGAGGGAGAAAGAGAGGGAGTGAAACATCAGTGCGTGGTTGCCTCTAGCGCACCCCATACTGGGGATATGGCCTGTAACCCAGGCATGTACCCTGACTGGGAATCAAACTGGCGATGCTTTGGTTCACAGGCCTGTGCTCAACCCACTGCTACACCAGCCAGGGAAAGTCCAACACTGTTTAAAGGAAGATAACAAAAGCAAAATCCAGCCACTTAGCAATGTAACACAATATTACATCAAAAAAAAATTACTGGACTACTTGCCAAGAGGCAAAATGTCTCATTAATAGGAGAAAAACGGTCAATAAAACAGACTCAGAAATGACAGGAAAAAATGAAACTACTAACAGCTATTATAGCTATTACAACTATGTACAAGTATTTAAAGGAAAACATGTATATAATGACAAGAGAAATGGATAATGCAGAAAAGAACAAAAGGGAACTCATAGAGATAAAAATGTAGTATCTAAGGTAAACATTTTATTAGATAGGATTAGCAGCTTATTAGCTGCTAATTAGAAAAGACAAAGACCGTATGATCTCACCTATAACTGGAGTCTAATGAATAAACCAAACAAATGAGCAAAATAGAACCAGAGACGTGGAAAGAAGGAACAAAGTGACAGTGAACAGAGGGGAGGGAGGAGAGGGGAAACGGGGGAAAGGAGAAGGGTCCAGTCAAGGAACATGTAAAAAGGACCCATGGTAATGGACAACAGTGTGGGGACTGACTGAGGGAAGGAGGGTAGGGGAGAGCAATGGAGGAAAAATTGAGGCAATTGTAATGAAACAACAATAAAAAAAGGAAAATACAAAAAAATAAATTAGTGTTCATAATATACGTGTGTATGTAAAAAATATCAGTGAACTCTTGAAATAAAAGTATAGCTAATAAGACATAAAAATAGCAAAATGAAATACTAAAAAAAGGCAAGAAAAGAGGAATAAAGAAACAGAGAAGAGACTGGATAAACATACAGCAAAATGATAGATTTAAACTCAATTACAGTAAGTAATGCCTACGACAGGCCCCAGTGATCCCTACCTTCTGGTATTTACTACCTTTTAGAATGTTCTCCCTTTGAGTAATTTGTTTCTAATCAATAAAATTGGCCGATGTTGAGGAAATGTTACAAAGAATTGTTACTTTGTCTTGCCAGCGGACTTTCTCTTACTGGCTTTGCTCAAGTCAGCTGTCATGTTGGAGAGTTCCCCCGTACCCCTGCCCCTCCATACTGTGACAAGGAACTCAGTGTCCAACATCCCTTAAGGAACTGAATGTCACCAAGAACAATGTGAGTTTAGAAGTAGATCCTTCCGCAGTACAACCTTCGGATGAAACTCTAGCCTTGGCTAACACAAATGCAAGCTTGCAAGAAACGTTGAGGCACAGGCACCCTCTATCAGGGGTGACCAAACTTTTGGCATCTCTGGGCCATATTGAAAGATCTGTCTTGGGCCACACATTAAATACACAAGCACTAACAAAAACTGGCAAACAAACAAAAAAAAGGTTTTCAGTAAATTTATGATTTTGTGTTGGGCTGCATTCATAGCCATCCTGGGCCACATGTGGTCCAGAGGCTGCAGGTTGGACACCCCTGCAAGCTGTGCCTGAATTCCATACTCACAGAAATTGTGAGGTGATGTGTCTGTGTTAAGATGCTAAAGGTATACTTGTTACACAGAAATAGATAACCAGTGCACCAGACAAAACAATAATGACCTTGCAATGGAAAGACAGAGATTTTCAGACTAGTTTCAAAAAACAAAGATCCAGCCCTGGCTGGTGTGGCTCAGTGGATTGAGCACGGGCTGTGAACCAAAGGGTCATAGTTCGATTCCCGGTCAGGGCACATGCCTGGGTTGCAGGCCAGGTCCCCAGTGGGGGCCATATGAGAGGCAACCACACATTGATGTTTCTCTCCCTCTCTTTCTCCTTCCCTTCCCCTCTCTCTAAAAAATAAAGAAATATTAAAAAAAAAAAAAAAAAAGATCCAGCTCTATGATTTCTAAATAAAACTTACTTTTATATAAAGGTACAGATGGGTTAAAGATGAAAGCTGGGAAAAGATTTATCATGCAATGCTAAACATAAGAAACTTAGAAGGGCTACATTACTATCAAACAAAGAAGACTGTAGTAGAAGAATCATTACCAAGGAGAGAGGAACATTCTATAATGTAAAGGGCTCAATTCATCAAGAACACGTAACAACCTCAAAATACAGGAAGGAAAAAACAATATTGAAAGGAGAAACATGCAAATCTAATAGTAGTTGAGGTCTTCAACATACCTCTAAGTCTCTGATAGAACAAGTAAAAAGAAAACAGTAAAGATATGTAAGACTTGAACAGCTTTATAAGCCAACTAGACCTAACTAACATTTATCTCATCTTTAAGGGTACATGAAACATTTATGGTCATTTACGAAAGGTATACATTTTCATGAGAAGTATACCTTAAATAGTTTTAGTGTAATAGGAGAATAAAACAAAAATCAAAGTACAGTTGACCCTTTTAACAATGTGGGGATAGGAATTCTGAATCTTATGCAGTTGGAACTCACATATAACTTAAGCTGGCCCTTTGTATCTGTGGGTTCTCAACAGAGGATCAGGAATTTTGATCCACGGTTGGTTCAATCCATGATGTGAAACCTGGGGACACAGCCAGCCAACTATATATTTTTTGGAAAAAAAAAAATCCACATATGGTGGACCTACCCGCATATGGTGGACTTGAAAGCTGTGTTGTTCAAGGGCTGACTGTACTGTCTAAAACCACTAAAATCCAAAATTTACAGTTTAGGAATAAGTTCTTGAATTTCTTTAAATTTCACTTTGTTCAGTCCTAACTTGATCCGACTGGGGTTAAGTTTAAATTTCTTTATCTGGAAAATTCTCAAAATTGTAATATTTGGTATCCAAAAAAAACCTTCAACTTTTTAAAGTTGTAAGCATTTTGTTTTTGTTGAGAGTTTAGAAAGCACTCGGCAATCAATCAATCAGCTACTCTGTTTCAGTGCACAAATAAACAAATAAGCACACAGTAATGCAGCCAGAAATTTCACTGGTTTATCAGTGAGTTGCTATTTAACTAAATTCCATTTAGTTGAAAATTGAAAAGTCTAGCTAATAGAAATAGACAGCAAGGGACAGAAAAATCTATGCTAGAAGAATAGACTGTTAGAAAAGTAATACCTTCTCATTTTAAGAGCATGCCTAGTTTAAATATCCCTTTGCATTCTTGGCCTGAGAAAACAGTAACATAAACATTTATATCTTTTTCATCATATATATTTTATACATCATTCAAGAGCCACACAATTTTTCATACATTCAATAACTATTTGTGATCAATTACTAAGCAACTTATTTCACATTTGTATCCATTTTATTTTACTAAGAAATCTCTGAAACATCCTGGGTTTCTGACAGGTTATTAAAATACATGTAATAAAACAAATGACTGAAAAGAAACATGCAAAGAAGGAAACAAACCATACAAAATCCCCAATAAATCTGACTCTCCAAATGAGGAACACTATTCACCTCTGGAACTTCATACATGCTACTCACAAGACTTCAGACTCAGACAGCTGTGAGGCTGCGGCATTTAAGGCCAACTATACACCAAATAAGCCCTAATTACCCATTTCCTTAAGTTGTCCAGGCTCCAAATCTCTTGGGTTGCGTCCTTCTCATTTATTTTTAGGAGTGTATTCTTTTCTTTTTTTAAGAAATATATAATAATACAAGTAAAATATTTTTAGAGGATTCAGATTAACTGAAAAACAACTTAAGATCTGCCCCATCCCCGGTAAGCTTAAACTTTCATCTAAACAACTGCCATCACACTGAGACTTCACAGAACATTCTACAACAATGGAACTATTTCTGTTTTCATATATAACAAAGGTCATTGCAAAACAAGTAATCATATACATATTTTAATATGTTTGTTTTTTAAAAGGTCATTTCTGAATTTAGTCCATTTTGAGGGGTTAATAATGAAAAAATTAATTTAGATATGGTTATGATATAGATTTTGTGGAATCAAAAAAGAAAAAGGACTTAAAGGACAATTCAGAACAAAAAATTTTTCAACATAACAAATAACTGTTTTATGACTTCGAAATACCAAAAGTCTTCTGTATAGTACTTATCATATACATCAAATGCCTTAAAAGAGTCTCAGCAACCATATCCACTATCTTAATCTCTTCAGAACAAGCACATAAGGAGAAAAATCTGTAAATTAATCCTCGATGACACAGGGTTTGTTTAGGAGTTTACCAAATGGAATGACCCTGCTGGAATTCCCTCAAGCAGCCTGTGAAAATGTCAGAACAGAGTCTGTTTTGGAGGTCATAGTCCCTAGAGAGCTCTGAGTTTTGGGCTGTTTGTCTTTTCACATGCTTTAATATTTGAAAATCATTCCTTGTAGACACTGACTGATGCCCAGGGAATGCTAGGATTGTGGGAACTGGCAGTACCAACAAGAGAGACAAACTTCATGGGAAATCAGTGCCTATTACATTTGCCCTCTCAGCTCTCATCAGATAAGTGGCTCTTCAAATGTTATAAAGGTACACAGTGAGACATTTAAACTGCATGTCATTCTAACATATTTATAAAGAAATACTTGTGAAAAATGGGAGCAAAAATTACTGGGACTATTGAAAGCAATACTAAGTTATCAAACACCATGGAAGAACCCTGAAAAACAATAATCACTTAGTATGAATTGAAATGTTGCATTCTGGAAATATACACATGAATAAAAAATAGTTACAGTGTGCTAATTATATGCCCACACTGTTCTAAATACTTGACTTATATGAACTCGATTTAATCTTCATAGCAACTCTAAGAAGTATGATCCCCATTTTGCAGATAAGGAGTTGAGGCAAAGGGAAGATACCTAATTTGTCTGAATTCACATAACTAGTAATGTTGTAGCTAGAATCTGAACTCACACAGGGTGGCGGCTCCAGAACTGGTGCTCTCCACCACAATGCAGGCTGCCTCTTTCATGCAATGTTCACATCACGCACACAGTGCTGAGTAACTGTGACATGTACTACTAATGTGCTAGTTACTAGAAATGCTTTATTTCATTTAACTCTCCCAGTCACCTACGGGGTACATCTCACATGACTCCTATTTGCAGATGGGAGATACAGGCTGTGTGTGACCTGACACCACACATCTGGTGCCGGGGAGCAGGCTCTAGGCTTGACACTGCAGTTCTCGTTCTTTAAGACTGGGTTTTTTTCCTCTCAGTTACCTGCAAGAACCATCTCTACATTAATTTTCTGTAGACAGATGAAGGAATTACTTTCAAAGATCTATGTGTGCAACATTTTTATGAGAACACAGTACATTTTGAATTGCCTATATTGTATTAGAGGCTTAAAATCTAAGAATTATTTTAAGGTAAGAGATGCAATGATCATTCAATAAATCTTTTCTAACAATAAAAAGTATGCCTATTTCCACTCTTGAATTTTTTAATACTTTGGGAGAGGTGAATATTCTGATATGGCAAACTTTTCTTTTATATAATACATGATGTGGTTTGATCAAGCAGTCCAACTGATACACTTCTTAACTGATATGTCAGGATCAAGGCTTCTGTCAAAGAGGGTCTCCTATTTTGTAGCTATAAATCTCAAATCTGCAGAGTGCTGACAAATTCTAACATTTGTTAGTTTTTAAACTTAGCCTACAAGAACCAATGGCAAGTTGTGAATCAGACTTTTTGTTTTTCTTGTTATACCTTTATTAAACAGAGGTTGTATATCAAAATTTAGGTTGGTGAAACAGACACCCAACCGTTAATATTTTCTTAATGAAAGTAACAACATATATAACAAGAACATGAATAATGCAACCTCAAAAGAAAAAGCTAAAATACTGTCTTTTAACTGATAGGGGAATGCTATTATAAAAATGTTAACACATACCTGCCAACCCTTGAAAACCATAAATAGAAAAATACTGCATATTCTAAATTTAAATACTGCATATTCAATACATATTTTTGAGAATAACTCAAATTTATCAATTTCTTTCCTTTTCAATATGGTGGAAAGTCTGACTAATCACGTAAGCTTGCATGCATGTTTAATAATATACCTGTGAGGAATGTATTAAACAGTGACATGAATGATTCCTGTCTATGGCAAACTCCATCAGTCAACTGAGACAGAAGTTATCTTCCGTTCTTTCCGTTTCTGCTGCCCAATGAAGAGCACAAGGCAACAGTAATGAGATATAAGAACACACAATGTAACGAGGGAGGGCAGCCAGAGAAAGACACATGGGCTGAAAGCTACCACATGGATTATTACAATAAGCATACCGTGACACAGAGAGCGTCTGAGACTTACCCATGCTCACAGATTGAGTCAGCAGAGGAGACTGGAGTCCTGACTCCTCAAAGACTATACTTCCTGTTAATAATAGTGAGGGCAGCAGGTGAGGGTAGCCAATAGTATGGATTAATTTAAAGGGGTTAGAAAAATACTGGGTATGATACTTATCAATTAGTCTGGGTGATTATTAACTACAAACCCAAGAGAAAATTCCAATACATTTGTTATTCCAACATATTTATCTTGTTGCTTTCTGCTACAACATTACTCTCTAAAAATAAAATAACAGAGGAAGAAAAATAGTCATGGATCACTTTTTTCCAGTACACTCCCTACATTTACTAGGCTTTTATAGAGTTAGGGTAGACAGGCAGGTACCCAGTATCTATCCTTTCACTTCCCTTCTAGCTAGAAGAGGTGACTATGGTTGGGTTAGATGGCAGACGTAAGTAAAAGGAGTACTGACTTAATTTTAACAAAGTCTCTTGGCCCAGCACAGGGTCTGATTCAATGATTCAACTATGAATTAACTATTCAATTCCAAGTAGCCCTAAGGTGCTAGGGGGTTATAGTTGATTGACTAATATTTAATAACTAATTATTTATATTAGGTTGGCCAAAAAGTTTATTTTTTTCCATAAGATGGCTCTAGTAGCACTTAGTTGTCTTTAGTTCCATTTGAAACAATCTTGTATTATGACAGCTGTCACATCAATGTGCATTTAAAAAAAAGTCAAAATTGGTGAATTTTGGTGTAGCCATTTTAATACTGAAGATGGAAGAAAATAAGCAAAATTTTTGGCATATTAAGCTTTATTATTTCAAGAAGGTAAAAATGCAACTGAAACACCAAAAAAGATTTGTGTAGTGTATGGAGAAGGTGCTGTGACTGACTGAATGTGTCAAAAGTGGTTTGCAAAGTTTAGTGTTAGATAATGCTCCATGTCAGGATAGACCAGTCGAAGTTGATAGCGATCAAATTGAGACAGTCAACATTACACCATGCAGGAGACAGCTGACATTCTCAAAATATCCAAATCAATAAAGTTACTGTTGAAAATGAAAAATGTGTCTTTTATTTTATGGAAAAGACTACACAGACTTTTTGGCCAACCCAATACTTTATATTATTACCCTTTAAAATTGCTCCCTGAGAAACAGGAGACTATTAAATAATAATAAATTAGCTTAGTAAATAATAAATTAGTTTCTGTTTATTCACTGGCCCAATGTCTAATATAAATCATATGGTGGACTCCAGTTTTATGAAAATTATCTCGAATAATCTATATAAGAAGTAATGTACTTCTATGACTAGTAACTAGAAAAGCTTTGTAAAAATTTAAGACATTTTTTATAAATTTAAGATAACGTGGTCTCATGCTGGATGAACTGCGAATAACTACATTCTGAATCTAACTTTTAATATAAATATGTTAACTGCTGACACTCTAAGGGAATTTCTGCAAGAGCATACAATTTAAAGATAATAAATAACTCGAAATGAGGCTTCAGGGTGTTACATAACTGGGGCTTATGGTCTTGCCGATGCACTTCTGAAACCGTAAGCTTCATTTACCCCTCAGCAGTAACAGAAGCACTCCTGTGTCAGTGCTCTGAACATGCCAGCTGCAGATGGAAGACTGTAAATTAGCGCTCACCCCCTCCCTCCCTCAACACACACACACGTTGCTTGGGTGTGTTCAGCAATGCACTGAAGCAAACTAAATCCTCAGTAACAGCAAAACTATCTAAATAAGAAACCCAGAGTACAAAAAAGAAGGTGGACAGGGTTACAGGTGCTTATTTACATTGTGAAACAAAACATGCTATTTAATAGCAGACTTTATAAAGCCCATTGTGTAGGACAGCACCTCACCTTTAAGCTAGTTATATGGCTTCTTTTTCATTTGGAAAGGGTTCAAGAGACTGTCACAGACAAAAACAGTAAAAGAGCTGCCACAATTAATCAAGAATTTCATTTGCCGTTGTCAGGAGGTTCACAGTTGGCTTTTAAACTTTATAATTGTTGTTGGTATAAGTCCTAAAGCCAAATTTTCAAAAAATATTGAAGACTAAAAAAATTATATTTAAGGAGTACATATTTCTCTTCTAAGTCTAAATATGCTTAAGTAACTCCTAAAAACAGAAAAAGAAATTATCTAAATATATCAGAATATTTATATCTTTAAGAATTATTTTGAATATTCAAGCTCCTAAATATGTTAATAGTAAAGCCAATCACAAGGTAATTTTACAGAAAATTATTCATTTCTACTATCTCCAGCTGTAAAAAGGGAAAGCAAAAATCCATAGTTCCCTGCCTTGGCTATTTGCCCTCTAATTATTTCTCTCCCATTAAGGACACTACGAGAATTTTATGCCTGGCTGTTTGCTCCAGAGAAAAATAGTTACATTTTCTCTTTCCCTTACCAACCTCCATTAGGCCATACCAGCTTCTGTACATTCTATGGAACAGAGTTGTGCTCAAGACACACTCATCACTTTTGTACATTCCCAAACACCTGGACTGCCAGTAAGTCTAACAGGATAATGAGTAGTGGGTAAATGTTTTCAAAGTAAAACACAAAGAGAACTGTGAAACAGTTTACAGTGAAAACACTGTGAACATGTGCCATTTATTTTCCATGGAACAAGAGGAGCAGGCTTTTGGGTTGTTTTTTTTTTTTTTCTGGGTTCCATGGAAAAGCAAAATTCATCTGACAGCAAATATATTAATACTGGTATTGGATCCAATACAGACAGCCACTTTGTGTTCCCTTGTGTGGCAACAGACTCTTGAGTAAATTATTTTCTCTCTAGTAAGTGATCATTTTGGAATAGAACAAGAGATGGTCTAAAACTGTTCAGTATAATAAATTCAATAGACAGATATCTTCTTAAGAAAAAAAATTTCAAGATGGGACTATACAAAAACCTAACAACTGTAGTAACTAGTAATACCAACGTTTAAAAATAAATAAGTCTCTTCTCTTCACCTAAAAAATGCTGATGATTTAATAGTAAATACAGTTTCAAAAGGTTGGTTAATATAGGAAGAAGGGGCAAATGCTTATTCTCCTTGCACTTGACATTACTACTTACAGCTGGCCTGTGGTGTCTGTGGCCATGTTAACTTGACTGAGCCTTATCTTCAGAGACAAACCCAGAAGTACTGAAATACCAAACAGTTTTATAGAAGGGGAATCTATGTCAACTTATCCACTTACTATAAGATACTGCTGGCAATGACTTAAAAGCTTAAATTCACCAACCAGCATAGATTAGTCTTGCAAGTGGCCTCATGAATGAAAAGCTGCTTCTTCAACGACTCTTCCAGGTGTGGGCCTCAGCAAAGGGGTCGCAGCTCTTTCCAGTATGTTGTTTCCATCAATTTTGCCTTTCCCTCCTTTTACAAAACTATATTCACTTTATATCACCTGAGCTTTTCCTATTTAAACAATAAAAGAGCTAACTGTCCCCTTAACTGATTCCCCTTTTATTCCCACCATCTGAAGGAATGTTAGTATTGAAACATGAAAATAAGTCTACTGTGTGTATAAAATGTCAAAACAAAGCTCAATATCCCTGAACTTTGTCTTAGGAAAGGTACATTATTTATGTGTTTTTGTATATCTACTTTCTTTTATAAAGGATTCACTTGTTGAGAAGAGTTAGTTGCCTAAATGGCTGCCTTACTTTTGAAGTGCCACTAACTATACAACTACTTTGACCACGTTCATGGGTAAAGGAAAATGCTAGCTTATCTTTACTAAACATTTTTCATGTTTACTCCAGTGGTGGAAATATTTTACCACTTCACTACTGCCAACTTAAATATTAATAAAAAATAAGGGAAGATTTGCACTGACCAGTGTGGCTCAGTTGGTTGGGCATCTTTCTGCAAAGCAGACTGTCACCAGTTTGATTTCCAGTCAGGGCACATGCCTGGATTGCAGGTTTGGTCACCAGTTGGGACACATGCGAGAAGCAACCAGTCAATGTTTCTCTCTCATACCAATGTTTCTCTCCCTTTCTCCCTCCCTTCCCCTTTCTCTAAAAATAAATAAATAAAATATTTTAAAAAGTAAGGGGATATCCTGGAATCATTACTTAAATGTCAACTTCATGTTCCTTATAAAGTTTATATATAAACTCTTTGGTGACATAATCCTTCTACATGCTGAGCCCAAATTGAAATGGTTTCATTTACCCCAAAAAGAAAAGAATTCTAAACTGAAATACAAAAACTTAGGAATAACAATAAAACATAATATTTTAGAAAATATCTAAATCTGATTATCTCAAAATAGCTAAACCATACTTTGTATTAATTAATTTTGAGGCTAACACCTACATTTTGTATATGATATAATTTAAACATGGCATTAAGAAGACCTAAAAATATGAAGAATAAGCTTGAAAAAATCATTAAGGTAAGAAAGTTATGGTTCTACTATACTCACATCAATGTATCAAAAAACCTAGATTTCTGATAGCTGTACAAGGATTCCATTTATGCTTTATAATGTACATGCAAATTAAGCTAATATATTATAAACCTAAAATTAGTGTATGCCTAAATATAAGGTAAGGTTTTTAACTTCCTCAGTTACTTGTCAGAAAAAAGGAGATTACCTTTTGTCAGAGTCTTTACACAATATCTCATATTATGAGATGCTCTTTCATTTAGTTAATAATAAACAAAAAAGGATTTGAGGAAAATGCATTAGCTATGGAAAACAATATGAAGGATCCTCAAAAAATTACAAATAGAGTTACCAAATGGCCTAGCAACCTCTTTTATGGGTGTCTACTAAAAAAAAAAAAAAAAAAAAAAAAATCTGAACACATTTATTTGTAAAGATGTATGCACCCCTATGTTCACTGCAGCACCATTCACAATGGCCAACACACACAACCAACCAAAGTGTTCTTCTATAGGTGACCGGATAAAGATGTGGTACATATATACAATGGGGTACTTCTCAGCCACAGAAAAGATGAAATACTGCCATTTGCAACAACATGGTTCAATCTTGAGAATATTATCCTCAGTGAAATAAGTCAGACAGGAAAAAGTCAAGAATCATATGATTTCACTCATATGTGGGATATAAAACTGAGGGCAAACAAGACAAATAAATGAACAAAAACTCATAGACACAGACAACAGTATGGTGCTTACCAAAGAGAAAGGGGGCTGAGGGAGAGGTGGTAAATAGAAAAGGGGGTCAAGTGTATGGTGGCAGAAGGACATTTAACTTGTGGTGGTAAACACACAATGCAATGTACAGGTCATGTATTACAGAATTGTACACTGTAACCTATATAGTTTTATTAACCAACGTCACCCCAATAAACTTAACGTAAATATTTTTTAAAATTTACCTCATTCGAAGCTGGTTTTAGGACATTTACAGATATATCTTAATAAAATCATTTTGATAAGTGGGAGAAAAAAATCAACACATTTATTATTCCTAGGTTATAACCTTAAAATTCGAAGTGTTGGATGTTGTTACGAAGACTGTCAAAACTGCTTTTAGAAAGTCATCAAATACTATTCTCTCGGAAAGGACACAAGTTAACAGTTGGTAATTCTGGGGAAGTAACTGGGTACTTTAAGGGACAAGACTGGGAGGGTGACCTACTTTTCACTGTGTACTCATTTTTGTACACTTTAATTTTAAACTGTGTGAATATACAATGTTACTATTCAAAAAAGGATTAAATTCAGAAACAGAAATTACATAAAATGTTATAATCAATCAGAGATCAAACATGAGTAATTACGAATTACAAATATACAACTATAGACAGTATGAATATACAATTATAAGACACATACAAAAAAAAAAACCCAGCCCCAGTATTTTGTGAATGGTATTTGTGTTTTATACATAAAATCTTCAGTGTTAGATCATACATGTGTTCAAAAACTGCTGTAACTCAAACAAAAGAGACAGAAATAAAGATGCACCCTGGATTTCCATGCTAGACACATAATGCAAAGCAGTTCTACTGATGATAAAAACACTATAAAGACTCATGGACAAAGTTTGTGCAAGATGATTTTATAAAATATGAGTGGCTAAAGCAATCCTTCTGTATTATTGCACTGCTTCATAAAATGTGATTTAAATTATATACATATACCTAAATTAATCAACTGAAACTTTCACGATTTCATCTACCTTTCTAAAAGTTTATAAGGGGAGGCTACCTTATATTTGAGCTTACCTTATATTCAGGCATACATATTCAAGAGAACATTCTTGCAATAGAATGTGGTAAGCTGGATTGAGTAGATCCCCACAGAGCAGAAACTTATTTACACTTAACTTCTCTCCTCTACTACATACAAGGGAGGGACCCCACCAAAAAATGGATTTTATTTATAAAAAACTGTGTATTTATTCTTACATGTTTAAACTTCAGCCACCTTCAAACTACTCACCATTTGATGCAATATATCTATCGAGATGTTTTTTCCACTGCTCTAAACAGTTTTGAACTTGTCAATTTTGATGCCTTTTAGTGCTTCTGTCATTTTTTGTTTCCTCTCTTCCACATCAGCAAAATGTTTCCCTTTGAGGACTTTTTTCATTAGGTAAACAAAAAAAAGTTGCTCGAGGCGAGATGAAGTGAATGGTGGGGGCCACAAAGGTTATAAAAGCTGTTGAACACTCAGCATGATGTGGGCAGGTGCACTAGTAAATAACTCATCACGAAATGGGCAAACATGTTGAAAGAGTCTTCAAAAAAAAAAATTCACTGAAGCCAAACACACCCTCTCACAACAGCACCAGCTGCTACACTGTTACTGATGGGTTCCTAGAACACTCACCTAGCAAGGAAAGCCTGTACTACAAGGGCCCTGCCCTCCAAAGATAATTCTGGTTTTTTGGGGATCACCCTTCATATGACCATTTTCTTGAGCAATTGTATATCTGCTAGGGCAATTTTATATCTGCTCAACTTTTTCTGGCAGATAAAAATTTGAACATTATCACACTGATCCAAGTGTAGTGTGTAAATTTGATCACATTTAGTCATGTTTCATGAAGTATGGTTATTCTCTCTCAGCCACTAAGATAAAGCTTGGCCTCTACTTGATAGAAGGTTCTAAGGCCATCACCTGTCAACCACAGCCTCATGAAGGCTTTGACAGCATCTTAGCCAAAATGCTGCTGTATACCAACTGAACTGCACAAGTGTTGTGCCTAACACCAAATATAAGACACACGTATCAGATATCTTATTTGAAGGGAGAATAGTTATACTCCAAAGACATGTACTAAAGAACTAAGAATAGTAGCATACACCTTTTATCCATTTTCCTGAATAAGAAAGGCCAATACTGAAAAAAATTAAGATAGTACATATGGAAGTTTTCTACAGGGAAATAGTTTTATTTCTTCTGGCATTTAAAAAAATATAAATTTGTGAATATAAGACTCATCAGAACTGAGGAAAGCACAGTAAATCTGGTTGAAATTCTTAATTCTGTACTTTTCACATGCATACTTAGTGTGTTTGTAAATTTTAATATTTTATATTTCTTAGTTTTTATATTTTAAGTATTAAGAATAAGTGTATATCATCTCTCTCTATTCACTTATACTAAAATTGGCAGTATGTGTTTTTTGGAAACTCTGGGATGCCTCTGTGATCCATGAACATTTCCTGAACAGACAGCAAATAAATGGAAACTATTCATTTTGTATACAAGGATAAGTCAGCCAAAGGTGGAAAATATGGCCATTTCCAATACCCATTAATATAAAAATTAATCAAATAAAACACTCTTGCTTTCTTAGTGATCATTAAGATAGTGCAAATTTTGCCAATTCTGAAATTAAGTTGCAACACATTGGAGGTGGGGAAATTGGGAGGATAATCTATTTAAATCCACAATCTGTTTTCCCGAGAATCAGCACAGGATGTGACTTTCCAACACCATTCTAGCATGACATCTTCTGCTTGTATTCAAATGACTGAATCTAGAACTTATTTTCAAAGATAATGTTACTACCAAAGATGCTGGGGAAATAATGGAAGAATGGGATGGAAAGTGAAATTCTGCCTGTTACTCAAAACTAGCCAGTACCTCTATGAGGTTCTCTCCTCTGCAACAGACTGTCAAATGCAACTGGCAAAAAAACAAAAATAAAAACAAAAGAAACTACCAAAGAGAAAAAAATTAGGCTCACAAAGAGGTAAGTCTTTAAATTGAAATCCCCACCGCCCGTGCTGAAGAACTCACCATTCTTCCTTTCATTCAGAGGCGGCAAGTACTGACTGGACTGCAAGGAAAGCTCCTGGAATTCGTGAGCAACGGCTTCACTTTGAGGACTTGGAGCGAGATGGGCTAAAGGTCCCAACTCATCCTCGGTGTCTAGTGTCCCTGCGTGATCCATTGTGCTCCAGCCACTGGCAAGAGGGAGTACGAGACAACTCTTAAACGTGGTCTGTTGAAGAGTCTGTCAAAATAAAAAATATGTAAGTATATGGTACATTTATTTTTCTCAATTTGTACAAAAGTATTAAAATGGAATCTTTTGGTTCTAGTTCAGGTTCATTGTTGTGTGACAACTGGCTTCTCTGGACCTCAGGTTCCTTGTACAACACACAGGAATAGTTCCCATCTAAAACCTGTGTAAATAAAAGCTGAAAGTATTTTGTACAATTTTTGTATACTATCAAGAAAAGTTATAGCTATTGATGTCATTACTTAAAGATTTTATTGCACCCTAAAATGGACAAAACTAATACTGATGAAAATGAAAAAGCAGTCTTGCTTGAAAATCTACCTTAATTGCTACAAACCAACCTGACTGACAGAAAAATCAGTAGCAGAAGTGCCAAAGAAACAGCTTAGGGGCTGAGTAGTGGGTAGCAAGAAAACCATTACTGAAAGCTAGAAGGATAGTGGCAAAACATTTAATAGAACTGTTGCCTGCTTATTAGCATTTCACATCACAGTTTGTTTTATGTAGTCGTCTACTGCTGGACATTTGAGTTGTTTACAGTCTTTGCCTATTAGAAATAAACATACTATATATATAGGACTTCCGGCCAAGATGGAGGCGTAGGCGGACACACTGTGCCTCCTCTCACAACCAAAATTAAGGACAACAAATATTTAGAAACAAGAAAACAACCAGAACTTATAGAAAATTGAACTGAACGGAAGTCCAACAACCATTCATCCAGACCGGTAAGAGGGGCGGAGTCGCAGTAGGAAAAAGTGGAGGTGAGGACCCAGGAACGCAAGTAGCAGCGGCTCACAGTTCCCAGGTGCACAGGCGGTGGCTGGCGGTCCTGGGGCACACAGGTGGCAGCTGGCGGAGCCCGGGCACAGGGGGGCAACTGTGCAGATCCAGTGAGGACGCACAAGGCAGCTGGCTGACCAGGGGGTCCCACATTCGCGCACGCAGACGGTCCAGGCAAAGGGGAAGTGGCGGAAGGGACTGAATCCAGGAGAGAGCGGAGCAGGCGCCATTGTTCCCTCTCAGACCCCACCCCCACAAACAGCGTCACAACCCAGTGACTGGGCTGCCCCACACTGGGGAGCGCCTGAGGCTCCACCCCTCACTACGTAACAGCACGCGCGCATGCGCAGATAATCCAGGTGAAGGGGAAGCGGCGGAAGTGCCGGAGTCCAGAAGAGAGCGGAACAGGCGCCATTCTTCCCTCTCGGACCCCGCCCCCACATACAGCGTCACAACCCAGCGACTGGGCTGCTAAGGCTCCACCCCTCATACGTAATAGCTGCGACCAGACTAAAACCAAACCAAACCAAAACAAA
Source organism: Glossophaga mutica (assembly GCA_039655065.1). Taxonomy (NCBI): domain Eukaryota; kingdom Metazoa; phylum Chordata; class Mammalia; order Chiroptera; family Phyllostomidae; genus Glossophaga; species Glossophaga mutica. The sequence continues at coordinate 103,894,124 of CM077305.1, forward strand.
ACAAAAAACCCCACCAAAAATGGCTCAAACCGGAGAAAAAATGAAAACGCCGGAGTCAATTCCTCTGAGCAGTGAAGAGATAGCTAACCTATCAGATGCACAGTTCAAAGCACTGGTCATCAAAATGCTCACAGAATTGGTTGATTTTGCTCACAAACTAGATGAAAAAATGCAGGGTACAATACGTGAAATGAAGGAAGACGCATGGGGAACCGATAGAGATGGAAGAAAAACTGGGACTCAAATCAATGGAGTGGACCAGAAGGAAGAAATTAACAACCAAACAGAAAACAAGGAAGAAACAAGAATTCAAAAAAATGAGGAGAGGCTTAGGAACCTCCAGGACATCGTTAAACGTCCCAACATCTGAATTATAGGGGTCCCAGAAGGGGAAGAAGAGCAACAAGTAGAAAACTTATTTCAACAAATAATAAAGGAGAACTTCCCCAATATGGCAAAGGAAATAGACTACCAGGACGTCCAGGAAGCTCAGAGAGTCCCAAAGAAGTTGGACCCAAGGAGGAACACACCAAGGCACATCGTAATTACATTAGCCAAGATTCAAATGAAGCAGAGAATTCTAGAAGCAGCAAGGGATAAGGGGACAGTCACCTACAAAGGAGTTCCCATCAGACTGTCAGCTGATTTCTCAAAAGAGACCTTCCAGGCAAGAAGGGGCTGGAAAGAAATATTTGGAATCTTGAAAAGCAGGGACCTACATCCAAAATTGCTCTTTCCAGCAAAGCTGTCATTTAGAATGGAAGGACAGATAAAGCGCTTCTCAGATAAGGTCAAGTTCAAGGAGTTCATCATCACCAAGCTCTTATTATATGAAATGTTAAAGGGACTTATCTAAGAAAAAGAAGATCAAAAATATGACAGTGAAAAGACAGCAAACTCACAGCTATTAAGAACCACACCTAAAACAAAAGCAAACTAAGCAAACAGCTAGAACAGGAACAGAACCACAGAAATGGAGATCATATGGAGGGTTAGCAACAGGGGCGTGGGAGGAGGGGGGGGGGAAGGTACAGAGAATGAGTAGCATAGATAGTGGGTAGAAAATAGACAGGGGGAGGGCAAGAATAGTATGGGAAATGTAGAAGCTAAAGAACTTATGACACAAGGACATGAACTAAAGGGGGGAATGTGGGTGGGAGAGGGTGTGCAGGGTGGGGGGAATGATGGGGGAGAAATGGGACAACTGTAATAGCATAATCAATAAAATATATTAAAAAAAGAAATAAAGATACTATATATATTCTTGCACAAGTATTTGTATGGATATATGCTTTCACTTCTCCTTGGTAAAATACTAGAAATGAAATGGCTGGATCATATGGCAGCTTTATGTTCAAATTTTAATGAAATTAACTTACTGTTTTCCTAAGTGGTTGTGCCATTTTGCACTCTTACCAGCAGTGAATGAGAGTTCCACTTGTTCTGCTTTCTAACTAACACTTAATTATGGTCAATCTTCTTTATGTTATTTATTTTAATGGGAGTGTAGTGGTATTTCATTGTGGTTTTAATTTGCATTTCTCTAATGATGTTGAGCGTCGTTTAATGTGCTTATGTACTATCTGTATATCTTTGGTTAAGTATCTGATCAAATATTTTCATTTTTAAAATTAGGTGGTTTATTTTTTTTATCATTGTTTAAAGAGTTCTTTACATATTCTGGACAAAAATCCTTTATCAGATATGTACTTTGCAAATATTTTCTCCAAGTCAGGGGCTTATCATGCTATGCTCTTACTAATGTTGTAAAGAACAGATAAGTTATTAATTTAATTAAGTCTACATTATCAATTTTTTCTTTTATGGATGTTTTTAGTGTTGTAGCTAAGAAAACTTTAATTAACCCAAGGTCACAAAGATTATCTCTAATGTTTTAGTTATTTTATAGTTTTGTTGTACATTTAAGTCTATGATCCACTTTGGGTTAATTTTTATATATGCTGTGAGATCTGAATCAAAGGTTATGTTTTGGGGGTCATTTTTTGGGGGCATAAAGATATGTGATTGTCTCAGCACCATTTGTTGAAAAGGTTAAAATCTTTTCTTCACTAAATTGCTTTTGCACCTTTGCTGCAAGTCACCATGTATATGTGAATCGATTTCTTGACTCTATATTTAGTTTCCAGAAAGGAGAGATCCACAAAGAAGGAGCCCCTAAATTCTGTAAATAAACTCGGCCCAAGCCTCCACCTCACCCCTAAATTATGTACATGCAGGGCAGACTCCCAACAGCCCGACTAAGGCAAAAAGAATAGAACTGAGATGTCAGCTGGTGTTCACAGGAAAGATGGAGTTTGTAAAAGTGAGCTCAGCAAACTTAACTGCCTGTTACAGTAAAACAATACTCTTGAGAGGGAACCTTACTGAATACAGTTTCTTATAACTGTGCATCCAGAATTCCATATCCAACAAAAATACCCTTTAATAGTGAAGGCAAAATTGTCACCAGCAGACACATAGTACAAGAAATGCAAAAAGAATTTCTTTAGGCTAAAGTGCAGCGTTATCAGATAGAAACCCTGACCTTTGCAATGAAAAGCATCAGAAACAGTAAACATGTAGATAAATACCAAAGACTAGTTTTTCCTCTGCATTTCTTTAACATTATAGTCCAAAGTAAAAATTACAACACTGTTATGGGGTATATAATATATATAGATACAGTACATATGGCAGTTATAACAAAAGATGGTAGAGGGTTGATGGTATAACAACATTCTTACATTTCTATACATTATATTAAAAAGTTGTACAATTTTAACTTGACGTAGACTGAGAAGGCTGTATACTATAATTCCCAGAGCAACCATTAAAAATATACAAATGTTTTTAGCTACAGAGCCAATAGGGGAATTAAAAGAAATTCTAAAAATACTGAATTAACCTAAAAAGATAGAGAAATAAAAAATAGGCAAAATAACAAACACAATAAAATAGTAGACCTAAATCCAACCTTATCAACAATTATATTAAATATTAATGAATTAAGCGCTATATACTAAAAGACAGAGGTTGACAAGAGTGCATTTTTAAAAGCCTAACAATATATTACATCGAGTGACATACTTTAAACATGAAGATACAAACAGGGTGGAAGTGAATGGATAGAAAAAGACAGGCCATGAAAACTAAAAGCCCAGGATGACTAGCACATTAAAAATACATGTTAGGTAAATGAATATGCATGTAAAATGACCTATTCTGCTAAGGAATATTAAAATATGACTTCTTGAATTTTTTCACAACTAAGAATTTTCTTTTCAAATTATTTATTCATTTAAAATAAAATATATTCACAGCAAATTAATTCTAAGCTGTTGGTACCATAATGCCTTATAATGGCAAGATGTACAAACTCTGACATTAGTGTTAATAATTTTGAAAATCCTTTATTTTATTTTATTGTATTTTTTTGGTTCCAATGAAGCTTTTTTTAAAATTGTTGTTCTGTTAGAATTGTCCCAATTTTTCTCTGCTGCTCTCCCCACCCTGTTCATGCCCTACTCCCACAGTCAATCCCCTCCCTGTTGTCCATGTCCCTAGGTCATTTACACTTGTTCTTTAACTAGGTCCTTCTTACACAGAGCATTTTAAAGTATTTCCCTGCAACAGTACCTATTCTTCATATTGAATAATTTTTCCCAACCTATTATTCCTTGGCATTATGCTCACCTGAAACTCCCACATGTCTCTTCAAATTAAGAAAATTACAAGCTAAAAAAATCTTTATAAAATGTAGCAATAGGAAATGAATAAGTGTTAGTCTATTCAGGAATTCTACTACCAAATTTGCAAACTATCACTTAATATCTTCTTAACTGCTTTTTCTTTTGAAATTGAAATCCAACATCAAACATAAAGAAACACTCTGTCCAATAGTCTCTATTTGAGATATTTTTAAAAATGGCATTAAAACAAAATGTTTTACTGGATCATAATTTAGTTATTAAAGTAAAGCAATCAGTTAGCGTTAACTAAACAAACTGTGATAAAATATTAATTTGTCTATAACTGACAAAATAATATCAATGTAACATCTTACCTATCCCAGTAACATAACTACATTTCAAAATGAAACCAATCAAACATTCATCCAGCACCAGGTCAAAGCACAACACAACACTAGTAAGATCACCCTGGGATATGGCTTCTGCTCACCAAAAACAAACCACTTTACTGCCAGATACTACGCTTAGAAACATAATATATAATACGGAAAGAAAACAATAGGTATCACACTTTATTTGTTTATATATTGATTCACTCATGGTTTTTTTTCCTGAATGGAATCAAGGTGACACCAATAATGATCTTATATTTAAAAAGATGTTAGGCTATTAACAGGTTAAGACAGTCCCAAAATCGGTGCTAACATTTGATTTCAGTCAAATGAAGTCCCAAGACAAATCTCTTTCCACTGTGCTTTTTTGCTCATAATGACTAATTTACATGAAATATTAGTAAATAAAGTGATTCATAATCACTGTTATATTAAAAATGCTCTGTGTAAGAAGGACCTAGTTACTTTATTCCTTTATTCCTAAATAATAAAGGAATTCAAAGAATGTCAATGTCAAACTACAGAAGCTTAATATACAATCAGCCAAATGCAGACAGGTAGGAGATCCAAACATACCAAAAACAATGTTTCAGCAACAACAAAACTCTTGTCTCTGGTCTTTAAAGCTCCCCTAAATTACTGACAGAAAAATACCTGCCTAATAGCCAGTAAAAATAAATTTCTAAATTAAAAAAACATAAAACTTGGATTAAAAAGTTCAAACACAAAATTTTCCACACACACAAAGTAATTCCCCACATTAGATGAATATTTACAATTAAGTTCTATGATCAAACAAGTTGAAAATTCCGTATTTAATGCACTCTGGAGAAACAGGACTTTGTGTCATTGAGTTGGGCAAACTACCGATATCAACCCTGTGCTATTTTACGTTATCTGTTCTCCTTCCAAAGCTCCTGCTGACAATTTGTTAAACACCTAATGTTAGAGTTCAAAATTGAATATAAGAACAAATTCTTGTCAATTGAATATATAAAAACGTTTTCTTAATAATATATTGCTGCCCTGACTGGGTGGCTCAACTGGTTGGAGCAACATCCTGTACACCAGGAGGTTGTGGGTTTGATTCCCAGCCAGGGTGCATTCCTAGTTTGCGGGATTGATCCCAGGTCAGGGCACTTACAGGAGGCAACCAAGTGATGTTTCTCTCTTACATCAATGCTTCTCTCTGTCTCTCTCATCAATAAAATATATCCTTGCGTGAGGATTAAAACATAATAATATATTTCTGTACTGTCTTCTAAATAAAATTTCTTAAGGGCATCGAGAATTCAGGATCGAATCTGTTTACATTTTTTAATAAATAACATTCACCTCCCAGTTTTAAAACTGGGGCAAAGAACAATTGCAGAGATAAACAATTTATCCGATCTGTCCAATATTCAGTTTTAACAAACAGGATGGAACCAGAAAAATCAGAGTTCTAAAATTAAATGTTTCTACAATATATAAATCTTATTTCATTACATACTACTTTTCCTTAACTCTTACCATGCAAAGTGTTTTTGTCCCCCTATATTTTTGTGATTTAATTGCTGGTCTGATTACTTGAATTTTTTTATATTTCAAAAGACTAAGTTCATTGAATAACAGAGTATTTTAGATAAAAGATATCTTAGAACCAAGGTTTAGTATAAGAGCTTCTCAACCTTCCTCGCAATATGATAATCATTTGAGGGGAAAAAACCCCTGACAGGTGGGGGCCAAGGGAGAGTATCTGCAGAGCTTTTGATACAATTGGTCTTGGACAGAGTGATTCTAACACGTAGCCAGTGTTGAATAGGAGTCAGCAGTTGCAGGCATGTAAGTTTTTCTCATCCAAGTATAGTGTCATGAGCAGTTATCACTGAGCGTAGGGGCCAGTGTAAAAAAAGGCATGACATGGAGGGTCTGAAGATAAGACTGGTATGGTAAATTAAAGCACAATTGTGAGGGAATGTGGACTCTAATAACAGTGATATGATCAAATGGGTGTTGTAGAATGATAATTCTGGCAGAGGCAGGTAAATGATAAAATTTCATGCTATAATGGTGAGGGACTAAGATAGTAAATGCAAAAAAAAAGAATAAATTCAAATTAATACTTAAGAGGCAAAATTTTAAAAATTGGTGACTGGCTTATTTGAAAAGTAAAGGAAAATAAAGAAATGAGGGTGGCTGAGGTGTTTAGATTGGGGCAGCTGGGAAGGCTGGAATGAGTGGTAGGGAAGATGTGAGTAAACTTTGAGAATCTACAGGCCTCCTGGAGTGAGCTCTAAAAAAGGGTATGACTGGAGAGATGGAGATTTAAGTTTTGGCATGTCACTTAACTTCTCATGGACCCAATTTCCTAATTTAAAAAATGGAAATGACAAATGAAAAGAAGAAAATGGAAGAATAGTTACTGCATTTCAACTCAGTTTGGCACTAAGCCTAGTTTATGCATTCCTTAATGTTGTCCTAATGACCATACTGTGGGTAGGTATTATTCTTATTTTACAGATGAGAAAACTAACGCTTAGAAAAACTAAACAAATTTGAGAGACTAGTATCAGAGCCAGGATTCTTAACTTCAGAGCCCATATTCTTTCACAATTACATAACATTTATGTGCCAAAATACAAATAAGTTGGAGCAAATAATCAGTAGAGACAAATATTTGGGGGAAGAGGGAGTCATGAGAAAGAGGGAGGTGAAGTTGTGAAAACATTCGTTTGTATAATTCTTTAACATTCATATTGAAGGCCTAGCAGGGGTGTCAGTGCTAGGGCACCCAATCTTTGGGCGTCTCTGGGCCACCCGGGAAGAATTGTCTTGGGTTACACGTTAGATACACAAACACTAATGAAAACTGGTGAGCCAAAAAAAGTTTTAAGTTTACGGATTTTGTGTTGGGCCGCATTCCTAGCCATCCTGGGCCGCATGTTGAATGCCCCTGGCAGAGCATTAGGCACGGAGATTCCAATGACAACTCAATCATACTTCCTCATCATCATATCTCCTGGAGGTAAAGACCTCATTAATTAGGAAATTATAACATAACATTAAATGCCTAATAGGAGCTAGTAGAACATGCCTGCTTTATGACAGATGAAGGAAAGCCTTTTCTCTTATTGTTCCATTTTAGCAAACACAGAGTGTAACTGAAACTTCAGAAACAGAAGAAAATGAAATCTACACCTGTGGATTTACTGAGTATAAAAGGGCACGTTTTTTGATATCAAGTTAAAGTGTTACAAATAAACAAATTCTTTTTTTTTTTAAGACTTTATTTAGACTTTCGGCCAAGATGGAGGCGTAGGCGGACACACTGTGCCTCCTCTCACACCAAAAATTAAGGACAACAAATATTTAGAAACAAGAAAACAACCAGAACTTATAGAAAATTGAACTGTACGGAAGTCCAACAACCATTCATCCAGACCGGTAAGAGGGGCGGAGTCGCGGTAGGAAAAAGTGGAGGTGTGGACCCAGGAACGCAAGCAGCAGCGGCTGGCAGTTCCCAGGTGCACAGGCAGTGGCTGGCGGTCCTCGGGCCCACAGGCGGCAGCTGGCTGACCCCGGGCACAGGGGGGCAACTGTGCAGACCCAGTGAGGCCGCACAAGGCAGCTGGCTGACCAGGTGGTCCCATATTCGCGCGCACAGACGGTCCAGGCAGAGGGGAAGTGGCGGAAGGGACTGAATCCAGGAGAGAGCGGAGCAGGCGCCATTCTTCCCTCTCAGACCCCGCCCCTACCTATAGCGTCACAACCCAGCGACTGGGCTGCCCCGCCCTGAGGAACACCTAAGGCTCCACCCCTCGTACGTAATAGCCGTGACCAGAGTAAAACCAAAACAAAACAAAACAAAAAAAACAAAAATGGCTCAAACCGGAGAAAAAATGAAAACCCCAGAGTCAATTCCTCTAAGCTGTGAAAAGACAGCCAACCTATCAGATGCACAGTTCAAAGCACTGGTCATCAAAATGCTCACGGAATTGGTTGATTTTGCTCACAAACTAGATGAAAAAATGCAGGCTACAATACGTGAAATGAAGGAAGACGCATGGGGAACCGACAGAGATGGAAGGAAAACTGGGACTCAAATCAATGGAGTGGACCAGAAGGAAGAAAGAAACAAACAAACAGAAAACAAGGAAGAAACAAGAATTCAAAAAAATGAGGAGAGGGTTAGGAACCTCTGGGACATCCTTAAACGTCTCAACATCTGAATTATAGGGGTCCCAGAAGGGGAAGAAGAAGAGCAACAAGTGGAAAACTTATTTGAACAAATATAAGGGAGAACTTCCCCAATCTGGCAAAGGAAATAGACTACCAGGACGTCCAGGAAGCTCAGAGAGTCCCAAAGAAGTCGGACCCAAGGAGGAACACACCAAGGCACATCGTAATTACATTAGTCAAGATTCAAAAAAAAAAAAAAAAAAAAAAAAGATTCAAATGAAGGAGAGAATTCTAGAAGCAGCAAGGGATAAGGGGACAGTCACCTACAAGGGAGTTCCCATCAGACTGTCAGCTGATTTCTCAAAAGAGACCTTCCAGGCAAGAAGGGGCTGGAAAGAAATATTTGGAATCTTGAAAAGCAGGGACCTACATCCAAAATTGCTCTTTCCAGCAAAGCTGTCATTTAGAATGGAAGGACAGATAAAGCGCTTCTCAGATAAGGTCAAGTTCAAGGAGTTCATCATCACCAAGCTCTTATTATATGAAATGTTAAAGGGACTTATCTAAGAAAAAGAAGATCAAAAATATGACAGTGAAAAGACAGCAAACTCACAGCTATTAAGAACCACACCTAAAACAAAAGCAAACTAAGCAAACAGCTAGAACAGGAGGAACAGAACCACAGAAATGGAGATCATATGGAGGGTTAGCAACAGGGGAGTGGGAGGAGGAGAGAGGGGGAAAAGGTATAGAGAATGAGTAGTATAGATAGTGGGTAGAAAATAGACAGGGGGAGGGCAAGAATAGCATGGGAAATGTAGAAGCTAAAGAACTTATGACCCATGGACATGAACTAAAGGGGGGAATGTGGGTGGGAGAGGGTGTGCAGGGTAGGGGGGATGATGGGGGGAGAAATGGGACAACTGTAATAGCATAATCAATAAAATATATTAAAAAACAAACAAAAAAAAAGACTTTATTTATTTTAGACAGGAGAAAGGAGGGAGAAAGAGAGGCAGAGAAACATTGATGTATGAGAGATACATCGATAGATTGGTTGCATCTCGCATGCCCTAACTGGGGACCCGGCCTGCATTCCCAGGCATGTGCCCGGACTGGGAAACCAACCAGTGAACTTTGATTCGCAGGCCAGCACTCAATCCACTGAGCCACGCCAGCCAAAGCAACATTAACAAACGTTTTAACAGATAAAAACTATATTGTACTCCTATTTCCTAGTACTGTAAGGCAGGGAGGGAAGGAGGATGGGAAAAGAAAGGCAAAAGGGAAAGAGAGAAAGGAGAAAGGGATACTAAAAAGAGGGAAATCTGTTTCCTAGCACTTCACTCTTCTTGATATTAGGAATCACCAGAATTTAAGCAAAGATATTTTGCTAAATTCAAAAGTATTGCAAAATACATGAAAAAAATTTAATTTACTTGTCTAAAATACCACAACTAGTTTAGCAGCAAAGCTGGGACCATTAGTCCCCTAAGTTGTAATCCAGTTCTTTGGTTTCCAATTACCAGAGGAGAAACCCTCTTATCAGAGGCAAGCATGCCAGGTAGTTCATTAGTAAACTGAAAATCTCAGTTAACAGAGGAGTCATTAAAAATGATACATATAACAAATGTTTTAAGAATTGTATATATTCTTAAAACATACAGTTTTAAGTTGGTTGCCAGTCTTCCAATACAGGTCCAAAACTTTCTCTTTCCAGATGTGTCAGCTCTCTGGTGTAAACCACAGCTGTCTATAACTTCTAGTTTCCGCTTCTTTAAAGTAGAACAAAAATGTTTTTCGTTCTACTCAAAAAAAAAAAAAAAAAAAAAAAAAAAAAAAAGCACTTTTTGAGCAAAGGACGTGTCAACATTTTTCTAAGTTTTAACCCAATATTTTTAGTTTCTTACCCACATTCAGTTCAAAAGTATTAAGTAATATGTCTTTGTGTTTCCAAACATTTAACTTTTTTGCATTCATATTTCATCAATTTTCATAATATTTAGTCAAACTATTTAATCATGATTATTACAACTACTGGTATGAACAGATTTAGGAATAAACACAGCTGACTTCTGGTTAGCACACAACTTAATTAGTGAGAATGGATGTGTCACCAGACTTCAGTGTCATTTCCTAGCCATGACCGTTCAGTAGGTCCTAAGACAAAGGGAGTGGAGAGGGCTGGTAATCCAACAAACTAGAAAAGTGGAGGATAAATAAGAGAGGTTCTACGACAAAGCAATGACAAGGACATCTCAAATTAGGAACCTGTGTCTTTTTAAGTTTTCTGGAATCTGTTAATACGATAAAACAATACACATAAAAGTTCACATTCAGAGTTTTATAACAGCACTCTAGTAGACAGTACAACTATAAATAAGTTTCTAGCACCATCAAATATGAAATCATCTATTCTCACTGTATCATAGTCCTTCAAAATACTTGTGAATTCTTCTCTGTATTAAATACACTGGTATATATCATAAAATAGCAATTTCAATCAACTTTGAAAACTTTATTAATTTTATAACAGTTGTAAATAAGAGTTTTTTTGTTGTTATTGAGATGTAATTCACATGCCATAAAATTCACCATTTAAAAATGCACAGTGAAATAATTTTTAGTATTTTCACAAGATGTATAACCATCACTGTCTAATTTCAGAAATTAGAATTAGAAACAAAATTTCAGATTTGTTTTATATCTAAAAGAAATCCCATATACATTAGTAGTCATTTCCTATTCTTTCTCCCCCCAGTTCCTGGCAATGACTGATCTATGAATTTCTTATTCTAGACATTTTTATATCGAAAGAATCATATAATATGTGTCCTTCTATGTGTAGCTCCTTTCACTTAACATGATTTCAAGATTTATTCATGTTGTACCAGGTTATCAGTATTCCCTTAATTTTTATGGCGGAATAATATTCTATTGTATGGATTTACCACATTTTGTTTATCTATTCTTCAGTTAAAGAACTTCAGACTATTTCTGCTTTTTGGCTACCATAAATAATTTGCTATGAACATTCATGTACAAGTTTTTGGGTAACATGTTTTCAGTTCTCTTGCATATTCTCATAGAAGTGAAATAACTGGGTCATGCAGTAACTCTATGCTTCATTGTCTGAAGAACTGCCCAACTGTTATCCACAGTGGCTCATCATTTTACATCCTTACCAGCAAAACATAAGAGTTCCAATTTCTCCAAATCCTCCTTTAAAATAAAAAACACATAGCTATCCTAGTGGCTATGAAGTAGTATCTCATTGTGGTTTTGATTTACATTTCCCTAATGACTAATGATGTTGAGCATCTTTTTAGGTGCTTATTGGTCATTTATATATCTTCTTTGGAGAAATGCCCATTTAAAAAATTGGGCCATTTGTGTTTTTATTGAGTTGGAATATTTCTTTCTGTGTATGTGTGATGCTCAATATTATTTGTTACTGGGGCAATGCAATTAAAATCACAATGAGGTACCACTTTACACCCACCAGAATGGCTACAATAAACAAACAAACAAACAGACAAACAGACAGACAGTAAAAAGGTACTGGCAAGGATGTGCAGAAACAGGAACCATCACACAGTGCTGGTCAGAATGTGAACAAATAATCTACTTTAGAAAACAGTTTGGTATTTTCTTAATGTGTTAACCATAATTTTATCATGTGATCCAGCAATTCCACTCCTAGGTTTCTATCCAAGAGAAATAAAAACATATGTCCTCATAAAGTCTTATAAACAAATGTTCATAGCAGCATTATTCACAATAGCCCCAAACTGTAAACAACTTAAATGTCTATCAACTAGTGAATGGGTTAACAAAATGTGATATATCCCAATAAAATGTTATTCAGCAATAAAAGGAAATTCTTACACATGGACAAAACTAAAAACATGCTAAGTGAAAGGAACCAAGATGCCAACAACCACATGTTGTGTGACTCCATTTATATGAAACTCCCCACTCTTACCCCTAAAAAGCAAGTCTATATAGGCAGAAAAAAGATTAATAGCTTTCTGAGGCTGAGGGTGGAATAGGGATAACCTGTAAATAAGCACAAAGTTTCTTTTGGAAATGATTAAAATGTTACAAAATTACTGTAGTTATGGTTGCCTAACTCTTGTAAATTAACTAAAAATCAGTGAATTTTATACTTTTAAATGAGAGAAGCCTATGGTATATAAATGCTATCTTAAATAAGGATGCTTTAAAAAAGAAGTCTGTGTATGTCTATAGCAACTTTATTCATAATTGCCAAAAACTGGAAACAACCTAAATGTGTTTCAATATGAATGAAATGAAAAAAAATATGCAGTGTGTCCATACATAAAACATAATACTACTCAGTTATAAGGAAGAATGAAGAAGCTCTCTGGGTAATACTTATATGGAAAGACAGCTGAATACTGCTAAGTGAAACAGTAAATGAGAACAAGAGAGAAAGAATATAAACATACTCAACTTTTTGCTAAAATGGTGCTCTATGTGAATATACAAGAAAGCAGGGGGTATTTCTGGTCAAGACTGTGGAGTAGGTAAACTGAGTTTGCCTCCTCCTACAACCACATCAAAATTACAACTAAATTGTAAAACAATGATCATTAAGTACCACCTGAAGACAAGCAGAATGGAAGTCCTATAACTAAGGATATAAAGAAGCTACATTAAGAATAGTAGGAGCAGCAGAGATGTAGAACAGGAAGGATCCACACACAGGGAGTGGCAATTAAGAGTCAGGAGTGATATCTAGGCTGAAAAGGTCCTCCCTGAGGAGCATGGGTCCCAGGCCCACACTGGGCTCCGTGGCTCAAGGGTACCAGTGCCAGGAAGGTGAGTCCCCCTAACATCTGGCAGTGAAAAACAGTGAGGACTGCATCCAGCTGAGACAGAGGGCTGATGGAAACTGAGACACTGCTCTTGAGGGGCTCACAAACAAACCCACTTGCTCACAGACTCAACTCACTTTGGGTTCCAATATACGGACAGCAGCTTGAAGGACGCCAAGGATATATGAAGAGGAGCAAAATTTACTAGCTTCAGAAGAGGACTAGAGGGGAGGGGTCAGGACAGCTCTCTCTATTGAAGAGCTTGATTGCTCCTGCTACCCAGTCAGCAGGAAGAAGCAGGCACGGAATTTGTTCTCTCACATACCTAGCTAACACTGTTCACCCTGCCCTTGTAATTCCCTGAGACCCTGTCCCACCCAACTCACCAACCGAGCACAAGGCTCTTCCAGCAGTTCCTCCACACAAGCAGACAGCCTCAACCCACACATGGACTTTCCTAAAATCTCTTCAAGGTCCACAGACACCAAACAAACAGTGGCTGGCCTCAATGTGTCCTGTACCTCTTGCTAAGTAGCCCTAAGCCCAGCACCAAGCAGCAACCAGTCTCAACTTGCATTGTAACTCCAATCAGGTGATCCCAAGGGGTGGCTGGTCTTGGCTTTGAACAGTTTCAACTAAGGGGCCATAAGCAGGCAAAAGTGGTGGCTAGCCTAAGTTCACACAGTGATGTGTATACCAAAGGATCTCAAGCCTGGCACTAGGGGCAATCAGACTCAGGTCCCTGCATAGCCTCTCTCAGGTGTCTCCAATCCCAGCAAAGCAGCAACCAACTGCAGATCAACTGTAGCTCCTACTAGGTGCTCCCACACCAAGCACAAGTGGTAGTTAAACTTGGCCTGCAGTGGAGCTCTACCCAGAAAGTAGGTCGGCTTCGCACTACCAGATCACCACCTGACCAGCTCAACAAATGACATACCTGAAGGATGGCCTTGGCTCTTACTATGTGGGGTCAGCCATGTGCCCCCACCAAATAAACTTGTCTGTCATAACCAGCCCTCAAAGTCAATCAGCCTGAGGGGAAACCCTACCCAGTGGTGTGTGAACAGCAATCAAGGCTCAACTACAATAAGAGGGCACTCACAACCCACAGAAAGAACACCGCTGGAGCACCTGACTCAGGTAAACAGAGGGACAGCCACTGGGCCCAACATGATACTTAACATAAGGCCACTCAGCCAAAACTGCAAGATATAGCAAATCTACCTAATGCATAGAAACAAATACAGAGAGGCTGCCAAAACAAGGAGACAAAGAAACATGGACCAAATGAAAGAACAGGATAAAACTTGTGAAAAACAACTAAATGAAATGGAGACAAGCACTCTACCAGACACAAATTTCAAAACACTGGTTATCATGATGCTCAATGAATGTAGAGGGTGAACAGATGAACTCAGTGAGAACCTGAACAAGAGATAGAAACCATAAGAACGAACTAGTCAGAAATGAAGAATACAATGAACTGAAATAAAAAATGTATTATACAGAGTCAACAGCACATTAGATAAAGCAGAGGATCAAATACATCTGGAAGGAAGCTAGTAAAAAACACTCAAATGGAACAACAAAAGAACTGAAAAATGAGCATAGTTTAAGGAACCTCTGGGACAACATCAAGCACACCAACATTAGCATCAGAGGGGTAACAGAAGGAGAAGGGAAAAAAAAGCAAGCTATTGAAAATCTATTTAAAAACATAATGACTGAAATTGTCCCTAATCCGATGAAGGAAATAAACATACAAGCCCAGGAAGTGCAGAGAGTCCCAAATAAGATGAACCCAAAGTCACATCGTAATTAAAATGTTAAAGGCTAGAAACAAAGAGAGTAGCATCTTATAAATAGCAAGAGAAAAGCAGTTACTTATGTACAAGGGAGCTCCTATAAGACTATCAGCTGATTCCTCAACAGAAACTTTGTAGTCCAGAAAGGACAGGCATAAAATATTCAGAGTGATGAAAATTAAAAACCTATAACCAAGATTATTCTACCTGGCAAGTATATCATTTAGAATTGAAGGAGTGATAAAGAGTTTCCAGAGAAGAAAGAGCTTAAGGAGTTCATTACCACTAAACTGGTATTACAACAAATATTATACAGACTTCTTTAAGAAGAAAAGATAAAAAATATGAATGAGAAAATATAGGAAAGAATAAATTCTCACTAACAAAGGCAAACACTTAATGAAAGCAATTGTTCAACTAACTATAAACCTAATATAAAGGCCGAAAGACAAAAGTAGTAGGACCATGTGTAATTACAACAATAAATTAAGGGACAGAAACAAACACACACAAAAGTGGTAAACAATAATGAAGAACATAAATATGAAAGGAGTAAAAATTGTAGTGACTTTAGAATGTATTCTAATTTAAGTCACCATCAACTTAAAATAGACTGCTGCTATAAGAATAGCTTGATATACATGAAGCACGTGGTAACCTCAAAACAAAACAAAAAAAACCCTACAAGAAATACACAAAATATGAAGAGAAAGGGCTCCAAACACAACACTATGTAAAGTCTTCAACATATAAGGACGAAGAGCAAGAGAATAAGAAAGGAACAGAGAAGAAATACAAAAAGAATCAGAAGGGAATAAAATGGCAATAACTACATACCAATCAATAATTACTTTAAATGTAAATGGACTGAATGCTCTAATCAAAAGACCTAGGGTGGCTGAATGGATTAAAAAAACTCAAGAACCATGCATACACTGCCTACTAGAGGCCCACTAAAGATCAAAAGACACACACAGACTAAATGTAAAGTGATAGAAAAAGATATTTTAATGCAAATGCAAACTAAAAAAGGCTAGGGTAGCAAAACTTACATCAGACAAAGACTTTAAAACAATGGCTATAACAAAAGACAAAGAAGGCATTTCTTAACGATAACTGGATCAATCCAAAAAGAGAATATAACTCCCATAAACGTTTAAGTACCTAATGTAGGAGCACCTAAATATATAAAGCCAATATTAAGGGACATAAAGGTAGAGATGAAAAGATACAGTAATAGTAAGAACATCAACACTACACTGACATCAATGAATAAATCAAACAGAAAATCAACAAGAAAACAGTAGCCTTAAGTGACACATTATATCAGATGGAGTTAATTGGTATTTCAGAACATTTTACCCCAAAGCAGTAGAATACACATTCCTTTCAAGTGCACATTGAACATTTTCCAAGACATACCACATATTAAGCCACAAAACAAGCCTAAGTAAATTGAAGAAGACTGAAATCATATCAAGCATCTTCTCAGATCACAATGGTGTGAAATAGAAATCAATTACAAGACAAAAACTGGGAAAAAAAAAGGGGGAGGCTAAATAACATACTACTCAACAATAACTAGGCTAACAATGAGATCAAGGAGGAAGTCAAAAGATACCTTCAGGCAAATGAAAATGAAAACACAATGACCTCAAATCTATGAGACACAACCAAAGCAGTTCTAAGAGGGAAATGTATAGCAAGAAACAAGAAAAAAAATCTCAAATAAAATATCTAACCTCACACCTGAAAAAACAAGAACAAGAAGAACAAAGCAAAAGTGAGAAGAAAAGAAATAGTAAAGATCAGAGTGAAAATAAACAAAATAGAGTCTTAAAATGAATAGAAAAGAATAGTGAGTCCAAGAGCCAGTTCTTTGAAAAGACAAACAAAACTGACAAATCTTTAGCCAGACTCAAACGAAAACAAAGGAGTGGACTAAAATAAAGACAGAAATGAAAAAAGAGTGGCAACTGATACCACAGAAATACAAAGGATTATAACAAAATACTATAAACAATTATATGTCAAAAATTTGGACAACCTGGAAGAAATTAATAAATTCCTAGAAATATACAATCTTCTAAGACTGAAATGAGAAGAAACAGAAAACTTGAACAGATCGATAACTACTAACAAAATCAAATCAGTAATCAAAAAACTCACAACAAAGTCATAGACCAGATGGCTTCATAGGTGAATTTTACAAAACATTCAAAGCAGAATTAATACTAGCTCTCTCAAACTATTCCAGAAAAATGAAGAGAAAGAAAACTCCACACTCATTCTGGTACCAAAACCAGATAAAATTCCTCTAAAAAAAAAAATTAGCAAACTAAATTCAGCAATACATTACAAAGATCACCCACTATGATTAAGTGGGATTTATTCCTGTGGTGCAAGGTTGGTTCAGTATCTTCCAAGTCAATGAATATGATACACCACATAAACAAAATGAAGGATAGATAGCATATGATTACATCAATACATTAAGAGAAAGCATTTGACAAAATCCAGCATCCATTTATAATAAAAACGCTCAGCAAAGTAGGACTAGAGGAAACATAATTCAACATAATAAAGGGCACGTGTGACACACCCACAGCTAACATCACACTGAAAGGTGAAAAACTGAAAGTTTTTTCTTTGAGATCAGAAACAAGACAAGGTTATCCACTTTCACTACTTTTATTCAACATAGTATCGGAAGTCCTAGACACAGCAATCAGATAAGAGAAAGAAATAAAATGCATCTGAATTGAAAAGATGTAAAACTTTCCTAGTTTGCAGATGACATGATACTATACAGAGAGATTCCTAAAGATTCCACCAAAAAATCAGAAACTATTAAATCTAATAAATGAATTCATTAAAGTAGCAGGATACAAAATTAATATTTGGAAATTAGTTACATTTTTACATACCAATAGCAAACTAGTAGAAAGAGAAATTAAGAAAATTTCATTTACAATTACATCAAAACCAATAAAATACCCAGGAATAAATTTAACCAAGGATGTAAAATACCTGAACTCAGAAAACTATAAGACACTGAAGAAAGTTATTAAAGATACACATACATGAAAGACTATTCTGTGCTCATAAATAAAGAGAGTTAACATTATTAAAAATATCCATACTATTCAAAATAATTTAGAGATTCAATGCAATCTCTATCCAAATGCCAAAGGCATTTTTCACAGAACTAGAACAAATAATCCTAAAATTTATATGGAACCACAAAAGACCCTAACTAGCCAAAGCAATCTTATGAAACAAGATAAAAACTGGAGGTACTATGCTACCTGATATCAAACTATACTATAATGCTATAGTCATCAGAATCGCATGGTACATACAAAACAGACACAGAGATCAATGGAACGGAATAGAAAACCCAGAAATAAGCCCACCCCTATATGGTCAATTAATCTATGACAAAGGAATATTTTCAGAATATGCAATGGAGTAAAGACAATCTCTTCAATAAATGGTGATGGGGAACTCAACAGATATAGACAAAAAAATAAATTAGATGACTTTTCTTATACCATACACAATAAACTCAAAATGGATTAAAGACTCAAAATCATAGAACTCCTAGAAGTAAACATAGGCAGTAAACTCTGACATTGCTCTTAGTAATATTTTTTCCATGTCTCCTTGGGCACAGAAAGAAACAAACAAAATCATAAACAAATGGGACTACATCAAACTAGGAAGGTTTTGACCAGCTAAGGAAACCATCAACAAAACAATAAGACAATCTACTGAATGGGAGAAGACATTTGCCCATGATATATTTGATAAGAGGTTAATATCCAAAATATGTAAGGAACTCATACAACACCAAAAAACAAAATAAAACAATCCAATTAAAAAAAGAACTGAGAGCCTCAATAGACATTTCTCCAAAGAGGACATACAGATGGCCAATAGATATATGAAAAGATACTCAACATCAGTAATCATCAGGAAAATACAAATTAAAACCACAACGAGATATCACCTCATACCCGTCAGAATGCCCATCATCGATAAATCAACAAACATGTGTTGGTGAGGATGTAGAGAAAAGGGAAGCCCTGTGCACTACTAGTGGGAATGTAAATTGGTATAGCCACTATGAACCAGTATGGAGGTGCCTTTAAAAAATTAAAAATAGCCCTGGCTGGTGTAGCTCAGTGGATTGAGCGCGGGCCTGCGAACCAGATGATCGCAGTTCGATTCCCAGTCAGGGCACATGCCTGGGTTGCGGGCCAGTTCCCAGCAGGGGACACACGAGAGGCAACCATACATTGATATTTCTCTCCCTCTCCTTCTCTCCTACCCTTCCCCTCTAAAAAAAAAAAAAAAAAAAAAAAAAAGATAAATAATAAATTTTAAAAAAAAGTTAAAAAAAATATTTAAAAAAAAAAAATTAAAAATAGAACTACCGTATCACCCAGCAATCCCACTTTGGGTATTTACCCAAGGAAATCCAAAACACTAATTCAAACAGATAAATGCACCCCTATGATCACTGCAGCATTACTTAAAATAGCCAAGAGATGAAAGCACCCTAAGTGTCCATCAATAGATGAATAAACAAGATGAATTGTACAAGATCAACAATTAAAATAAAAATTAAAACAAAAACAAAAACAAGATGTGATATATATACACACAATGGATACTATCCATAAAAACAAACAAAATCCTACCATTTGTGACAACATGGAGGGGCCTAGAGGGTTATGCTAAGTGAAATAACACAGAGAAAGACAAATACCATATTTTATGTATGAGGAATCTAAAAAACAATAAATCAACAAACAAAACAGAAACAAACTCAGATATAGGGAAGAAACTGATGGGTGTCAGACAGAAGGGGAGTTAGGGGGACAGGTGAGAAAGGTGAAGGGATGAAAAGTACAAGTTACCAGTTATAAAAACAGCCACAGGATGTAAAGTATAGCAGACGGAATGTATTCAGTAATATGGCAATGTAATATATGGTGTCAGATGGGTACCAGATGTATTGGGGTGATCACTTAGTATTTATAAAAATGTATAGTCACTATGTTTTACACCTGCTTGTTTCCTGGCCGATGATACTGGTCTATAATATTGTATGTCAGCTGTAGTTGAAAAATAAAATAAATAAAATTTGAAAAAATAGGATGCTGTTTCAATTATTATATATCCATAATACAATACTACAGAGTTATAATAAAGAATGAGAAAGTTCTCCAGGTAACATTGATGTGAAAAGATATCTGACTTATTGCTACTAAAACAGTGCATTAGAAAAAGAGAAAAAGAAGAGTAGAAATATATTCACTTTTTTTCTAAAGTGAAATTCTGAATGAGTACACAGGAAAACAGAGCAGCTCTGAACTGTGTGTGACTGGAGTACTGTGATGGAGCAGCTGCTGGCAGCGGTGAGAGTGAGTTTTAGCATTGTTTTATTATTATCTTTGAACAAGTGAATGTACACTATTAATTATATGTAAAAATGAAACGAATCATGAAGATCTTTTTGAATATTGTTCCATCCTCCAATATATATACTATCTCTCAGCTTTGTGTCATTTGAAATTTGCGTTTTGTATGTTCATCTTAGTCAATGCTTAAAATACTGAACTAAACAGAACTCAGCGAATCTTTGCAATAAATAAGAAAATCTTTCCTACTGATGTTAATCCATTACTCTGCACTATCCTAACTTCAAAAGTTATCAGAAGCTCAACTAGGGGGAAGTCATTTAACCTCCCTAAGCCTCTTTGTAAAACAGATATAAATAATATTTCCATTGCAGGGTGCAAATTAAATGAGACAACATATATCAAGTGCTAAGCATCATGCTTGGCACTAAGAAGGCATCCAGTAATTGCTCATTGGCTTCATTTTCAGTTATGGTTGTTTCCTGGCTGATGCAGTCACCAAAATGCCATAATATTCAGCCCTTATTTCATGAAAGAACTTGTCACATAAGACCTGTGGT